>OY776113.1:166995209-168397709 GCA_963675035.1 Allygus modestus
CACAACAACAGGTAGAAAGCTTCCCTCACTTGACACAGGGACTTATCCCTCTAAACAGCTGTCTGGGCCAGCTCATAACCCTCACTACAACAGGTAGAAAGCTTCCCTCACTTGACACAAGGACTTAACCCTCTAAACAGCTGTCTGGGCCAGCTCATAACCCTCACTACAACACGTAGAAAGCTTCCTTCACTTGACACAGGGACTTATCCCTCTAAACAGCTGTCTGGGCCAGCTCATAACCCTCACTACAACAGGTAGAAAGCTTCCCTCACTTGACACAGGGACCTATCCCTCTAAACAGCTGTCTGCGCCAGCTCATAACCCTCACAACAACAGGTAGAAAGCTTCCCTCACTTGACACAGGGACTTATCCCTATAAACAGCTGTCTGGGCCAGCTCATAACCCTCACTACAACAGGTAGAAAGCTTCCCTCACTTGACACAAGGACTTAACCCTCTAAACAGCTGTCTGGGCCAGCTCATAACCCTCACTACAACACGTAGAAAGCTTCCCTCACTTGACACAGGGACTTATCCCTCTAAACAGCTGTCTGGGCCAGCTCATAACCCTCACTACAACAGGTAGAAAGCTTCCCTCACTTGACACAGGGACCTATCCCTCTAAACAGCTGTCTGGACCGGCTCATAACCCTCACTACAACAGGTAGAAAGCTTCCCTCACTTGACAAAGGGACTTATCCCTCTAAACAGCTGTCTGGGCCAGCTCATAACCCTCACTACAACAGGTGGAAAGCTTCCTTCACTTGACACAGGGACTTATCCCTCTAAACAGCTGTCTGGGCCAGCTCATAACCCTCACTACAACAGGTAGAAAGCTTCCCTCACTTGAAACAGGGACCTATCCCCCTAAACAGCTGTCTGCGCCAGCTCATAACCCTCACTACAACAGGTAGAAAGCTTCCCTCACTTGACACAGGGACTTATCCCTCTAAACAGCTATCTGGGCCAGCTCATAACCCTCACTACAACAGGTAGAAAGCTTCCCTCACTTGACACAAGGACTTAACCCTCTAAACAGCTGTCTGGGCCAGCTCATAACCCTCACTACAACAGGTAGAAAGCTTCCCTCACTTGACACAGGGACCTATCCCTCTAAACAGCTGTCTGGACCGGCTCATAACCCTCACTACAACAGGTAGAAAGCTTCCCTCACTTGACAAAGGGACTTATCCCTCTAAACAGCTGTCTGGGCCAGCTCATAACCCTCCCTACAACAGGTGGAAAGCTTCCTTCACTTGACACAGGGACTTATCCCTCTAAACAGCTGTCTGGGCCAGCTCATAACCCTCACTACAACAGGTAGAAAGCTTCCCTCACTTGATACAGGGACTTATCCCTCTAAACAGCTGTCTGGACCGGCTCATAACCCTCACTACAACAGGTAGAAAGCTTCCCTCACTTGACAAAGGGACTTATCCCTCTAAACAGCTGTCTGGGCCAGCTCATAACCCTCACTACAACAGGTGGAAAGCTTCCTTCACTTGACACAGGGACTTATCCCTCTAAACAGCTGTCTGGGCCAGCTCATAACCCTCACTACAACAGGTAGAAAGCTTCCCTCACTTGACACAGGGACCTATCCCTCTAAACAGCTGTCTGCGCCAGCTCATAACCCTCACAACAACAGGTAGAAACCTTCCCTCACTTGACACAGGGACTTATCCCTATAAACAGCTGTCTGGGCCAGCTCATAACCCTCACTACAACAGGTAGAAAGCTTCCCTCACTTGACACAAGGACTTAACCCTCTAAACAGCTGTCTGGGCCAGCTCATAACCCTCACTACAACACGTAGAAAGCTTCCCTCACTTGACACAGGGACTTATCCCTCTAAACAGCTGTCTGGGCCAGCTCATAACCCTCACTAAAACAGGTAGAAAGCTTCCCTCACTTGACACAGGGACCTATCCCTCTAAACAGCTGTCTGGACCGGCTCATAACCCTCACTACAACAGGTAGAAAGCTTCCCTCACTTGTAAAGGGACTTATCCCTCTAAACAGCTGTCTGGGCCAGCTCATAACCCTCACTACAACAGGTGGAAAGCTTCCTTCACTTGACACAGGGACTTATCCCTCTAAACAGCTGTCTGGGCCAGCTCATAACCCTCACTACAACAGGTAGAAAGCTTCCCTCACTTGAAACAGGGACCTATCCCCCTAAACAGCTGTCTGCGCCAGCTCATAACCCTCACTACAACAGGTAGAAAGCTTCCCTCACTTGACACAGGGACTTATCCCTCTAAACAGCTGTCTGGGCCAGCTCATAACCCTCACTACAACAGGTAGAAAGCTTCCCTCACTTGACACAAGGACTTAACCCTCTAAACAGCTGTCTGGGCCAGCTCATAACCCTCACTACAACAGGTAGAAAGCTTCCCTCACTTGACACAGGGACTTATCCCTCTAAACAGCTGTCTGGACCGGCTCATAACCCTCACTACAACAGGTAGAAAGCTTCCCTCACTTGACAAAGGGACTTATCCCTCTAAACAGCTGTCTGGGCCAGCTCATAACCCTCACTACAACAGGTGGAAAGCTTCCTTCACTTGACACAAGGACTTAACCCTCTAAACAGCTGTCTGGGCCAGCTCATAACCCTCACTACAACACGTAGAAAGCTTCCTTCACTTGACACAGGGACTTATCCCTCTAAACAGCTGTCTGGGCCAGCTCATAACCCTCACTACAACAGGTAGAAAGCTTCCCTCACTTGACACAGGGACCTATCCCTCTAAACAGCTGTCTGCGCCAGCTCATAACCCTCACAACAACAGGTAGAAAGCTTCCCTCACTTGACACAGGGACTTATCCCTATAAACAGCTGTCTGGGCCAGCTCATAACCCTCACTACAACAGGTAGAAAGCTTCCCTCACTTGACACAAGGACTTAACCCTCTAAACAGCTGTCTGGGCCAGCTCATAACCCTCACTACAACACGTAGAAAGCTTCCCTCACTTGACACAGGGACTTATCCCTCTAAACAGCTGTCTGGGCCAGCTCATAACCCTCACTACAACAGGTAGAAAGCTTCCCTCACTTGACACAGGGACCTATCCCTCTAAACAGCTGTCTGGACCGGCTCATAACCCTCACTACAACAGGTAGAAAGCTTCCCTCACTTGACAAAGGGACTTATCCCTCTAAACAGCTGTCTGGGCCAGCTCATAACCCTCACTACAACAGGTGGAAAGCTTCCTTCACTTGACACAGGGACTTATCCCTCTAAACAGCTGTCTGGGCCAGCTCATAACCCTCACTACAACAGGTAGAAAGCTTCCCTCACTTGAAACAGGGACCTATCCCCCTAAACAGCTGTCTGCGCCAGCTCATAACCCTCACTACAACAGGTAGAAAGCTTCCCTCACTTGACACAGGGACTTATCCCTCTAAACAGCTGTCTGGGCCAGCTCATAACCCTCACTACAACAGGTAGAAAGCTTCCCTCACTTGACACAAGGACTTAACCCTCTAAACAGCTGTCTGGGCCAGCTCATAACCCTCACTACAACAGGTAGAAAGCTTCCCTCACTTGACACAGGGACCTATCCCTCTAAACAGCTGTCTGGACCGGCTCATAACCCTCACTACAACAGGTAGAAAGCTTCCCTCACTTGACAAAGGGACTTATCCCTCTAAACAGCTGTCTGGGCCAGCTCATAACCCTCACTACAACAGGTGGAAAGCTTCCTTCACTTGACACAGGGACTTATCCCTCTAAACAGCTGTCTGGGCCAGCTCATAACCCTCACTACAACAGGTAGAAAGCTTCCCTCACTTGATACAGGGACTTATCCCTCTAAACAGCTGTCTGGACCGGCTCATAACCCTCACTACAACAGGTAGAAAGCTTCCCTCACTTGACAAAGGGACTTATCCCTCTAAACAGCTGTCTGGGCCAGCTCATAACCCTCACTACAACAGGTGGAAAGCTTCCTTCACTTGACACAGGGACTTATCCCTCTAAACAGCTGTCTGGGCCAGCTCATAACCCTCACTACAACAGGTAGAAAGCTTCCCTCACTTGACACAGGGACCTATCCCTCTAAACAGCTGTCTGCGCCAGCTCATAACCCTCACAACAACAGGTAGAAAGCTTCCCTCACTTGACACAGGGACTTATCCCTATAAACAGCTGTCTGGGCCAGCTCATAACCCTCACTACAACAGGTAGAAAGCTTCCCTCACTTGACACAAGGACTTAACCCTCTAAACAGCTGTCTGGGCCAGCTCATAACCCTCACTACAACACGTAGAAAGCTTCCCTCACTTGACACAGGGACTTATCCCTCTAAACAGCTGTCTGGGCCAGCTCATAACCCTCACTAAAACAGGTAGAAAGCTTCCCTCACTTGACACAGGGACCTATCCCTCTAAACAGCTGTCTGGACCGGCTCATAACCCTCACTACAACAGGTAGAAAGCTTCCCTCACTTGTAAAGGGACTTATCCCTCTAAACAGCTGTCTGGGCCAGCTCATAACCCTCACTACAACAGGTGGAAAGCTTCCTTCACTTGACACAGGGACTTATCCCTCTAAACAGCTGTCTGGGCCAGCTCATAACCCTCACTACAACAGGTAGAAAGCTTCCCTCACTTGAAACAGGGACCTATCCCCCTAAACAGCTGTCTGCGCCAGCTCATAACCCTCACTACAACAGGTAGAAAGCTTCCCTCACTTGACACAGGGACTTATCCCTCTAAACAGCTGTCTGGGCCAGCTCATAACCCTCACTACAACAGGTAGAAAGCTTCCCTCACTTGACACAAGGACTTAACCCTCTAAACAGCTGTCTGGGCCAGCTCATAACCCTCACTACAACAGGTAGAAAGCTTCCCTCACTTGACACAGGGACTTATCCCTCTAAACAGCTGTCTGGACCGGCTCATAACCCTCACTACAACAGGTAGAAAGCTTCCCTCACTTGACAAAGGGACTTATCCCTCTAAACAGCTGTCTGGGCCAGCTCATAACCCTCACTACAACAGGTGGAAAGCTTCCTTCACTTGACACAGGGACTTATCCCTCTAAACAGCTGTCTGGGCCAGCTCATAACCCTCACTACAACAGGTAGAAAGCTTCCCTCACTTGACACAGGGACCTATCCCTCTAAACAGCTGTCTGCGCCAGCTCATAACCCTCACAACAACAGGTAGAAAGCTTCCCTCACTTGACACAGGGACTTATCCCTCTAAACAGCTGTCTAGGCCAGCTCATAACCCTCACTACAACAGGTAGAAAGCTTCCCTCACTTGACACAAGGACTTAACCCTCTAAACAGCTGTCTGGGCCAGCTCATAACCCTCACTACAACACGTAGAAAGCTTCCTTCACTTGACACAGGGACTTATCCCTCTAAACAGCTGTCTGGGCCAGCTCATAACCCTCACTACAACAGGTAGAAAGCTTCCCTCACTTGACACAGGGACCTATCCCTCTAAACAGCTGTCTGCGCCAGCTCATAACCCTCACAACAACAGGTAGAAAGCTTCCCTCACTTGACACAGGGACTTATCCCTATAAACAGCTGTCTGGGCCAGCTCATAACCCTCACTACAACAGGTAGAAAGCTTCCCTCACTTGACACAAGGACTTAACCCTCTAAACAGCTGTCTGGGCCAGCTCATAACCCTCACTACAACACGTAGAAAGCTTCCCTCACTTGACACAGGGACTTATCCCTCTAAACAGCTGTCTGGGCCAGCTCATAACCCTCACTACAACAGGTAGAAAGCTTCCCTCACTTGACACAGGGACCTATCCCTCTAAACAGCTGTCTGGACCGGCTCATAACCCTCACTACAACAGGTAGAAAGCTTCCCTCACTTGACAAAGGGACTTATCCCTCTAAACAGCTGTCTGGGCCAGCTCATAACCCTCACTACAACAGGTGGAAAGCTTCCTTCACTTGACACAGGGACTTATCCCTCTAAACAGCTGTCTGGGCCAGCTCATAACCCTCACTACAACAGGTAGAAAGCTTCCCTCACTTGAAACAGGGGCCTATCCCCCTAAACAGCTGTCTGCGCCAGCTCATAACCCTCACTACAACAGGTAGAAAGCTTCCCTCACTTGACACAGGGACTTATCCCTCTAAACAGCTGTCTGGGCCAGCTCATAACCCTCACTACAACAGGTAGAAAGCTTCCCTCACTTGACACAAGGACTTAACCCTCTAAACAGCTGTCTGGGCCAGCTCATAACCCTCACTACAACAGGTAGAAAGCTTCCCTCACTTGACACAGGGACCTATCCCTCTAAACAGCTGTCTGGACCGGCTCATAACCCTCACTACAACAGGTAGAAAGCTTCCCTCACTTGACAAAGGGACTTATCCCTCTAAACAGCTGTCTGGGCCAGCTCATAACCCTCACTACAACAGGTGGAAAGCTTCCTTCACTTGACACAGGGACTTATCCCTCTAAACAGCTGTCTGGGCCAGCTCATAACCCTCACTACAACAGGTAGAAAGCTTCCCTCACTTGATACAGGGACTTATCCCTCTAAACAGCTGTCTGGACCGGCTCATAACCCTCACTACAACAGGTAGAAAGCTTCCCTCACTTGACAAAGGGACTTATCCCTCTAAACAGCTGTCTGGGCCAGCTCATAACCCTCACTACAACAGGTGGAAAGCTTCCTTCACTTGACACAGGGACTTATCCCTCTAAACAGCTGTCTGGGCCAGCTCATAACCCTCACTACAACAGGAAGAAAGCTTCCCTCACTTGACACAGGGACCTATCCCTCTAAACAGCTGTCTGCGCCAGCTCATAACCCTCACAACAACAGGTAGAAAGCTTCCCTCACTTGACACAGGGACTTATCCCTATAAACAGCTGTCTGGGCCAGCTCATAACCCTCACTACAACAGGTAGAAAGCTTCCCTCACTTGACACAAGGACTTAACCCTCTAAACAGCTGTCTGGGCCAGCTCATAACCCTCACTACAACACGTAGAAAGCTTCCCTCACTTGACACAGGGACTTATCCCTCTAAACAGCTGTCTGGGCCAGCTCATAACCCTCACTAAAACAGGTAGAAAGCTTCCCTCACTTGACACAGGGACCTATCCCTCTAAACAGCTGTCTGGACCGGCTCATAACCCTCACTACAACAGGTAGAAAGCTTCCCTCACTTGTAAAGGGACTTATCCCTCTAAACAGCTGTCTGGGCCAGCTCATAACCCTCACTACAACAGGTGGAAAGCTTCCTTCACTTGACACAGGGACTTATCCCTCTAAACAGCTGTCTGGGCCAGCTCATAACCCTCACTACAACAGGTAGAAAGCTTCCCTCACTTGAAACAGGGACCTATCCCCCTAAACAGCTGTCTGCGCCAGCTCATAACCCTCACTACAACAGGTAGAAAGCTTCCCTCACTTGACACAGGGACTTATCCCTCTAAACAGCTGTCTGGGCCAGCTCATAACCCTCACTACAACAGGTAGAAAGCTTCCCTCACTTGACACAAGGACTTAACCCTCTAAACAGCTGTCTGGGCCAGCTCATAACCCTCACTACAACAGGTAGAAAGCTTCCCTCACTTGACACAGGGACCTATCCCTCTAAACAGCTGTCTGGACCGGCTCATAACCCTCACTACAACAGGTAGAAAGCTTCCCTCACTTGACAAAGGGACTTATCCCTCTAAACAGCTGTCTGGGCCAGCTCATAACCCTCACTGCAACAGGTGGAAAGCTTCCTTCACTTGACACAGGGACTTATCCCTCTAAACAGCTGTCTGGGCCAGCTCATAACCCTCACTACAACAGGTAGAAAGCTTCCCTCACTTGAAACAGGGACCTATCCCCCTAAACAGCTGTCTGCGCCAGCTCATAACCCTCACTACAACAGGTAGAAAGCTTCCCTCACTTGACACAGGGACTTATCCCTCTAAACAGCTGTCTGGGCCAGCTCATACCCCTCACTTCAACAGGTGGAAAGCTTCCTTCTCTTGACACGGGGACTTATCCCTCTAAATAGCTGTCTGGGCCAGCTCGTAACCCTCACTACAACAGGTGGAAAGCTTCCCTCACTTGACACAGGGACTTATCCCTCTAAACAGCTGTCTGGGCCAGCTCATAACCCTCACTACAACAGGTGGAAAGCTTCCTTCTCTTGACACAGGGACTTATCCATCTAAACAGCTGTCTGGGCCAGCTCATAACCCTCACTACAACAGGTGGAAAGCTTGACACAGGGACTTATCCCTCTAAACAGCTGTCTGGGCCAGCTCATAACCATCACTACAACAGGTAGAAAGCTTCCCTCACTTGACACAGGGACTTATCCCTCTAAACAGCTGTCTGGGCCAGCTCATAACCCTCACTACAACAGGTAGAAAGCTTCCCTCACTTGACACAGGGACTTATCCCTCTAAACAGCTGTCTGGGCCAGCTCATAACCCTCACTACAACAGGTGGAAAGCTTCCTTCTCTTGACACAGGGACTTATCCATCTAAACAGCTGTCTGGGCCAGCTCATAACCCTCACTACAACAGGTGGAAAGCTTGACACAGGGACTTATCCCTCTAAACAGCTGTCTGGGCCAGCTCATAACCATCACTACAACAGGTAGAAAGCTTCCCTCACTTGACACAGGGACTTATCCCTATAAACAGCTGTCTGGGCCAGCTCATAACCCTCACTACAACAGGTAGAAAGCTTCCCTCACTTGACACAAGGACTTAACCCTCTAAACAGCTGTCTGGGCCAGCTCATAACCCTCACTACAACAGGTAGAAAGCTTCCCTCACTTGACACAGGGACCTATCCCTCTAAACAGCTGTCTGGGCCAGCTCATAACCCTCACTACAACAGGTGGAAAGCTTCCTTCTCTTGACACAGGGACTTATCCATCTAAACAGCTGTCTGGGCCAGCTCATAACCCTCACTACAACAGGTGGAAAGCTTGACACAGGGACTTATCCCTCTAAACAGCTGTCTGGGCCAGCTCATAACCATCACTACAACAGGTAGAAAGCTTCCCTCACTTGACACAGGGACTTATCCCTCTAAACAGCTGTCCGGGCCAGCTCATAACCCTCACTACAACAGGTAGAAAGCTTCCCTCACTTGACACAGGGACTTATCCCTCTAAACAGCTGTCTGGGCCAGCTCATAACCCTCACTACAACAGGTGGAAAGCTTCCTTCTCTTGACACAGGGACTTATCCATCTAAACAGCTGTCTGGGCCAGCTCATAACCCTCACTACAACAGGTGGAAAACTTCCTTCTCTTGTCACAGGGACTTATCCCTCTAAACAGCTGTCTGGGCCAGCTCATAACCCTCACTACAACAGGTAGAAAGCTTCCCTCACTTGACACAGGGACCTATCCCTCTAAACAGCTGTCTGCGCCAGCTCATAACCCTCACAACAACAGGTAGAAAGCTTCCCTCACTTGACACAGGGACTTATCCCTATAAACAGCTGTCTGGGCCAGCTCATAACCCTCACTACAACAGGTAGAAAGCTTCCCTCACTTGACACAAGGACTTAACCCTCTAAACAGCTGTCTGGGCCAGCTCATAACCCTCACTACAACACGTAGAAAGCTTCCCTCACTTGACACAGGGACTTATCCCTCTAAACAGCTGTCTGGGCCAGCTCATAACCCTCACTACAACAGGTAGAAAGCTTCCCTCACTTGACACAGGGACCTATCCCTCTAAACAGCTGTCTGGACCGGCTCATAACCCTCACTACAACAGGTAGAAAGCTTCCCTCACTTGTAAAGGGACTTATCCCTCTAAACAGCTGTCTGGGCCAGCTCATAACCCTCACTACAACAGGTGGAAAGCTTCCTTCACTTGACACAGGGACTTATCCCTCTAAACAGCTGTCTGGGCCAGCTCATAACCCTCACTACAACAGGTAGAAAGCTTCCCTCACTTGAAACAGGGACCTATCCCCCTAAACAGCTGTCTGCGCCAGCTCATAACCCTCACTACAACAGGTAGAAAGCTTCCCTCACTTGACACAGGGACTTATCCCTCTAAACAGCTGTCTGGGCCAGCTCATAACCCTCACTACAACAGGTAGAAAGCTTCCCTCACTTGACACAAGGACTTAACCCTCTAAACAGCTGTCTGGGCCAGCTCATAACCCTCACTACAACAGGTAGAAAGCTTCCCTCACTTGACACAGGGACCTATACCTCTAAACAGCTGTCTGGACCGGCTCATAACCCTCACTACAACAGGTAGAAAGCTTCCCTCACTTGACAAAGGGACTTATCCCTCTAAACAGCTGTCTGGGCCAGCTCATAACCCTCACTACAACAGGTGGAAAGCTTCCTTCACTTGACACAGGGACTTATCCCTCTAAACAGCTGTCTGGGCCAGCTCATAACCCTCACTACAACAGGTGGAAAGCTTCCTTCTCTTGACACAGGGACTTATCCATCTAAACAGCTGTCTGGGCCAGCTCATAACCCTCACTACAACAGGTGGAAAGCTTGACACAGGGACTTATCCCTCTAAACAGCTGTCTGGGCCAGCTCATAACCATCACTACAACAGGTAGAAAGCTTCCCTCACTTGACACAGGGACTTATCCCTCTAAACAGCTGTCTGGGCCAGCTCATAACCCTCACTACAACAGGTAGAAAGCTTCCCTCACTTGACACAAGGACTTAACCCTCTAAACAGCTGTCTGGGCCAGCTCATAACCCTCACTACAACAGGTAGAAAGCTTCCCTCACTTGACACAGGGACCTATCCCTCTAAACAGCTGTCTGGACCGGCTCATAACCCTCACTACAACAGGTAGAAAGCTTCCCTCACTTGACAAAGGGACTTATCCCTCTAAACAGCTGTCTGGGCCAGCTCATAACCCTCACTACAACAGGTGGAAAGCTTCCTTCACTTGACACAGGGACTTATCCCTCTAAACAGCTGTCTGGGCCAGCTCATAACCCTCACTACAACAGGTAGAAAGCTTCCCTCACTTGACACAGGGACTTATCCCTCTAAACAGCTGTCTGGGCCAGCTCATAACCCTCACTACAACAGGTAGAAAGCTTCCCTCACTTGACACAGGGACTTATCCCTCTAAACAGCTGTCTGGGCCAGCTCATAACCCTCACTACAACAGGTAGAAAGCTTCCCTCACTTGACACAAGGACTTAACCCTCTAAACAGCTGTCTGGGCCAGCTCATAACCCTCACTACAACAGGTAGAAAGCTTCCCTCACTTGACACAGGGACCTATCCCTCTAAACAGCTGTCTGGACGGCTCATAACCCTCACTACAACAGGTAGAAAGCTTCCCTCACTTGACAAAGGGACTTATCCCTCTAAACAGCTGTCTGGGCCAGCTCATAACCCTCACTGCAACAGGTGGAAAGCTTCCTTCACTTGACACAGGGACTTATCCCTCTAAACAGCTGTCTGGGCCAGCTCATAACCCTCACTACAACAGGTAGAAAGCTTCCCTCACTTGAAACAGGGACCTATCCCCCTAAACAGCTGTCTGCGCCAGCTCATAACCCTCACTACAACAGGTAGAAAGCTTCCCTCACTTGACACAGGGACTTATCCCTCTAAACAGCTGTCTGGGCCAGCTCATACCCCTCACTTCAACAGGTGGAAAGCTTCCTTCTCTTGACACGGGGACTTATCCCTCTAAATAGCTGTCTGGGCCAGCTCGTAACCCTCACTACAACAGGTGGAAAGCTTCCCTCACTTGACACAGGGACTTATCCCTCTAAACAGCTGTCTGGGCCAGCTCATAACCCTCACTACAACAGGTGGAAAGCTTCCTTCTCTTGACACAGGGACTTATCCATCTAAACAGCTGTCTGGGCCAGCTCATAACCCTCACTACAACAGGTGGAAAGCTTGACACAGGGACTTATCCCTCTAAACAGCTGTCTGGGCCAGCTCATAACCATCACTACAACAGGTAGAAAGCTTCCCTCACTTGACACAGGGACTTATCCCTCTAAACAGCTGTCTGGGCCAGCTCATAACCCTCACTACAACAGGTAGAAAGCTTCCCTCACTTGACACAGGGACCTATCCCTCTAAACAGCTGTCTGGACCGGCTCATAACCCTCACTACAACAGGTAGAAAGCTTCCCTCACTTGACACAGGGACTTATCCCTCTAAACAGCTGTCTGGGCCAGCTCATAACCCTCACTACAACAGGTGGAAAGCTTCCTTCTCTTGACACAGGGACTTATCCATCTAAACAGCTGTCTGGGCCAGCTCATAACCCTCACTACAACAGGTGGAAAACTTCCTTCTCTTGTCACAGGGACTTATCCCTCTAAACAGCTGTCTGGGCCAGCTCATAACCCTCACTACAACAGGTGGAAAACTTCCTTCTCTTGTCACAGGGACTTATCCCTCTAAACAGCTGTCTGGGCCAGCTCATAACCCTCACTACAACAGGTAGAAAGCTTCCCTCACTTGACACAGGGACCTATCCCTCTAAACAGCTGTCTGCGCCAGCTCATAACCCTCACAACAACAGGTAGAAAGCTTCCCTCACTTGACACAGGGACTTATCCCTATAAACAGCTGTCTGGGCCAGCTCATAACCCTCACTACAACAGGTAGAAAGCTTCCCTCACTTGACCCAAGGACTTAACCCTCTAAACAGCTGTCTGGGCCAGCTCATAACCCTCACTACAACACGTAGAAAGCTTCCCTCACTTGACACAGGGACTTATCCCTCTAAACAGCTGTCTGGGCCAGCTCATAACCCTCACTACAACAGGTAGAAAGCTTCCCTCACTTGACACAGGGACCTATCCCTCTAAACAGCTGTCTGGACCGGCTCATAACCCTCACTACAACAGGTAGAAAGCTTCCCTCACTTGTAAAGGGACTTATCCCTCTAAACAGCTGTCTGGGCCAGCTCATAACCCTCACTACAACAGGTGGAAAGCTTCCTTCACTTGACACAGGGACTTATCCCTCTAAACAGCTGTCTGGGCCAGCTCATAACCCTCACTACAACAGGTAGAAAGCTTCCCTCACTTGAAACAGGGACCTATCCCCCTAAACAGCTGTCTGCGCCAGCTCATAACCCTCACTACAACAGGTAGAAAGCTTCCCTCACTTGACACAGGGACTTATCCCTCTAAACAGCTGTCTGGGCCAGCTCATAACCCTCACTACAACAGGTAGAAAGCTTCCCTCACTTGACACAAGGACTTAACCCTCTAAACAGCTGTCTGGGCCAGCTCATAACCCTCACTACAACAGGTAGAAAGCTTCCCTCACTTGACACAGGGACCTATACCTCTAAACAGCTGTCTGGACCGGCTCATAACCCTCACTACAACAGGTAGAAAGCTTCCCTCACTTGACAAAGGGACTTATCCCTCTAAACAGCTGTCTGGGCCAGCTCATAACCCTCACTACAACAGGTGGAAAGCTTCCTTCACT
Source organism: Allygus modestus (assembly GCA_963675035.1). NCBI lineage: Eukaryota > Metazoa > Arthropoda > Insecta > Hemiptera > Cicadellidae > Allygus > Allygus modestus. Next base: position 167,008,637 of record OY776113.1, read on the forward strand.
TGACACAGGGACTTATCCCTCTAAACAGCTGTCTGGGCCAGCTCATAACCCTCACTACAACAGGTGGAAAGCTTCCTTCTCTTGACACAGGGACTTATCCATCTAAACAGCTGTCTGGGCCAGCTCATAACCCTCACTACAACAGGTGGAAAGCTTGACACAGGGACTTATCCCTCTAAACAGCTGTCTGGGCCAGCTCATAACCATCACTACAACAGGTAGAAAGCTTCCCTCACTTGACACAGGGACTTATCCCTCTAAACAGCTGTCTGGGCCAGCTCATAACCCTCACTACAACAGGTAGAAAGCTTCCCTCACTTGACACAAGGACTTAACCCTCTAAACAGCTGTCTGGGCCAGCTCATAACCCTCACTACAACAGGTAGAAAGCTTCCCTCACTTGACACAGGGACCTATCCCTCTAAACAGCTGTCTGGACCGGCTCATAACCCTCACTACAACAGGTAGAAAGCTTCCCTCACTTGACAAAGGGACTTATCCCTCTAAACAGCTGTCTGGGCCAGCTCATAACCCTCACTACAACAGGTGGAAAGCTTCCTTCACTTGACACAGGGACTTATCCCTCTAAACAGCTGTCTGGGCCAGCTCATAACCCTCACTTCAACAGGTAGAAAGCTTCCCTCACTTGACACAGGGACTTATCCCTCTAAATAGCTGTCTGGGCCAGCTCGTAACCCTCACTACAACAGGTGGAAAGCTTCCCTCACTTGACACAGGGACTTATCCCTCTAAACAGCTGTCTGGGCCAGCTCATAACCCTCACTACAACAGGTGGAAAGCTTCCTTCTCTTGACACAGGGACTTATCCATCTAAACAGCTGTCTGGGCCAGCTCATAACCCTCACTACAACAGGTGGAAAGCTTGACACAGGGACTTATCCCTCTAAACAGCTGTCTGGGCCAGCTCATAACCATCACTACAACAGGTAGAAAGCTTCCCTCACTTGACACAGGGACTTATCCCTCTAAACAGCTGTCTGGGCCAGCTCATAACCCTCACTACAACAGGTGGAAAGCTTCCTTCTCTTGACACAGGGACTTATCCCTCTAAACAGCTGTCTGGGCCAGCTCATAACCCTCACTACAACAGGTAGAAAGCTTCCCTCACTTGACACAGGGACTTATCCCTCTAAACAGCTGTCTGGGCCAGCTCATAACCCTCACTACAACAGGTAGAAAGCTTCCCTCACTTGACACAAGGACTTAACCCTCTAAACAGCTGTCTGGGCCAGCTCATAACCCTCACTACAACAGGTAGAAAGCTTCCCTCACTTGACACAGGGACCTATCCCTCTAAACAGCTGTCTGGACCGGCTCATAACCCTCACTACAACAGGTAGAAAGCTTCCCTCACTTGACAAAGGGACTTATCCCTCTAAACAGCTGTCTGGGCCAGCTCATAACCCTCACTGCAACAGGTGGAAAGCTTCCTTCACTTGACACAGGGACTTATCCCTCTAAACAGCTGTCTGGGCCAGCTCATAACCCTCACTACAACAGGTAGAAAGCTTCCCTCACTTGAAACAGGGACCTATCCCCCTAAACAGCTGTCTGCGCCAGCTCATAACCCTCACTACAACAGGTAGAAAGCTTCCCTCACTTGACACAGGGACTTATCCCTCTAAACAGCTGTCTGGGCCAGCTCATACCCCTCACTTCAACAGGTGGAAAGCTTCCTTCTCTTGACACGGGGACTTATCCCTCTAAATAGCTGTCTGGGCCAGCTCGTAACCCTCACTACAACAGGTGGAAAGCTTCCCTCACTTGACACAGGGACTTATCCCTCTAAACAGCTGTCTGGGCCAGCTCATAACCCTCACTACAACAGGTGGAAAGCTTCCTTCTCTTGACACAGGGACTTATCCATCTAAACAGCTGTCTGGGCCAGCTCATAACCCTCACTACAACAGGTGGAAAGCTTGACACAGGGACTTATCCCTCTAAACAGCTGTCTGGGCCAGCTCATAACCATCACTACAACAGGTAGAAAGCTTCCCTCACTTGACACAGGGACTTATCCCTCTAAACAGCTGTCTGGGCCAGCTCATAACCCTCACTACAACAGGTGGAAAGCTTCCTTCTCTTGACACAGGGACTTATCCATCTAAACAGCTGTCTGGGCCAGCTCATAACCCTCACTACAACAGGTGGAAAGCTTGACACAGGGACTTATCCCTCTAAACAGCTGTCTGGGCCAGCTCATAACCATCACTACAACAGGTAGAAAGCTTCCCTCACTTGACACAGGGACTTATCCCTCTAAACAGCTGTCTGGGCCAGCTCATAACCCTCACTACAACAGGTGGAAAACTTCCCTCACTTGACACAGGGACTTATCCCTCTAAACAGCTGTCTGGGCCAGCTCATAACCCTCACTACAACAGGTGGAAAACTTCCTTCTCTTGTCACAGGGACTTATCCCTCTAAACAGCTGTCTGGGCCAGCTCATAACCCTCACTACAACAGGTAGAAAGCTTCCCTCACTTGACACAGGGACCTATCCCTCTAAACAGCTGTCTGCGCCAGCTCATAACCCTCACAACAACAGGTAGAAAGCTTCCCTCACTTGACACAGGGACTTATCCCTATAAACAGCTGTCTGGGCCAGCTCATAACCCTCACTACAACAGGTAGAAAGCTTCCCTCACTTGACACAAGGACTTAACCCTCTAAACAGCTATCTGGGCCAGCTCATAACCCTCACTACAACACGTAGAAAGCTTCCCTCACTTGACACAGGGACTTATCCCTCTAAACAGCTGTCTGGGCCAGCTCATAACCCTCACTACAACAGGTAGAAAGCTTCCCTCACTTGACACAGGGACCTATCCCTCTAAACAGCTGTCTGGACCGGCTCATAACCCTCACTACAACAGGTAGAAAGCTTCCCTCACTTGTAAAGGGACTTATCCCTCTAAACAGCTGTCTGGGCCAGCTCATAACCCTCACTACAACAGGTGGAAAGCTTCCTTCACTTGACACAGGGACTTATCCCTCTAAACAGCTGTCTGGGCCAGCTCATAACCCTCACTACAACAGGTAGAAAGCTTCCCTCACTTGAAACAGGGACCTATCCCCCTAAACAGCTGTCTGCGCCAGCTCATAACCCTCACTACAACAGGTAGAAAGCTTCCCTCACTTGACACAGGGACTTATCCCTCTAAACAGCTGTCTGGGCCAGCTCATAACCCTCACTACAACAGGTAGAAAGCTTCCCTCACTTGACACAAGGACTTAACCCTCTAAACAGCTGTCTGGGCCAGCTCATAACCCTCACTACAACAGGTAGAAAGCTTCCCTCACTTGACACAGGGACCTATCCCTCTAAACAGCTGTCTGGACCGGCTCATAACCCTCACTACAACAGGTAGAAAGCTTCCCTCACTTGACAAAGGGACTTATCCCTCTAAACAGCTGTCTGGGCCAGCTCATAACCCTCACTACAACAGGTGGAAAGCTTCCTTCACTTGACACAGGGACTTATCCCTCTAAACAGCTGTCTGGGCCAGCTCATAACCCTCACTACAACAGGTAGAAAGCTTCCCTCACTTGACACAGGGACCTATCCCTCTAAACAGCTGTCTGCGCCAGCTCATAACCCTCACAACAACAGGTAGAAAGCTTCCCTCACTTGACACAGGGACTTATCCCTATAAACAGCTGTCTGGGCCAGCTCATAACCCTCACTACAACAGGTAGAAAGCTTCCCTCACTTGACACAAGGACTTAACCCTCTAAACAGCTGTCTGGGCCAGCTCATAACCCTCACTACAACACGTAGAAAGCTTCCCTCACTTGACACAGGGACTTATCCCTCTAAACAGCTGTCTGGGCCAGCTCATAACCCTCACTACAACAGGTAGAAAGCTTCCCTCACTTGACACAGGGACCTATCCCTCTAAACAGCTGTCTGGACCGGCTCATAACCCTCACTACAACAGGTAGAAAGCTTCCCTCACTTGTAAAGGGACTTATCCCTCTAAACAGCTGTCTGGGCCAGCTCATAACCCTCACTACAACAGGTGGAAAGCTTCCTTCACTTGACACAGGGACTTATCCCTCTAAACAGCTGTCTGGGCCAGCTCATAACCCTCACTACAACAGGTAGAAAGCTTCCCTCACTTGAAACAGGGACCTATCCCCCTAAACAGCTGTCTGCGCCAGCTCATAACCCTCACTACAACAGGTAGAAAGCTTCCCTCACTTGACACAGGGACTTATCCCTCTAAACAGCTGTCTGGGCCAGCTCATAACCCTCACTACAACAGGTAGAAAGCTTCCCTCACTTGACACAAGGACTTAACCCTCTAAACAGCTGTCTGGGCCAGCTCATAACCCTCACTACAACAGGTAGAAAGCTTCCCTCACTTGACACAGGGACCTATCCCTCTAAACAGCTGTCTGGACCGGCTCATAACCCTCACTACAACAGGTAGAAAGCTTCCCTCACTTGACAAAGGGACTTATCCCTCTAAACAGCTGTCTGGGCCAGCTCATAACCCTCACTACAACAGGTGGAAAGCTTCCTTCACTTGACACAGGGACTTATACCTCTAAACAGCTGTCTGGGCCAGCTCATAACCCTCACTACAACAGGTGGAAAGCTTCCTTCTCTTGACACAGGGACTTATCCATCTAAACAGCTGTCTGGGCCAGCTCATAACCCTCACTACAACAGGTGGAAAGCTTGACACAGGGACTTATCCCTCTAAACAGCTGTCTGGGCCAGCTCATAACCATCACTACAACAGGTAGAAAGCTTCCCTCACTTGACACAGGGACTTATCCCTCTAAACAGCTGTCTGGGCCAGCTCATAACCCTCACTACAACAGGTAGAAAGCTTCCCTCACTTGACACAAGGACTTAACCCTCTAAACAGCTGTCTGGGCCAGCTCATAACCCTCACTACAACAGGTAGAAAGCTTCCCTCACTTGACACAGGGACCTATCCCTCTAAACAGCTGTCTGGACCGGCTCATAACCCTCACTACAACAGGTAGAAAGCTTCCCTCACTTGACAAAGGGACTTATCCCTCTAAACAGCTGTCTGGGCCAGCTCATAACCCTCACTACAACAGGTGGAAAGCTTCCTTCACTTGACACAGGGACTTATCCCTCTAAACAGCTGTCTGGGCCAGCTCATAACCCTCACTACAACAGGTGGAAAGCTTCCTTCTCTTGACACAGGGACTTATCCATCTAAACAGCTGTCTGGGCCAGCTCATAACCCTCACTACAACAGGTGGAAAGCTTGACACAGGGACTTATCCCTCTAAACAGCTGTCTGGGCCAGCTCATAACCATCACTACAACAGGTAGAAAGCTTCCCTCACTTGACACAGGGACTTATCCCTCTAAACAGCTGTCCGGGCCAGCTCATAACCCTCACTACAACAGGTAGAAAGCTTCCCTCACTTGACACAGGGACTTATCCCTCTAAACAGCTGTCTGGGCCAGCTCATAACCCTCACTACAACAGGTGGAAAGCTTCCTTCTCTTGACACAGGGACTTATCCATCTAAACAGCTGTCTGGGCCAGCTCATAACCCTCACTACAACAGGTGGAAAACTTCCTTCTCTTGTCACAGGGACTTATCCCTCTAAACAGCTGTCTGGGCCAGCTCATAACCCTCACTACAACAGGTAGAAAGCTTCCCTCACTTGACACAGGGACCTATCCCTCTAAACAGCTGTCTGCGCCAGCTCATAACCCTCACAACAACAGGTAGAAAGCTTCCCTCACTTGACACAGGGACTTATCCCTATAAACAGCTGTCTGGGCCAGCTCATAACCCTCACTACAACAGGTAGAAAGCTTCCCTCACTTGACACAAGGACTTAACCCTCTAAACAGCTGTCTGGGCCAGCTCATAACCCTCACTACAACACGTAGAAAGCTTCCCTCACTTGACACAGGGACTTATCCCTCTAAACAGCTGTCTGGGCCAGCTCATAACCCTCACTACAACAGGTAGAAAGCTTCCCTCACTTGACACAGGGACCTATCCCTCTAAACAGCTGTCTGGACCGGCTCATAACCCTCACTACAACAGGTAGAAAGCTTCCCTCACTTGTAAAGGGACTTATCCCTCTAAACAGCTGTCTGGGCCAGCTCATAACCCTCACTACAACAGGTGGAAAGCTTCCTTCACTTGACACAGGGACTTATCCCTCTAAACAGCTGTCTGGGCCAGCTCATAACCCTCACTACAACAGGTAGAAAGCTTCCCTCACTTGAAACAGGGACCTATCCCCCTAAACAGCTGTCTGCGCCAGCTCATAACCCTCACTACAACAGGTAGAAAGCTTCCCTCACTTGACACAGGGACTTATCCCTCTAAACAGCTGTCTGGGCCAGCTCATAACCCTCACTACAACAGGTAGAAAGCTTCCCTCACTTGACACAAGGACTTAACCCTCTAAACAGCTGTCTGGGCCAGCTCATAACCCTCACTACAACAGGTAGAAAGCTTCCCTCACTTGACACAGGGACCTATACCTCTAAACAGCTGTCTGGACCGGCTCATAACCCTCACTACAACAGGTAGAAAGCTTCCCTCACTTGACAAAGGGACTTATCCCTCTAAACAGCTGTCTGGGCCAGCTCATAACCCTCACTACAACAGGTGGAAAGCTTCCTTCACTTGACACAGGGACTTATCCCTCTAAACAGCTGTCTGGGCCAGCTCATAACCCTCACTACAACAGGTGGAAAGCTTCCTTCTCTTGACACAGGGACTTATCCATCTAAACAGCTGTCTGGGCCAGCTCATAACCCTCACTACAACAGGTGGAAAGCTTGACACAGGGACTTATCCCTCTAAACAGCTGTCTGGGCCAGCTCATAACCATCACTACAACAGGTAGAAAGCTTCCCTCACTTGACACAGGGACTTATCCCTCTAAACAGCTGTCTGGGCCAGCTCATAACCCTCACTACAACAGGTAGAAAGCTTCCCTCACTTGACACAAGGACTTAACCCTCTAAACAGCTGTCTGGGCCAGCTCATAACCCTCACTACAACAGGTAGAAAGCTTCCCTCACTTGACACAGGGACCTATCCCTCTAAACAGCTGTCTGGACCGGCTCATAACCCTCACTACAACAGGTAGAAAGCTTCCCTCACTTGACAAAGGGACTTATCCCTCTAAACAGCTGTCTGGGCCAGCTCATAACCCTCACTACAACAGGTGGAAAGCTTCCTTCACTTGACACAGGGACTTATCCCTCTAAACAGCTGTCTGGGCCAGCTCATAACCCTCACTACAACAGGTAGAAAGCTTCCCTCACTTGACACAGGGACTTATCCCTCTAAACAGCTGTCTGGGCCAGCTCATAACCCTCACTACAACAGGTAGAAAGCTTCCCTCACTTGACACAGGGACTTATCCCTCTAAACAGCTGTCTGGGCCAGCTCATAACCCTCACTACAACAGGTAGAAAGCTTCCCTCACTTGACACAAGGACTTAACCCTCTAAACAGCTGTCTGGGCCAGCTCATAACCCTCACTACAACAGGTAGAAAGCTTCCCTCACTTGACACAGGGACCTATCCCTCTAAACAGCTGTCTGGACCGGCTCATAACCCTCACTACAACAGGTAGAAAGCTTCCCTCACTTGACAAAGGGACTTATCCCTCTAAACAGCTGTCTGGGCCAGCTCATAACCCTCACTGCAACAGGTGGAAAGCTTCCTTCACTTGACACAGGGACTTATCCCTCTAAACAGCTGTCTGGGCCAGCTCATAACCCTCACTACAACAGGTAGAAAGCTTCCCTCACTTGAAACAGGGACCTATCCCCCTAAACAGCTGTCTGCGCCAGCTCATAACCCTCACTACAACAGGTAGAAAGCTTCCCTCACTTGACACAGGGACTTATCCCTCTAAACAGCTGTCTGGGCCAGCTCATACCCCTCACTTCAACAGGTGGAAAGCTTCCTTCTCTTGACACGGGGACTTATCCCTCTAAATAGCTGTCTGGGCCAGCTCGTAACCCTCACTACAACAGGTGGAAAGCTTCCCTCACTTGACACAGGGACTTATCCCTCTAAACAGCTGTCTGGGCCAGCTCATAACCCTCACTACAACAGGTGGAAAGCTTCCTTCTCTTGACACAGGGACTTATCCATCTAAACAGCTGTCTGGGCCAGCTCATAACCCTCACTACAACAGGTGGAAAGCTTGACACAGGGACTTATCCCTCTAAACAGCTGTCTGGGCCAGCTCATAACCATCACTACAACAGGTAGAAAGCTTCCCTCACTTGACACAGGGACTTATCCCTCTAAACAGCTGTCTGGGCCAGCTCATAACCCTCACTACAACAGGTGGAAAGCTTCCTTCTCTTGACACAGGGACTTATCCCTCTAAACAGCTGTCTGGGCCAGCTCATAACCCTCACTACAACAGGTAGAAAGCTTCCCTCACTTGACACAGGGACTTATCCCTCTAAACAGCTGTCTGGGCCAGCTCATAACCCTCACTACAACAGGTAGAAAGCTTCCCTCACTTGACACAAGGACTTAACCCTCTAAACAGCTGTCTGGGCCAGCTCATAACCCTCACTACAACGGGTAGAAAGCTTCCCTCACTTGACACAGGGACCTATCCCTCTAAACAGCTGTCTGGACCGGCTCATAACCCTTACTACAACAGGTAGAAAGCTTCCCTCACTTGACAAAGGGACTTATCCCTCTAAACAGCTGTCTGGGCCAGCTCATAACCCTCACTGCAACAGGTGGAAAGCTTCCTTCACTTGACACAGGGACTTATCCCTCTAAACAGCTGTCTGGGCCAGCTCATAACCCTCACTACAACAGGTAGAAAGCTTCCCTCACTTGAAACAGGGACCTATCCCCCTAAACAGCTGTCTGCGCCAGCTCATAACCCTCACTACAACAGGTAGAAAGCTTCCCTCACTTGACACAGGGACTTATCCCTCTAAACAGCTGTCTGGGCCAGCTCATACCCCTCACTTCAACAGGTGGAAAGCTTCCTTCTCTTGACACGGGGACTTATCCCTCTAAATAGCTGTCTGGGCCAGCTCGTAACCCTCACTACAACAGGTGGAAAGCTTCCCTCACTTGACACAGGGACTTATCCCTCTAAACAGCTGTCTGGGCCAGCTCATAACCCTCACTACAACAGGTGGAAAGCTTCCTTCTCTTGACACAGGGACTTATCCATCTAAACAGCTGTCTGGGCCAGCTCATAACCCTCACTACAACAGGTGGAAAGCTTGACACAGGGACTTATCCCTCTAAACAGCTGTCTGGGCCAGCTCATAACCATCACTACAACAGGTAGAAAGCTTCCCTCACTTGACACAGGGACTTATCCCTCTAAACAGCTGTCTGGGCCAGCTCATAACCCTCACTACAACAGGTGGAAAGCTTCCTTCTCTTGACACAGGGACTTATCCATCTAAACAGCTGTCTGGGCCAGCTCATAACCCTCACTACAACAGGTGGAAAGCTTGACACAGGGACTTATCCCTCTAAACAGCTGTCTGGGCCAGCTCATAACCATCACTACAACAGGTAGAAAGCTTCCCTCACTTGACACAGGGACTTATCCCTCTAAACAGCTGTCTGGGCCAGCTCATAACCCTCACTACAACAGGTGGAAAACTTCCCTCACTTGACACAGGGACTTATCCCTCTAAACAGCTGTCTGGGCCAGCTCATAACCCTCACTACAACAGGTGGAAAACTTCCTTCTCTTGTCACAGGGACTTATCCCTCTAAACAGCTGTCTGGGCCAGCTCATAACCCTCACTACAACAGGTAGAAAGCTTCCCTCACTTGACACAGGGACCTATCCCTCTAAACAGCTGTCTGCGCCAGCTCATAACCCTCACAACAACAGGTAGAAAGCTTCCCTCACTTGACACAGGGACTTATCCCTATAAACAGCTGTCTGGGCCAGCTCATAACCCTCACTACAACAGGTAGAAAGCTTCCCTCACTTGACACAAGGACTTAACCCTCTAAACAGCTATCTGGGCCAGCTCATAACCCTCACTACAACACGTAGAAAGCTTCCCTCACTTGACACAGGGACTTATCCCTCTAAACAGCTGTCTGGGCCAGCTCATAACCCTCACTACAACAGGTAGAAAGCTTCCCTCACTTGACACAGGGACCTATCCCTCTAAACAGCTGTCTGGACCGGCTCATAACCCTCACTACAACAGGTAGAAAGCTTCCCTCACTTGTAAAGGGACTTATCCCTCTAAACAGCTGTCTGGGCCAGCTCATAACCCTCACTACAACAGGTGGAAAGCTTCCTTCACTTGACACAGGGACTTATCCCTCTAAACAGCTGTCTGGGCCAGCTCATAACCCTCACTACAACAGGTAGAAAGCTTCCCTCACTTGAAACAGGGACCTATCCCCCTAAACAGCTGTCTGCGCCAGCTCATAACCCTCACTACAACAGGTAGAAAGCTTCCCTCACTTGACACAGGGACTTATCCCTCTAAACAGCTGTCTGGGCCAGCTCATAACCCTCACTACAACAGGTAGAAAGCTTCCCTCACTTGACACAAGGACTTAACCCTCTAAACAGCTGTCTGGGCCAGCTCATAACCCTCACTACAACAGGTAGAAAGCTTCCCTCACTTGACACAGGGACCTATCCCTCTAAACAGCTGTCTGGACCGGCTCATAACCCTCACTACAACAGGTAGAAAGCTTCCCTCACTTGACAAAGGGACTTATCCCTCTAAACAGCTGTCTGGGCCAGCTCATAACCCTCACTACAACAGGTGGAAAGCTTCCTTCACTTGACACAGGGACTTATCCCTCTAAACAGCTGTCTGGGCCAGCTCATAACCCTCACTACAACAGGTAGAAAGCTTCCCTCACTTGACACAGGGACCTATCCCTCTAAACAGCTGTCTGCGCCAGCTCATAACCCTCACAACAACAGGTAGAAAGCTTCCCTCACTTGACACAGGGACTTATCCCTATAAACAGCTGTCTGGGCCAGCTCATAACCCTCACTACAACAGGTAGAAAGCTTCCCTCACTTGACACAAGGACTTAACCCTCTAAACAGCTGTCTGGGCCAGCTCATAACCCTCACTACAACACGTAGAAAGCTTCCCTCACTTGACACAGGGACTTATCCCTCTAAACAGCTGTCTGGGCCAGCTCATAACCCTCACTACAACAGGTAGAAAGCTTCCCTCACTTGACACAGGGACCTATCCCTCTAAACAGCTGTCTGGACCGGCTCATAACCCTCACTACAACAGGTAGAAAGCTTCCCTCACTTGTAAAGGGACTTATCCCTCTAAACAGCTGTCTGGGCCAGCTCATAACCCTCACTACAACAGGTGGAAAGCTTCCTTCACTTGACACAGGGACTTATCCCTCTAAACAGCTGTCTGGGCCAGCTCATAACCCTCACTACAACAGGTAGAAAGCTTCCCTCACTTGAAACAGGGACCTATCCCCCTAAACAGCTGTCTGCGCCAGCTCATAACCCTCACTACAACAGGTAGAAAGCTTCCCTCACTTGACACAGGGACTTATCCCTCTAAACAGCTGTCTGGGCCAGCTCATAACCCTCACTACAACAGGTAGAAAGCTTCCCTCACTTGACACAAGGACTTAACCCTCTAAACAGCTGTCTGGGCCAGCTCATAACCCTCACTACAACAGGTAGAAAGCTTCCCTCACTTGACACAGGGACCTATCCCTCTAAACAGCTGTCTGGACCGGCTCATAACCCTCACTACAACAGGTAGAAAGCTTCCCTCACTTGACAAAGGGACTTATCCCTCTAAACAGCTGTCTGGGCCAGCTCATAACCCTCACTACAACAGGTGGAAAGCTTCCTTCACTTGACACAGGGACTTATCCCTCTAAACAGCTGTCTGGGCCAGCTCATAACCCTCACTACAACAGGTGGAAAGCTTCCTTCTCTTGACACAGGGACTTATCCATCTAAACAGCTGTCTGGGCCAGCTCATAACCCTCACTACAACAGGTGGAAAGCTTGACACAGGGACTTATCCCTCTAAACAGCTGTCTGGGCCAGCTCATAACCATCACTACAACAGGTAGAAAGCTTCCCTCACTTGACACAGGGACTTATCCCTCTAAACAGCTGTCTGGGCCAGCTCATAACCCTCACTACAACAGGTAGAAAGCTTCCCTCACTTGACACAAGGACTTAACCCTCTAAACAGCTGTCTGGGCCAGCTCATAACCCTCACTACAACAGGTAGAAAGCTTCCCTCACTTGACACAGGGACCTATCCCTCTAAACAGCTGTCTGGACCGGCTCATAACCCTCACTACAACAGGTAGAAAGCTTCCCTCACTTGACAAAGGGACTTATCCCTCTAAACAGCTGTCTGGGCCAGCTCATAACCCTCACTACAACAGGTGGAAAGCTTCCTTCACTTGACACAGGGACTTATCCCTCTAAACAGCTGTCTGGGCCAGCTCATAACCCTCACTACAACAGGTAGAAAGCTTCCCTCACTTGACACAGGGACTTATCCCTCTAAACAGCTGTCTGGGCCAGCTCATAACCCTCACTACAACAGGTAGAAAGCTTCCCTCACTTGACACAGGGACTTATCCCTCTAAACAGCTGTCTGGGCCAGCTCATAACCCTCACTACAACAGGTAGAAAGCTTCCCTCACTTGACAAAGGGACTCATCCCTCTAAACAGCTGTCTGGGCCAGCTCATAACCCTCACTGCAACAGGTGGAAAGCTTCCTTCACTTGACACAGGGACTTATCCCTCTAAACAGCTGTCTGGGCCAGCTCATAACCCTCACTACAACAGGTAGAAAGCTTCCCTCACTTGAAACAGGGACCTATCCCCCTAAACAGCTGTCTGCGCCAGCTCATAACCCTCACTACAACAGGTAGAAAGCTTCCCTCACTTGACACAGGGACTTATCCCTCTAAACAGCTGTCTGGGCCAGCTCATACCCCTCACTTCAACAGGTGGAAAGCTTCCTTCTCTTGACACGGGGACTTATCCCTCTAAATAGCTGTCTGGGCCAGCTCGTAACCCTCACTACAACAGGTGGAAAGCTTCCCTCACTTGACACAGGGACTTATCCCTCTAAACAGCTGTCTGGGCCAGCTCATAACCCTCACTACAACAGGTGGAAAGCTTCCTTCTCTTGACACAGGGACTTATCCATCTAAACAGCTGTCTGGGCCAGCTCATAACCCTCACTACAACAGGTGGAAAGCTTGACACAGGGACTTATCCCTCTAAACAGCTGTCTGGGCCAGCTCATAACCATCACTACAACAGGTAGAAAGCTTCCCTCACTTGACACAGGGACTTATCCCTCTAAACAGCTGTCTGGGCCAGCTCATAACCCTCACTACAACAGGTAGAAAGCTTCCCTCACTTGACACAGGGACTTATCCCTCTAAACAGCTGTCTGGGCCAGCTCATAACCCTCACTACAACAGGTGGAAAGCTTCCTTCTCTTGACACAGGGACTTATCCATCTAAACAGCTGTCTGGGCCAGCTCATAACCCTCACTACAACAGGTGGAAAGCTTGACACAGGGACTTATCCCTCTAAACAGCTGTCTGGGCCAGCTCATAACCATCACTACAACAGGTAGAAAGCTTCCCTCACTTGACACAGGGACTTATCCCTCTAAACAGCTGTCTGGGCCAGCTCATAACCCTCACTACAACAGGTGGAAAACTTCCCTCACTTGACACAGGGACTTATCCCTCTAAACAGCTGTCTGGGCCAGCTCATAACCCTCACTACAACAGGTGGAAAACTTCCTTCTCTTGTCACAGGGACTTATCCCTCTAAACAGCTGTCTGGGCCAGCTCATAACCCTCACTACAACAGGTAGAAAGCTTCCCTCACTTGACACAGGGACCTATCCCTCTAAACAGCTGTCTGCGCCAGCTCATAACCCTCACAACAACAGGTAGAAAGCTTCCCTCACTTGACACAGGGACTTATCCCTATAAACAGCTGTCTGGGCCCGCTCATAACCCTCACTACAACAGGTAGAAAGCTTCCCTCACTTGACACAAGGACTTAACCCTCTAAACAGCTGTCTGGGCCAGCTCATAACCCTCACTACAACACGTAGAAAGCTTCCCTCACTTGACACAGGGACTTATCCCTCTAAACAGCTGTCTGGGCCAGCTCATAACCCTCACTACAACAGGTAGAAAGCTTCCCTCACTTGACACAGGGACCTATCCCTCTAAACAGCTGTCTGGACCGGCTCATAACCCTCACTACAACAGGTAGAAAGCTTCCCTCACTTGTAAAGGGACTTATCCCTCTAAACAGCTGTCTGGGCCAGCTCATAACCCTCACTACAACAGGTGGAAAGCTTCCCTCACTTGACACAGGGACTTATCCCTCTAAACAGCTGTCTGGGCCAGCTCATAACCCTCACTACAACAGGTAGAAAGCTTCCCTCACTTGACACAAGGACTTAACCCTCTAAACAGCTGTCTGGGCCAGCTCATAACCCTCACTACAACAGGTAGAAAGCTCCCCTCACTTGACACAGGGACCTATCCCTCTAAACAGCTGTCTGGACCGGCTCATAACCCTCACTACAACAGGTAGAAAGCTTCCCTCACTTGACAAAGGGACTTATCCCTCTAAACAGCTGTCTGGGCCAGCTCATAACCCTCACTACAACAGGTGGAAAGCTTCCTTCACTTGACACAGGGACTTATCCCTCTAAACAGCTGTCTGGGCCAGCTCATAACCCTCACTACAACAGGTGGAAAGCTTCCTTCTCTTGACACAGGGACTTATCCATCTAAACAGCTGTCTGGGCCAGCTCATAACCCTCACTACAACAGGTGGAAAGCTTGACACAGGGACTTATCCCTCTAAACAGCTGTCTGGGCCAGCTCATAACCATCACTACAACAGGTAGAAAGCTTCCCTCACTTGACACAGGGACTTATCCCTCTAAACAGCTGTCTGGGCCAGCTCATAACCCTCACTACAACAGGTGGAAAACTTCCCTCACTTGACACAGGGACTTATCCCTCTAAACAGCTGTCTGGGCCAGCTCATAACCCTCACTACAACAGGTGGAAAACTTCCTTCTCTTGTCACAGGGACTTATCCCTCTAAACAGCTGTCTGGGTCAGCTCATACCCCTCACTTCAACAGGTGGAAAGCTTTCCTCTCTTGACACCCGTTGTCCTCCAAAAAGACCAAAGTGAACAGCAAGCACTTATCAATTCTTATACTTTTTTTGTTTGTTTTGGCCTTTAGCCAGTGTAAAGTTTCAGACTGAACCATAAGTGAAAAATGAGTGTAGGACAACATGATAATGGCAATTAATAAGTTAAGCCTAAAAGACAGAAATTTTGTATTCTTGGTTCCCACTTTTATTAGGTTAATGATTTCCCTGATTGTCCCAGACTAAAAATTTAATTTTCCCTTACTCTCAACTCGGAATGTGCACTTTATTTATAATATACAATAGTTAAAAAATATTTTTTTTATCAGCCTCCAATAGCCATTTAACGCTTTACTGTTTATTTTATTATTTTAACCCTTTGCACTCCGGCCAAAAATGTTTGGTCATCGCGAAAAACTCCGGCCACTTTACAGAAAGTACAGGCCAAAAACTCAGGACCTTTTTAATCAATTTTACAAGGGTTTAGACAAAAATGGTATTTTTTTTGTTTTATCAGATAAAGCATTACTTTTTGTTTTGTTTTAATCCTTATAAGTCTGTACATTATAAAGAATATGTTAGCCTACAAATTTGTAAAAATAATTATTTTTACTTATACTCAACAAAATTGTTAAAGTTGACTTTGAACTCTTATAGCTAAACCAAAAATACATTGATCCCTTATATAATATTGATATTTTCAGATTCCCCAATTAGTTATAAATATCCACAGAAAATTGCATGCACTTATCTCAAAAAACAAGCAAGCAAAAGGAAAATTAGGCTCATTTACATGCGGTCCTCCAAATTTCAGCTTTATTATAACACAAAAAATAAATACAAAATTTGTTTGCCCAGAAAATCTACTGAAACCTTTTTGTACAACTATAACCATAACATAAAATGTCATAAAACTTCCAAAAGTAAATAAATGTAAAAATACTACAACTTAGGCTTAGCCTAGCTTAGGCCTATGTCGGTTAGGCTACGTGAACGTCAAGTCGGCAATTTTAAAGTCCTTCTTCAGAAGAAATATCATTGTAATTCATTTTAGACTAAACTAGTAGAATGTACCCTTTCTTCGCACGGGTTTGAAAGGTAAGTTAGCTTGAAACAGCTGTTCTTGCTTCTAATCTTTAAGCTGTCAAATGGAAGTGCCCACAGCTGTTTGCATTACAGTTTCTGGATGTTTACTTTCTTCTGAAATGTAAACATTGAAACTTAGGACATTCACGGGGTGTAACCCGAAGGGATTTTAAGGAAGTGAATAGGCCTATGTGTTGCACATGGATTCAAGATCGGCCTTTGTGTAAATCAGTCCAGTCGGTTCAGTAGTTTTTGTGTTTACCCGGAACATCAGATAGACAGACAGACAGATAGACAGACAGACGGACAGACAGAAACCACCTCTTTTTTGTAATATTATAGATATAAACTGAATATAGCATGTAAAAATAACCTAAAAGTTGAAATAATAACAAAATGTGTCAGTGTAAACAACAAACATCTGATTCTCACAGACACCAAAACATATGGTAGGCATAACATCAACAAAACAACTCATCACACAAAAAAATACATAGAGTAAATCAATACTGACTATACAGTGATACTCCACAACTATCTGGCTTACCATCTAACACAAAGGTAGCCCATTTGGATATTTTATAAAGCCAGTAAGATTGGTTTCGCGGATGTCCGAGTTTTTCGCACATTTTGCGAACAACCGATATATCGGACTGCACAGTTTTTGGTCGAAACAGCGACGGCCAAAATTTTTGCAGGTATTTCATTTCTGTGCGCTTGCTTTAGAATCAATCATTTAAAAAAAAAACAAAGGGTTAATTATTACAACTTTTTGTTTTCCAATAGGTAAGTTACATATTTTGCCTTACCTTTTTCTCTTCATCTTTGTTGCACTATAAAAACCAATTTAACCAAAATCTAATAAGTTTTTATTTTTGCACAGTATAACTTTGCATTTACAATGAAATTAAAACTTTCCCTGACTTGTATACAATGTCAATAATTTTCCCTGACTTTTCCCGACTCTGACTTTCCAGAAAGTGTGAACCACGTTATTGTATCGCAGTCAAATTATAAAATCAATGCATTACCTTTTTTCCAGTGATATGTGACTCGGAGTGCCTTGTTATCACCTTATTCTTCAGCAGGTTTCTTATATGGGAATCTTCTATTTCATAAAATGCAACGTAGACCCTCATATGAGGGTCCTCCCCAGCAAACATGGTAGGCTGAAAACAAAACTTGAGCATTACTTTCTGCTAACAAGGATGCCTGAAAGAAAAATCAGTGATAAAATAAACATGAAATCATTTGCCATACTAACACGTTATAACGTTTTAATTGCCATTAAAACACTATATAATTTAATATAATATTTGTGTTATAATATTTATCAGTCCAAAGCTTATAAATTCACGCTCGCTGGGCGACTGTGGCATTTTACGTACATTTCTGGTGTCGGAAGTTTGTTGCTAGTCTACCCAACGAGACGTGAATTTCTTCAGATTGGAAGGTACAAAAAGTTGTTTTTAAATTTAGAGTCTTAATTCAAATCATTGCTCCATTTCTCATTTTGTTGTTTTTCAAAAAGGGGATCAGTCTGTAAAACAATTTTTTTTTTTGGGTTCGAAGCATTTCTATGATTGGGTTTAAGATAAACTAAGACCAGACTGATAAAGTACAGAAAGAAGATTTATAGAATTAAAGTTCAGCAAAATAAAAAATTTTAAAAATTTACTTTTATTTTGAAATATTGAAGTGATAAGAAAAAAGTTTTAATTTTATTTTTTAAATTTTGAATTATTTTATTTTACAACAAAGACTTTTAATTTGTTTGTTTAAATAAATACAAGAAGAAAGTATTTTATTCATTTTTATTTTGAAAGACCACTTCTTAACCTCAAGAAATATTATAGCCTGCTAGTCAGCGCCTATAACTATATAACCATATTAACTATATAACTATTATATTATAACTGCCGAGGCCTAGTAACCACAACTCCCCCGAACTCACTCCACATTGAACCAATGGACTTTTTGGCAATTTATTTTAAAGAATAATTAAATAACACTTTAAACTTACAATACCAAAAAATGTGATGAATATTTGTTTATGAAAAAGTCTTCAGTCCAATCGGACCTAAGAAATGCTAACATTTCCATCCACTTTGAGTCAGCGGTTGGCAACTGTTGTGGCCTTTCACCAATGCTGAGAGTGGCCTTTTACCCTGTGACCAGACATGGGCAAGTTTACGTTAGCGACTCCTTAGGTCCAATCAGATCTATATGGCAGCTAAAATGTTAACAATTAAAACAAAATTTGAGCTTGGGTATTTTAATGATTATTTAATCCAAACAGTTATTTAGATAAAGTTCACTAAAGATAAATTAAATTGTACTTGGAAAAACTGGGACAAGTACTTTGGGGGAACGTGTTAAGTCAATATATATTGGGGGTTTTAAGGTAAGCATCAAAGGGCCAAAAATCTGGGAAGTGCTTCATTTCTTCAAAAATTTG
Organism: Allygus modestus; assembly: GCA_963675035.1. Taxonomy (NCBI): domain Eukaryota; kingdom Metazoa; phylum Arthropoda; class Insecta; order Hemiptera; family Cicadellidae; genus Allygus; species Allygus modestus. The sequence continues at coordinate 167,027,377 of OY776113.1, forward strand.
TATTGCACAAAAAATTAAATAAATTTTAATGATGTACCTGTAATAGGTTTTGGTCCTCAGTATATTTTGGACTAAAAGGTGCATCCAACAGAAATTTGTTCAGGGTGTACATAAAAAATAAATTTTCAAAAGTCTCGTATATTTCTCGCTTTCCCCATTGTTAAATACTATACCCCGCTATCAGTCCCAATTTCAGAGGGATATTTGAACTTATAGTGGCATTTTATCGGCCAAAAACGGCAATTAGACTCCTGTTTTATAAGCTAAAAATGGTGATTATATTTTATGCCCTGAAAACCATTCCAGAAACATACTTCATTGACTGAAAATGGTAATTTGCGGGCATTCTCTGTCCACAGTTTATCAGTTAAAAAAGAAACTCTAATGTGTTTTATGGGCCAAAGCGTCAACTGAAATTGTTTAATCGGCCTAAATCGACAACCAAAATGTTGGACGATATCGGCAATTTAACTGTGCAATCGACTATTTAAACTTATTTTAAGGAGCCAAAAAATAATGACTAGCCAAATTTTACAGACCAAAAATGAAAACTGATCATACTTTATTGGCCAAAAAATGCAGCTGGATTGCGTTTTACAGGCCAAAGACAGCAATTTGAACACGTTTTTAAGCTTAAAATGTTAATTGCTCGCGCCGACTTTAGTCAGCGTTGCTAGCGCTACCATAGATTAAGCATACTCCTTAGGAGATCACCCATCGTAATGGGACAAGCGTACACGGTCTGCTTGTACGTCCAAGGCGACGGCGGAGCTAGTTCGGAACGTCTACGCTGCCGCGCTGCTGTCGCTGCCCTTCCCCTCTCCCCCTTCGGCCGCGCGCCCATCCTGACAGCCCCTCCGCTAACCCCTCTTAAATCTCCCATCTCCCAACCCCCAACACACACACTCCGCTGAGGGCACCGACCGAAGCCCGTTACCACGTCCCGCCACCGCCAACGACCGAGGCGCCTCGCCGAGGTGGTGTACTGCCTGAAACTGCCGCAAGCGTCTTTCGATTTTCATAGGAATGTCATGACCCATTCACATTACAATGTTATATTATTATACGCTAGTTATTAACAGGTGAAGACTGAGAAAGAATATGTTCGACCTTGCCTTATAAATCTGATTAATGGTTATATTAATTGTTTTTGAGTTTCCCCAATAAATTTAATTTATTTTTTATATTTTGCGAACCTTAAATTTAAACTTTGGTAGTTGCAACATATTTTAATAATGGATGCTGTTTTTTTTTTTTTTTCAAAGCAAGTACCGAGTCCAAAGTGGTTGTGAAATCACTGTGATTTATGAAAGTCCAAAATTCATGAAATCTTAATAATCTCAGATGATAATAAATTCACTGTTCCTTAATTATGTCCGCATTGTTGTTCACTGTTTCCTGCTTCATTCCTCATAAGCAATAAGCATAAATTAGTTGTGGTCCAGAAATGTCAAGAAGTCTTTACCATTTATCAAGGGCGGATCCAGGGAGTCACGTTGGGGGGGAAATGCCGGGGATTTTGGGGGGTATGGAATACTCTTCAGGCTCAGGGGTGGGGGGTCCGGGATTCCATCCCCGGAAATTTGTTAAAAATTCCATATCAATAATTTTATTGGCCGTAAAAAATAGCCGAACGCGTTTTATTGACCAAATTGTGCGTTATCGGCCTAAAAAGACGACTGTATAGAATTCATGGACCAAAATCAGAAATTGTACCTGTTATTTCGGATAAAAATGACAATTTGACCGCATTTCATGGTCGCCGTAACTTTTAGACCAAAAACGACCAATGAACGTAGTTTATCGGCCAAAAATACCGCAATAGTTTATACTCAAACCGCAATTCAAAGGCCAACCGCCAGCGGAAGTATCAAAGTATGTTATTGTCGAAAACAAAGATTTTACCGAGACTAACATCGAAACAAATTTTATCAGCCGAGATACGGCGATTTTAAAAGACACCCGAGATACATATTATTGGCCTAAAATAGCAATATATTCTGATTTAGCCGTCTAAAACGTCAATCGGACCAAATTTTTTAGCCTGAAAACGGTCAAACTGTGTTATTAGAAAAATTACCGATCGGGTGTGTGTTATCAACCAAAATCGATAATGTTATCGGCAAATTTACAGCAAAATTGCTAGCCAAAATACGACCGCAAAGTTTGTTATCGGCTGAAAATTGAGTACCAACCTTATTTAATGCCGGAAATGTACTTAATCGCTCAAAAACGGCAATCGGACCGCATTTTCTCGGTAAAAAACAAAGCCGGTTCGTGTTTTATATACAAAAGCGAAGTCCGAAACGCATTTTACCGGGCAAAATCAGATATTTGGCTGTGTTTTATCGGTTAAAACATAAATTTTGCCACAACTTGGTGGGAAAAAACTCTTCACTCAAAAACACTAAAATGAGTGAATTTTTTAAGTATAATGGAATGGACCACGTTTTATTGGCCTCAAGTGGCGAGCGAGCCGCATATTATCCACGGAAATAGCAATATAGCCTTGTTTTAGCGCCCGAAAAAAGCAATTGACCGACAAACCCCTTTTGCGATTTGTAGGGCAAAAACATTGACCTCAAAAAATTTAAGGGCCGCATTTTATCGGCCGAAAAAGTCTGCGTTTTACAAAAAAAAAATTGTTTAAACAAAATAGGCAATTCCACTTCATTCTATTTGCCGAAAACAACCGTTTTCCTAGCATTTTAAAGTCCGAAATCGACGGTCGCAACTTGTTTATTGACCGAAAATGACGACCGAGCTTCAATATATGCCAAAAATCACAATCTAACCGTGATTTATCATAAAAATTGGCAATCGGACCACATTTCCCCAACGAAAAATAAAGCCGGATTACGTTTTATATTCGTTACACTATTCGTTCAAATTTATATATATATATGTGTGTGTATGTGTGTGTGTGTGTGTGTGTGTGTGTGTGTGTGTGTGTGTGTGTGTGTGTGTGTGTGTGTGTGTGTCCGTGAATGCGATAACTTGAGTAAAATACGTCCGATTTCGATGAAATTTGGCTCAAATGTGTAAAGTGACATTTATGACTAAGTTCGAAAACCAGAAAAATCGGGCCATGGGAAGGGGGGTTTATGGGGGTTTTAAATTTTCCAAAAATCAGTTTTATGCATTTTTTACCCTAAAATTTGTAAAACACTTAATTTTGGTTTAGACCATGTTATAGAGCTTAAAAAACAAATAATATGGTATTTTGAATTATTAAGCTAGGTTAAGTGGTTGCGGAGAAAATCCAAAAAAATCTGCTCATAAAATCTCCTATGTTAATCTTATGGGAAAAAGGTTTTTGGCTTTTCCTAAGTTAATTTTAATGTAAACTTCACATTTGCTTTTACCATAGAAAAATAAAGAAGGTATAGAAGTGTCACGTAATGCTAAAATTTGCTAACACAAAATTGTTAATTCAACCGGCCAGATCATACGAGCAAAACCGGCCAAGCGACGTTGCCTGTCTGTGCACTCCAGCCGGCTGGCCGGCCGGCCCAGCCGGTAGGGAAAAATTCCCTCGCCCTGCTTGGCGCTTGTCGTATTGAGTGCAGTGTTTACGCGCTCTTCGCATTATCTACTTCTCTGGTTAGTTTTCTATTCAATGATGCTAAATATTTTGCCTCAATGTTAATTTATCGATTTACCAACTTTAAAAATACATTTAAAATCTTCTGAGATACTGGTACGTTTAATGTTCACTGACGATTTCTTTAAACATTTTTTAGTTCGAGGATAGTTTTCGTGTATGGGTTCATCGCGTCAATAATAAGATTAAAAGCTTAAGCTCTCTCTGTATGTTTTATAAACATACCCTGATTTATAAATAAAGGGTTACAGAAAATAGGTAAAATCATAATTTTAAAAGTAAACTATGTTTCACGATTAAATTGTAATGCATTTTATTACTGAATTTAATATTTTACAGTAACTTGTTCCTACGTGAAGAGCTAATTTCTTCAGTGAATTTATAGTAAATTTGTATGGCATCGGCTGCTAACATTTCAACATGTTATATACACTCTGCATTTTATGTACAGTATTCTCCTAAAGAACAACATTAAAGGCTGAGTACGCAGATTTGCTGCATCAAGAAATATAAACAATATGTTTTTGTGCAATAATCAATATAACTTAACCAGGTGAAGCTACATACCAAGTTTTATTTTTTATTTATGTTCATAACTAAGGGAGAGATAAAACTTCATTTATTCTCCATAAGAATAATATTAGGGCTGAGTATGCAGGTTTGCTGCTACGGGGACAATAACAAAAATTGTTTATGCAAATATCAATATACCAGTACTAGGTGAAGCCACAGGCCAAGTTTCATCAATATACATTCATAAATAATCGAGATATTAATTTAGAATTATTCTTACGGTACACATTATTTAGATGAAAGATGCATATATTTTTAATAATTTTAATAGTTTTAGCGAATTTCCCCAATAGGGAAGAAGCTATTATCGTAGTCGGCATGGTAAGACCTAGCCCGGGACCATGATAACATTTGTTTTGAGGCTCCCAGGTGCCAAAAACACCATGTGTGCGTGTGTGCGTGTGCGTGTGCGTGTGTGTGTGTGTGTGTGTGTGTGTGTGTGTGTGTGTGTGTGTGTGTGTCCGTAGGCATGATAAATTTCGTAAAAATGCCTTTTGTATAAACGTGTAAGGCAGCGTCTATTTTCATGAGTTGGAAAACCAGACAGGTCGCTCTATTTTAAAGCAGGTTTTGTACCCCAAAATTTATTTTAACTTTTTACATTTAATTTTTTATAAACCCAAATTTTAGTTTGTACCATTGAATTCAGCTTACAAAAACAAACAATTTGGTATTTTTATCATCACTCTACGTCAATTGGTTACCAAGATATTGAAAGTGCTAAACATAATACGTTGCCCAATGTTAATCTTATGGAGAGAGTAAAATGTTATATCTCGCTTATTAATGAACATATATTGACGAAACTTGTAATGTGGCTTCATTTGTTTAGGTTTTACTGATATTTAAACAACTTTTTTTTTCGTACTGATATTTGCATTTAAAACCAATTTTTTGTGGTCCCCAAGTCTGCAAACTTGCGTACTCAGTAGCTATAATATTATTCTCATGGAGGATAAGAAACAAGTGATATCTTGCTTGTTTATGAATATAAATTAGTAAAACTTGAAATGTTGCTTTATGTTATGGTGATCTATTTTATTTGTAAAAAAACAGATTTTAGTTGTTCTTGATGCAGCAAACCTGCATACTCAGTCCTAATATTGTTCTTATGAATAATAAATAAAATTTAATATTGCACTTATTTATGAATATGCTTTGATGAAAGTTGGTAAGTGGTTCATGACGTAGTGAAGTACCATTTGAAATTCTCTGAGTATGCAGGTTTGATGCAACGGGGGTATTTTATTGTTAATCATCATTGCAATTTATGGAATTTAAAAGGTTGAATTTGTCTAATGCAGTTCATGTTTTATCCTTCTGTAGTAATAACATTCCAGAAATTTAATAAATACCAGATCAGTTCGAAACGAGATTTGTGCACATCCTCCACTTCCTGTGCATACAACGGGAGAGTGATCTCCACTGCCACACAGCCACACGTTTATCAGATCAGCCTTACCGCCTACCAATGCCGTGGCCGTGGCGGAAGCGACCGAGATTGCTCCCTGCGGGAATTTGGGAATCCCGCACTGCTCGACTTGGCAACAAGGCACCGCTAACTCAGACTTGAACGACGCGACAGCGCCTGCATTTCCATGATACCCGCGTACGCTTTTTCCCTACTTCGTGACACTTCTGTACCTGATTTATTTTTCTATGCTTTTACCAATCAACTCAGCTCCACAAAACAATCATTTTGGTGTTTAAATTGTGATTCTACGTCCAACCGTTGCAGAGATATTCAAAGTGCTAAACACAGTACGTTGTCCAATGTTATCCTTATGGAGAATAAATAAAATTTGATATCTCCATTATTAATGAATGTATATTGATGAAACTCGGCACGTGGGGTCACGTAGTACTAGTATATTGATATTGGCTCAAAATTTTTTTTTTTTATTATCCCAGTAGCAGCGAACCTGCGTACTCAGCCCCATGTTATTCTTATGGAGAATAAGTAAAATGTAATGACTCCCTTAATTATGAACATAAATTAATAAAACTTGGTATGTGGCTTCACCTAGTTAAATTATATTTATATTTGCATAAAAACCAATTGTTTGTGTTCCTTGTTTCAGCAAAACTATGTACTCATCACCAATGCTATTCTTATGGAGAATAATTAAAATTGTATATATCGCTTATATATGAATATATTTTTATGAAACTTGGTATGCGGCTTTATATGGTATTAAGACATATATTATGCATTGGAAATTCGCTGAGTACGCAGGTTTGCTGCGACTGGGGTATTTTACGAATACAGTCGGCGATTCGACCCCGATCTATCACCAAAGAACGCCTATTTTTCCGCATCGGATGGATCAAAAACAGGAATTTACTTACATTTAATGGCCCGAAATGACGATCGGCAACGTTTTTTATTGTCTGAAAATGTCAACCAAAACTTCTCTTATTGACTGGGAACGACAGCGAGGTAGAAAACATGTCGGGATAGACCATGCTCGCGCCCATAGTCGGGATAGACCAAAATTCGGTCCGGCTGGGCTCAAGGTCACATCTCAAAGTGTAGGATTCGGCGGTCGCAGCCGCAGCGCTCAGTACATCGTCTTATGGGTTATTGGCGACGCGTCCTCAGTTAAATGAGGTTTACGGCGCAAGAGATTTTTTTATAGTAAAATGGTTTTTGGAATCGAATTACTGAATAAATTCTTTATCTTTTGGTACTAAATTAAAATGTATTTAACCTCTAATTATGACGTAAAAACACGTGTAAGTTTCAATATTAGCATACAAATCTCGATGTTCACGTACTCAACCTGGATTTTCATAGAAATTAATTAATTAACGACTCAATGACTCCCATATTTTATTTACTCGATACATGAGTCAACTCTTTTCGTGAAAATAACTATATAATAACAATTGTACGGCTTTTAAAGAGGCTTAGTTTTGAATTTCGACACAACAAATTTGATTCCATACCATCGCATTTATAGCTTTGGTAGAAAAGTTTATTCAAAATTAAGTATCTTTCGTATTCGAGTTCCTTGACATGTTCCTCAACTTTTAACGCCAATATGATTTTTATAGGATTGGTTATTGGCTGATGTAGAGACTTAGTTCTGAGTTTCGACGTAAAACCATAAGTTCATTCATAATTTTGATTAAATATTTAGCTCTCCATGGTTTTTACCTCCCTGGGGAACGACAACCGAGCCGCATGAACGAGAATGGCCGAAAAAGACGTTTTAAAACTAAATTAACGAATTTTCACCGAAATTCCTATAAAATTATCCGATTTTCCAGGAATTTCCGGTCTGTGAACTCTCTGTAGTAGTATTACAGAAGGCATATGAATCTGACTGACGACGCATCAATCAGACGACAAGTCGAGATGATGCTGCCGGGCAGACGTAGCACTGAAATTGAACCAATTGTAGATAATTTTGACTTATTTTCATATGTGGAATCAAATTCTGCGAATCAACCACGCTTTTTTGTGACACCCTGTATATATTTTTTGAATTACACATATTTGCCTGATTAAAATTAAGTTTATTTTTATTATATAGGTAGTCATGAATTCCTTTCATGAAACGTGACAAAAGTGTTTTTAAATAACCCTTAGGCCTATATATGCCATAACAATTTTAAGCAGATACGTTTACTTGATATTTTGTAATAATCGTTTAAATTTGAGATTTACTCACACATTGTAAAAAAACACCGATATTTTGCACTGTTTTTCCTTATATAAATTTAAAAAAGCAATGTAAAGATTTGAAACTCCGTAGTATAAAATTTGAAAATATTTCCGTTCATTTGATAGGTCTCTCGTTAAAATCGGACTGGCCGTTTCGTAGGTGTTATAACGTAAACGTATCTTAAAATCAGCCACAAAATCAATGTGATACGCTATATCGTAAATAAATATTAGATAACAACCTTGCTTTGAATTGATGAGTAAATCACGTTTCATAATAATTACTGATATTCTTTAATTTCAAACCTGTATAATTTCTTAATGTTTCTCAATTTTTTTTCAAAAAGAACAAGGAAATATTGTATGTTATGAATTCACTGAATCATTGGTAATGAAATATCGGTTATACATACTATACACCTATTACACTAATTTGTAATTATAACTGTAAGAGTATTTTCACAAGCGAACGTAGAACATTTATCAAGGAAGAAGCCGCTTTACGATTTGACGAAAGGAAGGCACGAAGGCACTGTGGCTGGTGGCTGGCGGACGCCCTGCGAGTGCGAGCGAGCCACGGCACTACGGCAGTGTCGCGTCGGCAGCGCCTATCTTTCTCACTCCCTCTCTCTCTATCGCACAAGTACTCCCGCTCTCTCTCGCACACGGATGTCGTATCCCCTCCTAGCCCGCGGATCGTTGGTTCCTCACGTGGCCACGAGCTGCGCCACTGCGCTGATGCCGTCGGCACTAATTCTATGCTAGTACTAGAAAATCCCGTAGGAGCACGCCACTGTTCACCCGTCTTCGTCTGACAACTTGCCCATGCAATATCTCCTAAGGAGTATGCTTAATCTATGGCGCTACCATGCGGCGCGTGCCGAGAAAATTCGGCGCCAGACCAACTGAAATATATTGAGTCAGTGTGAGCTTAGCCGTGGACGAGGAAGGTTGTTGCTGTGTGCGCCATATGTTTACATCTCAATCTTTGCCGTGTTGGTGCCGTTGCCGGATTCCGTGACTTTTTTCGTCGCTATTGCATAATAGTGCACCATAGGTAATCGTATATTCTTATTTATCAGCAGTGAATGTGTTAAAAAGTAGACTGGAGCGTATCTTTATCGGTCTGACCTGACAAACATGCCACATGGCGTTTTGGGCCCCAAAAAAAATCCATTTCTAGTGCCATAGTGTTTCGACAAATTTTATAGAGTAGTATTTTATTTTATTTCATCTTAGTACTCTACAAGGGGTTTTAGAAACAGGTTTCACTAAAGTGCTGTGTTAGACTGTGTCTCTGCATCATATCTAATATAGCCTAATTCAAATGGGTTTTCATTAAAAATATTTTTCACATTACAAAATTATGTATACCTTACCATGTATACCCTGTTTTCATAACCTAAGCGAGAGTATAACACAGTAGATACTCAGTAATTTGAACCTTGATAGTTCAAAAACCTCTATAATTAGTACCTTTTGTCAGTTCCCTTCAGAAAACCTCTTAATATTCAACAAATATATACCCCCAATAATTCAAAGTGTTTTTAACGCATAATGTAGCCTCTAAAATTTGAATACGATTATACTCGGGCCTCTAGAATTCAAATTTTGTTGCTGTAATTTGAAACGTTACCTCCAAAATTCAAAGACAATCTCTACAGAACGAACTGTGATATTGTAAACCTATGAAATTTGAATTAAGCGCAAAATACAAGCCTGTTGAAACATGAACTAATGTACTCAGTTTTCTCCAGATCTGAATTCATTGACGTTTGTTTTCCTTGCCTCTATAATTTGAATTTCATTCACATTAACCTCTATAATTCAAAGAATTGATATTTCAAACTTCCAATAATACAAAATAAATTGGCTGTCTCCAGGGCTGGATTTACGATCGCTGGATTGTTGTGGCCCCCAGCAGCTCAGGATTTACGATCGCTGGATTGTTGTGGCCCCCAGCAGCTCAGGATTTACGATCGCTGGATTGTTGTGGCCCCCAGCAGCTCAGGATTTACGATCGCTGGATTGTTGTGGCCCCCGGCAGCTCAGGATTTACGATCGCTGGATTGTTGTGGCCCCCGGCAGCTCAGGATTTACGATCGCTGGATTGTTGTGGCCCCCGGCAGCTCAGGATTTACGATCGCTGGATTGTTGTGGCCCCCGGCAGCTCAGGATTTACGATCGCTGGATTGTTGTGGCCCCCGGCAGCTCAGGATTTACGATCGCTGGATTGTTGTGGCCCCCGGCAGCTCAGGATTTACGATCGCTGGATTGTTGTGGCCCCCGGCAGCTCAGGATTTACGATCGCTGGATTGTTGTGGCCCCCGGCAGCTCAGGATTTACGATCGCTGGATTGTTGTGGCCCCCGGCAGCTCAGGATTTACGATCGCTGGATTGTTGTGGCCCCCGGCAGCTCAGGATTTACGATCGCTGGATTGTTGTGGCCCCCGGCAGCTCAGGATTTACGATCGCTGGATTGTTGTGGCCCCCGGCAGCTCAGGATTTACGATCGCTGGATTGTTGTGGCCCCCGGCAGCTCAGGATTTACGATCGCTGGATTGTTGTGGCCCCCGGCAGCTCAGGATTTACGATCGCTGGATTGTTGTGGCCCCCGGCAGCTCAGGATTTACGATCGCTGGATTGTTGTGGCCCCCGGCAGCTCAGGATTTACGATCGCTGGATTGTTGTGGCCCCCGGCAGCTCAGGATTTACGATCGCTGGATTGTTGTGGCCCCCGGCAGCTCAGGATTTACGATCGCTGGATTGTTGTGGCCCCCGGCAGCTCAGGATTTACGATCGCTGGATTGTTGTGGCCCCCGGCAGCTCAGGATTTACGATCGCTGGATTGTTGTGGCCCCCGGCAGCTCAGGATTTACGATCGCTGGATTGTTGTGGCCCCCGGCAGCTCAGGATTTACGATCGCTGGATTGTTGTGGCCCCCGGCAGCTCAGGATTTACGATCGCTGGATTGTTGTGGCCCCCGGCAGCTCAGGATTTACGATCGCTGGATTGTTGTGGCCCCCGGCAGCTCAGGATTTACGATCGCTGGATTGTTGTGGCCCCCGGCAGCTCAGGATTTACGATCGCTGGATTGTTGTGGCCCCCGGCAGCTCACTCCAGTGAGGCCCCTCTCTATTTTTTTGTTTATTTGTTTTAAGATTAATTTCTTACTATTACAATTTGATTTACAATTGATTTTAGACGGTTTTCATGGAGTTTCATAATATCCTTAAGGAATCTAAATATCTTTGCAACTTTTTCATACTTTTTAACCCATAGTTCTAGTTGTTCTTTCAAGAGATCAAGCACGGGGCAGAAATGTGTCAATATTTAGTTTTTCTGTTCCTTTTAGAACTTTGTCTGATGTTTTGTCATCATCGAAAGATGTGAGTCTGGTACTGCGCTTGGTGGTGCGAGCTTGCTGATCTTGGCTCCTCTCATTTATTCTGCAGCTTTCATAAAGATGTCAAAACTATCTCTTTTTTCTCAACGTAGCTTCCAAGAGAGTCTAACCCTTTAACGGACACTACTCGCTAGTATCTGCGTCAGCAGTTGTGATATCACTGCTACAGTGCGGTCTTGTGTGAGCTTGGGGCCATACACATACTACGGAACGAAATTTCCGTCATCTCAAGCCAGCCCGGTGGAGATTCTCCCCCGGAATATTTGTAATACTTATATATAGTATTTTTGTACATACATTAATCAAGTTTATTCTCTTCAAAATTAGACATTAACTTATTAACACGATTTTAGAATTCTGCGTATCACTCGAATTATTGATTTAATCATTTTGGTGAATTCATAGAAGAAATTGTCATTTATCAGTTCCGATGGAGTTTTTCGGGAGAATAGGACATACCGTAAAAATTGTATGAGACCGTTCAAATTTCATTTTTCTAAGACTCTGGTACCCAAATAATACCCTTGTCTCGCCAGTCTTAGTACAGAAAATTAATAAATATAAACTGCAGGGTGAGGTACTAACGTCTCAAGCAACTTCTCATTTTATTGATAAAAAAAATTCCATGCTAATAAAAAAGTTGTTTTGTGATAAAAAAAGTAAACGTTTCAACTTTGGGAGCACGTATTTTGCGCTGAACACGCGTACAACAGCACAACAGACGCGCGGCTGCAGCGTCTCCAACTTACCCGAGTGCACTCGGGCCCGAGTCTGACGCTGAAGTCGCTAGAGCCGCTAGTGTCAGCCGCTCGGAGGAATACAGAACAATGGAACTCAGGTAAGAGCAGTAGCGTGCGATGATCGCAGAGCGTCGATCGCTGAACGATAGTCGCAAGAGCCACTCCGAGCAAAACAGACCTTACAGGTGCTACGGAGGGCTTTTGTAAAACTTTGTTCTGATTGCTCCGATCGGCGAATAAGCCTAGCGACTAGCTAATTTTTGATCGAGTCAAGTAGTGCCAATTATTCTTGAGTTTCGAGTATTTTCGAGCGAATATTTGCCATCATCACTATACTGTTGTTGGTTGGTAGTTTCAAATAGTGTAATGGAATTTGGCCAACACATTCCAGATTTGATAGTCTAAATAACATGGTTTTTAACTAATATATGAGTAGCAATGCACATGTTTGGCCAGTACAATCAATCTGGAATATGTATTGACAAACAAAACATGGTTTGACCGTTGTTTTCGGCCAAAAACACAGTCCAGTTGCCATTTTCCCAATATCACTTGGTCTGGACTTCGCTTAAAATCGCTTTTTGACCGACAATGTATTTTCCGCTGTAATTTACGGCCAATATTACGCAGTCCAGTTGCTATCTCTGGCCGACATGTCTCACGAAGTCAATTCCGGCCGGCATTAAATGGCAAGGATGCCGTTTTAGGCCGATATTATCTTTAACGCCGTCTTTGAACCGGTGACAAAATCACTGATATCCTGTCAGTGACTGAAATATTGGTGACAAGAGTCTCAAAAAACCAGTGACAGTGATATCGGTGACAGCGCTTATTTCTCGAAGTGGCTGCCTTAATTTAACCGCCTAAATAATGTATTGTATATAATTAATTGAAAAGACAGAACATTGGAAAATATAAATCAATTTAGCAAAGCCATTAACTATGGTTCCGGTAATACTAAAGGTTATCCATATCATAGCCACCTTTAAAGAAGGCCGCGGCGTAGTAGAATTGGCAACGCCGCATGAGGAGTTACCGCGTGCCTCGCCGCCCGTATACTAGCATGGAGAAAACGAGACGCCGCTGTCTAAAATCTTTATTTTGTACTATTCAAGTTAGAAAATACCGTTTAAGTGATATTTATTGTTTTGCTAACGAGTGTTTTACCCTGCTGTGACCATAACAAGGTTCACATTTAAACTGAGAGTAAAATTAAGCATGTTTATATTCAGTGACAATGGGATTTACACGGAGGCATAGTAGAACTATAATGCCTACAACGTTAATTCAAGAATGAGCTAGGAATTTAATCATTTTGATTACTTTTTAAAATGCCCCCGTAGCAACAAACCCACCCACTTATTGAATTTAAAGTCAAGCTATTTAATACGTTCAACATTGGTTTACTAAAGAGTTGTATACATTTCTTTTTGCCGTAATTTGGCTTTTTTAAAGTTGTTAATACTTAGCACAGGCAAGTTGTTTTGTATTAGTTTAGTTAAGTATTAATTACAAATACCTTTTATCATTAGTTTCGTTTTATAAATACAGTAGAGCGTCAAAAATCCGAACCAATTGGGACCGTAGGTGGTTCAGATTACCGATTTGTTCGGATTTTCAAACATAACCTAGAAATGCCTCTTAGACACATAAATAGGACTACACTATTAAATATGCAGTTCTAGGCTATAGTAAATGAAACAAAAACAATAGTTTTGTTGTACTTACGTATATTATGTACATTACTGTAGTTGGTCACCAGGACAGTTAAAAATAGACACGCCCAAGGTCATTTACCTGGCTCGGCGCGCTCACTCATTCCCCCGCCGGGCGCCGGCAGTTTGGCGCGAAATTTTAAAACATATGTCGTTTCCGTGCTGTTTCAATACAGTACAGTATTAATAACATCCTCAGGAGAGGTTCGGATTTTTGACGTTTCGGATTTTTGACGTTCGGATTTTCGACGCTCTACTGTATCAATAGATAAGACAGCTTAGTACCATTTACTAAGTACTAATAAAGTACAGTATTCTTCAAAACAACCTGTTACACAAGATAGAAAACAACGACATAAAACCGTTTATTTAAAGACAAAGCGTACTTTATATAGCAACAAGTATAAATAAAACTCATGGGCAACAAGTCCATAAAAAGTATTAAAATGTTGTCTTCACTTCTATCTTCCAAAGAAATAATTGTGTGCCTCATATTGTATTTGTCACTATTTATTTTTACTTCACGCAGTTTATTAGCGGCATTTATTCAACACATTAATTTTAAAATGTATTCATAGGGACATCTAAAACGATAATTAATCTGACCATGTTTTCTTTTTAAACCAATAATTTTTAAAACATAACAGAATTACATGATTCTTGTGGGCCTATTGTTTTAGTTTAATGGGAATTTGTATGTTTAATATTATTTTTCGGTTATTGTATACTTTATCAACAATCCCTGACGCTCATTCTACTTGTTCTATCCAACAAAACAAAATAATATAGCTAAAATTATTTAAAAGGACGCGTTATTCAACTGGCGGCTATGAGCTTTGTGCCGGCAGTGACTCCTCTGCTCTGTGAGATGGCGGCGTTGCCAGTTCGAACGCCGGGGCCTTCTTTAAAGGTGGTTATGTCCATATTCAGGGTTGCCCACCACGTTGCATTTCAAAATTCATGCATAATTCCAGGTTTTTCCAGGCAAAAAACTCAAAATTCCAGATAACTCGCACTGCATTTTTTATGTTAAAGCGACAAATATGAAAGCTGGCAATCTAAATAAAAAGAATTTTATTTCACAAACTTGTTATATAGTACTTTATATTTGTTATTTAAGTTATATCTCATAATTTTGTTATGTTATCAACCAAAAATGTGTATATATGCTGAACCAATTATTTATATTGATGAACATGATCTTCCTCTCCACCGTATTTCATCTGATGGGGAGTGGGGGCGGATTATATCAACAGATACATCCAATTATAAAAGATCCCACTTAACTTTGGCAATCTTTTAGAAGAATATGAAAAAAAGAGTATATACAAATAGGTTTTTTTTATTTACGACAATGCCATTGTTCAATGTTCTTGATAGAGAACGGGCCAAAACCCTGGTCTTGTTACTTTTCAAAGTTAAGATTTTCTTAGAAAGCATTGTAGTATGGCAGCTACAGAACCGAATTCAACTCAACTTATATCAACTGTTTATTTTGATAAGGTCTATGAACAAAAAATTAAGGAGTAATTATCTTTGACAACTTCAAAATGGCGGCTATTTTCAATCTTTTATCTTAAATGGCTCGAAAACAAGCTATTTTACAAAATATTTATAAAAAAACTAGGACAAACTTTATGACAAATACAAATTTTAAATTATTGTAATCTAGTACAGTATTAAACGAGTTGGCACGCAGCACGCTGACATGAGGGAAGTGAATTTCCACATAAAAAACTATAAAAACTCAAAATCAGTTAAAAACATACAATTATTCCAATTTTTATTCAAATCTGAAAATATTGATTTTTTGGCTGTTTTGATGCTCCTGGTTCTATTTACCTGCAATGCTGGGAATACAATTTTGTGCATTATAAGGTTAGGAGAAGGTCCAGACAGGCTTGAAAGTAGGCGTGAGGTTGCTGGAGATGTTAAGAGTACACCAACAAATGAATAACAGGCTTTTCTAATGTAAAACCCCCATAAGACAACGTACTGCGTTTGGTCAATACACATTTTCTTTAATAACTCGGTAAATATTTATGCTAGAATGACGAGAGAGGGCTTAAAATTTTCGCCTAACTAATTCCCATCTTTTTCCACGCATTAATTTTGCATCCGGGGCTTTTTTGACCCTTTTTGGGCCCAAAAACTCGAAATTTGAAAGATTAATCCCCCAAAAAAATGGGTTTAGAGTTTTCCGATTGTTTTGCCCAACGAACTTGTCCAACAGATTATAGAAAGGAACGTACCTACTGCGATGCCCGCAAATACGCCTGCAAATGCAAGGTAAGCAACCCCAGCGCACTAATACCACAACACCCAGAGACACCGACGCAAGCGCGGGAGAGAGGGGAGTGGAGAAAGGAAGAGGGGAGGTAAGCCCCGGCCCTTTCTACTGTGGTGACTCAGCAAGGACGGAGGCGTTTTAACCATGAGCGGCTAGGAGGTAACCCGCGGGCCAGGGATGGGGTGTCGGAAAGGTATGTGATTATGTTTAATATGACCGATTAGGCCCTTCAATTCCAAATTCTGAAATATCAATTAATCCAGATTAATTTATTCGATCCGATCAACTTTGAAATGTAAGGTCCTTTTAGTAGATATGAAATTAATATTAAATCGAGGGAGCTGGGTAGGAGTCAATATTTTGGTCGACTAAATGAAGCCTTTTGGATTATATTACGGTTATCAAAGCTGGCTCTCCAGGGATGTAATTTTCACGGGTGATTAATTCCGACAGATCCACGGATAAACTTGTTTCGGTTGGACGAACAGCTCTAGGTTGGAAGTTCCTAAAAGTGAGTTCGCCACAAAATGGTAGCAGAGCGTTTAAACGGGATTTTCACCTACCTTTGAGAGCCATTTCAAAATTTAATTGCAAAATTATTACCAAATTGATTTTTAAACATGAGTTCTTGTCGCGATGCAACAGGTCAGCGAGCAGCATGTCGTTGCGTGAGTCTTACACCACGCGACGCAATTTGTAATAAATTAGTAGCCGATTTTAAATTTGGTTTTATATATTTACTCGATTATTCATTTAAATTAGTCTTGGGTTAGTTGTTTTTACATAAGTGGGAATTTAGACATAGAAACCAGCAGAAATCCTTTCAGAATTATTAAGTTTTACAGCCGAAGTTATAAAGGAAATATGTATTAATATTTATTAGGTATTATTAGCTATTATTACGAAAGAAGGAAAATGCAAAGAAGAATAAAATAAACCAAATGTATTCTGCAGCATGCTTCTAGGTAAAAATGTGACAATGTAAATGTAATGCAATTGATAGTTTAGGTTAAAAGATTAACATTAGTAATTCGTCAGACAGTTTGAAATCCAATACATTTATTTTAAGACAAGGTTTAATACATCATTTCAATTTATTAATGTTGGTAGGGACAAATCACAGTTTACTAAAATTCTCCCATCGCAGCGATATTTGTTTGGAAATATTCCTTTCCAAGGTCAGCTGTCAGGCGATCGATACGACGACAATAGACCGGTCTTAAGTTTAGAAGTAAACAAACAACAACTTCCTGTCTGCCTGTCTGTCTGTCTGTCTGTCTACCTCTGTCGCTCTCTCTCCCTCTCGGGCTTGATAGCGTTTCAGTTTCAAAGAGCGCAACAAAATAGTCCTACCCAGTATAATTTGTTTCAAAACACAAAAGTATTTTTTGCGACCCTCATCCCTCCCTATTATAATTAATGAAGATGCATTTTATAAATTTAATAGGTGACTCACAGTTTTGTAGGTACAGAGAATTTTTGCAAAATAGATCCACAAATAATTACAGTCTTGCAATTAAGGGAACCCTAGCAATATCGGGGATAACTGCAGGGGAAGTTAAGCGAATATTAAAGGCAGCACCCCCCAGCTTTGAAGGTAACTACCCCATTGTAGTATTTTTAGGTACAAATGATATTTTAAAAGGTACGGATTTCACAACCTTCAAAAACAAAATGAAATCCCTTTTAAAGTTGATTAAAAAACTCTACGATCCCCGACATCTGCTCATAGTATCCTTACCTCCATTTCCAAGACTAGCAAACAATCCAAATGCACTTGCACTTCTTGACCAAACGAATCAATTTTTGTCCACTTTACAGACATCAACAACTCATGTGATTCGTTTACCAATAGTTCAAGAGAACGCGCATCAGTTCTTCCATCTAACTTATAGGAAATCTCAAAGAAAAGACGAAATTCACCTAAATGATCTTGCATTCCATCGATTATCCTTGTCAATAGCAAAAATTTTGTCAGAGAACGGGGCCTAATGTGTTATAAACAAACAAAAAAACAATAATGTGATTAAACATTTTAAAATTTTTTGTTGCAGCTCTTGGATAAAATTCACTTGTTTTAATTTTGCGATATTTTGTGACCATAATACAAAAAATAGGGAAATAAATAATAATAATATAAACACACATTAGGTTACAAAATAAATGCAAAAAATTACAGAATTAAAGGTTATTATGGTCACATTAAATATCACGCTGAAAACAAGTATAACATGTTTTGCATTTTTGGGTCAGGAGATTTTTACTGTTACATAGGTCATTAACTAACCAAACCCCAGTCTTCCCTATACCTTGGTAACCATCAAGCCACCTGCATTAGAAAATTGTCTCAATTAGCGAAGTCGGTCGACTTCAAACCTAGAGTAGGCTGCTAATAAAGGCGTATTTTCCCTCTAAAAACCACATTCAGTTAGGGAAACGTTTGGCTTCCGCTTGGGCGCTTTCCTCAAACATAGTCCAGCAGTTGAGTGTTGCGATATTTTTACAGTGTACGTAATTTGGTTCTTGTTGTGTTACAAAGCAATTTGGCAGAAACCCCTACCTCACCTAACCCCCCCCCCCAAAAAAAAAAAAAAAAAAAAAAAACAGCTTGCAGTAAATGTGTGTTAATAAGCAGAGACTTAACTTAAGCCTAAAATAAATCACATCCTCAATTATTAAAGCTACCCCGGGGGCATTGTATCAAAGGCCTTTGTGCATTGTCTTCCAGGGGTCCTGAAATATGCCCCTGTCTTAAAGAAAACGGGCGGAAAGTGGCAGTGTCATCGGACAAGCTGATTGAGGTTGTAGATTTTCATCTGTAGTTCTCTGCTGGCGCCAAAAAAAAAAATAAATAAATAAATAAAACGCAAAAAAAAAATATATATACTATATAAACCAACCTTTTCCTGTAGTAACCTTACATGCCATATTGCATTGCGACATCAGCGAATTTGGGGTTGTGAAGTTATTTATCCAACATTCTTCAGCTGGAGAGGCCTCAGTATCCCTCCGCAACAAAAAAAAGAAGAGAAAAGGAATTTTGTGAAATTTTACAAAAGCGGTGAAGTCTTAGTTTAGCAGTTGTTGTCCAACCACACCAAAAAAAAAAAAAAAAAAAGGTGTACGGTTAAGTCTGCAGTTTTGTCGCTGGATTAGGAATGAATGTGTTGAGGGAAAAACGCCAATCTGCTATGGTTATTCCAATCTCCCAAGTTATTGTGGGAATTAGTTAGGGGGTTGGCTTGACATCGGTACATCCTCTCACTTATCCTTACCACATTTACCATTAACCAAATCAATGAATTACTTTCCAGATATGTTATGACTTAATACTAAACTTTTCTGAAATAATTAATAGCCAATTATTTATATCCGAGAGCTTTAAAATAATTTAACTGTTAAGTAAGTAAATGCCAAAAACAAATAGGCCTAAGTAGTGGTTACATTATCAGATATTTTGTAGATCACAAAGCACAGAATCGACACCCCGGAATGGCCCACACCACCAAATACAATTTGAGTAAGTTTATTTGACAGAAATAAAAGAATTGTTTAAACAAAAATGCCAGTTTACGATATTGACAATATTCCATCAACAGTTGGGTGGATAAAAAACCTAACTGCCTTGCAGGCTATTGACCAATGTATAGCTTGGTCACTTTCACCTGCCGAAACTTTAGAAGGAAATCGTGTGATTTTGAGAAATTTTGTAAGGGCAGCGAAGTTAGGGCTATTAGAGGATGAGGAAAATCTTCAAGAAAGCTTCCCCGGTTCGGTAAGCCAAAGCACACTAGACAAAGCCACAGTTACTACACAAACTGCTCACACAACTCCACCTGAAACCGAGACTACTACTGAACAAATAAACCCAGTGGAACAAATCACAGCTACTACACAGAGTGCTCATACAACGCCATTTCTAACAGGGGCTTCTACTGAAACAAAGATTTCTTCCTCCCCTGTCACAGTAACATCCCTCACTGATCCTAGTATGATCCAGTTAATCCAATCAATACATAGCATTACTATGACTGCAGTGTCGGAAACAGCTAAAATGGTGGCGAAGGAGATTCAAAACTCCTCTACTCACAAACCAGAGGATGCAACCAAATTACCCCCATTCGCAGCAGAAATGATGAGAGATTTACCAAAATTAACAGGAAACGATCTAGATCAAACAGTCAATTTTTTCAAAAAGGTAAATAAACTTGTTGAATTAAAGTTGGTACCAGAAAGAACAATCTTGTTAAATGTAGGCCCCTATGTGCAAAACAGAATGAGGGAATTTTGGTTAACAAATGTGGCAAATCATGTGCATTGGGATCGCCTCTTAGCCAATTTACGTCAGACATTTTTCACCCCAGACACATTAAGGGAAATTCAAAACAGATTTTTATATCGCCCCCAGGCCATTCAGGAAGAGTTGTCTGAATATGTTAGGGATATTCAGCAAAACTTTAAGATTCTTTCCCCAGAAACTCCCGAACAAGAAATTTTCAATACCATTTTTAGAGGAATTAATTCTGAAACCAGAACCACATTTGCGGGACTGCCCCCTCTTACCAAAATCCAAGATCTTATCGACATAGCGCCCTTATCAGCAAGCTTATTAAGCAGACCTAGACCATCACATCAGAATAATAATCAGGGTCAAGTTTCATCACCCTTTGCCAACAGATATTTCTCTCAAAATAACTACCCAATCCGTCAAAACAGACCATATAATAATTCACATAGTTTTTATAGAAGCCATCAAAATAATAATTACAGGCCTAATAACGTACCTCATTCTGCTCATAATTTCAATCGACATCCTAGAATGTTTGTTTCACCGAACAGACCTCCCAGATTTCAATCAACCCCCAATTTCAACCCTCAGTGGCAACCCAACAACCAGCCGCGTCAGAACCCCAGATTTCAATATACCCCTCAAAACCAAAATTTAAACTACGGGCGCGGAGCAAAATAAGCAGCAACTGCCCCGCGCATTCCAAGGCTGCTGCACAGACACCAACTACTTCAACAAACCCCACAAATAATTCAGAACCAGTTATAACCAGTATGAATTCACCTCTGTCAGAAACATCCAGTCTAATATTGCACTTTGGAAGTATCCAAACCCCAGCAACTGTTGATACAGGCGCAACCTGCTCTTTAATTTCTGAAACTTTCCTAAATAAGATTAAGGACCAAAAAGGAGTACTTATTACTCAGCCAGAACCAACCAATATGTCAGCAATCACAGCCAATTCAGAAACCTTGGAACTTAATTTTAAAATAAAATTGCATTTCAAAATTCAATACCTCTCTTGGTCTTTTACATTTTTTGTTGTTAAATCCCTGCCAGTAAATGCTATTCTAGGTGTAGATTTTTTAGACTTCACTAAAGCTGTAATTAATATAGCTAAAGGTACAGTAACCTTTCCATACAAGCAGATGTTGGTACTGTCTCTCGATCCACATTCAGAACTGGAACCAGAACAAACCAAGCCTAACACCCCAAACTTCGGTGAAAATCTGAATTTTCAGCAGCTGGAAATAGTTAAACAGTTATTAGATCAGTATCCAGACACCATAACAAAAAAGTTAGGCAGAACTAATGTATTGCAATACCACATTAACATTAAAGAAGGTCACCAAGTCCGTTCACGCCCATACCAATTTTCGCCCCCAAAAACAGAAATATTACGCGATCACATTCAAGAGTTACTAGAAAATGGTGTGATTAGGGAATCTAATAGTTCTTTCTCTTGTCCAGCATTTATTATTCCAAAAAAGGGTGGAAAGACCAGGTTAGTTATAAATTACAAGTCCCTGAACAACGCGCTTACGCTTGAATCTACCCCAATGCCGTCGACAGAGAGTGCCTTTCAACATTTAGGTAAAGCCAAGTGGTTTACGCTCCTAGATCTAAACTCAGCGTATAATCAAATACCTTTGGACGAAGAATCAAAGAAATATACAGCTTTTGTTGTTCCCTGGGCGCAATATGAGTTCAACTATGTTCCTTTTGGGTTAGCCAATGGTTCTATGGTGCTTACAGACCTAATAAACCGTATTTTTGGTGATATCAAATTTAAGTATCTTTTTTCATTTTTTGATGACATAGTGGTATATTCCAGCTCCTTTGAGGAACATATGCAACACCTAAATGAAGTTTTGCAACGGTTACATCAAGCAAACCTAACAGTAAATCCCGCTAAGATCACAGTAGCTTCCAATAAAATAGAATTTTTAGGCCACATAATTCAAAACAACACCTTGAGTTTGAGTAAAGAGAAAACACAACCAATAGACGATTTCCCTACCCCAAAGAATCTAAAGCAAGTTGCTAGGTTTCTTGGAATGACAGCATACTATTCCCGTTTCATTAAAAACTATTCAGAATTGTCAGCTCCTTTAAATCAATTGAAAAAGAAGGGAGTAGTTTTTTCTTGGGGCCCGGAACAACAGTCTGCCTTTGAAAAACTAAAGAAAGCTTTAACGTCGTCACCCATTCTCCGCATGCCCAATTTCGATTTACCGTTTGTAATCCAAACCGATGCGGCACGGTCTAGTATTGGAGCCGTTTTGGCTCAGCGACATAATGACATTCTCCTCCCAATTGCTTACGCTTCACGTCCTACCAACAACCATGAAAAAAATTACAGCGCATTTGAGTTGGAAGCACTTGCCGTAACTTACTTCCTAAATAAATTCCGAGTTTATCTCGAACACCGTCATTTTGAATTGCACTGTGACAATCACGCGCTCACATGGCTGCTCAATCATCCTCGTCAAGTCGGAAAAATTGCACGTTGGATAACGCTTATTAATGCATTTCAATTCACTATTTACCATGTGAAAGGGAAAGACAATGTTGTAGCGGATTGTCTTTCACGACTGTTCGAAGATCAAACGCTGGAAACTGCGGAAATAAAAAAACCCCTTAAAATCCCTGACAATTTAGAGAGAATACAAGTTTTATTCAAGGTTCCGGAAGTTTTCAAAGACATTAAAACGCATCAAAAGGAAGATCCCCATATATCTAACCTAGTAAAAAAAATCGCTAAACCAAACCCTCCACCAAACTACTCTTTGCATCAGGGCATATTAGTTCATCAAACACCAAAACAGTCCAAGCCAAGAATAGTAATCCCAGACAAGTTAATTCCTATGCTTTTCCAATACTACCACCAGGCACCTACAACTGCCCATTTAGGCATTAGTAAAACTTGGGCGAGAATTGAGCCAAATTTTTGGAGTGACCGGTTAAGAGAAATAATATCAGACATGGTTAGATCCTGTAACATTTGCCAGAGATCAAAACAAGCACCCAACACTAATGTAGGTCAGTTAGCTTCAGAAATAGTAACCTCCCCGTTTGAGAAAGTGTTCATAGACTACATTGGCCCACTTCCAAGATCAAAACTAGGAAACAAGTATATTTTAACAATCATTGATGCATTTTCTAAATTTACAGTTTTTTTAACAGCAAGAAACACAACAGCCAAAACAACAATAAATTTATTGAAAAGAGGGTTATTTTCTTACTTTGGATTTCCCAAGTTTCTTGTTACCGATAATGCTACTTACTTTCGCTCAAAAGAGTTTTCAGACATGTGTTTGGAATTTGGGATTCAGCAAATTACCACTACACCGTATTACCCTAATCCGAGTCACGCAGAAAGAGCAAATAAGAATATCAAAACTGCCCTGCGAATTTTCCACTCCCAAGACCAAACAGAATGGGATCAGAACATACATTTTTTTCAAATAGCCTTTAACTCAGCAAAACATGAAAGCACAGGTTTTTCACCAGCAGAGCTATTTTTGAATTTTACCATTAAACACCCTTTAGAGCTATCCTGGAATCTCGATCAACTTTTGCCCACTCAAAATTCCGATAGTAATAGGAACAAGTGGGCAGAAGCAATCACCAACCTTCAAAAGTCCCGTCAAAGTAGACAAAAAAAATACAATGCAAATCGATCGAACCAACCATATAAAATAGGGGATTGGGTGATGTACAAATTGCATCACCAGTCCAAGGCGGTAGACCATGTCAATGCAAAGCTTCTTCCGCTTTGGTCCAAACCATTAGTAATTGAGGCTTTCACATCGCCAGTAACTGTGCGACTAGTAGACCCCTCTAGTGGTAAATATGTAGCAA
The DNA here is from genome assembly GCA_963675035.1 of Allygus modestus. Classification (NCBI taxonomy): domain Eukaryota; kingdom Metazoa; phylum Arthropoda; class Insecta; order Hemiptera; family Cicadellidae; genus Allygus; species Allygus modestus. The sequence continues at coordinate 167,051,527 of OY776113.1, forward strand.
GAGCACACGTAACGCAACTAAAGAAATATTTTTTGCCAAGATATTAAAAAAAAAAAAAAGAGAAAACCCCGTGTATCCCAAATGGAGCAAGTGATATTAGGTTAAGTAGTTAGGTTAGGACAACACAACACAATTTACACTCACACATGCTCCCCTTGCCCCTGACACCCCTTGTGACTCAGGTTATGTTTCGCGTAGGCATCGCCTTCATGGAAGAGTCAGGGACGAGGGAAAGCACACACCCACACGGCCAACCAGCCTCCTCCGATCATTGGGTTAATATATATATTTTTTTTTATCGACGCGCGAATGTATAATCTAATGAGTTTGCCCCCAGACACTTTTTGTATGTTTTTTGTATTTTCTGGTTGCAAATTCAACCCTAATGAATTGGAGTAGGGATGAGTATTTCCTTCACCCGGGAAGGAAATAAGCCGCAACACTTACACACAAAGAAAACACTACATACATACCACCTTGCTCATATGCTTGATCTTCAGATATTGTTATTTTGTTTATTTATTTACAAATGATTCATATATTGTTGTTATAAATTTATTTATTGTTTATTATGGTTATTTAATAAGTAGTTTGTATACAGGTTCCATATATTGACTCCTATACATAAATATATATATATATATATATATGTAAATTTATTTAAACAAAAAAGTATATATAGCTCACATTATTTAACAGTAGTCATTTACAGATAAAGCACCACCATCCAAGCACAGCCATCTTCTCCTTCTCCTCCAGCTGCCGGGGGGAGGGGGGGAGATTGCGATGCCCGCAAATACGCCTGCAAATGCAAGGTAAGCAACCCCAGCGCACTAATACCACAACACCCAGAGACACCGACGCAAGCGCGGGAGAGAGGGGAGTGGAGAAAGGAAGAGGGGAGGTAAGCCCCGGCCCTTTCTACTGTGGTGACTCAGCAAGGACGGAGGCGTTTTAACCATGAGCGGCTAGGAGGTAACCCGCGGGCCAGGGATGGGGTGTCGGAAAGGTATGTGATTATGTTTAATATGACCGATTAGGCCCTTCAATTCCAAATTCTGAAATATCAATTAATCCAGATTAATTTATTCGATCCGATCAACTTTGAAATGTAAGGTCCTTTTAGTAGATATGAAATTAATATTAAATCGAGGGAGCTGGGTAGGAGTCAATATTTTGGTCGACTAAATGAAGCCTTTTGGATTATATTACGGTTATCAAAGCTGGCTCTCCAGGGATGTAATTTTCACGGGTGATTAATTCCGACAGATCCACGGATAAACTTGTTTCGGTTGGACGAACAGCTCTAGGTTGGAAGTTCCTAAAAGTGAGTTCGCCACACTACCAAATTTGAAGAAAATCGGACAAAAAATGTGACCGCTAGAGTGCATACACATATATATATAAAATTTTGAACGACCCCCCAAAACGTGTTCAGGGGGTCACGTTAGGAACTTCTATGGTGGTCCCGGGCTTAAGTTTCACCGTGCGGGTCATGCTAATAGTTCACTTTCCAAAGGAAATTCACTAATAACCGAGCTGATGCAATTCACGTATGACCGGACATAGCCTATTTTTAGTTTCTACACAATACAACAATGGAATAAATAACAAGAATTTAAGCTGCTTGGTTTTTATCACTTTATTTCCATAATTTAAGTATTGTTAGATTTTTAATAAAATTTCCTAAATAAAGTTATTCTTGTAAAATTATTGGTTTTCGGGCCATTTAAGATAGAAAATCTAAAATGACCATAATTTTGAAATTGTGAGAGGCAATTACACCATAACTTATATGTTGATAGACCCTATAACAATAAACAGTTGAATTAAGTTTGGTTGAATTGAGTTCTGTAGTTTTTAAAATATTAACTTTTAAGTAAAAAAAAAATACATATGGACAAACGGAAAACTAGGCATGGGAGACCCAAGTTTATATATTAAAAATGTGTTTGTCTTAAGACCGAAGGAATAGTGCTATATATACCTTTGTCAAGAGAGTTACGGGACACCCAGTACATAAAATAATGAATATTTATATTCAAACTTACATCATACTGTGAAAATAGGTAGGTGGCCAGTCGGGGATAAATGCCGTAAAACACAGCACTTTCGGTCAGCTGGACTCCAGGCCCGAACAAGGTGAATGTTTTCCCACTGTAATTCGGCCCAAATGAGACAATCGAGATATTTTCTTCAGCTGTAACAAATATAATCAACAGATTACTGCAAAACACTTATGTACTTAACATCTATTACGACCCATACAAGATATATTTTCCAATTAACCTTGTCTCAACTTAAAATCTACTAATCTGTGATTAACTAGCGAGATTTAGCCAAGATGTTTATACAGAACAAATCAAATGTTATACCTCGCTTATTTATTTACATATTTCATGAAACTTTGTATGAAGCTTTAGCCAATGTGGTTGTGACCTAATCGTACCTCTGCTTATAAACACAATTTTTTGTGATCTCCGATGCAGCAAACCTGCGTACTCAGCCTAATGGTATTCTTGTGGAGGATAAATAATGGCGGTCTGCGGTACCAACAATTTCAGATCGGTATGGTTCGGTACGGTAAAAGATTTTGTACCTCAGTTCTCGGTACATATTATTGTCATATATACTAATTTATACTAAATATTAATTTGTATTTATCATAACAAATTATTGAGTAATAGTTAAGGCCATATGCAATTTTTATTATTTATTTGATTAAAAGAAAAAAAAGTAACTATGGATGACAATTTTATTTAAACCTGCAATCTTGGAGTTTTGCATTTTAATGTTTTTTTAATTTGCATTTTAATGTTTTTTACATATTATTATTACAAGTTCTTGAAATATTCATAATAAATCAATTCAAAAACTACCTGAGAATCAGTTAATTGCATAAGTTGCTTAACTGATTAATTACATTGCTTTAAATATAAATTATTTAAATAAAACATCCGAGAACAGCAAAAACTAAAATTTTATAAATACCATTCTTTGGTGTATTGGAAGATTATTGTATCAATAACAAAAAGGAAAATAAGATAACTTAAAACAACTGTATATGATGTGAAGCTAAAGAAAATTATGAGTTAAACCTTTAAATACTAATGATTTAAATTAAAATAGTTTAAAATTCAAAATTTAGTTAGGTAGGCCACTAAATTCAAAATTGTAACTCCTAAAAAGTACCATGTAAAACTAGAAGATAAAGAAAGAAAGGTAACTAAAGTACAGTGATATCCTGTTAATTTGGCTAACTAACCTTCAAAATAATTAACAATTAACCTCATAAAAAATGAATTTAGTTTGTTGTTAATTTTTAGATGAATTTTCCAAAACCAAACAAGATAATCTAAAATATAACAGATATTTGTAAGTAACAATTTCACAAGACAATAAAACAATAACAAATTGATGTTATTACTTGAAATTTACTAAGTTAGTTGTAATTTTTTAATTAGTTTTCAACTATTTTTGAAATTTTGTTTACATAATTTAAAATTAATTTCACTGGTGTACTTCAATAACAATAATAATAATGCATATAGTCCAGTCAAATGGGACTTTTCCCAGGAAAAAATTCAAGTGGGTTTTTCAATAGTTCTGTAAGTTTTTTGGGATGCTGAATTCAAACTTCGTATTTACCACCTTGAGAAACGACGGCTTCACTGAGAAAATCACAAAAAACCTTAAATATTCTGCCTTTTTTAGTTTTTAACGAATTTTCCCTGTAGGGAAGAAGCTATTACCGTAGTCTGCATGGTAAGACCTAGGCCCAGGACTAGGGGTGTGCGATGCATCGAAAAGCATAGAAATTTCAATTTGATTCGATGCTGTAGTAAATGACGTGTTTGATGCCTTCCTCCCGCCGTTTACCCGCACTTCAAAGGGCAGGGAGAGTGTTTGGGTCGGCATCAAAAAATCTTACCTCGGATAAGGTAGGAAGAGGGGCGGGAGAGGAGGGATGGGGTCCAGTTGAAAGCAATAAATCAGTCGGCTGACCAACATTATTTCTTTGAGTCATTATAACCATCTTAGGGGTTCATCTTATAACCATGTTTTTCCCCATTATGAATTTATGATAAAAGTGAGTTATTTGAATACCGCAAAGTTATACCTTCACAAAACTATTCCTAGAGTGGGTAAAGTAGTATTTTGTCAAAAATAAGGTAGTTTTACTGGCACGGTACGTTAGTGGTATTTTACAATCTGGCAAAACTATCTACATCATCACTCGTTATTTAACTTTGGCGCTAGTTTGTATTCTTCCGTCCTTTGAAACTTAAGTAAATACAATTAAGTTTAGGTTATGCGTTTTTATGGCAAAAGTTTTTGAAATGATGGATCAAGATAGGATGGAAGAAGAATTAATTGACCAAATCAGAAAATTATAACTAGACTTTAGTTAAGATGCCATGTTGGTCATAAAAATTGGTGTGTAGGCTGAGATTTAATCATTGAAACATGTCGCATTGCATCAAATCAAATTGCATCGATTCAAATTGAAATTCTTTGAATCGCATCAATTTGAACCAAAATTCTTTAAATCTCACAAATGCGTCGAATCGAAATAAAATCGCTGCATCACACACCCCTACCCGGGACCATGGTAACTTTTTGTTTTGAGGTCCCCAGACCCCAAAAACACCATTCGTTCGAAACTGAATGTGTATATATATTAGGGGTGTGCGAGTAGTGATTTTTTTAATCGAGTCGAGTAGTGCCAATTATTTTTGAGTTTCAAGTATTTTCGAGCGAGTATTTGCCATCAGTTGGTAGTTTAAAATAGTGAAATAGAATTTGGATACCACCCTAGATTTTATAATCTAAACATGGCTTCTAACTAATTCACGAGTAGCAATACAAAGTTTTGGCTAGTACAATCAATCTGGATTACGTATTGACAAACAAAACACGGTTTGACATCGTTTCCGGCCGATGAAACAGGGTCCAGTTGTCATTTGGCCAATTTCACCTGGTCCAGACATCGCTTGTAATCAATATTAAATGACGAAATCGTTAGTCACGGCCGAAATTACGCGGTCCGATCGTCATTTTCGGCCGATTTTACGTGATGCGATTGCCTTTTGCGGCCGTTACTGTGATGCGATTGCCTTTTGCGGCCGTTACTACGCGTTTTGGCCGGTCGCAATCGTTAGCGATCGTCCGGAAATCAGCGGGAAATACTCGCTCGAACTTTTGAGTAGTTTTCAAAACTTCGAGTCGAGTTCGAGTATTAAAATACTCGGCCGAAAACTCAAAGTTTCGAGTACTCGCACACCCCTAATATATATCTATATATGCACGCTCTTCTCCTATACATTCTTTGTTAAAGAAATTCAAAAATTGTAGGGAATTTTGTCCTCTTTAACTTTGTACTGAACAGTCTTTCCGATCAAACACATAGTTTTAAGATATACGTCAAAAACTAAAAAAAGTGCAAAATATTTAATGTTTTTTGTGATTTCCTCAGTGAAACCCTCCTTTCTCGAGAATCCAGCACCCTAAAAAACATACAGAATCATTGAGAACAAATTTCAGGAATGTTTTCCTGGATTAGGCTATTATAAACACCATTTGACTGGACTATAAGTAAAAAAGCAGTTTAATTGAATTTGAATACATAATGGAGAAAGAACGTGATTAAAAGATAGTATTCCTTTTCTCATTCAAGGAATGATGTTGGACAAACAACTGATGTATTGCTCATGACCGGACCCCTTCCCCCCTCCCTCTCACACTTTCCTAGTCTAAACCTTTCTTATCTTCAAGTACAGATGTTTTGCCCGACCGACCCAGCCTCACTCCCGCTCCCCTCCCCATCTTTCTCGTATAGCTATAAATAACTCCTGTCAAGTCTCTTTTTATAGAGTAGTTTTAGGGCTTATTTTTCCTTAAAGGAAATTACTAGTTATCAATAGGAGTTTCATTTCAACCACTTATTTTGTCAAACATTGTTTAGCTTATCTCTGTTTATTGTTTGACGCCGTAAACTGTACCGTACTGAATCTGTACCGCGATTATTTTCCGTACCGAACCGATGACGGTAATTAGTTTTGTACCGTACCGGTACCATTTTTTCGGTGCACCGCAGCAGGCCCCTAATAAATAACTTGCTGTCTTGCTTATTCGTGAATATATTTTGTTGAAACATAAGTTGCCTTATGTGTGTTCATGTTGGACTGCTAAAACGCTCCTTTCAACGAGAACGTTGGACCAGACCTCATAGAAAAAAAGGCTAATTGTAAATAGTTATTAAGTATCTGTAAGAACTGATAATTTCATACCTCTCAAGAATTTGTCTAGGAGGGGTTTTGCGGCGTTTTCAAATATCAACTCTTGAGGATACCCGCATCCGAACATGTAATCAGCATTATACTGAGTCATGATTCCTCCCATGTACAGCAGATTCGATCGTGGGACAATATTGGTAAAAATGTCTTCATTAGCAGTTGGAACTCGCACCTGTATCAATTGTATTTTTAAGGATTATTTTCTAGTTGGTTAATTTAGAGCAGTTTTGCTCATCATTTTACTGTGAAAGAAATGTAAATAAAAAGAGTAATGGATTATTTATTGTAAAGTTGTCAAATATCTGCAACAGTAACATAATAATAAATAAGGCCTGAAATTATTCTGTTTACTGAATCTCCAATAATGATTTTAGTGCATGCTGAGTATGTCAATGAAATTTATGTAATTTATGTAATTTGGGTAAATCTACACAGTCCACTTACCCACCACAAATCTAAATGTTTTACTCAACATCCAGACTCGGGATGATAATTTGTTTGAGGAAATCCCAGGGAATACTGGGATTTTTTTGTCTTGCCAAAAATCAAATTATGGATACTCAAATTGTGCAGGATGTTGTGATGTTGTGGTTAAGTCGCTGGCGTAGTGGTCAAGGGAAAAGACTTCGGAACCACGGCAACAGCCCTGTCGAGGGATCAAAACCAGTCCTGGCTTGTAAATTGTTTCAGTACTGTTTAGCTTGTACTGTAGCGGCTCATCCCTTGCTTTGCTTGATACTTTCCATGCACATGCCCGAGGCCAATGTGGGCGGGCAAAGCATTGGTAAAAAGAGGCCCCAAAACTCTTAACCCTCCAACTGCCAGAGGTCGCAATCATGATCCAATCGCTATGCGTATACTGCTAAAGTCGCGATTGCGAGCCTAGTCGTCACGGTGTGATACATCGTTATTGTGCGATACATCAATACTTCATTTCAGATTCAGGGCCATATGATTCTACATGGAATTTGATATCAAACCATGTATCAGAAGTATTCTTTTGGTGTTTTTTGCGATTTTTGTAACCGATTAAAAAATGTTACGTCTTTGCATTGTTGTCACCATTTATAGTGCCGCGGTCGTGGTTTGTGCCTTTTTTCCGTAAAAATAATTATTTTAACCCTAGTAAAGCAAATATTTTTGAAATCTGTGAACCATTTAGCTCATTTTGGCTATCTTTAAATTGAAAACTATGTGTTATTTTTAACCAATATAGAGAACATTTTTGTTTTTGAAATATGAGTTTTTTAGTTTGTCTCTGTTGTGTAGCGTGACTTATGTATCCATTATAATGATACGTGACAATTGATAAATGCTTTAGATTCTCTTTTTCTTGCTGATCTAAATGAATACATGGTTAATATATAGAATCATTGTTTACATTTTTTTTTTATTAAAAAAACCTAAGGCAAGACAGTGAAAAAAACCTCAGCAGTACTAAGAAATTATAATGGACATTTGGAGGATTACAAAAATAATTCACTCTAAACACCTGATGCTCATCAATAACATAACTTAAGCGCCAAACGCTCTATTGTTGGTACTACACAAGAGTAAAAACTAACGCAACCTAATATTTAGTTTAAGCTACAACTGCGCTTAACAAGAAATTGTTGATAATTTCGCATCATTTAAACACCCACATGACAGAGTTTGAAATTTGTCTGGCTTTTCCAATACTTTTTTGGTGACTGCACATACATTATCTGTTCGACAGTGATCATTTAGATGTATTTGTGTTTAGTGTCCACTCCACACAATTTTAGAAATCACAATATGGCTTTTGGCAAGACAAATGGTTCTGGATTTTTCAGATTTTTGGGAATTTCCTGGCTTTTACAAAAAATACATAACCCCTTCCGGAATCAAGACGTTAAATAGAACATTTTAGCAAACAATTTTAAATTCTGGTTGAAGTAGCCTACCGTATATTACATTCAGTAACTACTTTGTCAAATTACAAAATAAATATCGTGAACAAAATTATTTGTCAAATTATTAACTTATAGGAAGTCTCCCGATTACTTAACAGTGAAAATAACCTAAAGAATTAGTGAAAAGAAGTTGATTAGATTGCAATGGACCAACTTTTAATATCTCATCGCTCTAATCAAAAGGTAGAGGTTTTTGCTTCAAAAGCAAGTATTAGATATTTCATTTTAAATGTAAATTAACTTACTACATTATTATCCACTCTCACAATAAGTCCTCAGTAAAAGGCATAAATATGGAGAGAAGGCCAAACTAAATAGTAAAATTTGTCTTTAATTTAGCTAAGTAAATTCTACTAAAACGTTAGGCTACTACAAATTCCAAACTAAATAGTAAAATTTGTCTTTTAAATTAGCTAAGCAAATTCTATCAAAACATTAGGCTACTACAAATTCAAGTACATTCCAAGTGGGTAAACAACAGTATTTATCAATAATTAATATTATAGTTACTCAAATTATTGGCCCAATCAGGTTTAACGATGAACCAATTTCATTATATATATTATTGTAGGGAAGAGAGTAAAGATGGTTAATGTAAATGTACAGCATGTAATATTAATAGATAAAATCTGCAAAATTAAATATGTTATTTTGCAGATTTTATCTATTAATATTACATGCTATTTACATCAACCATCTTTACTCTCTTCCCTACAATTTGTACGGCTTTGAGTGTGGTTGACTTTGATGATACTGTATTACTGTATTGAGAAGATAAGTTATAGGCACAGTTGATTCTGCCTTCTTATTATTTAATGTACTATTTACAAGTTGTACTTCAGTCCTGAAGTCCACAGTTTGTCAACTTACTTACAGGCTTACTTTTAATTAGGGGAGACACAAAATAATACACAAGTCCATGATGAAACATACTGGCTACATTGAACACATACAAGACATCACTTTGATGAAATTCTATGAAAGTACCTAGCCACTGGTCCACCGAATATAAGTAAAAATGTGGAGAAGGCAAATATAAGGTGGTTATATTTATTTCACTATGTATTATAATGCTTACATTTTCAGTTGAAGACAATACTTATTATTTAATACAATACTAAAGGACAAAGCTAGGAATACCATAAATTTCCTGATGTCAACAATGACTTCCCAAGGGTTTTGAAGAGTAATCATGAGGTAATACAAAAAAATAACTAATACGATAATATAATACTCACTCTTATGGCTGTAAGAACACGAGGTTCTCTATTCTTTGGCAAACTCATCTTGGATTTCTTTTATCAACACAAGTGTCTTTTGCTGATCTGAAATAAATTATAAAACCCTTGTTAACATTAAAATTAGAGAGTAAAGTGAAATATAAGTGTCTTAAAAATGTTAATATTGACGCAGGCCAAAGGCAGCTTTTTGAGAATTCCTTCCAAAAATATGTAATCTCAACAGTATTATTGTCAATTGTATGTATTATCGACTTTGATTAGTTTCTAATTGTTCAGATTATTAGTTAATGACATTTTAGCTAATGGCTACACTTTGGCCTAACTATTGGGTTAAATACCCCATTTATTTGATTTGATTTACTTCCATTGTTGCAATCCATTAATTACAGCTTGCTAAGGTCTGAACCATTGATGAGGAGTAGGATGAGCACCCCTGTGCCGGAGCAACTGCAACCTTAGTGATTATTAGAACACTTATATTAAAACATAGGGAACATTGATGAGCAAAGACATTATGAATTGGTATGCCCAGGCCCACATCATGGGCTAATTAATATGATCGCTCTAATTTGACCAAATGGGGAGTAATTTTGGAGCGGAAAACTGATAACAATTAACTGAAACGGTACGTTAAGAGAAAAACAAAAAGCATATAAGCCTGTTAACGTAAAAATATTAACATTTTTGAAAAGTGATTTGCAAGAACTTTTTGGGTGAGTTAGTCATGATGTGAATAATTATTTTTGCAGTCTAAAAACGCTCTTAATCCTAAGGCTTGTCCCCAAAGAATAATTCCATATCTCAAAATGGATTCCACATAGGCGTGATACACTATTTTTTGCAGGTTTCAAATGACACATTTTCCCTCAAATGTAAAAAAACCAAAGTAATGGATCTTGACTTATTTTGAATATAGTTTAGGTGCTTGTTCCATTTCAGTTTTCATCAAACTGCAAACCCAAAAATTTATGTGACTCAGTTAAGCTAGGGAAATTGTATTCTACGTTGTTGGTTCTGATTGAAAATTTGATTACTTGGGTTTTGTCAATGTTTAATCTTCAAACCATTTTAAATAAACCATGTTTCTAGATCTTTCATTACCTTAATGAGACATGTGAATAAGTCTGTATTGTTCTGGCTTGTAATTACTGCTGTTGTGTCATTTGCAAACAGGACAAATTCTTTATTAATGGCTTTGGGGATGTCATTCATATAAAGGGGACCCAGAATAGAACCTTGGGGTTCACCCACAAAAGTATTTGTCCATTCCGAAAAATGCTTATCTTGATCTATAGAGATGATGGTTCTTTGTTTCCTATTACAAAAGTAATATTTTATTAAATTAAGGCAATTTTTACTAATCACATAATCATTCAATTTTGACATTAGTACCGGATGATCAACACAATCGAAAGCTTTGGACAAGTCGCAAAACACACCAGCTGCAGTCTGCGTCCTGTCCAGAGCAACCATGATTTGATTGGTGAACTCTGTGAGAGCTGTAATGTAAGAGTACAGACATTTTTTCTAAAACTAAACTGCTTGATATAAAATAAAACTGTTTTCATCAATGCATGTTTATATATTTTACCGGACACAGCAGCTCATAGTTAAAGTGCTGGTCTCATAAGTCAGACGTGGTCAAGCGTTGGTTTAAACCTTGCAGACTGTTGAGATACTTTTAATGAGCGGTCACCACTGACTCGCCAGTAATGAAATGAAATTAAACTAAATGCTTTATTGTCCGAAACAAGAATACAAGCATGGACATTGTTAAAACATAACTACATCAAATACATTGTCAACTGTTGTAGCTTACATTATAATAACAATGGATAGGGATAGGCCTATACAGAAATACAAAATTGTATTTTTCATAAGTAAAATTCAAAACTAAACTAAAACCAAGGGCTTTGCAATTAAAAAATAAGTGTTATTTGATGTTATTAAAAGAATATGGAACAGTCTCTATAAGCCAATTATTTAATCCATTTTTAAAACTATTTCTAAACTTATGTTTCGTAATAAATTAAAAAACAAGTATTCCTCATACATATAGATTATTTACAGTGAATTGTAATCGTCTTGAACACATACGGGAATCATTTTTATGCCTTGTGTTATAACTATAGAAATAAAAACTTAAGCAAGTAAACTTTAATCACGTTTTATCATCATAACAGTTTAGAATATGTACATTGCATGAAGAGTTTATATTTTATTTACAAAGGTTTGCAGCTCCTTTTAATAATACCTTTTTCCTTAGTTAAATTTAATAATACCGTTCTCTGCTTGGTGGCTTACCCCATATGCATCGGATGACATATGAGTAAGTCAAGTGCTAAACCCGGGTTCACACTTTTATTTGGTTAATGATTTCCCTGTCCAAAAAAGTTGTTTTTCCCTGACTTTCTTTAACAAAAATAGTTCCCCTGACTCAGCGACTCGGAATGTGTACTTTTTTCTAATAAGTTTTGATTTTCGTACAGTTGTGCTTTGCGTTTTCAATTAAAATCAAAAATTTTCCCTGACTTGTATAAAATAGTAAGCATTTTCGCTGACTTTTGGTGTTTACCCAACTTTTTCCCTGACCTTTTTCAAATTCCCGGACTTTCCCGAAAGTGTGAACCATGTAAAAATATAGTATCATGGCTGACGTTCTGGTTTGTCCGAGGGCTGCAACTTCCTGCGCATTGATCACCTAATCCTTACTCTTTTTCGCACTTGAAATCAAGTATTTAATGTTTCTCGCCACAAATTATTTGTTGTCCGTCAATCTGTTCCTCCCAGAGTGCTTGTATCTCATGCAAAATACATCGATTTTGCTATAGTAGTTATGTTGTTTTTTGTGGTTTTGACAGTTTTATTTCCCCGAAATAAATTAAATTCCACTGATATATATTTGTATTTATAGCCTCCAATCTGGAATGAAAATAAGTACTGCGTTAACGGTACAAGATGTAGTGGGAGCTATGCGACGTAGCCACCACGGGCACACTGTGCCATGCTTCGCGCCAGACTGTCACCACCTACTTAGGGCTTTACAAACATATACTTCCAATTACCATATGTACTATTTTAATGTATTTTTAGAATTTGCAAAGCATGTTAGTTTTTCACCCAAATTCCATGGATTTTTACAGAATATTTTAACATGACCGTGGTAAATATATACGTAAATAATATATTTATATTCACATTTTATCAAATGAACATTCTTTTCCTTCACCGACTTTATAACTAAAGTCAGTTAAGGAATACTTTTTCCTTGACTGCGAATACTTTTATCAAAAATATATATTTAGCCTACAGGGTGCGGCAAAAGTCAGTTAACCGCTGCAGATCAGATGAGCGACATTGTTTATTTCTTGCTTATCGAGCAATTTCCCAAATAGGCCAGTCATTTTAGGGGTAAAATGGGTTAAACCTCAAACTAACGGTAATAGAAATGAAAGTTATGCCATTATGTGAGAAAAAGTGTCCTCAATATCATACTAAAAATCGGCAAAAATCGGAGTGGCGGAAAGTAGCCATTTTGGAAAAAATCTTCTGCCATGTTGGATTTAGGTAGCCTTTTCGTAAAATGGCAATACAGTGACACCTAATTGAGGTAGAGCGCTAATTTTTGCTTAGTTCATTTTGTAATTAAATTTTCTTTAAGAAAATAATAACCTAAGTTGTAATTAGTTCGTTTATAATAGGGTTTATTAGGCTAAAACCTTAAATAATGAAAAAATTTCAAATTTTTTTAAACGCTTGGGATTTTGTCTTGATTAAAGCGCACAGAATATTATCCTACACACGTGGTGTGGTGCCTAAAATATGCCGAATTTAATAGTGTACAGAATTACATACACGTACATTTTTATTATGTCTGGTAGGTGAGATATAAGGACAATGATTAGCGACGGACAGGTGACTTTTGAACGCGTGACACTGGCCGTGGCGCCGGCGCGGCACCGTGCCGCTGCGGCCACGATGCGTTGTGAGCCACGCTACTGTGATGGTATTGGTTGGTTACTATTTTATGTGAACTAATCAGCAAGTTTTCTTATTAAATGCCATGTAACTGCAGGTTTATAGGGTTGTACGCTATAAAAATCTTAGCTTTAATTTGTTGTATTAAACACATAAATTCTTAATATTCATGTGTTTAGGTTTCAATCATAAATTAACTCTCTAATATATCTAAAAGCAAATGCAATGCTCCACAACTCAATTTCTCAATAGATGTATGTATAAGTACATATATGGTAAGAAAAAAATATATGTAAAATTATGCTCATCTCTAAGAGATGTTTTACTTTGAGGTCATATGACAAATTACTATCCAGTCTTACCCCTAAAAATTGCTTCTTTTTTAAACACAGTATCTTGTATGATGATTTTGGAAATGTGGCGTCTGGAAATAGATACTGTATAGCCAGTCTTCTCCAAGTTCATCATAAGACAGTTCTCATAGAAGACAGTTTTTCATATACTTTATCATCCCCAGAACCCCCATTCCCATACCCACTTTCGATCCTGACTGGACATCTACCTAACCTTAGAATGTACAACAGCGATATTCCATTGCAGATAAATAGAACCAGGAACACCATCATCAGGACTGCCAAAGACATGATTTCCAATTTTCATAAAAGCTACTATTAAATATATGATTGAATATAGTATTTGAGTTTTAAACATTTTCAATGCGGAAATTCACAACCTTCGCGCCAGCGTGCAGCGTCCAGACTCGTTTGGCTTTAAATGCCGATAAAATAAAATACAGTCTTTATTGATACAAACATTCGGACAAAAATGTACAATATATAATTTATTTACATAATTAGAGTGTTTTTTTAAATCGTTCTGATATTCTTGTTGGATTTTGTGTAAATTTGATATTAATATTTTACTTGATTCACTAGTTTCCCCACTTGCATAATGGGGATATTTTTGTACTATGATGTTCTATGCATTTTGACTTAATACATATTAATAATAACTATAATAATACATAAATAATAATTTTAAATATATAGAACATACTTTTTATTTCTGGTGTTATATTTTGAATTATATTGGTTTCATTTTCCAAGTAAAATTTCAATAATTCTATACATAGGCCTACAAGTAAAAAACCGTTATTCTTCTTGATTTTTTAAAATAATCAAAACCAATTTTCTCAAAAGAAAGATTATTAATAATGCGCTTCGCTTATTTTTTAATACAGAAAATTGTTACCTTATTTGCAAATGTTCCGAACAAAATGGGAAAACATTATGCAAATGTATTTTGTAAATATGTATAATATGCGATTCTCATCACTTCTTTGTCAACACAATATGAGAGAGCTCTGAGGCAGACACATACTGTGTTAGCTTTTTTAATATAAAAAGATTCACCAACTATAAAACCCAGTATAATTGTATTATGAGCTGTTTTTATCTTCTCTCAATTTAATGATGCTTCAAAAAGTTGTTTCCTTTTTCTTATTTTACCATATAAAAACGCAATATATTTGCATTGGATTTATTTAGCACAAGGCCATTGTCTTTAAATCAAAAATCTAATTCATTAAATGTGTAGCTTATACATTTGTTTAGGCTTCCAACGTTGTTTGCAGAAATTATTGCAGTTGTGTAATAACAAACTTTTTAATTAGCATGATACGTGTTGCAATTGTGTCTGTAAAATGAATAATAGGATTGTTAATTAATTATAAATATGATTGTAGTTTTCAGAAAAAATCTTCAATTTCATAAATACATTTTGTAAATAATTTAAACTTTTATTTTAATTAATTAAATTAATTAAATACTTCTTTTTTTGAAATTGTCATATGTCAATTCCTTTGTTTTCAAATCTAATTTGTTAAATAAATACTTTTCTGGAAATTTCTTGTTCATTTTTCTTGGTGTGACTATATTTGATACATTTTTATCTTAAGTGTTTTTTTCATGTATTATATACTTATGAATTTCAATATTTTTCTTATACTGTTATACATTTTTCTTTGCGTTTAATGACAATTGATATATGTATATTGATGTTAAAGTCATTATTTCAAGTGCAATGAAATATGGCTTGATTTAAGTTCTTGGTTTTAATCTGCACATCATCCTTATTGGCCTTTTTTTGTAATTTAAATAATTTTTTAATACGCCTGACCCCATATTAGAGTGCCATAGTTTAGAAGGCTATAAATGTATGCATAGGCCCTAATATATAATTTTTAGTATTTCAGTTATTACGTTGCTGGAAAGTCTTTTTAGAGAGAATAATCCTTTAGATACTTTTGAGGATGTCAAATTTATATGGTCATGCCTACTTATATTTTAATTAATAAGAATTGCTAAAAATGTTAATTTTGAATTATCGTTCAAATAGTTTATTCCTTATTTAGTTTTAAACCTAATATCTTGAATTTTATCATAGTAAGGTGGCAGTTTATTCGCAGAGCACCAGTCATTGATCATGTTTGTACTTTTAAACAGTAAATTCTCTAATTATTCATGGATTATCAAATGCTTTCAATTATTTAGAATTAATTTAAGTAGTACCAGTATTGAAGTTTGAGACCCCTTAAATTATTTTTTCCATTCATACATGTGGATTTGTTATGTTTCAATATATTTTGACTTTGGTCTCTGTTATCTAAATAAAATTTCAAGTGTTATTTTAAATTAAAGATTTTAAATTGTTGTTCTAACAATACTCTATGATTTATACTGCTACGTGCTGTTAAGTTCACGTACAATACTTTGAACTTCGGTATTAGGATTAGGGATCATTTACTTATTTTGTTATTACATCTTTTATATTTTTAAAACAATTAGCAGCTTTTTCTTCATTTGGTCTAAGGTTAAGTTTGTAAAATTTAGGAAGTAATTATATAGTTAATTTAAAATGTTGTGTTTAAAATGTTGCATTTAGTTGCATTTAACGGTTACTGATTTATTAACAAAAGTCAAGTTGAGGATTTATAACTTTCCATATCACTTTTGAGTTCAATTTGAGATTTAAAATATAATCATTATTTGTATTGGCCTTAGTTTTCTTATACATTTTCAGCAGGGGGCTTTGAATTTCATATTTTTTATATCTAAGGTACATCCGTAAGGTTAACATTGACAATTGCCAAGTCCAAGTTGGGTCGGGCTCTAACAGTTAGGTCTTTGGGCAATAACTTGAATCTTCCTTGGGTTAACCTGAATGCGAAGTTTTATTTCAATTGGAAGAATGGTGTAGGATCGCATTAAGGACAAAGAAACAAAGAAACAAAGAAACATTGATATTTTTATGTCAATAAATAGTTGTCCTTTTGTATCTTTGTTTAATTTAATTTATGGTTTCTGATACTATTCATCCAAATGCGATGAAACGTTGCATGGTCATTCAGGTTAATGCTGGGATGGTTTCAATAATTTAACAGAATTCTAAATTTTGAGTAGTAAATATTTTATTTTGGTTTTCATGGTAATAACATTTATAATACTGAGAAAATAAAATAAAATCAACGGGGACCAAGACACAAGATGCAATCGTAGTCACGGGAAACAGAGTTGTTTGAAATTACGTGGTTGCCAACAATTTAACGAGGCAAAAAACAACCGAATAAAAACAACTATACAAAAGTACTAAACAAAATTACAGAAACCGATGATTAGTTTCTAGCTTTCTTTTAAACCACTTGATTGTCCATTATATATTTTTGTAGATGATAATGCCCTAGCGTGAAAAAATTATTTAGGCATTAATTATTGCATAGTGTATATAGGGATATATAAATCAATAGATACAATTAAAAATGTACAATGTTCTTTATCATATAATTTATCTCCTAATTTCCAAAAAAAATAAATTTAGAATGCAAAGTTCATTGTAAATTTAAAGTTGAGGGAAGAAAAGTATTAATCGTACCTGTACGATGAGTAAGTTTACCGCAATTTATAATATACGATTAACAAACTCCAATAACCATATAGGTGCAATCAAAAATAAGGATTACGTCACAAATAAACTGATATTAATTGTAGCATCTTTTCACATCATTATTAATAATCAAAGTGAATACAAATCACACACCTCGACCTCATAATAAAATACTACTAGATATTTTAACCCACCATCGGGCGCTCAAGGAGGTTTCCTCCAGGTTTTAAAAAAAAGACACATACATTAGAAATATACTTTATTTTATAATTTTAGGCACAAAGTTGTTTCTCTTGTTACAAATGAACTGTTATAATTAAAAAAAAAACGAATTTTAAGAACTGTTAATATTTTAACAAATTTATTTGTAAAATGTGTATTGTCTTACGACATAAGGTAGGTGTGTAATAACATAAATACGACAAAACGCTAAAAGTTAAAATGAATTCTTATAAGTAATTACAGGTAGTATTATGACACACTGAGCTATAAGTGTATATAAAACATATAAGTATAAAACAATTGAAACAAAATACATAATTATAAAAGAATACGGCTAAAAGTGTTGTATTTACAAAGAAAAGAAATATCCACGTGTTTCCCAAACAGTAAAGTATACATACTGAAATAGTCTGAATTATTGTAACATATACGTCGGATTACATGTTCACATGATGGCACAAATGTTTACTTTACGCAATCCCTTTAAATGTTGTTTCATAAAAAAAAACCTAAACAAAGGGCAATATGAAAATTAGGGGCTGCTTCCAACAAAAAAATGCCTTATGAGTCATCACTGCTGTACTCCATTTCCTCTTCAGCACACCCAACACATCTCACAGACGAATGTTCACGGCAAATGAAAAACTTGCATTGCGTACATCTTGTTTTCGATGGACGGTTTTTCTTCCAGTCACAGAGACAGCATCGACCTGATGTGACGTTGTCATCGGGAGGCGCACGCTGATGATTGGGTTGGTCGATGCCCATTATCTCACACATTCTTATTTTCAGTTGTTTTGGAATATTCCTGTGGCTTAGTCTGTACTGTGCGTAATCTTTAGACAAGGAGAAAACTAACTGCTTCAAAAAATCTCTTCTCTTCATTTCTGGTTGTTGCAGATTTTTCTTCAATACAATAAAGCTATTGAGTGCCGCAACATCAAGTAGCGTATAAAATAGCCTCATAGACCATCGATTGCAAATTCTGGCAGTGGAGTAGAGTGCCTTATAATGATCGACGGTGTCAACTCCACCCTTACTGCAATTATAGAAAAGTATCATTTCTGGCTTTCCAAAAGTTGGACTTCCGTCTGTTGAATCTACAGCATCATCGTTATGCATAGTGGATATGAGAATTACATCTTTGTTTTTTTTTGCCTTATATGAGACCATGGTACACTTGTTCTTAAATGCAAATGAACTACTTCCAACTGGCCGTTCTTTGGTTTCGAGAAACGTACATGGGATTTCCCTTTTATTTTTTCTCAACGTCCCAACAAGGGTAAGGTTATGGTTCGACTGTAGTTCGTCGCAAAGAGGTATTGATGCAAAAAAGTTGTCAACGATGACATTGCGGCCTGTTCCGGAGATTGGTTCAATCATCCGACAAACAACTTGTTTACCCGAATTATCTACAGAAAAAGGTCCTTCTGGCTGTTTTCCAACATATACTTCCATGTTCAGAGTATAAAATGTTTTAGCACACACTGCAGCGTAGACTTTTATGCCATATTTTGCTGGTTTAGACTTTATAAATTGCCGGAACCCACATCTACCTCGGAATGCCTCCAACATCTCGTCTACAGTGACAAACTCACTGACATTGAAGTTTTCTTGGCATTTCTGTATGAAATCATTGAATAAATCCCTAATAGGAGCGAGTTTATCAAATTCAGTTCTGTCTGTTCTTGTAAGAATGTCATCAAATCTCAGACAACGTAGTAAGAACTTCAACCGTTTAATTGACATGGTACATCTAAAATACTCAACCCCTGTCCCATCGGTTTGATACAGATCTTCTAAAATGGCGTGGCTACTTTTCAAAACACCTGCCATATATAAAACCCCAAGAACTGCTTTTATTTCAATTGGGGTGTTGTTTTGGCATCCCTTTCCCTCGAAAACTTATGTCTGTTTTCGTTGATATACGTGTTGGTGTAACCTGTGATATCATTGATCATTGTATCTGTGAAAAAAAGATTCCACACCTCTATTGGAGTTACAGCATTTTTAGCACTTCTAGTTACACATCCAACCCTTACTCTAATTATATTCCTCATTGGAGTTCTAATCTGTGTGTTTCTGGGAGGGTGTACATCCCAAAGAGTTTTCCTGTCTTTGCTAATGTAAGCCTCTTTTCCATTTAATCTAGTAATAATATTTTCAGTTAATCGAGTCTTCAATGGAATATTTTCCAGGTCATCAAAATCAGAATGTAAATTAGTTTGTTGCTCACCCGGTACTTCCTCGTCTTGCACATCCTCTCCAGCATTCACCTCCTCCTCGGATTGTTCCTCCTCGTCGGGCTGTTCCTCCTCGTCGGGCTGTTCCTCCTCGTCGGGATGTTCCTGTGGCACTTCTTCTTCAAACAACTCACGAACAAATGCCCCAGTTGGTCTAGTTACAGTTTCATATTGTTCTTCTCTTTCAACACTTGCTAACAGTCTTGCGATCCTCTCTTCTTCAGATTCCATTTCGATTTTACAAAAAATAAATGTCTGATCACAATACACAACTACATGGAAACATGACTAAACTACAACATAATCGGGCGCACACGGACTTTTCCTCCGGAAAAACAAATCGCTGTCGGGCACACACGGAGGTTTCGTCCAGTACTCAACGAAGCTACGGCTCACACTGACGTTGGTAGCGGTACAGACGAATTGGGTATTGTGCCTAGTTCCTAGAAAGAGGCGCGTGAGGTACAGTGCCGGGTAGGCTGCCGACACCATGATAACGTCTTTTTATTTACAAAATAAAAAAGACACGGATGAAACCTCCGCTTAGCGCCCGATGCAGGGTTAAATTAATAATGAAATAGAATATTGAACTTTTGTTAGGAAACTCATATTGATTTAGTTATGGAAATATAAATAAAACATAAACGAATTAAGAAAAAAATTCAAGCTGATTTTTTTAAATAGCTTACAACCATATAAACTAGTTGTTGCATGGCATTTAATAAGAAAACTTGGCAATGGGGGTTCTGGGGATGTTAAACTATATGAAAAACTGTTTATGAGAACTGTCTTATGATGAACTCGGAGAAGACTGGCTATATCTATTTCCAGACGCCACATTTCCAAAATCATCATACAAGATAATGTGCATAAAAAAGATAAAAAAATTAGGGGTGAGACTGGATAGTAATTTGTCATATGACCTCAAAGTAAAACATCTAGAGATGAGCATAATTTTACACGAGTTTTGGAAGTGAAACGCTTTATTTACATTTTTTTCTTACCATATATGTATTAAATATACATATATCGAGCAACTGAGTTGTGGATCATTGCATATGATTTTACGTATATTAGAGAGTTAATTTATGATAGAAACCTAAGCACATAAATATTAAGAATATATGTGTTTAATACAACAAATTAAAGCTAACCTTTATATAGCGTACAACCCTATAAACCTGGAGTTACATGGCATTTAATAAGAAAACTTGCTAATTACTTCACATAAAATAGTAACCAACCAATATCATCACAGTAGCGCGGCTCACAACGCATCGTGGCCGCAGCGGCACGGTGCCGCGCCGGCGCCATGGCCAGTGTCACGCGTTAAAAAGTCACCTGTCCGTCGCTAATCATTGTCCTTATATCTCACCTACCAGACATGATAAAAATGTACGTGTACGTAATTCTATACACTATTAAATAAGGCATATTTTAGGCACCACACCACGTGTGTAGGATAATATTCTGTGCGCATTAATCAAGACAAAATCCCAAGCGTTTTAAAAAAAGTTTGAACTTTTTACATTATTTAACGTTTTAGCCTAATAAACCCAATTATAAATGAACTAATTACTACATAAGTTATTATTTTCTTAATGTAAATTTAATTACAAAATGAACGAAGCAAAAATTAGCGCTCTACGTCAATTAGGTGTCACTGTATTACCATTTTACGAAAAGCCTACCTAAATCCAACATGGCGGAAGCTTTTTTCCAAAATGGCGGCTTTCCGCCACTCCGATTTTCGCAGATTTTTAGTATGATATTGAGGACACTTTTGCTGACATAATGGCATAACTCTCATTTCTATTACCGTTAGTTTGAGGTTTATCAACAAATTGACTGGCCTAAAAGCTCAATCGCCATGTCAGACAGATACAGTAAATGATTTACCGTGAACTGGTCGACCTAGGTCAGTTCGAACTTCTGAGAGTATGGATGTTGTTGCTCAAACAATTGTTATTTTTTTTCTTATATCACCACAAAATCAGACAGAACTAGGGGAATGATTATGTTATATAATGATATTAAATTCAAACCGTACAGGCTTAGGCTATTTCTCCTGCACATACACAATTATACTGTTTTAATTTTTTTGAATCCATGTTATATTTAAATCACATTTTCGGTTAACTAACATTTGCCGCAACCTGTATAATAGTGTTAAAAATATCCACAAATAAATACAAAAATGTAAGCATAAAACACATGAATTTATATATATATATATATATATATATATATATATATATATATATATATATATATATATATACAAAAATTATCTCTTGTCCGCTATGGGTTTTACCATAAACACTAAACAAATGGTAATGATAATGGGATTTTAGGTAAATTAACAACCCGATAAGAATGGGTTAATTAATGCTAAGGTACCAGTAGAAATCTAAAGGCGCGTCCGCACTAGGTTCACGAGCCTAGTGTGGACAGCATCAGGAATGCTCGCGAACCACTCACAAGCTGCTAGAGGGCCATTTGTTTGAGGCTCGAACCATTCCGCCAAAAGTCGGTCCTAGGGGCGAGCACAAAGAGATTCGTAGTGCCAGTCTAGACGTGCCACTAACCCTGCGCTCGCGATCCTACCTCCGTGTCCGCGAACATTGCTAGTGTTGTATTGTTTTGTTTTGTTGCTTAGTTATTATAAGCTGTTAATATTGTTGTAAGGGGTACAGTTATTAAGTTTGTAATCAAGTTTATACATTCTTAAGTTTGTAATTTATCACAATCTAGTGATCTGACAATGATACACTGCAACCTATTGATGTATATCGATCAAAAGCACTATTATGGAACCCAAAACCTTATAAATATAAATGGTAGGGTTTCTGGAGGAAAATGGCAAGTGAATTAAACATATATAATTATGATAGCAAAGCGATATTATCATCTGCCATTGCACGGCAGCCGACTTCAACCGACTACCTTGTGCTCATCACTGGCTTGCGCTCGCCTATGGATCGCGGGAGGCTTGCAGGTAGATCAGTTCCAACGAGCATATTGCGAGCTGCGAACAAGCCGCTCATGAATCAGTGTGGACGTGCCTTAAGACTAGGTCTATCACATTTAAAAAAACATCTTTTGGCAATTTTTGTGAACTGTTTCCCAAATCACTATTAGATACGGTACAACGTTTTATTTCACTATCATTTTTACCACCGTACCCTTGCTACACCACTGAGACAAGTGTTTTTATATTCAAGACCGTGATACATCACATCAACAGGTTGGATTGTATGGCCAATAAGAGTGCAGTTATGCCATATACTAAAGCGCCAAAAAATACCTGTAAATTTCCTAACCAGAATTGTAATTGAATTACAAAATGTATTTGTATGCGTCTTGGTAAATTTTTGGTAGACAAGGTGCTAATACTACGTACTTATAAGTAGACACACCAATGTGTCAATGAGTGGGTACTTAAGAAGTTATTTGTAGCTATTTTGATTTACAGTAAAACCCCGCTTAACCGAAATGATGGGGGCAGGACCATTCCGGATAACCCATTTTTTCAGATAGTCAACTGTTGGTATATCAAGGTTAATGTCCAGTTAAGTAGGGTTTTACTGTAATCAAATGATTACTACTTTTGCAAAACATGCCTGAGGCCTAGTAAAACAGCAGACTTCACAATTGCAAAGGAAATAATTTATTCTTTAAGTAAAAAATTACTAGCCTATAGTTAGAATATTCCCCAATTCAAATGAATTTGATATTTTAATTTGCATCGACACATAAAAACAATATTTTTGGCGGGAAGTCTACAACGGGTTGCCTTTATTTTGTAGAAAATTATTTCTAAATTAATTCTTTAGTAGGCCTACTCCCTTTTGAGTTTGTCTTAAATTTAGGCCTTTGGCTTATTCTCCGAGGTGAGGGAAATCACAGTGCTCTTCATGGAGTTCACAAAATATACCTGCTTCCGCCATAAGACAATCAATCAAGCCTAATTCTGATAACTTAGGGTATTGATGTGACGAGTCGACGAGTCGGGAATGTAGCTTACTCGAGTAACACATACTGTACAGTAGTCTCCCTCTACCTCGGGACCGGACCCTCAGCCGGATTACATAATGGCCTTACCAGCCGACGTTAACAGTTAATGTAAAATACCGATCTATAATAGTATACCAGATAATAAAAAAAAGACTTTTAAGATGGTCCAAGCAATTTAAAAGAAACAAAATTCGCCTGTGCTGAACTGAGATGTTTTGTTTATATTTTGGCTTGAAAATAAACTTACTTCTGCCGATATCTACCGTGGAAAACCCTCCCGCAGGCGGTTATCTCATTTCTTTAAGGCTGGCCAGACCATTCAAAGGCCAAACCAACTGAGGCCGGACTGGAGGGAGTCTACTGTACTTGATACAGTGACAACTCAAGTCAGTTAGTTACTAGGATTGGACTCAGGTGCTGACGACTCTTATCTCAAAAGATAACACTTAACTAACTTATCCTTACTTGAGTCATTTTGCTGAGTAAAATCTGTAAGCAAGTCCCAAGTGCTTGGAAAACTTCAGAACCATTCGGTATTACAAAACCTCACAAAAAAAGACAGTTGTCAGCAACATTGATAAGTTATTACTCGAAGGGAGACGATCATTCTCAATCAGAATCAGATACTCTTAAGACTTGTTTCTAATCATCTTGCAACACTGTCTACTCTAGGTCGATTGTGAAAACTATTTCTCAAATAAGTTAACATAGGTACCGGTACCGATGGGAAAACTATTTCTCGAATGAGAAACAAAATTGCAATGTATAAAATCGCCTACCAGTACCAAAAAATTTGTATGAACTGGGCTCAGTACTACAGTACCCGGCAGCAAAGAAGTCCGTTGGGCTGCAACCAATAGAACGAGAGCGCGGCGTTAACAAGTGTACAGTAGCCTCGCACAGTCCCGGCACCCTGCTAAAAGCCGCTCGAGGCTACAGACACAATGAAGCTCTGTAGCAGCTCCGGTGTGGCATGAACTATTAATACTGAGGGTGATTTAATTTATTCTCTTTAAATGATTAATGAGAATGCATATAAATAATAAAAATAATATTAGGATAATTTGCAAATTGCTGTACTATTAAATTATATAAATATTGTTAATATCTATATTAATGAACAACGTACAAAAATACCTTAAAAGGTTCAGGTATCCTCCTGTGTGATTTATTGTAATAGTTTTGTTTTAAACAAATCAATCAAAAAATAAACATTTTACACAATTTTGCGCTCACGACTATGCACAGTTTTCCCTTTTTCACCGCTTGTAGACGGTTGTTCCATGATAATAAACACAAATACTAAGAAATAAAAAACAAAAACACAACTACCATATAACACTCAATATTAACTAAAACGTAAAATTGATCTTAAAACATTATATGACTATTGTAACACAGTTTGTGCACAGTGTTTACAAATGCAAATTAAATTAAAATCAAAGTCCAAAACATGTCATCTTACTGCCTGAGGCGATCGGCAGATTGCTTGGAAATCGATTGCCGGATATAAGTACAATACCCCTTCGCCCTACTTTTATTCATTGTTCAGAGATTTATAGGGAAAGTAATTGCCATAATGGTTTAAATTTGGAGTATAAAGAGAAGTAGTACTTTTATATCGCTGTTTATTTGAACTTTACTTCTCACTTTGAATGCACCATAATCAATGGTAAAAGTAAAACAATATAAAAATACTAATATAAATAATAATTCCATCACTATCATCAGTTAGGTATAATACAATCAAGTATATTTTTCTAAGAAACAATAAATTCTCTGATGATATATTCTTGTATCTTAGCTTTTAAAAAAAGTGCTTGGTACCCTATTTTTGTTCACTGCTAATTGTTATATTGTTTTAAAAACCTTTAAGATACACTCTTTGACCGAGAAATCGTAGTGATGCAGTGTAATCTAGATTTTTTTTGAAGATAATACAAAACAAGTAAAATTATGATATTTTATAAACTAAATATACCTACACAATATTTATTGCATTGAATAAGATTGCACATATTTGTGTCAAGGAGGAGCAAACTATTATATGATATACGATGATTGAATCATTCATTTGGCAGAAAAATAAGTTCCTATAGGCAGCTATATTTGGGGGGGCGCATTTTTCGGTTCCGGCACCCACGCTAACCGTACTCTGCGCACGCCTATGTCTATGGTGTAGTTCCACTCCCAACTAGGGTAGCCAACTCATCATTAGGCACAACATGGCACAACATACGGGACATGATGAGCAGTTCATAAGTAAGTATGGAATACTTCCACCCCCGTCATTGGGAGACCAATTGGGAGATTATTCAACCGTGGTTTTGAGATTGAACCTTTTTTTAATTAGTAGTTACTATTCAAGCAAAGATATTATTATCAAGCTTATAGGATTTTAAAAACAATAATTGTAACTTCAGTGCATTACATTTGTTTGACACTTGAACAATTAATATTTTTTTTGTAATTTTAATTATTTATTTTATAATATTTACGCAGAAATTATTTTAAAAAACCTATTTTGAGTTCCAACCTTGATTGAAAATATCTATTATAAAACTAGATTTGTAGATCTTTTAGAGTTCAGACGTTTAGTACATCAAACAAAATCAATATAACATCCACCACTCAAGAACTCCATTTGTAAGCCTTGCAATCAAAGAATCAAATCAAATCAGTTTTTAATATAAAAGGAAAAAAGCTATCGCCCTAAAATTTTTTTTTAAATGTTCGTAATTTATTGTTCTTTAACACAGTGTTACAAGATTTGTTGCAGTTTTACATGTTTTACCCGAGCGCCTTGATTTAATGTAACTAGTACAATGTTTCGGCGTCAGGCGCTGTTAGGACGGGGAAACAGCTTGGCAACCGCGCGTGATGTGTATTGGTTTATTCAAGGTCACGTCAACTGCAGGCTCCGCCTCCAACGGACTTCTCTGCTGCCGGGCACTGTGGTGTACCATGGGATGAAAATCAGGCATTTGTGATAAAAGCGTTAGTATAACTTAATACTCCATCCGAAATTGAAAATGACTTCTTTTAAATATAGTAAAACCGAAATAAATCCCTGATTCTGAAAATAATAGTTTTTATGGAAAAGTTCGCAGGATATCCGAAATTGAAAATGACTTCTTTTAAATGTAGTAAAACCGAAATAAATCCCTGATTCTGAAAATAATAGTTTTTATGGAAAAGTCCGCAGGATACAAACATTTTAACTCTCCAAGTGCTAAACATCGTGATCGCGATGCTATTCGTAACACGTTCAGCGCTAACGTCACAAACCCGATGTATTTACAAGGGTTAACCTAAATCGTTATAATTTTGTTGTTTTTCGGTCAATCAGCGATAATTTTATATAGTATTGAAGAGAGGCAAATAATCTATCTGGAAATATTAATTTAGTAACTATTCAGTAACAAAAACGACGTTGGCAGACCTGCTGATCAGCCGATTGTTGTTGCAGACGTCTGCCGTGCACTTGTTGTGCTACAGTAGGTTATGTTTTAGTAATCTTTGTTTACTTACAACTAAAATGGATTATTATATAGTTTTAGTTTTTATTGCTTGTGAATTACGAGAGAACTTGGTAATTCCAGTGCCATTAGGGCATGCCTGTTTGATGAATTAGATAATGAACCTGAAATGGAAAGTGAAGTTGATACTGGTAGTGAAGGTGGGGACATAGGCACTGATGTTGAAGGCTATATGTGTATTTTTCATAAGAATGTATAAGTATTATATATCACTATGAAGAGCATGATTTTTTGCACATTTTGGCTATCTCAAAATGTTGGATAGGACTACTCTTTTGTGCTCTGTCATAGAGAAAACTTCAAGTAGGCCTAAGAAAAATAAACAAAAATTATTTTCTAGTCATCAGCATTTTTTAAATAATTCAAGTTGTGAATATATACACATTTTCTTGTACAGGGAAATTTTTGGAACAAATTGATATATAATATATGGTTCATTCTAGGAAATTTGTATTATTCATGATTTATTTTTCAAAGCCTGCGCGGCAACCGAAAATTAGGCAGCATTAAAGACTTAGGTATATTATTAGCACTTGGAGGGTTAACATTAATAAATTGTAATTCACTACAATATATAGGCTATAGGTGGTAAATATCCTCGGTAGGTATAAACAAATTATTTAGTTTTCTGGACTTTTCCACCAAAATAAGCGCGGCAACCGAAAATTAGGCAGCACCAAAGACTTATATTATTAGCACTTGGAGGGTTAACATTAATAAATTGTAATTCACTACAATATATAGGCTATAGGTGGTAAATATCCTCGGTAGGTATAAACAAATTTAGTTTTCTGGACTTTTCCACCAAAATAACAATCATTTTCAGAATCAGCAGTTAGCCTACTTTCTACATTTTGAAAAAAGTTCAATTTCTGAAGACAACACTTTAATCACAACCAACAAAAACCGAGTTGTATCGGATTCTGTCTCAATACTTCAATAGTAGCATTAACTGCACACTAAGATAGGGTACGGGCCTGGACTAATGCCCAGACTAAAGATTTTGTGAAGGGAGCCAGCTCTGCATTTAAATTATAATGTAGGCTGAACTAATTTGAATGAATGTAGCCAAAACAATCATCGAAAACTTATAAGGCTCAAATGTTTTAGTTTAAGCTGTTAACTAGGAAACTTTAAAATGAAAAACCCCTTCCTAGACCAACTCCATACTTACGCTATTTAAAAGCAGTGATTATATTTTCATTTTAGCCAAATATCAGAACTTTTATAAGTTACACTATTAATATTTAAAAGGCACTGAGAAGGCCTATAATTATATTAATGCAGTTTTATAAACTGCAAAATCCCAAAACCTAATTTCAATTCCATCAAGGAATACTTTTAGATAAGTCTACTTGGTTAAATGGATACAAATTCTATTAGTACATAGAGTTTTGTTCGCTGTTTGTTATTTTGAAATTAGACAATAAACATAGAGTACAAGAGTTGTACCGTTAATTATGTATACAGAAAATTCTGTATTGTATAATCAATGGTTGTACAAAGATAAACAGTGAAAGTCATCTTATTGTGATAGGAATAGTCTCAATAATAGGGATCCGAGCGCCCCAATGTTGAGATCTTGGGCTTATTTTACTTTAAAACTCAACAGTGACCATTGTGACCGTCAAAACCATTATGACTTATTTATGTACCAAAAACCCATTTTTATATTCAATTAAGATCGGTTATAATTATTTAAAGGTGGACATTGTGCTATATTCCTTATCATGGGGTTTCCAACAGAAGCCAATTTGCTTCCTAATTATATGAAACTATTCTGATATTTATTAGGATTCACCCACCTTAGGGGTCTTGCACAAATTACATCAGGCTATTTTCGGCCTTTTTAATCCAAGGTTCGTAGAGCTTTCAGCCCAAGTATGATCATTTGCATAAGAGTAATATTCGCAGGAAAGATGTCTTACGAGGGCGTCCAGCTGATTCATAAATCAACAACATGCCATAAAGTGTCACCAACGTTAAGGGTATAATAATGGTACAGCTATTTTTAAATTGTCACTGGACATGCATAAAGAGAATTTAAACCCTTAATCGATTAATCAAATAATACAAATAAATCAAAACAATATATTAGTTTCATAAAATAACAGATTATCATAGAATGTAAGCAGTTAAACAATGTTAATTATAATCACCCTGATGAGGAAAATATGGTACACGTACGATAAATAACGCGTTTCCAGCAACACCGCAGATTGGATTGGTGATCACGTGACCTTCCAGTAGTTTTTACATGGTCTCTTCCGGTTGATTAGAAAACTTTAAATAGATCGACTTAGCAAACCTGTACAAAGTATGTATTTACCTTGCAAATCAACAACATAGTAAACGTATTGCCAACGTTACAGGAGATAATAATGGTACCGCTATTTTTAAATTTTCACTGGACATGCAGAAACAAAGTTTAAACCCATAATCCATTAATCTAATAATAAACATAAATCAAAACAATAATTAGTTTCATAAAATAACAGCTGATAAAATTATGTAATTAGTTAAACTATGTTTATTTTAATTACAACGATGAGGAAACTATAGTAGTCTTACGATAAATATTGTTTTTCCAGCAACACTGCAGATTGGATCGGTTATCACGTGACCTTACAGCTGTTTTTATGAGGTCTCTTCCGGTTAACTAGAAAACCTTAAATAAATCGACTGAGCAAACCTTTATACAGTATGAATGGACCTTGTTTTTAACCCCCCTCCAGAATGTCAAGCTAGTCATGACATTCCTGCCATCCTTGCATCACGCTATAAAATAAAATATATTTAACATGATTTTAGCTACCCACCTGCGACTACAAGACTCATCAAAACACCGCAGCTACACGAGTTCAAAATAGTATAAGGATTAGGGTAAATAGTAAAATAAATTATGTACAATATGATATGCATTTGTAATTATTGCACAATAATAATTGTTGGTAGGCAATTTAATACAAACAAAACTTAAATGTATATAAGAATGCACGTTATATTATACATTTTCATAAGCTTGATTATCTTTGGAAGGACCGGTTTTAAGCATAAGCTTAAGTGTGACTCGTTATGCCAGACAACACTCCTTTCCCCCATTTCATGCTGTCACGAATCGCCAGACACTGTCGAGCGTGACGTAATATGTACACGACTCTTTAGTAGATTATATACGATGATTTTAGGCATTATTTTTAATAATGAAAAAGATTAGAAAGTTATAACAGCATGACATGTAAAAATCAGTAAGCGAGGAAATATTTTATTTTTGAGGTAGAAACAAACTTCCAGCGAGAAGGTTGTAGCTAATTTGTTGATCTTCAAAATTTATTCGAAAACATTTTCGATAGAACTTCTAGTTTGTTCAATAATCCGATGTAAACTACCGATATGTTCAGTTCTACGCGCCCCTCCGCGCTGTCGCGGACCACCGCCGGCGCCGGTCGGCCCCACGCTGTTCTATACAGCATAAACGCTCTGGTAGTTATCACATTTTTAAATTAGATGGTTAGTTAAATTTTACATATTTTCAGGTTTAATATCCTTAAGTTGGTTTAGTGGTCATATTGTATGATTTTAATTCTGAAAATTAAAATAGATGAGAAATGAATATCCATAACTCTCTGACTCAGCGTGACTCACTCACCCCTATCCCCTGCACTGCCAATGGTCACCACCGAGATCGTCATGTCCGAGTTCGTCACATCTATGAAAATCAATGAGCCGTACTAATTAGGGTCGGCTGTCTACCTGCCCCGCCGGGTATGTCATGCCTCCACCGCCCGAACAGGAACAACTTATCCTAGTGATCACAAGAGAACGTTCAAATACAGTTCTGAATCTTTACGCTCAAAAGCTTACTGATGTTGTTTCTTCATGTATCTAAATATTATATAAACTAACTCGTGACAAAATTGAAGTCATACGACTACATATCGCACTGAAAGGATGATCGCACTCGTACGTAGTAGTACCGCACTTATTGTCAATCCTCTTGGTGTACCGGTAACCATTGTACAATACGCAAGGTTTCCCTTTAGAAGTAACCGAAAACTCCATTGCACTTGGTGGTGTCCCAAAACTGAATGAGTAAATTTGGTTCTCAAACTTACCTTCTTTCGCATATTTTAAGGGGAGGGGTGTCTAAACTGTGATTTGGAATCTGGAGTGGTGGACCTCTGGAGTAGAGGAATGCAAGGGTGGGAAATGACTCACCGCGGTCACCGCCCTCAGGACCACCTTGGATAAGGGTATATAGCCTTGCTGAGATAAACATTCATCTTTTGCAAAGCATAACATTGAATTTTTATTTGTGTTAATTGTAATAATGTTCTCGCTTATTTTACATTTTCAGGATGTTTACTCCGTCAACTATTAAATCATGCGGGCTCTTCATTATTAGAGCAACTATCAACTGATAAAGCGGAATGTTAAAATTTTTAAAGAATTTTGCTGTTTACATTTCAAATAGAGTTTAAAAAAAATGCAAATGTGCATGTTTGTTCATTAGCAAGGGCTTGGTATTCGTGCGGATAAAATAAATATAATAATACAGCTGTCAGATTAAATTTTACCAAAGTTGTAGTAGTTTTGATATGATATTTTCGCAATTACTTACTTAAAAATATGTTAAATACATTCTTACAATTTAAGAATTTAATAAATATAACAACCAAATCCTATCTGGGATAAAAGTTGAATTGAACTTATATTTAACACTTTTAATATTGCTCGGCGAAATGTACAGGCTAGTTGTAATTTTCAGCTACATGAAGAACCAACATCAGTAAACTCTGAGCGTAAAGATTCAGAACGGTATTTGACCGTTCTCTTGTGATCTGTGACTAGGATAAGTTGTTACCGTTCTGGCGGAGGAGGCATGACATACCCGGCGGGGCAGGTAGACGGCCGACCCTAATTAGTACGGCTCATTGATTTTCGTAGATGTGACGAACTCGGACATGACGATCTCGGTGGACACGCTGCCAATAACTTTCGTGACTCACGGAAGTGGAATGACATTCCAAGTAAAAATATCTCAACCCTGGGAACTGTACACTAATCCTGGGTTCATAACGTCGGTTTGCATTTGGCTGCCGATATTGAAACAACAGTGCCGGGTTGGACAACTTATTTTGTTTTTTATTGTGATATTTTTTTCGAGTTTTAATTGTGGTTAAGTTTTCAACAGTTAAGTGTTAGTTTTATATAGTTACAGTGTTATGTAGTTTAGATAATTTCGGATAGAAATGGAAAATATACGGTCTACGCTGAAAGGAAAAGTAATTCATAGCCAGGGCAGAGAAATTATCGCCAACGTCTACAATTTCATGAAAGAGGAAGCTCAAAACAAACAAGTGACCATTCCTCTAGCTAAAGCTCGCGAAAGGACTGCTGCGGCTGTAGGTGTGTCTGAGCGGTTGGTAACTAAAATTAACAGCGATTTGAAGAAATTAAAAGAAGATGAACACTGTGAAACGAGGCAATTTTCAACGCCAGTAAAAAACGTCACAATTTCCCTAGGCGCATCACAGGACTTGACGACTTCGATAAATGTGTTGTAAGACGTATCATTTATGATTTCCATTTACAAAAGAAGTGTTTCCCTACAGTTAAGTTACTTTTAGTTGAACTGAGAGACAAAATTAATTTTCAAGGGCAGAAATCTAGTTTAAAAAGTATATTAAAAGACTTGGGTTTCAAATGGAGAAAAACTCAAAACAACAGAAAACTTCTTATTGAAACACAGCATATTAGGGAGAAAAGAATATCACACTTAAGATCAGTGAGGCGTTTCAGGAGTGAAGGAAGGCCTATTGTCTATTTAGACGAATCTTACATTTATTCCACACGTATGCAAAGTAAATCGTGGGCTGATGAGACTAACAATGGTTTGCGTGTTCCCATCTCAAAAGGTGACAGATTTATTATTATACACGCAGGTGGCGAGAAAGGGTTTATCCCAAACGCGTTGAAGACGTGGAAAGCTTCGAAACGTACGGGGGATTATCATGACAATGTTAATCAGGAAATGTTTATAAAGTGGTTGACGGAGAAACTTTTACCTAATTTAGAACCTAGAAGTGTCTTAGTGGTAGATAATGCTTCGTACCACAACTTGCAAATTGAAAAGGCCCCTACTACGAAAAGTAAAAAACAGGAAATGAATGATTGGCTTTCCAACTATAACATCCCCTTCACTGATGACATGTTCGTCCCAGAACTGTATCAATTGATTAAGCTCCACAAATCAAGACTCATCCGCTATCTTCTGGATGAAACAGTGCAGAAAGAAGGTCACACACAGTGCTAAGACTCCCTCCTTATCGCCCTGACTTAAATCCAATTGAACTAATATGGGCCGACATTAAAGGGTTTGTAGCAAGTAAAAATGTGTCATGCAACTTTTCTGAAGTACAAAAATCACAGAAGACAAAATAGCTTCTATGTGTCAAGATGATTGGACTACGAAGTGCGAGCGAGTCAAAAAAATTGAGAACGAATACTTGGAAAACGAAGGGGGAATCGACAGTTTTATAGATTCGTTCGTTATTTGTCTTGAGGACGAATCCGACACTGAAGACACGGACGAGCATGACCCAGACGCAATGAGTGGCGTAGAAGAACTCGAATGAAAATCCTGCATATAACCTGTAAGTAAATTAAAATTATTTACTTAACTTTAAACGATAGTAACATTATACAGGGTGCATCAAAAATGTATTGACATAAAAAAATTTAAAATTTATTCTCCTACAAAATGGTAAAATGATTATCAAGATCGGATGATGAATAAATAAACAGTTGACATTTTAAATTAGATATGCAACAATTTGCTGTAATTTCCACAAAATTAGCGTGTTACAATCGTTGTAATCGTATTACAAAATGAAATAAATAAGCTAGGGGTTGTGAAACAAGTACTTTTTATATAATACTTTTATAACACCGTTTGTAATGGTTCTATCTTTTAAATAAATTTGAATTTAAAAAAACTTAATTACCTATAATGATTGTAATTATTTGTATTTTTTCCTTGCAGAAGGAACACAAGAAACCATTTTTTTAAAGAGTGATCAAGTGAATTGATCAGAAGAAATTTAATTCACTTTGTCGATTCGTTTGATTTCAGCAAACAGTTCGTTACCACTCCAAAACTTGGCGGACAACGGCTCGCAATTTTGTTCATCACAGTTGTCTCTAGTATTACTGTAGTTAGTCTATGGTATTACCAATAGATCTTTTTGATTTCCATGCTCTAACGGAGTGAGGCAACGGGAGAGAGAGCACACGTTTTTTGTTAAAAGCTGCTAAAGATAAATATCAGTTCATTTCTTGTTGCTTTATAAACTATAGTTATTTTTCAGTTTAGCTTATTAAGGTAGGCCCTTATTTTAAGTTTTTGTGTCTTGAATTGGATTAACCTCTATTATTTTTCAAGAGCTGGTGTTACTATATTAATTGTTGCATTCTGTCACTCGGAATCTTTTTTTATCATGTATCTTTTTGGAGCATGCATTTTGTTAAAGTCTGCACGTGTTTGATTATTTCAAGTTGGCATGTTTTGCATTCCTTCTATGTCTCTATGTTCTTGTTGTATGAACTTTGAAGCATATTATCTTGATCTTGAAGCCTGCAAATGTGTTTATTGGTTTTTATTTGGAATATTACATGATATATGTACTGTTTTTGTATGCTTGTATTGTACTCTTGCAAATGCCGTTTATACTCAATAAATAAATAAATTAATAACATACTTGTTAATTTTTTCACAGATTTTATATGATTTGGATATAGTGTTGTTATTTATCTGTAAGTTTTATTTTGGTATCTTAATTCAGTAAAAGTAAAATGATTTTTAGAGTAATTAATTTTAAAGACAATTAAAATATAGTTTTTATATATCCAACTAAATTTATTTGGTGGTACTTGTCCTGCCTTTGTAATATTGTAGTTCTTCTTTCTGATTGGTGGAAGTGAAACGCAATCGTTCAGTCGTTCACTATTACTGTTTATCCGTTTATCCACGGAAGCTTAGCACGTGGACGTTTCAGTTTCTTCGCCACATTTTCATTAATATATTTTGTAAGTATTATTTCATAGATTCTAAGTTTGTAGTTTTTAACTCTAGGCTAGGGTTGTAAGTTATTTGTTATGTTTCAGGGAACCTGTTCTTACGAGATAGTGACATACCGTCGGTTAAGATGAGTTCCAGTACATGCTACCGATGTAACCGTACAGGACACTTTGCTAGAGAATGTCCCCAGCAAGGTTTTGATCGTGGAAGTAGTGGTGGTGGCGGAGGCGGCGGCGGTGGAGGAGGTGGTTATGGAAGAGGAAGAGAGAAGTGCTACAAGTGCAACCGCTTTGGACATTTTGCCCGAGAATGCAAGGAAGAACAGGACAGGTGTTACCGTTGTAATGGAGTTGGCCACATAGCCAAAGACTGTCACCAGGCAGCTGATGAACCCTCTTGTTACAACTGTAATAAATCAGGGCACATTGCTCGAGAATGCCCAGAATCAGGTTCTCGTGGAGGTGGCGGTGGCGGTGGCGGTGGAGGTGGAGGTGGAGGTTCCTATTCTACTTGCTACAACTGTAATAAGTCTGGCCATCTAGCCCGAGACTGCCCCGAGGGAGGGAGGACCTGTTACGTCTGTGGTAAGACCGGTCACATATCTCGTGATTGCTCAAAAAATGACTGAAAGCAAAGAGTCCACTACATTGTTTTTAAAGTTATACATATGTTTTGTAAAGGGAGGTTTAATTTTTTGGTGTGGTAGGCCTAGGCTACCGGTAGCATTTATATATGAACAGAGATATTTTGTTACATTAAAATGAATACTTAAGCCCATTAAGGCCTGGTAGGCATATATTAATATTAAGGAATACCTTGTTTAACTTAGTTAAGTGGTTAGGCTTTATTAGCCTTGATATATGTTCGTTTTTAATAAGGGCCTAGCTGATTTTGATTCGATTCTTCTAGGAGTTTAATTTCATGATGCTACTTAAATTTTAAAAGAAACCTCAGCCTATGTTATAAGCCCTAGAACCGCAAACCAAGGTTTTTCAACTTAAGGTAAAGATGTTGGTTTTTTATGACTTAAAAATTAAGTTGACGCTAGCCAGATGATGATTGCCTCTCTTTTAGAATTACACATCCTAGAAGATTTAATTTCCGAGACATGAATTATGTGCTTCATTATCACGTTTTGTTAGCACTTTCATAGTAAAACAATTCGTAATATAAAATCTCTAGTTCTTACAGAAAATTTACTAAATTTTAGGTACCTTAAATTATGTGAAAATATCTTATTGTTACCCAGAATTCAATTTACTTCTAAAGTAATTCAGCGGAATTTGTTAAAAATGAACCATAAGTTATATCATAGTTTCACGAATATAACATCTCTGAAAATTTTGTTTAATATTGAAAGGCACATTGGAAAGACTCAATTTGTCTACGAATTTCATAGGGGGTAATGCTTGTAATATAAATAATCGGTGTTTGGATAGGCCTATAGTTTACCTCGCTTAAAAACGTTTAATGAGTAGACGATTTGTGATGATCGTAATGGTTAGCGGTTCTAGAGTTAAAACGAGGATAAAAAAGAGCAGTTAAAAGTTATTTTGTTATAATTGTGAATTTCAAACTTCCCTATGCTTATAGTAAAAAAAATGTGTATGGCTCAGGTCCTAGGTTAATTCAGTTTTGTTTTATTTGCATTGAATGACATTTTATGATGTTTATAAATTGTGCTACTTCAGATTATATTTTTAGTTTCATTTCCCAGCCAATATTTAGTCTACTATTTAGTGTAGTAACATATATTTCTTTTAGTACACTGAATAAAATACTAAAAATGACCAATGGCTGCTTCGGTGGATGGGGGTTAACAGTTGTTACTAGTATCAATGATGCTCAGAGAAGACTGTGGGATTTCAAGCAGTGATAAAACATACTATTTACTTAAAGCATATGAAAGAACACAGTGTCTAGCCTAGAACGTTCTAAAAGATATGGCAGGCAATTTTCTAAAGTTTAATCTTAGCTTATCATGGTATAATTTGCTGCAAAAATTTAAACTTATATAGAATTGTTAATTATTATACTTTTATGTTTACTGATATTTTCTTTTATTATTAGATTTTATTACAAAACTTCCATATTTATAACTTACGGGTTTACTTGTTATTTTACAATCTTGAGCTAGGGACCGAGATGAGGCGAGTACAGGTAAACACAGTTGTTTACAGTAAAGAATTTTATATTGGTTCATTAAAACAGCTGCTAATAAATTAGCCTGGTTCTGATTTTGTAGAGAAAAAGTAAAGTGTTGATCTGCATTGCATTCGCTGTTAAACGTGATTTTCAGATGTTATTTATAAATAGGCCGCCCATAGCCTACAATATTTTAGCTGTTAGTAATAGTTGTATCACATAACTTGTGTTACCTTATAAGAAAGATAGGTACATTAGTTCGTACAGGAGTCAAAATGATCAAACATGTTCCACATGAAAATTCTTAAAAGTAGGTAATGTGTCTTTCCAACCATATCACAACTGGGTAATTCCGTTATAACATCTGTGAACTCCCGAATCGGTACATGCTGCAAAAATAAAAATGGCCGCCTCAAACAGGCTGGCATATAAATTTAAAAAAATATGTTTATACTTCCAATAGATATGGCAGTAATTTATAAAAAATATTTAAAATGGTCAAGCAACCTTATAGGATCACATCAAATGGCTTGACTCAACTCCATTTAAAAGGTTGTGCCTTCATAAATTAACTAATAAAACATTATTTGACACTTCCCCACAAATTCTGAAACAGTAGTAATAAAGCCAGAGCTAATGTTTGGGAAGAATATTTTATACATAAACGTTTCCCAGATAATTAAAGTAACAGCATGATGCTGAATAAACAAGATGAGTGGGTATATGGAAAATATTACAATTCTACAATAGCTTGGAAAACAAGGCGATAAGAACAACAATGACCTTAATGTAACCACCAGCAAGCAAAGATTGATTAGCTCTACAAGTTTAGTACATTCAACTGCAAAAGTGAAATGTGCGCCCAGGCCTGCTGGTATGGTGTTAATTTGAGTAAATGTCAATGTTATATGCAGTTTTTTGTATAGTAAACATTTGACATCTCGGCAACCACAAAAGTGTGCTTTAGTTTTTTTATGGAATGTGCTAGGTTAGGAGGGTTGTGACTGAAGATGGATTGTAAATAATCCAAAACCGATTTCACATATAATCAAGTTTGGACACCTATAGGCTGCTACAAATAAATGGTAAGTTTCTAATATATTTAAAATGTGTAACGGCGTCAGCAAATGCATATAGGCCTAAAACTCTCTTGTGACTTCTGTTAGAACCGGTTATGGTTTTCTTTCTTAATTAAGTTGTTAAACGATTAAAGTTAAAAGATACCAGAGTTTAATGATTGTGTTATACTGTTTTGTTCCATAATTTAAAAAAATTAATTAATCATAATTTATTTTTAATTTTTGCTAAACAACCGATAGTTCTTTAAGTTTAAAATTGTCAACTAGGTATTAATTTTACCGTTGTTTTGCTTTTGATTATGACGGGGGTCGTCCAGAAAGTAAAGAATGTTTGCTTACTGCACCTAGCAAAGCTCCCCACCATCACAGCGATTGCGAGTGTGGCAGTCCACTCACCTCCCCACCTAAGTATGAGCCGAGTCTAGTTGCTGTGCGGTCACACATCTTATCTCCACAACGATTCAAAATGGCGGCGGCAATTGAAAATCCTGCCAAATATGAGATATCCAGTGTTATTCGGTTTCTGAGTTAAAAAATGCCCAGACCATAGACATTTTTTTTGAAAACACCAAAGAAAGTTTATGGTGAAAGTGCAAAATGCAACATCTTAAAATTTATGCAATGGGCTAAGATTTTAGCAGCTGTTTTCCTTAAATCTTCCCTCAAGTCTTTCTTTCAAATTGTCTTTAGCGAGCAATGACCTGCCACTCCGATCCTCACTGTGCACAACGTATTTTTTTTTCATTAAACCTGTTGCACCGTTTTCCCCTGAAAACTCAAATCGAAGACTTGTTTGCACTTTCGCCATAAACTTTCTTTGGTGTTTTTTTTTAAATATTGATGGTCTGGGCATTTTTTAACTCAGAAACCGAATACAGTAGACGCTCTTTTATCCGGCATTCTATGAACCGGCACATTCTATTAACCGGCACCAGGCGACCCGGGTTTTTCCAGGTATTTTCGGTCGTTTCCGTTTCGTACTGCGACTGCGCTGGACTGTTCCCGCCTTTTTCTTAGTCACCTGTTGTTTGTTTACGTCTCAAGCAGTAACGTTCAGTGATGTTCGTAAACTTTGCTCAGTACACTACTGTATTCAACCTATTTTTAGACGCCAACTTCCGCCCGGCTGTCTGTCCGCCCGTCTGTCTGTCCGCCCGTCTGTCTGTCCGCCCGTCTGTCTGTCTATCCGTCCACAAATGCAGGTGTTCCGGAGCAGTGCCAAGGTCAACCAACGCACGCGACCACAGCTCATTACTGTAGCGAGATGACAGACTATCAGATTACTGTATTCCCAATAATAACTAAAAAGTTCTATTATCCGGAAAAATCGATTTACCGGCATGGGCGTGGTCCCAAACATGCCGGATAAAAGAGCGTCTACTGTAACACTGCGTATCTCATATTTGGTGGGGTTTTCGATGCCGCCACCATTTCGAACTGTAGAAATAAGACGCGTGACCGCACAGTAATGAGACTCCGCTCATACTTTGGTGGGGAGGTGAGTGGACTGCCACTCTCGCAATCGCGGTGATGGGGGAGCTGTGCTAGGTGCAGTAAGAAAACGTTCTTTACCTTTCTGGACGACCATCGTACTTAATTCATTAATAAATCAAGTTTGTCAGAGACCTGATTTCACTAACTAAAATATTCAAGTTGAGTGACTAAATTCCTAATCCTGTACAAGTCAACGTAAGAGGAAGTTTCGTATTCTGAGCACTGAGCTGGCAACAAAAAGCGTTTTAATCCACCTTTTTCATGTGCAAATAGTATAATGCAGTGTTTTCTGTTGCCCTGCCTCATTTAAGCTTTTAGGTTAGTTTTTATTATGACTTACATGCGTCTTGCCACTAAGTGCACAGGAGACACTCTGTGATGCATGCAATGCCACATGCCCCATTAGTAGTTGCGCAGGTAACCACAATTAGGCGCATGTGCTCCCAGAGACCAACGGGGAGCATCTTGCAACACTCGTGCCTTGTAGTTAATAGCGGATCTCTACATTATAGGTTGAGGTCCTTCAGGTTTGATCTTTCGGTTTACATTAGTTACACATTTTTTTCGGACTAGTTAATACTGTCTATGTCCAAAAACTAA
Organism: Allygus modestus; assembly: GCA_963675035.1. Lineage (NCBI taxonomy): Eukaryota > Metazoa > Arthropoda > Insecta > Hemiptera > Cicadellidae > Allygus > Allygus modestus. The sequence continues at coordinate 167,092,337 of OY776113.1, forward strand.
TAAGTTTCCTATCAAGTTCACAAACTTCACTCAATACTCCACCTACTAATCTTGATTCCAAGTTATTACTAATCCAAAAATCAGGTCTTTTCCTTAAGTCTTTTCCCGACTTAAATGATAATGGTTGTAGTGAAACTAGCAGCACGCACTTGTCGCTCTGGCGGCGTTCTTAAACTGACTGCAATTGACTTATGAATAGTGGAAACAAACCTTTAGGAACATCTGTCCCAAATCTTGTTTTAAAAAACCTCTGCTAACACCTTAGTTTACAAGCCATGATGTCTTAAACGTTTAAGAAGCTAAACCTTTACCTTAGCTTTAATATGATTGTCACACCAACCAACTGAATTACTAGTCACATTTTAAAAGTTAAAATGTCAAGTGGATATTCCACTTTGAAGCAAAATGTTTGAGTAGGCCCACTTACATGCCACTTAGAAGCTTAGTTCTCAACTAGACTGACCTTTTGTGTAAATAATGTAGCCTATTGGATCAGATGATTAAGAACTCACGTTTATAGCGTGTGTATTAGGTTCAACAGGTTTACCTCAGAATGTGGCAAAACTGTTTTGCTCTTCATTGTAATTTAAATCTGTCCACTTGTAAATTCAACTAGCAGGCGAAGCACATTATCTGCTGGTTATTTATAAATTCTATAGTTTTTATAGTTAGCTACATATTACCTTTCATAGTTACCAATATCATATCAAGTTTATTACAGTTTACAAGTTAATGGTAATAGAAGGGTGAAATTATTTCAACCTTCGTGTAAATGATTAATTAATAATTTCTTTAGTAGCTCCCTGTGCCTCCGTAGCAAATTTATCATTTAACCTATAACGGCATTAGCAAAGTAACCTATGTAGACTATTCAAAACAAGTCATATTGAGTTAGTTTACAATTTTAATAGTTGGAGTTATTGTAACTGAACTTTTTAAACATTACTTTAAAAGTGCACGGGAACTTTCCTGTAACATCCGAGATTATGATTTTTTTTATTTAAATTTTACAATAAAAAAATAAAACTTAATTTACATGGAAAAGTAAATTTTATGAAAAATAACTAATAAAATCCCTTTCACATAGTATTCACCCTTAAGTTATGATTAAATTAATAGTAAAAATAAAAATATGTCCATTACATACAGATTCATATAAAATCAAGTAGTTTTTATCCATCAACTAATTTTACAAAATATACAATGTTTAGGCTGTGTCAACAAATATAATTTAAAATTACTTGGACTTACAATAAGTTGTGTAATAATATTCATCCAAATGGTAAAAACAATTTTTCAATACAAATTTATTAATAATTCAAAAGTTGCCTACAATGAGTTTGAGGTGGAACACCCAATATTATCCTTAGAGCTTTTTTTGTTGTTGTATAACAATGAGTTGCCATAATTACAGTTTGCCGATATTATGGCGCCATATTTGAGATGACAGTGATCCAACTAAAACTTGACCGAAGCTAATTTACCACACACACAGTCGCACAGGAGACACACTGTGATGCATGCAATGCCACATGCCCCATTACTAGACCCATGTAGACATTACTTTAAAGGTGCACAGGAACTTTCCTGTAACATCCGATATTATGATTTTTTTATTTAAATGCATGTAACGCCACATGCCCCATTACTAGACCCATGTAGACATTACTTTAAAGGTGCACAGGAACTTTCCTGTAACATCCGATATTATGATTTTTTTATTTAAATGCATGTAACGCCACATGCCCCATTACTAGACCCATGTAGACATTACTTTAAAGGTGCACAGGAACTTTCCTGTAACATCCGATATTATGATTTTTTTATTTAAATGCATGTAACGCCACATGCCCCATTACTAGACCCATGTAGACATTACTTTAAAGGTGCACAGGAACTTTCCTGTAACATCCGATATTATGATTTTTTTATTTAAATGCATGTAACGCCACATGCCCCATTACTAGACCCATGTAGACATTACTTTAAAGGTGCACAGGAACTTTCCTGTAACATCTGATATTATGATTTTTTATTTAAATGCATGTAACGCCACATGCCCCATTACTAGACCCATGTAGACATTACTTTAAAGGTGCAAAGGAACTTTCCTGTAACATCCGATATTATGATTTTTGTATTTAAATTTTACAATAAAATAATAAAACTTGCATGTGAAAGTAAATTTTACGAAAAATAACTAATAAAATCCCTTTCATATAGTATTTCCCCCTAACTTATGATTAATAGTAAAAATATGTCCATTACATACAGATTCATATAAAATCAAGTAGTCTTTATCCATCAACAAATTGTACAAAATATACAATGTTGAGGCTGTGTCAACAAAAGCCAACACCACAGGCTTTAACCCCCCAGGGTTTTCTGGGGGGGGGGTGAGGGGTCTGTGGGGCGTACGGTTTTAATTTCCGTGTTAAAAAGGTCCTTTTGATACTTAAGGTGCGATATAATCTATACGATAATGCCATTTTAATGCTATGAATGATCACACCTAAATTTAACAGGAGTTTGCAAAATCCTAGAATGAGTGCAAGGTACTTCAAGGTTTTGAGTTTTACTGAGGTTGAGACAATTTATAGCTTTACATCAGACCACCATAGACTGAACTATATTTACAGTGCCTCCATCTTGTCCATCTTGTGACCCTTTGGCTGTCTTAAAATTTAAACAAACATCGTCTGTATGCTTAAAATGAGGTAGGCTACCTAGTCATTACGCACATTACAGGGCAAATCATTCACATAACTTGGCTGATAGTGAATAATTTACCGTGCCATGCTTAAAGGGGTCTGTGGGAAGTTGGATGGAGAATTTGAAGTGGAAGATGGTCCCCCATACACTCATTAACATATTTTGTAGATGCCTCAAATTTGTGTGTAACTGTTCCGGTAAAACTATCGATCTATGACACCACGCAAATTTAAAAATGTTTTTCTCCAAAATGTTGGAAATGTGACGCTGATTCTGGAAATAATACTTTTTTTCTGCAGAAAAGTCGTTAAAACCCCGTAAAATCGGAAAAAAAACATATAAAAGGTTTTGTCTCATAATACTGTCATCTGGGTATTCAAAATATGCAGAATTTCACCCTGAACACGTACGTGCAATTATTTTGCCGATAACACTTTTTTCTCCGCAGAAGTCGGGAAAACGTTGGAATTTCGGAAAATAGCTTTGTTCTTATACTACAGTCATGTGGGTATTCAAAATGTGCAGAATTTCACCCTGAATACGTACGTGAAATTATTTTCCCGATCACATTTTTTTCTCCATGGAAAATGCGGGAAAACATCGGAAAATCGGGAAAAACATTGTTCTTATAATACTGTTATGTGGGTATTAAAAATTGTGTAGAAATTCACCCTGAACACTTGCGTGCAATTACTATCCGGATCAAAAGTTTTTCCGCGGAATAGTCGTTAAAACCCCGGAAAATTGGAAAATATTATTTTTCTTATAATTCTGTCATGTGGGTCTTCAAATGATGTGGAATTTCACCCTGGTTACATATGCACAATTATTTTCCCGATTTGACTATCAATAAGCAAGAAATTGCCAATAAAGGTTTACAATCTATTCAACACAGAGCGGGCCCGTCGCTGTTGTTTTTATAGTGGCCACAGCACTAGTTTCCGGTGGTTTTCAACACCTTTTAATAACGAGGTTAGGTTATGATAACATATCTATCATAACCTAACCTAACCCATGTTTTGCGATGTGCAAGCTCGTTGTTTCGACATACAGTGGTCTGCGGAGTTATGTTAGGTTAGTTTATGATAAATAACAAATTTAACTATCATAACCTAACCTAACCTAATCTATGTTTTGCGATGTGCCAGCACGTTGTTTCGACATACAGCGCTCTGCGGAGTTAGGTTAGGTTAAGTTGGTTTTTGATAAATAACTAATTTAACTAAATAACTAATTGAACCTAACCTCACCCATGTTTTGCGATGTGCTAGCACGTTGTTTCAACATACTGCAGAGCGCTGTGTTAGGTTAGATTAGTTTATGATAAATAACTAACTAATATAACCGAACTCCGCATAGCACTGTATAACTTGTTTTTCTCGCTGTGGCGGCACATTTTTCTATGTTTTCCTGCACGCTCCAGTTATAACGGCCGTATCTCGCTTAGTAATAGTTCGATCGGGGAAATAATTGCACGTACGTATTCAGGGTGAAATTCCGCACATTTTGAATACCCCACATGACAGTATTAAAAGAAAAAGAAGTTTTTTTACGATTTTTCAGGGTTATAACAACTTTTTCTCGGAAAAAGTATAATTTCCAGAATCGGCGTCAAATGTCCAACATTTTGGAACAAAAATATATAAAATTTGCTTGGTGTCGTTGATTGATAGTTTTACCATTGCTCATATGGGATCTGCTACAAAGTGTTATAATGATTTTTAACGAGCTGCTATAATTGTTCCACGACTAGCCTGAGAGGGATTTTTGTGTGAATAGGCTATTTTCTGTGACTATTTTACACTCTTATTCTGACCTTAACAGCATACTGCTTAAGTATGTATTACTGTTAAGTGTGGTTACATTATATTGTGGTAAGTTGAGTCGAAGCGGTTTGGTCTGGTAAGGTTGTGATGGTTATTTTAGACCGGATTCACACGAGCACTTTGCAGCGGTGTTAATGCAGCTTCATTTTGCAGCACGTTTTAAGCAGAACATGTAGTCAAATGGAGCAGTTCATACGTGGGGCGTCGCCGCGGCAGTGTACTGCACCAATTGGCTACATGCTCTGCTTAAAAAGCACTGCAAAATGAAGCTGCGTTGACTCCACTGCAAAGTGCTTGTGTGAACCCGGCCTTATTAACACCAAACTGCTGCAGTACACTGATTAAAGTTGGTATTTCACATCAAGAAATTTGTTCTAGAGGTCGCTTTAGTGCTTAAGTACTAATTGAAGAAATTAGCTTTTCCGCACAAAATTCTATTTTAGGCTAGTTTTAGAACAGGGATAGGAACTTAGTAATCAATTATTTGAACAATTTCCTGTGAATACTGTATATATGTGACATTATCGTAACTTGTTAATCCTGCTGCGGTAGTGATCATTGTGTTAAATAATATTTACAAATTGGTTTTCATAAGAAAACCATCATCAGGATTGTGAGCATGGTAATTCAGTATAATAAAAGTTAGAACATTTTAGGGTATTAAATAAATATTTGATAAAAAGTATTAAATCTTAAAACATAATATAAACTAAAATGATAATTTATACTCTACCATGACACATTAGAAATGTAAACTTATTTGATGAGTTTTGTTTGATCAATGTGCTTCAGTAGAGCATTGTTGGCACTATAAATAAGTTGACCGAAATGTGAACTTGTCCAAGTGATTATTTGGTGGCATAGGCGTAAATCAGGTGTGGCATGGGGGGGGACAGTTACCCCCCCAATAATTTAGAGAACATATAATATACGAAAGCTACAATAATCACGATCATGACTATGTTTACCCCTCAAATCAAAATACTGAAATTACGCTTATGTTTTGTGGTATGTATAGCAATAAGTAAAATTGCAGCATAACCCATTTTCCTAAAAAATAGCATTATTGTACCTCCATCTTCAACTTTAAAACAATGCAATCGGATGACAATGGTTTCAGAAGTCTTAACACGTTCCCATCTTCAGGTAGAATTCAAATTTACATGTAGTGTGTCCTCTAAAGATTAAAATGCTGACAAAACACATCAAAAATGAATGAACATCTAAAGAAAGTGCACCTGACGTTTACCAATCGGTTCAGCTAGGTCATAGTCATGCTGGCATAATTCCAATAATTCAAGTTTTTTCAACATGTTTTGTCACATCACACTTTAGTATATTAAAAAAGAGACTTAAAATTACGTCAGGACAGCTTTTACCTCTTAGTTCAACGAAACAGTTAGCTCAATATGACCAATCAAGGATCTTATGACAGTTATTTAACCATTATTTAAGTCTATAGTTCAGGTGGCAAAACCCAAAACGTGTTCAGTTTATTGAGGATAGGCTTCAAGTTGATTAGGTTAATTATTTAAGAGATAATAATTTTCTCAACTAGCAATATAATTATTCTCCACTACTTCTTAGTATCCATGACCTTATCTCTTGGAAACTAAACTGGTTTTCCATTTTTAATTTTATTGATTTTTATTTCATCACTATTGTATTTCTTTAATCCCTTATTAAACTGAAAGTTACCCCTCCCCCTTCCCTGTGGATGGTCCCTGGCACCCCCATTATTGTTTTTAACTAGGCCTATATGAAATTATACAACGAATGAAAGTAAGTTAACATAGTATATCAATAACGAAAAAAGCAATCTTAACTTTATAAACAACCTAAACAAAAATTAACTTAAGTTCTACTGCGCCCAAGTGTAAATAAAAATAAAATATTTAGGCATTACACTTTTTCCTACGTCATCTGTAGGCGTCTAAGAACAAGTAAGATGCCTGAATAAAAAATTTATTGTAGATTTACCCATGCGAAAAACTATTTACAAAACGTATTTTAAATCTGCAATACTGAACTATACTACGCGAAGATACAATTAGGAATGAGGCTACAGCCAAGGTCAACCACTCGAAAAATGAAAATGTCGTACCACATTTTTAAAAAATAAAGTACTTGGCGTATGAGTTTCTGTTTGCACGCAATTTAATCTTTGTTTCCTGTTATTTCATTACATATAATTGGAGGCACTTTTTGCTTCTAGCTTATCCACTGGATATTTATTGCCTAGCAATTGATTACGCGTTTTTAAACAAAAATCAAACCCAACCTGTAAATAAAACGCCGCTGATAGCAAACGACGAGAGGCGGGCGAAATCCAGTAAAAAATAATAACCGGATGCAATTGTAGCAACCTTTGCTGCTAAAAGTTACCTCAAGACCATGTTGAAAACTCTGCATTTTCTGTCTGGCAACTGGAAAAAATGCAACAACTTTGCGATACTCGGGAATATCCATGTTTTTGTAAGACGCTTTTAGGTTAAATACATGGATCTAAGAAATGTGTTATATACTAAAATGGAAGTTTAAAATTTTACCTGTCTAATAGTGTGTATTTTATTTCATTTATCGAACGTTTAAGTTCGTTAGTTTGAATTTTAATGTAACCTTGTAGACGGGAGCGGCAAAATTTGACTCTCGGAACTGAAAAACGGGGATTCGGGAGGCTTTTGCTGCTTAAATTTTCATTTGGATTTATTCAAATTTTCATAGTATGCCTGAATAATAAAATAAAACAAAAATTCTTAGGTTGGGGGGGGGCGACCGCCCCTACCGCCCCCCCTTGGATCCGTCCCTGCTTTGGTGAAGTTAGAATCATTCATATTTGCCATTTGACCGTATAACATGCATCAGCAAGTTTAAGGCCAGCTTTGTTTAGGCTACGGTCAAAAGCTTCATACTTGTCTGAACATAAAAATAATAATGACACAATTTGGTACTTTGGTATTATACGGATGCCACTATTTTTGGAGGTTAAATTTTTACCGGATACAAAGAATAACTACATAATTCGAAAAAAACGTACTTTTATTGACTTACTGTACAAATTTTACATCATTCTGATGAGCGGTCTTTGTGTTGTGCCTCCCAAAAGGCAGCGATGTCCGCTAGGATCGTGTTGAATGCGTCGCCGCCGCTAGCAGCCACACCCGATCGCCACATCTACTCCATCTACTCCGCCAAATATACAGCGCGCTGCGGCAGTTATGTTAGGATGGGTTATCATAAAAATACGTACAGTTTCCTCTTCATTTCGAGGTAAATCCCACACCAAAAGAACGTCACTCATTATGAAAACAAATGTAACGTAGTGCACGGCAATAAATCACTCATGACACTGACCCAGATACAGGCGGTGACAGGTGATGCGCGCGCTCCGGTCAACAACCTGACCTTAGCCTATTTGGAGGGGGTTTGGCGCATGGAAGTATGACTCATCAGGTATCATTCGATTCGTAACAAAACAAGGAAAGTCCTACAATAATTTTTATGATAACCCATCCTAACATAACTGCCGCAGCGCGCTGTATAAGGGTGGCATCCGTATAATACCAAAGTACCCACAATTTTTATTCTCCGTGAAATGCCTTTTTTGGTGATTTGGGTCTTTTCCATTTATACGACCGCATAACTTAAAACTTTTTCTGTACTTATGAGTGATACAGTTATGCTTGATTTTTGTTCTCCGTTCCATTTAAAATGTCCAATAGACCATTATCTAATGAGAAATTTATGGTAACCTGACCTGACCTAACCTAACTCCGCAGAGCTCTGGTTTTCTTATGCCACCATGCAGCGCTCTGCCAAGTCAGGTTACTGTAACTTGTATTAATGTATCATTTCTTATGAGTATACACTACAAACTGCCTTAGACTGTTGTGTTCCAAGTGGTTTAAAACTAAGATGACAAACTGATTGACGTGTCGCAGTCCCGGCCTAGCAGCATATTCGGTTACGCAACACTCAACAATTCCGCACTGATAGGGCAACGAAGGAAAAACTGGACAGTACGACTTATTTCACTGTTAAAGAGCTATTTCCAATATTATTAGACAGTATAAGTTTGTATTGTTATGGAAAACAGTGTATATTTTTATTTCGTACAGTAGAAAAGACCTGGTAATGTTGATAATTTACTATGAGCTTATGTATGATGGGATAGTGTGGTTCTACTTATGGTCTTATGGTCTTAATCGTTTTGTGTATGGCAATGAGGATAACCTAACCGCCGCAGCACGCTGTGTAAGTTTATAGTCCAGTATAAAACTGTAATTTTTTACTTTGATAGACATAAAACATTGGATATAGCCTATCACTCCAAAGTTGGTTTGCTTTTTATAAAATAACTAACTTTTATTCAATCCATGCTTTACAAGTTAATTAAAACAATTTAGATGTTCTCATTCAAGGATATAATTAATTACCTGTATCAAATTATGTTCAAAAAGTACAAAGAACGGCAAGGTTTGTGGTTTTAAATGATTTTATTTCTTGAATACCTTTATTCTGTTGCTGTCTGTTGGCATAACTGACGGTCAGAGGGCGAGGTCTGTTTTTACAGTAGTACTTGGCGTGAACACGATTAATTCCCCCGCCAAACCTTGAGGTCTGAGTGGAGCCGTTGCTGCAACAGTTCCCGATTTGTCCAATTTGGCACTCCCCTCATAAGCATGGGAGTATTCGCCGTTTTTTCTTCAGAAACGAATGTAATTTTTTATTTTAAGATTGATACCTTATGGGTTAAAAGTTTTGATTTAGATAGCATAGGCCAGATCTAATGTAGGTTAGGTAACATGGTTAGGTTAAGAATGTTTGTAAAAGGTATTCCGGAATCTTAACTTGTACATTTTTTCATATAATATATTGATTCAAGTGAATTTTGAACCTACTAGTTTTAATCAGTTGTTTAAAATTGTCTGGTAAGTATATAGAAAGCCGAAGGCCATTAAATTAATATTTTCAGAGTAACTAGAATAAGTTTTATGATACAAAAATTAGATTATTATTATGTACATTAAAAATATATCGGATCTATATGGATAACATGGAACATTGACCTCTAATGATCAAATGGCTGATATATCAAATATCGATACCAAACACTAACTGGTCCTTGATCATATGGCGTACCAACTCAAACAGTCTGCTGCAGCTGTTAGGTTAGGTTATATTGCTGACATTTGGTACAGGACACTTTGTTTTCAGAAAAGCGTGCTCTCATAACTCATACTTATCTAGCCGCCAATGGCGCCAAATATCTTGCAGTCACATTTGGGGGATCAGAAAGCTGGGGATCACAGTAGTGGCCACAGCAGATCATCTTCTTCTGTTCAGTTATTACTTTTTTCCATATCTTGTGTGTTAAATTTATTTAAAGGGAAACAAATTTTAATTTGAGATTGGCTAAAACTAGAACAGAAGCTTATGGTAGTAAACAAACCTATCCTGATGACTGCAGCGTATTGTAAATTTGTATCCAGTTTTGTGTCCAAATACCAACAAACTTAACACAACATATTTGTTTAGTCATATTTTCAGATAAGACTCACATCAATAGTTGAACAGAAAAAAATCAAAGTTCACTGTTAATGGCTTACCAAGTTTCATTTATTGTAAGCGTTGAAACCAGACCACAGAATTTAGTGTTCAGTTGCAATTAGGCTTTGTAATGTCTATATAATTAACCAAAGCCACAATATTAATTTAAAGTTTCATGGTAACGCAGTTGGTCAGCATACTTAGTTTCGACTCCAAAGGTTTGTCAATCCTGATCTGATAAACGGTGGATTGTGCCAAACCAAAATAAAATGGTTCAGCTCTCCTGCCTCTTAGTAATGGATCTTCCATTCCAAAAAACCTCATGATGCTACTTTTTCATTTGAAGTGACTTCTTTAAATTTAAACTTGCACTAAACTAACCTAATCGAACCCCCCCCATCAACCTGCTAATAATGTGTTAGTAATGCTCAGGTAGTAATCCAATGTTAAGTACATTCCACTTTGCTTAGGTTTCTGATGGGTTTTCCCCCCTTCACTTAGGACAACATCAAAACCTTAATTAAGATCAGTTTTATATTAATGTACTTTTAAGATATTTGATGATAAAATATAACATTTTGATAATTTTAAATGCTATTGCAGAGTAACCCCTCCCCCTGGTCTTTATGTTTACTGTGGAGGCGGAACCAAAGCGGCGTTAGAATTGATTTATTCTAGTGCCACTCTCATTTTGATTAAAATGAAAAAATAGAATAATGCCAACCAAAACATTGGTCAGCAAGACAATGCAAAATGAGTTTGATGCTTTTACAAAACCACAAAATTATGAGGGACTATCCATTTTACTGACCAGGAGAAATCTTGACTGACAAGGTACTTCCGGTCGACCGATTCACTTCAAAATTGGTACTTTCGTTCTACCAACTAACCCGGACAATAATATAAAACAACCATCCACCTAAGTTTTTGCTAAGGGGTACTTCGCTAGAAACACTCCGCTGACTGGGGAGAAAACCCGACTGACTGGGTACTTCCGGTCGACCGATTCACTTAAAATTTGGTATAAAATAATACCAGGCAATAATGTTTTATCTCAACTAAAGCATGTTGATAAGACTAAGCAATGGGATATGTCAGTACACCACATCAACAATTATTGAGGGACCTCCCTTAACTCCCAACTAAAAATGATTCTATGCAAAATCAGAACAATTGCATATAAATGCATTATTTTGTAAGTAGCAGTTTTGAATAAGTTCACTTACTACTTATTTTAAGAAAATTGGAACCAAATTTGAGAAACGTTAATAATTGTTTCCTCATTAGTAAAAACTTTGTCGCATATTGTACATGATACAACAGTTCAAATATAAATAAAACTAAGATTTCGCCGTTAAATAAAAACCAAGTATTTTAAATTTGTACAGTCAATCTCCAATTAAGAGTTAATAGTGGATAAATAGTGCAGACTTGCAAGTTTGACCATATGAAATCATGAAATTCTTAAACAATTTAGTTTTACTTTTAAGTAATCTTGTTAGCTATTATGACTGCTATAACCATATTTTGGCAAGGCGCCATGATACTTCAGGAAAAAACTTCAATTAAGACAGTATCGACTCCCAGTAAATTAGCTGATTAATATTTAAGCAATTTTAATATTTAATTCTTCAGTTTTTAACTGAACTATGAAGGAATATCAGTACAGTTATATATAGTTGGGGTTAGTGCAGAATACTTGATGCCAAAAATTTGTTTACAAAGAAGTTATTTTGTATCAAATGTCTGTCTTAGTTTTTGAACAAACAAAGATAATACTCTGAATGTTAATTTTAGATATAAGGGTGATTGTGGTAAAGAAGTTATTTTCAGATTTTAGGAATATTTTGGGTTGGATTGTTGGAATTGTAATTTTTTTATTTTGTTACAAAGTGTAATATTTACTGAGAGAATAATTATCAACATTTTGTAATTAAGTACTATTAACCCAACATCTGTAAGCCTACAGAATGGCATAAGGATATCTGTCCTAATAAGGAACAGCCTACTATTTAAAACTCAAATAATATCTTTTAATTATTTATATTTATATAATATATTTTAAATATTTGTTTCTGCAAAATTATAAATTTGTAAAGGAAGCCTATAAAATAAAACTTGGTACCTTGAAGGTCGTCCAATTCATTGCTGACATTTGACCCGTCAAGCTGTTCCTCAATTTTGTTAGAGGTTTAGTTATGTCAGGTTATTTGATTTGAATTTGAAATATATTGTTTGATATAATTTGCAACTTCTGAAATAAATAAAGTATAGGTTCACTCATAATTTTTTAAGGTCTTGAAGTATTCTCCCCAAGATTCCAGAGAGAGGATGCAGCCTGAAAACTAGGGATGGCAACAATATATCGACATATCGTAATAATCGTAAATTTTGCCTCAATATATTGATCTATTGGTATCAACATTTGTGTGCTGATACTATCGGAAAAATAAATATTATTTGTCCGATATATCAGTGACACATGTTTAGCTACTAAGTTTGTTTTATCAAAATAGTTGCGCAAGTTTTATGCAAATTTTTTGATAACAGGACAGACTTGACTTCGGAGTCTGCTTCAAATTCAATTTCAGTCACTTTTGGTACCTGCCACTCGTAGGAAACTATCTATTCATGGGCAGCACTTTTGATACCAAGAGCAGAGAGGTTTTTAAAAAGTATGGCTGCGAGAACACACTTAAAGGCCTTGCTGAGGTTTACAAACGTCCCGATTGCAGTCTCCCAAGCCTCCATCGCGTCAATGCAGTCATTCCAAAAATCTATTAGTGCCACCTTAAATGATTTCGATTTTCTGAAGCCATTTTAATACAAAACCATATTGCCTCCCATTCTACTAGTACTAAGTAACAATAGTTGAGAATAATATTGTAAAATGTAAACAGGAGACTTATAATGCTTTAAACTTATTTATGAAGAAATTATTGGCTAAAGGGGATTCCTTGTTGAGGAATTCAAATATATACAAATATTATATGTAAAGGACGATGCAATTTCCTAGTTGGAATAGATGAAAATTGTTTCAAAAAAGTTTTGTTAAAAAATATTGTTGTGTTAAAAGAACAAAAAACAGACGGTTTTGCAATCCAGAATCAGAATATTAAAGTAACGTTTCTAGAGCCAGTCAGTATCCAATAAAAACTGTCATTCAGGCTTAACTTTACACTTGTTTTTACACAATATTACTTTTAAATTTTATATATAGCAGAAGAAAGCTAAAAAAGCCCATAACTATAGTTGGCATATTTTAAATTACAACCCAACTTCTGACCTTAAAGTAATGTACATACCCAACTCTGCTCTCTGGGTTAAAGTAATTTTGCAGCTGGGCACTTATAGAAATTTCTTCTGATACTAACAAAACATTACTGGCGGGAGGCTAAATTTGAACAAAGTTGATTACTTTAAATTTTAAAGACCTTATGAGTTAAGAAATTTGGTTTCATAAGGTTGGAAAGTCATGTATGCCTTGATGTGAAAAATGTGTTACAACTGATTCAAAGTCAGGAATTGTGAAACGGCTTTCTTATACATTTCATAACCAATTAATCTCTTGTTAGGTAATTTATCAATAAATCTTTGTATTTACTGCATTGACAAAATTTTGTCAATCATTTTGTCCTGCTCTTAGGATTTTCAAAATTGTTAGGGGGGTTCCCTTTCCGTAATGTGACGATCCTGGGACTTGTCATCCTATTGCAGAGAATTTATATTATGACATGATCAAAATTGTCTGCTTCATTGAAATAACATGTTTGAATACCCCTGTTGCAGCAAACTTGCTTAATTAACGAATTTCCAATGCAAAAAGTGCCTCATTTACATAAAGCCACTTGGCAAGTTTCATAAAAATACATTCATAAGTAAGCTATATATAATAATTTATTTAGTCTCCATAAGAATAACATTATAGGCCTGCGTCATATCCGTCTTTGTTACCGCGCACCTTGCTGCCCATATACTAGCATGGGGAAAACAAGACGCCGCCGTCTAAAATCGTTATTTTGTACTCTTCAAGTTAAAAAATACCATTTAAGTGACGTTTATATATTTGAAAATGTGTGTCTTACCCTGTTGCGAGCCCAATTGTAAGGTTCATATTTAAACTGAGGGTAAAGTTGAGCATTTTTATAACAAATACCAAATATTTTGCCAACGTGGGATTACCCAACGATAAGTCCGTTGGCCCAACCGCGTTATGCCAACCGACCATTTACTACCATATCCTATAATACCGACAATAATCCAACGTTGGCCCAACGATGTGTGCTGCAGGGGGAGTACTTAATTTAACAAAAAAATATAAATACAACTTATGGGCAACTGTCTCTACAAAGTATTAAAACTTTGTCTGCAATTTTATCTTCCAAAGTAATAATGTTGTGCCTCGTATTGCATTTATCACTGTTTATTTTGACTTTAAGCAGTTTATTATAGTAGCATTTATTAAAAATATTAAGTTACTCCGACTATTGTTTTACAAAACAATAATATTTCAAACCTAAAAGCACTACCGGTATAAGATTTATGTAGGCTTATTGTTTAGTTTGTTTAATATTATTTTTCGGTTCTTGTATACATTATTAATGACCACTGACGCCCATTCTGTTTGTTCTCTGTAACAAAACAAACTAATATAGCTAAAATGATTTAAGAGGATGGTTTTTACGATTGGCGGCTATGGGCTGTGTGCCGACAGTGACTCCTTTGCTCTATGAGATGCGGCGGCTTTGCCAGTTTCAGTGCCTTTTTTAAAAGCAGCTATGGCTAAGTAAGCAGAGGTTTGCTGCAATGGGGACCATCAACAAAAAAGTTTTTGTTTTTTGGTGCAAATATCAGTTGACCACAACCAGGTGAAATCACATACCAAGTTTCATCAACATGCATTCATAAATAAGCGAGATATCAAATTGTACTTGATCTGCATAAGAATAACATTAGGCGACAGTTAGTGTTCAATGAACTACATTTTTTGTACTAAATTTTTTTGTTTTAAGCTAAATCCAATGATGAAAACCAAAATTTTAATTTTAAAAGTTTATACAGTATGTAATAAACTAGGGGAAATTTGCCAAAAGAAAAGCTTTCTCATAGTTTTTAAATATCATAATAGATAAAATGAGGTTTGGATGCAAAGAACAAAATTGATTAAAAGTTCAAATACAAATTGTTTTTATTACACGATATAATAAAATGTACGGTAATTATTTTCTCAACAGCTAGATATCCTTATTTAATTACCATCGGCGTGTGCAGAGTCCGTTCAGCGTGGGTGGCGGAATCGAAAACCGAAAAACAGTAAGACTTAAGGAAAATGATTACCCCATTACACTAGGGTGATCGCTTGCATGACAGATTTCATGTAAAACTAAGGATACATATATTCAGGGACAGATACAGACTTATCGTTTTATTTGTTTTTCAGCTGATGTTTTTATTGCCCTACAAGCGTGTTAATAGGAATAGAGGGAGGTAAGCAGGTGACAGTGGTATCTGACCCTCATGTTTCCGTATTGCTCCTCTACCATTATTTCAAAGAAGAAATAACTATCCTGGAATCACCTGTCCGAGGAAGGTCATTGATTGACATAAAGCAGAAACAGCGATATAATACCACACATCTTGGCTGATCTTGTTTTAAGAGTCTTCATCACCGGAAGTTGCCGGACGCCATTTTGGTGTTTTGTTCCATAAGGCCAATGTTAACTTTGTGCCTCCGTTACTCCTCGCCTGATCGTCACAAACAATTAATTTTTGTGGCCAATTAAAGGTTTCGTTGTCCTGTAGTGAAATACATTAGTCGAATTTGGATTTTGTTACAAATTAATGAGAACATGTATAGTGTTTCAGTTCAAAATTAAACTATTTATGATGATACCTAAATTAAGGCATCCGACGTTGTATTTCACTAGAGGAGGACGACGAAACCTTTAATTTGACACCAAAATTAATTGTTAGTGACGATCAGGTGAGGAGTAACGGAGGCACAAAGTTAACATTGGCCTTATGGAACAAAACACCTAGATGACGCCCGGAAAATTCCGGTGATGAAGACTCTTAAAACAAGATCAGTTTATATTTTTCTCTCAAATTTTTCCTGAACGGGTCTTTTTTCTGTCATTACCAAAGCACTACCACACCTGCTCAAACCTTACACCGGGTTGGACAACGTTGATCTTTGACAGCCTTAGTTTTACCAATTAAGAGTCCCATGCCTCTAGGTCTGCAGAACTTGCGAAGGAGGTAACAGGTAATGGTAGCTAAACTGTGAAATATTACTTTTCACAACTTCCAAGACTGGGTTCACTGCCACAAACTATGGAAGCTTTTGTACATAATGCAGAACAAGCACACCTTCTTATTTGGAAGAATTCTTTGAATTAACCATCTGTACAGTTAATGCACTGAACAGTTCGTTTTGTAAAAAAAAAAATAAACCCATAGTCCTTTAGCCCATTGCTCTGCCAGATAATATTCCACTAGATATTGGAGTTAGTCAGATGGTTATATTATGACAGACAAACACCTTGTAAGACAAATAAATGTGGTTGCGTAATCTCAGGATTGCCTTGCACACTATAAGTGTGTTCACAAAGGTTGATTACATAAAAATAACCTGATTACATAAAAATAACCAAGTAGTTGAAGAAGACGAGGAGTTTTAGTTGACAGGTTTATCTAAAGCTACAGAAAGGAATATCTGGGTTAACCTAACTTATAGTGAGAGAGAGAGGTCCCTTTTAAGTCCAGTTTGTGGTAATGAAAACAGCTAAGTTAGACCTATAAAATGATGTATAATACTGACCACACTTACCATAAAACTGTCAAGGCTTACTCTATAAGAACCCTTAATGGAGTCTGACACGTTTTATAGCAAGCATAGACCATGGTACACATATTTTTAAAGGTCTCAGTTATTATTCATTGCCACAAATTTGACCTCAAAAGGACCTGAAATTTGGGAATAATAACAATTTTAAGGTTCACTAATAACACTTAAATGTGAACTTCGACTGGCTAGCATTTCCGGCTCAGTGGACCGTTCGAGCTCAAACTTGCGGCATCGTTTTCTACCAGTTAAGACCTTTTAATTTGATGTGCATGTCGACCTATGCTACCATTTCAGATTTTCTTTTGCTCCTCGTGGATCGTCCCTCTGATGTGATTAAAAACTCATAATTGCCTCAAAAAGTAGATTTTTACAAGTAATATTTTGATACCATGTCATAGTTTATTATATATGGTTTTAATGAAAAATTTAAAGATCAACAGTTGTTAAAGTTAGTAAAATTTGTAAATTATGAATAATAACGGTGAAAAATGAGAAAAACCAAAACAATGTCATAATATTTGTACAAACTTTTAATTGAAATAGAGAGTTCAATCCCCATTTGGCTGCTGGACTATAAGACAAGATTTGAATCACAGTTCTACAATGTCCCGTTATCGACATAACAGGTTACCGAGTTATATTGCGAAGCATATCAGGGAAATCTGAATCCTCTTATGTCGATAACGAAACATCGTCGAACTGTGATTCAAATTTGGTCTGATTTGTCTACTATAGACAGAAAAAAATAGCTATAATTTTTGGCTGTAGGCCTAATGGATCAATTTATTATAAATTCTAGTAGGCTTGGAATTTCTTGGAAGAGAACATAAAATAACCAATTCCCAACCAGAAACCCAATTTGGATTATTTCGGATTGGAATTTTTGGATTATTTCTTGGTTGTGTGGTGTTGGGATGCCGGCCGCTCCTGACAAAAGCGCTGTTTTGTCAACAAAAGATTAGGACGGGATGCTCTACCTGGGGAACTGTGCCTTTACGTTTGACATCAACTATAGTTCTACCTCTGTCAACCAAATCTCTGATGGATTCAACAAACTCCGTACTTGCACTTGCAATGGATCGGCCAGGCTGGAAACCATGTTGATTGCCATCTAATATATGATTGGTTTCAAGTTGTTGCATATCAGCTGCACATATATAACCCGTTCATAGCTTTTGGATGGGCATAAGAACCGATAATGGTCTAAACAAGAAACAACAGAATAATCACCCTTCTTGAACACTTGTTTCATCCTTGCAACCTTTAAACCATCAGGAAATACACCACTTATCAGGGAAGAATTAATGATGTGGGTTAACGGTTTTATGATGAATTTCCTAACTTCCTTAATTACAGTAATAGGAATTTCATCAAAACCAGACGAAAATTTATTTTAAAATATGTTATTATAGATTCAAACTCATTCTCTTCAACTTGTCTATTACTATATAACATCACTATAAGATGAAAATCAGTTTCATGGAGTCGATCACCTAGTGTAAGGCGTCCTAATAAGTCTTTAACAATGAATAAATATTTTCAGATGACTGAATAACCTGCCAATTAATAATTTTGAAGAGAGTGATTGGTTTGATTTTTTGTCATTGATTTTCCTTTCAGATTACTTTTATAATTCTACTCGGGCATATGAAATGGATACCAAGTTTACTCAATCGTGATATTTCACACAGAAATAGGTGACGATGTGCAAGTCGATCCTATGTAGATACTTACAACTTTAACAAACCAAATGAAAAAATAATGCAAAAAGATATATTATTATACAATGATTATTGACACTGCAATAATCCTCTCTAATGTAAATGTACACTGAAATAAATATACCTATATCGTCTTAACTTGAATTTATCTGCAAAATGAAATTATACATGTTTGGTACTAAGATTATATATGGAGCCATTCAAAATCCTGACTGTTAAAAATTAATAACTAAACTAACAAATAACAATTATTATTCTTTAGGAACATGTATAAAAATGCTGTAATTCGATTGGAATTTGGATGTGTTGTTGCCAAAAGTGGAAGCCAAATAATTACAAATTAATAAATTAACCATATAAACTGGGCTTGTATTTTGATTGGCCGATTGGGGAGATGAGGTAAAATGATCACTGTTGTGATTAGTGTGACTTTCATGTTTCAATGTACATGCTCACACTGCTCCCCCTAAATTACGCCTAGAGCACTCTATGGGAATGTAGTGTGCAGAGTCACACCATGAACCAGCAGGAGGCTTGCCATGAAGCCCACTACAATACTGAAACACCACACACTGAAGACATATACTCGTACACCTTCTTCAGGGGCTGTGACTCAAGGCAATTTTGCTGTGAAACTTCTCATGCAACCAATGTGTATCTACCTGGTATATGAAAAAATCACACAAAATCGGTGAGCAAATCAAAACTCCAAAGTTGCATATGCAAGAGGAAATGAAATGTTGTCATCCATTCAATACATTTACAAAATATTGCGGAAGGTCTAGTGCAATGCCGAGGTGAAATTTACAATCTAAGTTGCTTTACATAGTGATGATTTGTTCTATTGCGTAACACGAGTTGCATTGTCATTTCTCCCACTGAAATTCCCCATAGTCATCAATGCCCCTTTGGACTAAGCAATTCATCGCTTGATATAGCCTTGCAACTTAGATTGTAGAACTTGACTCTGAGCTGCCACAATTGTATATGGTACTGAATGGAAGAAAAGTGAGTTGCACCTATTTTAAACTTCAGAAAGTAACATTGCTGCTTGCATATATGTAACTTTGGGGTTTCAGCTTGCTCTACAATTGCTTGAATGGTTATTTCGTTAGATTTTCTATATGAGTGTACATTAGCATTGGTTGCATATAAGTTGCACTATGAAATTGTCTAGGCAAAATAGCACTTTTATGGATGCTGAATATGTTTCACCCTATTTTAGTCTAAGGACTGAAAATGATACACATCTAATTTGCATACTATGATCACTCTAGGGGCTGCCAAGTTCAGATAAATTGGTTCCTTAGTTTTGTAGTATTATCACAATTGAGATTGGACATCGGTGTGCAAGGGACCAACTATATTAGATAGGTGTTTAACAAGTCAAAGTACCAACAGCTTTTTGTTTTCTCCAAATGTTAGATCGCTATCTTGTTGTAATTCATTCTTGCTGCCAATCTAGTTGAAGGAATAAGGTTTACTAGACTGTAGATGAATTTTAATTGAACCACCATATCTGAAAAGGACTGAGTTTTATTTAGTACTGACTACAGATAATGCCTGTTATTTATTCAAAGGGAAATCAAATTCTTTACTCTGAAAACTGGTATGTTAGAATGATTCACTTAAATTATTTTCAAATTGTACTTGTGTACATACATTGGTTCATAAGTCATAAGATAAAACCTTAAACTCTTTACAGGATCCATTTATAATAATTTTAAGTTTGCTCCGTCAAGAAATTATTTATCTCGTGAGGATGCCTTTTTATCATAGGAACAAACACATTTAAAACTTAAAATCTAGTGTTGCACTTGTTAAAACAGACACAGTTAAACACAAAATGTAAAAAGAGTCTATTTATATCCAAACTTACTATATTTACATCCTTATCTATGTCCCATTTATTTATTAATATATGTTTACACTCTGGAACCTCAAAGGAATGAGTTATGTTAAATGGGTTGATGTACATAAGCACCATTGCCAAGAGGCAAGGTGTAAAAGATTAGGGGGGGCATTATTTTCAAAACTAGAATAGTAACCAAATTTTAAATTGATTTACTTGATTTTATATTAAATAGGCTCAGTCACAAGAGAAAAACGGATCACATATAGTTTAAGAACTTGTAGTTATTTCTAATTCTTAACAAACCAAAATTCTGACAACTCTCTAAATATACGGCTCAACAACTTGGCCTGGAGACGTCACTGGTCTCATGCCTTACAAATACACCCTACATGACTGTGGAGGTAGGAGGGTATTGATTTTGTTATTTAAGTTGTGTTTCATCAAACTTTCTTTAACGTCAGTTTAATGTACGGACAGTTAGAACTAATGCTTAGTTCAATGATTTGAATGTGAACAACTTCACTAAACACATTCAAACACACTTTCAATCAAGTTATCTATTAACTGACAAAATCAGATTCCACCAAATTAATCTAATAATATTTTCTCCTGGAAGCATATCCAATAAATACCGGTTAACATTTGAATGAAACAAATATTAATTGACCTTTCGATCTGCTAAGGTTATTGAATCTACATGAAATGTTCAGTCATCTGTTTTTAGGAATGAAATATATATTATTTTTACAAGTATATTTAAAAGGGTATATGCATCTCAATTAGAAGGGGTTTATTAAAAAGAGGTTTATTAAGTGAGAGATGGTGTACAGTATTTATTGAACGGAACTTTTTTGCATACTTAAATAATGCCAAGTGAGGCTTTCCGGAGGACTTAGATCAAAGTATTAGTCAATGATGCTTCAAAAATTTAAGGGAAAAGTTGTTTTTTGCTTGAGTTGGATAAGAAAGTTGGGTTCCCACAGGTTTGCAAAAATAAAATTCCAGGACATTTCCAGGACAAAATCAAGATTTTCTTGGACACTCACGACATTCAAAACAAATTTTTGAGTTCGCTCATCCGTTTACTGGAATGTTTGAGAGTAGTCCTTGTGATATAGTAATAGTAGTCATATGGTTTCAAAATGGAAGATGACCAGAGGTCCTAGTGCCTCCAAACTCTTTAGGTACTTGGTATAAAACTTAAAACAAAAATCTTTAATGGGGCACTTACTAAAGAATTTGTGATTTTTAAGTGAACTCCTGTTCCAGTAATAAATAACTCAAACATTAAAAAATCTATACCACCGCTACAACAGAATTGAAATATACTAAGCATGATTGGCAAACAAATTTTGAAGCTTTAGCCTCAGATTCAATACAATAAATATTTTGACAATCGAGCTTCTTTAATTCTGTTGATCAGCCAACCACTCCCTTCGACTAACCTATATATTCAAAACGAGTTCGCACGCAGCACGCTGACGTGAGGGAAGTGAATTTCCACATAACAATCTTTTAAAACTCAAAATCAGTGTAAAACATACATTTGTTCCAATTTTCATTGAAATCTGAAAACATTGATTTTTTGGCTGTTCTGATGCTCCTGGTTTAATTTACCTGCAATGCTGGGAATACAATTTTGCGCATTATAAGGTTAGGAGAAGGTCCAGTCAGGCTTGAAAGTAGGCGTGAGGTTGCTGGGGATGATAAAAGTACTCTAACAAAGGAATAACAGGCTTTTCTAGTGTTAAACTCCCATAAGACAATGTACTGTGTTTAGTCGAAACACATTTTCTTTAATAACTCGGTAAATGTATATGCTAGAATGACGAGAGAGGGCTTAAAACTTTTACCTCACTAATTCCCATCTTTTTACATGCATTAATTTTACACACGGGGCTTTTCTGACACTTTTTGGGCCCAAAAACTCGAAACTTGAAAGATTAATCCCCAAAAAAGGGGTTTAGAGTTTTCCGATTGTTTTACCCAACGAACTTGTCCAACTGATTACAGAAAGGGATGTCCCTACCAAATTTGAAGTAAATCGGACAAAAAATGTGACCGCTAGAGTGCAAACACATATATATAAAATATATATATAAAATTTTGAACGACCCCCCAAAACGTGTTCAGGGGGTCACGTTAGGAACATCTATGGTGGTCCCGGGCTTAAGTTTCACCGTGCGGGTCATACTAATAGTTCACTTTCCAAAGGAAATTCACTAAAAATACCTATTCCTTTGAGATATGAGTAAAATTATACTATTCTGAATATAAACCAAGACATAAATGTAAAAAACCCTGCCAAATCCGAAAATTACATTAAAATAGAAACAATCCAAGACAGATAATACAATTTCAGGAAGGAAAACAAAATTCCAGGACGTGTGGGAACCCTGAAAATGGATAAAGCTGATTATTAAGAATTCAATAATCTCAAGGAATTGCTTGGAATATTGCTTTAAAGATCAACAGATCACCCTCGAATGAAGCAGGCAAAACAGCAGCAGCCTGAGGAAACCTCCACATCCCAGGCGATGCAACAGCAGGCTGTCTTTAACTCAACCCACAGCCCCTGCTCAGATGATGCAAGTAACTCAAGCCACAGCCCCTGGTCAGATGATGCAAGTAACTAAATCCACATCCCCTTGTCAGATGATGCAAGTAACTCAATCCACAGCCCCTGGTCAGATGACGCAAGTAACTAAATCCACATCCCCTTTTGTCAGATGATGCAAGTAACTAAATTCGCAGCCCCTGCTCAGATGATGCAAGTAACTCAATCCGCAGCCCCTGGTTAAATAATGTAAGTTGCCCAATCCAAGGCTCCCAGTCAAGTAATTCAAGTTGTTGCCCCCAACACCTCCATGCCCCAAGGGCAGATCAAGCAGATGACACCAGCCATCATGAGTCAAGCAAATGGGCAGATAGTTCAGGCAGGGTCTCAAGTGATTTATATAACAATAAAGTAAAACAACATGATGCAAGTAATGCCCCAGATCAATACTCTGGTGGTCCCAATGGTGGCAGGCAACTAAATTGTGTTTGTTCCAGCCAGAAGGTTGTACAGGCCGGACAACTGGCAACGAACAACAGCAACCAGATGCAGAACAATACCTAGAATCAGAATGCTCAACCAACCCAGAGGCTGGAGTATTTGATGACTTCCTCGGTCAATCAAATGACAACCAATCGATTGAGGGCGCAACACACCAACCCCAAACCACGCCTCAACAACGGATAGTAGCTAGATCCCGGGCAACTGCACAAGTCACACAACCTATTAGGAAAAATGGCATCAACAATGTTGCCGGAAGTTGAACCATGCAAGACATTCTCACCATCCTGCAAGAGAACTACAACAACCTGGAGACTATCTAGACACTGTCAGGTCAACAAATCCGGGAGGTTAAGCCAGGCATCAACTTAACCAACCAGGTGGAACTTATTGAACGAGTCCTCAAGTCGTTCCAGGTGGTGAGCGGTGAAAATGAAGGTGAAGGTGGAAGTGCACCAGTCACCAGGGCCGCCACATCTCTAGATCGGGCCCAGGCCCACATTCTGACGGCTGGACCCCCTATCCCTATATATGCGGGCCCTAGCCGGGCCCGGGTCCAGGGACAGTGGTCCCAGTAGCCCCCCCGCCCCCATGTGACAGCCCTTGCAGTCACTAGAAATACTGTAACAGAAAAAGCCAAGAAAGAGAAAAAAAGTGAGTTAGTTGATCAGATTTTGAAGATGACGAGACTTTGGTCCATGAAAGGCAATGTGGAACTCTAGAAATCAATAAATACAAATATACAAAATTAACTTAGTGCTAGTAACAATAATGATCACCTGGACCGTCTTATTTGTGACTGGCCTCTCTACCTGGTCTGCAGCAAAACATTTTGGAAATAAACACAATGTAAAAAACTAAATATTGTTGGAGTAGTTGACAAATTTATAACTCCTATCGATCCTAACATGACTTCAGGAACTTTTTGTATAAATCCAACCTTGGAGAATCCTGTGAAATTTCATATTAAACCAGTGGATGAAATTGAAATTAATCAAATGTTATTTTCTTTTTAATTTCACTTCAGGCTTTGATGAAATTCCAATGCTTATAACAAATGTGCAAAAGACGTTTTTAGTTCACATAATCAATTCTTAATTTATTTCTGCTATTTTCCAACTAAACAAAAATTTTCAAAAAATTAAGGCATTGTACAAAACTGAAAATGAAACAGATCCATCTAAATACAGACCATTATCAATCTTGCCAACTATATCAAAAGCTTTTGAATGTGCTATGCACTTTCGATTGGTCGATAGATAAGGTGGAAAATAAGATTTGCTCAGGTTTATTTGTACCAAGGCACTTGTCAAGGTATTGCTCATTGGAAATATTACTAAAATTTACTATATGCTCATATAAATTCTCATATTGCTTTTGGAATTGAGTTGCATGGTGCAAAAAATATCAGAAATTAGGAAATTATTTTAATCCTTCAAAAACTAGCTATATGAATAATGCTAAATTTATATATTAACGAATCTGTAAAGTAGAATTTTCTAAATTAAATCCCCTTACTGTTTACGGATGATACATCTTACAGATTATCATGAGTGTAAAAATGTCTTAAGATAAACTGCTAAAATTAGGGATAAATCATATATAACACTCAACATAGAAACAATCTGGCTATTCAGAGACATAATTTGGAGTTCTATAATAAAGAACCCACCGCTGCAGGAGCTAGAATTTTGTATTACCTACCAAAAGATATGTACACAACAAAATATATCAAGCTTTTTAAACAATTAAAAATAGTTTTAATTGAGAAATGTTATTATTTATCTAAGCAATATTTTAGAGAAAAGTAGCTTTTAATGTTTATTTACTTATATCAGTCATTAGTTAGTAATTGACGCCATTCTGCATTTTAACTTTATTATAAATCTTGAATAAAGTATTTCTGATTCTGATTCTTTCAGACCATATGTTTAGTTATTATTACGATCAATTTATTGATTTCTAGACTTCCTCATTGCCTTTCATGGACCAACGTCTTCATCATCTTCAAAATCTGATAAACTAACTCTCATTTTCTCTTTTCCGGCTTTTTCTGTTACAGTATTTCTAGTGACTGGTGCACTTCCACCTTCACCTTCATTTTCACCGCTCACCCCCCGGAACGACTTGAGGACTCGTTCAATAAGTTCCACCTGGTTGGTTAAGTTGATGCCTGGCTTAACCTCCCGGATTTGTTGACCTGTCAGTGTCTAGATAGTCTCCAAGTTGTTGTAGTTCTCTTGCAGACTTGACCTTGACAAAGAGAGAGAGAGAGAGAGAGAGAGAGAGAGAGAGAGAGAGAGAGAGAGAGAGAGAGAGAGAGAGAGAGAGAGAGAGAGAGAGAGAGAGAGAGAGAGAGAGAGAGGGGGGGAGAGAGAGAGAGAGAGAGAGGAGTCCGATAATTACACATCACAAAGTTGTGGGCTTACAATCAATTAGGTATGATAGAAATACAACTTAGCGATAAGTAATACAACATTTTTTCATTTTAAAAACATTTAAATTAAACAATGTTTAAAGCATTTAATATATTTAAAAATACAATTTTGGTATTTATATTTCATTTTAAGTATATAAATATATATGTCACTATAATATCTAGTTACATGATCATGTAGTCTTAAGTTGAAAATGTATCTAATACAGGCATTTTGCACTCTCTGTAATTTACTAGTTAAGTCATCGTTTAAATCACAATAGGCTGATGTAGCATAGTCAAAATACCCCCGTCGCAGCAATCCTGCATACTCAGCGAATTTCCAATGCATAATACATGTCTTAATACCACATAAAGCCGCATACCAAGTTCCATAAAAATATAACAAATAAGTGACAAATAAGCGATATATAACATTTTATTTATTCTCCATAAGAATATCATGGGGGATGAGTACGCAGGTTTGTTGCAGCAAGGAATACAAAAATGAGTTTTTATGCAATTTTTAAGATAACTCAACAAGGTGAAGCCACTTACCAAGTTTTATTAATTTATGTTCATAGTTAAGGGAGACATTACATTTTACTTATTCTCCATAACAATAACATGGGGGCTGAGTATGCAGGTTTGCTGCTACCGGAATCATCGGGTAAAAATTGATTTTGTTGTGCAAATAACAATAGACTACAACTAGATGAGGCCTAATATTAAGTTTCGTTAGTATACATTAATAAATAAGCGAGATATAAAATTAGTCTTATTCTCCATAAGAATAACATTGGACAACGTACTGAGTTCAGCACTTTCAATATCTCTGTAACCAACTGACGTAGAGAAATGATCAAAAAACCAAACTGTGTGTTTTTTAAAGCTGAATCAAATGCTGGAAACTAAAATGTTACTTTTTAAAATACTACATGTAAAAACTCATTTTAGGGGTACAAAACCCCTCCAAAATACCACTTTGGATGAGTCGATATGTCTGATTTTCGAACTTAAAGCCATAAATGTTGCTTTACATGTTTGTACCAAATTTCATCAAAATCGGACCTTTTTTACAAGAGTTTTCGCACCAACGGACACACACACTCACACTCACACACACACACACACACACACACACACACATATATAGATTAGAAAACGAATGGTGTTTTTACGGTCTGGGGACCTCCAAACGAAAAGTTATCATGGTCCCGGGCCTAGGTCTTACTATACCGACTACGGTAATAGCTTCTTCCCTATAGGGGAAATTCGCTAAAAGACTGGTTTTCCAGCTTTGCCTGGGTGGTGATACTATTTTGTTGTGTAATGTATTAGATATTTTTCTCACCTGAAGACTGGATCAGATAGCAGTCCCCGAGATGTTGAGACACTTGTTTTTATTAATCAGTGTGATGAAAAAGACTGCACTTACTTAAATAACATAAATTCACCAACAATTAATGTTAAACGAAGAATAAAGCGTATGATTCACAAACGAGTTTGCACAGCAGCTGACGGACGTGAGGGAAGTGAATTTCCACATAACAACTTTTAAAACTCAAAATCAGTGGAAAACATACATTTATTCCAATTTTTATTACAATCTGAAAACAGTGATTTTTTGGCTGTTCTGATGCTCCTGGTTTCATTTACCTGCAAAGCTGGGAATACAATTTTGCGCATTATAATGTTAGGAGAAGATCCAGACAGGCTTGAAAGTAGGCGTGAGGTTGCTGGGGATGATAAAAGTACTCTAACAAAGGAATAACAGACTTTTCTAGTGTAAAACCTCCATAAGACAACGTACTGTGTTTAGTCGAACCACATTTTATTTAATAACTCGGTAAATATGTATGCTAGAATGACGAGAAAGAGCTTAAAACTTTCGCCTCACTAATTCCCATCTTTTTACATACATTAATTTTACATCTGGGGCTTTTCTGACCCTTTTTGGGCCCAAATACTCGAAATTTGAAAGATAATCCCCAAAAAAGGGGTTTAGAGTTTTCCGATTAGATTAGAGGTCCACAAAATGGCGCCCGTTCAGATGGACTAGTGAATGTGTAACAGTGGTGCGTAACTTGTCAGAGAGGGCTCAGTGAGGAGTATCATAACTAATTTTAATATTGGTGAAGTTGTATACTTGTATTTTCAGCGATATTTGTAACTGGTCTAGTACTGGTGAGCCAATAAGACGCTTTTATCAGGGTAAATTTGGTTTTTAGCACTGATTGCTATTAGATAATTTTTCTTGATTTTGTTTTGGGTCATTGGTTTTATTTTCAGTGCGAGTTTGTTTTAGTATTTTCTCGTTGTTGTTTTTGTCTTGCGTCCCCCTCTGATTGAACGTGCAAGTAAGAGCGGCAATGACCAAGAACCCTCCTGTAACGGTGGCGGTTTCGCAACACGTGTTGACGACGACGTCATCAGGAGCAGCCAATACAGCTCCCTCGCCTAGTGTGACATGCTCGAGCGCGTCCACAACCACGACGACGACCGTGGTGTTCACAACTGCTATGACTTCGTCAGCGGTGACCACTCCTAGGTCCCCAGTGGAGGATCCTCGAGTCGGTTGGATTCATGAGCTTCAAAAGCACCAGCTGATCGCGGAGATGGCACACCACGGCCTACCGACCGAAGGGAACGTAGCGGACTTGCGCAAACGATTTTGCGATTTCTGGAAAACCGTGCCTGTGCCTGTTACGGGGGAGATGTTTAGCGGCCCACCAGTTGTAACCTCTCAAAGTGAGGTGGCGTCTCGAGCTCAACCCCTCGCTTTTCTGGATACGAACCATACCACCTCCTCTGCAGGCCAATTATTGGGCGCTGTGACTTCTGGCGGATATTCTCATCGTCCGCTCTCTTCCTGGGCTATAGGCCAACCACAATATCAACCGATGACCTCATTGGGTTTTGGTGACACGCATCAGCGCACGACTACTTCGCAACCGCCCAGGATTGTGATCAACCGGCCAACATCCGGTGCCTGGCCGCACTCTATCTCGGCCTACCCACCGGATTCCGCCTGCCAATCCGTCAGCGCGACGTACCATGTGCCGGACGGCTCTCGCAGACCGACTGATGGAAATTATTTCCGGCCAACGACCATCGGAGTGCCCTTGACTGCGGGTTTCGACTTGTCCCAGTACACCACTCAAGGGACATTTGCGGCTCAACCAGCACCACGGCCGACTGATTTCCTAGCAGTTAATCCTTATGCGGGTGAGTCAGACAGGATCCGGGGTATATTGGGCATATCTCCGAATGCGGATTCAGAGTATGTTCAACGAACTCTGGCTTCGCTGGTGCAGACCTTGGCGAGGTTGGACGATAACCAGTGCCACCCTCAACCTGAGCCTGTCTACAAGCCTAGCTCGTACGAAGGCGATGGGCGAGCAACCGACCGGCGTGCCCCGGAGGTAACCCCCCACCATGTGTCCTGGCCCCAGGTGCCTGGCACGTACGGAGGTGTCAACTCCTCGGACCTGTCTCGGCGTGCAGAACAAGAGGAGGATCGGAGTAGGACCGTTGTTAAAACGTCCTCCACTCTTTGTGACTTAGTCCGGAAGTGGAATTTACGGTTTGATGGCCGACGCGATGCCGTCTCCTTCCTCGAGCGATTGGAGGAACTTCTCGAAGCATATTCGTTGTCGCCTGAAGAAGTTCTCAAGGCTATGCCAGAGCTCCTTCATGGCCAGGCCCTACTCTGGTACCGCAATAACAGAGATATATGGACCAATTTTTCGGAGTTTCGTCGGATGTTCGAGTCTCAGTTCTTCCCGCCAGGCTATCGTCGCAACCTGGACGAAGAAATCCGTAAGCGAACTCAGGGTGACACAGAGTCGTTCCGCGACTTTGTTATTGCGCTGACAACCCTGATCCGGAGAAGTGGCGAATATAGTAACCAGCAGAAACTTAATCTGGTGTACGCCAACATGAGACCGGAGTACAAATTCATGATCCGGAGACAGGACTTCTTTTCGCTGCCTGAACTCATCGAGCGAGCCGAGGAGTTCGAAGAGTTGGTGCGTGAACGGAAAACTTTTCGCCCTCCCCCCCCTGCATCTCAAGCGTTAGTGCCTGAGACAGCGTATGTCGCCAGGAGGCGCAACGACCGCTCAATGGACATTGCGGTGCTGGACAGTTTGTTGCCGGAGACTGTGCAACCGCAACCAAGGCCGGTCCCTCAACCGATCCAAACCAACCACTCTAGGCCGAAACTGAACGAGCGAGGCCATGACAAACGAGTCACTTTTGATCGTTGGGCCAATCAACCGCAGAGGCAGGACCGATCTCCCAGTCCTCGCAATCCAGCACGGCGCTCTGCTTCACCTGAAGCCCGGTCTTCTCGGGCCAAGACGATGATATGCTGGAACTGCAATGCGGAGGGACACCTTTATCGCCATTGCCGGCTCCCGAAGGTGTTTCAATTGCAAACGGGAAGGTGTAGCAACCACTCGTTGTGACTGCCGTTCGGGAAACGCCAACCGGACTCAGGTGTCCGGAGGTCACCTGAGCCCCCAGCGTCCCAGTGCCGCACAACCTCCAAAGAGTGGTCGGAGTGGCTCCGACGCGTGAGCACCTTCGTCAGTGGAGCTAGCGAGGAGTCTGACCTGCCCGACATTCGACCCTTCATCGACGTCAGACTACTCGACCGCAATTTCAGAGCCTTGTTGGACACGGGGGCCGTAGTAAACCTCATTGGGGATGAGGTGGCGCGATACCTAGTAGAGTGTGGTGTTAAATCCGAGGAGTCGAACGCGGAACTTAGGATGGTCGATGGCACTCGCTGCCGAATTCGAGGGAAGAACCACCTGCCCGCTTCAATCCTGGGTGAACCCCTTATTCTGGGAGTTTACTTTGTTCCCGGACTTACGACGGACGTTGTTTTAGGTATGAAGTGTGTTTACGACTTGAACCTCATACAGTTAAACGTCGCTGACGCTGCAGAGACCGAGATGTCGGGACCTTTCTCGTGTGCTTCTGGCACTCTGAAGCCCCTGACCGACGAGGAGGATCGCCATCTTCAAGCTTTTCTTGTCTGGGGGGTCGAAAATGTTTCGGACCGTCAGGCGAATCCGAAATCCCAGGAAATTCGTCACGGTCTGTCCAAGCCCAGGAAATGCTCAGCTCGGCTGCTGGGATATTTCCAGGGGGCGAAGTTCGAATGTAACAGTGGTTATACGATTTATAAAATCAGAGAGCTCAGTTATGTCAACTCGGTTGCCGGTCAACTCAGAGTTGCCTCATCCTTGCCCACAGAAAAATTGGTTGGGGCCTAGAATTTTGAATCAACCTCCCCGGGGGTTTACTTAAAATTCAAACTCCTCAAGATGAGATTAGGTAATTTACTTTGAACAAAAAAAGGAAAGAATTTAGAATTTAGAAAGAAAAGGAAATTTACAAGCAATCAATAAAAATTTAAGTTTAGACAGTAACCTCTCGGGATCGACTCGCTGCCGCTATCGCTGGACTGGGCGCTCTACTAGGGCTTGGTACGGGCCTAGCAGAGAATTCCAAGGAAACCCCAGTACCAGAAATACTTCTCACAGGAGTAGGGTTACCCTACGCTCCGGTTAGACTTGCAGGTTACAACCAGTGTTCACCTGTCTATACTTGGATTAGACTCGCAGGTTACAACCGGTGGTCACCTGTCTAACTGCAGGAAAACGAGGTTACTCTCAAAGAAATAAAAGTTATAAAAATGCCTCACAGGCTGATTTTAATTTGTTTGTTACTAAAATGAAGTTAACGGATAAAAGTTGACACCGGGATAATAATCTTTATTACCCAGTTACTATCAACGTGTCGGGACGCTAGGCTATCTTATGTTAAACTACCACTTTACTGGGAAAAGTTAATAATCGAGCCTAAATATACTAATCGTAAGAATCGTAGACGTACCTTTATACCAAAAAGCAGTCGTTAGAACGAACTTTAAAACTTGTCACGCACTTTACAAAACCTCGCCGAGAAAAATCGTAGTCAGAAGAACGCACAAGCTATCACTAGGACGGTCTCTTCGAGAGTGACGCTAATTCTCCACGAGGAGCAATCCTTCCGCCTCGATGAATCACAACAGCTGATCGGCCAAGGGCCAGTTAAACTCCAAAAATCAAGGGCATATCCGGCAACCTTCTTCTTCACCAGCCAAAAGTAATTCCGAGAGAGAAAGAAGAACCCACCTCGTCATCTGTCAACTGTCAAACTAAATCACGGTCGATGAGGGGCGAGGTTATGTTGGATTGTTGTGGTTCGGTCAACGAGTAAATAATCGTTTATTTTCATCGAAGTGGTGAATCTTATTAAGTGTTGTCGTTTATTTATCCCTGGTTACATGCTTAACATGTAATTCCGTCACCTTAGAGGGTCCCTAGGCTACTCACAGTTGAAAGTTTGTTTACCAAATCTAGGCTAAGATAGGCCTAGGCTAAGGTTATTGGGATGCGGTCAAACGACACTGCAGGTAGGCCTCACAATGTGCTAAACTTTACCCCTCTACACATTTAGCACATTACAGTTTTGCCCAACGAACTTGTCCAACTGATTACAAAAAGAAACGTCCCTACCAAATTTGAAGTAAATCGGACAAAAAATGCTACCGCTTGAGTGCAAGCACATATATATTTATATAATATATATACAGTATATATACAGTACATATATACAACATTTTGAACGACCCCCCAAAACGTGATCAGGGGGTCACGTTAGGAACTTCAATGGTGGTCCCGTGCTTAAGTTTCACCGTGCGGGTCATGCTAATAGTTCACTTTCCAAAGGAAATTCACTAATTATTATAGATACAATACAGGGAAACATTTAATTTAACCCAAACTGAAATTAATTGAAGTACAGAGAATTGTTAAATCTGTAAATTCCGGGAAATTAGAATGAATGGAGCGATAAAATAGAGACGAGTTCGCACGCAGCACGCTGACGTGAGGGAAGTGAATTTCCACATAAAAAACTATAAAAACT
The DNA here is from genome assembly GCA_963675035.1 of Allygus modestus. Taxonomy (NCBI): domain Eukaryota; kingdom Metazoa; phylum Arthropoda; class Insecta; order Hemiptera; family Cicadellidae; genus Allygus; species Allygus modestus. The sequence continues at coordinate 167,125,309 of OY776113.1, forward strand.
CAAAATCAGTTAAAAATATACATTTATTCCAATTTTTATTCAAATCTGAAAATATTGATTTTTTGGCTGTTCTGATGCTCCTGGTTCTATTTACCTGCAATGCTGGGAATACAATTTTGTGCATTATAAGGTTAGGAGAAGGTCCAGTCAGGCATTAAAGTAGGCGTGAGGTTGTTGGGGATGGTAAAAGTATACCAACAAATGAATAACAGGCTTTTCTAATGTAAAACCCCCATAAGACAACGTACTGCGTTTGGTCGATACACATTTTCTTTAATAACTCGGTAAATATTTATGCTAGAATGACAAGAGAGGGCTTAAAACTTTCGCCTCTCTAATTCCCATCTTTTTACATCCACTTATTTTACATATGGGGCTTTTATGACCCTTTTTGGGCCCAAAAACTCGAAATTTGAAAGATTAATCCCCAAAAAAGGGGTTTAGAGTTTTCCGATTGTTTTGCCCAACGAACTTGTCCAACTGATTACAGAAAGGAACGTTCCTACCAAATTTGAAGTAAATCGGACAAAAATTGCGACCGCTAGAGTGCAAACACATATATATATATATATATGTTTATATCTATATATATATATATATATATATATATATATACACACACATATATATATATACAATTTTGAACGACCCCCCAAAACGTGTTCAGGGGGTCATGTTAGGAACTTCTATGGTGGTCCCGGGCTTAAGTTTCACCGTGCGGGTCATGCTAATAGTTCACTTTCCAAAGGAAATTCACTAATAATACCAGCTCAGGCGCCAGGGTGGCAGGGGGAAGGTGTTCCAGGAAATAGAATGAATGAGGCGATAAGATAGCGGTAGCGCCGCGCCGGCCCAGGCGCCAGGGTGGTAGGGGGGAAGGTCGGCCGCAAGGTCACCGCGCTGCCCCTCCCCCTCCACCAGCAGTGCTGCGGTTTGCAGTCCGCCACGCGCCGGCGCACAGTCTGTATACCCGCCTACTGCTTACGGCTCCCAGTGCCGCACGCCGCCGTTCTTTACACATAACAAGTAAACGAAAGACCGGCAACTATAATATATAGTGAACACACACAAATCGGCTTTATATCGAACAGTTCGGTTGACCAAAATCCAAATCATTCTGCCCGCTACAGAGGAGAACAAATGTTATTGTCTTGCAAAACGTCAATCTTCAATAATCATTTTGCGTGGTTTTAGAAAATAAAACCTTGCCCACTCTAAGCAAATTTTTGACAAAAATGTTTGCTCAAACAGTTTTTTTTTAGTATTTAACAAACATTGTGATGTGTGGAAATAATTTTTCGATGATTTATTCAAGAACGGGATTGTTTGTCAGAACCCGATTATTTTGTTGGTAAAACAAAACTGTACAAACTTTTAACAATTTGTTTTCTGTTTTATTCTCAATAAACATGTTTCAAAACATGTTTTCTCGGTGGGGGCAAGGCTTTAAAACGTACTTTATAGTAACAAATTAACTGAGCTGAGTATATATGCTGGTTAGATTGCATCAGCCCGACACACTGGATCAGATCAATTGAGCGGAAATTTCGGAGAAAAAAACTATAATAGACTAGAGTTTAGGAACTTCTTTAGCTCTCTGCTCAATAGGCCTTCAAAGTCCAATTATTAATCTTATGTGGACATTTACATCGGATCAGATGATCAGGTGACGTCTACCACCGACTGTGATACAAGCCGAGAGGAGCTGTTAATAATGACAATAATAATGATACCCCCGTCGCAGCAAACCTGCGTACTCAGCGAATTTCCAATGAATATATATGTCTTAATATTACATTAAGCCTCTTACCAGAATTCATAAGAAATATATTCATAAATAAGCGATATTTAAAATATTCATTATTCTCCATAAGAATAACATTAGGGATGAGTACGCAGGTTTGCTGCAAAAAGGAACAAAAAATAATGAATTTTTATACAAATATCAATAGAACTCATCTAAGTCAAGTCACATACCAAGTTTCATCCATATTCATTCATAAATAAGCGATATATAACATTTTTATTATTCTCCATAAGAATAACATGGAGACCGAGTACCTAGGTTTGCTGCTTCGGGAACCATAGGCGAAAAATTGGTTTTTTGTTCAAACATCAACAAACCACAACCAGATGAAGCGATATACCAAGTTCCGTCAGTTTATGTTCATAAATAACCGAGATATACAATTTGTCTTTTTCTCCATAAGAATAACATTGGACAACGTACTGTGTTTAGCACTTGTAATATCTCAGTGACCAATTGACGTAGAGCAATGATCAAAATACCTAATTGTTTGTTTTTTAAGCTTAACTCAATGGTATAAATTAAAATTTGATTTAAATAAAAATTACATGTGAAAACCCCAAAAAACCCATTTTTGGGGCACACAACCCCCCAAAAACCCCCCTTCGGATGATGCGATTTGTCTGGTTTTCGAACTCGTTCAAATAAATGGTACTTTACATCTTTGTACCAAATTTTATTAAGATCGGACTATTTTTACGAGAGTTATCGTGCTTACGGACACACATATATATATATATATATATGTATATATATACATATATAAATACCCCCGTCGCAGCAAACCTGCATACTCAGCGAATTTCCAATGAATATATAACATAACACATTATAACACTTAACAGGATTCATAAGAAATGTATTCACAAACAAGCGATATTTAAAATATTAATTATCCTCCATAAGAATAACATTGGGGATGAGTACGCAGGTTTGCTGCAACAAGGCACACAGAATAATGGGTTTTTATGCAAATATCAATAGAACTCATCTTAGTGAAGTCACATACCAAGTTTCATACATATACATTCATAAATAAGCGATATATAACATTTTAAGTATTTTCCATAAAAATATCATGGGGACCAAGTACCTAGGTTTGCTGCTACAGGAGCCATAGGCGAAATTTTTTTTTTGTGCAAACAACAATAAACCATAACCAGATCAAGCCATATACCAAATTTCGCCAGTTTATGTTCATAAATAAGCAAGATATACAATTTTTCTTTTTCTCCATAAGAATAACATTAGACAACGTACTGTGTTTAGCACTTTCAATATCTCGGTAACCAATTGACGTAGAGCAATGATCAAAATACCAAATTGTTTGTTTTTTTAAGCTAAATTCAATGGTGTAAATTAAAATTTGATTTAAATTAAAATTAAATGTGAAAACCCCAAAAAACACATTTTTGGGGTACAAAACCCCCCAAAATCCCCCCTTCGGATGGTGCGATTCATCTGGATTTCGAACTCGTTCAAATAAATGGTACTTTACACATTTGTACCAAATTTCATTAAGATCGGACTCTTTTTAGGAGAGTTATCGTGCTTACGGACATATATATATATATATATATATATATATATATATATATATATATATATATATATATACATATATACAAATTTGAAAGAATGGTGTTTTTGGCATCTGGGGACCTCAAAATGAAAAGTTATCATGGTCTCGGGCTTAAGTCTTACCATGAGAGCTACGGTAATAGCTTCTTCCCTATAGGGGAAATTCGCTAAAAAATCAGAAATATAATTGGCTTTGTTTATTTTTATAAACAGGTGGGTTAAAACATAGTCGTCTTAATTGATACAAACATTGAAAAACTCTTTTGTGAACATGGTTAACTTGATCCACCCATGATAATTATATGTCATCCTTAATCCTAAATTTGTAATAGAATTTTCATATTCAATTTCTTCACCATTTATTACTGTTTTATTTACGTTATATTCATGTAAGTTCTGCTCAATAACCTTCCTGTTCCTATGATCATTGGTTTACACTTGGATATGTTTAAATTCAAGCCATGACTGTGACACCACATATATATATTAGATAAATCGTCATTTAACATATTAACTGATTCATTAATATTATCAGCATTACTGTGAACAGCTGCATATCATCAGCATATAGCATTGCTTTACAATATCTAATACTATTAGTTTTTCTATTAATATATAAAGCAAACAACAAAGCCGACAAAGTCGAACCTTGTGGCACTCCCATCGGGTTGCGCATCCATCTGACACCGAACCTCCAGCAGTCCTCACACGCTGTAATCTGATGTTCAGATAAGACTTGAACCAGTCTGTTACATCATCAGTCATATTATATGATTTAAGTACTGCTAATAAGAGTTTGTGATTAACACAGTCAAACGCACGACTAAAATCTAACAAGATTAAAATTGTAACTTGTATTTTATCCATTGCTTGTCTTAAATCATGTGTTACTCATATAAGAGCTGTGGTCGTACTAAAAAGGGACCTATAACCAGATTGAAACTTACATAAAATATTATTTATATTTACAAATTGATTTACCTGTCTACACAGGGTGTAACAAAAATGGTGCACTGGCTATATATTTTCGGATTCTACACTAAAAAATAAGCAACAAATGTGGAGTAACATTTTGGTCTGTTGGTGTTTTTTACTAAATTTAGTACATCTTTTGAACCGTTAGAGGTACTGTTTTGAAACTTGGCATAATTCATGCCTATACTCAATGTTGTTTCGGTATTGAATTTCAAGTTTCTATCTTTTAACATTTAAAAATGGCGGCCATTTTTGATTTCAAAGCTAAATATCTTAAAAATCTTAATAATTAGCAAAAACATGTCGGAATCCAAACAATTTTTATTTTACTATCCCCAAAATAATGGCATAAAGATTTTAATTATCGGATAATAAATAACTAAAATAATGCAGTTTTTATGAATAAAATAATGTTATTTTGTGTAAATATTTACCATGAATCATTACTATTGCAATTAAAAATCTAAAATTATTGTAATATTATTAAATTTACAAAATTATAAGAAAAACTATATTAATTTACAATTGTAATGGTGCCTGGATCATCAACATTGGCCTAAAATTATAAAAATCATGTAACATAGCTAAAAATGGTATTATTTTTTCTTATAAATGTAAAAGCAGTTTTGTTGTCTGCCTAAGGGTGATTTTCACTCTTGTTGCAGTATTGTTCTTTTTAAAGGAGATTCTCGATGTGCCCTCCAGCAACAGTGATGCACTGTTCAATTTGGCGTTCCATCGACTCCCGCACTCGCTGGAATATTCCCAGTGAAATCTTGATCTGGATACACTCTTCTTCAATGCGTTGTGGCAGCTCTTCGACTGTGTTCACTGGATTTTTATATACAATGGACTTGAGATGACCCCAAACATAATAGTCTATGGGTTTCTAGTCTGGCGACCTGGCAAGCCATGCTACTGGTCCGTCACGTCCTATCCACCGGTTTCTGAAATGAATATTCAAATAATCACGCACATTTCTGCTAAAATGAGGCGGAGCTCCATCATGCATACACCACATATGCTTCGTCTCACATTTAAAGGCAAGTCATCCAAGTGATCGATCCCTAAGTTCAGTCTCTAGGAAATATAGGTAACTGGCACCGTTTAATCTAGGCGGTAAAAAAACGGGCCAATTAAACTATATTGCCAATGATGCCTATCTAGCCATTCAGAGAAAAGTTGTGCTGATGTTGACTTTGCACTACAGCATGCAGATTTTCATCTGCCCAGACTGAGTGTTATGGAAACTAAAAACTCAATTCCTACAAAATCCTGCTTCGTCCGTAAATAATACCTTTGACAAAAATAAAGGGTCACGTTCACACTTAATTATCACGCAATTCAACACAGAAAGTGCATCTCTTAGGAAATTACGCCGGAAGTGGAGCCTGGACACGCTGTAAATGGTAAGGATAAAGTTGTTGGCTCCTCAACATCCTCTAGACTGATATGTGGTCAATACCTATCATAGCGCTGATTCCTCTTGTACTTACTGTAGGATCTTCATCGACTGTTCTTAATACACGCTCCTCGACATCTAATGTTCTTGTTGTTTGAGGCCTACCACGGCCAGGTGACGTTCATGTGAAGGATCCAGTTTATCATAGGCGGTTGTGTAATCTAACAAACGTGGACTCATTTGGAACAATTATATTGGGAAACCTCTCAGAATACAAGTGTTGAGCTTCAGCGCGATTGCAATTTGAAAGCCTGTTTATAAGATGTATATCCACCATTTCTTGAAAAGAATATTCATTTGGCATTTTCCAAATAGGTAACAAAAACACAATAATTCACCATGTAACAGCTTATTGCTTCAACTGTTGACTCAGGATGACACAAAAAGGATCATATGTTCTAATTCTTGTCAGAACAGAGCTGATTACTTCTTTCGCTAAACTAAGCTAAAAATCACTTTGGAAATCAAGATTGGAAATTAATGTTATTCAGTAAATTGTTGGCCAATGTTGATGATCTAGGCATTACAATTGTAAATTAATATAGTTTTTCTTATAATTTTGTAAATTTAATAAGATTACAATAATTTTAGATTTTTAATTGCAACAGTAATGATTCATGGTACATATTTACACAAAATAAGCATTATTTTATTCATAAAAACTGCATTATTTCAGTTATTTATTGTCCGACAATCAAAATATTTATACCATTATTTTGGGGATGAAAAACAACATTTTTTATACCGACATGTTTTTGCTAATTATTAAGGTTTTTTAAAATATTTAGCTTTGAAAAAAAAATGGCCGTCATTTTGAAATGGTAAAAGATAGAAACTTGAAATTCAATACCAAAACATCATTGACTATAGGCATGAATTATGCCAAGTTTCAAAACATTAACTCTAACAGTTCAAAAGATATACTAAATTTAGTAAAACACAAACAGACCGAAATGTTACTCCACATTTTTTGCTTATTTTTGAGTGTAGAATCCGAAAATATATAGCCAGTGCACCATTTTTGTTACACCCTGTATATTATCTTATCAAACATCTTTCCTAATACACATAAAATATTGATTGGTTAGTACTGCTTACAATCAACCGGATTAGATACTTTAGGTAGTGGTAAAATTATCGCTTTTTTCCATTGACTTGGGTACATTTTACTGTAGATTGAAGCGTTGTATATGTGACTTATTACCCCTTTTATTTCGTTATAAATAACTTTAATAAATTTAATGTACATGCCATCCTGGTCCACAGCATTGGAAGATATGTCGTTTGAGGCCTTAAAAATACTTTCAGAATCAATAATACTAAAACTAAGCTTGTTATCAATGTCACTAACATTTCTCTGATCAGAATAATACGCAACTAAATCTACATTTATATTATTACTTATACCACAAAAATAGTTGTTTAGCACATTCAGGTTAACAATAGGTTCACACATTTTGTTGTCTCCTTACCAGCTCCTTGAGCTTTAAGTGTTTTCCACATGGCTTTGTTTGGCCTATCTGAATTAAGTACTCTTTGAAAATACCTGTTTCTTTTAGCTCTTAGAATCCTTTTAACTCTATTTCTTACAATTCTATATCCATCCAAGCCAAGGGGTCTTTTGGTCTCAGATAACTCTTCTACAGCATTTCCCTTCTTTCATCATAGTTTTTATTTCATTATTTATCCAGTGACAAACATTTTTATTTCTATAAATCTTTCTTTCAGGAACATACCTACTAAACATATCTAACATATTTTTTTCTAATATTTCAACTTTACTATTTACATTCTGCGTAATATACAAGTCATCCCAATTCATTTGAGAGCATTCACGCCTCTGAGACTATTCTCATCAATATTTTTAAAATCTCGTATAACCATAATATCTTTCTTATTATTTAACTTAATTTTTAAATTTGACTCTACACACAACATATCATGATATGAGATTCATGATACTGCTAACTGTCCATGACAATTTATTCTCTTCACATCATTACAAATTATGAAGTCCAGCAACGAGTCTGAGGTAGGTAAATGAAAAGTTGGTCCTATAAAGGCAAAATAGCTAAATTGCAGTTGTTAACAGTCCAAGTAGCAAGTTTTTAACTACAAAAACCCTGTCAGTACTTAAATCTATATTAAAATCACCCACTAACACTACATCGTTGTATATCGGCAGTCGGCAGTAAGTCAGTCAGAGAGTCAAATAGCTCAGATAGCTCAGATAATCTGTTTTTGGAGGTCTGTGAACTACACAAACCAACAATTTCCAGTCATAGTTTATTTCTACAAACATATATCCAGTTTTGTTTAAATACTGAGCACATGAAGTGGCTTATCTGGAAGTTAAAAATTGTACGGATATAAATAGCTACTCCTTCCCCCTTCTTTACATTGTCTATCGTGTCTTGCAAGATTATATTATATATATATATATATATATATAAAATCACATAATAAATAAGGTTGAGACAATATTTATGGTTTCAAAAAGGTTTCACTTACTGCTATTAAATCGAAAAAATCATCTTGAAACAGTCTAAGAAATGAGTCTATGAGCTCTTATATTTTCAACATTAACATGTGCTATCTTGAGACATGTCTTTTTATTGCTAAACAAATGTTTTATGACCTTAAAGGGGCTCTTATCTCCATTATTGTGTGAAAAATTAGTATTTCCCATGATGATAATACTAAATGACTAAACACCAAAAAAACCCAATTTTACAGTTAGATTACCAAAAAGAACCTCATACACCACTTTGCAAACTATAACACACCAAATAAACCTGTTACTTGTTTCACCAAAGAAGGCATTGTACGTACTTCAGGACAGTTTTTTTCAAATCATCTAGGCCATCGATTGTAACTAACCTTTCACCCGGATTTCTCCGCACGAAGATACGCCCATTGTTCATCCACACGACTCAAATCAGTAATTTAATTTTTATTAGTTATCATGCAAAAAATTGGCTTCCAAGCAAATTCTGATATACCGCAAATAAATGTGGTTGAGGCGATTCAGGCTTCTATTAGGATTTCTTATCATAAAAGTAAGCTACTGATTTCTTATTTACACATCCTTTAGGAAAATAATAAATGCATTCATCGTGTTCTTGCATTTTGTTTGTTATGTATATAAATAAAGCAGAGTTCTTGTCTGTGTGAATCGCCGTACAGCTAAACTGCAAGGAGTTAAGGCATGAAATTGTCGGGGTAGGTTCCTTTAGGTTACAGCTGTTGTAACCGACTCTCGGTTTCCTCTGAATCCTCTAGGGCTACTCCCCGTGGGACATCCAAAATTCCAATGTAAATCAAATGAGACCATACGGTTACGTTTTCTGCTATTTATTTAATGTTATTAAAATAATCGGCTGACATTAGTAATTTAATTTTTTAACTACATTTTATACCCGGGTGAAACCGGTGCCACTTTTCAACGTTTTATTTATCGAAAATGGCTTAATGCTGCCAGTTGAAACATCTTTTGAAAAAAAAAAAAATATATATATATATGTGTTCAAAATATTCGGAGGAATTAAATATGAACTACATTATTTTAATTTAACAATAATGTAATAAATTAAACATGTTTTTCAGGAACGTATACCTGACTTCATCTTTTGAAGCAAAAAATATATATATTCGAAATATTCGGAGAAATTAAATTTGAACTAAATTATTTTAGTTTTAACAATGATGAAATTAACTAAGCATGTTTTGTCAGTTCGACCCTAACTTTCTATCAGTCTTTAACGCTATATAAGAAAAAACATATATTTCTCAATTATAATAAGTTAGATAAATTTACCATGCAGTAATGGTTTTGATTCAAACTTAGACTATATTACTACAACATGACGCTTTATTAAACCTAATGTAATTTGAGTAAGAGATCAAATTTTATTATTATTCAACTCATGCCCTTAATTTTACATTAATAAAGTGAATATTCAAATAATTCTTTTAATAACGGATTTTCTTGCATGATATAGTAAGACTAGAATGTTTCCGCTAAATAGGAGGATGTGAGAGGGCGTTTCTCTCGCTTTGGCCATATGGTCCTAAAAGTTTATCTTTTTCAGCGTGCTCTAACTCCTACATTCTTTGCCATAACAACACAGTTAACATATAAATACTGTAGGGAATTTTGTCTCCTTTAATATCATACTCTACTATGTTTTTCGATAAAAAGCATAGTTTTCAAGATAAAGGTGAAAAACTAAAAACAAGGGCAGAATATTTAAGGTTTTTTGAGTTTTTCTCAGTGAAGCCGACCCTTCTCGAGGTGGCACACATAATAATATTATTCACCACCTCAAAAAAAATCCAAACCGGTACCCAAGAATAAAACTTCCGGAATATTGTCACGCGAAAAGTGCCATTTGACTGGACTAGATGAAGACTTAGAATATGACTAGGCTAACACTTTAACTCACCATTATTAGGCTGCCGCGGTGCGCCGACCTCTTTGCTTTCTTCCCCCCAGCCTTAGCGTAACATACAACCCCATATAACTGTATATCAGTAGACTCGTAAGAGAGTGGCCTCTTTCTGTAATGCAAAGTGTTCGACATGCAACCACTTTTGATGGAGTATATTGTTAAAAAATGAAAATCTTCAATGTAAAATTCTATTTTTTCCATTTATTATCTTAAATCGAGGAAGAACTATTGGGTTTAGCTAAAATATGAAGAGAACCATTGATATAGCCAATTTAATGATGAACAAAACAAAAATGAATGAACTCAATCCGATAATTAGTAACATAGATAATAGCTATTTTGTAAATATTGACATTTTGAACCTTGAAGGGGGGCTGGGGGGCGAAGCTCCAGGGGGATTTTTGGGGACTTTTGTAAAAATGTTCCTCTGGTAGTGGTCTATCGTTGGTAGAAAATTCAGCTTTACCCTAATTTTTTCCCTGACAAAACCTTTATTGACTGGGCTACTGGGGGCTTCTGAGGAAACCAAATAATTTATAATCCTCTTCGCGTTGATGTTAATTAAACATCAAAATTACATTCATTTTTACTCAGTACACTTTAATATGCGTTATTACGTCTTGATGTCGTTATCACACTTTAAACAGCGATTCATTGTTATTTAAAATAATACAGATCAACAATTAACCTCAAAAACACAGAGCAGTTTGACCGCGATGTGACCGCTTCGGCTGCCTGGCCACAATAACAAAGAGAGAGAGACAATTTTACAATTTCTTTATTTATTCAGCTCTGGCTTAGACCGAAGATAGAACCATCTATCATTGGTTTACATTTAGAAATATTTCAAACTAATCTATGATCTTTACACAAACAATAAAGTCTCTTTAAATCATCACTCATATTCTTTACAGCAGTATTGATGTTTTTATGTCACAACTGAGATACTATTGCGTGTCCTCGGCATATAACATAGTTTTACTATGAACAATTGGATCGTTTATTATATTTATAAATATTGGAAAGAGCATTGCAGATAAAGTTGAACCTTGCGGTACTCCTACCACATTTGATTTACGATCAGAAAAATTGCCACTACACGATTTTACTCTTTGATATCTACCCTGCAAGTACGACTGAAACCATATCAAGTCAAGGTCAAAGCCAAGGTCCAGTTCAAGCCAAGGTCAAGGCCAAGGTTGGGATTGGGATGATCCGCACTCTGTACAGGCGCAGGCCGGATTTTTTTTAGGAGATTATGGGGGATGGGATTGGCAATTAATTTTGCTGGTGTACCGGAAAAAAAGTAATGCAATTCGTACTTTCTTTGATTATAAAAATTGTCATAATTCTATGTATATTTCATCGAAATATAAACGGTAAATTAATAAATACATTTTAAACTAATTATACTTCCATGTTTTATTGTTGATATCTGATCATTATCATTTTTATTAAATGTTGTTTAAATACTAAAACCATAAATACAACTTGCAATTATACTAAAAAAATAATAAAGTATAATAAAAATTCAAAAATGAAATGTAAATGTAACGTTTACAATTTCATTGCTTCTTCAGATTTGATTACTAAAAACAATAAAAAATAAAAAATAAAACTAAAACTATAAATCAAACTTGTAATTTATGTGTATATAAAATGAAATAATACGTAAAAAGAATATGTGAAAATCACGTGTTAAATTAAATTTATTTTTCACTTTAGTAGTAGGGAAAGGGGACTTCTGGCTCACTTGATTGATGGCTTCCGGTCACGTGACCGGAAGCGCTGCGTCATGAAAGACGTCATCTGAGGCTGAGCCAGTGACGTAGGCGGTTTTGTGACGAAATGAGTAAAAGTTCAAAGTTCAAGGTCACGGTGAAGTTTTTTAAAAAAAATCTACCTCGCACTCGTAAAACGATTGTGATTCGATAGTTAATCGATAATAAATATCGAATGAAACAATCGAATGAAGCAATCGAATGATACGAGTGCGAGGTAGTACAATTACAAATATTACTTTATTTTATTTACAATAAGTTATGTTTACAATAATTCATGTTTACAATAGTTCCCCGTTGTTGGTTGTCATCGATGTTGTTGATCCGGACGAGTTGCGGCCATCACTTTGCTTTCTGAAGAAAGACGGTAGATACTTCGATCCCTGCGCAGAGTCCATGTTGTGTTTTTGACACCTATCTGTTCTGTTAGGTGTTTGCATTTCATTGCTGTCAGGAGGAAAGAATACGTGACGGCAATGAAATAGAAACATCTATCAGACCTTGAGTGAAATGATATTTTTATTTTGTGAAGAGCGTCTCGGAGAGCTCGATGTTCACCGGTCGAGAGCCGGAGGTGTACTGACTATTCGCTAGCTAGCGTTTTTGGTATCAAACAAAATGGTGGGGGTAAAAGTGTAGTAGAACGAAGCAGATGGTGGACAGCAGATGGGCGGCGGCAGGTGGCAGGTGGCAGGTGGCAAGTGTGCGGCAGATGGTAGTCCCCCACTACACCAGTCCCCCACTACACCAGTCTCCCCACCAAGTTTTACATCGCACAATAACTAGTTTACATGTGTTAGTTAGGGTTTAGCTCTTAGACTGTCAAGACCTTACCTCCGTAACTAAAAACCTCAATAATGTTTGCGCTTCAACGCTGTATAAGTATAACAGCTACTATGATCTAAACCGGTGCATGTATTCATATGGTTCTTTTTGCGTAGCAAACAACTGGTTAAAAGTGTTTCAACCTCAATTATTCTTCGACGAAACCGCTCATTGTCCACTAAAAGTGTAGACCTTCTGTCTTCATCGTCAGGGAAGTAGAAAGTAGTGTCAAGGGGACTACTGAAGGTCACCTTCCTCATGTTCCTGTAAAACTGCGACATTTTTCAGACCGTCTAGGTAGATGTTCATACGACAAGAGCTGGAAGAATAATGATGTAGCGTTATCGTGTATAATAGGCATCTACCCCCACCACAACGTTACCTTGTCCTTCAAACCATCGTTTTTACGCCACGGATGCTATACTGTTGGTTAGATTTAAATTTAAATTGCACCTACTTGTTCACCTTGTCAAGCTGCGTAATTGAAGTACCCACATGTTAGACCTTGAACCAAAAACAAAGAAGTTATTTAGGTTTGTCCTTGAAAATAGTTGTTTTTTCGCTGTTGCTGCTATACCCTTTGTTGGATTTGAATTCTGTTTGCACCAACTTGTTCGTCTGATCAATCCGCGTAATTTGAGTACCCACTTAATATATTTTAAACCGTAAGTAAAGAAGTTATTTAGGCTTGCCCTTGAAAATAGTTGTTTTTCGCTGTTGCTGCTATACCCTTTGTCGGATCTGAATTCTGTTTGCGCCAACTTGTTCGTCTGATCAATCCGCGTAATTTGAGTACCCACATGACATACTTTGCACAAACTGTGTACCCCCCCCCTTCCCCCCCCCTTTTTTGGGTCATGTTCAAGGACAAGGTCAAGGTCTAGGACCTTGGGACTTAGAAATTTTCACAAAGTGGGCTGCACACAAACATAAGGCTAATAGTCTCCTGCCTATGTACAGGCCAAGTCCCTAACTTGAAATGCTTAGGGTGGTCCTGAAAAGGACCGTTTGTGTTTGAAGGAGATGGTGGATAAGGAGCGGTGAGCGGTAGTCAGTGTTTATTTTTCCTTTGTAACCCACTTTACTTGTCCCTTCTGCCGTACTAAAATCAAGTCGCACTTGGTCTCAGGAGGTGGCAGAGTGGACCTTGGAAGGTAGACCTTGACGTAACGGCCGCCGCCAAAGAGGTGTTGGAGTAGGTACTCATCATCGCTGATCTTCCCCACAAGTAGATACTCCACGTTTAATTTCAACTGCGCAAACTTGACGGCGACAGACTCCAGCGGCGTTACCAACTCGGTAAGTTTCACCGTAGCCGTCCTCTTCATTATCTCCTCAACAGTTGGTGGCGGCGATGAAGGTCGAAGCGATGAAGGGCGAGGTGATAGCGATGGTGAAGATGCAGTGGACGTCGAAGGCCGTTGGTCGAAGTAAAGTGGGTGGTTTCGAAAATTCTTCCGTATGCAAGATTTAAAAGAACTAGGTCTTTTGAATCCGCTCCTTTTTTCCGAAGACTTCTTCAAAGTCTCCTTCAAACGTTGCAGTTTCTCGGGTGTAATGGGAGAAGACATAGCGCAGAGGTGTATTCAGTTCGCAAGGCAAAGCTGGAATGAGGTACCAGACGGAGCAAAGCGGGTCGCCAAGTGTAACCGTGACATTTCCATATACGGGTAGAAAGCTAAAAACCGGTCTACATCCGGTTCCCCTTCCCCCGTGACGACACAACCTCCCCCCCCCCTTTTTGGGGTCATGTTCAAGGTCACCCCCCCCCTTTTTGGGTCATGTTCAAGGTCACACCCCCCCCCCCGTGACGTAACATCCCCCCGTGACGTAACATCCCCCCTTCCGCTTCGGTGACGTCACTTTGCCTTTATAAGCGGGAGCAGTCCGCAGTCTCGTCGCAGTAGCTTGCCGCCCGCTGTTTGGGTATACGTCCCAGTGGGTTGCACTCTGCTGCAGCGTAGGTCTGTTAAGTGTGCGTTGGGCCCGACGCGCAATTAAGAGATCCGCGCCCTTGCATGTTTAGTTAGTTTGTTAAGCATGTTAGATAACGCTTGTAGTTTGCTGCTAGGTAATGTAGTTAGTCTAATATATGTTAATGTTTGGTATCGGTTTGAAGTGTCTTATTTACTAATGAAATATGTACTCCCGGCCCTACAGGTCCCTCAACAACCTTGGTCAAAACTTGGGTTCGCAGCAGCCTGACGCCGGGTGTTTGGGTCTACGTCCCACCGGGTTTCAGTGATACTGTTGACCTTTGCAAAACCGACCTTGGCTGTTCTTGTAAAAGTAACGTTAACTGATTAATTTTTGTTTACATAGTTGCTGGCAAAGTCTTTATTTTCAAAGTAATGTATCCTGCTTCTCATCCTTTTCCTAACCCCTCTAAGGTATGGCGCGCAAACCGACCTTGTGTCAATACGGCGCGTAAACCGGTTGACATTACCCATCTTAGCCTGAGAAAACCTTGTAAAATATAAAGTCAGTCTCTTGTTTAAAATCAGTCTCTTGTTTGTTGTCTTTTGTCCCCTTCCCAAATACAGAGCGGGGAATAGAGCAGTATGTTATGCTCTATTCCCCGCTTTGGCTTCATGTTCAGATGACCTTGGGACTTAGAAAATTCACGTACAAAGCGGGGAATAGATCGGTTTGTGGTCCAAGTGAGAATCACTTACTGCTCTATTTCCCGTTTTAATAATATGATCAAACGACCTTGACCCACTTCGGGACTTAGAAAATCCCCGTATTGTAATATATATTTACTCGTTACAACATTATTACCCCCACCGTATAACACTTGCACTCCCCACCACTATCAGTATGTATAAAAGAGGGTCCCCCAGCACTAGTAAAATCATTCTTCCTCTTGTGCTGTTATACCTCACACCATGGCACACATTAGGAAGCAGACACAACCTCTCAAATTGAAACCTTCTGCTTCGTCTTCGCCCGCCTCTACCACTCCGTCTTCTGCGGTTCCATCCATCCTTCGGACAGCCCTGATGTTAGCTAACATCGTCCCGGAGAACTGTCCACCACTACCTGCTGCGTCAACGACTTACACAAGTCCTTCACCTCTTCCGTCAACTTCTCGTGCTGTTTCTCCAAGTCCTTCACCTCTTCCGTCAACTTCTCGTGCTGTTTCTCCAAGTCCTTTGTCAACGTCTCGTGCTGTTTCTCCAAGTCCTTCTACATCTTCAAGTTGTTCTACATGTTCATCAAAGTCTTCCAAATCGTCTGCTTCTTCATCCTCATCAACATCAAGTTCGAGACCAAGCCAACCAGCCACCCAATCATCTTCTCCAACCAGACCTTCAGTAATCTGCACATATACTTCATCTCCTTCAGAGAAATTTAAACAACTTAAATCTGTACAAAGGATGTGCATGCTTCCTGCACAACAATGTAATTATATATTCAAAAAAGGTGCTAAGAAAGGTGAACGCTGTGTTAAACGTTGTATTTTAAATGAAGAAACGTGCAGTCTTCATTTAAAATTAAACCATGGCGCATCTCCTTCTTCACCACGTGCAACAGTGGTGCCAATTAAAATTCGAATTAACAGGCTTTGTAAAAACAAACGCTACTTCTTTGTTAAAATAAAGGACTTTGCAAAGGTGTTGGTTCAATGTGAAGGTAAACTGTACTATGTAGAGTTACCTAGAGCCATGGACCTCCACGTCAAAAAACCTACCCACAAGGACTATTTAATTCGAAATGATACAGGTATCACTGTGTGGAAATCATTAAAATAATAATATAAATAAAAAGACCAAAAGTTTATTCCAAATTAAATAAAGCATTTTTTCCAAATTAAAAAAAAGTGTGGACAACCTATTTACAATTTGTAGCATATGCTGCAGAGTGTAAATAAGTTGTCCACACTTTTTTTGCAATGTTACAACGACCTTGACCTAGATAACGGACTTGGATAATTTACACTAAGTCAAAGATAAACTTAAAAGGAAAAAGGAGAAATATTATACTAAAGTCATTATTCAACAGTAAAGAGGGGAGGGGGTAAGCGGGTATTTAAGCGAGCGATTCGGAATATAATTATTAGTTGTATCATCATGAGCGTCAACAGCAACACATGGGGAAAGGAAATTAACGAAGAGGAGTTGTACGCAATTGCTGAGGCTGCAGAAATGACTGAAGTTTTTAAGATTAATAAGGTTGCGGAGAATGATGCTCAGTCACATCCGCAACAAACTACATCATCGATGCAGTCTACAACGCAGCAACCAAGACCCTATCATGTTATCCTGGAGGAGTATAATGAGGCAATGAGGTACGCCTTTACAAAGTGGTGTGCACAACCGCGTTCTCCTGAACAATGGGAGGAGCACGATGCAGACTTTCGCCTGGTTGGAGACTTAGAACTTGAGCTTCAAAGAGCAAAGGTTGCTCAATAGTGAGAAGATTTATTGTTTACTTTAGAATACAGAGCGGGGAATAGATCAGTTTGCGGTCCAAGTGAGAACCACTTACTGCTCTATTCCCCGTTTTGGCAATTTGTTCAGATGACCTTGGGACTTAGACAATTTTCGTTTGGTAAAAAACAACATTGAAATATATATATATATTTCTTACAAAAATATCTCCTCCCTAAAACTTGCACCCCCCCCCCCCTTATATATGTGGGGGTAAACATATATAAGGCGTACAGCTTTAGAGTATAGTTATTCAGCTATGAATAGCCCAGCAGAGTTGATGCAGCCTACAACATCGACGCAGCCTACAACATCGATGCAGCCTACAACAAATAACAAGGAAAAGAATGATGAGGCAAGAAGAAGGAATGCTAGAGAAAGAGGAAGGATTAAAAAAATAAATCAAACATATAAGTTATTACAATCAAAATTACCGTTTATGGATAAAAAAAGTTCAAGGCATGCCATTTTGATACAGGCGATAAAATACATTAATGCGTTAGAAACGTTGTTAGAAGGTGCATCACTTCAACAAGATCTTCCTGAAGACCTTCTAGCATTCGTAATTGACTAAAGATGTTTTGGAAATACTGAACGGGGGGAAAACAGAACGGGGAATAGATCAGTTTGCGGTCAAAGTGAGAATCGCTTACTGCTCTATTCCCCGTTCTGGTAATAAGTTAAAACGACCTTGACCTACTTACAGGACTTAAACATCCTTGTTTCATAAACATTGTTACATATATTTGATACAATAATACCCATTTCTTATCACTAGTTACCCCCACCACTTAAATCGGGGAATATAAAAAGAGATTTCTCATCAGTGCTTATCTCATTCTGCTACTTGTGTTAGCACTAGAATATATAGCAGCTATGTCACCAAAGGATAATATATTTCCTTCTGCAAAATCAATCGTAGGAATTATAAAACATATTGTGATTGAAAGTGAGGATGAAAATGAAGACGAATTGGAAGATTTTGAATTATTAAGTGATATGGATGCAATGGAAGATTTTGAATTATTAAGTGATATAAACAGTGATGATCTTGAAGCAGGATATATGGAACAAATTGAACCGTTAAGTGACGGGGAATCTGAAACCTATAGAATCTATCAGCATCTTCTCTGTTCTGAAGAAATACATGATGAAACTCCAACCACTAGTAGTAGTAGTTTGGATGGGTTATTTTTAGATAGTGCACGAGGGGTATATCATATTCGTCGACGACTATTTCTTTCCGATGCTTCTGATACAACTGATTCTGATTCATCAAATGAGTCTGATTAAGTGTTGTCTTTTTCTTGTCAACTGACAAACTTTAAATACAGAGCGGGGAATAGATCAGTTTGTAGTCAAAGTGAGAACTACTTACTGCTCTATTCCCCGTTTTGGTAATATCGTTGTATAACCTTGACCAAGTTACAAGACAGAAAATATTTACCAGCTTTCAATTTTTTTTTTTTTGCTTTTTTTTTTGTTTAGAAAAAGTGGGGGTAACTTATAAATTTAATGGTGGGGGAACGTCTATTTAATGTCGATGCAACAGTGTATATTTATCATATCGGCATGATGAACCCACCAGGAAACTCCGTTTGCTACAGCTTTCCCCTCATCGATATCGATGATGTGATAAAACTTACATCAATAACAAAACGGTTTGAACTCGAAAGGCGACTCATAAAAGTCGACGTAATTCCACAAGATCTTCGTTCTGCAATGTTGACCATCGAATATGTTAAAGATGAATCTACAACTGAAGATCCCTATTGTTTTATGAAATTTTTAGTTGATCGAGATGCAATGTGTACAATCCGACTTCACATCCGAGTTTAAAATCTATCAAATGTTCCTGTTGGAGAAAATTGTCTTAGTTAAATACAGAGCGGGGAATAGATCAGTTTATGGTTTGATATGAAATCATTTACTGCTCTATTCCCCGTTTTGGCAAATATGTTCAATGACCTTGACCTAAATACAGAACTTTGTAGCCTTCAGCTACAATAGTAAATATAAAATGCAAAAAAATAGTAAACTTAACGTAATACGTACCCCCACCACTTTTGCTAGGGTATAAATAGAGGGGCATTTGCAGTGTTGTTCATTATTGCCTTGACCTTTGTGGAGATCGCACCTACATTATGCATCGCTGCGATATTTGCAAGTCTTCATTTAAGGATGAATTTCTTTTAATGATTCATAATGAACTGAAACATAACAACAACCAAGATGAAAAATATGAAGAAGAAGAATTGAAAGAAATAGATCAAATGTTAGCTCAACACCAACATTCCAGACCAACTGTAATTCAATATGCACCATCAACATCGACTTCTACCTCTGCTCTGTCTACACTTCACCTTCCTTCAACATCATCAGCTGCATCGACTTCTACGCCTGCTCTGTCTACATTTCATCGTCCTTCAACATCATCAGCTGCATCGAGTTCTACGCATGCTCTGTCTACACTTCACCGTCCTTCAGCATCAACAGCAGTAAATGTAGAACTACATGCCCGAGCACTTCCGGGTAATGTAGTAACCCACTTTAAAATTGACAATGCAAAATTACAACTCGAAGAATTTTTAAATAACGCAAAAGGATTGGTAAGTAAAACTCTGCAAAATGAATTAAAAAGATTAAATTTTATCAAATTTGGACTATTAATGGATGCTTTATTTACAAACATTCAAAATGAAACTTCACCGAGAGGGTTTTTAACAAAAAACCGTACCATTATGTTTTCGTCAGATATTGATTCAATCGTATCTGAATGTTTTGAAGAGCTCAAGACAAAAATACAAGAACATGAAGGAAGAGGCTCTGGATGGAGTTTGTTAAGCATCACAGGGCTAGACTTAAGAGTACACAAACACGGCTATGGAATTCGAGGAAGTAGCTACATCCCTCTACCAACAAAGATTAGAAATACCTTTTCCTGCGTCAACGTACAAAATCAAGATACTGAATGTTTTAAATATGCCATGTTGGTCAAATATGTAACAGACAATCCGATAAGACCAAGTCACAAATATGAAGAAATACAACATAAGTATAATTTCCAGGGAATGAATTACCCTGTTGCAATTACTGATATATCAAAATTTGAAAAGCAAAATCCTTCAGCTTCTGTCAACATTTTTGGCTTAGATTCGTCAAACAATGCGTACCCCTTGCGCATAACACCTATTGAGCGCAGAGATCATACGGATTTGCTATTGATCACTAAAGGGGACATATCCCACTATGTCTACATAAAAAACTTTGCAGCTCTTGTATCTAAACAAATATCAAAAAAACACGGAGAGAAAACCATTTGTAAAAGATGTTTTTGTCATGTAGGCAAACCATTAAGAAGGGGAGGTTCAGAATGGTTAGTAGAACATCAAAGGTTATGTAATGGAAACTATGAGGTTAGAATTAAATTGCCACATTCCAGCAGAGCGCAGATAAAATTTGACAAAATAATACAACAATACCGTGTACCTGTTGCTGTTTACGCTGATTTCGAGTCTTCTTTACATCCACTTGAACAACAAGAAGAGGACGTTACAAGAAGAAGCAAATACCAACTTCATTCACCAAACAGTTATTGCATACTAATTAAATCCACGTTGACTGAAGACCATCTTCAAAAATATGGACTATCATCTTCTCCAAAGATTTATCGCGGTGAAGAAGCAGCCAAATACTTTGTCGATGATCTGTATGAAATAGCTGCAAAGGTAGAAGAACTGTATGGAACAAAGGTACCCATGTCACCTATGGAAGAAGAAGAGCTTCAACATTATTATTCAACAACAACGTGTTATTTGTGTAATAACACCTTTACACTGGATAACGTTAAAGTTCGTGACCACGATCATCTTACGGGAGCGTATAGAGGTGCAGCCTGTAACGCTTGCAACTTGAACTACAAACTACCATATTTCATCCCCGTAGTTCTGCACAATCTGAGTGGTTATGATTCGCACTTCATAATCCCCGAACTAGGAAGAGATAATGGAGCAATAGACGTTTTGGCTACTACAATGGAAAAATTTATAAGCTTTTCAAAAAAGGTGGGTAAAATTAAATTAAGGTTTGTTGATTCATTTAGATTTATGCCTTCAAGCCTCATGAAATTATCTGAAAATCTAAGAAGAACAGATTTGATAGAAACAAGCAAAATTGTACCCAATAGTAAAATGGATTTGGTTCTTCGAAAAGGAGTCTTCCCCTATGATTACATCGATGGACTGCATAGATTTGATGAAACATCACTACCTCCACCAGAACACTTCAAAAACAAACTTAATGATTCGGAAATATCAATTGAGGACTATCAACACGCACGTCGAGTATGGAACGAGTTAGATATGAAGACCTTAGGAGATTACTCGGACTTTTATGTCAAACTAGATGTAACTCTTCTTTGTGATGTAATGGAAGAATTCCGAAACACTTGTTTTGCTGCCTACGGTTTGGACCCTCTACATTCGTATACTTCACCAGGATTAGCTTGGCAAGCCATGTTAAAAGAAACAAAATGCAAACTCCAACTTTTAACAGACATTGACATGGTTTTAATGGTTGAAGCTGGAGTAAGAGGCGGATTGACCCAAAGTGTTACCAGACATGTCAAAGCCAACAACAAATACCTACCCGATTATGATGAAACCAAACCGTCAACCTATTTAGGATATTTCGATGCAAATAACCTGTACGGTTGGGCAATGTCAAACCCACTTCCTTTTGATAACTTTAAATGGATTAATCCCGACTTTATTGGCGATATTTTACAAATTCCGAAACATGGTGACACTGGATATATTTTGGATTGCGATTTTGAATACCCAGAAAATTTACATGATCTTCATTATGACCTACCACTTCTTGCTAAAACAGAAATTTCACCAATTGGAAAACACCCCAAATTAATGATGACATTAAATAATAAACAACGCTACGTGGCTCACTTTTGGGTGGTTCAACAAGCTATCGAATTAGGACTACGTTTAACAAAAATTAATAGAGTTTTGGAATTTTCTCAATCATGCTGGTTGAAACCCTACATTGATTCAAATACCATCAGAAGAGCAGCAGCTACATCAGACTTTCAAAAAGATTTCTTTAAATTAATGAATAATGCGATATTTGGAAAAACATTGGAAAACAAAAGAAGACATAAAAATGTTAAACTTGTTACCGACGCAAAAAAATTACAGAAACTAGTACAGCAGCCAAATTTTGGAACATCGATAATTATTAATGAAAAACTTGTAGCAGTGTCCATGAAGAAGACGAGTGTGAAGATGGATCGTCCTTTGTATATAGGCATGTCAATCTTGGACATCTCAAAAACACACATGTACGATTTTCACTACAACAAAATGGTGGCGTTCTACGGAAGAGAAAATATATCTATTACATATATGGACACTGACGCTTTTATATATCGCATAGTAACATTGGACATGTATCAAGATTTACGTACATTTATTTACAAGAACGACTTTGATTTCTCCGATTATCCAAAAGATCATCCAAACTACGACAATGACAGACACAAAAAAGTACTAGGCAAATTCAAGGATGAGGCTAATGGTGTTCTACTTGAAGAGATTGTTGCACTGATGTCTAAACTATATTCTTTGAAACTCTATAATGAAAAAGAAGAAGAAGAAAAGAAGAATAGCTATATTAAGAAAGCTAAAGGTGTAAAGAGTTTATATTTAAAGAAGAAAGTGCATTTTGAACACTACAAGCAATGCTTATTTGAGGATAACATCATTACAGCTAAATTCAACACCATCAGAAGTTTTAACCATCAGCTGTACAGCGTGACTGAAGTTAAAAAGGCGCTATCCTGTAATGACGACAAAAGACAAACCCTTCCAGACAACATCCACACTTTACCATTCGGTCACTATTCCCTCAACCCTATTGACTAATAACCCTTTCATCGTCCTAGATCCTCTATCCTTTTCCTTTCCGTAAAAAAAGGGGAAACACAGCAATGTTAAGCTGTGTTTCCCCTTTTTTTACACAAGTTTTGAATGACCTTGAACTATATGTATATATATAAGCAGATTTATACAAAAGAATATTTAATACCATATCAGCTGCCTTCGTGAAACCATCATGTCAGACCTGAAGGAGAAGATTATTAATGAACTACACAAACCTGCAAGAATAAAGTTTCCAAGAAGAAATACTGTTATAAAAGGGATAAATGATCTATATCAAGCGGATTTAATTGAAATGCGACCGCATAGCAGAATAAACAAAGGATTTAAATATATACTCACAATTATTAATTGTTTTACAAAAGTTGCAGACGCTTTGCCTCTAAAGGACAAGACTGGTAAAAGCGTAACAGAAGCCATGGAAATAGCCATAAAAAGAGATAAAAACAAAATTAAACATTTACAAACTGATGATGGAACAGAATACTTTAATACAAACTTTGCACAGTTAATGAATAAATATAAAATAAATCATTATTCTACAAATTCAGAGAAAAAAGCTGCTATTGTAGAAAGATTTAATAGAACCTTAAAAGGAGCACTGTATAAACAATTTTCAAAAAGAGGTTCTTACGTATGGTATGATGTTTTACCACAATTAATAAATGATTATAACAACAGGTTTCATAGAACTATTGGTATGAAACCTAACAAAGTAAATAGAAGAAATGCAAAAGATGTATTAAAACGCATAAAGAAAAATACAAAGCCTAAAGTAGAAAAAATGCAGCCAAGAAAATTTAATGTAAGTGATAAAGTACGGATTAGTAAATATAAGGGAGTGTTTACCAAAAAATACCTTCCCAATTGGACGAATGAAGTTTTTACAGTGTATAAAGTGCAACCGACTGTACCTGAAACGTATATCCTAAAAGATAACAAAGGAGATTTGTTGCAAGGTGCATTTTATGGACATGAAATGTTAAAGTCAACAGTAGGTGATGTATATCTTGTTGAAAAAGTGTTACAAAGAAAAAAGGACGCAGTTAAAGTGCGGTGGTTAGGGTTTAACAAAACTGAGGATTCATGGATACCTATAAAGGACTTGGTTTAATACAAGCAACTCATTTCATCGTTAACCTTTGAGCAGGATGGAGATTATTCACCATAAAGATCGATTCAATATTAATAACATAGATGATTTAACTGTGGATAACGTTAAAATCAACAATGGTAAACACGGTAGTTTACTTCCAAACACTGTTCGATGTATAGTAAGTGGCCCCTCAAACTGTGGAAAGACCAATGTTGTCTTTAATTTGATCACTAATCCGCAGGGATTAAGGTTTAGTAACCTATATATTTTTTCAAAGTCTCTACATCAACCAAAGTATCAATTGCTGGATAAAATCCTATCTGATGTGTCTGATGTTAATTTTTACAAATTTAACGCTAGTGATAGCATTATGCAACCAAACGAAGCGAAACCGTATTCTGTATTTATATTTGACGATGTATCTTGTGAAAATCAGGATACTATTAGAAACTACTTTGCCATGGGAAGACATAATAACATCGACAGCATATATATAGGACAAACTTATAGCAAAATCCCAAAACAACTTATCAGAGATAATGCAAATATTCTAATTGTATTTAAACAAGATGATACTAACCTAAAACATATATATAACGATCATGTGAATGCGGATATGCCATTTGAAAAGTTTAAAGAGCTTTGCGGAAAAGCATGGGCGGAAAAGTATGGATTTTTGGTTATTATGAAAGATCAAGCTATAAAAGATGGTCGTTATAGAATAGGTTTTGATAAATTCGTTTTAATACACTGATTAGCGGTATTACTGTACAAGTCGTCAAGGTGTGAAGATGGTTAACCAGGAAAAGCTATTAAAGGAAATAAAATCACTTAGTGATTCTATTAGACAAAAAAACCGAGCTTTAAAATCAGGTATAAATGAAAGAGAGCAATTTTTAGAAACAACATTCAAACCTGTTACTGAACCTTTAAAGCGATTAGCACAAAATATGGAAAGACCTTCAATTCGCTTCGAAGGAGACAAAATGCTACCAATTTCCAAATATGAAGAAGAATTTCAGAATGATGAAAGTTCTGACCAGTTACAAACATCTGAAGAAAGCGACGAGTATGAAGAAAGCGGAGATATAGGAGATTTAAGGGAAAAGAACATTGCAGGAGATACAAGTACAGAAGATACAAGTGCGGAAGATACAAGAGCAGAAGAAGAGGATATCAACCCATCCAACTTAAGCAAATTAGGCACAGATATTATGTTTAAAGGAACACTTGGAAGAAAATATACATTAAAAATGTTACATGGCACACATGCTAATCGAAATTATCATACATATGGAGCTAGAATAGAGGATAAAGGATTAATGATTGGAGATAGAAAGTTAGATATAAACGAAAATGATGATATAGTTATTGGTGATAAAAAATATAAAGGTACAACAGGTTTGTTTGAACTCATCTTTAAAAATAATCCTGGTAAATATACTAAAAAGGATTTACAATTGTTTAAAAATATACTAGAGTATACAAATGCACATAGAAAAAAATATTCCAAAGAACTACCTATTCATAGAAACAGGTCAATAAAATACACAAACATTATATCTAGTCTTTTCCCCTCGAAATCAAATAAAGCTCCAATTAAAAGAAGAGCTTTATCTTCTGCTGAATTAAATGTTTTGCATAAAAAAAGAAAAACAACTGATCCTACTACATCTGGAAGGGGATTATTAAAAAATTTGTATAAAACCAATATAATATATTACAACGATATAAATAAGTTAGTTGATCGAATGAGGTTATTACATGAAGCTATGGAAGCCGGGCACACTGGTTTAGAAAACGAATGGGTAGCTTTGGTTGATGAACTGCGAAAACGAGAAATAATTGTTCAGTAGACGTATATATATATATATAGTAAGAACCTAAACGATAGCGATTCAGTTACATCATGAGTGTGGACAAGTTTGGACGGTATTCCGGGTTTGGAGTAAAATCTGGATATAGTGAAAAAAGAGCTGGGTTTCCGTTAACACCTGATGGTAATTATAATTTTGAAGGAAAAGTAATTCAAAATGTTGGTGATCCGCTTTTGTCTTCTGATGCGGTTACGGTACAATACATGGATAAAAGAACCCCGATTGTACACGAAGACCATTGGGGATTTTCCGGTAAAAGGTTAAGCAATATAAAACATCCCATTTATGATGGTGAAGCAGTAAATTTAGCGACTTTAAAATTGTTAACGATTTACAAAAAGAATGAAACTGATACAAGCTATGATGTAAAAAAATTAAAATTGTCAAATGTAGGTGATTGTGAGCAGGATGGAGACGCTGTAAATAAGAAAATATTTGATATAGTACACAAGAAATGGACTACAGAATATGAAAAACATATGGAAAGGTTTGGTGCAGCTTTATTTAATTATATCCATCGGGCTTCAGGAAGAGCTGTAGCTTCAGATGTTGACAGCCACAATTATTTAGACTGGAAAAAGATACACAATCCAGAAAAACCTAATCAATTAGATAAACCGTCTGAGCCTTCTAAAGTCAAGACATTAGGAAAGGGGGATAAAGTGAATGTGATTAATGAACCAACAGAAAACGATGAAGATTATATAAGAGAAAAAAGAATTTAAATACCCATGATAAGGGATAAAGCATCAGTTATATTCGAGAGATGATACAGAGAGGATGATGGAATCCAATATTACTGCGTGGAGTTTAATATCTCAAGAGCCGAGATTTCCCCAAGGAGTGCTGACAGATGGTTTTGTTCAACGGTTTGATAGATATATGGATTGGGAACAACTTTCCATACACTACCTCTTCACAATGACTATGTTAAGAATTTATTTTCACAGAGTTAACTGGATTCATATTTTACAAAGACAACAGTTTTCAGAAAACTTCCTTGTAGAGATGACATCAAATTTTAATAACTGTTGGGAAGTAATAAGTAAATATCAAAATCTCTCTGAAAATTACATTGACAATTTTAAAGATAAACTAGACTGGAATGTGTTATTTAATTACCAACGATTAAGTGGCAAGTTTCTAAGGGAACATGACAACTATTTAGATTTTATTCATTTTACCGAAAACAACGATACCATCACCAGCGGAGAAACATTTGAAACATCTTCAATTACACCTTATTTCTATTTTTACTACTTTTATTTATTATGTCTACATTTAATTAATTAATCCATTTCTATATAATAAATGGATTTTAAACAGTATATATAATACAAGAAGCCAAGACTAATATTACATTCATTGTAAAACATTTATAGAGTGCACCTACTGATTGTAAGTTTGGCTATAAATAGTCATGCCGAGGGCTAAACGCATCAGTCATAATCGAGAGAGATTACAGAGAGGAAGGGGAATAGCATCAACAGCATTTTCTCTATTAAGTAAACCGGTTGGAGCTATAGTTAACAAGGCGATTGATTTATTACCTGTGGAATTACATTTACCTGGAGGATATCAATATTGTGGTCCTGGAACCAAATTAGAGAAACGGCTTGCTAGAGGAGATCCTGGAATAAATAAGCTTGATCAGGCTTGTAAACAGCACGATATAGCGTATTCCAAATTTGGTGATACAAAAAATAGATCAATAGCAGATAGAGCACTTTCTGAGAAAGCTTGGCAAAGAGTAAAATCTAGTGACGCGAGTATTGGTGAAAAAGCAGCGTCTTTAGCAGTAACAGCAGCAATGAAAGCAAAAACTACGTTTGGAGGAGGAAAGAGAAGAAGGCGTGGGAAAAGACCCGCTAAGAAACAAGGAGGTAATATCAGAAGAAAACGTCGATCTACTAGTGGTAAAGGTAAAAAGAAACCAACAATATGGTCAATGATAAAAAAGGGAGGAGGACTATACCTAAGACCGTATCGTGTGTATTAAATAAGAAAGAGCAATTAATAATTAAAAACAAAGAATTAACCAATGAAGAACTGATTACATATGCTTCTTGTTTGAAAATCCCATTTTTTAAAGGAGTATTTATGAAAGATGAATTACCGGTTAAAATGTGGAAAAATGAGACTGGTATAGTAAATTTGGATAATAGTGAAGGATTAGGCACTCATTGGGTGTGTTACAAGAAACTTGGTGAAACGATTTATTATTTCGACAGTTTTGGAAACCTTCCACCACCGAAAGAACTTCAACAATACTTTCGTGCGGCAGAAAATGTTTTTTACAATTATACAAGAAAACAACCTGATGATACATCCATTTGCGGTCATTTATGTTTAGACTTTTTAGCTAAAAGTGTTAGTCAACTTTAAGATGTCTTCGTATACAGTGTCATTAACCGGTAACTCATGTACTTTGCGCAGTATTCTGTTTCCAGCGCTACGTTTGCAAAAAGGAAGACTATGGGAAGCCGCATTATTGGATTTAACAACATATAACTCTATTCCAAACGTTAGTGAAGGAATTAATAACAAAATACATTATTACAAGACAAAAGATAATAAAGGAAAATATTCAGCTTTGGAAGAATTCAGTTTACCAACAGGAGCTTATGAAATTGATAATATAAATGAAGTTATACAAAAACATATGGGAAAAGAAAATATAACGATAAAAGGCAATAACAATACAATGAAAGCCGAAATTACTTCTAAGTATTATATTGATTTTGGCCAAGAACGTTCAATTGGTAGTTTATTGGGGTTTTCTAAGGAAACAAAGGTATTAGAACCTAATACAACTCATTCTGGGAATAGAACTGTGACGATCATCAAAGTAAACAGCATAGACATTACATGTAACATTATACAAGGATCCTACAGAGATGGAGAAAATCGGCATATATTACACACATTCTACCCATCAGTCGCACCGGGTTTCAAGATAGTAGAAAAGCCTCAAAACCTTGTGTACCTACCGTTAAACACCAGTTTCATTTCAGACATCGTGCTGAACATAGTGGATCAAGACGGAAACCTTATTGACTTTCGAGGAGAAGCTATTACTGTAAGAATACATATAAAATCATCCGCTTAGATAATGGGGTTATCATTTAAAAAGAGAGAGCCAACCAGCAAAGAGGTCAGTAGCTCATCAGCTGTAGAAGGATTAACAAGTGACAACATTCGTTTTCTAGAAGAAATTGGATTAAAGGTCATTAACAATGGATATACTGGATATAGCGCAGGGCCCAACATTCGACGAGACCTTATGGGAAAAGGAATATCACACGCACAACCCTTACGCTTCGTCCAAATTAAACAATAACGATGAAATTAGGATTCCTATACAACAACAAGACATTTATACTCTTCCATGCGAAAGTTATTTATATATTGAAGGAAAAGTAACAAAAGCTGACGGTACTGTTGGAACCACTGTTCCGTTCATAAATAATCCTATGGCATTTTTGTTTGACGAGATTAGATATGAAATTTCAGGAGTTACAGTCGATTCAACAAAAAAGGTTGGAATTTCCAGTACATTAAAAGGATTAGCGTCTTTAACACCAAATGAGAAGAATCTGTTAGCTGTTGCAGGATGGGTTGCACCAGACAAAAGTATAATTACTCCTGACGCTTCGGGAAACTTTGATTTTTACGTACCTTTAAGATTACTTTTAGGATTTGCTGAAGATTACAGAAGAATAATAATAAATGTAAAACAAGAACTAGTTTTATTAAGGTCATCAAACGATAATGATATTATTAAAGCATCTGCTGGAACAACTGAAGCCAATTTAGACTGGAAACTAACATTAGACAAGATTGTTTGGAGAGTACCACATGTGCGACTAAATGATGAACACAGGATTACATTATTAAGAAAGTTAAAATCAGATCGAGACATTGTAATGCCATTCAGAAGCTGGGAGTTTCATGAATACCCCGTTTTACCTTCAACACAACGGCATACATGGACTGTAAAAACTTCTACTCATTTGGAAAAAGCGAGATATGTAATCTTTGGATTACAAACAAAGAAAAAAAGTATATTAACTGAAAATGCTGGTGAATTTGACCATTGTAAATTAACAAACTGTAAAGTGTTCCTGAATTCACAATTCTTTCCCTACGACAACTTTAATATCTCTTTTGATAAAAAAAGGTACAGTGTTTTATACGATATGTACGCTAGGTTCCAAAATTCATATTACGGCAAAACAAACACACCTCTACTATCTCCCGTACAGTTTGAATCGAAAGCTCCGATTGTTGTAATTGATTGCTCCAAACAAAACGAATCTGTAAAATCGTCTAGTGTTGATATAAAAATAGAAATGGAATTTCAAGAAAACGTACCTGCAAATACATCTGCGTATTGTTTAATTTTGCACGATAAAATTGTTACATACACACCGTTGACTGGTATCGTAAAGACGGTATTGTAAAACGTTATACCACCACCGGCACCGCCACTGTCGCTAACCTATAAATAGCGGAGCAACAATGCAGGTCTTCAGTTGATCGTCTATCGTCGCATGGGCAACATCTTCTACAAAATGAGTTCTCCATCTGTTGTACAAGGTGATGCAGAGGTAGCACCGTTATTGGAACGTGATAATACTAGTGAAGAAGAAATCATCAAGGAAATAACTGCATTTTTAAAGTTTGGTAAAAGAGATAGAGAGGAGGAAAGTAATGCAGACCCATCAAAGGTAGTACCAAAGAGGAAGAAGAAAGTTGAAGAAAATATTCCTCCTCACATTTTAACTGAAGTTTTTTTGCGAATCTTTTACCCCATCTCAGCATGCATCAGTAAAAGTGTATCAGTTGGATTGATGAAGTCATTGGATTATTCCCCTACAGTAATACTACACCATGGAACAAAAAAGGTTTTATTTTCGCAAAATGCTTGGGAGTCATTTTTGAAACATGTACATTTAATAGAATGTTATTTAACTAACAGTTTGTGTGGAAGGAAAACACATATTCGACTTTTGGATTGTGACAATGAAATCGATATTGTTAAACATCGTGGACAACTACAAGTGCGAATTAGAGACTTGACTCAACATGAAAATAAGATTCTACTGTCACGTGAAGAATTCTACGTTTTAAACTACGCAACAGAACCTATTACAAGGTACATGAGACAGTTGGTATTTGCAAGCGCTATTATTAAAGAATATTTGGTCGATACTTTGGAAAAACAACCTGATAGCACCATCGTGTACGGACCTGTGGATACATCTATTTTTAATAGAATACCTCATGAAGTTTGCATGTGGAGAAAGTTAAAGGATTTTGAACCACTTGTAGAAATCGCTACAGAAGCTACAGAAGAAACAACACAGGAAGAAGAAACGGAGAAACAAGAAGAAGAAGAAAACGAAACACAAGAAGAAGAAGTTAAAAAAGACTAAAGTTTGACTTAGTAAAGAAGAACACACGTGGGGTAGGCCTATTGGGGACGGTGCCCACGTTAAATATACACCAACGCGCCTGCAACTGTACGGCCTGGTATTTAACCTACCGTGGTGTGGAAAACAGTTTAGTTGATCGCTAGGTGCCATGATGAGCGGAGGGGATAAAGAAGTGAGTGTAAAGCCTTGTGTAATAGAATTTCAAGCATTTCGAAATAATGATGATAGGTTTATTATCAAGGAATTAGTAATTTTAGACTTGCTTACATTTGTAGTTTACCCATTCACGTTTGAAGCTCCTTTTTCTTTTAACAACCTTAACGCCAAAGCAAAAAGTACAAACAAATGGATAACAAACTACTTTCATCACATACATTGGTATGAAGGATTTATAAGCTACAGTAATCTGCACAGTATTATGTTTAACTTTTGCAAACAATATTCACATATATACACAAGAGGATTAGAAAAAAGGAACTGGATACAAAAGTACACGCACGGTGATGTTTTCGATATAACCATCGGTAAGGACTTTAACATTAATCTCGGTAATATTTGTGTTGCTGCAAAAGATCCTAAACACGGACAATTAAACTGCGCATTGCACAACGCATATCGTTTGGCTGCTTACTTGGAACAAACGCAGAAATGTGGTGGGGGTAGCAAAGAACCGGAATGTGGTGGGGGTAGCGGGGCCTATAAATACGAGGAGCCAACACCGCTCCGGCACGAGTATTATTCGAGACTCCGAAGAGGCAACATCACAGAAGACATCGCAACCACCACTGACGAAGATGGCATCACAACAGTTTCTACAAACACTGGTTGATCAATTCAACACTCATTCAAAATCCGACCTTCTGCTAACTAAAAAGTGTTCAGAATTAAAAGAACAAAAACACTACATTATTCATAACATCAAGAAAGTGGAAACCACACATGGAGAAGCAATTCTAGTTTCATTGAGCGAAGCACCTTTAACTTCAGGAGATGAGCCGAAGTTTCAAGTATTTCTTCCAAAACGATTTGTTCAACTGCTACAGAATGAAGATTTGCGAGATATTCAACCGGGGACGTTGTATTTGGTATCACACGGTGTAAGCGGCAACAACTCAACGGAACTCACTCTGCACATCATGCATCCTTGTACATAATGTCTCTGTTTGTATTTCTCTGTTTGTATTTTATTGTTTGTATTTCTAGTCATCAATGTTAAACTTAAGTTTATTGTATTGTAAGATGTTTGTTTAATAAAGAAAAGAAAAAATATAAAAAAATAATATAAAAAAAAATAAAGAAAACAGCAACACAGCAGTATATTATTTTATATACTGCTGTGTTGCTTTTTTTAAAAATTCAAATGGATGACCTTGAACTTTCATTCAGGGTTAACTTATGAAGAGGTATAAAAGAGAGGGAGCAGTGAAGTTAGTCTCAGTCTTGTCTAACACACGCTGCAGCTAACATGTCGGTGCCACCTATGAACAATTTATTTTTCGATAACAATTTGAAGACATATTGTTGCGAGTTACAATGTTTTAAAATACCAGGCGATCAAGTTGACGGGAAAGCTTGTCGTAAGTGCAAGTGTTTCAGCTATTGCATATGTAGATGTAAAACGTATCAAATGAACCGACAAGATAAAATACAAGAATTACGCCGAAGGATTGCATTACTGTGGCGGCGAATGTAGTAGCAACGATCTGCCTCGCACCAGCTGCCACCTGCCACCTGCCGCCTGCCATCTGCTGTCCGCCATCTTCTCCGCCCCACCACACTTTTACCCCCACCATTTCGTTTCATATCAGAACGTTAGCTAGCGAATAGTCAGTACACCTCCGGCTCTCGACTGGTGAACATCGAGTGCTCTCCACAAACGTAAAACATTATATTAAAATGTCCATTAAAATTAGGTGTATTCATTATGACTCTATTCATCTTGCGACTTTCCAAGACCTCGAGGTGTTTAGTGAAGAGTTAAGACTTCTTATTGCGTCCGGTTACGATTTATCTTTGGAACTTTACGCATCAAAAAACAACATGGACTCTGCGCAGGGATCGAAGTATCTACCGTCTTTCTTCAGAAAGCAAAGTGATGGCCGCAACTCGTCCGGATCAACAACATCGATGACAACCAACAACGGGGAACTATTGTAAACATGAATTATTGTAAACAAAACTTATTGTAAATAAAATAAAGTAATATTTGTAATTGTACTACCTCGCACTCGTATCATTCGATTGCTTCATTCGATTGTTTCATTCGATATTTATTATCGATTAACTATCGAATCACAATCGTTTTACGAGTGCGAGGTAGATTTTTTTAAAAAAACTTCACCGTGACCTTGAACTTTGAACTTTTACTCATTTCGTCACAAAACCGCCTAAGTCACTGGCTCAGCCTCAGATGACGTCTTTCATGACGCAGCGCTTCCGGTCACGTGACCGGAAGCCATCAATCAAGTGAGCCAGAAGTCCCCTTTCCCTACTACTCACTTTTACATTTTTTCAACATATCCATGTGAACAAAAATATTTCATTTTTCACTTTCACATTTGTTGGCATTTTTCACGTGAAAAAATGTAATTTTTACATTGTTTGCTGACTGGGTAATAAGTCTAGACAATACACGATTTTACTTATCTCCGCTGCCAATTGAAATAGAATATCAAATTACGAGCCAAAACATGATACAAAGCAAATTTGTAATTGTAATAGTAAAAAATTACAACAGAAGTCAACTGCATTAGTTACAATAATCGTAAATATAAATTAAAATATAAGTTTTTTAATCCGGTGAACACTATAGCATATAAGAGAATATTTCATATTTTCAATTCCAAATCTGAAATAACAAACCCGTCGAGATACAATCCGATGCTCAGGATCCATCTGTTTGCTTTGTCTCAGTACGAAATTGAATATCGGAACCGCGGCCTGTTCTCATGTACGAGTGAACGGCTAAAATACAGCCGAGGACCAAGTTGTGTTTTGGCAAGTCCGCGGCGCGGTGAGCCGGTACAATACCAACTGCCTCACTCCAGACTTTAAGGAGCTCCATGTCGCTGGCTTGGCCATGTCAGATATTGGTAAATTTAACTATATCAGAGGTTAATATACAGTTAGTATCGGTTAATAGACCCATTGCCAAATGTAGTATACATTCCAGTAATACGCTACTAAGGAAAAAATGTCATGCCGGGCTAAGGACATGACAGCCCGGTCATGTCGGATATAGGTATATTTGACCATACCCCAGATGTTCATATATGGTTAGTATGGGTTAATACAACACTTTCCGAAGTTGGTATACATTCCAGTGAAATGTTATTAAGAAAAATGTCATGACGCGGTAGAATATGCCAGCCCGGCCATGTCAGAAGTAGTGTAAATATAGACCTGCTCCCTCTTTTAGTTGCTTCCTTTGTCTTGATAGGGCAGATGGTGCGTTACGTCATAGGGGCAGGTGTGGGGGATAGTTGTCATGAGTTTTATTGTGTATTTTGGGATGCATAGATGTGTTTGGTGCAATTTTAAGATGCGTTTGAAGGAAATGTTAGTTTTAACGATAATTTGCGAACTTTCATTGTTTTTTTTTAATTAGGTCAAGGTCAACAATTAATGTTAAAAAAGCAGGATATATTTTACACATAGTTAATAATACAAATATTGAACCATCTCTGAATCCACGTTCGTAGTTCCTGTTGAGTTGTTTAAATTGTAAGAAATATGTTCTACATCTCGATACTTTACATTAAACAAAGTTAGTCATAACCTAGAAATGATTCTATCACTGCTTCTACATCAGACGATGTTGGTCTTTATGTTCAATTGATGTCACTCTCCAATATCGATATTTAAAAATTGTTTGCAAACTCGCAAGGTCTTTTGCCTAAATAAGATCGAAGTGTCAGTTGTTTGAACCTAGGACTTGTAAGCGATTTTCCCAACGTAAACTAGCAGAGAACACAATTCCCTGCTATTTTACAAAATGTATTAACGTGACCTTGACCTGGTTACGAGACTTGGATCATTTCAGATCCTACTTTATATAGACTTGATTATTAAAACTGTTTAGCACTCGATAGCAGCGGTTGTTCATTTCAGAACATGTGTTAAGGCAGCTAGAGGACCTTCCTCCACGCCCCCTCTCACCCCACTACAAACTCTTTGCTATAAAAGAGAATCCAATGCATAGAGGTTTGTCAGTTTTAACCCAACAGCCTAGCTAGCGGTTTGGTCGAGCTGTCCCGTTTGTAGAATCCTGAGTAGAGAGCTGGTACCAATTTATTCTAAAGATTATTTGTATATAGTTTAAGCATGATAGTTTGTTGAGCGTGGCAATTTGTTGCTTTTTAAAAATAATTGTATGTATAATTATCTTACATGCTATTGTTTGGCACGAAAACCAGCCATTACTTTCCTACCTGACATTAAAACCAGTTAGACTTTTACCTGCAAATCTTTAACTCCTCACCTATTCCAACCTTGCTCCATCACCCCGGTTGATGTCAGTTCTGTCCAAAGGCCAACTTGACTTAACCATTGTTTATCTGGCACGAAAACTATTTAGATATTTACCTGCCCCATTCTTACCTCTCTCGTCATCATCTCAACTATAAAATATTAGAAAGGTAATCTATTATGTGCATTTCACTAAATATTTTACGTACAAGCAATAAATGTAGTGTTTCAAATAATTTTCGTTTCTCGCACAACAAACATATTATTCCCTACCCATCCCTCCTAACCCCTTACAAAAGGATTGCACGGAAACCAACCTTGCTTGTCTCTCTGGCGCAACAACCAGAGAAACATTTACCTGCGATTATCTGGAGTCCTCACCTATTATGTGACAAACAAAGTTAATTAATTAAATGCTTAATAAAGGGTTATCATTTTATTAAACGTAGTAGCTGGAGAACTTTTACCTATTTCATATCATCATAGTGTGAAGCTTGAAACACTTGCTTAACTTGGTCTTTTGTAGGGGGTTTAAGGTCTTTCACCTACAAATGTATAACGACCATAGTCAACGCACGTCACAGTCGTCGTCAGATCGGATCGCACCGTACAACGATCGCGGTTACCGAGCGTCTCAAGATGGTGACGTGCGTTGACGATGGTCGTTATATTGTGACTTGCCTGAGTGTCGTACTGACGCATTACTTTAAATTAAATAAACGTACATATTTTTTTTCCTTTCTGATGCCAGTACCACATTAGTTCTCCGGAACCCATGATTGTCCTCCAGCGCCTTTTCCGTCGAGTCCCCATTACTCCCAACATCTTTGTCTGGCAATGTTGCCGGTAACCCCATGGCTAATTTCTGTTTTGCCCACATCGCTGTCCCTGTAGCCAAAGCTAAAGGTCTCTCGTAAAGACTGGCATCAGATGCAATAACGCGTTCAAAAGCCTTATCCTCTAGTATTTTATCTGCTTTCCATATATCCTCTGCTCTCTTATGTTTACTATTCCATGTATCTTGTTCTTTTGCTCCTTCATCAAGAGGATTTACACCTTTATCACCTCTAGCTAAGCGTTCTTGGAGTTTCGTCCCAGGCCCTAGAAAATTCATACCCGGCGCATGAAGTTCAAAGGGAAATTTTTTGATAATATCGTTTAAAATTTCAGATCCTTCTATTATATTCTCTAGTAAAGAAGCCAAACATCACGCCAAATACATCGGCCCATCTGGAAGGTCAATCAACAAACTGCCACAACCGCTCGGCCAGGTAGCCAGGAAGCTCCAGAACGGGAAGATTTTGGTATCTCCGCGGTCTCCCTGCGAGTTATGACTATCGCCGTTGGTTGCAGGTGGTCTAATCTAGCGAGTTAAGAAAGTTATGGTTTTACACCGTTATCACAAGCAAATGCAATGGTAGTGGTTTATTTTTTCACCTCCTGCAATTATAAATCACGTTTGAAAATACAATAAATTAATTACTGTATAACGTTTTAATTGGTTTTAATCAAGCTTCAGTAATATGAACATTAGGTCAAATCAAAATTACCATCGCAAGCACTTTTCTATAGTATTTTTTTTTCAAACGTCTGTAAACATTATGAACTTTATTGGTTAATAAAATCCCTAAAATAAAATCATAAAAATATGAGTACAATTAACTACGAAGTAAAGCTGAGGTCAAAGACTTGGAATTGGGAACAACAGGAAATGACAGAGTAACAAAACAGGAAATAAACGGTCAAATTACACAGGTAAATGACCTAGGGTTCAAGCGACAAAATCAAAGTAACTCACCAAAAATTCCAATGATGGCGGCGGAATGCTGACCAGCTACGGACACGAATCACGGCGGGTGTAGGAGTCCAGAATCGACGTGATTGGTTGACGTGGGCGTGGTCGACCGAATTTGGGGGAAACACGATATCGGGGGAAAGATATCGAGGAGAGAGGATGGACAGTCAGGAAAAGAGAGGCAAGAAGTGAAGTGTTGGGAAGTAAGGGGGGCTGGATCGAGTAAGTCCCGCAACACTTAGGTTATAGTAAAATACCGGGTGTTGTCGACCTTCCAACCAAGTCCACCAACGCAGGGCCAACAGAAGCACTACAGCGACCACAACCCAGAGGGAGAAGAGGACGGACCGTGTCTGCGACCGGAGGAGCCTTGGGAGAATTCTTCAAGACAACCACCGACAAAGGGACCCGGGACCACTTCTGGACGCTGGACCACTCCTGGACACCTTGACCACTGGACGGGACCACGGAGAGGCCAAGGACCGACCGACAACGCAGGGAGACCGCCTGACAGCCAAAATTCCGGACTGCGTGGTATGTGATCTTCACTAAATTGCACCTCTAGTTAAAAGGGAAAAATTTGAGAGAGAACAGTCGAAGGTTAAGGGAAATGATTTGATAATAATAATGACTAAGCAATGATGAAGATATTTAAAAGTTAAAGCTTACTAAGACAAGCAATAAATAATCTAAACAGAAAGGGGAAATATATATATATATATAAAAAATTAAGAAGCCTCAGAGTAAATGGCAGGGTTAATTGTTAAAATAAATTAAAGACGGTAGACATAATCAGAATGGCCTATAGGCCAAGTTGAGGGGTAAAATAGTTGTACATAAAGATAGCAGTAGCTCGATGTCATTAACCATCGTTCAATTAATTTAGTAAGTGTTAATGAATAACTGTTACATGAATGAATTGATTATTGAAGTATAAAGGCCCACACGGCTTAACATTTTAATGTAATATAATGTGACAATGTTTAATTTGGAAAGGTTTAAGGGTAATTATTTTGATGCGTAATTGATGGATGAAATATAAAGGACTAAACTATTAATAAAGTGAATTGAGTAAAACTTTAATGGTAGATTAAAGGCTACATGCCCAACAATGTAAATTAAATGTTAAATATCGAGTTAAGGGTGTGTATTCATATGGAAGGTGTGGACTGTGACGTATAAGTTGCCTTAAAGAACTTTGGCCATGCCAGAACAGAGTGATTATTATTAATGATTTGTTAGCTTAAGAGAGTATTGATTTATATTGTGTTTGTCATTTCAGTTGTATTTTATAAATAGGAGTTAGGGCACAGAGGCCTCTATTTAAAGGGTTGTCACGAATATTTATCATTACATAATAAGGAGGAAATAATCATCTGATTTATGAATATTAAAAGGTATATGTTATTACAGACGCTGGTGTCATTTCAATCAATTTCCTGGTTTCCATCTCACTAAGCTAAGCGAGTTATGATCCAAACTTAAGAGAGAAAGAAAATAATCTTACACGTCAGTATAATAAAAAGTAAACATTAGTTTTAAAACAACTTACACTTTGTTCATGTTTAAAAAAGATTCCTGAAATAGGATTAAAATAAATTACCAACATCTTTTTTAATAGGTATTTTGTTAATCTAGCACAAGTAATTAACTGGTACAAGTAATTCAAAACGTCTATGTCCTTTTCCACATTTAGAGGGGGGCCAGTCATGTAATATTTCACGTTTATTCTTGCTTCCCCCATAAGACAAATGTTCCCTGTTAATTAATTAAGATCAACGGTTTGTCCAAAACCTTTAATATCTAACTCATCATGAAAATAAAAAAATAACTAGCCAGAGTAGGGTATTTAAATAAAAAACTGTTCTCCAATTTGAATATTTTATATTTAGGAATTTTATTAAACTATTTTTATCTTTGATATACAAACATTTTATTCTAGGCTTAGTAGGAATGTTTATCAGTTTAAATGACCCGTTGAGGATCAAGTGAGTTTACAGTTAACAATGTAATCATAGGAGACATAATTGATAAGTGAAATCTTTTGTGACTTTTTGGGTATACTAAATAGTTTTATTGCCATACCCAGAAAGGTTTTTATATCATAGTTATATTATGTATTATGGTATATACTAACTATATACTGTTATATTTACCTTTACAGATGAAGGTGCAATTCTAACTCTATCGATATTTGAAGAATTATATGTTATTTGTATAGTTTATTTTCTAAATCGCAGAGTAAAACGGGAACAAAACATCAATACAGTGTGAGGTGTATCGAACCGTGAA
Organism: Allygus modestus; assembly: GCA_963675035.1. Lineage (NCBI taxonomy): Eukaryota > Metazoa > Arthropoda > Insecta > Hemiptera > Cicadellidae > Allygus > Allygus modestus. The sequence continues at coordinate 167,165,540 of OY776113.1, forward strand.
AGTTGTCAAGTATTGTAGGACGAGAATGAAATTGGAAATCTACTGTAAGTTTGCGGTTAGTATTCTTCAATATTGATTTCAATCTTTCAATTTAAAACTTTTCAATTAAAAGTCAAAATTAAAGGCCTTAGGTCTATTATTTAATTGTAGTTAATTATAATGTATTGTAATAGATTTTACAATAAAAACATCCTTTTTGTAATCTTGTTGTTGATAGTTTATTTCTTTAATGAATTCTAGATGAAATTCAATGTTAAAATATATCTTATTTTTACATAATACTGTTATAATACCCCCGTCGCAGCAAATCTGCGTATTCAGCGAATTTCCAATGAATATATATGTCTTAATATTACATTAAGCCTCTTACTAGAATTCATAAGAAATATATTCATAAAGAAGCGATATTTAAAATATTCATTATTCTCCATAAGAATAACATTAGGGATGAGTACGCAGGTTAATAATGGATTTTTATACAAATATCAATAGAACTCATCTAAGTAAAGTCACATACCAAGTTTCATCCATATACATTCATAAATAAGCGATATTTAACATTTTTATTAATCTCCATAAGAATAACATGGGGACCGAGTACCTAGGTTTCCTGCTTCGGGAACCATAGGCGAAAAATTGGTTTTTTGTTCAAACATCAACAAACCACAACCAGATGAAGCGATATACCAAGTTTCGTCAGTTTATGTTCATAAATAACCGAGATATAAAATTTGTCTTTTTCTCCATAAGAATAACATTGGACAACGTACTGTGTTTAGCACTTGTAATATCTCAGCAACCAATTGACGTAGAGCAATGATCAAAATACCAAATTGTTTGTTTTTTAAGCTGAATTCAATGGTATAAATTAAAATTTGATTTAAATAAAAATTACATGTGAAAACCCAAAAAAAACATTTTTGGGGTACAAAACCCCCCCAAAAACCCCTCTTCGGATGGTGCGATTTGTCTGGTCTTCGAACTCGTTCAAATAAATGGTACTTTACATATTTTTACCAAATTTTATTAATATCGGACTTTTTTTACGAGAGTTATCGTGCTTACGGACACACACACACACATATATATATATATATATATATATATATATATATATATAAATTTGAACGAATGGTGTTTTTGACATCTGGGGACCTCAAAACGAAAAGTTATCATGGTCTCGGGCTTAAGTCTTACCATGAGACCTACGGTAATAGCTTCTTCCCTATAGGGGAAATTCGCTAAAAGGTTGAACTAGGTGGACCGATGCTTATATGCTTGTAGGTGTCAAATTAGGAGACTCAATCATTATAATGACTCAATCATTATAATGTTGAATAACAAGTAGAACCGTTAAATGCTTGATTTTAGCGAATTTCCCCTATAGGGAAGAAGCTATTACCGTAGTCGGCATGGTAAGACCTAGGCCCGGGACCATGATAACTTTTCGTTTTGAGGTCCCCAGACCCCAAAAACACCATTCGTTCGAAACTGTAAATATATATATATATATATATATATGTGTCCGTGAGCACGATAACTCTCGTAAAAATGATCCGATTTTGATGAAATTTGGTATAAACGTGTAAAGAAACATTTATGACTTTAAGTTCGAAAACCAGCCAGATCGCTTTATCCTAAGGGGTATTTTGGGGGGGTTTTGTACCCCAAAAATGGGTTTTTTGAATTTCTTATATATCATGTTGAAAATAGTCAAATTTTAGTTTTCCCCATTGAATTCAGCTTAAAAAAACACACAATTTGGTATTTTGATCATTTCTCTACGTCAATTGGTTACCGAGATATTGAAAGTGCTAAATACAGTACGTTGTCTAATGTTATCCTTATGGAGGATAAGAAAAATTTTATATCTCGCTTATTTATAAACGTATACTGACGAAACTTGGTATACAGCTTCATCTGGTTGTGGACCATTGATATTTGCTCCAAAAAACAATTGTTTACCAAAGGCTACCGTAGCAGCAAACCTGCGTACTCAGCCCCATGTTATTCTTATGGAGAATAAGTAACGTGTTATCTCCCTGTATTATGAAAATAAATTAATGAAATTTGGTATGTGGCTTTACCTACATGAGTTATATTGATATTTGTATAAAACCCCATTTATTGTGTTCCTTGCTTCAGCAAACCTGCATACTCAGCCGCCATGTTATTCTTATGGAAAATAATTATAAATTCATAAATCGTTTATTTATGAATGTATATTGATGAAACTTGGTATGTGGCTTTATGTGGTATTAAGACACATATGCATTGGAAATTCGCTGAGTATGCAGGTTTGCTGCTACGGGGGTATTATTTTAAATTTGTGCTAACTATAGTTATTGTGTTTAATTTGTTCAATAATTCTTTAAGCCAAATGCAATGTAAGCACTAAGTACCCTGATCATAGTTTTCTGACTAGATATTACCGTTCCCTTAAAAGGACTCCTCATTTACATAATTTTTACCACCAAATGAGGAGCAATCAAATACAATTTCTAAGCCCATTAGAGCAGTATTAGTGACTATGTTTCTGCTCTCGTCTGATTGATTTCAGTTGTAAACTATTCAAATCTTACTCTGAAAAATAATTTTTCCGTAACCGCTCTTTTTCAAATGTTGAAATACATACATTTTTACTTTCTCTCCCTATACATAGTATATGGAGAAAGTATTGTTTTCGTAAAAATTTTCGAATTTGAGTTGTTAGTGGAAATATTTGTTTTGGTGCTCCCTGAACCCAAAAAAGAGATTTTTACGTGATGTCTGTTTGTCTGTCTGTCTGTATGGATGTGTACAGAGCTAGAGCCCTAACCAATGGTCCGATTTTTATGAAATTTGGTATGTAGGTACTAATCAACGATATCTCCAGGCATTTTTTTGAATTTTATATTTTTAAGGGTAATTGTCCCCCCAAAACCGCCAAAAAATGTGAAAAATCTAAATTTATCAAAAACGGCTCTAACGATTTTGATTAAACTTAATTTGTTTGTAGAACTTTTGTTTCCCAACAAAATTACACCACTCGCATTTCTGTAAAAATTCGGGTTCAGAAATTACAGGACTTAAAACATCAAAAATTCAGTTTTTTGGATTTTTCATTAAAAAACATAAATATAAAAAAATATTATTCACCATTAAAAAGAGCTCAAAAAACTAAATAATTTAATATTTTGAATTACTACTCTACGATTGTTGGTTGAGGAGAAAATTTAAATTTTCATTTTGCGGTAAACGCAGTACGTTATTCCAACGTTATTCTTCTGGGGAATACAAAAATTACTATTTCTCTCTTATTTACTGATCAATTTCGTTCAAACTTGAGATGCTTGTCAAGTTAGCATTGACCATCAGAAGAAATTCGAAATATGTTGACCCTTAATAACCCTGAGGGGGGAATAGGGGGCATTTCCCCCCTTAAAACCACGTGTGTAGCAATGGATTCTGTAGCGCCTCCAAAACAGGTATTCGGGTGGATGTTTTTGAAAACAACTTGTTTACAAGATTTTCTGTACATTCCACCGTGCTTTGTATTCTATATTTAGTAAATAAAAATTAATTTATTCATTAAAGTTGGGCTAAAGGGAGAAAGTATGTGTCAGTTTCCTGACACCTTTTATTTATTGTTGGGTTTGTCATGTAATTCAAAGAAAGGTAATTGCTGAATTTTGTTAATTGATTTGTTTTGGTGTCTGTAAATTTTATAACTGCGGAGTTAGAAACGCAGATAAGCAAAAGTATATAATTCATGTGTAAATCCCTTAACTATATAATTTAAATAATTTTTCCATATGTTTCAGACAGAAATGTCAAAAATTGGTGAAACATATTTTCTAAAATATATAGCTACACTTAATTATTCTTAAAAAGCTGTTCTTTAGCGCCAGGTTGATATTTGATTATTATGCATTTACGAATAAACTGATCATGTTTAAAATAGTCACAACTTTTATTTCTGTCTGGTTCTCATGTCTTAAAGTTAACCAATGTTGCAAGCGAAGCCCCTCTGAAAGTTTATGTGAAAAACATATTACGGTTCCTAGCTAAGTGAGATAAAATTATGGTTCAGTATTTCCTTGATACAAAACAAATGTCAAGCAAATCTATGCTGAAGAAGCGTTCAAAAACCAAACCCAGTGCAAGGTAAAAGTATCATTATTTGATTACTATCGCTGCATGTTGATGTTGTTGTCATTAGTTACCGTATCTATTTCACTATTGTGGCAAGCCAAGCATCGGAAAAATATAACCTAAATTAAAAATGTGAGCAAGTTATACAGTAAACTTATATAGTTCATAATTTGTGACGAATTATATTTTCGTCAATTATTACATTATTGCATTTTAAATTACGTTCTATAAATTGGGCTCACTGTTACTATTCATGAATATTTCCTTTGAGCTGGGGAAATCATCGACTGCATTAGTGTAGCTATTAAACCCTGTTATTTGATATTCAATGACAGAGAGAGTTAGGATAATCAGTATCATGGAGACACAATCAAATTACAAACATCACAACAGTCTGCATTGTTGTGTGCTGCAATCAGGCCATGACATTTACTCTTGCGTTGCTAAAGTTGTGTTTTAGTTTAAACGATTGCAGATTTGATTAGTTACACTAAACATGATACACACTTAGGTAAAATCCCGTGAAAAATAGTGATTATGGATTACAGGCGAATAAATCATTTAAATTTAAGTGTAACTTACGCTCGAAATAAAGCAGGTTTACTTCCTTTGGTTTACTAGCAGAAAATTAGTTTTGGGACTATTGTCTCATTATCAAATCTATAAATGTGTGGTATCACTCTTTACTATTTCACAATTTTTAACCATTGAAACCTTCTGTAGTGGAGACGACTACTTACATATTCTATCTGCGTGAGCATTAAGTAACTTTCCAAGCGGAAGCTTGGTTTTATCATAGACGGGTGTTAAGCGGCGCAGTTAAAAGCTCGTCAGTGTTAGACAAAGCTTTTACACTTTGTCCTCAGATGTCTTTGACCGCTCACCGACATCAAGTCTCAATATCTGTTAGTATTTAGGAAAAGTCCTATTCTGAATTATTCTTACTGGTGGACTATATAAAAACCTAGCAATGACGACAGATAATTGTAGTCCGACATAAGTAATTTTTATAAACTACAAATATCATTAATACCACGCATAAAAGGGATGCGTCCAATTCGATTGTTCGATTGAAGTGGTACATGAATTTTGGTTTAAACCAATTTCAAAAACACCGTTTAATAAATAATTGACGAAAGACTACTAGTTTCAAGTTTATTAAAGAAAAGTTAAATATTAAATTGGACTTATCACTGGATTAAATGTAAAAAGAACACACACAACGGACGGATTTATTTTTGGAGTTTGACAAATATAAAACAATATTCTTCTTTGAATAATATGATAATTTGAGCATTGTGATTTATTTTACCAGCGGAATAATAACATTTATTCTTTAATTGATTGAAATTGATTTTTCACTCCGTTACATTTGCATACTTAGGCCTTGGACAGTAATAATTTTCCATTTTAATCTCCTTAGATGTCAAAAGATCTTAAAATTGATACAGTTTTAAGTCCTTCCTAACGATTTAATTAATGTGAAATCAAGTAAAATTGTATGCAGTCATGTATGACGAAATAGATTTGTATTGGCTTACTAAGGACGAGAGTTTAATCATTCGATAAATTATTTAGAGGCCCCAACATAATAAAAACAAATCATTACTATAATGGTCCATGATTAACTAACATGAGTGTCAAGTGTTAAATGATTATAATTTCTTGGGTTAAACATTGTACACTACGGAATAGATAGATTGAAGACAGCGCGAGTTTCGTAAATTAACTTTCTAATTACATCACACTAAAGACATTTATCAGAATCCCCAAGAATTCCGTAACAATTTCAGTAGCTTTATTTGCAGTAAACCAATACGCCCTAATAAACAACAGATAGTGTTTAAGTACCAGTTGTATTTTATTTATTGTACCGGGTGTTACGTAAAAGGTGAACTCGATACATATTTTTGGATTCAACACCTAAAATGAGACATATTTTTTACCTGTAGACCAATTGTTTAGTTCCGCTTCGTTTAGCGTCAGTCTCAACATTTTTTACTGAATAAATTCTCAACCGAAAAATATATATGTTCTGAAATTACGAGCAAATACTTATTTGAAATTACGTATTTATTTAATACGTTTGGCAAGCATTAAATATTTATAACAGTTAATTGTTGCCTTTATGTTATTTATATGTTTATAATATTTAAAGAATACTATATGATTTTTATACACTGTTAGTTATGTTTCTATCTGAATAAATATAATAGCAGTGTAAAGTGAACTGTAATTGGACGGAAAGGTAAATTTAAAATTTATCCGACCCGGAGGACAAAATGTTCGATATTAGCGGTTAAAATGATTATTACAAATGCAGATTGTAAACTAATTAATTTGAAAGATAAAGGTTTCGGTGCTACTAATACGTTTACCAGTTGTCTTCAGGTACTGCAGCTGTCCAGGATGTTCCAAAGTAGGGCCGAGGTAGGATTTCGGACATAGGATTGGTGTTAGATGAAGCGGGAAACACAATGACTCACTCGTATTTATAAACTTTAATGTGCATGGGTGTCGTGCAGAGAGGAGTGGGCGATAGTACTACTGTCAGAGAACAAATGTTAAACACTCGAGTTTGGAGCTCTACAGAAAAGTAACTAAACTACTTAGAAAAACACGGAGTACATTAAAATTGTATTGGTTTTATTGTACGTATTCCTATAAAAATAAATATTATAAATATAGTAGTGGCATCGCAAAAGAAAATAACAAAAATGCTTCAACTACTAAACATATATTTTTTTTCAATCGTATAATATATCCCACCTTTCCTTTACTGCTATATCCTAATCCTTCCGGTAACCTGCGCAATATTCCTGCTTGTGGAAGATGTGCCGAGCAGCTATGCTGGGGTTTCCTAATCCGCAACAGTGATGATTGTTCAATATTGCATCATTTACTGATTTTTTATGATAAAATTTCATTATTTTAGATAGAATGAATTCAAATCAAATCCAAATGTATAATTAAATTCATATAACTGATTCATTATTGTTAATTAATTATAAGTATTTCATTTTACCTGTTGGCAGCACTGAAGTAACAGCTGTTATAATTGTAATTAAACTCAATTAGAATAAATTAGTTCATTAGATGGCTGATTCCCAACATGAAACTATCTCGTTTACATAGTAAGTTTCAAACTTAAATTATTATATTTAAATTAATTTAAATATCAATATATTATTTATATTATTAATTATTTATATTTATATTTAAATATCTGCGTTCATTGCCAGATATATTATTATTGTTTTGTATAATCAATCTTTGCTAATTTCAGATTAATAATGATGCAAATGTAAAGTAACCAATTATGAATATTCCTGTCTTTTTCATGTATAATTTTGCTCAAAAAGCACATTGTTGCTAGATTTTATAAACTTCAATATTTAATGTTAAAATGATTTTAAATGCTACTAAAGATGTTTCATTATGTAAAATAATTAGTTTACCTGTTATTATTTAGTTTGGATTTGTTCCAGACGAGTTCAAGTAGTACGGATGGGAATCAGGCCGGTAATCACCAGAAAGTAAGAATAGATATACTGATATAGTATTATAATTAAAATGTATTATTTTAAAAAGGAAATAGATTTTTTAAATTAAATAAAACACGATCTTACAACGGCAATAAACGTCTTCTACTCTAATCAGTTGCCCAATTACCATGTTTGTAGTGTTGCATAACATCTGATGTATCACTCTATAGGCTATTAAATAGCGCAGTTATCCAAATTAAATATACAAGTGCAGCGCTCCTGAAATTGGCCATATTGTGTAGGGGGTGTTGTACAATCAGTTATGTCAAATAAAGTATTGTGTTATGCATTGTTAAAGTTCTACATCCATTTTTTGTTTTCATTTTTTATGGTTTATGACTGTTAATTTTGTTATGCAGTTTTATAAGTACTTCTTGTTTATTCTAATGTAATTTTAAATTATATTTGCAATGCTATTTGATTGATAACGACGTTGATTAGTAGGGAACACGTTTGCTGGTGCCATTGAGATCTACCGTTTTTACATATATCTCATTTTTTACGCTGGTTTGACATTTTGCAAACTCATGAATTGCCTTCATGCCCTCTCGTGTATTGCGGTCCACTGATGTATCGTGGATTGTGTGGGAGGTGAAGCATGCATTGTTCACCAACAGGCAGATAGATGAGTTACGGTCTACACCAAACTCATGAATTGCCTTCATGCCCTCTCGTGTATTGCGGTCCACTGATGTATCGTGGATTGTGTGGGAGGTGAAGCATGCATTGTTCACCAACAGGCAGATAGATGAGTTACGGTCTACACCAAACTCATGAATTGCCTTCATGCCCTCTCGTGTATTGCGGTGCACTCATGTATCGTGGATTGTGTGGGAGGTGAAGCATGCATTGTTCACTAACAGGCAGATTGATGAGTTACGGTCTACACCAAACTCATGAATTGCCTTCATGCCCTCTCGTGTATTGCGGTCCACTGATGTATCGTGGATTGTGTGGGAGGTGAAGCATGCATTGTTCACCAACAGGCAGATAGATGAGTTACGGTCTACACCAAACTCATGAATTGCCTTCATGCCCTCTCGTGTATTGCGGTGCACTCATGTATCGTGGATTGTGTGGGAGGTGAAGCATGCATTGTTCACCAACAGGCAGATAGATGAGTTACGGTCTACACCAAACTCATGAATTGCCTTCATGCCCTCTCGTGTATTACGGTGCACTGATGTATTTTGGATTGTGTGGGAGGTGAAGCATGCATTGTTCACCAACAGGCAGATAGATGAGTTACGGTCTACACCAAACTCATGAATTGCCTTCATGCCCTCTCGTGTATTGCGGTGCACTGATGTATCGTGGATTGTGTGGGAGGTGAAGCATGCATTGTTCACCAACAGGCAGATAGATGAGTTACGGTCTACACCAAACTCATGAATTGCCTTCATGCCCTCTCGTGTATTGCGGTGCACTGATGTATCGTGGATTGTGTGGGAGGTGAAGCATGCATTGTTCACCAACAGGCAGATAGATGAGTTACGGTCTACACCAAACTCATGAATTGCCTTCATGCCCTCTCGTGTATTGCGGTGCACTCATGTATCGTGGATTGTGTGGGAGGTGAAGCATGCATTGTTCACCAACAGGCAGATAGATGAGTTACGGTCTACACCAAACTCATGAATTGCCTTCATGCCCTCTCGTGTATTACGGTGCACTGATGTATTTTGGATTGTGTGGGAGGTGAAGCATGCATTGTTCACCAACAGGCAGATAGATGAGTTACGGTCTACACCAAACTCATGAATTGCCTTCATGCCCTCTCGTGTATTGCGGTGCACTCATGTATCGTGGATTGTGTGGGAAGTGAAGCATGCATTGTTCACCAACAGGCAGATAGATGAGTTACGGTCTACACCAAACTCATGAATTGCCTTCAAACCCTCTCGTGTATTGCGGTCCACTGATGTATCGTGGATTGTGTGGGAGGTGAAGCATGCATTGTTCACCAACAGGCAGATAGATGAGTTACGGTCTACACAAAACTCATGAATTGCCTTCATGCCCTCTCGTGTATTGCGGTCCACTGATGTATCGTGGATTGTGTGGGAGGTGAAGCATGCATTGTTCACCAACAGGCAGATAGATGAGTTACGGTCTACACCAAACTCATGAATTGCCTTCATGCCCTCTCGTGTATTGCGGTCCACTGATGTATCGTGGATTGTGTGGGAGGTGAAGCATGCATTGTTCACTAACAGGCAGATTGATGAGTTACGGTCTACACCAAACTCATGAATTGCCTTCATGCCCTCTCGTGTATTGCGGTCCACTGATGTATCGTGGATTGTGTGGGAGGTGAAGCATGCATTGTTCACCAACAGGCAGATAGATGAGTTACGGTCTACACCAAACTCATGAATTGCCTTCATGCCCTCTCGTGTATTGCGGTCCACTGATGTATCGTGGATTGTGTGGGAGGTGAAGCATGCATTGTTCACCAACAGGCAGATAGATGAGTTACGGTCTACACCAAACTCATGAATTGCCTTCATGCCCTCTCGTGTATTGCGGTGCACTGATGTATCGTGGATTGTGTGGGAGGTGAAGCATGCATTGTTCACCAACAGGCAGATAGATGAGTTACGGTCTACACCAAACTCATGAATTGCCTTCATGCCCTCTCGTGTATTGCGGTGCACTCATGTATCGTGGATTGTGTGGGAGGTGAAGCATGCATTGTTCACCAACAGGCAGATAGATGAGTTACGGTCTACACCAAACTCATGAATTGCCTTCATGCCCTCTCGTGTATTGCGGTGCACTGATGTATCGTGGATTGTGTGGGAGGTGAAGCATGCATTGTTCACCAACAGGCAGATAGATGAGTTACGGTCTACACCAAACTCATGAATTGCCTTCATGCCCTCTCGTGTATTACGGTGCACTGATGTATTTTGGATTGTGTGGGAGGTGAAGCATGCATTGTTCACCAACAGGCAGATAGATGAGTTACGGTCTACACCAAACTCATGAATTGCCTTCATGCCCTCTCGTGTATTGCGGTCCACTGATGTATCGTGGATTGTGTGGGAGGTGAAGCATGCATTGTTCACCAACAGGCAGATAGATGAGTTACGGTCTACACCAAACTCATGAATTGCCTTCATGCCCTCTCGTGTATTGCGGTGCACTCATGTATCGTGGATTGTGTGGGGGGTGAAGCATGCATTGTTCACCAACAGGCAGATAGATGAGTTACGGTCTACACCAAACTCATGAATTGCCTTCATGCCCTCTCGTGTATTGCGGTGCACTCATGTATCGTGGATTGTGTGGGAGGTGAAGCATGCATTGTTCACCAACAGGCAGATAGATGAGTTACGGTCTACACCAAACTCATGAATTGCCTTCATGCCCTCTCGTGTATTGCGGTGCACTGATGTATCGTGGATTGTGTGGGAGGTGAAGCATGCATTGTTCACCAACAGGCAGATAGATGAGTTACGGTCTACACCAAACTCATGAATTGCCTTCATGCCCTCTCGTGTATTGCGGTGCACTGATGTATCGTGGATTGTGTGGGAGGTGAAGCATGCATTGTTCACCAACAGGCAGATAGATGAGTTACGGTCTACACCAAACTCATGAATTGCCTTCATGCCCTCTCGTGTATTGCGGTCCACTGATGTATCGTGGATTGTGTGGGAGGTGAAGCATGCATTGTTCACCAACAGGCAGATAGATGAGTTACGGTCTACACCAAACTCATGAATTGCCTTCATGCCCTCTCGTGTATTGCGGTCCACTGATGTATCGTGGATTGTGTGGGAGGTGAAGCATGCATTGTTCACTAACAGGCAGATTGATGAGTTACGGTCTACACCAAACTCATGAATTGCCTTCATGCCCTCTCGTGTATTGCGGTCCACTGATGTATCGTGGATTGTGTGGGAGGTGAAGCATGCATTGTTCACCAACAGGCAGATAGATGAGTTACGGTCTACACCAAACTCATGAATTGCCTTCATGCCCTCTCGTGTATTACGGTGCACTGATGTATTTTGGATTGTGTGGGAGGTGAAGCATGCATTGTTCACCAACAGGCAGATAGATGAGTTACGGTCTACACCAAACTCATGAATTGCCTTCAAGCTCTCTCGTGTATTGCGGTGCACTCATGTATCGTGGATTGTGTGGGAGGTAAAGCATGCATTGTTCACTAACAGGCAGATTGATGAGTTACGGTCTACACCAAACTCATGAATTGCCTTCATGCCCTCTCGTGTATTGCGGTCCACTCATGTATCGTGGATTGTGTGGGAGGTGAAGCATGCATTGTTCACCAACAGGCAGATAGATGAGTTACGGTCTACACCAAACTCATGAATTGCCTTCATGCCCTCTCGTGTATTACGGTGCACTGATGTATTTTGGATTGTGTGGGAGGTGAAGCATGCATTGTTCACCAACAGGCAGATAGATGAGTTACGGTCTACACCAAACTCATGAATTGCCTTCATGCCCTCTCGTGTATTGCGGTGCACTCATGTATCGTGGATTGTGTGGGAAGTGAAGCATGCATTGTTCACCAACAGGCAGATAGATGAGTTACGGTCTACACCAAACTCATGAATTGCCTTCATGCCCTCTCGTGTATTGCGGTCCACTGATGTATCGTGGATTGTGTGGGAGGTGAAGCATGCATTGTTCACCAACAGGCAGATAGATGAGTTACGGTCTACACCAAACTCATGAATTGCCTTCATGCCCTCTCGTGTATTGCGGTGCACTGATGTATCGTGGATTGTGTGGGAGGTGAAGCATGCATTGTTCACCAACAGGCAGATAGATGAGTTACGGTCTACACCAAACTCATGAATTGCCTTCATGCCCTCTCGTGTATTGCGGTGCACTGATGTATCGTGGATTGTGTGGGAGGTGAAGCATGCATTGTTCACCAACAGGCAGATAGATGAGTTACGGTCTACACCAAACTCATGAATTGCCTTCATGCCCTCTCGTGTATTGCGGTCCACTGATGTATCGTGGATTGTGTGGGAGGTGAAGCATGCATTGTTCACCAACAGGCAGATAGATGAGTTACGGTCTACACCAAACTCATGAATTGCCTTCATGCCCTCTCGTGTATTGCGGTCCACTGATGTATCGTGGATTGTGTGGGAGGTGAAGCATGCATTGTTCACTAACAGGCAGATTGATGAGTTACGGTCTACACCAAACTCATGAATTGCCTTCATGCCCTCTCGTGTATTGCGGTCCACTGATGTATCGTGGATTGTGTGGGAGGTGAAGCATGCATTGTTCACCAACAGGCAGATAGATGAGTTACGGTCTACACCAAACTCATGAATTGCCTTCATGCCCTCTCGTGTATTACGGTGCACTGATGTATTTTGGATTGTGTGGGAGGTGAAGCATGCATTGTTCACCAACAGGCAGATAGATGAGTTACGGTCTACACCAAACTCATGAATTGCCTTCAAGCCCTCTCGTGTATTGCGGTGCACTCATGTATCGTGGATTGTGTGGGAGGTAAAGCATGCATTGTTCACTAACAGGCAGATTGATGAGTTACGGTCTACACCAAACTCATGAATTGCCTTCATGCCCTCTCGTGTATTGCGGTCCACTGATGTATCGTGGATTGTGTGGGAGGTGAAGCATGCATTGTTCACCAACAGGCAGATAGATGAGTTACGGTCTACACCAAACTCATGAATTGCCTTCATGCCCTCTCGTGTATTGCGGTGCACTCATGTATCGTGGATTGTGTGGGAGGTGAAGCATGCATTGTTCACCAACAGGCAGATAGATGAGTTACGGTCTACACCAAACTCATGAATTGCCTTCATGCCCTCTCGTGTATTGCGGTGCACTCATGTATCGTGGATTTTGTGGGAGGTGAAGCATGCATTGTTCACCAACAGGCAGATAGATGAGTTAAGGTCTACACCTTTCGTTTAAAGGGCGACCAAACAATAGACTTTAAATACCTGTTTTCATCTATTTTTATTGTACCTGTTTTTAGTAGAACATGAATAACGTAAGTACAACGAACTTGAATGACAAGTTTTTTTTTACTATTTTAAGGTTAAGCATGTTTTGGGATACATTTGTCTTTAAATATAGTGCATTTAACAATAGTTTTGCATTAATATAAATATTACAGAAGCTTAATTTAAGTTGATATTTATTTGTACCTGCAACATGCACTGAATATCAATTCTTGAAAATTCACATTCCTACTTTAATTTCGTATTTTAGGTATTGTTAGTCCTTTCTGAATTGGAGACGTTTCCTAAACTATGTATGATTAGTTTTATTTTATTTTTATTTTACTGACTCATTGCATTATAAAAACAAATTTTGAGTATTTCACCTAGTTAAATAGACTTAATCAATTACATATAACTTAAAATTCCGTTTAGAAATGGAATTGGTTCCATGGGTTCCATGTCCGATAGATAAAATGTATATATTCATATCTGTATCAAAGTATAAAGCATTTTACAGATGTTTAAGTTCTTGGATTTTTGTTTTATTATTCAATGGCTCCCCATATTATTGGTAGGTTTAAGGCTCTAAATATAATTTACTTCAAAATCTTTTTTTGGGACGTTGTAAAATTATTGAACCATGTTCAACTTCAATTTTCTCTTGTCAAAAGTAATTATTTTCAAAAAAGACATAAGTAATTTTACTCAATTCATCCCGACGACCATATTGATTAACCGCCACTATCCCTCAGCTCTTCATCCATTCAAGGGACGCTAATGAAGTTGAACTGAAGACATCCGAAAATGATTAACGGTCTGTTATGGATCATGTTTTCACTAGGCCGTCTTAAGAAATCAGTAATGTATCTCGTATAAATAAAATATGAATATAAATTCATCATTTATGTATACTATAATTGCATTTCAAGTGAAATTTTCACAAATTAGTATAAAATATTAAAATACATTAAATAGTATTTTTGTGGCCGTAGTATTTAATTACACGACGAAGGTAACTTTTAGTAGGGGACCCAGCCGCCTCTATCGTGCATATTAACGAAGTAAGTGATATCCAAAATATATACTATTTTTGTTGATTGGGCATTTTATGGGACACTTTGGGGCTTATGAAAACCAATGTTGGAGCAAAAAACTCTCTTGCAATATATGATTTATATCATGTTAAAGTTTTGTAATTTTTACAATATTTTAACTATACTTGGCATATGTTTATGACCATAGCTTCAAAACTATTTGGTATACTAATATGGATGCAATATACGATGTTATAAGAATAGAAAATAAAAACTAATTGGGATTTAATAAGTCATACATTTTAATCCTGTTGCCCATTTTTACATTTAGTGGATAGTATATTTGATTTTATTTATTTACATGTTTTTTTCTGTTTTGCATACTGACGTTGTCTTTTAAATTGTAAACTGTAAACAAAAATTTAGTTTCCTGTGTTATCGTCTAAGTCAACATTTTCTGCTGTTGCCATCACAATCTCACATTTTTATGGATCTCTGGCACACATAAAATCAATCATACATTACGTTATTTTTTTTCTTACCAGAACAATCCCTTTGCATGACAGTTTGCATTTGCAGTACCCGGTACAGTACTTTCTTCGCAAAACTGGTAATTGCGGGAAGGAAGATTTTTTTCCATAATGGGAGCCAAACATTTGTTAACTAGTTCTTCCAAAGTAGTCTTCCAAATTCATCATGTGATAGCATTTTTATTTTAGATTTGGTCATACTTTTATATTGCTAACGAATTAACTAAGCTTCTGATCAAATTATAATATAATCGTGCTCTGTAGGTCTAAATACCTGATTTCACACTTTGATGTTACAAACAGGTGAGTTCATAAATCATTATTAATAGTTTCATATCTCTCTACCACAAGACTAAATAAAACATCTGCACGCTTCCATAAAACATCTTTAAACCCGCCTATGCCATGTAACCATACATACAGAGTTAAAGAAAACATTATACAGGGTGTTAAAGAAAACCTTTCAGGACTTTGAGATATGTTTCCTTTTACAAGAGGAATTAAAAAAAATACTGTTATATCCCTGAATACTATAAGTTTTACTCATGTGTTTAATTTAATCAGATTTTTCTAGATTTACATAACAAAAGCATATTCTGTTGAATCATTCTTACATGTTATTGTTTTCAATTTATCTTTTAATAAAATCACCTTGTTTGCAAAATGTATTGATCTGGATGTAATAAAGATTATACAGGATATCTCGCAACTATTTGATCAAATTTTACCAGGTTGTTCAGCAGGTAAAAACAAGCTTAACATGCAATATAACATATGTCCTCTCTCTTTTCGTTTTCCAACTGTCGGTCTGTATGTGTTTTTTACATAAATAAAAGATAACTTTTTAACCACTTCAAACTTCAAACTTGGTACATGTATGATGACTAAGAGGACCCACCCCCTAATTTGGTACGGAGTATCAAGTTTCTAATTGGTACCAATTAAAAATGGCAGCCATTCTATTTTTTTTTTATTATCATCTCAAAAACCGTAATATTTATTTAAAAAAACCTGTAAGAATCAAAACAAATTTTTCATTTTGTCCTAAAAATAATGGTATGAATATTTTAACTATAACATTTTAAACAACTGAGAAATTGTGATTTGTAAAGTTCAAACATGATGTTTTAGTCGATAAATGATGTAGAAAGAAATGAACTCAGTTATTAATGATTCTATAGTTCAAGTCTTCATATCATTATTTTTAGGACAAAATGACACAGCTTTTTTAATTCTTACAGTTTTTTATTAAATATTACGGTTTTTGAGCTAATAAGATTTGAAAATAAAAATGGCTGCTTTTCTGAATTGGTAGAAATTATAAACTTGATACTCCGTACCAAACTAGGTCCTCTTAGTCATCATACATCTACCAAGTTTGAAGTTGATAAGTGGTTAAAAAGTTAAGTTCATTTATGTAAAAAACTCATACAGATCGACAGACGGAAAACGAAAAGAGATAGCATATATGTTATACTGCATTTTATGCTTGTTTTATCTGCTGAACAACCAGGAAAAAATTGTTCAAATAGTTGCGAGACACCCTAAAGGTATGTCCTAAAACGCTTATTTTCAGTCTACCTATGTTTTTTAAATTTTTTTACTTAACGCGTAATATCTTACAAAAATTTGAAGATATCAAATTCAAACTTGGCACTTCTATTACATTTAATAAGACCCATTTTATAATTTAATATCATGTTTAAAATGGAATACCGAAGTAAAATGCTTATTTACGGCATTACTTAATTACTTAATTACTTATTACGCTTATTTTTCCGTCTACCTGTCGGTATGTGTTTTTTTTTTTACTTACAACGTTATATCTTAAAAAATTCTGAAGATATCAAATTCAAACTTGTTACTTATATTACTTTTAATAAGACCCATTTTGGTATGTAACATCAAGTTTCTATTCTGACCATTTGAAAATGGCGGTCAGTTTGGTTTTCAAAACTAAATATATTAGTAACCGTAATATTCATAAAAAGACTGGAAGAATAAAATAAGTTGTGTATTTTTTCCTTAAAATTATGATATGACGATTTTTACTATAAGTTTATATATAACTGATAAATCGTGATTTGTTTTAAGTTAAAACATGTTTTTTGCAATTTCTGTATTAAAATAACATAAGTTAAAACATGATGTTTTAGAACAGAAATGGCAAAAAACATGTTTTAACCTATCTTTAACATGTTTTGACTTCTTAGTTGTTATGATCCTATAGTTAAAATATTCATATCATTATTTTAGGCGTGATAGAGAGATCCTCCGGATCATAATCTGATGAGTAAACAAATACTTTTCCGAAAGATTTACCTTTAGCAGACTACTTTTTTATCATAGTGTTGGTATGTTGTTTCTTTATAATGTATGAAAGAAATAATTCTGTGAGTGTGACTCTAAATCTTGTCAGAATGATTGTACCATTACTTCTTAATACAAATTTTCAGAAATTTCGCTGTTTTATAGCTCAAGTAGGAGTAAAATGGGTCAGAAACAGTTTGAAATCAGTCTTTGGTTACATCTTAAAAGTTTAACTACACTGTCGACTTTTTGTTTTGACCAAAGTATTGAACAAGGCAAGTGCCAACCTAGTAAGCAAATATTATTTTCGTTAGTTTGTAATACTTCGTGATAACTTCTAGGCAGTTTTAGTATAATACAAATTATAAAATTTGTATACATATTTTGAAAATCCAGGGACTGGTACAAAAGTCTAAAAATCTTAAAAAATGGCCATGGAAAAATAAAATAAAAACACAAAACATACAAACAAACGAACAAACAAAAGCAAACAATAAACAAAATTACGATTCCGAAATGCAACACACTTACACACGAGCACATGCACGCTTGCCCTTTTGAGTTAAATTTACGAGGGTTCGTTAACTGTTGCATTATAACTTCAGAACCATTCAATTGCAATGCGATACAAAAATTTGAACAGATAAATTGGAAGTAAGATAGAGGGCAAGTAGAAACACTCACAACTAATTATCGTGTAGCAGCTTAAGAACGTTGTTGTCGTTGGAACGGTTATGCTGAGAGCCTCCAGATGCCATACTTAACTCTTTCTCCCCACTCGATGTTGCGGTAACTTGAACTGGGGCGACAAAACGTTTAGAGTGGTGCGCAATGGAAATGTCAGATTAACCTAATCCTAAAAAAATTGTATGTTCGCATATGATACACATGGAACGATAAAGATTAAAATGTCTAATAACAAAGATTTAAAATTGCATCCAAACTATTTGTGGATAGTTTATAAAACTTTGATCATTCGGCGTAAAATAATAGGTGTAATGTACGAACTATAGATTTGTATGTGTAATGTACGAACTATAGATTTGTAGGTGTAATGTACGAACTATAGATTTGTAGGTGTAATTTACGAACTATAGATTTGTAGGTGTAATTTACGAACTATAGATTTGTAGGTGTAATTTACGAACTATAGATTTGTAGGTGTAATGTACGAACTATAGATTTGTAGGTGTAATTTACGAACTATAGATTTGTAGGTGTAATGTACGAACTATAGATTTGTAGGTGTAATTTACGAACTATAGATTTGTAGGTGTAATTTACGAACTATAGATTTGTAGGTGTAATGTACGAACTATAGATTTGTAGGTGTAATTTACGAACTATAGATTTGTAGGTGTAATGTACGAACTATAGATTTGTAGGTGTAATGTACGAACTATAGATTTGTAGGTGTAATTTACGAACTATAGATTTGTAGGTGTAATGTACGAACTATAGATTTGTAGGTGTAATGTACGAACTATAGATTTGTAGGTGTAATTTACGAACTATAGATTTGTAGGTGTAATTTACGAACTATAGATTTGTAGGTGTAATGTACGAACTATAGATTTGTAGGTGTAATTTACGAACTATAGATTTGTAGGTGTAATGTACGAACTATAGATTTGTAGGTGTAATGTACGAACTATAGATTTGTAGGTGTAATGTACGAACTATAGATTTGTAGGTGTAATTTACGAACTATAGATTTGTAGGTGTAATGTACGAACTATAGATTTGTAGGTGTAATGTACGAACTATAGATTTGCGTATATAGCATGCAAAATACAGTTTAATTAATATATTGATAAAACTTGAAAGAGTAGGACAGAAATGAACTAACATAATGGGGGTAGTTTCTACTAGATATTATAGTTCGAATGGTTTTAGTTGAGGTTTTAACTGTTTTAAAAGACAGTTAATATCAATTTTAAGGTGTCTACAAACCCCATGTGAATATTCTTTTTTTACTTTAATACCAATACAAGTTTTTTTTAAGAACTGGCACGCCTGTTGTGCACGAGTTTGTTAAACCTTCTGATACTTCTGATACTCAAAACCTAGAACCTGGAGGATTTGCACGCTTTCGACCTGGAAGTTTTCCACAGCAATGTAAAAGAGCCAATATCAGGTTTTTTTTTTGGTCAAGCATACATTGGGAAGGAAATTTGGCACTTTTATACATAATCAGAATTTTTTAAACTCGGGTTGCCACCTACCCACTTGTTATGAACCCCAAAAGAGGACAGAATTCGTGCTTTATATGATATTGATCAAATACATGATTATAAAAACGAAATATTACTCGATTTCAAGTATCGGGTATAGTTGTTTTAATTTAAACTCCAATTTATATTTAGGAGAAAAATCAAATGGGGAATTAAAAAGGGATATACTCTGTTCTAGTTTCGGTATATGACATAGCTGAAAAATTCCATGAGAAAATGTAGAATATAATATATTTCTGTATATTATTAGTAACGGTATATTAAAATATTCTTGAGAAGGAATGTAATCATTTTGGTCTTGGCCGTTACTGAGAAAGTTTAACTCCGTATAAGATAAGCAGTGTATAGAACCTCCAAAGCTGTCTACGTCGTACTTTATAATGTAAACTAGAGGTGTCCAATGTGCGATGTTAAGAGAAGCTCCGACGATTTGAGAAACGTGTACTTCAGTCGGTGTATAAAACCTCACTTATATAGGTGAAAAACATACGTAATTGCAGTTTTGCATGTTTTAGGGTGTTTCAAAATTAACAAATAAATACTGATTATGAATTGCAACTGCAGTTGTGTATTTCCTTAAAATTCTCTCCAAAAAGAAAAGTTGAGAATCAATAGCAGCTGTCAAAAACTAAGTGTGAAGAACAGACGATGATTTACGGCTCGCTCTTGCTAATAACTTCACAAAAGTTGCGCCGCTGTGTCAGAGTCAGTCACTTTGTTTTTCGGCGGTAATCTTTACATTTATTTAGTTAAAATTCAAGTAGTACACAATTCCATTCAAATAACCTATGAAATTAGTCCAAGATTTTAGTAAATGTTAGTAATTATGATATTAAAAACAATAGTTTTTGGTTAAACCTTTTATTTAGAGTTGTTTGTATTTTGTTGGTGTTTTGTTTGGTTTATGAAAATCGCCGAAGGATGAACAAATTCTAGGAGTTCAAAATGCGTGTTTTGTATAATATTTGTCTTATAAACTTTTGTTTATTCATTCCAGTAAATAGATAATACCAATTCCTAAAACTCGTTTTAATAGGGTCGGGTTCGTAATATTACATTTATTCATTAAAAAAACTAAAAGATTAACGGTTTCTATAATCAAGTCAATCTCAAAACATTTGCAATTAGGTAACTGTTAATCATGAATTGCTCGTATCCGTGGACCAACGAATAAAATATTGTAGGAAATTAGGGGATTATGGCAAAATCTGACTTTACTGGTTGAAGGAGCTACAGAGGATACAGAGGAACATTGTGTTTTGTTTTATTTCTCCACCCCAATGCAATTCAAAGCTTAATTGGCACTAATTATTTTACACTGGGGTAAAAACACTAGCGTTGGTGGTAAACAGATTTAGCAAACAAGATAAACAAATCAGTTGACCATAATCAGGCAAAACACAGGTAACTCCCAATAAATATGCTAGGGACTTATACAATTCATTTTGTTAGCGAAAATATAAGTACATATACTGAAAGAAAGATATGAAAAGGTACGGTGCGTTCCTTTCTTATTCTATTCAAGTTTGCTAGGTTTGCTAGGTAACCATATTGCTAGGTTTATAGATATTTTAGAAAAGACATTTGCACCGGACTAAATCTACCGGATTGTTATTGAATTAACTGGATCGTTAATGTATTTCGACATTATACAGAATTTAATTGTTTAACCACAAATACAATCCACCCTAAAGGTAAATCCCGAACTGAGGTGCCACCACAAACCATCTTAAAACATGTTTCGTATTAAGGATTAATTTTTAATGTTTGATTTTTGATTTTAATTTTAAAACACAACACTGTTTTATGTCATTTAAAATTTGTTTAAATCACCTGGTTTTAGCTGTTGCCCCGTTACTGTAAGCGTTTAATATGTAGTGTTACAAGCGTCTTGGTAAGGCTTCGGACCAAGATAACTGTCAACATAAAAAACACGTTTATCAATCTTTAGTGTATGCCATAAACACAACTTTGCAAGGAACCCCCAAAAGGATTTTATGTGTAATTATAAGATTCCATTATAGAATCCTAGGCTCGTGAACCACGCTTCGGGCCATCCTCTAACGTGTTGTGTAAAGCTACATTGTTACAGTACTAGACTTATAAAGCAAGTTTGCTACTAAGCCAGAATGTTTCAATAGGACCAAGAGGTGTTTTTTGTGTATGTTTATAACCGAGGTCGTTGATACAAAGCATGTTAAACGGACGCCTTAACTAATCAAAGTTAACAAACCGCGGTTGGTCATGGAAGTTCGGAACTACGCACGTTTACATTAAACTTTCTCTTCGGTGGGACTCCATAGATAGCTCTCACAAAATGAACTTTTACAACGCGTATCAAAGACTTGAGGACACATGAGAAGATACACTTCGAAGGTCAGAGCAAGTTAATATTTTAATCTGAGTAATACTATGAATAAAACCTTTTAAGTATATATAATTATAAGTATATATCATGTATGTTCTTTTTAATAGTTTTTGGATTTTGTGGATCTCACTTACAGGTCCTATGTCACCTAGGAGGCCAAGTCTTTTTAAAACTATCTAAATAAATGTAATTGAATCTTGAAAATTACACTGTGGTTGAAGTTGTTAGAGTTCACTTAAACAGTAAAAAATGTGATTTGAATAAATCAAAATTGTTTCACAACTTATCAGTACGTTTCGATCCCAAGAATTACCCTAAAAACCATGTTAACTATACTTTAAACTATTTTAAACTAATAATTCATCTACGATGTCATTGTTTGACTGAATTGAATAAAAAACAAATTTAAATTATTATCTGCTTCAAACTTTCACCTCATAGCTAGTCTGTTGACTGGTGATATTGTTTTCCTGAAAGAAGTAAAAGTGACTAACCGGTATATTCAATTATACCTATCATATTTCCAATGACATGACACTAAAAAATGTTAGTAAAAATATTATAGGAAAGAATTGAAAAAATGTGTTTTATCAGCAAAAGATTTGTGTATTTTTATAAAAATTTCAATTTCGGAAGTAACATCGCATTCTGTCTCTCCTTGGAGGGTGATCACGTTTTCATTAATCTGCTAAGTCTATCAGATCTTTGAGTAAATGATTAGCAATCAGTAAGGAAATGAAATCGAATAACAAGTTTAGAGGAAATTTATATGAAGTTAGGTAGAATAAATACAACTAACTTCAATTAGAAATGGCAACCAATTTATTTTTGTTTTGTCTTCTTAAACGGTGGTTTAAATTGTTTAATTTGTTCCTTGAAAGCCCATTAATGAATATTTTTAATGTAAGAGTACCTACCAAATACGTTGTTCTGGGGCGATTCCAAATACTATCCGTCAATGAAAGGTCCGGCATTCTATAAATCCGTAATCTAGGATTTATAACACATATTAAAAATAAAAACTGTTCCAGGCTATATTTTTAGAAGGGGAGATAGATGAAGGAATTATCTAATTTCTTGCGAACTGTTTTGCCATCCCTCAGGAAAACTTATACAACAGGAACGTATTTTGTATTTTATTTCTCTGAGCAGAATGAGAACTGTATTCGATGTTTAGGACAATAAAACATACATCACTGCCTAGTTGGCAAGGCTCTTGGGGTTTCAGTGTCCGACGATTCCTACTCCAAGTGTTGTACTCGCTCTCCAACTCCTTTTACTCTGGAGGCACTCTGAAATGACCGATCACAATATGGCTGTAATATGCGCGCTCTAACTTTTGACTTAGGATTTGCACAGTGTGGCAACGGGAGCGAAGAATTGGACAGTTCGGGACGTGTCGCAGCGACGCCTCCAAGCAGTCCTAGGTTTGATGGGGGTGTTCAAGGAATCCACATCCCTTGCTACCACATTACTGTACCAATAGACCACGCCCTCTGACCAAGGTTGCTCCTCCCCGTCAGTGATGATTCCAACAGACATAAACATCAGAATTGTCGCATACTCCTAAAATACGACAAGTTCAAACGACGAATCTTGTCATTTTAATATAATTTGATACCGGTAATAAATGAATTCCTTGAGAGAGTACATTTAAATTATTTTCATGAACTTTAAACGGTAAAGATTAGATTGATTAAAAGTTATTTATTTTATAAAAAGCAAACCGACTTTTGATCAATAGGCTGTATCCAATGCTATACCCCGGGCACATTATCTTTGCAAGAATATCTTTGAATGATTGTGACTAAATGCTACAGTTATTTAGCGATAATTCTATGTTCTTTTTCATTTACTGAAATTAATGAAAATAATTATTTATTCGTCACAAACATTCAGTTTACAAACATCATATGAGGACATGCATAAAAATACAAGCAAGTGCACCTAATAATAGTACATACATTTAAAAATATTTTAACATTAACCTTACAAATACCTTATTCCAACACATACAAAAACAATTAAACATTTACTTAGTAACAAATAAATTAGCAGCCTCCTAGTTAGAACCAGTATTGAGGCTACCATCTCAAGACTTAATTCAAAGTAAAGTGACAAACACATAAGCGAACCTAAATACTTCACGGTTAAAAGATCTTAAGTAGTTTTACATAATCAATTGCTAATATAAAAGGCTAACTTTCTTAGTCAAGGCTTTTATCGGTAGACATTTCAAACTGGCCAAAATCAACAACAAAAGTGCTACTAATAAGTACTGTAGTTGGTGTCTAGTATATTTAAAAACCAATAACAAAATCCTTTCTTGAAGATCAAGACCACGGTGGCATTACGTTTACGAAATCAAAAGATTATTTTATTAGAATAATTTAGCCTTAAGAGTATATTTATGTCTACTAGAAACCGCACATAGGTCGAAATTCGACCAAATATTATTTGACGTATATTTGAAAAAAGGTTTAATATTTAGTGTTTTTTTGCGCTCATCTCTCTTCCCTCTCTCTCTCTCCCCCTCCCCAACCCTCAACCTCAGGTATTTGTTTAATGTGGAGTTAAAAAGGATAGCAGAAGGGCGTCACCATTCCAGTAAACAGTAGCCTTTTTATTTACGCCTGAAACCTCTCCACCTCATCCTCTCCCATTTCTCATCCTCCCCCCTCACAGACAGGTTTAATTTTTTTTAACGTGGAGGTAAAAAGGATAATAGAAGGGTGTTGCCATTCCAGTAGCTAGTAGTACTTGTATTTACATTATGCCTGAAGCATCTGTTCTCCCAGTGTTGCTAGCATTTGTTATATCAACAGCTGTCAAATATAAAATTATGTAATCAATTACTGTCTTCCATAAGATTAACATTGAAACTTTGAAAGCCTGTGAGGCGTAGCCCTGAGAGCCGACGTAAATTATAATGGGCTTCTGCTCATTTATAGGACACTACTTTTCTAACGGTATGCGCAAATTTCTCCTACGATGCACAGAAGCTGAGAAAAAAGGAGGACAAGTTTTGTGCTTGCCTATGTGCTGATGCTGATAAACTGTGTTTACTCTATTCAGCTTGTTGACCTTGCAATTCAGTACATTTATTTCCCAAATTAAATCGTATGGACACATTACAAACTGTAAGGGCAGCTAGGGCTCTTCCTTTAAGTCCGTTCTTTATGAAGTTTGGGCACAAACAACCTCGGACTGAGCTCTATCCAATGACACGAAAAATATAATAATCTGTTTAAAACTTTAGGAGGAGTCGCAGTCACAAAAAACTCATAGCGGTTTTTGGTTATCAAATAAGTATAGAAGATTGCGATAAAAAGTTAAACCAACATATGGTCTGGGACTATGTAAAGTTTCAATGACAATTATATTGTTAGTAATATGACTATAATTTACCAGTCCGGACAAACCCCTATGCTTCATTGGCTTTTCAATTTTGTTGTTGTGATATCACGAGTGGCTAAACTCTTTTTATACTATTTTCACAACAGAGAAACTCAGAATAAACTGTTGATTATCAGCCTCCTTGTACCTAATGTCTGAAGATAATCAGTTGAAAGGTTACATCTAATAAAATAGCATGAAAACACCATTGCACACAACTTATTTCTTGTCTTTAAATCTCGAGAGATAGTTCATAGTTGGAAACGTTTTCTCTGAGGAAAGTTTAGTCAACCATTAAGGTTATCTAAATGTATTGAACCATCAGAAAATCAACACAGAACTTTGGAGAAATAAAAACAACGCTGGACGCTTGAACTTTTCCATTTGTGTAAAAGTTCTGGCACTTGAGACATATACTGTGTTTGTGTTGGCCACTTCCCTAACTACTATATGTTACGCACCAGGCACTAGTAATAAACAGTTTACTTGTTTATTTTATAATTAGTGTTTTATTGAATCTGTTGTTAACAGTTTCATTGAATTTCCTTGACAAGAATGTTTTTGGGAGAAAATCTTTCACAAACACATTATTAACCTACAAATAAAAATGTCATCTAACTCTCTAGATTATACAGATGGAGGTAGATTTTGCTTTCTGTTAATTCGATTAACAAAGTTGGGTGGGTTTTATCGGTGCATTACATTGGTTCCACATTAATGTTGATACGAAGTTACATTGTGTATACTGTTTCTCATCTCGTTAAGTCAAACGGTTCGCAGCTGTCCCGCACCAAGCCAGGAAGGAACAGATTTACTCGAACTTCTCCTACAACCTCATATCAATGCCTCACACGGCCTCAGTAACAATTCGACACAATAATATTGGTACTCTAAGCAATATAGGTTAAAATTTTAATCGGGACTGTCTAAATACAAAAGTTATTTGATGGATTTAGAACTGGATTTCAACTGAGATGATACTTTTTAATATTTTCTTTCAATCGCTAACCGAAGAGCTATTATTTTTATTTGTTCTTGAGTGCAGTTTATTTTCTTGAACTATACAGAAGTTTTGCAGTCTGATAGTTAAACGTATGTTAAAAATAAAATGGATATACTGACAGTTGAAGGGTATACTGACAGTTGAAGGGTATACTGACAGTTGAAGGGCATACTGACAGTTGAAGGGTATACTGACAGTTGAAGGTTATACTGACAGTTGAAGGGTATACTGACAGTTGAATGTTATACTGACAGTTGTAGGTTATACTGACAGTTGAAGGGTATACTGACAGTTGAAGGGTATACTGACAGTTGAAGGGTATACTGACAGTTGAAGGTTATACTGACAGTTGAAGGTTATACTGACAGTTGAAGGTTATACTAACAGTTGAAGGGTATACTAACAGTTGAAGGGTATACTGACAGTTGAAGGTTATACTGACAGTTGAAGGTTATACTTACAGTTGAAGGTTATACTGACAGTTGAAGGGTATACTAACAGTTGAAGGGTACACTGACAGTTGAAGGGCATACTGACAGTTGAAGGTTATACTGACAGTTGAAGGTTATACTAACAGTTGAAGGGTATACTAATAGTTGAAGGGTATACTGACAGTTGAAGGTTATACTGACAGTTGAAGGTTATACTGACAGTTGAAGGGTATACTGACAATTGAAGGGTATACTAAGAGTTGAAGGGTATACTAACAGTTGAAGGGTATACTGACAGTTGAAGGGTATACTGACAGTTGAAGGGTATACTGACAGTTGAAGGGTATACTAACAGTTGAAGGGTATACTGACAATTGAAGGATATACTGGCAGTTGAAGGGTATACTAACAGTTGAAGGGTATACTAACAGTTGAAGGGTATACTGACAGTTGAAGGGTATACTGACAGTTGAAGGGTATACTGACAATTGAAGGATATACTGACAGTTGAAGGGTATACTAACAGTTGAAGGGTATACTAACAGTTGAAGGGTATACTGACAGTTGAAGGGTATACTGACAGTTGAAGGGTATACTGACAGTTGAAGGGTATACTGACAGTTGAAGGGTATACTGACAATTGAAGGATATACTGACAGTTGAAGGATATACTAACAGTTGAAGGGTATACTGACAATTGAAGGATATACTGACAGTTGAAAGGTATACTGACAGTTGAAGGGTATACTGACAGTTGAAGGGTATACTGACAATTGAAGGATACAGTTGAAGGGTATACTGACAGTTGAAGGGTGTACTGACAATTGAAGGATATACTGACAGTTGAAGGGTATACTAACAGTTGAAGGATATACTGACAGTTGAAGGATATACTGACAGTTGAAGGGTCAACATTTTGATCGATTGATTAAAAAATAATATGACTATTGCCTGAAAACTATTAATATATATCTTGTTTTTTCAGTAATAGGGGTTCAGTACTCACTTCAAATTATTTAACTAATATTTGGTCTAAATAATGCGTGATTGAAATTGTACCGGTAATTGATATGTTGTTGAGTGACAGGAGTTCAAGTTTAAAAAGGAAACAGGAGTAACAGCTCACAAGTGACCAGAGAGTGTCTGGGAACAACAAATTCAATCGTGAAAGTTTTTTACTGTAAGAAACTTTCAGCAAAATCAACTTGATAAAGTTACGCCAGAAACCCGATAGTATATATATTGTTGACACTAAAGTGAAAGTCACATATTTCTGACAACTGAGTTTTGAAAAACCGTTCCTTATAAGTATTAAACAATATTTTATGTTAACCATGGTTTAATTTTGACAATAATAATATTTGTTTTTTTATTATGTTTTTGTTTCATAAACATTTACTTAGCATCTTTATTGATTGAATATTACAAAATTTGACCATTAAATAATTATTTATTGGCGAAACAGCCTCGAGTATTGAACATTAATTATTTTTCCAACGTATTCATATAGATGAAACAAAATTATACATATAAGTTATGCATATGTATGGAATAATGTACGAGTATATTACCTAGTCGGAATAGAAACCGAGCTACTCAATATGATAAAGAGATTCAACACGAATAAATTTAAATAAACAGCTTGTAAAATAATTAACATTTTTGAGATTTAGTACTAGCTGGTAATTAAATTAAAAGACCAAAAGGTTCAGGAAATCTTACTCTGATTTTCTTCTAAGTAACGATAACGAAATTACTTGTTGTATTAATACTTATTTTAGTTGTATCAAAAGTTATATCGTCAAGGATAAAAAGCAAATGCTATAATAGGCCTTCTTTTATAGAGCCAAGACCAGCCCCCTTAGCCAATCAATATCTGCTTCAATGACACTGTGGAGATAGCCAACCCTCCCAAGGAAGCTCGCAGAGAGCAGGTATTAACTATGTGATTCTTAGTCTGGTAATCGACCCTATAAGGACTTCCAAAAGTTGAATCTTAAACATTAGTTCGAAATCTGACCAGTACGGTCCACTCCGTCCTAGGAAGATGCATACCGACTTCCCGAGCAGATGGATTTGTGACCAAGATGCCCTTAAAACCCTCTCAAACATTCATCCCAAGCTAATGGGAACGAAAATCTTCCTACAATTAGGGAGGAGGTCATCTTAAAAGGCGGTTTATTATACCGCAAGCAATATCTCTCTGGTGGGATTTCCTACAGGGTGGGTGGATTGGGGACCGACATTATATTCTTATATTCTTTTTGAGGGGATTTCTAGGTCAGAGCTCAGGGGGGAGGGGCAATGTTACACGTGGCCGTAAGTCAATATACCAATAACTGTTGCGGCCAGAATACCACTAATTGTTGCGGCCAATGTACCAATAATTGTTGCGGTCATTATACCAATAACTGTTGCGGCCAGAATACCAACAATTGTTGCGGCCAGAATACCACTAATGTTGCGGCCAGAATACCAATAATTGTTGTGACCAGAGCATCACTAATTGTTCCGGCCAGAATACCAATATTTTATGCGGCCAGAATACCACTACTTGTTGCGGCCAGAAAACCACTAATTCTTCTATGGCTCCAATTAAATGAACATGGATCTTTATAACATGAACGCTATTAGCACAGTCCTCAGCAGTTAAATATTCCAGGGACAAGGCTGTAGTACGCAAAACTTCTCCATTGGCTTCCCAAGTTGTTGCAACTAAGCGGTGCACTATATTTGCTGTGGTCCCTTGGGAATGTTATTTAAATGCCTGAGAGCGATCCATTATGACTCCCAATTAGGCCTACTCTAGATATTTATGACAAATGTATCAACATAAACGAAACAGACAGACACTTCGATGAAAGCATGCTAATTCTATCATTAAGGGAGTTTGGCATCATCTACCGGGTTTTACAATAGTATTTGAGGATAGTAGGATCGTTCGTGAGGGTCGCTTCCTTTTTTATTGGGTTTTTGTGTTAAGTTGCCCAGGCAGAGTTGTCGGCATTAATAATCTTCCTTGACTCAGTCGGCAGTATTGATGTATTGTTCGTATTAATTCGGTATTTCATTAACCTCATATAACTCACATGAAAAGGATATTATGAAACTCATGTTTGTTTTTGTTTTTTATTTCATTTACGTCATTTCAAAATTTAGGAACCAGGCAATTTGTATTCAGTAATTTTGTGTCATGTGTGTGTGTGTGTGTGTGTTTTTTTTTTAATCTCCTGACTGACATGACGTTCCTGCTGACCGATCAAGCACTGATAACTGTGGTAAGTTTTACCCAAAAATAACCCTGGCATAATATTACCTCACCAATAAAATCATGTTATTCAGAATGAAGAACCATCAGGCACTTGTTTCTGAAAACCAGACAACAACATTTTAAATAGAAGTTAAATCGATAGATAGAGAGAGTAGACAAGAGTCCATAACCGCAGACCCAAATCCCGCGATCTGATCATACAGATTTTTCCAAAAATTATTTGACAAATTGAGTTACATACCTCTGTCAACAGTCCAGAATTGTAACAAGGTATAAAAAAGTCCGCACCCCCCCCCGTTTATTTTTGTATTTGTTAAAATAAGCAAAAACCATCGGAGTAATGTTAATATTTTTGTTTGAGAAGAGATAGCGATCTAGTTTTCACCATTTTCCTATTTTTCTAAAAGCAATTTACGTTGAAGGGTCACTCGAAGGAAGTTTATATTTAAAAATTGTGATTTTCTCCCAAAAGACATTGCAAAGGGTGTTTTAAGTGTTTTATTCATTGTAACAAAACTAAAATAGTCAAGATAAATTGAACATGAATGTAAACAACAACATATGTGTTTGGAAAACATAAAATACAATTAGTAATCAGCTGACACATAGCCATAACACAATAATGTTCATCACAGATTGTAAGGT
This sequence comes from Allygus modestus, assembly GCA_963675035.1. Lineage (NCBI taxonomy): Eukaryota > Metazoa > Arthropoda > Insecta > Hemiptera > Cicadellidae > Allygus > Allygus modestus. Next base: position 167,196,416 of record OY776113.1, read on the forward strand.
ATGATGCTTGTCTAATTTTAATTACATTAATACTATGCATAATGTACTCATTCAATACCGTTAAAATACAATTTTGAGCAAAGAAAGGCTTGAAATACTCCAGTAAATCAGTACTCGAAATTATTCCCCAGCTCTGTTTTACAAAATAAGGATTTTTTTAGCACTATATGCATGCCCCCACATCCTGGTTCCGTAGGCCTAAAAATCGGGTCGAAAAAGGCAGAGTAGGCCTATTTCAAAACATCATGTGGAAGGTCAAATGTTAGTCGCCTTAACAAATAAACAATGTTCTTATCCTAATACACAAAAAATCGATGTGGTCACTATCACTTTCCACAGTGAATTTGTTTATAATAAGTAATACAAAACTAGTGGGGGGGTCCGGAATGTTGTCCACCCGGTATATACAAATAACGAATTACAAAGTTTTATAATAGTTCTGAGCTTAAAAATACGTTTTCTTGAGTTTAATATAAAACACTTTTAAGTTACTGGTCTTCGAAGTTATATTTTCATTATCCAATTCATTAGTAACCGTAATTAGTAGTATATAATGATTCAATTTGAAACAATTGCCCAATCTTTATGAGCTTGACTTTATTCAAAAATGTGGTTTAATATTAACTTACATTGATTTGCTAATTTTTCCGTTAATTTCCCTAGAAATGGGTTTTAATACCTTAATGAATAAATAAAATTTCTACCTGTTCACTATCCTTTTTTGTATATTGTTCTATGTTATTGTGATTTGTAAAAAATGTATTGAATGTATTTATTTGATGATAAGCAATTTATGTTATTCATTCTACAAATTCCTCCTTATAATTTGAAGTAATTATTATGCGAGTTACACACTGGACAGACAGACAGACAGACATTTGTCTTGCCTGAGGCGCCTCACAAACCAACCCGTGTTGTTGAATGGGGACTTACACACTGCTTGGAACAGCGGTGCGACGCGACACATCTGCTTCAAACACATCTCTCGCGAGACCGGAGACGATGAACAGCGGTGCGACGCGACACATCTGCTTCAAACACATCTCTCGCGAGACCGGAGACGATGAACAGCGGTGCGACGCGACACATCTGCTTCAAACACATCTCTCGCGAGACCGGAGACGATGAACAGCGGTGCGACGCGACACATCTGCTTCAAACACATCTCTCGCGAGACCGGAGACGATGAACAGCGGTGCGACGCGACACATCTGCTTCAAACACATCTCTCGCGAGACTTCAAACACATCATATACACAGCGAGACCGGAGACGATGAACAAGTCAACATTGAGTCTGTCATTGCTGTGGAAGAAAGAAGAATGCCACAGCAATATTAACCACAGTAAGGCTTTTAGAATAGGGTAGTAGTATGCCCATTAGAATAATATAGGGCTGAGTATGCAGGTTTGCTGCTATGGGAACCATCAGCAAAAATTGTCTTTATGTACAAGGAACAATAGACCACAACCAGATTAAACCATATACCAAGTTTTGTCAGTATACGATCAAAAATAAAGATATATAAAATATAGCTTTTTCCATAAGAATAACAACGTACTGGGTTTATCACTTTAAATATCTCTGTAACCAATTGACGTAGGGCAATGATAAAAACACAAAATTAATTTAATTTTTCGGCTGAACCCAATCGTGAATAATACAATTCTATTTTGTAAAAGATTACATATACACATTTTAATCACAGCACAGCATCTCAGGCAAACTGACCAACACCAACAGAGACACGCATGAAACATACATGTCGCATCCAATTTCATCAGACAAGACAAATGTCTTAAGACACGTTGTCTGAGACACCAGTATGTAACCCGCCTTAACGTTTTTGCCCAGACCCTGCAAGGTATCGACATCACGTATGTAAGATATCCTACAGGGGATATCACAAACGCCAGCCCACTGCCAGCGGTGCAATATATTTTATTTTGCTTCAACCGGAGAATACGACCTTCAACTCTCAAAAGTCCCCAATATTCTCAAATAACGTATGATATTTAATAAGTAACCTTGAAAAGAATAAAAAATTAATTTTTATTTTAAGAATAAAATCTCTATTAACAACAATGAATTTTCAACAAATAAAAATCAACCCAAGCAAAATATAAATATAGCTCACGTGCTTTTGATTTAATTTTGTTTGTTTTAATTTTTGTTGCTAGTTGAGGATGACTGAATTAATCGAAGTCACTTCTGCCTTACAACTCGGCCAACCAAACATGTATTTCCGGTTGATATGTGGTTGTAAGTACTTTTTTTAATGCCAACGGATTTTTTATTAATAGAGTACACAAACGCTTTTAGGGAAAGCGGACCAAACCTCTCAAATCGTTGTGAACACCCCGGGATTTGAACCCGTGACCCCTTGAACCAAAGTCCAAAATGCTAATCGTTAGGCTAGCGAGATGCCCCAACGTTTCATTTTTAAACTCACAATAAGTCGGTGGTCACACGTCGCTTTTTATACGGTATAATTACATCGCATTATTATCTGTAAAAGTATGTTTAGCGTGTTTCATTTCCAACCAGCTGAGAAGGTCTAACAACATTTTTAGACACTCCGTGACATATTTTGGAAATAATCGGCAAAGATTTTCTTTTCTCGGCAAATTCACAGTATGATTTTCAACTAAAGCGACCCTACCGCGGTGTAAAATAATAAGCAGTGAAACATAAAGTTGTTTAATAGATTATTGTATGATCCAGCTTCCCTTTCTGCTCAAAAGTAGAAGGTAAGGAAAACATTAAATTATCTTTTGTAAGTGTTCAATGCCTAAAGACAAAGTTTAATTTAGTTTCTGTATTTGCTGATGTCATGTGCTTTAGTGAGCACCACCTAGTTAGCCAAGAAAGTGATTCTTATGATACAATTGAACACCTGAAATTAGCAACGGGGTATTTTCGCTCTGGCTATAAGAATGGGGGAGCATCAATATACTTAAATAAGGACCTCTTGTTTAGCCCTTTGGATCTAAGTGCATATTGTAACATTCGAGATTGTAACGAACTCGACATCGAACTTGCTGCATTAAAATTAACCAAATACTCGTTCATCGTTGTTCCGGACGGGAACATTGAAAATGTCTTTGACTCTTTGGATAGATGCTTATCTAGTTTGAATACATTTCGCCTGCCCATGGTTCTTGATGGAGGTGTAAATGTTCATTTAAATGTTGACGATAATCATTTTAACACATTCAAGTGTCTTCTTCTGAGCCATGGGTCCTACTCACATCACCAGCCATGCACCTACTCGAGGAAACTATTGCCTAGACACCATCGCCACTTCGTTGGATTCATGGGACTACAATGTCATGGTTCTAAACCCAGTTATTGCTGACCATGACGCTGTGGTAATGGACCTTCAGAGTTAGGTGAGTTAGGTGAGTAATAAATCTTCCATTTTACCTTGACATGCTAACTTAGACCTTACCTTGGATGCTAACTTATTTTAACTTAGACATGTAAGAAAAATAAATGTTGATAGCCTACCTCTGCTTAGGGGTGGTCTTGCTGAAGTGGACTGGTTTGAAACTCTTGCTGACCTCTCCGAGAATTCAAAAGTATTGTTTAGTAAGTTTTTTTTAAGTTTTATGATATCTTTGACGATGAAGATAGAAATAAGTTTCATAGCTACTACCTTAGAGCAAAAAGGATCCATAGGCATGAAGTCGACCTTGCAAAAAATGAACCAAACATTCTTGCAATTAATTGCAAACTTTAGTAACCAGTGCAGGGCTGATTGGAATCTAGTAAACAGTGTTTCAAAGTCTAAGAAACAAAATACAACCTCCATCTTTGCCAGAGGAAACTCACCGAACTCGGCTCTAGAATCTGCAACAGTGATCTTTGACCAGACCAAACAGTGGTTTTCTGCTAACAAGCTGAAACTAAATGAAGCGAAAACTCAAGAAATGATATGCAGCCATTTTAATCCTTAACCAGCCAAAATACCTTACAAACCCAAAGGTTTAAGCTACTGGGTTTTACCCTTGACACAAATCTAACTTGGAGAAGCCATACTGACAACATCTGTTTAAAGTTAGCCAAGGTAAAATTTCTGCTTAGGCGGCTAAAACCTTTAGTTACTAAAAAGCACTTTTTAGGAGTGAGCTTAGCACTATTCCAAAGCCATGTTATCTACGGGCTACAGTTGTGGGGACATGCACCCGGCTCTAAAAAAGTCTTACTGCAGCAGAAGAAGGCGTTGCGGTTCATGGATTCATCAGGATACAGAGACCACTGTAGTCCTATCTTCACCAAGCTTGGCGTTTACACTGTGATAAATCAATACATTCTTCTCAGTCTTTCCCACAATAGGGAAAACTCGGTGTCTCTTATAAAACGAGCTGGCCAGCATCCCTATGACACCAGAGAGAAAGAGAACATTGATATCCCGTTTTGCAGACTGAACAAGAAGAAGGAATGTTTCCCGGTCCTGGTCATGAAAATGTATAATATACTATCAAACAATGGCTTGGATGACAAGAATGTTGGGTCAAGGATTGAGGCCTGGCTGAAAAACACCATTCTACTCTATCGAGGAGGTTTTTGAAGCTGATATGAACAGCATATAGGAGAAGCTAAATCCTGCCGCCACAACAAATTCAAATGTTTTGTTTTATGTTTCATGTAAAACGTTTTAGTCTTAAATATTAGTTTAGTAATTTGACACAATCAATCCAGTAAGCCGCTGGTCAACGATGACGAGAAGAAGTAAGAAGTAGGTAAGTATGGAGTATGACAAACACCATTGGTATGTCACCAATCTCAACTATTGTGCCATATCCTGCTACTTTCAATAGTAAAATAAAATCAGTGAGTTTGCAAAATTCTAGTAGACAGATACGTTAACACATTTAAGGCATTTAAGGCTCCAGTTATACGTATTATTACCCTAATAGCCATAACCAAGTTCCATTTATATTTTTATTTGGTTTATTATTCTTAGTTTAGATATATTTGCTTTGCTTTGAAGTGAAAATATACAGCCAATCAGATGAACAGACTTTTAACCCTTAATATTTCGTGACAGGTAATATGCTAGCATTGTTTACCTCTTGTCCTCTAAATTTTCTCAGAATCTCTTTCTAATTTAACTGTTCACTACAATCGATTCTAATAGCAAACTTTATTGAAGAACATGTGAAGTAAATGGTAGTTTATTCAGATGATTATTGTTATAATTAATCTTTAAGCTTTGTTGGACACCAGAAATTTGTATTAGTGTTTGATTCTGGTAAAAAAGGTGTGTTCTAGATGGAGTGAATAAACCAGAGCATAGTTTATTCGAGGTCGAATCGATTGTGGAATCATGAAAACGAAATTTAATTTCAGTCCATAATGTAAAAGTCTAGAATAGGGTTCTCACCGACGATTAATACGCACGGCCTTCCGTTAGAAGTTTTGCAATTTACAAAGTAATTTTCATATAATCACCGGTCATTTTATAGTTATCAAATTTAGGTAGATTTTCTACAGTGTAATCCGGTACTACCGGTACCCAAGCCTGATTAATTTCCATTCAACTTAAAATTAAAGACATGCAACTGCACATGCATGCAGTCCCCACTACAATGGCTAAGGAGCTAAGCGTTGCTTCCAAAAAAACCTCAACTGAAACCAAAAATTGTTTTAATACTATTTATTTTATAACCGTATTACCATATTTTTTTGTTTTTGTTAAAACACATATTTGACGTAAAACTTGATAAAGCAATAAAACCAGTTTTCTTGAAAACTGAGTAAGCGAAGACGGAATACAACTTAGCGCTCGCAGAGTTACATCGTATTGACAACAATCCTTAACACCTGAATCATTTTTTTGACATCCAGACGTAATTGAATTTGTTACCCCGAGAACCCTCCCCCCTCCAGAAACGTGACGCGTATTTGAAAGATATCAGATTTGAGTCAAATGGAGAAATAAAAGACACTTTCAGTTGTATGTCTTCCTCTGCACTCTGAAAATATTCGCTGAAACCGTGTATTTGGAAGTGCATTTCTTTGACAAATGTTATATGATTTTCAATGATGTTCTCCTCGCTAAAATATTGTGTATTGTATATACTATTAAACATCGTAAAATTTAATAAATGTATGAACTCAAAATATTCAAGTACTGCCATAATTATAGACATATTTTAAGAGATTTATCGTACTTTTTAACTCCCAGTTGAGCTTCTAAGTTTTAATAGTTGATATAGATTCATGCAAAAATCGTAAAGAACATTTGAAGAGTGTTTTTGTTTAGTTAGATTAATTTCACAGGCAGGTTTCAGAAGTAGGTTAATCATGTTAGAAATAAGATTGAAAACCAATGTGAGAAATTGTCATAAATCCTTCAAACATAGTCTTATTTTAAGGATAAATAAAATTCATTACAACATTGAAGCCCACATTTTTGCAAGATTGATAAAAAAATAACAAACAGAACGAAACACCCCTGTGATATAGACCGTATTTGTGTACTTATATATTGCTGCAGCACTATAAGTCTTAAAGTCGCACCAAGATGAAAATATTGAATTTAGGATAAAAACAAGGGTAAATGATTAATCAGTTTTGACATTGGTATTGTTCTTTAATCTAATATGTACACGTTTGTTTTTTAATTTCTCCCTCTATAGATGGATAAATTATTGTTTTAGTAAAAATGTTCGAATTTGAGTTATTGGTAAGAATATTAGATTTGATGCTTCCTAAACCCAAAATCGTTCTTTTTAAAGTGATGTATGCTGCCTGCCTGTTTGATGTGTGCAAGCCGACGGGATTGGATGGACTCATGGAAAGGCGAGGATGGAGGAGGTTGTTGTAAACACTTTCCGAAACATTGACCCTCACAGTTTGTTATGTGATAACTTACGACAATGAAGATAATTTATTGATCTTCGAATCTGAAGGGTCATTATCTCCCTAAACACCAAAAATCAGCTATAAAAATACATCACACCCCGAGAAAAAAACCTATCGGTGCATTTTCAAACTTGTTTGAGTTTTTAGACGGTAAATGAAAAATCAACATATCTATCTAGTACTAATCTTAGCATATGTAAAATTCAACTGATATTTCCAAATATATCTTGCTTTGTTGACTAGCATGGCAAATTAACAATAAACATTCAGAAGTCATGGATTCACTTAACATCCATGGATAATCCATAAGATATTAAGTATCGGCCATAATTTGGCCGTTGGAAGACATTTGGAAGCAGCGGAAGGTACAAAAGTGGTAGGTAGGTGGATACAATTAGTGCAAAATGATCAGTCAATTGATTTAATCTTGTAAATGGTTAACGGAAAGTATAGTCTCCAAAGTATTGTGTTATTTATTGGGTTTACATTTAATTTTCTTCAGTTAGAGTAGATAGTTTAGAAAGCCCAATTGTAGTTGTTTGATTATTTTAACCGAACGTCTTAAGAACAACATGCTGCGTCAATCCCCTGACATACATATTTGGTTCTTGATTGATCCCACAAATGCTGTTAGCTTTGTTTTGTACACCGAGTTCCCAAGAAAACTCCTTGGGGGTGTATACGAATTTCTTCTCCTAAGAGGCAAGCGGTTTTGTCACGGAATCTCGCATGCCAAAGTATGCCCCCACGACCAGCGATCCGAGCATTGAAGGAGTTTTGACCTACTGTAGACTTGCACAATCGTTTTCACCTTTTTGGCTGTTAATATATCTGTAATAATGATATAATAATCTGTAATATATCTGTTAAAGTACCACAAATCTTGTTCACTTTACCAGCAAGTACAGATATAAAACGGAATAAGCTACTTATTTCGGAATGATAAATACTGATACAGTAAGGATTTTATTATGTTTTTAAAATGTTCAAATAATATGTAGACATTTGTATAAAACATCGAGCATTTTATTCGTAGCTTCACAACGTTCACAAAATGACACAACGTTTTAATACATTTCAATTGATTTTGCCCCAAATAATCCGATTAGAGTCCTCATTAGGGTCAAACCCCGCTTATTAATGAATACAAGCGTATTCAATTTCGGTACAAACTCACCTGATCATTGACTACCAATTCGTTCAATGTTGGTAAAATCCCGCTGATCAATGAATACAAGCGCGTTCAATTCTGGTACAAACTCTCTGCTGATCAATGAATAGAAGCGCGTTCAATTTCGGTACAAACTCTCTGCTGATCAATGAATACAAGCCCGTTCAATGTCGGTCCAAACTCCGTTTCCACAGATTAGCAGACATTTATTATAATTAATTTGTTCCTCTTCATCACTGTGGAATTTAATTCATTGGAAAAATATATTATATTAAAATGGCCAGTAAAATTTCAAACTAACAAACAACTAAGAACTAATTATAATGTAATTCTCCAACTTATATCCACTTTTTTATTTGGAGAATTTCAATTGGTTGCATTTCGATAACGATTTGTTTATTTCTGTATAATCACCCTTACCATTCAGTGAAGTGATTCGGTTTCATTTAAAAATACATATTATTTCAAATTCTATAAACAGTTTGGATGAATATACGTTACAAAAGAAATGTTTATTTCGGAACCGGCGGTTTTGACTCGGTAACACAACATTGGAAGAAACGTTAGTTACATAATTGAAACATTAATTTTATCTATATCCTACCTGAACAAAGTAATAATTGGCCAATCATATGCTGCCACTTGGCTGTTATTAGGTGGAAAAACTGTATTCGCCACCCTGAAAACATCAACTACAAAGCCCTCTCCAAAGTCAGAAGAGCGATAAATACCTTTTTCTCCCATGATTAACCGGAAGTACGAAGGTCGATGTCTTCGGCATGAACCATTTTAGTGAATTTCCTATGGAATTGTGAGCTACAGTACTAGCTTCGCCGGCACGGTGAGGTTCCTGACGTGACTCCAGGACGCGATTTGGGGGTCGTATGTGTTATGTGCGTTTGCACTCTAGTGGTCGCATTTATCGTCCGATTTACTTCAAGTTCAGTAGAGTCATTCCTTTTCATATTAGTTGGACAAGTTGGGTAAAACGATCAGAAACCTCTAACCCCCATATCTGAGAATTTAAAAATTCAAATTTCGAGTTGTTGGGTCCAAAAAAGGATCAAATATTCCCCAAACATAAAATTGATGCATGAAATACGGTAGAACGTATAAAGTACAATATTTAAGATCTCGCTATCATTATAGCATGAATATTTACCAATTTATTAAAGAAAATGTAAATTGACTAAACATAGTATGTTGTCTTATGGGGATTTTACTTTGGAAAAGGCTGTTTTTCATATCTTTACGTAGTTTTATCATCCTCCCTACCCCTATACCTGTTTTCACTCCTGGCTGGACCTCCTCATAACATTATAATGCATAATATTGTTATTAAATAATTGTTGATAAGTAGAACCAGGAGCATCAGACCAGCCTTAAATAAACTGGTTTCCAATTTCCAAAATATTGGCATGAGTTTTGGTTTTAAAAACGTATTTGATTGTTTAATGTTTTTAACGCGGAAATTCGCTCACCTCCCATTATCATGCTGCGTGCAAACTCTTTAAAACTCAGCTTAAAATAATAAAATATAATTAAAAATAAATGTTTGCATTTAACTAAGATGATTTTACAAGACCAAAAGCTGGTCGACTTAACTACTCAGACCAGAGCAGTTTAAACATTATAAATGTATTATTTTGATTTTAAAATCAAGAAACTCTGTTCTCAGCGGATGATGTAATTAATTTGAAAAAGCATTTGAAGCTGCAGTATCGATATCAGAACGCTTTTGAGAACCAAGCACAGTGGCATACGTACTTTTACTTAAACCATTAAAATCAACTAATGTGTGAACATTTTAAAAATTATCTCCAAAGTAAAATTATTGGAATTTACTTCTTTAATATATCTGATTATGTCTGTGATACTTGTTATAGAAAATTTTAATTTTCAGGTTTTTCCATCAATAATTGTAATATGCATAACTACTAACTAACCAAGATGATCTTCTGATGAAACTTTGTTACAAAGAGAACGCATACTTTCCGTTGTTACCCCCATAATCCATATACTTGAAATGTTCCTCGTTGGGTATAATTTTCAGGATAAATATGAAAACCAAGTAATATATATTACTAGTTTCAAGATGGCATTCAAAAAGCAGAAATTACAAACGAATTCTTATTAAATTTTTTGCTTTCATAATATAAGCTAAAATTTTAGTCCGTTTTTACGTTTGATAGGTAATTGTTTGTCAGAAATTTAATTTTCTACAACTTTGTAATTTCACATTTTCTTCTATTTTCCTATGGGTACTAGGCCAAGTCCACAAAAAGTAAAAAAATGTCACTATAAAAACTCAAAATGCAAAGTTCTCATTCTGCTTTCTGCTCAAACAAACAAAATTGGTAGGGGCAGAGGATGCGTCGATCATCTTTACGTTTTGGGAATTGGTAGGTCTAGTACTGATCGTTAATCGTCTGTTCTTATCTAGGAAATAACTAGGAGTTATCTGACTGGTCAGTTTGAATCTGTCAGTTGATAAGGGTCATTTAGTTGACCTGCAAGGTAGATTCGCTCTCTTTTGACGTGCTAGAACTAGGGACAGGGTCTGATTAACCATTAGGCTGACTAGGCTGCAGCTTAGGGCGCCAGTCAGCTAAGGGGCGCCGGCGCCATAGGGGTAATTAAAAAAAATCTTGGAAGTGCGATGATCAAATTTGTAAAGGGGATTTTAAATCCGCACGCCCTTTCCCGTCGCCACGCCTGCTTTATTCTTAGTTTGATAGGTTAATAATTGCTCGTCATTAGGGATAAACGGGTCTCGAAATTTAGGGCATTTTATAGGAAAAAATATCCGTTTTTTTGTTCGGAATATTTATTTTACCTTGGGATTATTTTTTAACGGGATATTATATCCTCAAAATGACCATCTGCGGTCCAATCGTCACTTACGGCCTATATAACGTAGAGCGATCGTCATTTTCGGCCTGTATTACTTGGTGCGATCGTCAATTACGGCTGTGATTACGCGATGGGGTCGACATTCACGGCCGATATTTCGTGGTCCGGTGGTCTGTTTTGGTGGATAGAGGTGCGATTGTTATTATTTCTCTATAAAGTGCGGTGCAATTGTCATTCATGGCCGAAGGCACACTTTATTGCGATCATCAATTACAGTAACTATCACGTGGTTCGGTCATATCTATTATGTTGTTGGTGCATATTTCGGTCGTCTTTATGGCCGATACATGGTGCGATCATCAATTACGGCCGCGATTTTTAGGGTGCGATCGTCATTTACGGATGATGTTACACGATCTGGCCGTATTTTACGATGGGACTGAAACCGAGAGATATAGGACCCGTAAGATAAGAAAATCTGCTTAAGGGGATACCTGCGGTGGCCTTGAGTTTTGGCAACCCCCATTGATTGGAAATAGATATGGAGCGCTCTACGTTGAAAAGAGTCAAAGATACCTGACGCTGGTATCCCTTTATAGAGCCTTCACAAAATAAAGTCTGCGACACATCCCCCGCCAAATCAACTCAAACCTATGGGCGCCACACCTCTTAATCAGGCCCTGGCTAGGGACCAGTCAGCTCCTCAAAAATATTGTTAATTCTCATCAAAATGGCTCGGCTTGGGCACTGTCTGGGAATCGATCCCATCTCCGACCTCGGGTAACAGCGTGAAAATAATCAATGACGTTGCATCTTTAGCAGTTTACATAAAAGTAAAGGTATCTTTGTACAACTAAATCTGGAGTTCCACTAATTAAGCAGATTTTAATATTTAACTAACCCCTCATTGGAAACCTTTAGTTGTGTAGATTTTAAATTACTAAGAAAGTCTGATATTTTTCATAATTAAAGGGGTACAACAGTGCAATATTCCCCTTTTAATAAATCATATTAAAATTGGTAATTAATCATCTGTTTATTTTCATCCAGCTTCCGCGTTAATTTTATTAGTAGTTGCTGGAGATCAGTATTATTATTTTGTAGGACATTTTCTAGGCTTCAAGAATATCACCTTTCACTATAGTCAAGTCTAGCAATTTCCATTAAAATAATATTTAAGTTTTCGATATTTTTTCTAGATACCGTTGTATTTTTGGTTACAACGGGCTTTGTTGATAGTTATTATATATCACTCAAAGTATTCACCCCCACCTGAGCCACCAAAATATAGTATGAACAATTTTAAATTCTCTCACCTAAGTATATTTAATTTTAAACATATAGTAACCTTTAGCCGTGGTAACAAAGATTCATTAAGATAACAAACAAAATCGTTTAAGTTTAAAGGAGGAGACGAGAACGGTACAAATAATTGTGGTGGGGAGTTCAATTTGCATTTGCCATATTGGATGAGATCTTTTATGTGATGAAGATATCTAACACTATGTAAAATGTCACAGTACGAATCCTAGAAAATTACAAAGACTCAGCGATACAACTGAAACATCTTTAATGTGTTACCTATCAAAACTGTGTTTATGTTGAGTGACTTCGTTTGCTAAAACATTTCCTGATAAATGTTTTTATTTCTAGCTTCCTGTTTGAGTTGAATTACAGTCCGTGTAACGGACTGTAGTGTGCGTAGTAAAATTTCTGCTTGGATATTAGTTTTAGGACTAATGATAGTTCAGAACAATTTCTGGTAAAATAGTAGTTTCAATTTGACTGTAAGAATAATGTACGTAGTTGAATGAATTTTATGTAATGCAGTTAGCGTAATACGATTGTTTTGTGGAAATTATTTAAAAATGGCTACATTTGTGTTTACGGAAACCCTATATTGTTGTAAAGAAACAAAATAATTATTATTTAAAGATAAAACGATAAATTGTTTATAGTTAATTGTTGAATATTTAAAAAATCACTCAAGAACAGTTTACATGATGTATAAGAATCAATCTCTCATATACCAAATAATTTGTAAATATGCAACTATTATGTGTATGTGTGTTATATGTATTAATGTTGAGTATCCTTTGAATAAAGACAAAGCCAACCAACTAATTGCTTATAAAAGTTGTAATAATTGTTAATTTTCCAGTTACTTTTACATTGAAAATAAGTCGTGTATTTTAACAATTTTAAGAATAATTGTTTGAAAAGTAATTTTTCCTCGGTCACATTATACTCATATGATACTATAAATATTGACACAGTACAGTATTATTGTAAACTTAATGGTGGAACCACTGTGTTTAAAACTAAATATAACTAACTGATTACGAGTTACGCGCATTGCCGAGTCGTCCAATCGGGAAAGCTAAGCCTAACTTGATCACGAGTTTCAATATATGTACTATATATATTGTTTAGTATTTATTTGTATATGATTAATCAGGAGCCTTTACTGTAATTTTTATTTTATATATTTAAATAAGTTTGCATTAACTATAAGAAATTCAAAACGTTCTGTGAGCACAGAGAGAGGCGGAGATAGAGCATTCTTCCCTCTTTGTCGCACAATGTAGTACGATATTCCCCTTAAACCCCTCAAAACATCATGTGATACTTTTCTACGATCGCCCATTGATTGGAAATGGACTCTCCCAAAAACCATGCGATCGCAACCGGAGTTTCCCTCAACACAGTTCATTTCGGGTGGTCTTGCTATTAGCTCCGTGATAGTCAAGCTCTCAATTTGTCTCGTGGTCATAGTCTTTATTATGTCCTGATTTATCTCCCCATTCTAAACTCAATTTTTCAAACTCCATGTTTTATGCATTGTATTAGTTTTAAATCTGTAACTCATTTCAATTTGCTACAGCTCTCCTCTTCCAGAACTTCTTTGTGCGCGGTACGTGGGAAGAAGTGACAGACTGCGAATTCGCCCCAACCGGTATCGCGGTCGGGCAAGAAGGAAGTGATGTAGACATTCGTGCGATTCCGTTTCCTCATCTCAACATCATCAAGACGCCAAGACCTAGGCCTACCTGGGAAACACACTGCCCACACCACCGGCACAGTGAACCAAGTGTCGGATATCCCCCCCTCTGCGGATAAGTCCAAGGTACTGTTACAAATTATGTTTTAATTAATATTTACGAGTGAACATTTTACTGTATTTAAATTACCAAAACTATTTTGCCCATTAATTGCAGAGCATTTGAGATCTCAGCTGGTCCTCCGTAACAATTCACCAACTTGCAGTTAATTCAATAACCCCTAAGTACCCCACATATATATGACTCTGTAGTTAATATATCTATTTCTATAGTCCATGTATTTATCTCCGTAGCTCATATACCTTTTTCTATAGACTATATATCTACCTTTATAGTATATGTATGTTTAGAATGTCCCTAGCAACATGTGAATTAATATTTCTGTATACATTCTTTGGTTAATATTTAAAAAAACAGACTAGGAAGCAAAACTTTGTTTTAAAGAGCACTGTTTACTGTCATCGTCATTCGAGAGATTTTATTAAATTAAAGACATGGGGAGACTGTCCAGCACATGTTAAATTTGACACATAAATGACCAAATATTAAAATACCCCCGTCGCAGCAAACCTGCATACTCAGCGAATTTCCAATAAATATATAACATAACACATTAACACTTAACAGGATTCATAAGAAATATATTCACAAACAAGCGATATTAAAAATATTAATTATTCTCCATAAGAATAACATTGGGGATGAGTACGCAGGTTTGCTGCAACAAGGAACACAAAATAATGGGTTTTTATGCAAATATCACTATAACTCATCTAATTAAAGTCACATACCAAGTTTCATTCATATACATTTATAAGAAAGCGATATATAACATTTGAATTATTCTCCATAAGAATAACATGGGGACCGATTACCTAGGTTTGCTGCTACGGGAACCATACGTGAAAAATTTTGTATTTTGTGGAAACAACGATAAACCCCAACCATATGAAGCCATATACCAAATTTTGTCAGTTTATGTTCATAAATAAGCGAGATATACAATTTTTCTTTTTCTCCATAAGAATAACATTAGACAACGTACTGTGTTTAGCACTTTCAATATCTCAGGAACCAATTGACGTAGAGCAATGATAAAAATACCAAATTGTTTTTTTTATGCTAAATTAAACGGTAAAAATTCAAATTTGATTTAAATAAAAATTGCATGTGGAAACCCCAAAAAACCCATTTTTGGGGTACAAACCCCCCCCAAAACCCCCCTTTGGATGGTGTGATTCGTCTGGTTTTCGAACTCGTTCAAATAAATGGTGCTTTACACATTTGTACCAAATTTCATTAAGATCGGACCTTTTTTACGAGAGTTATCGTGCTTACGGACACACATATATATAAATATATAAATATATATATATACGTATATAAAAATTTGAACTAATGGTGTTTTTGGCATCTGGGGACCTCAAAATGAAATGTTATCATGGTCTCGGGCTTAAGTCTTACCATAAGACCTACGGTAATAGCTTCTTCCCTATAGGGGAAATTCGCTAAAAGCAAATAACTATTTGAGCTATCACCTTTAAACTTAAACAGCTTGTTTATAGATGCACATTATTTTTACTGATCTTGTTTTAATATTCTGAAATGAAATTAAGACCTTTTTATAAATCTTTTATAATTCGTTTTTATTTAGTTATAAAAGACATATTTCAACTGTAATATGATCTTATTTATTGCTAACAATAACACCAAACTAGATCCATAGCAACAAATACTATACCTAAACGTGCAATATTCGGGTCAATTTCATAACTGGTTTTTGATCAAATTGAACTTTTATATGAAAAACGTGGTTTTCAGAAAACCGCGTTAATTATGAAAGAAGACAGCAGCCAAGAGTCACAAATGGCTTGGAACGTTAATCTTTTAATTAATGTTTTAATACACTTTTAACATTCATAACTACACTTATCATACATCAGATTGTTCACAAAAGTCTGATCTATAAAACTAAAATAAAAAGAATTTCGTTAGTAGTCTCCCCTTAGTGTTATGTAACAAAAAATTGACAATTTCTAACCGTGGTATTTTGTTTAGAATGATTTAGATTATTTTTAAAATATAAAGGTGATAAAGGTTATGTAATCAATCGTTTATCTTAGAAATATTTTTAAGTAAAGTTGTCTATTGCTTGGATGTCAAAACATTGTTATAATTGTATAAAAACTCCTTGTATAGAGGGGTCAAAACCAATCCTGACATCATATACAAGAGAGATTTAAAATCCGATATGAAACAAGGTTTTACTTTACATATCCACTGTTAAACAATACATAGTCTGATGTGTGCTGTACTAACTAGATGGACCACTTGCAGAAAGACTCAATAAATCACTTTATAATCATTTTCCAGCAGATGAAAAAAGTGTTTTGTGGGTGGAGTTATTTTAACTTTTATTGTCAACAGTTTTAAGGATAAACTGTTAGGAAAATTGATCTCCATATTTCCCTGAGAAAAAACTATTACTATAGAGTTTGTTTATCTATGCTAATACTGAGGAGAGGTTGTATTACTTTTGCAAGAGAGAGAGGCGACATAAATATATAATATATTACTATAGAGTTTGTTTATCTATGCTAATACTGAGGAGAGGTTGTATTACTTTTGCAAGAGAGAGAGGCGTCATAAATATATAATATATTACTATAGAGTTTGTTTATCTATGCTAATACTGAGGAGAGGTTGTATTACTTTTGCAAGAGAGAGAGGCGTCATAAATATATAATATATTACTATAGAGTTTGTTTATCTATGCTAATACTGAGGAGAGGTTGTATTACTTTTGCAAGAGAGAGAGGCGTCATAAATATATAATATATTACTATAGAGTTTGTTTATCTATGCTAATACTGAGGAGAGGTTGTATTACTTTTGCAAGAGAGAGAGGCGTCATAAATATATAATATATTACTATAGAGTTTGTTTATCTATGCTAATACCGAGGAGAGGTTGTATTACTTTTGCAAGAGAGAGAGGCGTCATAAATATATAATATATTACTATAGAGTTTGTTTATCTATGCTAATACTGAGGAGAGGTTGTATTACTTTTGCAAGAGAGAGAGGCGTCATAAATATATAATATATAATTTTCACACGATACAACTATCCACAAACTGTGTTACACTGTGATGTAACTATCCATCAGCCATAACTACAACAGCTTCAAAGCTAATCAACTAGGTCACTGAAGTTGTACGTTGAATCAGCCTTTTACAATACATGATCCGTTAGGTATGAACATATCAGTTAGTTTAATGTTCGCAAGTTTTAAGCTCAAATTATCTCTGGCCCTATTGCAAATGTGCATGCCGTAAGTTTCTCTAACCGCCAGTAATAATAGAGGATTTAAAGCGAACTGTAATATCGTCCATTAAATTATTACCGGGTTCATTTGGTTAGCTACGGAAGTTAGACAACAACAAGTTTAACGGTTTCGTGGCAAAATAGTTTTGAATCACCAAAAGTGAGTAAATTTATTCACAATTTAAAGCCCCTTATATTTAAGTAGGGAAGGGAGGGGGTTTCTGGGGCAGGAGGGACAGGAGGGACGCCCCCCCCCCCGAGGTCTCGTCTGTGACACTTTGCGAATTTTTTTTTTTTTGCGAACTTTTTTGCAAACTTTTTTTTTGCGAATTTTTTTTTTTGCGAATTTTTTTTTTTGCGAATTTTTTTTTTGCGAATTTTTTTTTTTTGCGAATTTTTTTTTTGCGAATTTTTTTTTGCGAATTTTTGTTGTTGCGAATACTAACCTAACCTAACCTAACCTAACGTAACGTAACCTAACCTAACCTAACCTAAGGTAACCTAACCTAACCTAACCTAACGTAACCTAACCTAACCTAACCTAACCTAACCTAACCTCGGATCAGATTTCTGATTGCAGATTCTTGTTCGTCTAGTCGAGCCGAGTCATTTGAGTACCCACATCGTACACTTTGGATGATGTTTACAAAAAAGGGGCCCGCACCACACTTTTGACCTTTTTTTTTTTTTTTTGCATTTTTGGAATCTCCTCGTCAAGCCGAGTATTCTCAGTACCCGCATGACATACTTTGGATAATTAATACAAGAGTTGAACAGGGTAACGCTACAACCAACAGAGCTAGCCCATCAGCGCTTGCGGTCAATTGAACTAACAGTGAATGCAAATTTTAAGGAGAATATAATTGCAATGCTTTGAACATATACTGCAAAGGGGGGTGTATCGATACACCCCCCTTCAAGTACTCTGCACCGAGGCAGCTGTTCGCACAACCGACTGACGCGTCCAGTCTACTGTCTGGGAATGCGGATGCTGTAATTTGATACCTCGACGGGAGGGCGACGCGACCCTTCCAGGAACCCATTATAGTCCGCCCGTATCGAATTCCGAGCAATAAATCACCAGTTGTCAAACACCCACGGTATCATTCTTGTTTTAGGCTTCAACAATTCCTGACGTATGGGGGAGCGAAAATCTCCCCCTAACCCATTATGTGTTAGGGGGAGCGAAAATCTCCCCCTAGTAATTAAATCAACAGAACACCAGTTGTCACGGTCTCATTCTTGTTCTAGTCTTCAACAATTCCTGACGTATGGGGGAGCGAAAATCTCCCCCTAAGCCATTATGTGTTAGGGGGAGCAAAAATCTCCCCCTAAGCGGTGCGCGGGTCGCGACACGCCACAGTCTCTTGATAGACTTCTTCGAAGACGGACGTCTACATTAATTCGATAACAATGTCGTTTATTCATCAGAAATCGTGTGAATGTGTGAAGACTGAACTGGACTTGTTTTCGTTACCGCCTACGCAGACCAGCATCGAGAGCGGTAAATGGGTTCAATACAAACCGATCTCATCGCTGACGGACGATTCGCCAATAGAGTTTGTAATACCCGGTCACGGTGACGAGTACACGGACCTGACACAAACGTTATTACACGTGAAAGCCGCTATTGTGAAACAGGACGACACTAAAGCGGACGGTGGGCAACCTGCTAAAGAGGTGGGCCCGGTGAACAATTGGCTCCACTCGATATTCAGTCAAGTGGATCTCTATCTCAATCATAAACTGGTGTCACCACAAAACAACACGTACGCTTACCGTGCCTACTTGGAAAACCTATTGAACTACGGATGTAGTGCGAAGAATTCGCACCTGACTAGCGAGCTGTTTTTTGGAGATTCGGCCGGACTAATGGACGATTGTGACGAATTGAACGAGGGATTGAAAAAGCGTCGCGATCACACGAAAGAAAGCGATGTTTGCGATATGGTCGGTCGATTGCACATCGATCTGTGCAATCAGAACAAATTCATGTTGAACGGTGTCGAGATGCGATTGCAACTTAACAGATCCAGAAACTCGTTTTGTATAATGTCCAAAACGCTAACTACCTACAAGGTGACAATTAAAGAGATTAGTCTTTTCGTACGCCGATGTAAGATCAATCCGAGCGTATTGTTGGCGCACAGCAAAACTCTCGAGACCGGCACGGCCAAGTATCCGATCACGCGTGTAGAAGTGAAATCCTTCACACTACCCTCCGGTATAATGAGTAAAGCTTTAGACAGCGCATTTCTCGGTCAGTTACCGAAACGTGTGATAATTGGACTGGTCAGTAATCTTGCGTTCAACGGAGATTTCAAGAAGAATCCCTACAACTTTCAACACTACGATATGAATTATCTCGCATTGTACGTGGACGGTGAACAAGTACCGGCCAAACCGTTACAGCCCGTTTACACATTGAACAGTGAGACGTATATACTCTCTTATTACACATTGGTCACTGGCACCGGAATCCAGTTCTCCGACGCAGGTAATGAGATCAAGAGAGGTGACTATCCGTACGGTAATTGTCTTATGGCGTTCGACTTGACACCGGACATGTCCGCGGCTGAGTCGAGTCACTGGAATCTCCTGCGCAACGGTAATCTACGTATCGAAATCGGATTCTCCAAAGCGTTGTCCGAGACCGTCAACTGTATAGTGTACGCCGAACTGGACAACGTCATCGAGATCGATCGTCACCGTAACGTAACAGTTGACTTCAGCGGGTGAATAAAAGCGAACGCCAAACAGAAATATTGTCTGACAGCGAGTGCATACAGTTTACTTCAAGGGTGAGCAGACGCACCACCAGTCAGTAGTACGGTTGAAGTCACACGGTAAGGACGTGAACATGGACGCTTACGCTTCTGCGGACGACTATATCAAATCGTTTATTCAGGAGATTGAGGTTATGAACAATAATGCTAGTGATCAGACGTTGGCATCACCTCAGTCGTCATTTGTAAAACCGACCACTGCCTGCAAGAGACGAAGGAGACCAACTCCCATCGAAGTGGAAACCAAGAAACCAGGATGGGTGCCAAAACCAACAGATGATTGTCCCATAGTGTCATGGATGGACGATGGGAATACTTTCGCAGTTCAAAACCCAGGAAACAAAGGACAAATTTTATTGAAAATGGAAATGTACGATGGTACAGATATGGTGTTCATGTGCGGTTTATTTTTGGACAAAGATGGTGAAATGCACCAAAGTGTTAAACAAGTAGTTGATAAAGTGGAAAACATGTGGATCTATAAATCAACAGGAGTACCGAAAATTACAGGCTTAACTCAAACTGTTACACAACGCAGTGCAGTTTCGCAGCCACCGCCTAAGAAGCGAGCTGTGAGGAAGAAACAACGAGTGGCGCCGGCATTCAACTAGAGCATCCGCATTCCCAGACAGGTCTCGACGAGTCGGTTTTTTGTGTGAACACCTGCGCCCGCCCCTTCGGACCACCCACGTAGAAGAAAATGGCGGCGAGGGTTTATAAGGCGGGACCCCGCCCGATTGAGCATCATTCGCCACCAGACCACCACCTCACACAGACCTACTCCAACTACTACTACTAGAGATGTCGAGCAGCAGCACTTTCAAGCTAGAGTTTCCGGGCGTGAACGGCACTGCAACAACCGCGGACCTTAGAGCTACCCTCAACAACTGCAAGTCTGACTCTCCGCTCTACACCAGGATAGCCGATCTCCGAGAGGAATGCGGCTATCTCATCACTGCGATGGAGCGAGCCACTACACCCTTTGGCGAGACAATCATCGTGATCCTGGAGGGGCAGGTCGGGGATGACTTCTTTCTGCGAGTCTACCTGCCTAGGCGCTTCAACGAGGTCCTGAGCAACACCGACATCGAGCGCTACAACAGCGGGTTTGGAGAACGCCTTCGCTTGGTGAAGCGCAGCCCTAGGGGTTCCAATAGCAGATTCACACCGTTGGAGTTTATGTAAAGCAAGACTTGAAGATTATGTTAATACCTTTGTAAATTAGTTTTCGTAGTCAATACTTATAGTCACGTTCAGAACATAACCACTGTGTTATTTATTTCACTTAACCCCAAAAATGTCCTTTGGTAGTAAGTTTAAGAGTGTGAGTATGGTAACTGTGAGGTGTTTAGTAGCTCAGTAGTAATCATGGGCTTGATGTGGAAACATCCGTTCTCAGCCATTGTGGCGGGACCTTCGGGTTGTGGCAAGTCACAGTTTGTGTCAAAGTTTATAAAACACATTACAGAAATGTGTGACACACCATTTACCAGTATAAACTGGCATTATGGTAGTGGTGGTGGTGATGGTGGTGGTGGTGACTCGAAAAATGTCACCATTAACCACGTAGAAGGTCTACCAAACTTGGAGGATTTTTCTGGTAACGAGCCGATACTTGTGATTATAGACGATATGATGCGTGAGGCCGACAACCGTGTGGTGGATCTTTTCACAAAAGGTTGCCATCATCGCAACATTAGTGTGTTTTTCATTACACAAAATTTGTTTCATCAAGGACGCGGGCAGAGGGACATCTCACTGAATGCGCATTACATTGTGTGTTTTAAGAATCCTAGAGATAGAGTTCAGATTAGGTACTTGGCCAGACAAATATATCCAGACAGCCCGAAATTCATCGAGGAGGCGTACGCTGACGCTACTAGGAATCCACACGGCTACCTACTGATAGACTTGAAACAATCAACAGACGAAAATATGCGAATACGAAGTTGCATATTTCCAGACGATTCTACCAACTATGTGTACTTGCCAAAGAAAAGGTAATTTCGCCATCAGTAGTAATCATGTCGTGCTTGCGGAAGGACGCAGCTCTGCTTACGGCTTTCATACACGCAACACCCAAGGAGCGGAAGGCACTGTTAAAGGTGTGTGACAAGAGCCGCATTCGCTCAGTGTGTGAGTGCGCATACAACGTGTTGCGAGGTAACGTTCCTCTGGCGAAGAAGAGTAAAAGTCAGCTAAGCAAACACAAGGCGACGCTACGTAGATTGGTGAAACGCGGCGAAGGCTGGTCAAAGAAACGAAAGTATCTCATACAAAAAGGCGGTGGAATCTTTATACCATTACTTTTGAGCGCAGTACTACAAGCAGCACTGAGTAGATAAAAATGGCTGGCATCAACAATCAGTTCTATTTGACACTGCCCAGCAACAGTTCGATGCAGTATTATCCGAAAAACACAGTTGCAAATTATATAACACATTTGCCGAGAGCTATTCAACTGGACGCTGGCGACTGGGAAATTGCACTTGTGGAAGCGCACTATCCAATGACATTTCTATCTGTCGGTAATGACGAAACAATTGACATTTGCATACAACCGCAAGAGGAAGCAAAAGTGAACATAGAAGCGTTGGCGCGGGTTATGGACAGCACTGCCGATGTAACGCCGGTAGTGTCTGCTACTCCAAAACAAAACCACAGAATTAAATTGAAGACTGGTGATTACGCAAATATTCAAGAATTGTGTGATCATATCAATTCACAAGAACTAGCGATTACTTTTGGTGTAAAGTTCACCGTTGAAAAGTTCATACAACAAATTCATTGAAGTATCGATGGGAACTGATGTTGGAAAAATTACATTAAGTCCAACGTTAGCGCTTCAATTGGGGTTCGATCCGAATGAATTGACGCTGGAAGGTGATGCAGTTAACAAAAGCATCCGTTCGCCCAACATTCGTCTTGGCTTACCGTCACACATGTACGTGTATTGTGATTTAGTCGAGCCGCAGATGGTCGGCGATACAGTCGCACCGTTATTGAAAATTGTCAATATATCCACGTCTACTTATGTATACGGATTGCATAAATCAACATCATTCATCGATCCGCACTATGTGCCTGTTATGAATAGATCTTTTGACAGTGTGGAAATTGACTTAAGAGATAACATTGGTAATCATTTGCCATTCCACTTTGGAACGTCGTGCGTGAAGTTACACTTTAGAAAAGTAGCTAGTCATTAGTGCAAATATGGAACATGCAAAGAAGATGGTAGTTGTGCCGCAAGAGTTGATTGATCGACTGCAATCAAATGCTACGGATAACAGACCGACTAATCTATCCAGTGAAAACAGCCTCGACGCGGAGATGCAACAAATATTGAATAACAAACGTATGGACGATAGTGAAAAGTGGAAATTGTACAAACAAGCGTTACATCGCTTCTTGCATATTGCAGAGAATAGACGCCAACCGATTAGCATACCAATCGTGGAGACGGGTGGGCTTGAACATAGTCAACGATCGCACCCCGCTGCGGAAGGTGGTCCAGTGGAAGAGATTGTGGAAACGTTTTCCAAAACTTACAGATCTGATGCCCGCAATCTTTTACGTTTCATGAAACGTGACGGCAGCTTAATCAGTTGGGACAGTGGCTATTCAGTGTACATCAACGGTGTAAAAATCCCAGACTCAAATCTAGTGGATATCTTAAATTGCATAGTAAAGGTGCGTATGCGTGATTACATACCGCCAGGATGGCGGGAAGTGCTCAACGCATTGAAAGCGATGAACGTGCCAAAGGACTATATGAATAATCTAAGAGCACTAAAGGAAATAAATGCCGAATATCGATCATCATTCACAGGAGGAGAAGGATCAGACGATGACGTGGAAGACACATCAACTGAATCAATACTGAGAACACCGCTAGTAAATCGGCTTCGATCGGCAAGAGGAAAACGTGTAACATCTACACCGACAGGGCAGTTTGATCTTCTAACTAGAAACAAGCCGTCGTCAAATTTGGACAAGTGGGAAACGTACACAGGATAGGTTTTCAGTATTATGGAGCGTTTGTATTACAATCCCATCGAACCTTCGTCGTATGGCGGTGTAGCTCCTTTAGCGCGAGCTGCAAAACCAGTTTCAAAACGCAAAGTGATTGAATGGTTACAAACACAGGACACTTACACATTGCACAAACCGGCACGCAAGCGTTTCCCGCGCAATCCTTACATAGTGTATGGTCCATTTGAATTGTGGCAAGCGGACTTGAACGATATGCGTGGTCTTAGTAAACACAACGACGGCGTCAACTACCTACTGACTGTAATAGACGTGTTTAGCAAACACCTGTATGTGCGGACGTTGAGGCGGAAAGAAGGAGCTGAAGTGGCCAACGCTTTCGAGGAGATATTTGCCGAAGCGACCGACACACCTCGCTGTTTACAAACTGACAAAGGTACTGAATTCACCGGTGCCAAGACGAAAAGGTTATTCAAACAATACGGAATCATCTATGTCACTACACAAAACCCAGATGTTAAAGCGGCCGTAGTGGAACGCGTGAATCGCACTTTGAAAACACGCATGTGGCGATATTTGACTTACAAAAACACATATCGTTACGTAGATGTGTTGGACAAACTGGTTAGCGCATACAACAACAGCGCTCACAAGAGTCTAGGCAACAGAATACGACCAGTCGATGTGACTGTTGACAACAAGCGAATATTGCATCAGGTATGGCGTCGCATGTTCGGTAAGATACCGCGTCGTGTTAAGGCAAAACTGAAAGTTGGCACCACAGTGCGCATATCTAAGGAGAAGGGTACATTCGCAAAAGGTTACGAGACTAATTGGAGTAAAGAAGTGTTTGTGGTGCGTCGTGTAAACACATTGATGCCTCTGCCAATGTACACTTTGGCGGATCTCAACGGTGAACAAGTGACTGGTCAGTTTTACGAATACGAATTACAAAAAGTGACAATATACAACGACCATCTGTTCAAGATTGCTGAAATACTAGACGCTAAGGGTCGTGGTCGCAGTAAGCGTTATTTCGTCAAGTGGGCAGGTTACGGAGACGAGTTCAATTCTTGGGTAAGAGCGCAAGATTTGCAAAATGCCTAATAGCAACCAGTTCTATTTGACATTGCCCAGCAACAGCTCAAAGGATTATTTTCCAAAAAACACAGTGTCCAAGTACACTACACATCTGCCGAGACAAATTCGATTAGAAGGCGATGGCGAGTGGGAGATGGCTTTGGTCGAAGCGCATTATCCATGCTCCTTTATGACTGTGGACGAAGAATCGTGTATTTGGCTCGACTATAAACTCGTTCTGCCGAGTATACCCGTCACACTCAGCGTCGAGCACATTATGCTAAAGATGAAACCCGGTTATTACAAGAACATAACCGATTTATTGAAAATGATCAATAAAGCGAAGGATGTAACCCAGTACTTGTACTTTGAGTATGACAAAGAGCAGGACAGAGTCAAGATCACGACAATGGTGGACGGTATAAGCAAAGTGCATTTCACCGAAGCGCTGTCTCTCCAGTTGGGTTTCGATCCGTACGAGAACGTTTTGACAAATGACCTCACAGCGATATGGCCACCAAATCTGACTATGGGACTGCCGACACACTTGTACGTGTATTGTGATCTGATTGAACCGCAGCTGATTGGCGACACTACAGCGCCACTTTTGAAGATTATCAACATTGACAGAGATAACTACACACACGGCGCGCATAAGACTGTGCATTTCATCAGTCCTCATTATGCGCCAGTTATGAAAGGAACATTTGAAACGATCGATATTGACCTAAGGGATCACGCTAGTAAAAAAGCGTCATTCCTCTTTGGGACGTCGTACGTGAAGCTTCATTTCAAAAGAGTAGCTCAGCAATTATGAATACAAACGATCCCTACTTGGCTTACTACCGTCGCCAACAGTTGCAGCAGACCGGCGGCAGTATCGATAGGGTATTTCGCGGTGCACCCTACCAGCGCGGACATGGAATTGGAAGTTTCCTAGGCGGTATGTTCCGCACCATCACACCGCTGCTCAAGTCGGGAGCCTCTGCTGTGGCCAAAGAGGCGTTGAAATCCGGTGTTGGATTCTTGGGCGACATGGCCATGCACCAGCGGGATCCCAAAGAAGCCGCTAGAGATCATTTCAGCCAGTTTACAGACTCGCTAAAACGCAGGGCGGATGGCAAACTTCAACGTGTGCTAAGTGGCGGCGGCGGCTCTCGCGCGAAACACCGTCGCGTAACGCGAAAGAATACCGCGAAACACCGACGCGCTACTCCTGCGCGAAAGACTAACGCGAGACTCTCGCGTAAGAGGAACGCGAAGCGCGCCATGTTCGGCGGCCGTCGTGTCACACCGCAGTCTTTGACGAAACTCCTTCGAGGAAGGTCGGCGTCATCCAAGAGCAGCAGCAAGAAGAGAAGGTCAGTTAGAAGGAAGACGAGGAAAGCAGTGAGGAGAACTTCCGTACGTGATATATTCAATTAACACACACGCTAGCAATGTCGTTTCTACATCAAAAGTCGTGTGAATGCGTCAAGACGGAATTGGACTTATTCTCCCTACCGCCGACGCAGACCAGTATCGAGAGCGGCAAATGGATTCAGTACAAACCAATCTCCACACTGACTGATGATTCGCCCATCGAGTTTGTTGTGCCCGGCAACGGCGAAGAATACACCGATCTTTCGCAAACAATGTTAGAAGTTACAGCGTCTATTGTCAAGTCGACAGGAGCGGCAATCGCAGATGCCGATGAATCGAACAAAATTGGCCCAGTCAACAATTGGCTGCACACGTTATTCAGTCAAGTCGATATGAGTATGAATCAGAAACTGGTCACACCACAAAACAACACTTATGCATATCAAGCGTATATTGAAACATTGCTGAATTACGGATATGATGCTAGGAAATCACATTTAACATGTGGATTGTGGAACGCGGACGATGCCGGCCACATGGACAATACTCTGGACGATAACGATGGGCTAAAGGCGAGACGAAAAATGACAAATAAAAGTCGTGAAATCGATATGCTCGGTCGCCTACATGTGGACATGTGTAATCAGAACAAGTTCCTGTTGAACGGTGTGGAACTGCGTTTTAAACTGATCCGATCAAAAGATTCCTTCTCCATTATGTCGGATGACGGTGACTACAAGGTGCACATTGTTGATGCGAATCTCTGGATACGAAGGTGTAAAGTTAGCCCCACTGTACTGTTGGCGCACAGCAAAACGCTTCAGACCGGCACAGCTAAATACCCAATCACCAGAGTGGAATTGAAAACATTCACACTACCGTTTGGAGTGAGGAGCAAAACTTTGGACAATGTGTTTCTAGGTCAAGTGCCGAAACGAATCATTGTCGGACTGGTCACCAACGCCGCTTATAATGGCGATTTAAAAAAGAATCCATTTAACTTTCAAAATTTCAAAACCAACTACTTCTCGCTGTACGTGGACGGTGAACAAGTGCCGTCCAAACCGCTACAACCACACTACGAAACCGGCAAGGGAAAATACGTGATGGCGTATCACAGTCTGTTTTCAGGCTCCGGCATACACTTTAGCGATGCTGGTAATCTCATAAATAGAGACGATTACGACGATGGATACTGTCTGATGGCATTCGATCTAACACCTGATATGTCAGCAAGCGACACGACTCATTGGAACCTAGTGCGCAACGGTAGTGTGCGTATGGAGATTGCTTTCGACACGGGGCTCACAGAGACTGTCAACTGTCTGGTATACGCAGAGTTTGACAACGTCATCGAAATCGATCGTCATCGCAACGTGTCTGTGGACTTTGGCGGTTAGATCGTCGGCGGCGGCGTCATCGTCCTCAGTCTACAACCAACATTCGCACAAGATGGATCGTTTATGCAGAGTACCGCGTAAAAATTTAGCATCTCCAATTATTGTAGATTTTCAATGTTTCAAGGACAACGCAAATGACTACATTCTGAAGGAAGTGTGCGTCTTGGAATTGGTCAGTGGAACACTGCTAATGCATCATATCGCCAAATCACCATTCAGTCGAGATTTCCTATCACAAAAGAAACTGCGTGAAAGCTATTGGCTCACAAAACACTGTCACGGATTGGAATGGGACCAAGGTGATATCTGGTATCATGTGCTAGAGGAAAAGTTACGTGCATGTATCGCCAAACGACCGATTGTCTACGTCAAAGGTGCTGAGAAAAAAGAGTTTGTACGATACAATTTCATCACGGATCACTGTACTACTAATGTCATGGATATCAACGATATTGGCTGCGGATCACTATCGTCAATCAACAGTCTACTATCAACAAACGCAGTGCGATGTCGCCACCACAGAACAGCTCACACACGATGCGCTCTAGCCAATTGCATCACATTACGCAGTTGGTTACATCTAAGTACAAATATCGCTGACGCTGATGATTACGCTGACGATGGTGAGAGTGATACCAGTTCCTGCTTTTGTTTTGCTACTAGCACTACTACTCCTACTACTGACTGTGGAGTCGACACAGTAGAATGAATACCTTAGAGATTCAAAAGTGTATGGCTAAACTGCCCGTACAGAATGTTGGTGTCTACGCTGCGGATCAATTGCCCCATTATATTTCACCATCTACTGCTATGATTGTGAACACTGATCCACACAATGAAGACGGCACTCACTGGGTCGCTTTCTACCTTAACAAAGGAGGAGGAATAATTGAATTCTTTGACAGCTACGGTCAACCGCCACATCTTCAATTCTACCAAGGATTCCTGAGACGCAACGCTCGTCGCTACCTGTACAACGAGCATCGCCTTCAAAGTGACAACACTCTGGTCTGCGGTCAATACTGCCTTGTATTCCTGTACTGCCGCACCCACTACGGCATGAAGATGAAGGACTTTGTGCAGCTCTTTGAACACTCTTCTTTCGGCCACAACGATGCACTGATCAGAAGACTCTTTGCACAAATGTATACCAATTGAGTTTTGAAATTTTGCATTTTTCTCAATAAACTAGTTGTGTACTCAGAATAAAAAAAAGAAACATTCTTATTATTTCCCATCCTCGCCTCCTTTACCCCAAAGTGGGGCAGATCTATCATACAATGACATTAGCAGGTGCATTCTAGTCTTCAACAATTCCTGACGTATGGGGGAGCGAAAATCTCCCCCCTAAGCCATTATGTGTTAGGGGGAGCGAAAATCTCCCCCCTGGTAATTAAATCAGTTGAACAACAGTTGTCAACCACAAATTGGGACATACCTATCATACAATGATTGTAAAGTAGCATTCATATCTGAACCTGGTTTATATGAATTACCATATTCCTGAATAATTTTTTTTTACTTTAGTATCTTAAGACTATGTGAGGGGAGAAAAAAAAGACAAATGTATATACGAACAATTTGGCTATTTATTTACACACCTTATATATATATTTCACATCGAGTATGTGCTCCTGAACATTTGTGTTTGGCTAGCAAAAACGAGACTCGACACAAACTAACGACTAGAACAAAAAAAGGAGCACATTTCTAAGTTTTACGAGACTCGATACAAACTAATGACTAGATTTTTCAAAATAATTTACAAGGCAAGTCAGGGTCTTTGGTAATATGACACAACCACTCAACGCTCCTCATCCTCCGCCTCTTCATCGTCTTGAGGGATGTCTTCGGGCTGAGGTGGAACGTCAACATGCCCCCAAGGCAGTGTATTTACACCGTCCGGAAGGATGTAGCGTTTGTCATCGTTACAGCTCAAGGATAGCTTGTCGACTTGAACTGTGAAGACGCGGTGGTTTCGGGACTGGAACCTGGTGTTGATGGTTCTCTTCAACACGCCGTTGAAGAGACATTCCCGATAGTCGTCAGAGGTTAGATTGTGTTTTACAACACCTCTAGCGACTCCCTTGGCGCGCTTCACTGTCATGACCTGCAACTCGTCATCTTCGGTCCTCTCCTCGAACTCGACTATATCCATGAAGTATAGTTTCGAGCGAAGACCGAGGTACTCGAGCAGCGGAAGACCGTTCGCTTCATCCTTAAACTTTCCGATGACTTTTGCGTTTATGGGGCTGTAGCAGGGATGGTTTCGGGGGTACGCACTGGTGTCAAAATCATCCAGATGCTCCAACATGTCCTTATAAACATCTTCAGTCTGGATGTCGAACACGAAACTGTCAGTGTCCATGTAGTCAACCTTCAGACGATCGCCGTAGCGGTTCTTCATCTTTCGAAGGAAGTCGTACATGAGCCACTTGCTCAGATCGAGGACACACATTCCGACTTAGAGCGGTTTGTCCAGGACGATATTGACTTTCGACATGTGTACAATGGCGACGTCATCGTTGAAGTAGGTTCGGTCCAGGAAGTTTGACTTGGCTACGTACTTCCTGAACATCTCCGGCGTACACACCAGTTTAGCGTTCATTCGCTTGCGAACATTCTCGATCGTCTTGCCAAAGACCGCATTGTTCATAAGCTTGAAAAAGTCTTGTTCAAACTTGGTCGTGGCCTTCTTCCTCAGTTCGGTGTTCATTAGGATGTAGCTCTCTAACCACCGAGACTGTCGGAACGAGATGACGCGATGCACGTTCGCAAGCTCCAGTCCGTTTTCCAGCGCCTGTTGCAAGATTCTGTAATGACAGATGTAGTTCTTCTTGTCATCCAGAGTCGTAACGAGCTTCTTGAATTTCCCTCCTGGCGGACGTTTGGTCTCGCAGCAGTAGGGGAGATCCTTGTGAAGGTCGTGCAGGTGGGCGGGGTAGCGAAGGTCAACTTCCAAGACGTAGCCTGTGGGTCCTTCGGGGTCCAACGCTGCAATATCCAGGGACGAGATCTCCTCTCGGCTGAGCCATTGGAAGTCTCCCTGTGGAAGACACTGGGACATGGCCCAACCGTAAAGGTTGTTGGCGTCCAAGTATAGCAGGTGATTCGTTGGCTCTTCAGGTCGTCGATCTTCAGGACGACATCCATCATGGTTGGCCTTGGCGTGTCTGGTGATCGCCTGGGAAATACCTCCTCTGATGCCTTGCTCGAAGAAGAGGTACATATCAAAGTCCTGTATCGTATCAAGCTCCACTCGACAGGTCCTTAACATGACATCCCAGGCGTATGACGGTAGGGTGTAGTAGTGCGCAGGGTCTAGTTCGTATTCAGCCATCGACGTGTCCCTGAAGCGTTCAAAGACGTCAGTCAACAGCGCAATGTCACAGCGCAGGTACTTCTCGGCGTAGTCCTTGAGGTTCCTACAACCGAAGGTTTCCCACACGTTGCGAGCATGCTCGTAGTCTGCATCCGTTATGTCCTCCAGGGTAAGGTCGTTGTGGAAATCTCGCTGCAGAGGCAGTTCCGTAGTATCTTCCAATACGGCGTTCGACGTTACAAAGTTGTACGGGAACACGCCTTTCCTACGGACTAGATCGAAGAGGTGGTCTTCGGGGAATCTCTTCCTCGTCTCCAAGAGTTGAGCTGGTGGAAGTGCGGCTGCGAGGCTGGCGAGGCTCAAAGCCAGGAACCTGTAGGTGTCGAGGAACCTGACTCTGAATCCTGGCTGTCTTTTTCCACGCCCTTGCATCCCAACCGGTGCCGCTGCTCGGTCGAACAGGAACCGCTTCGTGAAAGCGATGTACCACTCTTCCGTGTGAGCCAACACCTCAACATCACCAGGGTCGACCGCCAACTCCCGCACTATGAAGTGAGCGTCGTAGTTGGAGAGATTGTGGAAGTAGCAGTTGACTACTCGCTGCTCCCTGTAGCGTAGGTTACATGATCTGTGCGCAGCGCCACGGAACTCGTAGGGCGGCGCGTGGTTGTGATCACGAACCTTTGGGTCTTCGCTTGAAAATGCCGATCCGCAGAGGTAGCAATTCGCTGTCGAGTTGTACTGCATCGTTTCGGCTGGGGTCAGAACAGGGCGCAGATTTCTTGCTTCGTACAGAAAGTTCCACAATCGCTCAACATCAGTTTTCAACATCTCCATAAATGTCTTTGACGCATCATCCCCGAAGTAGACTCGAGGCTCAAACTCCTCAAGTCCGTACGAGTCGATGATCTGGTACGCAAAGGCGTATGGGATGTGGATGTGGGTGGCTACTCCTCCGTGCGGTTCATCCACTTGTTCATCCATCTCCGCGGTCGGCAGTAGAGCACACTCAAAGTCCGCGTAGATGGTGAAACGCTCGCGTCGGGTGAACTCTGGATGGCTGAATTTGATTTCTGTCTTCTTCGGCGTATCCATGCGAATAGGGGCTGAAGCGGAGCAGTATCGCCTATGCTCCTCCAGACGCTGTGCACCCGTCAGACCGAGGTTGTTCGGACGGTTGTCAAAGTGCGCGAAGCACCGCTTACAGATGAATATCCTGTCCTTATGTGCTGTAAGCTGGGGACGGATCAGTCGACCAAGGTCCTTGATGTAGGCGTAGTGACTATCACCGTCCGTTGTCACGTACAAAAGGTCGCAATGGTCTTCACGCTCCTGCCTACAAATCTTCAAGGGGAAGACGGTGTCCTGATACTTTGGTCGTCCGTCAGGTTTCTGACCCACGCACGTGTGATCAATACCATAGACGTTGATGCTGATGTTGTTTGTCCGCTCAAACGTCTTGATACTTTTCAGAGCAACGGGGAATTGAAGGCCGGTCCAATCGTATCGGGCGATGATGTCGTCGGTGTACGATGCCGGTCTTTTAGGGTCCTCTTGAACAAACTTTCCCAGGACTGCATACATAAAACACCGCTCATCGGCGTTCGATACGTTGACGACTGCTTTGGTGTTCTCCAGAGACATAGGCAGTGGGAGCCAAGCTCGACCATCTTCACCTAGAGGAGTGTATTCGTTAATACCAACCTCCAAATCACGAACGCGAAGGTATGTCCACCCGGAGCCGATATGATCACACTCAGCCTTCTCTCTAATAAGCTTCGCAAAAGCTGCTGTGATGTACTGGTTCAGGTCCGAGGTCGTCGTCAACGGAGTCATCTTCGTTTTGAAGTTGCGCAGGCAGGTGTTGTTGTGCACATTTTTGAACTCACACTCCAGCTTCAAGTTGACCTTTATGCTGCGGTGTTTCGCCAAGGTGATCTCAAGCAACTCCGTAAGGCTCACAATCAACAACGCCATCACTTCTCCGATTGTGACGAGATTCTCCATCGGTCGCTGCAGACGGTAGGTTAGGAGGCGGTTGCGGAAACCCCGTTGAATGAGTGAGAATACGGGGCTTGACTGTCCTGCTCCAGTCATCTCAACATCATCGGGTTGCGGTTGTGTGCTCGTACCGGGTTGTGGCTCCGTGCTCGGACCTGGCTGGGGTTCGTCCTGTACCATAGCCACTCGGTTCAGGATCAGGTCCTTCATGATCGGGCAAGAGATCCTCTCATGATGGTCCTTGTTGAACAGCTGGTTGAACTCCTGACCGCAGTATGCGCAAGGGAATCTCCGTTCTTGACCATCACCGTGAAATTGCATGGTGTGTCGATGCAGGTTGTCTTCCCTCTTGAATTCGACGCCGCATGTGCCGCATATGAACCTGCGGACTCTGCTGTGTACCGAATCCACATGTCGACGCAGGTGTATTTCACGACGGAAACGGCGACCGCATTCATGGCAGGTGTGGTGGCCAGGACCCGATCCTTCACCTGAAAATAAAAATAAAAAACAGATTAGGATAACTAAAGATACAAATTCCCCTCTCTCGAGAATCACATTTCAAAATGGAGTTGTTAATTAAAAATATCAATTTTCAAACAGGGAATGTAATCTTCTGTTCTGTTTGTCTACATTCATGATTCGGGGTTCAAGGCTAAGGATGTAGCTGCAATATTGAGCTGCGCCAACCCTAAAGAAGCATTATGTTTTAGGGGGAGCGAAAATCTCCCCCCTAGCAATTAAATCAATAGTACACCAGTTGTCACGGGCTCATTCTTGTTCTAGTCTTCAACAATTCCTGACGTATGGGGGAGCGAAAATCTCCCCCTAACCCATTATGTGTTAGGGGGAGCGAAAATCTCCCCCCTAGCAATTAAATCAATAGTACACCAGTTGTCACGGTCTCATTCTTCTTCATGCACCTAGTTAAATAATTATAAAAAAGGTAATTAGTTTCAAGGGGAAAAAGTTATTTTAATGTGGATTCTCACCTTCAACGGAGTGTTGATTGACATAGGCAGTCGTCTGCGGAGCATCAATCACCTGCCGGGGTGGAATGACTCGGTGGTTCGCTTCCATGTGACGCTCTAAAGCTCCCCGGTCTACGAAGGTGGCTCGACAAAGCCGACATGCAGCTACTCCATCTGCAAACGCACAAAACGATTAGATTGTGAAATGTTTAACACCTACCTTTTTTTTTAAAGTATGTAATGTGGGTACTCTGATGACTTGGCTTGATGGGGCGAGCAATAACATAAGTTATTACAATTAAATTATATTGATATAGTCATGTAATTTTAAATTTAAAAAACAAAGAGTTCTCTATTCGCGCTAAATAGTTAAAGCTGTTAAATAAAAATAATAGTATCACTCTGCGGTTATATTGCATAACGTATTTCTATATTACTAACATTTAGGTCTGATTAAAACAATAATGCAACGCAAAAAACGTACCTTGCTGCGTTGGTGTTGGTGTTGGTAGTTGTGGTCTCAAGCCGTGGAATCTGATGTGGTGTTGCACCAAATTGTTTCTACGCACGAAAATACAACCACAAATGGTACAAACGTGTGTGGCGTTCATCTTTAATATGGATTATAAGTTTTGATAATCACAAACAATACAGCACAACACGTACGTTTTAAATAGTTCAAAGGTGCTTTACGCAAATCGCTAATCGCAAATGATGATAATCAGCAACTAACACAAATCGCGTAGAACGGAACAGGATCGGACTAACACGTCTTCACGCACTGAACTCTCGAACTGAACTGAAGGAGGGTTGGTGATGTGGGTGACTATCCCCACTAATGGATTTCGGAGAAGGTCGGGGCAAAAACTCTCAACCGCTGTCTGGGGTAAAGACCACCCTGCTCTAATGGAACTCGATACGGGCGGACTATTATGGGTTCCTAGAAGGGTCAGCCGTCTTCCCGTCGAGGTATCAAATTACAGCATCCGCATTCCCAGACAGGTCTCGACTTGTCGGTTTTTTGTGTGAACACCTGCACCCTCCAGTCGAGGTATCAAATTACAGCATCCGCATTCCCAGACAGGTCTCAACTTGTCGGTTTTTTGTGTGAACACCTGCACCCTCCAGTCGAGGTATCAAATTACAACATCCGCATTCCCAGACAGTAGACTGGACGCGTCAGTCGGTTGTGCGAACAGCTGCCTCGGTGCAGAGTACTTGAAGGGGGGTGTATCGATACACCCCCCTTTGCAGTATATGTTCAAAGCATTGCAATTATATTCTCCTTAAAATTTGCATTCACTGTTAGTTCAATTGACCGCAAGCGCTGATGGGCTAGCTCTGTTGGTTGTAGCGTTACCCTGTTCAACTCTTGTATTAATTATCCAAAGTATGTCATGCGGGTACTGAGAATACTCGGCTTGACGAGGAGATTCCAAAAATGCAAAAAAGAAAAGGTCAAAAGTGTGGTGCGGGCCCCTTTTTTGTAAACATCATCCAAAGTGTACGATGTGGGTACTCAAATGACTCGGCTCGACTAGACGAACAAGAATCTGCAATCAGAAATCTGATCCGAGGTTAGGTTAGGTTAGGTTAGGTTAGGTTAGGTTACGTTAGGTTAGGTTAGGTTAGGTTACCTTAGGTTAGGTTAGGTTAGGTTACGTTACGTTAGGTTAGGTTAGGTTAGGTTAGTATTCGCAACAACAAAAATTCGCACCTGTCCCTCCTGCCCCAGAAACCCCCTCCCTTCCCTACTTATTTATAATTTAAATATTCCAGATTTTATAACTGACCAAGACCTTAGTTATAATAAGTTACAAGTCGTATCGTCCAACAGTTCAATTTGGGGTGTAAATTAATGAAATGTTTCACTGTAAAAACAATATTCAAAGTAATAAAACATTGGTTATTTAAATAGGACATGAGGAAGAGTACTATAGGAAAAATTAAAAACAGAGCTTCTTTTACAAAACGTAAAACATTTCACAGGTATTTTATACACATTACTGACTCGGCCCCTGGGAGTAACCTGGTTTCATAAGAGTAAACTATATTTTCAACATCCTTTAAT
This sequence comes from Allygus modestus, assembly GCA_963675035.1. Classification (NCBI taxonomy): domain Eukaryota; kingdom Metazoa; phylum Arthropoda; class Insecta; order Hemiptera; family Cicadellidae; genus Allygus; species Allygus modestus. The sequence goes on from OY776113.1 coordinate 167,232,686, forward strand.
TAGAATAAACATCATATACATTAAAAGGAATTGGTCTTTTTCCCAAACAACCACTCAAGAGATTTTAACAATTAATTTGTTTTAATGGAAAGGTAATTCCGAGTAGAAGGGAATGTTGAAACCAGAATTTAAATTAAGGTTTTTTGTTTTTTAATTTATCGACTTTAATTTCTAAAAAGTCAAGAAGCTAACATTTTATGTTTAATTTAGAGTTACTTTCAGATCACAAGGAGTAAACAAACAGCTGTGAAAATTCAACCCATGGCCATTCATTTGAGTGAGAATGGTTTTGTAAACGTTAGGATATAGTGTGAACATCTCAATACATGTAAAAAGCTGGTGTTTTACGTCAGGATTTTAAGACAATCACTGGACGGGATTTAGTTATTATTTGTAGAGGTAAATTAATTTAAGAACATTTTAAGTTTGGATTTTAAATTTTCAAAAACAATGTTGATGCTGAACTGGCATCACAGTCAACGCAGATTATGTTTATTTCTACTATTGATTTTACTTTAAGTTTATTATTTACGATTTAGTGTAACTACAAGAAAAACAGATGAATGATTGATACATTTATGTATGGAGGATTGAAAGAGATTAATGCAGAAGTTAACTATTTATTTCATGCGTTTATTGATGTAGACGGAATGCTGTTTCGTGTTGCGTTTGTATCACTCAAGCAAGCATGTTAAACCAGGCCTAAAGAAGGATAGTACAATTTATTTTTTACTCAGGAATGTTATAAAATTTATGAAGATTCAGCGCTTATTAGGTGTTTTTTCTTTAAGGTTTTTAAATCGCAGAAAAGATCAGTTTAGATGATATAGACAGGCGAATCAGCCTAGACAATCACTCTTCAAGGATTGCAATTCAAGGCAAATGAGCATAGAGGTCACAAACCCCCCCTCTCGACCCCCCCCCCCAGAAATAAACTTTATGACGAATAATCTTAGCTTGAACAGTAATGAGCATTTCGATTTTGCATAAACTTTGCCCATTTTTAAGGTGAATAAGAAAAAAAAATTCGCCCTTTGCTCACCATCTAGGAGAATTTACCAGCCATTAAGTCCCGTCCGTTATAGACGGTATTTGAGTAAATTTTACCCCCACTGTCTGACATACGTGGTATAGAATATAAAAATTGACTTACACTTAATCTATAACGTTTAGTGTACGCGGGAGAGGCCGCAACAAGCCGCTAGTTCACATTATTTTACAGTATAACATGCCTAGAATTTAAATCACACATTTTTGGAAGACAAGGTATGTTACTTGTTCTATTAATTTTCTTTCAAGCATAAAACTTGGCTCATATCTATTTTATAAATAAATATAAAAATCACATAATTTTACAGTAAAACATGCTTAGCATTTAAAATACACATTGAACTGTTGGTAGATATATATTACTTACTCAATTCCTTCAATACAAACCTTCACAATTCAGTTGTGAAAACATTAAAATTATATACATTACCAGAAATTCAGATTTGTTGTAAACTAACCATTTTTTGTAACTTTAAGTCCAGGAGGAATTGGGGAATTACGTGGAACATTTGACTATAATTTATAAGGGGAATAAATGTCAGCCTCAACGCTTCACTGGTGCCACGTTCGTTAGTTCGCTGGTCTCTTTACTGGGTGACCGGGTTCAAATTTCGCTGAACCTTTATCATATCCCTTTACCTTTATGATATCACGAAATAGATTCCTAAACAAAAAAACTGTAGTTTGTATTCGATTTATGAAGAGCATCTGTAAATAATAAAATTAGCAGACAAAAATAAAAATATTGAACTATTAGTCTTTTAAATTCATGCGATTTAACCAGGCTAAAATTAATTTGGAATATTTTTTCATTATGTTAAGAGAAGTAAACAAGAAAGTGGGTTGTATGATCACGAATACTTTTCTCTAACTACACGGTGTCCCGTAACTCTCTGGACAAAGGTATGTAGCATTATTCCTTAGGTTAACACAAGCAGATTTTACCATATGAACATGGGTATCCCTTGCCTAGGTTTCCGTTTGTCTGTATGTCTGTATTTTTTTTACTTTAAAGTTAATTGAAAAAATGTGGGATACACAGCTAACTCACCTGAAGCAACTGGTTCAAATGAGCACAGCAACAAGAATAAGATATTCACACACACATTACGCATTATTTTGAACCGGTTGCTTCAGGTGAGTTAGCTGTGTATCCCACCTTTTTTCAATGAAACTTCAAACTTTAAAGCCAAGTGCTTTTCCTTTGTAAACCTTACATTAAAGTTCGTAATTTTAGAACTACAGAACTGATTTCAACCAAACTTAAGTCAACAGCTTATGGGGGTAGGATTTACCATTAGAAGTTGTGGTGTAATTATCACCACAACTAACATGGAAAATTGGCTGCCATTTTTTAATTATTTGAGATAATTACACCATTAACTTTTGGTTTATATCTCCAGTAGTGGGATTTTGCGGCTTTTGGCTCACTTGATTGACAGCTTCCGGTCACGTGACTTTGATGACGTAGGAATGACGTAGTTGGCGACGTAGTTGGCGACGTATTAGTGACGTCATGGATGTTTGGAGTAGGTCAAGGTCGTCTGAAGTAGTTTTTAAAAAGCTATCTTGCACAAGTTTTGATTCGATGGTTTCAAACTATCAAAATTATTTGTTGCTAAACGTTTTACCCAAAGTATGGCATGTGGGTAGTCTGCTGACGCGTCTCAACAAGACGAAGAAGTTGGTGCATTCATAATTCAGATCCGACTAAGGGTATAGCAGTAATAGCGAAAAAACAATATTTTGAAGGTTTTCCGCTATTGCTCCTAATTCCCTCGTCGGATCTAAATTCTGAATGCACCATCTTGTTCGTATTGTTGAGCCGCGCCAGCAGAGTACTCACATGCCATACTTTGGCTAAAAAGTTTAGCATCAAATAATTTTGATAGTTTAAAACTATCGAATCAAACTTGTGCAAGATAGATATATTTATGGAATGAAAACAATCAAATGAAACCTGTGCAAGATTTCTAACTTTTATTTTTATTTCTTTATTTACAATAATACACATACAATAAAAAAAAAAGTGCAAGTCAGTAGACTTAATTCTAACTATTTCTTTATTTACATTAATGTATACATAGGCAATGATTGTCAGAGAACCGTCGATCCTGCGGTGGCCGTTGCTTCTGTAGATGGGTAGGGTTCACATTCTCCACAATAATACTTCATTCTAGGCGCGGGTGGAAGTGATGTTGGTTGCCACGATGAAGTCTCCGATTCCGTAGAGCTGCCGACATTGAACGAGGCGAGAGGTTCATACTCTTCAAAATTATATCTATTCAGCTGTGTCGGTGGAAGTGTAGTTGCGGATGTTCTCCAGTGTTCTTGAGCTAAAGTGTTTGTTGCAAAAATATCCAATGTTACTTTGTAGCCGTTTACAATCAAAACTTTTAAGTCATCGGAAAGAAGTTGCAAATCATGAACTGTAGAAAGATGAACAGTATTGTAGTGGACACATTTAATTTTGAGAGCCATGATGTTACCTCGTGTACGGCTACTCGCGGAGTGAGCTTCCCACATCCTCGCCTTCGTTTTATACGCACCCCCCTCCATTTTTTTCACATCTACGATATGAATATTTTCATCACGTAACCTATTGGAGTTCTGCATATAATGCAATGGTTATACATCAGTCCACAATCAGCGCATGTACAACAGTGTCTACAAGGTAAAAATAGTAAATTTTTCTCAGAGGACAAACATACTACACATTCGTTTCCTTCGCTCTTATTTTCTTCTGCTGGTGTTTTAACAGGATGAGGTTTATAAACTCTCCGATGGTTTTGTACAAACTCTCTACCTTTTTGAACTAACAGATAAGCACACTTGTCAAACCATCGTGCATGTTCTTCCCATGGGTTATCTGTCGCTTGCCAATCCTGCAATCCTCCTCCGCAATTGTAACAAACGGTCTTATCATCTTGCCCCATGTAAAAGAAACCAGCATCTGCAAACTCCATTCTAGACTTGTATAGAAACGAGTCTTTTAATGCTGCATCAAACGTATCCAATCTCGATTGTAACTGTGCATATTTAGGAAATCTCATTCTCCTTTTTACTACCATATGTTCCATTTTTGTAGGTTGTCCCAAGGCAAATGTCGGAGGTATACTGACACGGCGTAAGCGTGTAGGGCAGGTACCTACCCTTCCCCCACCATAATGTTCCCCCCACCAACTCATTGTCAGTCTGTATGAAAGTGATAATCCTTTAACCAATACACCGCATTTTATAAGTTCTAAATCTAGGTCAAGGTCACCAAAGAATGTTTTTAAAAAAGATAAAATGTCAGTACTTGGAGTTAATACTGATATTTTATCTTTTTTTTTTTTTGTCATCCGTTTGAATTAAAAAAAAACAACACAGCATTATATAAACTAATATACTGCTGTGTTGTTGTGTTTTTATTTCTTTTTTATAGTTTTCTTTTTAATTTTCTTTATTAAACAAACATCTTACAATACAATAAGCTTAAGTCTAACATTGATGACTAGAAATACAAACAGAGAAATACAAATAGAGACATTATGTACAATGATGCGTGATGTGCAGAGTGAGTTCCGTCGAGTTGTTGCCGCTTACGCCGTGTGATACCAAATACAACGTCCCCGGTTGAATATCTCGCAAGTCTTCATTTTGTAGCAGTTGAACAAATCGTTTTGGAAGAAATACTTGAAACTTCGGCTCATCTCCTGGAGTCATAGGTCCTTCGCACAATGATACTAGAATTGCTTCTCCATGTGTGGTTTCCACTTTCTTGATGCTATGAATAATGTAGTGTTTTTGTTCTTTTAGTTCTGAACATTTTTTAGTTAGCAGAAGGTTGGATTTTGAGTGAGTGTTGAATTGATCAACCAGTGTTTGTAGAAATTGTTGTGATGCCATCTTCGTCAGTGGTGGTGATGTTGCCTCTTCGGAGTCTCGAATAATACTCGTGCTGGAGCGGTGTTGTCTCCTCGTATTTATAGGCCCCGCTACCCCCACCACATTTCTGTTCTCCGCTACCTCCACCACATTCCTGCGTTTGTTTCAAGTAAGCAGCCAAACGATATGCGTTGTACAATGCACAGTTTGTTTGACCGTGTTTAAGATCTTTTGCAGCGACACAAATATTACCGAGATTAATGTTGAAGTCCTTACTGATAGTTATATCGAAAACATCACCGTGCGTGTACTTTTGTATCCAGTTCTTTTTTTCTAATCCTCTTGTGTATATATGCGAATATTGTTTGCAAAAGTTAAACATAATACTGTGCAGATTACTGTAGCTTATAAATCCTTCATACCAGTGTATGTGATGAAAGTATTTTTTTATCCATTTTTTAGTACTTTTTGTTTTAGCGTTAAGTTTGTTAAAAGAAAAAGGAGCTTCAAACGTGAATGGGTAGGCTACAAATGTAAGCAAGTCTAAAATTACTAATTCCTTGATAATAAACCTATCATCATTATTTCGAAATGCTTGAAATTCTATTACGCAAGGCTTTACATCCACTTCTTCATCTCCTCCGCTCATCATGGCACCTGACGATCAACTAAACTGTTTTCCACACCACGGTAGGTTAAATACCAGGCCGTACAGTTGCAGGCGCGTTGGTGTATATTTAACGTGGGCACCGTCCCCAATAGGCCTACCCCACGTATGTTCTTCTTTATTAAGTTAAACTTTAGTCTTTTTTAACTTCTTCTTCTTCTTCTTCTTGTGTTTCGTTTTCTTCTTCTTGATTTTTTGTTTCTTCTTCCTGTGTTGTTTCTTCTGTAACCTCTGTAGCGATTTCTACAAGTGGTTCAAAATCCTTTAACTTTCTCCACATGCAAACTTCATGAGGTATTCTATTAAAAATAGATGTATCCACAGGTCCGTACACGATGGTGCTATCAGGTTGTTTTTCCAAAGTATCGTGCAAATATTCTTTAATAATAGCGCTTGCAAATACCAACTGTCTCATGTACCTTGTAATAGGTTCTGTTGCGTAGTTTAAAACGTAGAATTCTTCACGTGACAGTAGAATCTTATTTTCATGTTGAGTCAAGTCTCTAATTCGCACTTGTAGTTGTCCGCGATGTTTAACAATATCTATTTCATTGTCACAATCCAAAAGTCGAATATGTGTTTTCCTTCCACACAAACTGTTAGTTAAATAACATTCTATTAAATGTACATGTTTCAAAAATGACTCCCAAGCATTTTGCGAAAATAAAACCTTTTTTGTTCCATGGTGTAGTATTACTGTAGGGGAATAATCCAATGATTTCATCAATCCAACTGATACACTTTTACTGATGCATGCTGAGATGGGGTAAAAGATTCGCAAAAAAACTTCAGTTAAAATGTGAGGAGGAATATTTTCTTCAACTTTCTTCTTCCTCTTTGATACTACCTTTGATGGATCTGCATTACTTTCCTCCTCTCTATCTCTTTTACCAAACTTTAAAAATGCAGTTATTTCCTTAATGATTTCTGCTTCGGTATTATCATGTTCCAATAACGGTGCTACCTCTGCATTACCTTGTACAACAGATGGAGAACTCATTTTGTAGAAGACGTTACCCATGCGACGATAGGCGATCAACTGAAGACCTGCATTGTTGCTCCGCTATTTATAGGTTAGCGACAGTGGCGGTGCCGGTGGTGGTACAACGTTTTACAATACTGTCTTTACAATACCGGTCAACGGTGTGTATGTAACAATTTTATCGTGCAAAATTAAACAATACGCAGATGTATTTGCAGGTACGTTTTCTTGAAATTCCATTTCTATTTTTATATCAACACTAGACGATTTTACAGATTCATTTTGTTTGGAGCAATCAATTACAACAATCGGAGCTTTCGATTCAAACTGTACGGGAGATAGTAGAGGTGTGTTTGTTTTGCCGTAGTATGAATTTTGGAACCTAGCGTACATATCGTATAAAACACTGTACCTTTTTTTATCAAAAGAAATATTAAAGTTGTCGTAGGGAAAGAATTGTGAATTCAGGAACACTTTACAGTTTGTTAATTTACAATGGTCAAATTCACCAGCATTTTCAGTTAATATACTTTTTTTCTTCGTTTGTAATCCAAAGATTACATATCTCGCTTTTTCCAAATGAGTAGAAGTTTTTACAGTCCATGTATGCCGTTGTGTTGTAGGTAAAACGGGGTATTCATGAAACTCCCAGCTTCTGAATGGCATTACAATGTCTCGATCTGATTTTAACTTTCTTAATAATGTAATCCTATGTTCATCATTTAGTCGCACATGTGGTACTCTCCAAACAATCTTGTCTAATGTTAATTTCCAGTCTAAATTGGCATCAGTTGTTCCAGCAGCTGCTTTAATTATATCATTATCGTTTGATGATCTTAATAAAACTAGTTCTTGTTTTACATTTATTATTATTCTTCTGTAGTCTTCAGCAAATCCTAGGAGTAATCTTAAAGGTACGTAGAAATCAAAGTTTCCCGAAGAGTCAGGAGCGATTGTACTTTTGTCTGGTGCAACCCATCCTGCAACAGCTAACAGATTCTTCTCATTTGGTGTTAAAGACGCTAATCCTTTCAATGTACTGGAAATTCCAACCTTTTTTGTTGAATCGACTGTAACTCCTGAAATTTCATATCTAATCTCGTCAAACAAAAATGCCATAGGATTATTTATGAACGGAACAGTGGTTCCAGCAGTACCATCATTTTTTGTTACTTTTCCTTCAATATATAAATAACTTTCGCATGGAAGAGTATAAATGTCTTGTTGTTGTATAGGAATCCTAATTTCATCGTTATTGTTTAATTTGGACGAAGCGTAAGGGTTGTGCGTGTGATATTCCTTTTCCCATAAGGTCTCGTCGAATGTTGGACCCTGCGCTATATCCAGTATATCCATTGTTAATGACCTTTAATCCAATTTCTTCTAGAAAACGAATTTTGTCACTTGTTAATCCTTCTACAGCTGATGAGCTACTGACCTCTTTGCTGGTTGGCTCTCTCTTTTTAAATGATAACCCCATTGTCTAAGCGATGATTTTATATGTATTCTTACAGTAATAGCTTCTCCTCTAAAGTCAATAAGGTTTCCGTCTTGATCCACTATGTTCAGCATGTTTTAAGAAGCGAGATTAGTAAATGGTAAAACAAAACATTGACAGTCTATAGTTAGATATAATCCTTATAACATCTGTTTATTTTATTTAATAGAATTAAGAAAAACGCATGTGACATAAACTAAATAAAACTCTCCTCCATATGAAAAAAAAAAAACATGGGGACTTGGAAGTCCCGTGCGGCAGAGCCCTGAGGTCTAAATCGAAAATCTAAAGAATGTGACGTTTGTCGTCATTAGAGGAAAGTGTTTTTTTAACTTCTGTTAGGCTGTTCAGCTGCCAGTTTGCACATCTGTACACCTAGACGCGTGTGGGGTGTATAATACGTGGGGGGTAAAAGTCTTCTTGTTTACAAAGTTCACATGCAGCGTATTAATGATATAGACAGTACCTGGAGGTACAAGCTTTGCTCGGGGAAGGACAGTCAGTTTCTTTATATGACTAGGAGTCTCTTTGATTATAGTGTTGGATACGACATAACCATTCTAATGTAATCTACATTCAATCATTTCAGTTTAATTTAGTCTCTGCTATCCCTATGAACAATAATATTGAACAAATAAATGTTAATTCCTAAGGGTTTTTATTTAAATCGGTTTAGTGTAGAGCGCGGTATTTCTAAAGGCTGCTTACCAAGGGAACAAATGCAATTACCATAGTTAAACACTAGTAACTGGATTGGGGGGGGGGGGTCGAGCTTTGCTCGGGGGAGGGGTAACATTTCACCACTTTCCCCCCACTGATTACCAGATTTGTATAGCTCAAAAAATATCCCTTTGAACTGTTTTGGGTATGGCCACTCTACATATGCAATCTTCACTCAACAGTTTTAGTTACTGCTCTCAGGAAACCACATGTTAACAATTATAAACAGCACGTGTATTACTTTGACAGGTCCCTGGCAACGAGGTGTCCCTGGTTGATTATGAACAACTGTTACAATTATTTTGTTTTGATTTTAAACTCAATAATCCCGTTGTTTTCCATTATTTTATATTTGCTGGGGATGATACCAGTCTGAACTTATTTTTATCCAAGAAATAAGCTATTTTCAACATTTGAAGGGAAATCTTTGGTGCCGTTTTTTGAGAGATCTCTTTGGTTCTGTCGGCCTTTAACTACTGATTTCCGGTTAATGGTGACAGTATATCGCAAGGAGCGCAGTAAGATTTATTTAAGGGCTCCAAAAAAGACAGCTCATCCTTTTATACAGAGAGAATGCTGATTTGATTGGACCTCTAGAATTCGAAGTTTGTTGCTGTAATCCGAAACTTTCCCTCTCAAGTTCGAAGTCAACCTCTACAATACGAACTGTTAACCTCTATAATTCAAACTCTTGATATTTAAAACTTCCTTTAATTCGAAATAAATTGGCTGTCCCTGAGTTTCGATTGTTTTGACCTCAGAAAAAAGTACCTGAAGTTTTGGTAGAGAGTTTGAGAATATCCTGTATAATTACATGACGTGGACATTTGAAGGGAAATCTTTGGTGCCGTTTTTTGAGAGATCTCTTTGGTTCTGTCGGCCTTTAACTACTGATTTCCGGTTAATGGTGACAGTATATCGCAAGGAGCGCAGTAAGATTTATTTAAGGGCTCCAAAAAAGACAGCTCATCCTTTTATACAGAGAGAATGCTGATTTGATTGGACCTCTAGAATTCGAAGTTTGTTGCTGTAATCCGAAACTTTCCCTCTCAAGTTCGAAGTCAACCTCTACAATACGAACTGTTAACCTCTATAATTCAAACTCTTGATATTTAAAACTTCCTTTAATTCGAAATAAATTGGCTGTCCCTGAGTTTCGATTGTTTTGACCTCAGAAAAAAGTACCTGAAGTTTTGGTAGAGAGTTTGAGAATATCCTGTATAATTACATGACGTGGATCTGGGTAATAAGCATCACAAATACATTTCAAATCATTGTAAACAAAAGTAGAGGGTTCGCGAAGCAATAGAAGCTTTCCCAAGGGTTGAGGCTTTATGTATCAAGGAGCAAGTCTGTATATTGCAAGAAACAGTCTTTGGGTAGTATAAACATATTCAAATTGTAGGAGGCTACATTATGCGTTAAAACACTTCAAATTATTGGTATATTTTTTTAAATATTAGAGGTTTTCTGAAGGGAACAGACAAAAGTTATTAATAATAGAGGTTTTAGAATTATCGAAACATGGTATGTGGCTTTGCGTAGTACTGGTATATTGATATTTGCACACTAAATGGATTTTTGTCGATTATCCCCGTTGCAGCAAACCTGCATACTCGGCCCCCATATTATTCATATGGAGAATAAGTCAAGTTGTATATCTCCCTTAGTTATGAACCTAAATTAATAAAACTTGGTATGTAACTTCACCTGGTTGAGTTATATTGATAATTGCAAAAATACACATTTTTATCTTCCTCGTTTCAGCAAACCTGCGTACTCAGCTCTAATGTTATTCTTATGGAGAATAAATAAAATGCTATATATCACTTAATTATAAATGTATTTTTGTGAAACTTGGTAAGTAGCTCTATGTAGTAGTGAGACACATATATATGCATTGAAAATTCGCTGAGTACCCAGGTTTGCTGCGACGGGGGTATTTTTAAATATCTGTGTTAGTGTTCTTATTTTTGCATAACTAATCATATCCATTCTTGGAAAATGTGTTGTCAAACCCAGTTTAAAGTACCCATTTTATACGTGATAAGATATTTTATTTGATTTCTCAGTTATTTTGGAGGGTAATCTGAGTCAAACCACCCTCCACCAAGCAAGTTAAAGGTTTCAATTTTACTACTCATACAAAACCCTACTTAAAATGTAGTGATGACCTTTCAAACATCTAAGTTAGTAACATTTGTTAAAGCACCCGGGAGACCGAGCTTTGCACGAAAAGCCAGTCTTTTCAAAATGCATTGACTACTTTTATTCACGGTTTAGGAACCATTGCACCGGAGAGGTCCTAAGCGAGCATATTTTCTTTGTTTATTTGCTCGTTTATTTTCATTTTGGGCATGTCGCTTTATGTTCAATATTCATTTTTAATGGTTCTAGAGGTCTAGTGAGGTCATTAAGACAGACAGAAAACGAAACGTTTTATCAGATATTTTAGCAGAGAAATAACTTATAGTTCTATTGCCACGCAAGAGTTACTGTGACAGCTCACTGATTGTTTTTCACAAGCTCTAATGATTTGTAGAGCTGAACTGATTGGTATCAGCAAATGTCAAGTTTTCAGTAAAATTATATGAGGAAAATCCAAAAACCTTTTTCCCATAAGATCAACATGGACAATTTTATGAACGCGTTTTTTTTACTTTTCTCTACAACTACTAAACCTAGGTTAATGATTCAAGATACTAAATTATTTGTTTTTAAGATCTATAAAATGGGTATAACCAAAATTGAGTGTTTTTTAAAATTTTAGGGGGAAAAACTGATTTTTGGAAAATTTAAAACCCCCATAAAACCCCCTTCTCATAGTCCGATCAATCTGGTTTTCGAACTTAAAGTCTTAAATGTTACTCTACACATTTGGGCCAAACTTCATCAAAATCGGGCGTTTCTTTCAATAGTTATCGCGGTAACGGACATATATATAAATTTATATATGCTTATATATAAATTTGAACGAATAGTGTTTTTGGCATCTGGGGACCTCAAAACAAATAGTTATCATGGTCTCGGGCTTAAGTCTTATCATTCCACCTATGGTAATAGCTTCTTCCCTATAGGGGAAATTCGCTAAAAGTATATTTTGACTTGTAATTTTCGGTCTAACTTTTTAAAGGGGCAGAAATTAACAGCCAAAAATCAACCTTATTAAAATTATACTACTTTTAATATACTTTACAATAATACCAGGCATTAGTGAGGAAAAATGTATTACTAATGCCAACAAGTTAAATAAACTGTTAATGAACACTCAATGTGGTTTGTCCGATAAGAGATATGTTCAGCGCAATTTAATTATAACTAGAGACCGCCATTAGTCGAAATTTGCCTACTATCCAGAACAAAAAGCTGCACAGTTCCATAAACAACCATTGCATTAAATCTGTCCTCCTCCTTGACAACCGCCCCCCTCCCGATAAATGGTATTTATAGAAAACATATGTCGCACGACGCGCGCGCGCGCTACGAGTCACACTTACTCAGCAGACAGACAGACAGACAGACAGAGAGAAACCACCTCTTCTTTATAATGTTGTAGATAGTTACGAATATATTATAATATTATAATTAGTAAAGTACCCAAATGGAATTTTCTTTCTAGGCAGCCAAATTAATTTACATATAAATGAAATAAATGAATTCTTTGAGTATATGGGTTTACACTGTTATATTGACGATAACCTGGTTGATTTTTATTGTATGAACAAACGTCCCAGAATATACAGTATACTCGCTTTGCTCGGTCTTCTACACTTGCACCGCACTTATAAATTTGTTAAGTGACTTTTTTTTAGGCTAAGGATAAACATAAATGTAGCACACTCGTCCTTCTTGATTATTCTCATACTCTTAATTCAATATGTCACAAACTGCTAATAATAAAACGTAAAAACTTTGTTTGTTATGATACATCTCTAGACTCGAGCATATCGTACTTGAATGATCGATCACAAGTAACTAAAATTGCAAATGAAGGGTCGAATTCCCTCCAAAAAGGAAGAGAAGTTCCACAATGAACTGCCTTGGGCCAATTTTATTTAACCTGTACCTAGCTGACATAATAAATGCAGTCAATTACAGTTCCATCCATCTTTATATTATGTCTATGATTGCCAACTGCTGTATTCTTACGATAAGAACTCAATTACGTTAAGAATGTAATGCATTTAATAAACAAAGATGTTGACTCATTGGCTAAGCGGTCTGAAGCTGAACATAAATAATGTTCTGTTTACATATTGCGCCTCCTGAAATTTTTAGTTAAATTAAAAAGGGAGTTTGCGCAGTGAACTGAAATAAATTGAATTGGAACTTTGAACTTAAATTATGTAAGCGAAGTATAGTTTATATCAGATGCTTTCACTTTAGCCTTCGCATTTAATCATCAACGTAACACACCTCCCTCCTATTTGCGTTACGTCCAATTGTAATTATGTCTTTAATAATTTGTGTCACAAACAAATCAAACTTTAGGAAGTATAATGTCTCTCATCGTTGTTTACAAACAGTTGTTGATTCAGCTTTATAACAAAACTACAAAACTGCCTAAATCGAAAACAACTACAATTCAAGCAATGAACTGTTATAATGCCTACCCTGTCGCTGTAGATCAATCCATAAGTAATTTACCAGTAATAATTTCCGAGACTAAGGAAAATCAGCTACTTCTGGTTCCATTATCAGTAATAAACACAATTATTTGATTTATTTAGAACGTATAAATCTGAATTTTAACTACAACTTAAATTTCCTAACACTTGAATGCAGTATTATATTAATACAGTTGCTTGTTACATGCAAATCTCAATCCAAAGGTTTAAGATTAAATTATAATAGTTGTTTGCTTTGTTTACAGAACAACTAATAATTAGTTGCGAACTAATAATTGAGTATTAGGTATGATTTGAAACTCCAACAGATTAATAATACAATCTTTAATGTCATTCTGAGTTTTCCAATCAAATTGGAGTTTTCGTGGTGTAGTGAATTTTGTCAATAGATTTTAGAGGCTCAAAAACCATAAGTGTAAGCAAAATCCCTCCGTGGGATCCCGAGATACATTTTGCAGACATACACTGTTTGTTTAAAAGTATGGAATTAAGAACTATGTATGTCTAAATTAATTGTAATAACTATGTACAGGATTAGCGAATAAGGGGGATTTGTTCCCAAAGGGAGTCTCTGACTATCTCCTTTAGTTATGAACCTAAATTAATAAAACTTGGTATGTAGCTTCACCGGGTTGAGTTATATTGATAATTGCAAAAATACACATTTTTATATTCCTCGTTGCAGTAAACCTGCGTACTCAGCTCTAATGTTATTCTTATGGAGAATAAATAAAATGCTATATATCACTTATTTATAAATGTATTTTTGTGAAACTTGGTAAGTAGCTCTATGTAGTAGTGAGACACAAATATATGCATTGAAAATTCGCTGAGTACCCAGGTTTGCTGCCTCATCGTTGTTTACAAACAGTTGTTGATTCAGCTTTATAACAAAACTACAAAACTGCCTAAATCGAAAACAACTACAATTCAAGCAATGAACTGTTATAATGTCTACCCTGTTGCTGTAGATCAATCCATAAGTAATTTATCAGTAATAATTTCCGAGACTAAGGAAAATCAGCTACTTCTGGTTCCATTATCAGTAATAAACACAATTATTTGATTTATTTAGAACGTATAAATCTGAATTTTAACTACAACTTAAATTTCCTAACACTTGAATGCAGTATTATATTAATACAGTTGCTTGTTACATGCAAATCTCAATCCAAAGGTTTAAGATTAAATTATAATAGTTGTTTGCTTTGTTTACAGAACAACTAATAATTAGTTGCAAACTAATAATTGAGTATTAGGTATGATTTGAAACTCCAACAGACTAATAATACAATCTTTAATGTCATTCTGAGTTTTCCAATCAAATTGGAGTTTTCGTGGTGTAGTGAATTTTGTCAATAGATTTTAGAGGCTCAAAAACCATAAGTGTAAGCAAAATCCCTCCGTGGGATCCCGAGATACATTTTGCAGACATACACTGTTTGTTTAAAAGTATGGAATTAAGAACTATGTATGTCTAAATTAATTGTAATAACTATGTACAGGATTAGCGAATAAGGGGGATTTGTTCCCAAAGGGAGTCTCTGACAGCTGTAGTCAAGCTCCAACATCAAAAGTAACACATGTTATGCCCCGCCACTTTTTGTCCGTCTACTTGGCCGCCCGAGTTGGCTGGCAACGTCTCGTTTCGAATTGAAATTGTTTCCAAACTGCTACTCAGTTGATTACTACAAAAACAAAATTATTAATATTGTATATTAGTATAAGAAAGACTGTATAGAGAATCTTTTTTCTTGTTTCTAATTTATCATTTTACTATAGACGGCATTGAAATTGAAAATTATGCTTTAACTTCGTTGTTTTTAAGTGGTGAATTTTATTTGTTTCTGTCTCCCGTGATATGTAATTACTTAAACCAGCCGTCCCGTTCGCCCCACGGTGATTTTGTGGACAACAATCATTTTGGTGTTTTAAGTGTTGTCCAACCGTTGCAGAGATATTCAAAGTGCTAAACACGGTAAGTTGTCCAATGTTATCCTTATGGAGAATAAATAAAATGTTATATCTCGATTATTTATGAATGTATATTGATGAAACATGGTATGTGGCTTCGCGTAGTACTGGTATATTGATATTTGCACACTAAATGGATTTTTTGTCGATTATCCCCGTTGCAGCAAACCTGCAAACTCGGCCCCCATATTATTCATATGGAGAATAAGTCAAGTTTTATATCTCCTTTAGTTATGAACCTAAATTAATAAAACTTGGTATGTAGCTTCACCGGGTTGAGTTATATTGATAATTGCAAAAATACACATTTTTATATTCCTCGTTGCAGTAAACCTGCGTACTCAGCTCTAATGTTATTCTTATGGAGAATAAATAAAATGCTATATATCACTTATTTATAAATGTATTTTTGTGAAACTTGGTAAGTAGCTCTATGTAGTAGTGAGACACAAATATATGCATTGAAAATTCGCTGAGTACCCAGGTTTGCTGCGACGGGGGTATTTTTAAATATCTGTGTTAGTGTTCTTATTTTTGCATAACTAATCATATCCATTCTTGGAAAATGTGTTGTCAAACCCAGTCTAAAGTACCCATTTTATACGTGATAAGATATTTTATTTGATTTCTCAGTTATTTTGGAGGGTAATCTGAGTCAAACCACCCTCCACCAAGCAAGTTAAAGGTTTCAATTTTACTACTCATACAAAACCCTACTTAAAATGGAGTGATGACCTTTCAAACATCTAAGTTAGTAACATTTGTTAAAGCACCCAGCTCAAACAAAAATGAATGTCCATAATGAATACATGGGAACTTTGAATCCCCGTGGGGCATAGCCCTATAGTATTTTCACAACATTAATATGTCTATATGTTACTCAGGGCTAGAAAGTACCTCTTTGCAAAATTTTAGCAGTCATCAGTATCAGTTTGTGAACAGCACACAAAACTATCATAGTTTTTATAAATAATTCGCGTGGCGAAGCCTGCGGGTAACATTAGAAATAAAATATTTAAATAACATAAGACAATTAAAAAAAAAAATTAAAACAATACCTTATCGTTAAATGTTCATACAAAATGAAGATAATTAAATGAAAATATAATATAAATTTAAAATCAAAATGTTGTGGCTTCAAGATTGGATGAAGATTATTTTGTAAGATTCAAGGAATTAAATAATCTAAATTCTATGAGTTATTATTAGCATTACATACTCTATCAATTTAATTATGGCAATTAAGATGTTTACCAATAAAGAAATAAATGTAAGATATAGTTTTTTTTTTTTACATAACAGTGGTTACAGCGATAACCCAAGCCCAACAATTGACTAGAGCACCTTATCGTTAATCCTATACTCTAATATGAGTATGGTTTGCATGCTGGCTTGATTGCCACTCTGATCTCAAAAACGGCTAGCAATTTTTAATTTGAATATCATCCAGAGATTCTGTTAAACTAATAACAAAAATTTTAATCTCCGGCATATATAATTTTTTTAGAGAAAGTTAGTTGAATGGAAAGGGAAGTTAAAATCGTTGGGGTCGAATCTAGGATGTGAAAACCATTTTCTTATTATTTTCTTTTGTCCTCATATAATCGTGCTCTCAGATTTTTTCTTCAATGATTGTCATATTGCATGTCTTACTGTTAAAATACTGCCATTACTTGTCATTCCATCCTTTTGTTGGTTGGTTGTTTAAACCACATATCAGTAACACCATATTGATCACTATACTCTTGGCAACAATATTTTCAAAATATGCATCATATTTTTCCACACTTGCCACATCAAATCAATATTATATTGCATTCATTCCGTCATCGTATTAGCACATTATTGTTACATAATACGTTTTTGTTATATTATTGCATATTTATCCAGATTATACATATTGTTTCTACTTATATACAAAAATTCTACTCTATTTAAGTTACTTGACGTTCTCGTTTATTGTGCAACAATACAGTAATTGTTTACATTCACATATAATACTTTTTAACGACATTGACCGTGAAGTAATACTTCACAACTTCCCCCAACTGATTATCAGATTATATAGCTCAATTGCCTCTTTTCTGCATGTTTCAGGTAACTCCAGTTGTTATTTAAAGCTCAATATCCCTTTGAACTATTTCGGATATGACCATTCTATATGTGCAATCTTCACTCAACAGCTTTGTCATTGCTCTCAGGAAACCACATGTTAACAATTATAAACTTCACGTTGTAGAGTATAGTAAAGCAGACGTGTTTCCTACCCTTCTGTGGTAAAAAGTAATCAGATGACTAAATGCTCATTAGAACATAAATATGGTCCATTCTGTGGTAAAAGGCTGCATAACCCGATTTACTTTGGAGAAGTGCCGGGCCAAGGGGCATAACCGTAATGGCGAACAATGATTTAAAACAGCCTAAAAACCTTTTCTCATTCACACAAAAATGGGAAAACATTTTTATACCACTCAAGTATAGTACTTTTTTGTGAAATGCGGAACAAATTTGGTTTATAAACAGGCAGAAAAATAAAAAGATTTGAATACAAATTTAAATGTTGCATACAACATTTCACTGCTCAAAGCGATGTATAAACAAAACTTATCCTATGCTCTAAATTAGTAAACAAATATCAACATTGGGCTTATGGAGTTTAAAATCAAAACAAAAGAATTGTAGCAGCTGTACATAATCAACCATGGAACTGTCAAAGTAATACTCAGGTATACCAAACCATATAAGTTTAACGGCAGGGCAGTTACATTCTATTTCAAATATCCAAATTAATATGGCGTCTTCAGAGTTACGCTTCGTTCCTTTTAAAGTTCTGTTGAACCTTTCCTTAGTATAATATTTGTTTAATGCTTGATTTAGGTCAAGGTCGAACTAATTATTTGTCAAGAGGGGAACAACACAGAAAGTGGATTCAATCTTATCCACAGCTTGCATTGACCCCCTTCTTGTTTTGGTAATAATAATATTTTATTTGTAACGAATTTGTTAAGTTTAACTGCCAGTAAAAAAACTCTGAACATAGGCTATAAACCAGATCATCGAATTTCCTTATTATCATTTTTTTTTCTTTTAAATAATTTTCTGTAATAACAAATGTATTTAGTGAATTACTTAAATCTAACTAATAAAGAAACTCGAAACACAGGCTATAAACATGATTAATGAATTCCCTTATTAGCTTTCATCCTTTTAGAAAATCTATGTAGTAGAATAATGTTTAACTAATAAATAGATGCAACAGTTTGATATTTATACTTTCCAATTGCCTTTTCCAGCGGTAAAAGAATTAACAAGTTGTATTTATATTTAACAAGTTATCGTGATTAGTTTTAGTGATGAGTATTTCTTGTTTTATTAATGACTTATTATGTGATGACTAGTAACTATGTTCCGAAGCATCACTTATATACCCGCTTACCTCCACCATTTGAATCAAATGATTGACTTAATGTAACATTTCAAAGTTTAAATATTTAGGTCAAGGTCATTGTAATATGTTAAAAAAAGTGTGGACCACCTATTTTCATTCTGCAGCATATGCTGTAAAATTTTAATAGGTTGTCCACACTTTTTTTATTTTTAAACTTAATTTTGAACTTCGCTTAATCACCCTGCCATGGCTTGGGAATGGCTAAAATATCTTCAAAGCATGTTGTTTTACTAAACACTCTTCGAACATATTTCCCGGGGTTAGGCGTTATTTACAAGTGATTTAAGTCCTCGTTAAAGGAAAGAAACACATACGCAAATAACACCCCCTCCCCCTTTAGGTGAAGGTTAGTATTAAACAAACAGGAATTTAATTTTTAGCAAAATCTAACATCACTCTCAATAACTCCCTACTTATGTTTAATTTTTCAAATACTTAACCCCCCTTAGGTGAAGATTGGTACTAAAACAAAACAAAAATTTAATTTTTTAACAAAAATCTAACATCACTCCCAATTTATCTCTACTTTTTCCAAAATATTTAATATTTTTATGAACAAAATATATTTATATATTGTCTTACTATGACATAATATGGCCACTATATGTATGGTAGAAAACAATATAGAAACATTTTAAATAATTAAGAGCCGGCTTCAATAATTTTAACACTTTCCGGCGGGGTAAGCGCATGAGTTTTAACGAAATACACGTTATATGTTGGTAACAAAAACCTAACTTAATGGTTATTACCAACAAAATACCTTGTATATATACCTCAATAAAGGGGTTCAACAAGGTATTTTTCCCCGCTTTCAATACTTTTAACAGTTTCCGGCGGGGATACACGTTATATATACCTGGACGGTTTCAAACGTGTTTTGCTTTATTTACCTCACTTAAGGGATATAAGCATTTTAGTGACATTGACCTCAATAAAGGGTTGTACACTAAGTATATAGCTTCGATATTTTAGGCCTCACTAAAGGGATTCAATCGAGCTATCAGTAGATTCCCATCGTGGATTGTGGTGATGTTTTCCTGGACATCGGATCATCTGTTGGACTCCCTGAACGATCGAGTCATCTCCCTGGACCATCGAGTCATCTCCCTGGACCATCGAGTCATCTCCCTGGACCATCGGGTCATCTGATTGTAGAACTCCCCACTCGTACTCCTCCTGCGGCTGATACCTGGACGTGTTTTGCTTTATAGACCTCACTTAAGGGTTTCAAGCGTTGTTTTGCTTTATAGGCCTCACTTAAGGGACTCAAGCGTTTTAGTGACATTGACCTCAATGGGTTGTACACTAAATATGTTTAAGAATAGCTTCGATATTTTTTACCTCACCAAAGGGTTTCAATCGAGCTAGGTGTTTAATATTAGTTGATTAGTAGCTAAATAAAATAATGCAAACATATCATGCTATGTTAATAAACATAAGTAACGCATACATGCCATGCACTCTCTACTGATGCCCACGAGCAAATGCGAAGGTGTTGGAGTGATTTTTCCTTTTATAGACGGGGATTGTGGTGGGGGAAAACAACGCTGCAAACTTAAAAATTACTTCTGTTGCAAGTGTGCATTTAACGCGTGATAAGCTTCAGTCAACGCGATATAATTCAAAACTGAGGTTCTACAAGAGATTAATAATTTGTTCAATATACCTCGGAGGTTTCAAACCAATTATTTAGTTAATATTAGTTTTGAGAACCGCGCAACGAACGAGCTCTGACTGAGGTTTCATTGAGAGTGACAGTGTGGATTACCGGCGCGCTACAGCCGCCTCCCCTCCTCGATAAATGCTATTAATAGCTAACATTTACTGCATTGGCGCGCTCACGACAGATTATTCTTCGACACGCCTTAACTCCTATTAAAGCGTTATATTATAACTTGCGGATTGTTTTAATACAGAAATTTGTAAAATATATTATAGTGACATCCAGCAGGCAAAATTCACTCTCATTAACATTATTGTTTTTAAGTGATGGTTTAAATGATTGCAACATCCTTTAGTTTCAGCTAAACTTAATAATTAGGTGTTTGGGTGAAATGAAATTTTTTGGAAGTATGTTTTAAACAAATATATCGCGATTAACAGTTTAGGAATATATATATAGATGGTTCGGCAATTTATGCGTAAATGCATCGCGTCGCTGTGAGCGACGCTATGACACTCATAGGGTTTAAAAAATAATTATGAAAATTATTAAAAGACACCTTTTTCACAGTTGTGAATAACAAAATATAAACTAAAATCATATCTTTACAGTCTCTTTATTATAAGGATCAAATTTAAATGCAGACTGTTATCAGCTGTTTGTAAATACATTAGCTTTCTGTGAAATTGTTGTTTTGTTTATTTTAGTGGTTTGTTTACCATTGTACGTGAATGAAATGCCACGTTTACGGAGAGGAGGTGCAAATCTCGGTCGACGCACCGTAAATGCATCCCGGTACCATCGACAGGAGACTGCACATGAAACTGATTAGGAGTATGCTGAAACTGAATAATGTTGCAAAAATTTAAACCATCACTTCAAAACAATAATGTTAATGATAAGTGAATTTTGCCTCGTAGATGTCACTACCATATATTTTACAAATGTCTGTATTAAAACAATCCACAAGTTATAACATATAACGCTTTAATAGGACTTAAGGCGACGGTGTATAAGTTTAGTGCACCACATTAAAACTAGGCATACAATGCAGTTGTCTGCTTGCAATATTGAGCGGAGCGAGTATTTATTTTGCATTTTTGATACGCGAGGGCTTCCAAATTATGCCTAAACGATATGATATATTTTGGAAGTTTGTTTTAAACAAATATATAGCGATTAACAGTTTTAGAATATATATATATATATATATATATATATATATATATATATAGTCTATATATATATATAGAAAGAGAGAGAGAGAGATTGAAACGACTAATCTAAAGAGATTGAGAGATTGAGAGATTGTTTCAAACTGATACTTTAAATATTAAAAATCAATAGTTTAATCTTAAACAATCCTGTAACAAATAATGAATATATAGTTTCAAAGTATGTTAGATTTTGTTTTGTTTAAATAATTATGAAAATTGTTAAAAAACACACCATTGTCACAGTTGGGAATGACAAAATATGAACTAAAATCATATTTTTGCATTTGATATGTTTTAGATCAATATTTTCCGGGCTTAAGTATTAACTAATAAAGACCTAAACCTTAGTACAGGTAATATCTTTATTAGTTAATACCCCCTCGCCCTTCAGGTGCAGCTGTACTTTAATAATTAGGGTTTGGGTAAACAAATATTTTTGAAAATATCTTAACAAAATTATATAATGGATAGTTTTAGGTCAAATGGATTGATAACAGTATATAAATCATTCATAACGGTTTGTTTGGACTAATCTATTGTTTAAAGTTTTGGTTTTAGATGCTAAAGGTCAATAGTTTAAACACAAACACAACTGTTACAAATAATAAATATATACCGCTTCAGTAACATTTTTTATACTTCTTTCCATTCCATACGCGCTGTGACGTAATCACAAACAAGGCTCCATTTCCCGTTAGGACTTGGTCGTGTCATGTAGCCAGGTAATGGGACTTTATATAGTTTTCCCTTACTTTCTACAATCGGCATATTGTCTTCATATCGTAGTAATTTATACATGGCCGTAGGTTTCAATTTATATATGCGAATTTTTTGGATGTTTGCAGGTTTTTGGTTTTTACATGGTTTAGTTTTGCGAGCTTCTGTTTGGGTAACTGGTTTAGGCGGATCCTTCAATAGGTTTA
Source organism: Allygus modestus (assembly GCA_963675035.1). NCBI lineage: Eukaryota > Metazoa > Arthropoda > Insecta > Hemiptera > Cicadellidae > Allygus > Allygus modestus. Next base: position 167,255,329 of record OY776113.1, read on the forward strand.
GCAGAATGTTTTCAAGAGTTGCTAATTTTGCTTTTGTTTCGTCAAGGGTTTTACCCAATGTGGATACACACTGGGAACTTACTTCTTGTGGCCCAGAAGGGTTCACAGACGGTGTAGTTACTTCTTGAGAAGCGGATGGTTTCACCTTACTATTAACGGTAACCGGACCTGCAACTGATGTTTTCAATTTTTTTACTGTTTGACCAAAGTGGATACCGCACTGGTCGCGCCCTTTCAAACACCGTTTGTTACACATGAGACCTTTACTACTTCCTTTTATAAAACGGTGTTTACAGCGTCCAATATGTTGTTCCTGATGTGGGGATATAAGAATTGTGGTTTTCTGTATTTTGGGAGAGGGAACTTTCACTTCAGAATCATCATCTGAGAGCTCCAGACCCATTTCCAAGAGGATGTTTCTCTTTACAACATCGCCTACAACTGCCGTCACGGGTAACGGCGGCAATTTCCGCGAACCTGTCGCTCCAACTTCGATGGTCACCGGACGTGGCAAAGGTGCGATGATGGAGGGTTTAGTGGGTTTGCGTTCACAAACTGATACTGATGCCGACGCCATATTAATTTGGATATTTGAAATAGAATGTAACGGTATCACTAGAAGACAGAGTTTTTAACGAAGATATTAGAAGGAAGAATCAGTTAAATTAAACAACACTTTGATGCAAGATTCCTCGAATACTCCTTTGAACAGTCTGCTAAAAGAGATTGAAAGTTAGTTATATTATAACGATAAATAACACTTGGAGATACAAAAATACACGGAGACTTGATGGATCCAAAGTTAGTTATATGATGATAACACTTGTAGTTCTAAGCTAAAGAGGGATTGCAATTGGTTAAACAGATACAAAGATACACAGTAAAACACTAGACTCAATCTTGACAGGAGCTGCAGAGGTAAGCCTTAGACCAGGTTCTCATTCGATGCAGGAGGAGACTGGTATCGATGCATGTTTTTCCTGCGTTATATAGCAGATGTGTGCATAAAATAAACCTGAATGACTAGTCCGACAATCTTGTACGCGCGATGCGCAGCCGACAATTTATTTTTTGCAGTCTGCGGGGGACATTTCAAGAGGCAGCTCTGGTACGCGCGATGCGCAGCCATCAATTTATTTTTTGCAGTGTGCGGGGGACATTCCAAGAGCAAGCTGTCGCCGTGTCTAGCACGCGTTGAACCATCGTCAATTTTTGTTTTTTAGTCTGTAGGGGGACATCCAGCTCTTAACAATGATTTTTGCTCAACAAATAAGCATAACAGTCACTGTGATTTAAACTAATACATGTATTTATGTGATGCACCTTACGTAGCAAACAACTAGCTAAGAGTGTTTCAACGACAATTATTCTACGACGGAACCGCTGACAATCAGCTGAAAGCGTGGACCTTCTATCTTCATAGTCCAAAAAGTAGTAGGTAGTTGCTATTGGGCTACTAAAGGACACCTTTCTCATATTCCTGTAAAACTGTGACATTTTCATCCGAGGTTTTCAGCTACGATCCACACAGTCTAAGAGCTAAACCCTAACTAACACATATATTGAGGTTATTGTGCGATGTATAAACTTGGTGGGGGAAGGGCGGTTAGGCATCCTACATGCTTGTTGACACGTTATTAAACCTCCAGCTCTTGCCTAGTACACATGAACTCGCCAATCCAAGACATCAACTTGATCCTGAGGTATTTTAAAACATTTTAAATCGGAGCTACGATCCTCACAGTTTAAAAGCTAAACCATTACTAACGCATATACTGAGGTTATTGTGCGATGTAAAAACTTGGTGGGGGGAAGGACTGGTACCTATACTACATGATTGTATCACATCATTAGACCTCCAGCTCGTGCCTAGTACACATGGACTCACCAATCCAAGACACTACTGTTTCTTCCACATCTTCTTATATTAATGAGCAAGCTGACACAAATGAAAATACAACTTCTCAAATACAAGTAAATGAAGTTTCTACAACAACTTCTGATGCGGAAGCAATAATGCTATCCTTGATAGGTTTTAATTAATGGTAATTTTCGTACACAATTATGGAGGAGCGCATGAAGGGAACTTTTGCTATTATAACTAGACCTTTTGCTTTTCACTGACTTAGAAAATTAAATTGGAAACACCCGATCCAGATATTGTGCACTATATTTTAAGTTACACAGCAAACACCAAGAACTCTGAGCAAACGTCATTTGAGGAAACTTCAAAAACTACACAGAATTAAAATATTGTAAATGAAATGAGTAATACATAAAAGTTAAACCCAACTATCTTGCCCAGGTTTCACAGCGAATAACACATTATTCGATTTGTATTATTGTAAATAAAGAAATAAAAATAAAAGTTAGAAATCTTGCACAGGTTTCATTTGATTGTTTTCATTCCATAAATATATCTATCTTGCACAAGTTTGATTCGATAGTTTTAAACTATCAAAATTATTTGATGCTAAACTTTTTAGCCAAAGTATGGCATGTGAGTACTCTGCTGGCTGCGGCTCAACAATACGAACAAGATGGTGCATTCAGAATTTAGATCCGACGAGGGAATTAGGAGCAATAGCGGAAAACCTTCAAAATATTGTTTTTTCGCTATTACTGCTATACCCTTAGTCGGATCTGAATTATGAATGCACCAACTTCTTCGTCTTGTTGAGACGCGTCAGCAGACTACCCACATGCCATACTTTGGGTAAAACGTTTAGCAACAAATAATTTTGATAGTTTGAAACCATCGAATCAAAACTTGTGCAAGATAGCTTTTTAAAAACTACTTCAGACGACCTTGACCTACTCCAAACATCCATGACGTCATTAATACGTCGCCAACTACGTCATTCCTACGTCATCAAAGTCACGTGACCGGAAGCTGTCAATCAAGTGAGCCAAAAGCCGCAAAATCCCACTACTATCTCCTATGCCCATAATCAGTTGACCTAAGTTTAATTGAAATTTATTTTGTGGGTTTAAAAATATGAACTTTAAAATATAAAACACATACAGACTGGCAAACGGAAAACTAGGCATGGGATAAAATGTAGGAAAAATGTAGGCATAATCATGTAGGAAAATGTGTTTGTCTTGACCCAAGGAATAATGCTACGAGTATTATTTGTCAAGAGAGTTACGGGAGACCCTGTTTAAGTGCATTACTATTTAAGAGTGTTACGACACCTCGTATTATAACTAAGCAAGTCTCCTAGTAATTGTAGGTAACTGAAATTTCGTTTGCCACCTAGCACTGTTTCATAAATATAAATCCCAAACACAGTCAGTACATTTAATGAAACAAAATGTTGCTTGACTGTGTTATTGAGGTTTAAAATTATTCTTATTGAGTTTTTCCAATCTTTTAGAATATAATTCAGGTTATTATTGGATGTGGTCCCTTACAAGGAGATGCCAAAACTATAGTAGAATGAATGTATACAAATTACTATTTAAGGTTTTAATATCACATATTTGTTGCATTATTCATTAAGCATACAACCCAGAAGATATTTTTGGCTTAGTATTTTTAATTTGACTGTTCCAATGGTAATCTTGATCAATAGTTAATCCTAAAAAAATTGTTTTAGTATTTTCAAATATTTTGTGGTATTTAATGTAACTATTGTTGGTTTAAATTTTGAGTTGGCTTGTGAGTGCTAAAAACTACAAGTTTTGTCTTTTCCATACTATACCGATTTGTTTTTTTTGTTTGTTTTTTGTAATAAAATAATAAAAAGTCTTTGTCACGAAGCATTACATTTATATGAGTAATCGTTAATTAGTTATTTAGTTTTGTTTGGTTGAACGCTGTCTAATTTAAAGTTGAGACGGAACGGTTAAAATCATTTTGGGTCGACACCTTAACTAACTCGACACTCTTTTAGATAATGCGAGTTAGTGTGTCAGGGCGTGTCCAAGGCCCAAGGTGCCATCCGTCAAATCAGTAAGATTGTTCTTATTACATTGGGTTCATAATTAGAGTATGGTTATGGAATTTTGATTTAGCTGAAATAGTTAACGTTGTCCATTTAATATTACCATATTTATTTGTCAACAAAAGTATCTCATAGGAATAACCGCTCTCATAAACGAAATGTTATATTAATTTACTGAAGAAAGTGTAGAGTTTGTTTATTATTTGGTAGTTGACAAAATCAAATATTCTGCTAATAAGCTGGTTGTATTTAAAGTGATCTAGTGCCTACACTTCTGCTAAGCCTAGCCGTGTTCTTGGTAACGTGGTCTTGCCCACAAGGTTATATTATATCAAAAGTTACCCTAATTTGATTCATTGGGTACACATGTTATGCGCAACTCTGCTCACTTAACCAACATCAAGAAAAATATATATAGGTATTGGAAAGCGTATAGGAGATAGGCAGTTAAGTAATACATGGTGTTTTAAAAATTGTTTAGTAGTGATAAACTACATTGAAATTCAATAAAAGATTATTTACTCTGGACACTTGTGGTAACATAAATAAATCAGCAAAATTTTGAACTGTAATTTAGATTCACTTGTTCAAAATGTCAGACAGCCTCAACGTTACAGCAATCGTCAAGCAGGGTGAGATCACCCAACCAACTGAGCCAACAGCACTACTACAGCCGCAGCAGAACTAGAGGGTGATATCATCCAACCACCTGAGCCAACAGCGCTACTACAGCCGCAGCAGAACTAGAGGGTGATATCATCCAACCAACTGAGCTAACAGCACTACTACAGCCGCAGCAGAACTAGAGGGTGATATCATCCAACCACCTGAGCCAACAGCGCTACTACAGCCGCAGCAGAACTAGAGGGTGATATCATCCAACCAACTGAGCTAACAGCACTCCTACAGCCGCAGCAGAACTAGATGGTGAGATCACCCAACCAACTGAGCCAACAGCACTACTACAGCCGCAGCAGAACTAGAGGGTGATATCATCCAACCACCTGAGCCAACAGCGCTACTACAGCCGCAGCAGAACTAGAGGGTGATATCATCCAACCAACTGAGCTAACAGCACTACTACAGCCGCAGCAGAACTAGAGGGTGAGATCACCCAACCAACTGAGCCAACAGCGCTACTACAGCCGCAGCAGAAATAGAAGGGTGATATCATCCAACCAACTGAGCCAACAGTGCTACTACAGCCGCAGCATAACTAGAGGGTGATATAATTCAACCAACTGAGCCAACAGCGCTACTACAGCCGCAGCAGAACTAGATGGTGAGATCATCCAACCAACTGAGCCAACAGCACTACTACAGCCGCAGCAGAACTAGATGGTGAGATCATCCAACCAACTGAGCCAACAGCACTACTACAGCCGCAGCAGAACTAGATGGTGAGATCATCCAACCAACTAAGCCCACAGCACTACTACAGCCGCAGCAGAACTAGAGGGTGAGATCATCCAACCAACTGAGCCAACAGCACTACTACAGCCGCAGCAGAACTAGATGGTGAGATCATCCAACCAACTGAGCCAACAGCACTACTACAGCCGCAGCAGAACGAGAGGGTGAGATCATCCAACCAACTGAGCCAACAGCACTACTACAGCCGTAGCAGAACTAGATGGTGAGATCATCCAACCAACTGAGCCAACAGCGCTACTACAGCCGCAGCAGAACTAGAGGGTGAGATCATCCAACCAACTGAGCCAACAGCACTACTACAGCCGCAGCAGAACTAGATGGTGAGATCATCCAACCAACTGAGCCAACAGCGCTACTACAGTCGCAGCAGAACTAGAGGGTGAGATCATCCAACTAACTGAGCCAACAGCGCTACTACAGCCGCAGCAGAACTAGATGGTGAGATCATCCAACCAACTGAGCCAACAGCGCTACTACAGCCGCAGCAGAACTAGATGGTGAGATCATCCAACCAACTGAGCCAACAGCACTACTACAGCCGCAGCAGAACTAGAGGGTGAGATCATCCAACCAACTGAGCCAACAGCACTACTACAGCCGCAGCAGAACTAGATGGTGAGATCATCCAACCAACTGAGCCAACAGTGCTACTACAGCCGCAGCAGAACTAGAGGGTGAGATCATCCAACCAACTGAGCCAACAGCGCTACTACAGCCGCAGCAGAACTAGATGGTGAGATCATCCAACCAACTGAGCCAACAGCACTACTACAGCCGCAGCAGAACTAGATGGTGAGATCATCCAACCAACTGAGCCAACAGCGCTACTACAGCCGCAGCAGAACTAGAGGGTGAGATCATCCAACCAACTGAGCCAACAGCACTACTAAAGCCGCAGCAGAACTAGATGGTGAGATCATCCAACCAACTGAGCCAACAGCACTACTACAGCCGCAGCAGAACTAGATGGTGAGATCATCCAACCAACTGAGCCAACAGCACTACTACAGCCGCAGCAGAACGAGAGGGTGAGATCATCCAACCAACTGAGCCAACAGCACTACTACAGCCGCAGCAGAACTAGATGGTGAGATCATCCAACCAACTGAGCCAACAGCGCTACTACAGTCGTAGCAGAACTAGAGGGTGAGATTATACAACCAACTGAGCCAACAGCACTACTACAGCCGCAGCAGAACTAGATGGGGATATCATCCAACCAACTGAGCCAACAGCGCTACTACAGCCGCAGCAGAACTAGAGGGTGAGATCATCCAACCAACTGAGCCAACAGCACTACTACAGCCGCAGCAGAACTAGATGATGAGATCATCCAACCAACTGAGCCAACAGCGCTACTACAGCCGCAGCAGAACTAGAGGGTGAGATCATCCAACTAACTAAGCCAACAGCGCTACTACAGCCGCAGCAGAACTAGATGGTGAGATCATCCAACCAACTGAGCCAACAGCGCTACTACAGCCGCAGCAGAACTAGATGGTGAGATCATCCAACCAACTGAGCCAACAGCACTACTACAGCCGCAGCAGAACTAGATGGTGAGATCATCCAACCAACTGAGCCAACAGCGCTACTACAGCCGCAGCAGAACTAGAGGGTGAGATCATCCAACCAACTGAGCCAACAGCGCTACTACAGCTGCAGCAGAACTAGATGGTGAGATCATCCAACCAACTGAGCCAACAGCACTACTACAGCCGCAGCAGAACTAGATGGTGAGATCATCCAACCAACTGAGCCAACAGCGCTACTACAGCCGCAGCAGAACTACCTAGTTTTTACTAAACTAAGTAACCAATTAGAAAAGTATTTAAGTTATTTTCCAATGGTTAATGGTTTGGATGTGAATAGTTTATTAGAAATGTTTAGGAATTTAGTATAAATTTAGAATGAGATCGAATTGACTTTAAAAGAGCTGTACAGTATATTGCCTAGCTATTGCCAAGGGCCTATATCAATTAAAGTTTTGCAGTTTCAGGCCTATAGAGGCGATACACAAGGACATTTTGATCACCTTTATTCCGTTAAGTCTGAGGGAACAACTTAAACAGGACCTCATATTTATACCACAGTGGACGGATGCACCCTTGTCTATATACATGGAAGAAATAAAGACGAACCATTAGGTTTTTCAATCTCCCTTGTGTGAAAAATATTTGGTAGGCTTGATAAAAGAATTGATTAAATCATGAGACTAGAAATGGCTAGTGTTTAAGGCGATCCTTGTACTTTTAATGACTTGGAACAGTTGTGTATAGCTAGTAATAATGTTTTGTACAAAGATTATGTAAGGGAAAGCAGCCAAATGGCAAATGTAAGTAGTAATAAGTGGAACTATATGCTTAAGAGTACAGCAAGGTATTCCATTGCTATTCCAAGCCAAACAACTGATGGGTAAGGGAGAAAAATATTTAAATTCTTGTAATATTGTTTCTGCCGAGGTCATAAAACAAATTTTAAAAGAATCAGTTGAGAATAATAATGAATATTTGCAGCGTAGTCCAGAGTATAAGGCAGAGTTAAGAAAGATAACAAACCAATGGAATAAGATAGATAGGCCACATTTATACCGACTTCAGAGGTAATTACATGAAATTAGCTCCTCACTAAGTGTCTGGAGTTTTTTACTTTGTTTTGGTAGTATCTCTTTTTCCTATCAATTAACTGTTTCTTAAATATTTGGTTTTTGATTCGTAGTTCGCCAAACATTTATTTGTCTGAGCCTTTAAATCATTTTTTTCTTTTCAATCCAAATTTCCTCTGTTACCCACGGCTTTTTGTTGTTGGGAAATTTATGTTAAAATAATTATGCATTAATATATCATGAAATCTGTCATATTTAAAATCAATAGATGACTTGTAAACCTTCATCCAGGTTTCATTGTTCATCGTTTGAAAAATTGTCTAATTTTGTTTTATTAAACTTTCTTGTATACTCAAAAAGAGTTTGTGTTTTGCAATATCTTTCAAAAATCTTTCTTGAACTCACAATTTCTATCAACTGACCATCATGATTTGATAATTGAGTATTAACTGCTGCCACTTTAATCAGTTTTTTTCATGTTTGTGAGTATAGTCTGTTACCCTTGTTGGAAAATCCACAAGGTAGCGCATCCCGTGACACATTAAAATGTTATTAAGTTATCTAGAACTTTGGTAGTTTGTCAAATCAATGTTTAAATTTCCAGGAATTACAATATTCATATTTATTTCGGACTATCTCTAATAATCAATTTATTCTATATCTATTGTTTCATAATCATTTGTTTTAATTGGATTTCCATAACATCCTATTAAATAGTATATTTCATAACAAGAGTGGAAAATGGCTGTTTCCGGGCCGAGATCGAGTTTACGCGCGAGGCTTTAGCCTAGCGCGGAATTTCGATCAATGCACGGAATAACACTTTCTACTCGAGTTATGAACGATTTTTTTTATCACACTGTAGTTAATTAATAATAATAATGAATTAAATAATATAAGTTTAAGAAATAATCTGTAGGTGCTCAATTTATTTCCGCTGTACAATGAAAACAGTGATACTGTTTACACAGCTGAATAAGTTATTGAGAACAGCTGATTTATGATAAATATACTCTTAGCACTACTAGCGCTACTTGTGTCAGGAATCATAGCTAAATACTAGTGAAAATCAACAGCTGATTTTCCCACTCTAGAACGGGAAAACGTTATTTTCTGCACTCGCAGCTGATGTTGAAAACTGCTGCTTTCCGTACAGTGTGATGAAAAGTAGTTTATCTGATTTTTAGGCTTTACATTTTTAAACTCAACCATACAACACTTTAAAATTTCATCAGAAAGTAGGTTATCTACCTCTGGAAAGGAAACTCGTTTGCATTTACTAAGCAGTGGCGTAACTGCTGGACTCGTAGGGCACGCGTTGCGGGGGCCCACGAGCCTAGGGGACGGGGCCCACGAGCCTAGGGGACGGGGCCCACGAGCCTAGGGGACGGGGCCCGCGAGCCTAGGGGACGGGGCCCGCGAGCCTAGGGGACGGGGCCCACGAGCCTAGGGGACGGGGCCCACGAGCCTAGGGGACGGGGCCCACGAGCCTAGGGGACGGGGCCCGCGAGCCTAGGGGACGGGGCCCACGAGCCTAGGGGACGGGGCCCACGAGCCTAGGGGACGGGGCCCGCGAGCCTAGGGGACGGGGCCCACGAGCCTAGGGGACGGGGCCCACGAGCCTAGGGGACGGGGCCCGCGAGCCTAGGGGACGGGGCCCACGAGCCTAGGGGACGGGGCCCACGAGCCTAGGGGACGGGGCCCACGAGCCTAGGGGACGGGGCCCGCGAGCCTAGGGGACGGGGCCCACGAGCCTAGGGGACGGGGCCCACGAGCCTAGGGGACGGGGCCCACGAGCCTAGGGGACGGGGCCCACGAGCCTAGGGGACGGGGCCCACGAGCCTAGGGGACGGGGCCCGCGGGCCGAGGTAAACGCTCTGGTGAGACCGCGTTAAAAATTTAATATTTAATTTGGATAGATTTTAATAACCTTTCTAACATTGTCTAGTATTTAGAGGTTAGGAAGCGTCCTTGGCTCATGCAACCTTATCTCAGAATCTAGACTTATTGGAAAGGTCTAAGGTGAAACTGTACAATTGTGTTAAATGGGGGGGCCTTAAAAATAGGTTTGCGGGGCAGCCCAAAAAAATAAAATCTATCATGGATTCTACTATTTTATGTTTTGTCAGAACAACTAAATTTGGCTTTATTTCGGAAAAGTAATTTCAACAGTATCAATTGAAGATTGAAGGCCTTTAATATTCTGATGGAATGGCATAAAGTTGTTGCAAACTAGTTTTCTTATACATTGATCTGAGTTGCGTACAAAAATCTCCATTGTTATAATTGGAATCTTGCAATGGTAGCTCTCCCCCCTCACAACACCATCAACACTATCACTCAGCACAATCAATTGAGATGACCACTGAGAGGTCTGAAACTCCAGAGCAGCGCGATGTCAATGCTGTAGCTCAAGGAATCTTGGAGAAGCTGATCTTTGCTTGTTTTGATCGATGAGTTGTGATCATAAGGTGGAGGATTTCTGTGAAGTCAGCGCATGAAAGTCCATTTCGTAGTTCCCGTAGAATTATCCTTGCAAACGACAATCTGGATGGAAGCTCCTTTGTTCTACTGGAAGTTCACTATATTGGCAGCAATATGTTTTGATTGTATTTTATGACGTACACAACCCAAAGGGGAGCATATTTCGTTCTTTAATCCTCTTCTTTTGAAGTCCTCAGTGGAATGGCTGAAGGCAGAATTGTATTTGGGTACATTTTGCTTGTCACAAAAAGCGATTTTGTGACCAACCCATATCCAGTTACCCTACTTAAATTATTCTGGTATGTTAAAAAATTTGTGAACAAAGTATATGGTTTACAAAACTGTATTTTTTACAATTTCCACACCTGCGCTAGTATGTTTTCATGATTAAGATCTTTAGAAATGCAACGGGTAAATACAAAGAGCTCGTTATGTCTGTGTGTATGAATTAAGTTGCTCATGTCAGCTTTAAATACTTTTATTTTTCATTCAACATGGACCACTTTATGTGTGTTATTTTTGAGATTGTTATTCTTCTCGGGTGATTTTTCCTCAACACCTAATTTGGCTTTACTCAATGAGTTTACAATCATGTAGGACAGCTTCTTTTGTCCTCTATAATTTAGGTGTAATCCATGACGAGTAAAATTAAATCTGTTAAGTTCTTCCAAGACAATTATGTTTACTTTATTCATCCGTATCACAATTTCCTGTAAATAACTATCAACCATAGCTATATCATCATGAAGTGCATCGTTTGGATTTATATCATAGCGGTTGGGGTCAGTAGTTATGAAAACAATTTTATTTTACTCAAACGTTTTCGGTAATTTTCTAAGCCCTTGTAGGTGTTAACAGTGTTTTTTTCTTATTAAGTAATTTGTTCCAGAAATTATTAGCATGGGTTGTCTACAAACCTGCTCAGTTTTTGCTCCAGGCATGAACAAACCATTTACTTTTACCTTACCCTTGGCTATCTGCATAGAACTCAGGTTCCACTAATTGAACATCCAACTACTCATGGCCTTCATGGGGCCATCCCCTGGGTTTAGTTGTAACAGTTTTTCTTGTTTGTTGGTGTATTATATTTTTATTGATTCCGTGTATTGAACAGTGTCCAATCTTCTAAATGTTTCTGTGTAGTCTTAAATACTTCATACTTATTGCTGGTAGAGACGCTTGGGGGATGCAGATCCTTCAAAAGTTGCTGTGCTTTAAGATTTCTTTTAGGCATTTCCATTTGCCTGTATTGCCTTTACACCTATTTACGTCATGATTTGATTTGTTGGCCATGGTGTAAGATGACAAGAGAATAGCTGGTGTTGCGGCAGCAGATGAAAAGGCGGAGGTGATGGTAGTTGGTGAGTGAATGAAGGTACTTTGAACACCATGTCAGACGGAGTGTGAGGGCTCAGTACGGCAGTGTTGCTATTGTGGAGAAGAAGAGCCAGCTGAGCTCGTTTAGTCAGCACATCACTCTCTTTTACTTCTGGCCGGATATCATTAGGGCATCTCTGTGGCTCTTATACCCTGACTTATACGCTGTTTGTATGTCTGTAGCTGTAAGAATCAACAAAATGCTCCACAATCTACACTGTTATTTTGTTGAGGTACCCACTACTTTGAACAGACTCGTACATAATGCATATTCTACTCTTGATAAATGACACTCATGATAGAGGTATCTTGAATTACTTTCAAAACTACGTTCTTTGAGTAAAAATAAGTAAAATTGTCCTTTTGAACAAAGATTCTACAATGCTCAATTGTTATGCTTTGTATTTGACAAAAGACAATGTAATGTAACGTTATTTATCTACCTATGGTTTTATCACGGCAAGGCGTTTTGATAAATAGTTTACAAAACAAACACGATTTTTGATCATTATGCAATATATAAGAAAAGGATTTAGACATTTAAATATCTTTAAATGTTTTTATTGAAATATGTGTCAGTAAGTGTTATAAATGGCCACACTTTAAAAAAGGAAAGCTAAGAACATCAAATGGAATTCAAATATATATTTCAAAATATTTTCATTAAGTATCAACAAAGTTAGAAACACATGCAGATGAAAATCTGAGAATTTTCAGCCCCTTGTAAACAAGACTTTTTATTCGGTACTCGTATGCTAAAGTTTTTAGGGACGTTTTTAGGGACTAGTAACTTTATCAACAAGAGAGTTACACCTGCAATTAATGTTAGTTTCTGAGTTAGTACAGATATTACACCAGGTTTATGACTGCAACAGCAGATTAATACTAAACAACGTCCACTAGTCCCCTAGTAACATTGTCTACCAAAAGGTTAATATAGGTGTAGTAAGTACTTTATATGTCAGAAAGAGGAACAATATCTTCAAATGAACTTAACGATAACACTAACTCACTTACTTAAGTGAATAGTTTTAATTTTATAGTTCCTGCGTCTTACTTGTAAACCCACCAGATTATAATTAATTGGCAGTATAGAGAAAGCCTAAATAAATATAATTCATTTTGAATAGGTGTCCTCCTGATTGCGTGTGTACAGTTTTGTTTGCGAGCAGACAAAGAGACTGATATATATATCAGAGGATTATAGGAAGTTAAACTTAATATAACATCTTAGAAGTATTTATGTGTCATAATATATTCTTACCAAGGGTGTTCCTTAAGAAAAATATAAAAATTACAAACACTTTATTTCCACAAAGGAATCCCACAAGTTAAGAAATGCTTTTGATTGCCAGATCTTAAAGTTTGAATGCCATAACTAGGTAGATGCCTTTTGTTGAAATTGTTCCATTTGATTCAAAATGATTGGTTAATAAGTGATCACCTGTCGTCTTGAATAAACACAGAAAACATCATTAATATACAAGTTTCTGTAACAAATACACAACGCAAGTGCAGGATTGCTTCTTGTCTTATATCGAAGAGTTAACCGCCAACACTACATCAAGGAGGAAACAAGGAGGGTCCCAATATATCTCCTGTAAACAGCTGCGCCCGTTCTGCATTTATATATGTTGCCGCCTGTGTGAAATGTTATATTTTTTACACACAATCAATAAAAATAAATTTATTTATGTTTTAGTTAACTTTTTTTTAAATGTCAAAGGACTCGCGATATGTTCTTAGTGTGAGGCTAAAGAAGAGAAAATTGATTTCATGTTACGTAATATTTAGAAGAACATGAATATTGTTAAAAAAACACATTTTCTATTTAAATAAATAATTCCAATTTAAATCACTAAAACACAAGTTACTAATTAAAACTTGATCTCTTTATCACGCTACTCAGTATTTCAGAGCAAAGTAGCCTAAAACATCTTGTACCATTGTTAAATTTGCGCTGTATCTGCTGAGTAAACCGAAGCTAAGCGAATATCTACAATAATAGTAACAAATCCCGCTGTAAAAAAAATACGACGGTCTATAGAACAATGTATTTTAAACTTTCATATTGTTTTAATGAAACAATGACTCCAGATTTGGTTTTACAAAGATACCCCTTACATTCGACGTATAATGCCAAAGACAGATTGCAAATTTGGAGGTTGTATTGATTTATTATATTATCTATATTACTGAAAGAATTTCTTGATTTCTGTTCAGTGATTGTTGACGTCTAAAAATATAGTTTTGTATACATGTTTGGTATCAATCAAAAGTTTTTAGTCCTTAGATGGGCTTTTTGGAGTGTTAAAAAAACTCCACTTTCAAAGTTTTGCCCCAAAGGATTTGAAATTTCCGATGATAATCTTATGGTGTTATATTTTATTGAGTGATTGAAATGTAAATACATTTTTAAAATATTTGGCTCTATGCCTGCTAAATTCCCGTGCGGAGAATGGGTCACCAGCTAGAAGTATAAAAACGGTGGAAAATTTGACCACAGCCAATTTTATATTTTTGAAATCATGAAATTTCTTTTAAATCGATGTAAGGCGTTAGCCGCAGATCTGTTTCTACAAAAACAAATGTTGACTGGAAAAAAACAATAAATTTATTTACAAATGTCTACTGATTTTCTTTAAAATTAATACTTTACGCTTTTCCAACCATAAATTACTAAATATGTCAGACTTTCATAATTATTTGACAATGTGTATAGTTAAAGATTTCAAATGAGAGGTAGGCTATTTAAATCCGTCCATTGGAACTCCAGATTTAATTGTAAAACGTTACATTCAAGAGTTTTGCTAAAGATAGATTGCGAATTTGGAAGTTAAGTTGAACTTCAAAAACGATAGACAAATTGACCACAACAGAGCTTATAAAACAGATTCATGTAGCTTATAAAATTTAATTTTAAACTATATAAGGCGTCAGCTACAAAACTGATACAACAAAAACAAACGATACAAAGATACCCCTTACATTCATGAGTTTTGTTAAACGTAGATTGCGAATTTGGAAAATGGTTTGAATTTGTATCTATAATTAAAAAACTATAAAAAATCTACCACATCAGATGTTATATTATTGAAGCTTATGACATTTTCTTTACATCGTATAATGCGTTAGCTAAAAAACTGATAGCACAAAGACAAATAAATTTTGATTGTATTTCTTATAGTTTAATATTTTATGCTTTTTCCACCATAAATTACTACATATGTCAGATTTTCATAATTATTTCATAATCTACACAATTAACGGTTTCCAATTAAGGGTTAAACATTAAAATCCGTCCAGTAGAACTTCAAGTTCAATTGTTCAAAGATACCCCTTACAAACATTGTATTATTTAAAGATTTAACGGCAAATTCCGAGGTCGTTTAGGTATTTTGCCTGGTAACTCAAAAACGGTTGGGAAATCGACCAGAGTGGATGGTTATTTTCTGAAATTATAGAAAATTTCCTAAAAACTGTAATTACACATTTCTTGATAAAATTGATAAAGCCACATCAAAAGTTTAAAAAACTGTATATATTGTAAATGATTTTGTAAATATGATATATTTGTCATATTCTACGCATATATCATGAGCAAATGTTCAACACTTATGATATTTTACAAATTGGCGTAATACGAGGTTTACAATGACGCATCAAACATTAAAATTGGTACAGGAGAACTCAAGATTTAGTTGTTTAAAGATATCTCTGCTTTCTCAGAGGCGGATTGAATGCATTTATAAATATTTCCCATGTATTTCTTATGGGTAAAATTCTATGTTTATTACCCCATAAATCATTAAAAATTCACCACTTTAATAATTGTTTACCATCTGAACCGCTAGAGGTTTTGAATGACGCATAATTATGAAAATCGGCCCACTGGAACTCTAAATTTAGATGTACTAAGAAATTCCTTACTCAATTATATAATAAAATACCCCCGTAACAGCAAACCTGCGTACTCAGCGAATTTCCAAAGCATAATATATGTCTTAATACCACACAAAGCCGCATAGCAAGTTTCATAAACATATATTCACAAATAAGCGATATATACAATTTTAATTATTCTCTATAAGAATAACATTGAGTACGTATGTTGCAACAAGAAACACAAAATATGTATTTTCATGCAAATATCAATATAAATCACCTAGGTGAAACCATGTACCAAGTTTCATCAATATACATTCATAAATAAGCGATATATACCATTTCGATTTTTCTCCATAAGAATAACATGGGGGATGAGTACGCAGGTTTGCTGCCACAGGAATAATCGGTAAAAATTGCTTTTTTGTGCAAATAACAATAAACCACATCCAAATGAAGCCGTATACCAAGTTTCAGTAGTATCCGTTCATAAATAAGCGAAATATAATGTCTTCTTCTTCTTCATAAGAATAACATTGGACAACTTACTGTGTTTAGTACTTTCAATATCTCTGAAACCATTTGACGTAGAGAAATTATCAAAACGCTAAATTGTGTGTTTTTTTTAGTTGAATCTAATGGTGAAAACTAAAATTAGACTTTTTAAAATATTACATGTAAAAACTTCAAAAAACCCATTTTTAGGGTACAAACCCCCCCCCAAATACCACTTCGGATGGGGCGATCTGACTGGTTTTCGAACTTAAAGTCATAAATGCTGCTTTACACGTTTGTACCAAATTTAATCAAAATCGGATCATTTTTACGAGAGTTATCGCACCCACGTACACACACACACACACACACACACACACACACACACACACACACACACACACACACACACACACACATATATACAGTTTAGAACGAATGGTGTTTTTGGGGTCTAGGGACCTCAAAATGAAAAGTTATCATGGTCCCGGGCCTAGGCCTTACCATGCCGACTACGGTAATAGCTTCTTCCCTATAGCAGAAATTCGCTTAAAGAAGAAGATGATAATGTTTCATCACCAGGACCAAAAATGAAGCTTACCGATACAAGCTCAAGTTTAACCTGAAAAATGAGCGAGGATCGGAAAGCTACTTTTGGTCCTAGTGATGACATATATTTTTCGTTATACTACAAACAATATTAAAATAAACATTATTCCACAAAAAATATATTTTGTATATCTGTTTACCTTAAACAGTTTAACAGTGGTTTAAATACCTGCTCTATCGGTAATCCAAATTATTGCTAGGGGTGTGCGAGTACACGAAACTTCGAGTTTGCGGCCGTTTATTTTAATACTCGAACTCGACTTGAAGTTTTGAAAAATACTCGAAAGTTCGAGCGATCATTTCCCGCCGATTTCTGGACGATCGCTAACGATTGCGACCTGCCAAAACGCATAGTAACGGCCGCACAAGGCCATCGCATCACGTAAAATCGGCCGAAAATGACGATCGGACCGCCTAATTTTGGCCGTAAATGACGACGGTATACATAATATCGGCAAAAGTGGCGACCGGGCCACTTAATATCGGCCGTAACTAACGATTTCGTCATCTAATATTGATTATAAGCAATGTCTGGACCAGGTTATATTGGCCAAATGACAACCGGACCGTGTTTTATCGGGCGGAAACGAATGTCAAACCGTGTTTTGTTTGTCCATACATAATCCAGTTTGATTGTACTGACCAAAACTTTGTATTGCTACTCATGTATTAGTTAGAAACCATGTTTAGATAATCAAATCTAGGGTGGTATCCAAATCCCATTGCACTATTTTAAACTACCAACTGATGGCAAACACTCGCTCGAAAAAACCAAACTCGAAAATATTGGCACTATTCTACTCGACTCGACTCAAATAAAAAAATCACTACTCGCACATCCCTAATTGTAGCAATGGCAATTAGTTTTGACTTCTTACAAAGTCATCATAAGGCCGTCCAAGGATGTTTTATCTTCATTAGAAGAAGTTGAGTTGTATAAAAACAGGAATATTTAAACACAATATACGGGCACTACGGACACAAACTTTGCACGTATAGGCATACGCAACATTTATGGCCGATTTTGTTCCCAAAAGTACGACGTTTTTTAAGACAAAGGTACAATCTCGGGGCAGTCTTTTATCAAATAGGAGCGGTCCAAGGGAAAAATACCCCCGTCGCAGCAAACCTGCATCCTCAGCGAATTTCCAATGCATGTATATGTTTCTCACTACCACATAAAGCCACTCACCAATTTTCATAAAAATGCATGAATAAATAACTGATATATAGCATTTTATTTATTCCCCATAAGAATAACATTAGGGCTGAGTACGCAGGTTTGCTGCAACAAGGAAGATAGGAAATGTATTTTTATACAATTAGTAATATAACTTAACCAGGTGAAGCTACATTCCAAGTTTTATTAATTTATGTTCATAATTAAGGGAGATACAAAACATTACTTATTCTCCATACGAAATAGGGCTGAGTATGCGGGTTTGCTGCTACGGGGACAGTCGGCAAACATTTGTTTGTGCAAATATCAATATAATAGTACTAGGTGAAGCCACATGCCAAGTTTCATAAATATACATTCATAAATAATCAAGATATCAAATTTTAATTATTCTCCATAAGGATAACATTGGACAACGTACTGTGTTTAGCACTTTGAATATCTCTGCAACGGTTGGAAGTAGAATCACAATTTAAAAACCAAAATTATTGTTTTTCAGAGCTGAACTGATTGGTAGAAGCAAATGTGAAGTTTACAGTAAAATTAACTGAGGTAAAGCTAAAAACTTTTTCCCATAAGATTAACATGGGAAATTTTATTAACACGTTTTTTGGATTTTCTCTGCAACCACTTAACCTAGGTTAATGATTCAAAATACCATATTATTTGTTTTTCTAAGCTCTATAAAATGGTCAAAACCAAAATTGAGTGTTTAACAAATTTTAGGGTAAAAAATGCAAAAAAACGGTATTTGGAAAATATTAAAACCCCATAAACCCCTCATCCCATGGTCCGATCTTTCTGGTTTTCGAACTTAAAGTTATAAGTGTTGCTGTACATGTTTGTGCCAAATTTAATCGAATATAGACATATATATATATACACAAATATATAAATTTGAACGAATAGTGTTTTGGCATCTAGGGACCTCAAAACGAAAAATCATCATGATCTCGGGCTTAAGTCTCACCATGAGACCTACGGTAATAGCTTCTTCCCTATAGGATAAATTCGCTAAAAGAACTTTAGCATCTCAATGCATGTGTTGAAAACAGCTGTTTATGAAGCGGTATGACGAACAAATGTAATGGATGTAACGTTGTAAGCAATTTACCAAGAAACATAATAACTCTTATTTACAATGCGAATAAGATATATGTTCATATTTGGAAAGATTCAAAATGGCTAAATACGATGAGTTTGATTTTTAATCAGACAGCTGATTGCGTTACCCTTAAAGTCTGGAGTGAGGCAGTTGGTATTGTACCGGCTCACCGCGCCGCGGACTTGCCAAAACACAACTTGGTCCTCGGCTGTATTTTAGCCGTTCACTCGTACATGAGAACAGGCCGCGGTTCCGATATTCAATTTCGTACTGAGACAAAGCAAACAGATGGATTCTGAGCATCGGATTGTATCTCGACGGGTTTGTTATTTCAGATTTGGAATGGAAAATATTAAATAATCTCAATATATTGTTCACCGGGTTAAAAAACTTATATTTGAATAACATTCATTCTTTGAATACGAATACAACATTTTACAACAAAATATATACTTTTTGGAGTTTGATAGGCCAGAAAACTAGTTTTATGTCTTCCTTGCGTAATTTTACTAAATTAAAACCGAATCTGGCATAAACAATGAGGATATGCTCCTTTATGTAGGATTACAAATAAGTTCTATTCGGGCTTTATGATAGCGATACATTATTTAATAGCTTTGGCCTGCTCGTAGCTAGTCAATTATTACACACAAGAGGGGAAATTTAACCGTCAGGTTATTTGTTTTAATTGCGAGGCTGAAAATGTTGATTTGGCGCATTTTTACTCTAGGCCAATCCATTATACAAATTTTTATTTTTAGTTAAATTACAATTTTACGATCTTCAGTTTCATTGCGTAGCCCTATGACCTCCTACAAAGGTTAACACATATGCAGAAGCCCAGTATTTTAATAATTAGCAATTATCGGATTAGGTTATTCAAATAAACATTAAAATAGCCAATATGACTTTGTTTAAAATGTATTGGCTTCAAGTGATTGTGAAAAACCTGTTTGTGTTTAAATAAAATTGTGACAACGAATAAATGTTTTAAAACATTCGAAGACGTAATATAATAGGGAGTATCTTCCCCAATGCTCCCTGAAATTAAATAATTTAGTTTTCGAAAAGATGACTTTGTACAACTGCTTTACCGCTGTTTAACAAATATCGGTTATTTTATGATGGTTATTATTACCCTATATAAAACCATACAAGTGGTTGTGTTTGGGTGTGCGATTGTTTGTGCACACACGCATACACATTAAAAATATAACAATTAATTTACTATTGTTTGTAGATTTCTAAAAATGTGGTCATCTATAAACATACAAATGCTGAAAAGAATCAGAATAAAGTGATAAATCACCATAGACTACGGTCTTATTATGCCAAATCTACATTACATCGAATTGGCTGTTTTCAATTTTATCTCAATATTATACAATTATAAATCCTGATCTAAATTCATTTAATATTTTACGTTCTATTTGTTAAATTAACTAAATATTACAGTATTCAAACTATGCACGAACCTGGTTTGACCAAATATACATCCGAATAAACAACAGAGTTTGGAGATAAGAACAGTAAAGCAGCATTAACGGTCGCGTTAAGTCCCTCAGCCGATCTTTTGTGGGAAGGAACCCTTAGTTTATATCCTTAGTTTTACTTCTTTCAAACGCTGCTTAGGCATCCCAATAAGTTGTAAGGTGTAATATTTGTCTAACAAATTTGCAAGTTCAAAGAATCTGGAAGATATTCAGAGGCTTCATTACCCCAGCGACATGGCAGTGTCCAGATGAATATTCATTAAATTTTATTTGAAAATGATGAGTAAAAAATATAATTGAGGCCATGATTCTAGACAATTTTGGTCAACTTGCTATATAATAAATAATATAACATTATTTAAAATATATAATATGGTTTTATAATATTATTTTACTGGCTGTTTGTTCTTACACCGACGATCCATTAGCAATGGAAAAACATTGTAGACCTATAGCGCCTGATCGGACTGAAACATTATAGCTTTTCTGTTGGAGGGAAACGTTATTGTCGAAGTTTTACAGCGTTTTATGGCACATCTCAACTCCGAAACCATTAGCAAGCTTCGTCAGAGTCTGATGCGATAATATTTTCGAATTTATTGTTAATTTAATTGAGCGTATGTCAAAAAGAATTACATTTAAGTTCATAACTTTTAGTCTATTTAGTATTTAGTTCGATACGAATGTACATCCGATATAGATGTTAGTCAAACTAGAAACGCATCAAGTGAAAAATACCTTAACATATACAAATACAATAAATAGTTTTTAACTGTTCAACTTTTAATTTACAATGATTCGACAGTTGTATCAACTTTTTGAATGTGTGCAAGAATTTATTGGGGTGATATATTTGTAAAGCATCCTAATTTATGAGCCTTTAATGACATAGACTACAGTGGGTATCATGATGGACACGAGTAAACAATAGCCTTTTAATTGTAGAGAGGTCTAAGAAGCATGGAACACTGTTAGATTTCAGTTACTCGATGAACAAAATAATAATAATACAATACAATACAATGTTATAAATATTACAGTTTAATACTTTTTACATCATAATCAGAAACATAATTATAAGTTGCTGCATACATGTACAGACAGAATAGTGTAAAAAACAAAAAAATTAGGACTAAAAGGCATTTAGTAAAAAACATAACATATACTAACCATACCTTTAACGCATTTTTGGACGCTGCATGGTTAATAAACTTAACTGCATCTAAAACATTTTAACAGGAGAATAATTTCCTTGTAAACAATTAGTTTCTTACTTTAGATTTTCTAGTTTTAAAAGTTGCAGGTGTATTTGTTACAGGTGACAATACAATATACAGGTGACAATACAGGTGACAATTCAACATTTTAATCAATGTACTGTACATTTTCGCGTGTTTCTGCAAGAATCAAAGAGAATTTCTTACAGTTTTAAAAACTTCAGTCAATAAAGGAGCGTTGGAGGATGGTAACCGACAGGAAAAGTCTTCAAGACTGATGTTGTACGGTTATCCCTTGTCACATCATTGCAACCTCCCTTCCACAGACACACTCACACTGAGAGAAGAATGCTGATAGGGCGGAAGGGTGAAACTGCCAAAGTTAAACAATCCCTTTCAAGAAACAGTTGAATAGTTGCCATTTAGCTTTTCTCATCCGCATACTTAATTATAATTATTCTATAAATCGTTGGCCAAGTAAAGATTTTAATGTTCCTGTAAAATTAAAATTTAAACTGTAACCATCTTACAAAACAAAGTTGCTGCCCTTGCCTAAGGGATGGGTGCTTGGGCTTTCGAACAGTTAAGTTAAAACTAAGGTA
Source organism: Allygus modestus (assembly GCA_963675035.1). Classification (NCBI taxonomy): domain Eukaryota; kingdom Metazoa; phylum Arthropoda; class Insecta; order Hemiptera; family Cicadellidae; genus Allygus; species Allygus modestus. Next base: position 167,277,765 of record OY776113.1, read on the forward strand.
TGCAGATGCTATTTATGAACAGGGAACAGAAAATGTCAACTTATCAACAACTCAACGGGAATAGCAGGGACCTTCCAGCCCGCCAGAGACGCACGGCAACTCGATCTAAAACTTAGTCGCAATAATACAATTATTATTGTTGTTTCTAAACCGCTTTTCCAAACATCATTCAGCTCTACACTCTCGAACAGGGTGTTCCATAATAGTACGGTACAAATGCAGGATTTTGTATAACTCATCAAAAGGAGCAAAAAACGTTCTATAAACTTCTTTCTAAATCGCTCAGTTTTCCATCTGTTTGCCTGTATGTGATTTTTCATTAATGCAGCATATTATTTTTAGGAACCACTTCAGGTACTGACTTGAAACTTGACATGTGTATTGTAATACTTTAGGTTTAATTTGGTATCGAATTTGGCTTTTCTATCTTTAACTGTTTCAAAATGGCAGTCATTTAAATTATTTAAAGCTACCCGACAGACAAAGAAACGCATGTCCAACATCTACCGTTGTTTTGGTGATCTTGAAAATGGCAAATAATTAAAGTATTTTGTCTGTAAAGAGAAAATGTGAGTTTTTAAGCAAAAAATAATGGTATAAAGATTATAAAACCACTTGACCAGTAGCTGAGCAATTTCAGTTTTTGTGAGTAAAATCGTGTTTATTGATAATTTACATATAGGCAATTTCAGTTTTTGTGAGTAAAATCGTGTTTATTGATAATTTACATATAGGCAATTTCAGTTTTTGTGAGTAAAATCGTGTTTATTGATAATTTACATATAGGCAATTTCAGTTTTTGTGAGTAAAATCGTGTTTATTGATAATTTACATATAATTACCACGATTTACTCATAAAAATTTCTTTTTTAATGCTAATATTGAATTAACAAGTAATTTTATCAGGGCTGTCCGTACTGGGTTGTAAATATTAAATCGTAAAATTGGGAGATTACACCAACGTTGGGAAGAGAAGCCAAGGACAACCATTTTGGCCCATGTCTTGCCAAGCTGGGGCTAACACTAACTGGGCAACTGAGTAGTTGATAGTAAGTTAAAACACTTCCATGGTTTTAGCTATGAAAACTCACCGGCACGAAACCGGCTCTAAGTACAAATATTTAAAAATCAATCTTATGTTTTTTATTAAACACGGTTATTTTTCCTCAATAACTAAGGACCTTAGTTAGAGTGGACCGTGGACCATAGTGATTATCTAGACTATTGATCTGTGGTCTCCTGCCTAATAGTGCATCAAGTCAGGATCGAACTGACGACCTCCTGGGCCTGATGCCGTGGCCAACCTGACTCATTAGTGGCTGACTGATACTAACTGAAATAATATACTGGTTCTTAGTAAAAACTGTACTGCGAGTTTTAACCCTGGGATTTTATGTCTTAGTATTTAAAAATGTTCTATAAAGTGAAGATTTGTAGACAGTATACTCTAAACTTAAATACCCCCGTCACAGCTAACCTGTGTACTCAAAAATGTCCAGTGCATATGTATTTGTCTCACTACCACACAAAGCCACTTGTCCAAGTTTCATAAATGTACATTCATAAATAAGCGATATATAATATCTTATTTACTCTTCATCAGAATAACATTAGGGCTGAGTACGCAGGTTTGCTGCAAAAAGAAAGACACAAAATATTTTTTGAAAATATCAGTATGCTACCAGGTGAAGCTACATATCAAGTTTTATTAATTTATATTCATAATTAATGGAGACGTAAAAACTATACTTATTTTCCATAACAATAACATTAGGCTTGAGTACGCTGGTATGCTGCTACAGGGATTATCCACATATATATTTTGTGGAAATATCAATAGGCCAAAATTAGGTGAAGCCAAATACCAAGTTTTAACATTATACACTCATAAATAATCGAAAAATAAAATATTATTTATTCTGTATAATAATAACATTGGACAACGTACTTTCTTTAGAACTTTGAATATCTCTGCCACAGTTGGATGTAGAATAACAATTTAAACGCCAGAATATTTGGTTTTTAGAACTGAAATTATTAGTAAAAACAAAATTGAGGTTTTCAATCAATTTAACTGTGATAACGCTAAACCCCTTTTCTCTTTAGACTAACACCCTTTAGATTAATATAGGAAATTTAATGATTATATTTTGGGATTTTCTCCCAGCGTTTTACCTAGGCTCAAAATACTAAATGATCTTTTTAAGCTCTATAATGGTCAAAACCAAAATTGTCGTTTTTACAATTTTAGAGTGACAAATACGAAAAACTGATGTTTGAACAATTTTAAACCCCTTTACCGATCTTTATGGTTTTCGAACTGAAAGTCGAGAATGTCACTATACACATTTGGGTAAAATTGAATCAAAATTGGATGTTTTTTTCAAAAGTAATCGCGTCGTTAAAGGACATATATTAGATATACAAATTTATCAATTTGAACTAAAGGTGTTTTTGGCATCTGGGGACCTTAAATTGAAAAGTTATCATGGTCTAGGGTTAAAAAGGAACAGTTAGTTAGATTTCATTACCACACTGGAACGTTAACTTATATATATATATTGTATCCAAAGTGTATTTTTCTTAAAAAAAATCTTATTGAAATTAGTTCTACATAAAGAAATTAGTGAAATCAATATGACATACAAAATAAAGTTAAATGAACATAACTGTGAACTTGAATGCGTTCACTTTAGCTTAACTATTCTCCAACAAATCAATAACTTATTTAATTACTAGCAGAATTTATCGTTGGATCCTGAACTATTACAGTAAGAGAGTGAGGTTTAATATAAGTTCGGTAACTCAAATGACACAGTTTTGCTCGGCTTTGCATCAAGTTTGATCGTTCTTCCCATTTGAAAGGGTATTGTTAGCCTGGATTCAGCATTGAGTTATAAAAACTCGAATGCAATAAAACCATTTTCACAATAAATTTCTTAACAATGTGTGTTTTAATGTATAAAAGAGTTTCTTGCAGGAGTTAAACAAATACAAATTAATTTCGTATGTACAACCAAAATATTTATTTACGTTGGAACAATTTAAAATTGTATACATTATCTTAGTTAGCTTAAAAAATACCTGGACGAAAGAAACTATAGATCAATTTTTGTTCAACCACAAACAAATGTGGAAACCCGATGTTTTAAGTTTAAAATTAAAATTTTCACTTTTATACAATTTGGATACTTTTTATCAAGGTTTTGACTGTTACTGCTAATATAAAATATTTGATTTATACTCGTATGAGAAGAGTATAGATAAGATTATAACATTTGCTTACGAATAGTTATGATAAATTATATTATATTCTTTAAATATATATTGACCTATCAAAGTATACATATTAATATCATACGTTATAATACCTCCGTTGCAGCAAACCTGCGTACTCAGCGAATTTCAAATGCATAATATATATCTCAATACCACATAAAGCCGCATACCAAGTTTCATAAAAATATATTGACATATAAGCGATATATACAATTTTAATTATTCTACATAAGAATAACATTGGAGATGAGTACAAAGGTTTGCTGAAACAAGGAACATAAACAATTAGTTTCTATGCAAATATCAATATAACTCAACTTGGTGAATTCATATAAAAGTTTTTTATTAATTTATGTAAGGGAGACATAGCATTTTAATTTATCTCCATAAGAATAACATGGGAGCTGAGTACGCAGGTTTGCTGCTGTGGGAACCTTTAGTAAAATTTTTTGGGGAAATATCAATAGACCACAACCCGATAAAGCCGTATACCAAGTTTCGTAAGTATACGTTCATAAAGAAGAGAGATATAATTTGTTTCTTATTTTCCATGAGAATAACATTAGACAACGTACTGTGTTTAGCACTTTCAATATCTCGGTAACCGATTGACGTAGAGGAATGATAAAATTACCAAAAATTTAAATATTTAAAAATCATATGTAAAAAGTTCAAAAACCCATTTTTGGGGTACACAACCCCCCAAAATGCCCCTTTAGGTAGAGCGATATGGCTAGTTTTAGAATTTAAAGTCATAAATGTTGCTTTACACGTTTATACCAAATTTCATCAAAATCGGACCTTTTTTACGAGAGTTATCGCACCCACGGACACACACACACACACACACACACACACACACACATATATATATATATATATATATATATATATATATATATATATATATATATATATATATATATATACAGTTACGAACGAATGGTGTTTTTGGGGTCTGGGGACCTCAAAACGAAAAGTTATCATGGTCCCGGGCCTAGATCTTACCCTCGGATGAAATATAAATGGATAGCGCTCTCAATGGACGAAAACCGTGCTGGTCCCCGAGGCCGCTGGTTGGCAAAAAGGTCCGAGCCGGCCGCAGCGCCGTGTAAAACTAACTTTAGTTATGCCTCACTGTGACTCTATACAAACACTCTTATACATTAATACACCCGTCGCAGCAAACCTGCATACTCAGCGAATTTCCAATGAATATATAACATAACACTTAACAGGATTCATAAGAAATGTATTCACAAACAAGCGATATTTAAAATATTAATTATTCTCCATAAGAATAACATTGGGGATGAGTACGCAGGTTTGCTGCAACAAGGCACACAAAATAATGGGTTTTTATGCAAATATCAATAGAACTCATCTTAGTGAAGTCACATACCAAGTTTCATCCATATACATTCATAAATAAGCGATATAACATTTTAAGTATTTTCCATAAGAATAACATGGAGACCAAGTACCTAGGTTTGCTGCTACAGGAACCATAGGCGAAAAATTGTTTTTTTGTGCAAACAACAATAAACCATAACCAGATCAAGCCATATACCAAATTTTGCCAGTTTATGTTCATAAATAAGCGAGATATACAATTTTTCTTTTTCTCCATAAGAATAACATTAGACAACGTACTGTGTTTAGAACTTTCAATATCTCGGTAACCAATTGACGTAGAGCAATGATCAAAATACCAAATTGTTTGTTTTTTTAAGCTGAATTCAATGGTGTAAATTAAAATTTGATTTAAATTAAAATTACATGTAAAAACCCCAAAAAACACATTTTTGGGGTACAAAACCCCCCAAAAACCCCCCTTCGGATGGTGCGATTCATCTGGTTTTCGAACTTGTTCAAATAAATGGTACTTTACACATTTGTACCAAATTTCATTAAGATCGGACCTTTTTTACGAGAGTTATCGTGCTTACGGACACATATATAAATATATATATATATATATATATATATATATATATATATATATATATACATATATAAAAATTTGAACGAATGGTGTTTTTGGCATCTGGGGACCTCAAAATGAAAAGTTATCATGGTCTCGGGCTTAAGTCTTACCATGAGACCTACGGTAATAGCTTCTTCCCTATAGGGGAAATTCGCTAAAAGCTATATAAATGGAAATATTACATGCTACAGAATCTAATGGTATAAATATTATTGCTTAAATTAAATGAAAATATTGATTTTTCTTTAAATGAAATTAAGCTTCAAGCGCCGTGACATTACTTTAATTAAGTCTCTCTGTGAGCGACTGTTGGAACTTAAAACGGTTAAAACTAAGAATAATGGAAATATTAAGGTCTACAGAATCTAATAATGTAAATATGATTACTGGAATAAAATAAAAACAATTTTTTTTCTTTGTAAGAAGTTGGAGTTTGCGCGCCGCAATCGCAACCGCAATGTTACGACTAATTCTTACCAACTGCTAATATTATGTTAGATTAAAACCTATAGAAATGGACGGTATAATTATAAACTTTTATATCGGCCTTTATTAAAAATGTGTTAAAATATAAAAAATAGTGACGTTTTAACAAATCATGAAAAGTAAACTCTAGTAGTCATTTCACTTTGTATAATTGAAATTGGCTTAATTTTTGTATGGATATTAGCTTTCATTGTGTCTAACCTCTTGATCACCTGCTATCTGATAAAACAGTTGAATTAAACTGAAATAATTTAGTGGGTGAAACAAGAACGATAAACCTTATCGCTAATTACATAGTTTTGACATTTGCCGATCAAGTAAATTGTTTGTAATAAAACAAATACCTCATTTGTTTGATTACAAATTAGGTATTTTTATTAATAAAGGGAAATAATAGAAACCATAAATAAATAGCGCTACATTAAATGAATTCCACAGTCTAGATAGTCAATTCTTTTCAAGTACATCCACTCCTTGAATTCAGTTTGGACTTGCTCATAGAGCGCATTCCGTGGAAGTGAGCAATTAAACGAAATCCGCTCTTCAAAATAATTTGTACCGATAACGATTAACACTACAAAAAAATTAATCTGTTATCTACAACTTTCCCGCTGGCAGTTTTTACCTGACCAACAAATACAATATTTCCTCGCTTACTTCTTCTTTACCTCATTCTCGAACAGGATTAAACATATTCCGTGTTTAATTAATTATTAAAATTATTTATATTACTTATAACAACTTTAATGCATGCTGCTTGGTTCTCCATTTCAAGCTTTGAAATTCCGTGTAAAATTCAAATTATTACATCAGTTTGTTGTGGGTTAAATGTCAGTTTGAGTGTAGCACTGTTCTGTCGTTTGACATCGGGGTCTCGCGGATATAGACTTTTGCCACCCAGCGGGCTTTACGACGGCACGGTTTTCGGCTCTCCTTAGCTTTGCAAGGCACTATCCATTTATACTTCATCCGAGGTCTTACCATACCGACTACGATAATAGATTCTTCCCTATAGGGTAAATTCGCTAAAAACGGTTTTACAATTTTATAATTTAATATTTCATTAACATGCCCATGAATAAAACCAGAGAGAATTCACATCGTTTACTGAAAGCCGTTTCCCCACACGGTAAATGTTTTGATTGTTCTATATACGGTATATAATTAAGATAATCCATAAAGTCCAACAAAATAATATCTTTGGGAAAAGTAATGTATTTTAGCGCATTTCCCCTATAGGGAAGAAGCTATTACCGTAGTCGGCATGGTAAGACCTAGGCCTGGGACCATGATAACTTTTCGTTTTGAGGTCCCCAGACCCCAAAACCACCATTCGTTTGAAACTGTATTTATATATATATATATATATGTGTGTGTGTGTGTGTGTGTGTGTGTGTGTGTGTGTGTGTGTGTGTGTGTGTGTGTGTGTCCGTGAGAACGATAACTCTCGTAAGAATTATCTGATTTTGATGAAATTTGGTATAAATGTGTAAAGCAGCATTTATGACTTTAAGTTCGAAAACCAGATAGATCAACCTATCCGAAGGGGTGTTTTGGGGGGGTTTTGTACCCCAAAAATGTGTTTTTTGAGTTTTTTACATCTAATTTAAAAAATTCAAATTAAAGTTTGTTTTCATTAGATTCAACTTAAAAAGACGCACAATTTGGTGTTTTGATCATTGCTCTACGTCAAATGGTTACAGAGATATTGAAAGTGCTAAACACAGTACGTTGTCCAATGTTATTCTTATGGAGAATAAGAAAAATTGTATATCTCGCTTATTCATCAACTTATCCTGATGAAACTTGGTATACTGCTTCATATCGTTGTGGTCTATTGATATTTGCACTAAAAAACATGTTTTGGCTGATAGTTCCCATAGCAGCAAACCTGCGTACTCAGCTCCCATGTTATTCTTATGGAGAATAGGTAACGTGTTATCTCCCTTAATTATGAACCTAAATTAATAACATTTGGTATGTGGCTTTACCTTCTTGAGTTATATTGATATTTGTATAAAACCCCATTTTTTGTGTCCTGCATACTCAGCCGCCATGTTGTTCTTATGGAGAATAATTATAATTACATAAATCGTTTATTTATGAATGTATATTGATGAAACTTGGTATGTGGATTTATGTGGTATTAAGATACACACATATATATATATATATATATATATATATATATGCATCGGAAATTCGCTGAGTACGCAGGTTTGCTGCTACGGGGGTATTTAATTATATGTCAGTTCTAAGACTATGTTGTACGAATTTGTAAAACTTAGAAAATTATTTATTCCTAAAGAATCAATTTGTAAAACGTTGCAAAGCATCATAATTTCTTCAGACGACAACGTTATAAAGGAATTCAACGAAATTAAAAGATCAGTCCGATATCGTTAAAAGTTAGTGAGTGGTGTTTTACTTTGATGGTCTGTAATTGGCCCAGATTTGTTATGTTTTTACCGATTCGTTTCTTGTAGGATTTTCCATCCAACCCCACCCTTCTAATTAATTTGAATCTATAGTTTAAATAAATAAATAAATAGTTAAATTTATCTAGGGAAAGAAGTTTTTCTTTAGGTTAGAGGATATTATATGAGGATAATATAATACATACAATCAGACCTTCGACCTTGACACCATCAAGAAACTGCTCCCCAGTGCAATCGCTAGTCTTTGAATACAACCGCGTCCTAAGAAAATAAATATTTGTACTGCAATTCCAAATGCATAAATACAAATTAGGATGTGTATTTTTATGAATTGTTAACATCAGTTCGGATAAAGGAGTTTAAACAAATTCAACCCATTATGAAATATGAGAGAATCAAGTCAGTCTCTCCTGACTATTTAGGTTAATGATTGAGTGGATAGTAAGGGATTCCACAACGAGTAGTTTTGTTCTTAAATAAGAATATTTTTGCTTTAACTCAATTCTATCCACCTGTGTAAGTTTTCGCGGGTGAAGAATTTTTGTTATTCTTAAATCCGTATGTTTGGTTTTATATTAAATACGATTTTATTGTATTTATTTGTTTTCTGATAATATATTAATTATTTACTCGTGGTTTTGAGTTAGGATTCACTTTCAAACTGCGTCAGGTATATGCCATTTCCCGCTTTCTTTAGAGTTTGATTTATCGTATCTGAATTTTTAGTTTATTGACTTAGGCAGATTTCATATTAGATGACCAGAAAGGTTCGTGGAGCTTTCAGCCCAGATATGATCATTTGCATAAGAGTAATTTTCGCAGGAAATATGTCTTACGAGGGCGTCCAGCTGATGCTTAAATCAACAACACATTATAAGTATTGCCAACCTCACCGGGGATAATAATGGTACAGCTATTTTTAAATTATCACTAGACATGCAGAAAGAAAGTTTAAACCCATAACCCATTAACCTAATAATACAAATAAATCAAAACAATAAACACACATATATTTCTCTCCTCTTACTCACTTCATGTCCATTTGACACATTTCAGGTCCTCACTTTACACTTTAATTCCACTAAAATCTACAACTTAAATATTATGATAATCCTTCAAAGCAAACATCTGAACAACAATGACTAATACACTTATAACATAATTAAAAACATGACATAATAGCCCTTTAGAAATTCTAAGTTAATTAATGGGATTTCCCCATGGATATTTCTCATTTAAATACAAACATAGAATAACCCCATGAAATAAAAGCTTCCTATCTCTCTCTTGTTTAGTTATTCTCAATATTCACATATAATTCATGTGATACACTGAGCAAAGGATCAAAATACACTAAACAGAATCATCTAATAAACCCCTTTATATAACTGACATATTATTAATCTAATACTTTGTACATTCAACATTCATGTGATACACTGAGCAAAGGATCAAAATACACTAAACAGAATCATCTAATAAACCCCTTTATATAACTGACATATTATTAATCTAATACTTTGTACATTCAACATTCATGTGATATACTGAGTAAAGGATCAAAATACACTCAATAGAATCATCTAATAAACCCTTTTATATAACTGACATATTATTAATCTAATACTTTGTACATTCATCATTCATGCGATATACTGAGCAAAGGATCAAAATACACTTAATAGAATCATCTAATAAACCCTTTTATATAACTGACATATTATTAATCTAATACTTTGTACATTCAACCCCACGTAGCAGGCGGGTCCTTGACTTCCCTTCTAACATCACCCCTTTTAATTTATTTTAGTTGAATTATTTTTATCCCTTCGAGATATCTTATAATTCTTCTGCATTTAATCTTGTTATTTGAATAGTTTACTTTAACTCCTGATAGCTATTAATTCTTGGTTTCCTTTATTTAAATTCGTCCTTCATTATTTTTTTATTTAAGATATCCTAAATGTGCACCTTTTTAATGAAGTGGGAACATACCCAGATATTTTGGAGTTCTTTGCAACACCTCGCGTTCCCGTGCGTCCGGATCCGTCCTTTCCTCCTCCCTCCGGGCCGCGTCGTAGGTCGGCTCCTCGAAGTCCCTCACCCTCTAGGGTTGACGGTTGGGTTGGTGGACGTCAGTCGGTGTCCTCGCAGATGTCCTCAGAAGATGGACCCAGAAGATGGACTCAGGTGTGATGGAATCCCGTCGAGTGAAGTGGTAGAGTGTCGCAAGGTACTGGTGGAAGTTATCGTCCTCCCGGGTGTCGGCAGGTGCATTTTACTTTCCTGAACGACATTCTGTTCCTCCTCAATCCGGAACAGCCCAGAAGATCTCCCCAGTGTCTACCTTACTCTTCCAAACCTTTCCGAAGACTGTCCTCCTCTTTTCCTATCTCCGTCGCCATCTTATCCCCCGATCCCTCATCGTTACGCCTCCTAGACAATCGGTGATTATTGCATCCGATACCTACACATTATTGGCTATACCCCTTCTGATCGGCCTACTAGTTCGAGGAAATGGGCGTGTCGCTGACCGTAAGTTATTTTATTCTCTTAGCATGCTTGGCTCATTGATTTGTCTGTTTTTCTTAATGTTGTTCTCAAGGGTTTTGATTTTCAGCTTGATCATTATCGGAGATCGTAATTCTATACGTCCTGTTGTTCGCCGAGGAGTCGTGACTTTCCGTGGGAGCGTGATGATCTGTCTCTGCTTTCATAATTATTATTTTAGAGTAAAGAGAGTAATTATATTTTAAATTTGATTCTATAAATTCTTTAATTAATTACATACATTTAAATTCCCCTCGTTTATAACATACATATATTATCCATTACAAAAGGGCGGGTCAGGAAGGGTTTACCAGTGCAGTTATTCGCCCACTGTGATACACTGGTTGATTACTTGATAAAGCATTTATCGTCGAGTGTTCCTCATAAGCCTGCTAATGTTACTTGTTGTTCCATCTTAGTTTTTAAGTTTATATTTTTTTAAACTGTTACCTTAACATTCGTTTTAATTGAATGTATGTTATCATTTTAATCTTAAATTTATTAATGACACGCTACATCTTATGATACGTATTAAATTAAAATATTCTAAAACATATGACCTAGAATAAAAATCTTGAAAATAATCTTGGTAATTAATTGCCACTCTCATATGGCCTCAATCCTGCAGAGTTATTTTGAAAAAAAGTATGAAATTAACATAACCATAAACTAATTACTATAATAATAACAACACATTTTCCAAAAAGTGGGATTCTGAAGCATATGTGGGGGTAGACTAGGCTAAATTAGGCCATTCTTAGAACTTGATCCGATAAAAATATTGACAAGACTCTTAAAGCATGACAGACAATGCCTTCGTGCAGACGCTATTACGATGCTAGCTCTAGGTGAGAGAAATGGAATATAAAAAAGGTTTGCAAAAAAATGGAAAGATACTGAATTATTTAGCTTTGGTAACTATATTGATAATGAAATTCTAAGATTTCTTGTAAATTACGTAACTACTCAATATGATCGGCCATCCCGTACTAACTTCTTAACTCAGAGAATTATGGGTGAAATAATATTTGTTTAAATACAGAAACAACAGATTATAACTAATAACATTTAACTAATAAATGTTAACAAATGAATTTTAACTAATAACATTTCATCAAAGAGTACGATTTATCAACACATGTTTTTCTAATGCGAAATATAATAGAAAAAAGTACCGTTCCAAAATATGATATTAAATTTATCATTGTATTCTGGAAATATTTAGGAAAAATTGCAACACAAATTTGAGAAAGCGTTATTGCAAACCTGATCAAAACATGAAAGTAATTAATTGCGTCAAAGCTTTAAGACAGTGAAAGACAGAAGCCTGGGGGAAATTGTTGTGTTACAGAGGTCCCTTTGAACGCAGACGAGTTTTCAATCTTAGTGAAATTCCATCAGATGATAAACAATATTAGAAGCAGCTTAATGAGATAAGGTACCTGCTAATATATAAGTTTACATTATGTAAAGTATCTATTATCTATCTAGTATATATTACTTAAAAGATGTTTTAAATTATTTCTGAAACCGACTAATACAAATGTTAATATCAACCGTTACTCGTTCATTACCATTAAATTAGGCAGTGTTATAAAAGGTCTGGAACTAACATCACAAATAATCAGTAATAAATCTGTATAAAGGTGTTATGAATCATTTAAAATATATAAAGTAAGGTGTTGTAAAAAAAGCTGCCAAATGTTCTATTCAAGTTATATCTTACAATATCTGTGAACCATAAGGCGTGCACAGTTGATTGGTCTTACGCGTGTTGTTTGTGTAGGTTTTTCGTACTGGCCATACTTGCACCTAAATACCTTCGTTTTTTCTTTAAAGATAAATATATTAAACAAACTCTTTATAAAAAAGGTATTTTACATCTTTATATTACATATAGGTTTGTTTTGTGTATAGATTTGAAGATTATGGATAAAATACCGTTGATTAATTCACGTAGTGATTCATTTGTTATCTGTTTTTCAACAGTAAAATTAAGAAAAAAACACAACATTATCTAAAAGTACAGATTAAGATACAAAATAAAGCAAATTAAAATTTGTATTATCAATTCAAAATTATAAGGTAAATATAATTTATTTCGTTTCCATTTATATAAATTATTTTAACAGCAAAGTCAGCAATGAGTGTAGCCTGCCTGTTTTGGAGGTATTTTTGCCGGGAATCTAAGTTAAAATCATCAGCTACATGAATTTACTGGACTGAAAGTCACGAATCCTACTTATGTTAACTGAAATTAATACAAACATAACAACTACAGACTGCAGAGGTCTGTCAGACATACATGTTTAAAATCCCGTTCTACCACTGACATATCCTGTAACTCTCTTCCATTGTTATTACTCCAGTTGTTTTGCATGTTTTATTTGCAATTTGTACACTACTATTTGTTATTAGTGGAGGAAATATAGGAACGAGGCCCCACTTTTAGCAGGTTTGGCCTATAAGAATAACATGTTGGTAATTGTTTAGCCACTAATTAAAATACTCTGCTCACGGATATATTCTACACATTCTTGTCACTATACACGCCCTATTTAAAGCAAACGAACTTAAATTAGAACTTGAATACATACCAATTTATATATTTTAAAAATCAGGCAAAACACTTGGTGTTTATGGTCCGATTTGTTTTAAATTTGGATATGTAATTATCCTAGTCTAGTACATATGTAAACTCTACCTATAATTTCCAAATTAAATATTTCTGTTAAATTTAAAAAATTAAAATAAAAAATATTGCAGTGCTAAATGTCAACTTTTTTATTTAAAGTCCAATTTAACTGATTTTCGGATATGTTATAGCCTTCGACTATTATATGTATAATGACCATATAATATTTACAATATTAATAATTTGAATAATTTGCATATGCTTACTAAACACAAAATACTAACTTTGGTGTTTATGGTCCGAATAAACAAATATTTGGATATGCTATTGTCTTAGGCTGATGCAAATTGTAAAGCCCAAATTGTTATGCCTAGGCTAATGCATCAGTAGATACCCCATATTATTTTAAAATTCAATATTACAGTCAAATTAAAAAATATATTTGCTAAATTAGTGCCAAATGCCAGGTTATTTATTTACCTTCCGATTTTGCTGATTTTCGGATATGTTATAGCTCTCGACTATTATATGTATAACTACCATATCATATTTCCAATTTCAATACTTTGTATAATTAGTATATATATCAACCAAAAAATGCTAACTTCGTGGTTAGGGTCCGAGTCAACTGTGATTTAGATTTGTAACTGTCCGAGGCCAGTGCTTAAGTAAAATTCTATATAATATCTGAATTCAACATTAAAGTCAATTTAAGGGGAGTCTGACATGAAAATATCAAAAAGATTCAAATTTTTTATTTTATATATTTTGATTCTCTGATTCATTCTTATTTTATTAAATTATATTACTTTAATTTTGTTATTATCAACCTCCTTAATTAACGTAAATTTAATGTTTGGATATGTTATATCCTAAGACACGTAGTGGTCACCATATAAAACTAACTTTCAATTTTCTTGTTATTGCCTAATACTATATGTAAACACCTCTTACTTTAAAACTATAAAATTATTGTAATACTCACTACACAAGGGTCAAGGGTAATTAAAATATATTAATAAATAAGAGATAAATAACAAATAACTTAAAAGATAATAATAACTTAATAATAATAACTTAAAAGATGTGTACATAGATTTTCTGCAACGGAAAGCATACGATACAGGTTTTTTATGCAGTAATTATTAGACCACACCTGCATTAATTAAGCTACATACCAAGTTTCAACACAATATATTTATAAATAAGCTAGATATAACATATTATTTATTCTCCATATGAATAACATTAGAAATCGTTTTGTGTTTAGCACTTTTGATAACTCGGTAATGGATTGACTAAAAACCAAAATTGAAAATCAAAGTAAATTATTTTAAGCTAAATTAGTTGGTAAAATAATATATTAAGTTTGTATTAACTCTTACTGGGAACAAGCTAAATACATATTCCCCATGAGATAATCATGGGGAATTTTCGAACAGGTTATTTTAGTGAATTTCCTTTGAAAAGTGAACTATTAGCATGACCCGCACGGTGAAACTTAAGCCCGGGACCACCAAAGAACTTCCTAACCCCCTGAACACGTTTTGGAGGGTCGTTCAAAATTGTATATATATATAGACATATGTATAAATATATATATATATATATTTATATATGTGTTTGCACTCTAGCAGTCGCATTTTTTGTCTGATTTACTTCAAATTTGGTAGGGACGTTCCTTTCTATAATCAGTTGGACAAGTTCGTTGGGCAAAACAATTGGAAAACTCTAAACCCCTTTTTTGGGGATTAATCTTTCAAATTTTGAGTTTTTGGGCCCAAAAAGGGTCAGAAAAGCCCCGTATGTAAAATTAATGCATGTAAAAAAATGGGAATTAGGGTAGTGAATTAGACAAAAGTCTTAAGCCCTCTCTCGTCATTCTAGCATACATGTTTACCGAGTTATTAAAGAAAATGTGTTTCCACTAAACACAGTACGTTGTCTTATGGGGGTTTTAGACTAGAAAAGCCTGTTATTCCTGTGTTAGAGTACTTTCATCATCCCCGGCAACCTCACGCCTACTTTCAAGCCTGTCTGGACCTTCTCCTAACATCATAATGCCCAAAATTGTATTCCCAGCTTTGCAGGTAAATGAAACCAGGAGCATCAGAACAGCAAAAAATGACTGTTTTCAGATTTCAATGAAAATTGGAATAAATGTATGTTTTTACCCTGATTTTGAGTTATAAAAGTTTGTTTGTGGAAATTAACTTCCTTCACGTTAGCGTGCTGCGTGCGAACTAGTTTTATTTTCCCCGCAAATACTCAACCTGTGATATAAATTCAATATACACAATTATTTAGTTTGTTTGCTCTACAAACGAGTCTGAGCCAAAACTGTGTATTTTAAAGCCTGTATATGAAAAATCGAAAGAGGTTATTTTAAATTAAAATAAAACGGCATAAAACCCCCTCCCCCAGATAAAATATCCCTGGTTTTTTAAACAGCGAGAGTAAATACTGTCTTAAATGTAGAAACAAAATTTATTCGAAATTGGAAATTGGTTAATTCAAAAGCTACAGTGTCCAACCCCCAACCAAAAACCACCCTCCAACCCCAAAACGAAATCCAACAAAACCAACAAAACAGCACAAAAACAATGTAACAAAATAGTTCAAAACGGGTAAAATACAAAATTATACATATGAGATAAGTATAGCTATTTTTATAAATATATTTGAACAAATAAAAATCCTTTTCATGTTTATAATACGATTTTAAACGGTGGGTTTTTATAGCTAGTAGGAGGCAAAATAAATCTCTGGCCTGGGAATATATATAATTTCTCGTTGTTATGCTAGATAGAGAAGTTTAGAGTGGCTCAGTACTGTCATGGTCATCTTTCATAACAAATTTCCCTCTTTGGGGACATTAAAAATACACTGACCATTAACTAGATGAACGGTTTCATATCCCATACAATTTGTTACGTTATATTACGAGAATTTGATAAATATGGGCTCTGAAATTGTTAAAGGTTTTTAAATTGATAACGCTACGCCTTTTTGTGTAACACACATACATTTTTTGTTGATTTAGGCACCGTAACGGTACCTCGCTATCTTTAGATCGCCGCACAAGACTTTTGGCCTATGGTGTCGGGCAGATGAGGTTTTTTAAAGATAAAAAAATCACATAATCTGCAAAATTAATCTACTGCTTCTCTGTATGTAAAAATAACTCAACCCCATTAAAGCACGCAACAATGTTTGCAGAGTATACTTTATTCAATATAAACCTGAATCAATGATTTAACTTTTAATCCGAAACAAAAAACAATGTCTTTCCAAACATCTCCTGCTTCAACTTTGGTAAGGTTGGACAGGTGGGTGGGGGTTGGTGGATAAAAAGCCATCCATATTTAGACAAATTCTATTATTTTCTTGTCTGAAATTCAAAATAAATTATCTACAAGAAAAATACACAACCAAAAATTGTTCAAAAAACTTGCATCCCAAACTTACATAATCTTTTATAATGCTAATATTTTGAAGCAATATATTAAATGTATATAAGCATATATTTCACAATTATTGTAAAATAACCAAGGAAACAAGCCTTCATGGACTGATTGTCTGTGCGTAGGCTCAGTTTTATATTATGTCAACCTATGGTTGTTTTTTTGACGAAATTACGAAAGTAAACAGGCTAACTACTATCACAGACAAAGTCTTTGTGCTACTATTAAAATAAAGTGTTTTTGATATAACAAATAAAAAAGAGCTTGTCGATGCACAAGATTGAAGTAGATATAAACAATAAAAACAGTTTTATCTGAAACTGCAATGCATTTAGTTTCAGCAGGAGTATTATAATCATATGTGAGATCGTTTTGTTGAGGGGGGGCAAGGTACTAAAATTGTAGCATCAGGTCCGGTTGTACTCGGCCGTGATATTTGACTTGGACCTCGAAATTTATAACTGTAATAACCATTTAGTGTGCCACTTTTTCAATACAGCAATCGAAAGAGATCAAAAATACGGTCCCTTTTCAAATTTTACATTAACTTACACGATTTTTATATATAAATCAATAAGTGTTTTATACATAACTGTCTTACACTGAGCAAGGAAACTTCATGAATAAGTGTGTCTGTGGGACAACGCACGCCTTTATTAACTCCAACTTTAATAATCGTGTTTGAAGAGTAATAAACGGTATCAGGAAACTGACATATACTTTCTCCCTTTTAGCCCAACTTTAACGAATAAATTCCTTTTTATTTACTAAATATAGAATACAAAGCACGGTCGAATGTACAGAAAATCTTGTAAACAAGTTGTTTTAAAAAAAAATCCACCCAAATCCCTGCTTTGGAGGCACTACAGAATCCATTGTTACACACGTGGTTTTAAGAGGGGAAATGGCCCCTATTCCCCCCCAGGGTTATTATGGGACAACATATTTCGAATTTCCTCTGTTGGTCAATGCTAAATTGACAAGCATATCATGTTTGAATGAAATTTATCAGTAAATAAGAGAGAAATAATATTTTTTGTATTCCCCATAAGAATAACATTGGACAACGTACTGCGTTTACCGCAAAATAAAAATTTCAATTTTCTCCGAAACCAGCAATCGTAGAATAGTAATTCAAAATACTAAGTTATTTAGTTTTTTGAGCTCTTTTTAGTGGTGAATAGTATTATGTTTTATATTTTTGCTTTTTTATGAAAAATCCAAAAAATTGAATTTTTGATGTTTTAAGTCCTGTAATTTCTGAACTCGAATATTTACAGAAATGCGGGTGGTGTCATTTTGTTGTAGGACTAAAGTTCTACAAACGACTAAAGTTTAATCAAAATCGTTAGAAGTAGGGGGCAAAGACCGATTCAAAACCAGCAAAGGCGTGCGAGGAGGAATGAGGAATCACCCCCCCCCCCCGACCCCCCCTGACCCCCCTGACCCCCCCCCCCGACCCCCCCCCTGACCCACCTGACCCCCCTGACCCCCCCCCTGACCCCCCTGACCCCCCCCCCCGACCCCCCCTGACCCCCCTGACCCCCCTGACCCCCCTGACCCCCCTGACCCCCCTGACCCCCTGACCCCCCTGACCCCCTGACCCCCCTGACCCCCCCCCCGGACCCCCCTGACCCCCCTGACCCCCCTTACCCCCCTGACATTTCCCATAGCCAAGGTCGCCAGCGGCACTTTTCGTGATGACCTTGAACATGAGGAAAAAACTTTCGAAAATTAATAACTAGCCTATTTATCCACCGATTCCCACGGGACTTTTTCCAGAGTGTAGGCCTATCCCCAAAGAAGCGAATGACGTAAGAACCCCATAGATCCACCATTAAACAAGGCCGCTATTAATTTATAACCGCGTTTTCCTTATGGGATCTCAGCTGTTTACCGACCGATTTTGACGAAACCTCACCACATGTCAGGCGGCGGCCTAAGTAATCCATCGCTTAAAGAAAATTGAAAATCCACCGTTAAACGGACCCACTATTAATTTATAACCGCGTTTTCCTTATGGGATCTCAGCTGTTTACCGACCGATTTTGACGAAACCTCACCACATGTCAGGCGGCGGCCTAAGTAATCCATCGCTTAAAGAAAATTGAAAATCCACCGTTAAACGGACCCACTATTAATTTATAACCGCGTTTTCCTTATGGGATCTCAGCTGTTTACCAACCGATTTTGATGAAACTTCACCACATGTTGGGCAGCGGCCTAATTAAACCATCGCTTAAAGAATATTGAAAATCCACCGTTAAACGGGCTCGCTATTAATTTTCAAACGCGTTTTCCTCATGGGATCTCGGCTGTTTGCCGACTGAATTTGATGTGACTTCGTTACACGTTGTATGCCGGCTTGACTAAGCCAAACTGCGAGCGGCTCCGTGGAGTCACGTGTCGAGGCGCGTGCTAGGGCCTACGTGACTGCCCGGGGTTGTTTACTCATCAGCGGCCTTCCAGACCCCTCATCACTCCCACATTCCTCCGTTCTAGAAGGTTCCGACAAGTGTGTTGCATGAGGCCTCCTGACTGGAGTGCTCCCCGTTAGCGAAGGACCACCTCTCACGTTTCTGGAAGCTTCTAGAAGGTTCGCTGAAGCGTGCAACCTGGGTATAAAACCGAGGCAGAGCCGCGCGCGCGACCTCAGTGTTGTTCGAGACGTCACCATGAACGGAAACGGAGTCAGCGCAGCCGAAGTGGACCAAACGATCCGCTCCTTCCTAGAGGAGCTGAACGCAATGAACGATGAGAACGCCAACGCACCGCCAGTTCAGCGGGGATGTGCGTCAAAGAAGAAAAAGCTCGATGGGTGGACTGTAAAGAGGAAGGAAGTGCCTATCGATTCCCCGACACTGTGCTGGTCCGCTGGCGGATATCAGTACACTGTGAAGAACCCTACTAACAGCGGTAACGTACTGTTGAAGATGAATGTGTTCAAAGGAGGTCGCCCCACGTTCAGCTGCGGCTTGTACTTGGACGAGGAGCGAAACGATGAAATCTGCATATGTCTAGAGGACCTGCTATCCAGATTGCAAAACCTATGGCTGGCAAATAGCGAGACGGGAGAGTCAAGATACGACGGGATCACTAGGACCGCTACTCCTCTACCCACTTGGCGAAAGACCGATTGCATCATCTCAGGGAAAACCAAGAGGAGTGCGCACTCCAAGCGCGCTACCCAGTAAACGAGAGAGCGTGGAAAATTCCACTAAGCAGTTAATAACCGAGATGCTTCTAGAACAATCCACTTGTTTACGCAGTAAAGCTTTCCATTACGTCAGCCTTCCTGGAATTGAGCGTGGAAACTTCCACTAAGCAGTTGATAACTGAGACGCTTCTAGAACAATCCACTTGTTTACGCAGTAAAGCTTTCCATTACATCACCCTTCCTGGAATTGAGCGAGTAACTATGTCATCATGTTGTTGATACGCGTGAGTCGGCACGTAGACACCGCCAATAAAAGGCGACTCGGTGGCGAGAGCCGGTCATTCTGCATCCAGCCGCTGCGCCATGCTCAACACGGACCAGAAGATGGACCTCAGGACAGCCCTCAATAGCTGCAAGGCCGCGGGTTACACTCGCATCGCGGATCTGCGGGACAACGCGGTGTACCCGATTCGCTCATTCGAGCGGGTAGATACACCGTACGGCGAGGCGGTGATGGCCACCTTGGAGGGTCTCGTCGGCGACGACCCGATCCGGATCTACATGCCTCGACGGTTCCTTGCAGTCCTGGACGACAACGCCATCTCCCAGTACAACGTTGGCGTGGGGCCGAGGACGAGCCTTGTAAAGAGAAGCGGCCCTCCTGGCAGCAAACTTCCTTTCCTGGAATTTGTATAAAATAAACGGTATTTCCTATTCCCTTATTTCCTTCCAAAATTGAAAAAAATAAAATCAAATAAAAAAGAGCAAGAAAAGAACCTTTAGTTACAAGAGCCGAGGTGGCGGTGCATGGCGGTCAGTAGACGCCATGGACTTGAGGTGGAAACACCCGTTCACCGCCATCGTGGCCGGGCCTTCGGGCAGCGGCAAGTCGCACTTCGTGGCTCGCTTCATAGAGCACGCCGACCGCATGTGCGATACGCGGTTCGCCCGCATCACTTGGCACTATGGCAGCGGTGGTGGCGGTGGCAAGAGCCGTGCGGACTCTGCCGTGCGCTACGTAGCCGGCCTGCCAGACCTGGATGACTATGACGGTAGCGAGCCCGCCCTGGTTATCGTCGATGACATGATGCGCGAGGCTGGCTCCGGCGTGGCGGACCTGTTCACCAAGGGCTCGCACCACCGCAACATGAGCGTGTTCTTCATCACGCAAAACCTGTTTCACCAGGGCAGGGGCCAGCGCGACATATCGCTGAACGCCCACTACATAGTGTGCTTCAAGAATCCCAGGGATCGCGCTCAGATCAAACACTTGGCTCGCCAAGTATACCCGGAAAACCCCAAATTCGTGCAGGAGGCTTACGCGGACGCCACGCGTGATCCGCACGCCTACCTGCTCATAGACTTGAAACAGTCCACGCCTGAAGAGATGCGCGTACGTTCAACCATTTTCCCAGACGATCCGGTGAACTACGTGTACCTGCCCAAGAAGAAGTGATAAATAGGCCGAGCGCGCGCCAGCGTCAGTCATCATGTCACACCGTGTGAAGAAGGACGCGGCGCTGCTGAGGGCCCTAATAAACGCTACGCCCAAAGAACGCAAGGCCCTGTTAAAAGTGTGCGACAAGAGTCGCATCAAGTCGTTGTGCGAGTGCGCGTATAACGTGCTACGCGGAAACGTACCGCTTTCTCCCTGCCTCAAACGCAAATTGAGCAAACACAAACAGGCGCTCAGACGGCTGGTGAAACGCGGCGAGGGTTGGACCAAGAAGCGACACTACCTCGTCCAACGGGGCGGAGGGATCCTCCTACCTCTGCTGTTGAACGCTGTTTTGCCCGTTCTAGCGCAGAAGCTAATCGGACATGGAGTACGCTAGGAAAATGGTGGTTGTACCGCAGGAGCTCATCGAGAGATTGCGAGAAGGACCGGGACCAGGGCCGGGACCAGGACCAAGAGGAGGAGCAGGTAGCGCCAATAAGCCAGCCAGCCTGGACGCTGAGATGCATCGCATATTGAGCGACAAGCGGCTGGACGATACGGAGAAATGGAAACAATATCAGCAGGTGTTACAGCGGTTCCTGCACTTTTCCGCGGCTAAACGTCAACCCATAGGTCTGTCAATCATCGAGGGCGAGGAGAGGGAGGAGGAGGAAGCGGCGGGAGGTCCGAGTCAGATGAAGCACGAGTCTAGCGCCTCGGCGGAGGAGGACATTGTGGAATCGTTCTCAAAAATCTACAGGTCGGTGGCGCGCAACTTGTTGCGATTCATGACCCGGCAAGGCAGCCCCATCGCCTGGGACGCCAGTGGGGCGGTGTACGTGGACAAGGTGAAGATCCCCGATTCCAATATAGTGGACATCGCGCACAGCATAGTGAGAGCGCGAAGGGCGGACCGATTGCCTACCGGCTGGCATCAAGTGATGGCCGCCTTGAAGGACATGAACGTGCCCAAAGAATACGTGAGCAATCCCACGGCGTTGCGTTACTTAAGCGTGGGACTGGACTCGGCATCGAGCCCCTGGGGAGACACGACGACAGCCTCGTCGACACCCCTCTCACCGAGGTTGACGCCGATACTGGACCGCCTGAGACCACGGCCCCCAGCGGCCAGGAGAAGGATAATAACCGAGGAACCCGACCGGGAATCGTCATTGGACAACTGGGAGCCGTTCACACCGTAATGGAGAAGCTGTACTACGACCCGAGCCAGCCCGGTTCCCTCGGCGGGGTGGCCGCCCTGGCCAGAGCCGCGCGCCTACCGAAACGTCGGGTAGCCGACTGGCTGCGCGCCCAGGACACCTACACGCTGCACAAGCCTGCGCGCAAGCGGTTTCCCCGCAACCGCTACGCCGTGTTCGGGCCCCGGGAGCTGTGGCAGGCGGACCTGAACGACATGCGCGGCCTGAGCCGGTACAACGACGGAGTCAACTACCTGCTGACTGTGATAGACGTATTCAGTAAGCGGCTGTTCGCGGTACCACTGAAGAGGAAAAGCGGGCCTGAGGTGGCTGCAGCGTTCGAGAGGATATTCGCTGAGGCGACTCTTCGCTGCCTACAGACCGACAAGGGGACGGAGTTCACCGGGGCCGCGACCAAGCGAGTGTTCAAGAGTCACGGTGTAAACTACTTCACCACGCAGAACCCCGACGTGAAGGCGGCGGTGGTGGAGCGAGTCAACCGCACGCTCAAGACCCGCATGTGGCGCTACCTGACCTACAAGAACACGTATCGCTACGTGGATGTGTTGGACAGGCTTGTGGACGCCTACAACCGCAGTCCGCACAGTAGCCTGGGTGGCCTACGACCCGTGGACGCGGACAGCGGCGATGGTCAAACGGTGTACAAGGTGTGGCGTCACATGTATGGAAAGGCGATCCGGCGACACAAGCCCAGGTTCGAGCCGGGCGACACGGTGCGCATAGCCAAGGAGAAGGGTACGTTCGCCAAAGGTTACGAGACCAATTGGAGTAAGGAGCTGTTCGTGGTGGACCACGTATACGGGTCGCATCCTCTACCATTGTACGTGCTGCGAGACCTGAACGGGACGCCGCTGGAAGGGCGCTTCTACGAGCACGAGATGCAAAAGGTAACGATGGCCCCGGACCGCCTGTATCAAATAGATAAAATACTGGACACTAAAGGGCGAGGCTCCAGTAAGCGCTACCTAGTCAAGTGGGCCGGTTACGGAGAGGACTTCAATTCGTGGGTACCCGCAGCGGACGTGCAACAGCTGCGATGACGAGGCACGACCAGTTTTACCTGACGTTGCCCAGTAACAGTTCAATGAATTACTATCCCAACAACATGGTGACAAACTACACGACCCATCTACCCTCGACCGTTGATCTGTCAGACGGCGAGTGGGAGGTCGCTCTGGCGGAGGCGCACTACCCCTTCTCTTTTCTGACCGTCGGTGAGGGAACCTACATCAAACTAGTGCTGGGAATGAGGGACTCGAAAGGCGGGTTGGCCGTGGTGGACAAGTTGTTAATCAAAGTGGAGCCGGGCAATTACAGTAGTACCGAGGAACTCGTGTACGCAATCAACAACCACCCTCAAATGAAGAGTAACCTGTGCGCCTTCTCGTATGACGAGAGGTCCTCCAGGGTGGAATTGATGTCGACGTCTTCAGCCGTTCAGAGCCTCAAACTGAGCCCCAGTTTGGCGCTACAGTTTGGCTACGAGGTGGATACGGATATCGTCAAGCGTCACAGGTCCGTGAGGCCGGCTAACCTCTTCGCCGGTCTGCCATCACACATCTACGTGTATTGCGACCTGGTGGAACCCCAACTGGTGGGCGACGCTGTGGCGCCACTACTGAAGATCCTCAACATCGACATCAGGAATTACACGTACGGTGCCAACACGACAGTGTATATAATAGACCCGCACTACGTGCCGGTGATTAAAACCTCATTCGAGAGCGTGGAAATCGATTTAAGGGACAACCAAGGGCGACACTTGCCATTCCACTTCGGGACTACGTGCATGAAGCTTCATTTCAGGAAAGAGAGGCAGCGGCAATGAATCCGAGCGATCCCTATCTGGCGTATTACCGCCACCAGCAGGCGGGCCATGGCGTATCCTCCGTATTCAGAGGAGCCGCTTTCCAACGCGGACACGGCATCGGCAGTTTCCTAGGCGGGCTGATGCGTACAGTGGTCCCTTTGATCAGATCCGGCGCATCGACGCTGGGCAAGGAGGCGCTGAGGTCCGGTGTGGGCTTCTTGGGCGACGTGGCAGCGGGCACAGCCGACCCCCGAGTCGCGGCCAACACCCGGCTCAGACAGTTTACCGGGTCGCTGAAACGTAAGGCCGATGAAAAACTGGATCGCGTGCTGAGCGGTGGTGGCGCCTATAAGAGGAGGCGTGTACAGCAGGTTACTCCTCAGTCTCTGGCGAAACTCCTCGGAGCGAGGAAGAAGAGCGCTGCGCCCAAGAGGAAGCCCGCAAAACGTGTCGCTAAGAAGAGGAGAAGCAAGAAGAGTGAGAGTACCGTGAAGGACATTTTTGGATAATGGCGTTTCTACATCAGAAGTCGTGCGAGTGTGTCAAGACCGAGTTGGACCTGTTCTCGCTACCGCCCACGCAGACCAGTATAGAGAGCGGTAAATGGGTGCAGTACAAGCCCATCTCCTCCCTGACAGACGACTCGCCCGTGGAGTTCATAGTTCCGGGTCACGGGGACGAGTACACGGATCTGTCACAGACGCTACTGCATGTGAAGGCTACCATTAGAACGGCTAACGGAGGCGCTGTAACGGGTGATCAAGCGATAAAAGAGGTGGGTCCGATTAACAACTGGCTGCACTCGCTGTTCAGTCAAGTGGACCTGTACCTGAACAACAAACTGGTGTCTCCTCAGAACAACACGTACGCCTATCGCGCCTACCTGGAGAACCTGTTGTCCTATGGCGGTGATGCCAAGACATCGCACCTCACCGCGGAGTTGTTCTACGAGGACTATGCCGGGTACATGGACAATACTGAGGAGGATAATGCCGGGCTCAAGAACCGGAGGGAGTTTGTCAAGGGCAGCCGGTACGCGGACATGGTCGGACATCTGCACGTCGACCTGTGCAACCAGGAGAAGTTCATGTTAAACGGCGTGGAGATGCGCTTTCGCCTGATCAGGTCAAAGAACTCATTCTCCATCATGTCCAAAACCGTGACAGACTACAAAGTGGACATCGCCGAAGTCAACCTGTTCATGCGCCGCTGTAAGATCAACCCGAGCGTGCTGTTGGCTCACAGCAGGACGCTGGAGTCGGGTACAGCCAAATATCCCATTACGCGCGTGGAAGTCAAATCCTTCACGCTACCCTCCGGTATCAGCAGCAAGACTCTGGACAGTGTGTTTCTGGGACAACTGCCGAAACGCGTTATAGTTGGCCTGGTCAGCAATCAGGCGTTCAACGGGGACTACAAGAAGAACCCGTTCAACTTCACCCACAGCCACGTGAACTTCTTCGCGCTGTACATAGATGGTGAGCAAGTGCCATGTAAGCCGCTTCAACCGGATTACACGTTCGGTCAGGAGTTGTGCGTGCTCGCCTACCACACGCTGTACACCGGCACCGGCATCAATTTCTCAGACTGTGGTAACGAAGTCAGTCGCAACGAATACCCCTACGGATACTGCCTGATGGCGTTTGATCTGACACCCGATATGGCGGCCTCTCAATCCAGCCACTGGAACCTGGTGCGCAACGGTAACCTGCGCATAGAGATTGGGTTCTCCGAAGCCTTGGCGGAGGCGTTCAACTGCATAGTGTACGCCGAGTTGGACAACGTCGTGGAGGTGGACCGTCATCGCAACGTCACAGTCGACTTTGGCGGGTAAACGAGTTGCCGCGCGCTCAAGGTCACCGCGCGCGGACCGTTAGGTTTTGGCGGGTAAACGAGTTGCCGCGCGCTCAAGGTCACCGTGCGCGGACCGTTAGGTGATGGCGGCGCGCGCACCCAAGGTTAACCCGCTAGGCGCGCTCCCGCCAGCGCTCAGTCGAGTTCAGTCAGCCGTACGGGATGGACGTGCCGCCACCGATCTACAACGAGCCGCCGCCAGCGCGCTGTCATCACGGAAGCGTGGTGATGGATATGCAGTGTTTTAAAGACAGTGATAATGACTTTCTACTGAAAGAGGTTTGCGTGGTGGACGTGACTACCGGCACGCTGCTCCTACATCACATCGCCCGCCCGCCCTTCAGTAAAGACCTCCTGACTTCCGAGAAACAGCGCGAGAGCGTCTGGGTCACTCGCCACTGCCACGGCTTGGAGTGGGACCAGGGGGACATCGCGTACGTCGCCCTGCTGGACAAGCTGCGCTCCTGCCTCATCCACCGTCCCCTGGTCTACGTCAAAGGATCGCAGAAGAGGGACTTTGTACAACGCCACCTCATAACCGAGCCCGCCGCCACCACCGCTCAGGACATGGAGGATCTGGGCTGTGGGTCGCTCAACGGCCCACCCACCTACCGGACCCTGCGCTGTCGCCACCATAAGAGCTCCCACAACCGTTGCGCCCTTCATAACTGCATAGTATTGCGGGACTGGCTCGTGGCTAACGACACACTGGACTCGTCCACCTCGAGCTGCCTGTGCTGCTTCCGCCCACGATGAATACCGTCCAGATCAGAGAATGCCTGGCGAAGATCCCCGGACTGAGGAACGTTGCGGTCTACGCCTCTGACCAACTACCGGACGTGCCGGTCAAGCCTCTCACCGCCATCGTGTCCAACACGGTAGCACACACCGAGGGAGGCGAACACTGGGTGGCGTTTTACTGCTCGGAAGAGGACAGACTCGAGTACCTGGACAGCTACGGAAGGCCGCCATACCAGGCCGACTTTCAAATGTTCCTGAGGCGCAATCCTCATCACCGCCACTATGTCTACAACAGGTATCGGCTCCAGGGCTACGATACTTCTGTTTGCGGCTACTACTGCCTCACTTACCTGTACTGCCGGGCTGTTCTCCGCACGTCACTCAGCGACTACGTCCAGCTCTTCGACCCTGCCGCTCCCGCCGCCAACGACGCTCTCGTCCGCAGACTCTTCCACTCCATATTCGCTTAAAACTAATTTGTAAGGTTTTTGTAGTATGTGTATGTAACCTTATTACTGTACAATACATGCCTCATAATGATAAAGCTTGTGTTTTCATTTCTCCTTTCTCCTTACTAAATTTAAAAAAATTAGCAAAACTGAGGCAGCGGGGCTGGACCTCAGGTTTATATACCAGCGGCGCGTGTCACTGGCTGAGCCCCCGCCAAGCGGCAGTGAAGGTCGCCAAAGAGGGCGCGTCACGAGACCCCTCGGACATCAGCAAACCGCTGAGTAATTCGAGGGTGCAACCTTGAGTGTCAGCAAACCACTTAGCAACTCCTTCCTGGGCAACTCCTTCAGGGCCGTCCCCGACACGCGCCGCCAATCGCTCCCGGTTGGCGGGGGCTTTTTAAGCTGCACGGCTCGGGCCAAACGGCCCATAACGCCTTTCCGAGCCTAACGGCTTGTGACTTTTGAGTGAGCAAAGGGAGGAAATAAACAACTCGGGTTCATGCTGTACATAAAGCTATTATATTTTCTTACAAATACTATTTACAATTTTTTCTCTTATAACTAATATATACAACTAGACGGGGAATTCCTCTTCTTCCTCGTCTTCGTCCTGGCGCTGTCCCTCCTCCTCCTCACCGTCCACCTCCATCCGCTGAGGTCGATCTCCTCCTCTCCTGGCTGGCGGTAGCGGCGGGACGTCCTTGTGTCCCCACGGCAGAGTGTGGATGCCGTCGGGGAGGACACACCGCTTGTCGTCAGTCGGGCTGAGGCTCAGCTTGTCCACTTCCACGGTGTAGACCCGGTGCAAGTGAGACTGGAAGCGGACGTTGGTGGTGCGCTTTTGGACCCCGTCAAACAGGTACTCTCTGTAGTCGTCGGGGGTGAGGACGTTCTTGACAACGCCCTTCGCCACCCCCTTGGCCCGCTTGAGAGCCTTGCTGCCGCCTGTCGCCGCGTCCTCGATGTCCATAAAGTACAGCTTGGACCGCAGGCCGAGGTACTCGAATAAGGACAGGCCGTTGCACTCGTCCTTAAACTTTCCAATGACCTTGGCGTTGACGGGGCTGTAGCAGGGGTGGGACCTCGGATAGCCGCTGGTGTCGAAGTCGTCCAGGTGTTCCTTCATCTCTGCGTAGACGTCCTGGGACACGATGTCAAAGACGAAGCTGTCCGTGTCCATGTAGTCTACGGTGAGGCGGTCACCGTAGCGCTCCTTCATCTTGCGCAGGAACTCGTACATGAGCCACTTGCTCAGCTCCAGGACTGTCATGCCTACGTAGACGGGCTTGTCCAACACGATGTTGACCTTGGACAGATGCACCAGGGCCACGTCCTCCGTGTAGTACGTCCGGTCCAGGAAGTTGGATCTGGCGACGTACTTGGAAAACCTCTCCGGGGTGCACACCAGCTTCACGTTGAGGCGCTTCCGTACATTCTCGATGGTCTTGCCGAAGACCGCGTTGTTCATGAGCTTGAAGAAGTCCTGTTCGAACTTCGTCCTGGCCCTCTTCCGCAGCTCCGTGTTCATCAGGATGTACGGTTCCAACCACCGCGACTGGCGAAAGGAGATCGCCCGATGCACCGCGACCAGCTCCAATCCGTTTTGCAGCGCCTGCTGCAAGACCCTGTAGTGACAGATGTAGTGCATCTTGTCGTCCAGGGTCGTCAACAGTTTGGGGAACTTCCCTATCGGCGGGCGCTTCGTCTCGCAGCAGTAGGGAAGGTCCTTGTGCAGGTCGTGTAGGCGCGCGGGGTAGTGGAGGTCCACCTCCAAGATGTAGCCTCGATCAGCCTCTGCGTCCAGCGCCGCAATGTCCAACGCCTGTATTTCCTCACGGCTGAGCCACTCGAAGTCTCCGGTCGGCAGGCACTGGGACATGGCCCAGCCGTACAGGTTGTTCGCGTCCAGGTACAGGAGGAAGCGCGTGGGCTCGTCCGGGCGGTAGTCCGGGCACCTGTCGTGGTTGGCCTTGGCGTAGCGGGTGATGGCCTGAGAGATGCCTCCCCGGATCCCCTGCTCCACGAACAGGTACATGTCAAAGTCCTGCAGCGTGTCCAGCTCCACACCGCAGGTCTTGAGCATTACGTCCCAGGCGTAGGACGGTAGGGTGTAATAGTGGGCGGGGTCCAGCCCGTACTCTGCCAGCGAGGTGTCGCGGAACTGCTCAAAGACATCGGTGAGCAGGGCGATGTCGCACCGCAGGTACTTGTCGGCATAGTCCTTGAGGTTGTGACACTCAAAGGCTCGCCACACGTTGAGGGCGTGCTCGTACTCCTCGTCCTTGATGTCCTCCAGGGTCATGGAGTTCCTGAACGCCTCCTTGGGCGGCAACTCCCTGGTCCTGTACAACGTGTCGTAGGACGTAACGAAGTCGTAGGGGAACACGCCCTTCCTACGCACCAGGTCGAACAGCCGGTCGTCGGGGAAGCGCTTCCTCGTCTCGCGCATCCTGTCCGTGGGAAGTCCCGCCGCCAGGTTGGCCAGGCTCATGGACAGGAACCTGTAGGTGTCCAGGAAGCGCACCGCGAAACTGCTCTGTCGTTGATTGTCCCCGGGCTGACCAAAGTGGAATCGCTTGGTAAAAGCGATGTACCGCTCCTCCGTGTGGGCCAACACGTCCACGTCGCCGGGGTCGATGGCTAGCTCGCGCACTACGAAGTGGGCGTCGTAGTTGGACAGGTTGTGGAAGTAGCAGTTGATGTGTCGCTGCTCCCGGTACCTGAGGTTGCACGAGCGATGAGCGGCTCCTCGGAACTCGTAGGGCGGGGTGTGATTGTGGTCCCGCACCTTGACGTCCTGGTCCGTGAACTCCTTCCCGCAGAGGT
Organism: Allygus modestus; assembly: GCA_963675035.1. Taxonomy (NCBI): domain Eukaryota; kingdom Metazoa; phylum Arthropoda; class Insecta; order Hemiptera; family Cicadellidae; genus Allygus; species Allygus modestus. The sequence goes on from OY776113.1 coordinate 167,308,102, forward strand.
AGCAGTGAGTCGCCGCCAGGTACTCGTCCATCTCCTGCCGGGTCAGAGAAGGGTGCAGAGCTCTCATGCTGAATAGGAACTCCCACAGCGCCAGCACGTCCATCTTGAGCCTCTCCATGAAGACCTTGGACGCGTCAGCCCCGAAGTAGACGCGGGGCTCAAACTCCTCCAGGCCGAGCGAGTCCACGATCTGGTAGGCGAAGGCGTACGGGACGTGCAGTTGCAGGGGCCTCGTGCCGGGCGGCGCTTCCGCTGGGTCAACAGCGACGGGCTGCAGAGCACACTCAAAGTCCGCGTAGATGCAGAACCTCTCCCGCCTAGTGTACTCGGGGTGGGCGAAGCGGATCTGCTGCTTCTTCGACAAGTCCAGGCGAAGGGGAGCCTTGGCGGTGCAGTATCGCATGTGCTCCTCCAGACGCTCGGCACCGGACAGTTGCAGCTTGTTGAGCCGGTTGTCGAAGTAGGCGAAGCATCGCTTACACACGTGGATGGCGTGGCCGTAAGACGTCAGCTGGCGTCGCACTAGCCTACTCATGTTTGCGATGTAGGCGTAGTGACTGTCCCCGCCGGTGGTCACGTACAGCAGGTCCCGGTGATCCTCCAACTCCCGCTTGCAGATCTTCAGCGGGAACACGCGGTCCTGGAACTTTGGCGATCCGTCGGGGCGTCTCCCCACCATAGCGCGCTCGATCCCGTACACGTTGACGCTGATGGGGTTCCTCCTCTCGAAGACCTTAATGTCCTTCACGGCCACGGGGAAGCGTAGGCCGACCCAGTCGTAGCGTGCCATGACGTCCGGTGTGTACGATGCGGGCCTCTCCGGGTGTTGCACGACGAACTTGGCCAGGACGGCATACGCGAAGCACATGTCATCGACGTTTTGTACGTTGATAACGGCACGCGTCTCGCAGATGGTCCTGGGAAGCTGGACGAACCGGGCTCCGCGTTCTCCCAACGGGGTGTAGAGGTTGACGCGGATCTCCAGGTCGCGTATTCGGAGATAGCTCCACCCGCTGCCCACTAGCAAGCACTGCTCCTTCTCTTCCTCCAGCTTGTGGAAGGAAGCCGATAGGAAGTCCTCCAAGTTGGACGCGGCGGTGAGAGGCACGTTCTTTGTCTTGAAGGCCCGCAGACAGGTGGCTCCGTGAACGTTGGCGAATTCGCACTCTAGGAACATGTTCACCTTGATGTTCGGGTGTCGGGTCCTGACGTCGGCCAGCAGTTCCAGGACGCTGTCGAACAGCAGCACCAGCGCGTCCTCCACGGCCAAGAAGTCCTCCATGGGCCGGGACAGGCCGAAGGTCAGGAGGCGACCGCGGAACGCCCGTTGGATGGGGCGGAACGTGGGTAGTCCGCCGCCACCCACCATCCCGTCGGGTGCCGTGCTTGGTCCGGGCTGGGGCTCGCGACTGGGTCCGGGCTGGGGCTCGCGGCTGGGTCCGGGCTGGGGCTCGCGGCTGGGTCCGGGCTGGGGCTCGCGGCTGGGTCGGGGCTCGGGTGACAGGACGGGCAGGCGCTGCATCTCGTCCACAACGAGGTTCCTCACGACGGGGCAGTTGTGGGCCTCGTGCCGGTCCCGGTTGTAGCGCCGGGTGAAGCCTCGGTCGCAGTAGGCGCACGCAAACCTCATGCCGCGGTGGGCGCTCTCCATGTGCCGCTGGAGAAAAGCGGCCCTGTGGAAAAGGGCGCCGCAATCGGGACAGCGGACCTCGTTGGCGTGCACCAGCTGCACGTGACGCCGGAGCAAGTCCCCGCGGGAGAATCGCCGCCCGCACGCGTCGCACTCGGGCCGTGGGTCTCTGAAGGGTGGCGTTGCAGAGGAGGAGGAGGAAGTTGAAGCAGACGGGCTCGCACCGTGGACCGCTTCCATATGGTGGCGAAGATCCTCGGGACCCGCCAGGGCGACGGAGCACAACGGGCACGGATGGCCTGCGAACAGGAAAACAAGTCCTATTAGTGACCCCGATAAACACGAGGGTGAGGAACTGGCAACCTCTTTCTCATCTCAATCACCAGTTTGAGCCCAGTAAATACAAGGGTGAGGAATTGTACATAGGCCTGGCGACCTCTTCCTCATCTCGAGCGCCAGTTTACCCGGGCCCAGTAATACAAGAGTGAGGAATCGCACAGAGGCTGGCAGCCCCTTGTTTACTACTTGAATCTGTTTACTCGACTAAAGCCGTTTACTCTCTCGAAAACAAGTCATTAGTACTGGCGGTTTCTTGTTTAACATAAAAACCATGCCTGACGCTTGATCGTGAGGATGAGTGAGGAACTGTATAGAGAACTAACGACCTCTTCCTCATCACAATCGCCAGTTTACCTAGGTCCAGTAAATACAAGGGTGAGGAATTACACAGAGGCTAGCAATCCACCTATTCTTGTTTAACATAAAAACCGTACCTGGCGCTTGGTCGTGAGGAGTGAGAAGATGAACTGTGGCGAGGTGGCGTCGCAGGTTATCGCTTCGCCCGAAGCGTCTACCGCAGACGTCGCAGTTGAGATGGCGGTCGCTGTGAGCGGCTGTCGTGTGGCGAGTCAGGTTTCCGGCGTTTGCGAACACGCGGCCGCAGACCACACACATGCAGGGACCAGCCATCTACAAAAACATCGGGTATCTGTATTCCCCGTTCGCTACAAAGGCACAATTGTCGCAGCAAAAACACTTTGGTAGCGATACCCCTGGGAACGAGGCGAGTCTAACCCTTTTAATAATGTTAGATAGAAATAGATGACATGAATCGCTCGTATGACATTCCCAACACTGGTACACGTCTTTGTCTTTGTTACGCTCACACATAGCGATTTCGCTCTCGTCTGTAATTCCACTAGGCACTTGAAAGTTCGATTTAAAAGCGAAACCAAATTTTATTTCACTCAAAACGTTTTTAAAAAGGAGTGGAAGCGAGTCTATTTTGCTTTTTAAATTTGGTTCGTTAACTTTAATCGTTAGAAAACACAACTGTTCCAAGGTCATTACGGTTTCACTCATCTCCATCTGAAAAGAGACAAGGACAAGACTCAGTGTACCGAGATATGCAAAACATTAAATATTAATTTTAGCTAATAAGATTTTAGAGCATTGGTAAACTTTCTGATGAAAAAGTAAATTACATGTTACTTACGTTAACTTTTATGGGAATCCAAAGACAATGAACAGCAAGTTGTGTAGATGTATCGCAGAGACAGCACTACTTCGTCCGCACAGTAAGAGCTCCAAAGACAAACTGGTGAAACCTCTGAAGACGCGCTCATAAATAGCACTCCGGTCGGGAGGAGAAATCGGTCGTGGAAGTTTCCACTGGAACCGCTAATGGGTAAACCGACTGTGGCGGTCACGTAGGCGGAGGATGACGTCATGGCAGATTCCTCATTCCTCCTCTCACGCCTGTGCTGGTTTTAGTCAAGCCGGCATACAACGTGTAACGAAGTCACATCAAATTCGGTCGGCAAGCAGCCGAGATCCCATGAGGAAAACGCGTTTGAAAATTAATAGCGGGCCCGTTTAACAGTGGATTTTCAATTTTCTTTAAGCGATTGTTTTCTTAGGTCACGGCCCCACATGTGGTGAGGTTTCGTCAAAATCGGTTGGTAAACAGCTGAGATCCCATAAGGAAAACGCGGTTATAAATTAATAGTGGGTCCGTTTAACGGTGGATTTTCAATTTTCTTTAAGCGATGGATTACTTAGGCCGCCGCCTGACATGTGGTGAGGTTTCGTCAAAATCGGTCGGTAAACAGCTGAGATCCCATAAGGAAAACGCGGTTATAAATTAATAGTGGGTCCGTTTAACGGTGGATTTTCAATTTTCTTTAAGCGATGGATTACTTAGGCCGCCGCCTGACATGTGGTGAGGTTTCGTCAAAATCGGTCGGTAAACAGCTGAGATCCCATAAGGAAAACGCGGTTATAAATTAATAGCGGCCTTGTTTAATGGTGGATCTATGGGGTTCTTACGTCATTCGCTTCTTTGGGGATAGGCCTACACTCTGGAAAAAGTCCCGTGGGAATCGGTGGATAAATAGGCTAGTTATTAATTTTCGAAAGTTTTTTCCTCATGTTCAAGGTCATCACGAAAAGTGCCGCTGGCGACCTTGGCTATGGGAAATGTCAGGGGGGTAAGGGGGGTCAGGGGGGTCAGGGGGGGGGGTCAGGGGGGTCAGGGGGGTCAGGGGGTCAGGGGGGTCAGGGGATCAGGGGGGTCAGGGGGGTCAGGGGGGTCAGGGGGGTCAGGGGGGTCGGGGGGGGGTCAGGGGGGTCAGGGGGGTCAGGGGGGTCAGGGGGGTCAGGGGGGTCAGGGGGGGGGGGTCGGGGGGGGGGGTGATTCCTCATTCCTCCTCGCACGCCTTTGCTGGTTTTGAATCGGTCTTTGCCCCCTACTGTTAGAGTCGTTTTTGAGAAATTTTTATTTTTCATGTTTTTTTGTGGTTTTTGGGGGATAATTACCCTTACAAATCAAAAATTCCAAAAAATGAAAAATATACCTGGAGATATCGTGGATTAGTACCTACAAACCAAATTTCATAAAAATCGGCTCATTGGTTAGGGCTCTATCTGTACACATCCACACACACACACACACACACACACACACACACACACACACACACACACACACACACACACACACACAGACATCACGTAAAAACCACTTTTTTGGGTTCAGGGAGCACCAAAACGAATATTTCCACTAACAACTCAAATTCGAAAATTTTTACGAAAACAATACTTTCTCCATATACTATGTATAGGGGGAGAAAGTAAAAAGGGGTTAAAGAACGATCCACTCCATAATATTATTCCAAAGGAGAGCAAAGATTTAATATAGGGGTAGTATGCTATCTTTACCTCCTTTTTAACTAAAACTTTTCATAGCTGCCTAAACAAACAAACAAATTTTCGAAGTGTTTTATTTCAATAAAAAATTAAATATGGCTCGTCCAAAGTCTTGGGACAAACACAACTCCAAGGTAAGAATTTTCAAATACCACATGAACACATGAGTTTTTAATTTACTTTTTCAATATTACCACATCAACGGTCAGTGCTTGAAACTTTTCCGGGAGTATGGATGGTTAAATTCTGCAAATAGTAATCTGTAGTAACCCTTAAGGATAATGGCATGAACTTTTCCTTTGACATGTTTAGGGAAAGGACGTTCTGATTAAACCACTTTTTAAGTGTCATCAGATCATTCATCACCGATGTACCAACTTCTGACCAATGTGAACCACTTTCGAAAATTAAAGTGTCGTCAGCAAATAACAATGCCATGCCGTTTAAATTTGTTTTGAGGTGTTATTAATATAAATAAAAAATTAAATGGGCCAAGAGTACCTCCTTAAATAAAACTATAATTTATAGATAGGGCACGAAAACAATAAACATAAAGTCACCAGAGATTCCGTTAATTTGCAATATATCGGATAAGTATCTTCGGATCCACGTGAGGGCGATGCCACCAATAACGATGTTCTCAAGTTTGTTTAGTAATTATAGTCTATCAACTGAGCTTCCTTAAGATCTACACAAATCATCATACAACACGTATTATCCCATAGCTTTACATTTATTTCTACAGTATAAAGTAGTTTGCTGACCCATCTAAACCCTTCCTGGTTATTACTTAAAATGATTTGGAGAATTGAGATTAATTGATCATTTACAATACTTTTTAGAATCTTAAAAATAAAACGCTAAGTAAAGACCCTACCGATTATTTCATCTACGGGCTATACTTTTGTACTTTTTAAAAGTGTTATGCTAAGCAGCATATTAATTTACGTCTAGGTCACAGGGAAACTGGGTTGAAATAACTATCTGATGGACTTTAAAACGGGTCTATCATTTGCATTTTACAAGAATATAACGAACGTGTGACACACTGCCATATAATCCATGTAATCGCTTCTCGCGTATCACCAAAAAGGTAAATCAATTTTCACGGAATAAATTTTAATAGAAATATATTAAAATATATCATTTTAAACAATAAAGAACGGAACATACGGCTTGCGATGTATTAATAAATGCCAAAATAAGTCGTTTGCTTCCATTATAGATCATTTATTATTTACCAAGCTACAAATTCAAACATTTAATTTTATTTCGTACGTTTGGAATGCCCTTAGCATTAACGAGTATCGTATGACCAAACAGTGAGCGGTCCGTTCTCTTCGAGTAAATGAGCTCCCTATTTCAAGTTACAAATATTGCCACAGCCACCTTCAAAAGACAACAGGTAATGGTTTACACTAGGGCTAATGATATTGTTTTTCTCACTGGATCAAACTGTGAAGATTAACCATTGACTTTTGCAGAACTTCTTATTCCTTAATTAAACTTCTGAGTGTTGTGTGGCCGAATGGTGTTCACGTGATAAAGTTTGATTTATAACTCAGATTTATAACATAGATTAAGCAGTCCAGTATATATTTATCGTAGACAGTTAGAAGTTGCAACTGAACCAACAATGGTTTGCAGTGATCTCTTGGTTTAGCACTACACAACAATCTCACAGCCATCTTTTTTAAGATCAACAGGTTTTTTGTAGAAAAATGTTTACTCCAAAGTATGATTGTTATAAAAGGTGGCTTACCTTTAAGATGGTTTAGATGAGAATGGCTGATCGTCACTACATGGAGTTGGATGTTAAACGGTAGTTGACATAGAGTAATGTGGTCAAGTAGTCTTGACTTGACTATTAAACATTCATATTTTATTGAATTGTTGATATGTACAACAATGATACTATAGGACAAATGGCTGAAAATATGGCCATAGTCCACAGTTACAAGAGCATTCTGAGAGACATTCCTATTTAATACTCTGAGCATAAAAATTCTCCTATAAATTCTTTTAACCAGAGAATTTACATGGGTTTCCCAACCCAACTTGATTGCCTATAAAAGTATTAGTTCAACGCTCCTATTTTCATCCCGGTACTGTACGATATTTCGCCCCCAAACTTTCTAATTATACCCAGCCCTAATACTTATGCCCCGCAGGTTTTATGGCACTCGAGTTTGGGAGGAGTTCTGGGGGGGTCGGATGAGCTGAGGGGGTACAAGGGAGTGCCAATAAACGGGCGCTTTATAGTGAAGTAAGTAGCTTTATAGTGAAGTAAGTATTTTTGGATTCCTTTAAAATAAATTATTCTACGTAGGGGATAGTTCAAAGAATTAGAATTTGTTGTGGAGACTTAAAGTGTGTTCTATACTTAAAAGGTAAAAACAAAAACATATAATTTCTTACTCGATTGATGAAGCACAATATAATTCTGCGGTTCAAAGTACAAAGAAACGCGGATAGTATATTCGCTGTTAACATGAGTATTGCATTGTAAAAGTGGGAATCACGATGAAATATTGCCCAAGTAAGGATTTAACACCAATTTGTATTCCGTAGGCCTATAAATTCTTCGTAATTTCCATAAAATACCTATATTTCTCTCGGTCTCTGTTTTTTCTCCTTGTTCTGGAAGAATCCATGGTATTGCGCACTTTACACTGTGTATTAACTACAATTTGATTTATTTGAGGAATATCTAGTGTTTTTAAAGCTGTATATCATGTAAGATAGATGAGTTTTGAATACTAATATATTTAAATTTTCCAAACTAAAAAATCTACGGTTTTTGTTAGTTGTGCTGATCTTGTTCCATAATATTTTTTATAAAAAAATACCACAAAGACATAAACAAATTGATACTACTTTTATTAGTCTTGCTTGATTTGATGTCTTAATTATTAGTTTACTACTATTTATTTCACAAGTTCACACGTTTGAATGACAGTGCATTTTTTTTAATGCTTGTGTACCTTTTCATCGAAGTAGTGGCAACATGGGAAAGAGAAATCAGTTTTAGCAGGGAATCAGTTATAAGAATAACACAGGGATACCAAGCTAACCTTGCTAGATACCAGCCTACCTATATATTACAAACACAAACATCAATAAACGGGATCTTTTCCTCCACCACGTCAATTTGTAGTGGTGTATTTCAAACATGTTTATGGACGAGCCGGGGGTGGCGGTGGATCGAGATTTTTTCCCCGCCAGGATTTTCTCCTGGCAGCAAAAATTGTCTAAAAACAATTTTAGATTTTACATTTAACAATCATCCCGCCACAGTATTTTTTCCTCCGCCAGGACAATTTGTAGTATTGTAAAAATTGAATTTTGAATGGTTACAGGGGAGGTGGTGGAGGTAGAGCTACGATATTATTTTCCCCAACCTAAACTTGTAGTCGTGTTTTATGGAGGAGATACGTTTCCCTAACCCGATATATTTTTCCAATGTGTACCAATAATTTATAAATTACAAATTTAGAATTTCTCAACATTTATACATAGAAGTCCCAAAATGACAACCCTCATTCCTCCACTCTTAGTTGACCCCAACACACCGAAATGTTTACTGTGCCAGTATTTAAAGTGAAATTGTTTAAAATTAATTATTTATTTATTTTTTGAAATATTTTCTCATTTAAATAAAATATCACAATTCAAACTTCTATTAGTTCAAAATTTGTATGTATATATTCGAATTATTAAAATAGTTTAATATTTTTTTATTTCAAATTTATTACCATTTGGCTGACCACACCGCACCGACTGAGGCAACATACTGCACCAATGTTCTTAAGTTTTGTAACATTTAAAATTTGTTATTATAAAAAGAAAAGATGAAATGTCCAAATTCTTAACAAGATGTATATATAAAATTCCCCAAATTTCAACTTCCATTCCAAAAAAAATGTTGACCCGCACACTCTGCTCCAACAGAAGCAATTTAGTGCGCCACTAAAAACCAGCACACAAAGTTGTTCCTAAGATTTGTAAAAGTTCATAAAATATTTGACAACAATAACAATTTTTAAGTGCATATGTTAGTTATTTGCTTATATTAAATACCAAGCAACTACTAAAGTATAAAGTCGTTCCTTATAATAAACTAATTTTAAAGTACCTTGATCGTACTTTGGATGTTAGGAAAATATGTAAAAAATTAAAGCCATATTCGTTCCATTATTGTATTATCACTAATTTGTTGAATGATACATTTTCTTTTGTATTGTTGAACATTTTTCTAGGTTATACACATTGTTCCTACTTATTTTACAGAAATTATGCTCTATTTAGGTTACATGGTGTTCTCATTTGTTGTATGGTTTCTAGTACCACAATTATTTTGATGTTGTCTACATTAGATATTACACTTTTGTAAAATAGTGTTGACCGTGCATGAATAAAAATGAAACAAAACCAGTTTGTTTGTTACATTTTTAAAATTCATAGTTAATATCAAGAAAGTAAGTTTATTAATGTTATCTAGTTAATCTACAGAATCGTGTCATCTACAACAAGATCACAAATTGAATAACAGCATTTTAAAACGAGCTGTCGTTTTAAGAGAGTGTTGATTGAAAGTCAATATTGGGACAAGGCACCCTCCTAAAACAGAATTTTCATTCAAGCTGGTAAACGCAATTTTAATCAAAATAGTTCCATTACTGTAGTTACAAATAGTTATAAGTACTTTATTAGTACATTTAAGAATCAAGAACCGAGACCTTTAATGATTGTTTCAACAACATACATGCCATTGGTCCCGTCTTCTGTTCATGAGCTAGAGTGTTTGGCTGTCGTGTTCGGAATTAATAAATTCAGCAGATTTTTAGAACACAAAGAGTTTTTGTTGTAAACTGACAACCAGACACTCTCGTTGCTCCTTGCGTACCCCAGCCAGGTTGGGAAAATTGGTCGTTGAGTGGTCCAGATTTCATCCCTTAAATTCACGGTGCGTGGTACGTGCGTGGCACGCAAAATGTGATTGCAGATACACTTTCGAGGATGTATCATGTGTTTTCTATATTATGGAGGTGTGCTGAGGATTTGCTTTCCTATCACGACCCGATTAAAAGTTAACAGGGTGTATCCACACTTTTGCCTAACCCTGTATTTGTTAAAGACTTTAATCATAAAAATATTAATACCAATTTTACGCCCTTCGATGGTTAAAGTCCCCCAGAATCTTTGTTAATTTATTGTTTCAGGCTCCTTAACCCAAGACAATGAATAAATGACATTTGAAGTTCATTTATAATAAAAATCAACAAATATTTATGTTCAATAATAATATTTTAACCGTATTAAAAGACTGAACGTGAGGTCTAGATTTACCTTTCCTTGCGATAAGTAATCTAAGTTACCTTTAATATGCCATAAGTTAAGGGAATAATTATTGGTAAACTGGTTTAAAACTGGACCCAAACCTTACTAGCATTATAATATTGTTATATTTTTGATAGCTATGAATAATTTAAGCATTTCATTTCTATAGTTAGGAAACTCTTTTGTTCAGATTTCTTGAGGGATTATGATTAAACAGATTATCCCAAACAATTGACATGCAACAACAGTAATTCTAATGGTAATTAATTTGTGCGTTTGTGTACAGTAATCCCGGTATTTTCATCTTCTAATCGTAACAGCACTAACCTAATCTAAGCTGGTAGTTGATTAGTTCATGATAAATTGTGCTACTTATCAAATGGTAACCTAACTAACCTATGCTAACCACACATAACCTAACCTAGCACGCTTGTGCGTTTGTGTACAGTAATCCCGGTATTTTCATCTTCTAATCGTAACAGCACTAACCTAATCTAAGCTGGTAGTTGATTAGTTCATGATAAATTGTGCTACTTATCAAATGGTAACCTAACTAACCTATGCTAACCACACATAACCTAACCTAGGTGTACAGTAATCCCGGTATTTTCATCTTCTAATCGTAACAGCACTAACCTAATCTAAGCTGGCAGTTGATTAGTTCATGATAAATTGTGCTACTTATCAAATGGTAACCTAACTAACCTATGCTAACCACACATAACCTAACCTAGGTGTACAGTAATCCCGGTATTTTCATCTTCTAATCGTAACAGCACTAACCTAATCTAAGCTGGCAGTTGATTAGTTCATGATAAATTGTGCTACTTATCAAATGGTAACCTAACTAACCTATGCTAACCACACATAACCTAACCTAGGTGTACAGTAATCCCGGTATTTTCATCTTCTAATCGTAACAGCACTAACCTAATCTAAGCTGGCAGTTGATTAGTTCATGATAAATTGTGCTACTTTTCAAATGGTAACCTAACTAACCTATGCTAACCACACATAACCTAACCTAGGTGTACAGTAATCCCGGTATTTTCATCTTCTAATCGTAACAGCACTAACCTAATCTAAGCTGGCAGTTGATTAGTTCATGATAAATTGTGCTACTTATCAAATGGTAACCTAACTAACCTATGCTAACCACACATAACCTAACCTAGGTGTACAGTAATCCCGGTATTTTCATCTTCTAATCGTAACAGCACTAACCTAATCTAAGCTGGCAGTTGATTAGTTCATGATAAATTGTGCTACTTATCAAATGGTAACCTAACTAACCTATGCTAACCACACATAACCTAACCTAGGTGTACAGTAATCCCGGTATTTTCATCTTCTAATCGTAACAGCACTAACCTAATCTAAGCTGGCAGTTGATTAGTTCATGATAAATTGTGCTACTTTTCAAATGGTAACCTAACTAACCTATGCTAACCACACATAACCTAACCTAGGTGTACAGTAATCCCGGTATTTTCATCTTCTAATCGTAACAGCACTAACCTAATCTAAGCTGGCAGTTGATTAGTTCATGATAAATTGTGCTACTTTTCAAATGGTAACCTAACTAACCTATGCTAACCACACATAACCTAACCTAGGTGTACAGTAATCCCGGTATTTTCATCTTCTAATCGTAACAGCACTAACCTAATCTAAGCTGGCAGTTGATTAGTTCATGATAAATTGTGCTACTTATCAAATGGTAACCTAACTAACCTATGCTAACCACACATAACCTAACCTAGGTGTACAGTAATCCCGGTATTTTCATCTTCTAATCGTAACAGCACTAACCTAATCTAAGCTGGCAGTTGATTAGTTCATGATAAATTGTGCTACTTATCAAATGGTAACCTAACTAACCTATGCTAACCACACATAACCTAACCTAGGTGTACAGTAATCCCGGTATTTTCATCTTCTAATCGTAACAGCACTAACCTAATCTAAGCTGGCAGTTGATTAGTTCATGATAAATTGTGCTACTTATCAAATGGTAACCTAACTAACCTATGCTAACCACACATAACCTAACCTAGGTGTACAGTAATCCCGGTATTTTCATCTTCTAATCGTAACAGCACTAACCTAATCTAAGCTGGCAGTTGATTAGTTCATGATAAATTGTGCTACTTATCAAATGGTAACCTAACTAACCTATGCTAACCACACATAACCTAACCTAGGTGTACAGTAATCCCGGTATTTTAATCTTCTAATCGTAACAGCACTAACCTAATCTAAGCTGGCAGTTGATTAGTTCATGATAAATTGTGCTACTTATCAAATGGTAACCTAACTAACCTATGCTAACCACACATAACCTAACCTAGGTGTACAGTAATCCCGGTATTTTCATCTTCTAATCGTAACAGCACTAACCTAATCTAAGCTGGCAGTTGATTAGTTCATGATAAATTGTGCTACTTATCAAATGGTAACCTAACTAACCTATGCTAACCACACATAACCTAACCTAGGTGTACAGTAATCCCGGTATTTTCATCTTCTAATCGTAACAGCACTAACCTAATCTAAGCTGGCAGTTGATTAGTTCATGATAAATTGTGCTACTTTTCAAATGGTAACCTAACTAACCTATGCTAACCACACATAACCTAACCTAGGTGTACAGTAATCCCGGTATTTTCATCTTCTAATCGTAACAGCACTAACCTAATCTAAGCTGGCAGTTGATTAGTTCATGATAAATTGTGCTACTTTTCAAATGGTAACCTAACTAACCTATGCTAACCACACATAACCTAACCTAGGTGTACAGTAATCCCGGTATTTTCATCTTCTAATCGTAACAGCACTAACCTAATCTAAGCTGGCAGTTGATTAGTTCATGATAAATTGTGCTACTTATCAAATGGTAACCTAACTAACCTATGCTAACCACACATAACCTAACCTAGGTGTACAGTAATCCCGGTATTTTCATCTTCTAATCGTAACAGCACTAACCTAATCTAAGCTGGCAGTTGATTAGTTCATGATAAATTGTGCTACTTATCAAATGGTAACCTAACTAACCTATGCTAACCACACATAACCTAACCTAGGTGTACAGTAATCCCGGTATTTTCATCTTCTAATCGTAACAGCACTAACCTAATCTAAGCTGGCAGTTGATTAGTTCATGATAAATTGTGCTACTTATCAAATGGTAACCTAACTAACCTATGCTAACCACACATAACCTAACCTAGGTGTACAGTAATCCCGGTATTTTAATCTTCTAATCGTAACAGCACTAACCTAATCTAAGCTGACAGTTGATTAGTTCATGATAAATTGTGCTACTTATCAAATGGTAACCTAACTAACCTATGCTAACCACACATAACCTAACCTAGGTGTACAGTAATCCCGGTATTTTCATCTTCTAATCGTAACAGCACTAACCTAATCTAAGCTGGCAGTTGATTAGTTCATGATAAATTGTGCTACTTATCAAATGGTAACCTAACTAACCTATGCTAACCACACATAACCTAACCTAGCACGCTTGTGCGTTTGTGTACAGTAATCCCGGTATTTTCATCTTCTAATCGTAACAGCACTAACCTAATCTAAGCTGGCAGTTGATTAGTTCATGATAAATTGTGCTACTTATCAAATGGTAACCTAACTAACCTATGCTAACCACACATAACCTAACCTAGCACGCTTGTGCGTTTGTGTACAGTAATCCCGGTATTTTCATCTTCTAATCGTAACAGCACTAACCTAATCTAAGCTGGCAGTTGATTAGTTCATGATAAATTGTGCTACTTTTCAAATGGTAACCTAACTAACCTATGCTAACCACACATAACCTAACCTAGCACGCTGTACACGGCGATTTTCATTACCAAACCTTTTTTGAAGAAACTTGGGGTCGCTAGAATGCATAAGTACCGTGATATTTTTTATCCAAATTCCCTTGAGCTATCACAATATATATTGTTATTACGGTGTTTACAGACAAAGTAAAATTCTATATACTCTATCCAAATTTGACGATTTATACATTTGCTTATTTTCTATTTTAGATTGCTGAGGAAGCCGAATGGATACTTCAATACCGCGGGTGCTGTATTGATTCCATCAAGAGTCTTATAGAAGATAAGAATGAAATTGGAAATCTAGTGCAAGTTTTCAATCTGTATTCTTCAATTTGGATTTCACTCTTTCAAGTGAAAAGGTTTAAAAGAAAAAAAACCAGTAAAATAACTGACGGTTTATGTATTAATCTTTATTGATTATAATGCTAGACTATAAATTGACTACAAGTAATTGACCAATTGACTATAAGTAACTTCTTGTTGACTGTTAAACTATTAATTCATACTTTATAGCTAAGTAATCCTTCCAAGCTTTGAACGTCTTCATTATGCTTGTATAAGCTTATCTTATCGTTGACGAGATATATTGCATGCACTTGAGTTTTCTATAATTTATATTTCGACAAAAGAACTACCATGCTGAGTATTTACCTTTATATCTGACCTTGCATTTATGAAATGTTGATCAATAAAGAGTATATTTCATCTTTATTGTAAAAATATTTAATATGACAATCTTAAACGTATAATAATTTTAAAATTATACACCTCAGAGATTTAAATACGTCGTATGCAGTGTGTTTTGCACACTAAAATTTTTATTGTTAGTTTACTTATTCAACTAGTTCTGAAAAAATTCAACGTTAAAGTAAATTTCTTTTGAACCATAAAATTAAATAAAAACATGAGGATGTTTGTTGAGTTTATGCTTATTATGGTAATTATATGTTAAGATATTCAAATACAAGATCAGTCAAAAGCTCTCAACATCTCATTTGAAATTAATGTTTAACCATAGGTTCCTGATTAAAAAATGTCCTCCTTCTAATTTGTGTAGTTCTTCCGAAATGAGGAGCGAATTAAAGAATATTTCGAAGCCCATTAGAGCAGCATTAGTGACTAAGCTTCTGCTCTCGTCTGATTGATTTGCGTAGTAACGATTCAAATCCTTTTCTGAAAAATCGTTTTTCTGATATTGATCTCTTTAAAACTTTGAAGCATCTTTGCCATTTAACACAAAGAAACTTGTTGGCTGAATTTTATTATTTATTTGCTTAGTTTGGTGTCAATAAACCCCCTTAATAACGAAGGAAAGCAAAACACACTGCATTCCATGTATTTAAATCTCAGGTGTATAATTTTAAAATTATTATACGTTTAAGACTGTCACATTAAATATTTTTAAATCAATCTTTTTCATATTGAAAAGTATAATTTAATTATATCGAAATAAAATCAACTATTTTAACCATTCTTGTTTTGTGTCAGATCGGTTTAGGAATTTGATCGATTCGCATATACAAATAACCAAGTAAAACATTTGATGTTGGTGCTTAACTATCTGATTCTTACGTTTTTTTTAAGAATTAATATTCTTAAAAACAATTACCAAGCAACTCTAACCAAGCAACTCTAGTAAATCCTCTGTAAAAACAATTATGACCAAGGTACAGCAATTGTTCACTAAGCAATCTGACTTAAACTATAGTAAGGCGATTAATTCAAGGTAAGTGAAATGTAATTATATGCTGAAGAAACATAAAACATATCGTGTAAGGTAAAACCTATAATGTCGATTACTATCGCTGTATCACTTTCTCCCCCTATACATAGTATATGGAGAAAGTATTGTTTTCGTAAAAATTTTCGAATTTGAGTTGTTAGTGGAAATATTCGTTTTGGTGCTCCCTGAACCCAAAAAAGTGGTTTTTACGTGATGTCTGTCTGTGTGTGTGTGTGTCCGTGTGTGTGTGTGTGTGTGTGTTTGTGTGTGTGTGTGTGTGTGTGTGTGTGTGTGTGTGTGTGTGTGTGTGTGTGTGTGTGTGTGTGTGTGTCTGTGTGGATGTGTACAGAGCTAGAGCCCTAACCTATGGGCCGATTTTTATGAAATTTGGTATGTAGGTACTAATCCACGATATCTCCAGGTGTTTTTTTCATTTTTTGGAATTTTTGATTTTTAAGGGTAATTATCCCCCAAAAACCGCCAAAAAACATGAAAAATCCAAATTTCTCAAAAACGGCTCTAACGATTTTGATTAAACTTTCGTGGTTTGTAGAACTTTAGGTTTCCAACAAAATGACACCACCCGCATTTCTGGAAAAATGCGGGTTCAGAAATTACAGGACTTAAAACATCAAAAATTCAGTTTTTTGGATTTTTCATAAAAAATCATAAATGTTAAAAAAGATTACTATTCACCATTAAAAAGAGCTCAAAAAACTAAATAAATTAGTATTTTAAATTACTATTCTACGATTGCTAGTTGCGGAGAAAATTGAAATTTTCATTTAGCGGTAAACACAGTACGTTGTCCAATGTTATTCTTATGGGGAATACAAAAATAACTATTTCTCTCTTATTTACTGATCAATTTCATTTGATATGCCGGTCAAGTTAGCATTGACCAACAGATAATGTTCGAAATGTGTTGCTATTTAACCCTGGGGGGGGCAAGGGGGCATTTCCCCTCTCAAAACTACTGTGTGTAGCAACTCTATAGTGCCTCCAAAAAAGCAATTTGGGTGGATATTTCTGAAAACAACTATTTTAGACAATTTTCTGTACATTTATCTATACTTCATATTCTATATTTAGTAAATAACAAATATTTTTGTCATTAAAGTTTGGCTAAAAGGGAGAAAGTATGTGTCAGTTTCCTGATACCGTTTATTTTTACCAAGTTACCATAGCCACTTCATAATTGAAGCATCGGCTGAATTGAAAGGTAAATTGTAACTCAAGCAAACATTAAACCGTTTTTTATTTAAAACTACAAATTTGTCTCATTATACTGGCCTATTGTAAGTTATCTCCTTTGTTTGAACCTATTAAAACGCTGATTGTTCATAAATATAGTACTTATTCTTCCACTCAGCAAAGCTGAGAAAAACATCGACTGCATTAGCGTAGCTATTAAACCCTGTTATTATTAACCCTTTCGTTGCTAGTGTGTTTTCGTGAAATCAATTGCTAAAGGATTAAAGACTCGATTAGTTACATTAGATATGTTACAATTTTAATTAAAATCCCGTGAAGAGTTGTGAATACGGATTACAAGGAATAAGTAACTTAAATGAAACAGTAAGTTACAGACTTAAAAACCGATACTGTTTCTTGAAGCAATACACTTTTAGGTATAAGTTGTTCAGAAAAGTTTTGTTCTAATTACAGTTTTGTCTTGCCTAATGAAACTATGGAACTGTGTTACTGATTGAGTACTCTCTGTGAGTATCTCTTGGCTTTCCAGCTGCTTCTAATGAAACTATGGACCTGTGTTACTGATTGAGTACTCTCTGTGAGTATCTCTTGGCTTTCCAGCTGCTTCTAATGAAACTATGGACCTGTGTTACTGATTGAGTACTCTCTGTGAGTATCTCTTGGCTTTCCAGCTGCTTCTAATGAAACTATGGACCTGTGTTACTGATTGAGTACTCTCTGTGAGTATCTCTTGGCTATCCAGCTGCTTCTAATGAAACTATGGAACTGTGTTACTGATTGAGTACTCTCTGTGAGTATCTCTTAGCTTTCCAGCTGCTTCTAATGAAACTATGGAACTGTGTTACTGATTGAGTACTCTCTGTGAGTATCTCTTGGCTTTCCAGCTGCTTCTAATGAAACTATGGAACTGTGTTACTGATTGAGTACTCTCTGTGAGTATCTCTTGGCTTTCCAGCTGCTTCTAATGAAACTATGGACCTGTGTTACTGATTGAGTACTCTCTGTGAGTATCTCTTGGCTTTCCAGCTGCTTCTAATGAAACTATGGACCTGTGTTACTGATTGAGTACTCTCTGTGAGTATCTCTTGGCTTTCCAGCTGCTTCTAATGAAACTATGGACCTGTATTACTGATTGAGTACTCTCTGTGAGTATCTCTTGGCTTTCCAGCTGCTTCTAATGAAACTATGGAACTGTGTTACTGACTGAGTACTCTCTGTGAGTATCTCTTTGCTTTCCAGCTGCTTCTAATGAAACTGTGGACCTGTGTTACTGATTGAGTACTCTCTGTGAGTATCTCTTGGCTTTCCAGCTGCTTCTAATGAAACTATGGAACTGTGTTACTGATTGAGTACTCTCTGTGAGTATCTCTTGGCTTTCCAGCTGCTTCTAATGAAACTATGGACCTGTGTTACTGATTGAGTACTCTCTGTGAGTATCTCTTTGCTTTCCAGCTGCTTCTAATGAAACTATGGACCTGTGTTACTGATTGAGTACTCTCTGTGAGTATCTCTTGGCTTTCCAGCTGCTTCTAATGAAACTATGGAACTGTGTTACTGATTGAGTACTCTCTGTGAGTATCTCTTGGCTTTCCAGCTGCTTCTAATGAAACTATGGATCTGTGTTACTGATTGAGTACTCTCTGTGAGTATCTCTTGGCTTTCCAGCTGCTTCTAATGAAACTATGGACCTGTGTTACTGATTGAGTACTCTCTGTGAGTATCTCTTGGCTTTCCAGCTGCTTCTAATGAAACTATGGAACTGTGTTACTGATTGAGTACTCTCTGTGAGTATCACTTGGCTTTCCAGCTGCTTATGTTAAAAGACCTTACACCAAATGCAATTGTAAAATATCATGATATCAATTTCAATATAAACTGTGTCATGGGCACTAAATTTAACGTGGGCGCATTTGCACCAACAGTTTAAAACAGGAAACTGACGTACATCTAATGTAATGTTAGCTGTAATTAAATTGTTAAGTAAATTTTACATTTATTACAGAATCGTTCAACTATATACTTTCTCTTTTGAAATTTCTAGAAATTTAATAGCCTGATTAGTTTACAATGTATTTTAGACGTGTTTAAGGAGGCTAACTATAAGTTTAATAAACACGCTTTCTTAAACAAATCGTTACTACCACTTTATTTAAAGACATGTATATACAGACAATATACATATTTACATATATACATTATATAAGTATTTAACAATTCTTATCTCTGTAAAACAACGGTGGCTAGAATAATCAGGACGCTGTATTTGTGATCACTGCCAGCATTCGACGAATGATGGGGTTTTCTTTCATCCGACATGACGGAACTTGCCAAAACTCTGGTTCCCTTCCCGCCGTCAGGTGAGCAGCTCTGCAACATACAGCGAGGGTATACGTTATCTACACTTTTATCAATTTTAGCGAATTTCCCCTATAGGGAAGAAACTATTACCGTAGGTGGCATGGTAAGACTTAAGCCCGAGACCATGATAACTTTTCTTTTTGAGGTCCCCAGATGCCAAAAACACTATTCGTTCAAATTTATATATATGTATATATATATATCTACAAGCAATCATGTTCATGTCAAGTTTATCGGAGCAATACGAGTAGACTTAGAATCCCTTTAGAAGTGTTTTGTGGAAAAATTTGAAAGTATATGGAAAGTATTGTTGAAAAGATCTATTTTCTTACATCACAGGCAAATCTCATAGAAAAAAAACTATTATACAATGCAATCTAGATACAAACTAGCATCAGGTTTTGGACATCAGACCTATGGAGGTGGTACGCATGTGGGACAGTGTATTGACTGTATATTGGTAATCCATTCATGAAAGCTTTGATAGCGATGTTTGTATAATGACAGTGAACATGTCTAAATATAAGATTTTTTATAAACCACCAAATATATCATGGTCAGCCACAGTGTTCTAAAACACGGGATGCAATTTTGCATAATCTTAAATATTCATTAACAAGTTTAAAATTATTATGTTCTGGTCTTGAATAAATTACAACTTATAATACTTACAGAGTATATCTTCCAGCAGTATTATGTGTCATCAAATAGTGACAATATTATTTGACTATTGGATCTGAAGATAATTTACTGCAGAACGAAAACGTATACACACTAAACGTCAGAGACGTCTTTAACAAGTGCAAGGGATAGTTTTATGTTTAATCTTTGGTGTTTATTTTAAAAATGTCATAATGGTTTTTGTGATTTTTCAAATAGACAACAATATCACGATTTATTTCTCATTTAAGATCATTGCAGACAGTTATATTTTATGAAGCCTCATTAGTAAAAACCATTTTTTTCAGTATCAAAACTTGTATTTTGGACTATTTAAAGTTACTTATAAAATCCAAAATTACATTTGAATTATAATTCAGCTTCAACTCAACCAATATATAGTTTAAACGTAATATATTATAATTAAGGGATGTAATTTATATATATGCAAATAAGTTAGAGATAATTTTAATACATTTTAATACATTGTATTGCAGTAAAAGCGTTTATAAATAGTACTTAACAAAAGGTATTAGCAATATTAAGCTATATATCGTTTATTGACTTGTATGAACTTGACTTAATGAAAAGTAGAGAATTACACGTTTTAACATGTTCTTTGTACATCTTGATGATCTGCTCTATACAGCTTGAGATGTAGTGCTCTGTTACAACTAAAAGAGGCAAAAGAAGCTTACAGAGTTGTCAGCATCGAGGTGCCGCCCCGTGCATCTGGCGGTGTATGGCCCCAGGCAGGCGGCGTACGCTATAGCGTGGGGTATGTAGCTTTGGTCCACCGTGCCACTGAACAGCTGCAGAGCCATCGGACCTAACATTTATTTTCAGAATTTTTAAAAATTGCCACATCGTAAATTTCTCAGCTACACAAAAAATACAATTTGTTTGGTATCATGCTGAGGGGAAAAGTCATCATGAGAATGAACGTTTACAGTTCTTCAAAATATTCTTAGACAAAATATTTTAACAGAAATAAATCACTGTAGTAATACCTAAATAACGAGTAGAATGGTTTAAATTTATATTTTCTTAGAGTCCATGCAATTTAACCTTCCCCATGTATGTTACCAGGTGATTCTTTACCATTATATTTTAATATTTATTCGCAACAACAAACAATAACAATTATAAATATTTTTGTAAGTGGTTGTAGTAATAGATTTTCTGAAATGCAAATTACCACCGCACTCCCCTATTCTATCGTCAGGCTTTTTGTAGCAGGTGGTCCAAGAAGGAGGTAAGTCTACATGATCTGTATTACATCAATTATTGACTTTTGCCCTATCTGGTTTCTTAAGTCTTTATGGAATCGTGAACTTTTTAACAAAGTAGTAGCGTACATGAAGTGGCGAGAGAAAAGGAAGTTGAAATGGATAAACTGGATGAGAGAATAAACCAGGTCTGGGGAAGCGGTGGGGTGTGTGAATTGGAGAGGAAGAAGTGTAGAAGGAGTACGAGGAGTATGATAGTAAGGAGGAGGAGAGTTGTACATTAATCAAACTTATGAATTACTTTAAAATATATAGTAAAAATAAGAGAGTAGGCAGATTTGTATATTTTCTTAGCATACAGGTATGCTGTGACGTTGCAAACTGATGTATTACCTTGGGCATAGACAGGTACGTCCTCCCCTCCGTGAGTGGCCCACTGGCGGGGGACGGCACTGGAATGGACGGCGTTCTGAGAGTCCCCGGTGCCATTGCCAGGGACGGACCTTGGGCTCGAGTACCCAGGGCCGTTGGAGTAAAGCAGCGTTGAGTACGGCAGACCGTCCACATCGGACAATCGGGAGTCCGTACCTAATCAATTGTGTAAAGTTCTCATTTTTATTTTAACATTAAAAGGTACATACGGTAGTTTCAATTTAGTTGTGACACGTCTAATTTGTAACAATATTTAGTAAATGACAATTCGCACACAAATTGCCATTGAATAATAAACGCAACTGTAATTTCCTAAAATCCTCATAAACATATATCCACCAAAAATTAATATTGATATTGTTTAGCTACATCTTTGCCGGAAGAATTTTGTTTTTGGAATTTGTAAACGATGTTAGGAGGGAAAGCGGGCAAATATACTAGTGGATAACCCGGTATTTGAACCCGTGACCCCTTGAACCAAAGTCCAAGACGCTCACTGTTAGACTAGCGAGACGCCCAGGTTTTCTTCGAGGTTTTATGCTTGTGTTTTAAAAATACATTTTTATATATAACCACCCATTCTGTCAAGGTTTGTATGTCCTGAGAGAGGACAAATACAAACTTAAAACAAATCAATTAACTTACCCCAGCATCCTAATTATTACTATAATACGGATTCTTGTGAGACCTTAATCTCGTTCGCGTGCCGGTCAGAAAATTAGTATATGTTAAATGTAAAAGGTTCTATAATTTTCTGATCTGCTCTATTTTACGACGACTAACTACAGGGTCTATGTTCAGAAGATTTTGAATGTGATGCCTATATTGATTTAATTAATGAACTTAAGTCAGTTATAAGGTAACATTTTATCATTGGCCATTTAATTTTTTAAACATTAATTAAATAAATATTTAATTTTGGACTGAATATCAACATAAATAGTTTGACTGTAATTGTAGAGCACCTGAAAAACTTAAAATTAAAGTTAATCAGATATAACGAACCAAGAATCGGATTCCCCCTGGGCGTAGAGATTCCACCCAAGGTCATGACATGTGAGTGGTCTGACGTCACGACGATGAGGGTCTGTGATTGGTCGATCATGGACAGCACGGCCAACAGCGCGGCATCCAGCATCAAGGTCTCCTCCAGCGCTCGGTAAGGGTTGTTGTAATGGTGGGCATGGTCAATTCTACCACCTTCAAAACGTGCAGCTAGATTAATAAATGAAGAGGCAATAGAGCTGTTGCGAGTAAGCACAGGAAGGGAACTCCATGACTGCCTATTTCAAAGTTCTTTAAAGGCACTGGTCGCCTAGGTGCATTTAAGTTATGTGTGCTATTGGGCATCGTAGTGTGACGTCATCTGGTGGTGGAAGCGCGTCACCAAGGTGTTCTGACTGTCCTATGTGAAGGAGTGGGGGGACATAGGGTAGTCAGAATATTCGGTGACGCGCTTTTTTAGGAACTAATTTGCATCATATGGGAAACTTCAGCACTGGCGCCTATAGTCTATCCAAAAACTCAGGTCGGGATCAGAACGTCTACCCTAAAGTAGACATTCTGATCCCGACCTGAGTTTTTGGATAGGCTCTAGCTGAGAGTAGCTGTCACTGTAAACCAGCTGATCAAATAAACACCGTGACGTCACCTGGAGGCTGCGCAGAACGTGCTAAAATTCATACTTCTGAATAGAAAACCTTATTTAAATACACCTAGCTGGTCGCTACATTTAATTTAAAACCCCACGACCACTCTCGAACTGGTCTATACCAGCTCGAAAGTCGGCATTAGGTATAGCAACATGAATATGTCACAGAATGAGGGTAATAAATTTTGGCAAGCTCAAGTTTTCCTACTACCTTGGTTGCTCCACTTAGACAATAGGGACAGTCCGTAGTCCCTAGCTGGTCATGGATATAATTTCAGTTAGCCTTGGAAAACAAAGAGACCATCAGTTTGAGGGCTAATAAAATACGTCAAAGCAGTCAGAGAAGTTTGCTCTCTAGAAGGATAAATGACTGCTCCGTCCCGACACACCTATTCCTTTCCTAAAATTTGTTTTCTTCTGGTGATCTGTGCGAAATTCCCGTTGTGGATGACGAGGTTCCTAGCGCCCCTACTGGGTTTCCTAATCCTTGGTAATGTTGAGTTATATGCGATGCGCTAGTAGCACGCGTGCGCAGCAAACAGTTCATGGTCCATGGGGTAAGGCAGCTTGCGCCACTACAGGATAATTGAGCTGTTGCTGATTAAATATGTAGAGCACTTGATTAGGAAAAGATCAGTAAATATACACTTTAATTAACTGAAGCAGTGATAAAACACCACAAACGAGTAGGATGCAAAAGGCAAACGTAGCACAAGGAGTAATATATCCGAGTTAATTGCTTTGGGATGTACTATAGAAGATACCAGGCACTTTGAGATAGTTAAACTTACACACAAAGACACGCGCGCGCCGAGGTTTTATAATACATACTTTGTTCAACATCGGTTTATGGGGTTGTATATTGAAAGCTAGCAGTTTCATGGTGTATTGTACATCTATTATATTGTATCGGTGAACTAGCTATTAAAAGAAATTATGTTTAAAAAATTACCAGTGAAATATAATTAGTTTGATTTAAAACAACACTTATATTTTTTAAGTTTGGCGCCGAATATGAAATATAAAGCCTAGCCTGATAAATGTCCATGGATTGTAAGTTTTATTTTATATTGACATATCTTGGCCAAGATCTAGAAACACATATTTATGATTATATATTTTACTATCCTACACTATTCAACAAGATGAGTAAAACATAAAGGATATGGAGCTAAGTATATTTTTTTCTTATATTTCTTCAAAGATTTATTTTGACACAAGCATATGATTTACATTAATATTATAAAGTTGGTTTTTCATAGTATGTCATGTTTTTTTGTTTTCATAAAAACCTTCTTAAGCCTATGTGATTTCACCAGTTATGATCAATATTTACAGGTTATGTTGATATCTAACTTTCAACTTTTATTTCGGGTGATAGTCATTGTTATAGTTAAACGTCTATATTAATTGGTACTTCGTGAAAAAACCGAAAGGAATATGATATTTATGAATAATTAGACAAATAATTCATTTATATATATTTTTGGTGTACGGTTTTAGGAGATATTCTGTGTCATTAATACGTTTTGTATAGTAACAGATTTAATTCGCACATATGATTCGAATAAACGTAGAATAAAATAAAAATGTAATTTTATGGTAGCCACATATAATAAGGTCTAAAGTATATATATATATATATATATATATATAATAGTATTATTAAATAACATGTTTTGCATTCTTGAGGATTTTTGTCAGTCTGAGGGATTACGAGGCCCTACCGTTAAACGACTAGGCTCGTCCCTTTGTGATCTAGTAGAGCCACCGGAATTAAAGTATATTTTACAAAGTTCGTATAGGTGGTACAGGGGTAACAAGACATCAAGCCCCTCCTTGATGCTCCTTTTGGGCCAAATGGGAGAGAGAATTCCTCCTTAACCGGTCCAGTTCTAGGGCTTAGACCTGAGCAGCCCCAAGTGGATTCGCTCTCTAGCCCGGATGACCTCTTGGGACCATCTGGCAAGAACATTTCCTCCCTTCTTTAAGCAAGCTCTAAAACCCTTCTTTAAGGAAAGTTCTTTCCTTAGGCCAATTAACTCTCTAGTCTGGTGAGACTAATCAAGAATGTCAGATAGAAGCCCTTCCTCCCAGCAATCCCCCGAGGGGCTTAGGTTAGGTAAGAAAGTCCAATTTATCCCTCCAAGAGCTCGAAGAATTTGTCTAAGTATCCAGGCTCTGCCAGGATTATCACATTTCAAGAAACCAGTCCACAGATAAACAAAGAGGTAAAAAGGAAGCTGGTCACACTGGATAACCAAAAGAACCAAAACTGTAACGAATAATTTTTGTTGTACACAATGTCGACCTCGAAACATGAAAAGGCCAATCTGAGGACCAATAAGGAGATTTTTCACTGCCTGTTTTGTCAAAAGGAGGACGTGACTATTCAAGATTCATTAACCTTAGAATCTATTGTAGGTTGGTTGTTTTAATCAGCATTAAATATACTTGAGAGGCAGGGCAGGACTAAAAAAGGTGAAAATCATGAAGTTGTTTCCCTTTTTTCTATTTTGGTTATTTTACTCATTTTGATTTGCCTCTGAACTGGTATGAAGTGGTTTTAAATACCCTTTGGTCCCAAGTTCAAGTTTCCTATGTAAATGTACAACATATAAACATAAGAACAAAAACACGGACAGGCACATATTACGATTTCAATTGAAACGGGCATTCATACGGGCGGTTGGAATGTTCCTTCTCAATACTTTACAATTACGTCGCGGTCGCTGGCACGACAATTTTAAAGAGCTTTGGGCTTGTTACTGTAATAAAATCTTCAACGAGTAGCGGAAACCTCAGAAACTTGCGTAGATCATTGTAGGGTGTCCACAAAGTCTTGGCCTGATAAGGAAACCGCATAGTATGAAAACGAGTGATAGTAGGATAAAGATTTATTTATAGATATAACAGGCAACTTCTGAAGACTTTATAACTATGTTCAAACTTAATACACCTCTACGTGTGCGCCTCCAGTGGCCTGCAGATCTTCTAGACGTCTTTTCAGTTCGTCCCAGGTTTTAGTAAGCATATCCTGGGTTACAGACGCCACAGCATTTCTGATTCTCTCCCTCAGTGTTTGTAAATTAGGAACCGGGGAAGAATAGAGAGTGTCCTTGACAAATCCCCACAAAAAGAAATCTATGGGGGTTACATCGGGGGAACGAGGTGGCCATTTCGTTGGGCCATCACGCCCGATCCAGCGTCCGGGGAAGTGGAGATTTAAAAAATCCCTCACACATTTAGCCCAATGAGGCGGGTATCATCTTGCTGGAAAATTATCATAGGTTGCAGTTATACTAATTGAGGGACTACATACAACTCCAACATAACCAACTAAACAAACCTATTCACATTTTCTCCGCAAAGAAAAATGGTCCAATGATTCCATCATGCATTACACCGCACCAAACATTCATCCCTTTCATGTTCCCTTTCTGTCCCTTTCATGTTCAATCACGATCCTGCGATTTTCAATCCCCCAAACTCTACAATTGTGTCTGTTAACCTTCCCACTTAAATGGAAAGTGGCTTCATCAGAAAAACATATACGTTTCAAATAACTGTTATCAAGTTCCAATGAATTTGGGTAGCAAAAGCAGTTCGGAGGGGAAAATCATTTGGCTCAAGCTTTTGAACAACCTGCATTTTATAAGCAGTGAACTTAAGTTATTTTTTGAAAATTTTTTGTGAATAGTAGAATGTGGGATATGTAACTCTAGGCTAGCTTTACGAATTGACTTACGAGGATTCTGCTGAAATGTTTGGCGCACGACATCTACCGTTTCTTCAGTGGTGCGGGGGCGTCCAGTGCGTTTCTTGTCACATACACTGCCTCCTTCTCTAAAATGCGAATACCATCTCTTGATGCTTCTTCCATAAGGAACAGGTCTTCCAAATGTTCACATGAAAAGTCGTCGAACTGCTATAGGGGATTGGGTTTCGTGAAACCACAAAACACACTGTGATTTCTCTTGTAAACTCACCATTTCTGATTTGTTATTGTATAGAATCATAACTGTATTGTTGTCAATCAGCTGTGTTTAGGTGTTACCAACTTAATTAAATAAAACTTGATTAAATTCCCTTCAAAACAAGGCATAGAAGTTAAGTGTGGCTCTAATGGTTTTCGCACAGCAAAGCTATTAAATCAGGCCAAGACTTTGTGGACACCCGGTATAACAAATAGCAAGGATAATAAAAGGTATCTAATAGAACCATACCTTTGTGATCATTCGGCCATTACCAAGCAAATAAAAGATTATACAATACAGGACAAATCGATAAGAAAAAACAAGGGAGATCCTTAATTAAAAGCAATTTACAGTGTGTTGAAACTTAGGCTTATGGGTGAATCATGGTTAGATATGTACTCTGAAGTAGATATAGGTTAAAAGTATGAAGTGTTTATAAATAAATTAAATTATTATTTTAATATAGCATGCCCACTCAAATAAATAAGTATAAAGAATGTATCACAAATTAAATGGGTGAATGAAAGAATAGGGAAAAAACACTGATTGTATAATGCTTTAGGATTGATTGTAGGATGCATTAGGTAACAGTAAAAAAAGTATAGACGGCGCAAGGACAAATTAATATAATGGTAGAATTATTAGTGCAGAAAATATACCAAAGGAAAGTTGGAGAGTTATTAATTAATAGAGAGGAAATTCGAAGATAACCAACAGCAATGTGGTTATAAATAAGGACGCTAAAATAATGAAAACCCCTAAAGAGAATAGCGATTTACTGAATGATTTTTGCATACATGTTGTAGTTGGAATAGACGAGGAGAAAAAAAAAACAGTAACTTTAAATAAATTACCCCGCCTACTTGTGTACAAAATAAACTTACAGAATTACCCCGCCTACTTGTGTACAAAATAAACTTACAGAATTACCCCGCCTACTTGTGCACAAAATAAACTTACAGAATTACCCCGCCTACTTGTGTACAAAATAAACTTACAGAATTACATTGTTTTAGGCAAATCAATATTAAAGAGCTGGAAAGAATGTTTTCAACATATTAACCCACGTCTTCAATTGTCCTGAATTAAATTTAAATGAAAGTTTTCAAATTTTGTCAAGCTGAAATTAAAAAACCTCTCCTACACCTCATAAACCACTCTGTAGACCATGGGCTGTTTCCCGAAGGCTGTAAGGTGACAATGATAAAGCCTCAAAGAGAGGGGACAAATGGAGTTTTCTAATTATCGCCCAGTCTTGCCAGTGGTTTCAAAATATATTGAAAAAGCAGTCTGTGGCCAGCTTATGGCCTTCCTAGAGTGGAATAACCTCGGGTCTGGGGAGCAGTATGGCTTCAGAAAATCAAAATAAATTAAATTGTCACTTTGATCATGAATTTTTGATTTTGTATCTTTGATTTCATAAATGAATGATGTAATGCAATCGATTCGGGGGACACTGAAGTTTTTTTATCTCAGTAAGGCATTCGACTGTGTTAGAACTAATTTAGTAAAACGAAAAGTTCTGCTCTTGGAGTGATGAGATCAGCACTGAGATGTGTTAATTTCTATCTTGGTGACAGGAATAAGGTAGTATAAATTCACCATGAGTAAACAATTTTAATAAAGTCCGTCCTGCCTGAAAAATATTTTTTTCCTGGGGTTGCTGCAGGGATCGATCATGGGGCCCCTTATTTTTATTATCTATATAAAATATATTAACCTGGCAGATCCAGAAAGTAATCACATATTGTTTGCCAACAAGACAACCTGTATTGCCAAGAATACGGGGATTGAACAACTTGAAATTTATTAGTTTTTAAAATAAAATTGTCTTGCCCAATATTTTGCAGAAAACCAACTAAAATTAAATCCAGTAATAACTAAATTGTCTTGCTTTCAAACAATTCAGGAAAAATTCCAAATTTTTCAAAGCACCAAATCTTTCCATTGGCAAAGATCAAATCGCATTGACATAAACGGTTGACTTTCTGAGGGCGAGGCATGATGATGTACTTGACTGGAACAAACAGTTAGAAATTTTATAAAGTAAAATTGGAAAGGCCTGATTTTCATCCGCAATTTGATGAAATTAGTGAATATAAATCTTAAAACCGTTTACTTCTGTCTGGTCAAGTGGCACATCTCATACACTATTGCCCTTTGGAGAGCAACCAAGTCTAAATAAAAATAATGATTAAAACTAAAAAGAAACCAATTAGAAAGAAAACAACCCCGAATAAACCATCATAAGACCAGCTATGCACAGCTCTTATAGACGAGGATCACACCCTGGTCATATTAAACATAATATAGAGGTAGCTGTGCGTGTAAAGGGTTTATTTCCGACACTCATGCAAGGAGAAGAGTTCCACATAAATAAAACCTAGAGCAAAACGGCAATCAGGTATTAAAAGATAAAAAAATACAGCTCTCAAATAATATACAACAAAATAATCGGAAATCAAGTACATCGTCGGACGAGTTTAATGCCATGTGCCACCAAGTATCTTGATAAATTGATGACAATTACTTGATAGTTGTGCAATTCAGATTTGAAACCAGAATATAGCTTTACAACGGAAACTTGAACTGGAGACGAAAAGGTTATCTAAAAGTACTTAATATTTTACTTATCGGACATTTTACTGTAGATTATATAGAATCTCTTTTTAACTTTCAAACACATGATATGGACATCCGGGAAACGGGTTAGTGCCCAAAGTCCAAGACACCCTTGACATACGCCGAGATTATTTTACTAGTTATTAATCTTACTTTCGACGAAGAGGAAGAATCCCTGTGGGTTCCTCAGGAGGATACTGAGAGCCTTGATGACCATCTCAACCAGCGAAGGGTCGCCGTTGGGACCCAGCTCTCTGTCCGCCTCAAACTCCATGTGGGAGTAAGAGAAAAGCCCTGAGATGTACAGTATAAACACAAATCAATATCGTATAAACACAAATTATTTCAATTGTACAAGCAAGACCGCAGCAAATGGTGAGGAGAATAGGTGGTTACACAGAAAATTTGAAAATCACCATACCTTTTACAATATGCAGTATTCTATAGCCCCGACTCTCAACTATCCCTTTATCCCTTTGATCTGACCTTATCGTACCTTGCTAAATATTTTACATCGATTGCAGTAATGGCAAATATAGTGTAAAAGCATTATACATTTAACTGAATAGTTATAATACGGATCCAGTTCAACTTAAGCAATGCATAGTAATAAAACATATAAGAATGGGATAAAAATCAGTTTTCGCAAATTTACTAGATTTATATACAGTGCTACCAACTGATGTTTTACCAGAATGTTTCTTTCGTCATTTATAGTTAAAAAACCTTCCTATAACCTTAGGTCCTGAATTTATTGGTTTTCCTAGTATCCGGTATTTCCCTCACTAAACGGCCAGCAAGAATTACCATTTTGGATCACTTCGATGATTAAAATAATCAGCTAAATTTGATGATCCATCTCAAAATGGCAGCCATTTTGAATTGTTCAAATAAAATTAAGTCAAAACCCATAAACTTCATAAGTAACTTATATTCTAAACATTGCGGTAATTTAGTTGCCTTTTAAATGGTATAGCTTCCAGAACTTTTGGACAATAGTAAAAATAGTACATTATTGACTGTTGTGCAATGATGAAAATAATAGCTCATTTACGTAAAATTGTACACACTCTGAACATTATTAGACGCCGTCTTACATTTGTACTTTGTCACAGTTTTAGCAGCTACACACTCTGAACATTATTAGACGCCGTCTTACATTTGTACTTTGTCACAGTTTTAGCAGCTACACACTCTGAACATTATTAGACGCCGTCTTACATTTGTACTTTGTCACAGTTTTAGCAGCTACACACTCTGAACATTATTAGACGCCGTCTTACATTTGTACTTTGTCACAGTTTTAGCAGCTACACATTTTGAGGGGCATTATATAAACGAGCTACGAAAAGCACTTTTGAAGCTAATTTGAAAAATTTAAAATCTTTGAGTTATTTTTACTGACATATTTTAATGGACGCCATTTTGGAACGGATAGTTACATAAGCTGATTGTTTTACCATAAATAGTCCATTAACAAGTGAACAGTCATATTAAAATTTAAATCAATTAGTTAAACTGTTCCAGCAAAATTTTGTAGTTAAAAAATATCGACTATAAGTCGTGTGTATATTGCGGTTTTGCAAGGTATTTCGTAGGTCTTTCCCATAAGAATAACATGAGGATCAGTTTTTGCGCTGACACCCGATCCCACCCTATTCCAATTTCCTCTTTAGTAAATACTATTGTCCAACCCTTGCCTAAATTTAATACATTTTTACAAACCCAATCGGTCCACTATAATTTTTTTTTAAATTTTCAAAATCAGGCCATAATACTAACTTTGGTGTTTTATAGTCCAATTTGTTTAAAACTTCGATTTTTTTTCTTCTAGGCAATTGTGAGTGCGGGTGTGGGTTGGGTTCACACCACATACATTTCCAAAATTCAATATTGAAGTTAAATTTTAAAAAAATATTTTGAAAAATACTACAGAGCCCTACTAAAATGCTATAGCTACTTTTTTATTTACTGTCTGATTTGACTGATTTTCAAATATGTTATAGCTCTGAAAGATATACATCAGTAAGATATATGGCAATCTTTAAGTGGCATTGTGGACATAAACACAATGCCATACATTCTGCCACCCTCTTTAATACAGTCGATATTTTGCTTTTGTTTGTTTATTTCGCTGTAATCAAGCAAAAACAAACTTAGGTGTTTATGTTCAGATTTGTCTGCAATTTGGATATGCTATTGTCCTAAGCTAATGCATTAGTAAATTCCACCTATAATTTTAATATTCAATACTACTGTCAATTTAAACAATCCATTATGAATTAATATAGTGCCAATTACCAACTTATTTATTTACTATCTGATTTGACTTATTTTCGGATATGTTATAGCCCCCAACTTTTATATATAAAAATATTATATATCCAGATTTGATACTCTGGATGATGTATATAAATAAACTAACCACAAAAATTTACTTTGGTGTTTGTGGTCCGATTTTGTTGTAACTTGGATACGTAATTGTCCTAGGCTAGCGTATAAGTAAATACCACCTACAATTCCCAAATTACCATTTGACCATTTGATTGTAATAATGAATTCGGGAAATAGAGGTTGTATGTACACATGCTAGCCTTGAAAAATAACATATCTAAGTTTTAAATAAATCCGACCATAAATACCAAAGTTAGTGTTTTGGCCTGATTTTGAAAAAATAATTAAAAAAATATGGGGGACACATTGGGTTTGGAAAAGTGTATTTAATTAGGGTCCGTCAATAGTATATGCTAAATAGGAAATTTGTATAGGGTGGGATCGGGTGTTGGCGCAAAAACTGATCCCAATGTTATTCTTATAGGAAAAACCTGCAAAATACATTGCAAAACCGCA
Organism: Allygus modestus; assembly: GCA_963675035.1. NCBI lineage: Eukaryota > Metazoa > Arthropoda > Insecta > Hemiptera > Cicadellidae > Allygus > Allygus modestus. The sequence goes on from OY776113.1 coordinate 167,340,847, forward strand.
ATATACTCACTACTGCTTCAAGTGAAACGGCTCGTCTTAGAACTTGGATGTACCTAACAAACACACTAATATTCTATCAGTGCAGTTTTATTCAATACCCTGCATATTTAATTGACTTAATGGTTGTGAATTGTGTACTAAACGTGCTACCAAATTGATATTTAACTCAATAACCTTACGGAAAGGTTGAATTTGTTAGTTTAGTCTATGGAAAAACACACATGAAGAATGGTGGTACCTGCTGTGTTTTTACTATATATTTTTAAGGATATGTTTTCATAACTGACTGAAAGCTAACGGAACCGCTCACCAAGCAGGTGGTCGGTAGAGGCCGCATCCACGGCGTCCATCTGGCCCTTGTTCCAGACGTAGTCTGCCTTCAGTCCTTTCTTCCGCTTGTCTCGGATCCACTCATCGATGAGATTTCGGCCGTCCAATCGCCTGCCCTCCTCTGTTAGTGTCTCGGGGTCTCTGGCTGCCTTGGGTAACCAATGGCGTCGTCCGCCTCCCATGACCACCTGTAATCGCCGACAGATTTAAATTTGTAGTCTTTAAGTGTTTTAAATAAGTTGACGGAATCAATCTAGTTCCACTGGTCAAAGACGAATACGGAGGTATATCAGTTGTCATCACATTCAGACATTTTAGGTAGTAGATGGATATGAGGGGATGCGCTCGAAGTTTTGAGGGTAAATTTGGAAAATGTTCGTAGGGTGTACATGAATTATATGTGTGTGTGTATAAGGTGTTTCATATCTATAAATTCATTCTAGTTTCATTAAAAAATAAAAATACATGTTTAATAATGGCATGACTAGGATAGAAATATTATTATTTTAAATAATTTTAGAGTGTAAGGGATGATAACAAAAGCTACAGTTTGCATTCCTAAAAATGAACAGCACAATGCAATTTAGTAATGTTCTTTGTTACTACGGAAGTAAGTTCACTCCACTGTTTGCAAAATCAGTTTGGCTTTTCTTTTGCTATTTTCGTTAGGGAATCTGTAAATTACTTTATTCTTTGTGAATTAATATCACGGTGAATTTACGTTGTAAGTTCATTAACTCGAGTTTTTGCACTTCCTTAACATAAATGGGAACTGGCGTAACAGTGGTGTGCCTGGTGGAAGGGTTTAGGCGCAGCACATTTAGCGGTCTGTCCCTAAAATAAGCGCACCGTAACTTTTCATTTTATATATGTAATGAGTAATATACGAATGACACTGTGACCCCGTAAGCACATCTAATGATTAAATCCTGTGAACAGGCCAACACGGAAAATGTAATTGCTAATTAAATTTCATTAATTCAATAAAAGGAAAATCCACACTGGAAATAATATCTGTATACCATCATGTAAAATAATAACCTACGATCATCAGGATTAATGCCAATCGTTTTAATTTAAGGTAATGCCCAGAAAACTGAATTAAAATCATTGTCGTGTAATTGTTGTGAAAGCTGGAATTGTGCAGTTGTAGCCTTGCACTGTTGTTAAACTGCTGATCGTCAGCAGTAGCCTCGCACAGGCCTCTGATTGGCCGAGAGCAGATTTTTTAGTGACATTAGCAGAGCATACGCGCTGAGCACTTGAACATTCGGCCGAAGAGACGAGTAGTGTCCATTGCCCGGTCCGCGTCCCCTCTCCTCCCTTTTAAAATGTAGACTAAATTATTTAAATTAGTATCCTCTAAAATTGACACGTAGTATTGTTCCAGTGCTATTTTTATTTTGCGAGGAAGTTGTAAATGAATGGTAGTTGTTGTTAGTAACGTTATTCAGATTGAAGCCACGTGTTAGTAATTATTTGAAAAGCTACAACCGGCAAATAATCGTGAAGACTCAGTGGTGTCACAGTATGGAGTATGGAGTTTTCCGTTTAACGTAGTAAACTTTTGCACTCTTTTTTACGATATTAGTCGAGCCGTTGTATGCACTCTTTTATATTTACTTTGATTTGTTAATTCGTCTATTGAACAGTTATTATTATTTTATTTAGTTTTAAAAGACATTTCTGAGAATGATTTACCGTGAAAACATAGAATATATTATAGTCGCCTTTATAAATAATTCATCTTTGCTACATATATTACTTAAAATACATAACCTGTTTTTTTATATATAATTTTAGTAAAAAATTAAAATCGTTCTTTTCAAATCACGCCTTCTTTCTTTATTTCAGTCCGTAACCCGAACCCATTTATGAACCCATTTATTTATCTTAGTTTTATTCAGAAAATAAACGTATAAATGGCTTAAGATTGGACTGTTTAGATAAAATTACTATAAAAACTGAGCATTTTCTCTGAAAGATTTATTTTTACAAAAAGGAGAACAATGTATAAAATCTATATTGCCACTGCTCACGCGATCCTCCAAACACACCACATGATCATGCACGCCTTCAGGGTCGTACGGGTTGCAAAGAATTATGGAACACTCGTGACCCATAACTCGTGGGTCTAGTTCCACTGGTATGGAACACTCGTGACCCATAACTCGTGGGTCTAGTTCCACTGGTATGGAACACTCGTGACCCATAACTCGTGGGTCTAGTTCCACTGGTATGGAACACTCGTGACCCATAACTCGTGGGTCTAGTTCCACTGGTATGGAACACTCGTGACAGATAACTCGTGGGTCTAGTTCCACTGGTATGGAACACTCGTGACCCATAACTCGTGGGTCTAGTTCCACTGGTATGGAACACTCGTGACCCATAACTCGTGGGTCTAGTTCCACTGGTATGGAACACTCGTGACCCATAACTCGTGGGTCTAGTTCCACTGGTATGGAACACTCGTGACCCATAACTCGTGGGTCTAGTTCCACTGGTATGGAACACTCGTGACCCATAACTCGTGGGTCTAGTTCCACTGGTATGGAACACTCGTGACCCATAACTCGTGGGTCTAGTTCCACTGGTATGGAACACTCGTGACCCATAACTCGTGGGTCTAGTTCCACTGGTATGGAACACTCGTGACCCATAACTCGTGGGTCTAGTTCCACTGTGTAATTCCAAGTTTAATTAGTAGGAGCTCTAAATAAGTAATTGGATAAACAATGGAAAGAAAAAAACAATTGTTTACATTAGCGCAAAGTGTATGTCACATCTCAAGAAGTGAGAAAAGCTTATCTAGATTGTATAAGTAAACCTTGACATTTTGAGTTCTTTTGTTTTCTTTGTATGCTTTTCTTAAGTCTTTTACAATAGTTTTCATACAATATTTTATTGAATGCCTTTTCGATTGACTTTTATGAAACTATTTTGGATCTACAAGTTTTCACTTAGAATTTCCTCAAGCTAAATAAAATATAAAAACTAAATTAAAGTTAATCGATGGTCGCAGTAATTAGGTTGCAGGGTAGCTTACACAGGTAACTAACAGAGCCGAGGATATACATCTGTAATATATGTGTGAATTGCTATGTTTTCTCAGCCGAGGTGGTACGTAGATGAATTATTTACTCTTTGAGCTCTTGGAATGTTTCAACTTCGTATAGCATTAACCCACATAGCACCGAATATTTATTTTATGTCAAATAAATATCAAAATGTGATCTTTTAATAGCAAATTTATATTCGTGAATATTTGTTACATACATTTCTCTTTTGATTCAAGTTCAAAAGCCAATACATTTTACGTTATATAAATATTAAAATATAATTTTTACATGATAGAAATATTTATTATAAAATTACTCACCTTCCACATGAAAAGAAAACGTTTATACCCTGCCAACAATAGTAAAAACATCGGTTGTAATATCATAACAAACATTAATCTCTACTTAGTACTCAACTTACTCGTTACAAAACTTACGTTGATGTTCTTGCCTGGTTCGTCCTCGACGAGCTGACGGGTGATGTCTTTGCAGGACTTCCTCGCAGCCGGAGGAACCTTGCTGTCGTCCTCCCAGTAGCGGCTAGGCGACTGGGCGAATAGCGCTGCGGGCGTGGCGTGGGTCACCCTGGTAGTTGTCACCAGCCCCGTCGACATTCCTGATGTCAAACATATTTCTAGATCAATTATGTTTATGAAAAGTCTGATTTAAGCCTACATTTTTTTAAAATTAACATAATTCGTAATTGAATTCCTCTTTCACCGAATGTGAGTCAAATAAGTATTTTTTATGAATATAGCATAAATGCGTATCTGTAAAGACTTGTCCGTCGCGTTACTGGATAGACCTAGCGCATAATTCAGGCCTAAAGAGACTAGGAAAGTAAGAGAAAAGGCCGCCAACCTCTTAAAAATAAGTATTTGGCATGTAAAAGGGATTTTTTGCCTGTAAATCAGTCGTAGCTTGTCAGTAAATATTCCATATTTTTAAAATCTCTCCATTAATAATATTTATTAGGGAAATGCACATTATTTTAAAACAAATTAAAATAACTATCAATTTCTGGATTGTGACACGTTGTCTTCTAATAAAAAAAATTTAACATAAAAATGCAATGTTACATCAATCTATTTTCACGTGAGACGTAATTATGGTCCGGAGTGTTCCCAAATCACCATTAACGTGCATAGAAGGAAATTTAAATAAACTACCACTGTCTGAATCTCCAACTTTTAATAAGTAAACATGTTTAAAAATATATTGCAAAGGTCTTGAAGAGGGGAAAAAGAGTTAATCATTCCCTTTAAAAAGATAATTTTTTTACCACAACATAATGCTCATACATTGTTTTTTATGTATCACTGTCACTAGTATCATATTACATAACAAAGACGAAAACTTCTTTAAAATTCATTAAAATGTACCTGGCTAAGTTAAAACTAATATTTATTCGTATTATATTTTGGCCCTAACCCATGTATTTAGCCTTAAACACACAATAGACTACAATGTATAAATAACAACAAAATACAATTTTTATGAAAGCTGTTTACAAAATATATTTTTTATGAATTAGTTCAACAACAGTAGTATCTTTTTTCTTTCTACGCCAATGGCATAGGCTATCGATATGCTCAATATTATCTTTCGATATCAAACATAAATTACATTCATTTCAATCTAAACCAAACAAGATATTCTATTCAAGCCCACAATTTTGTAAATCTGAAATAAATATTTGTATAATTAATAAGTATATAATAATAATAAGTGTATAATTAATAATAAGTATTTGTATAATTTTGTAATTCTGAATAAACATTTCTGAAAAAAGCCAATGTAGTGGATAGTATAAACCCACTTCCTTTCCATTTTTTTCTTGTTCTTCCATTTGGAAGCAATGGAATGCACAAGGTATAAATGTAACAAAGCTATTAGTAACAATTTTCTCAATACAAAGTCAGTAGTTTTAAAGTGTGCAGTTTTTTGTTAACTTGCATGTACCAAATATTCTGTAATTTACTTTTCCATATAAATTTAATAACATGAAATAATATTTGAAATAAATTAATAATTTGGAGTAAAGTCAATGCAGTTGAAAACATATTTATGATGTTTCATTATTGTAGTATGATTGTCAATAATTACATATTGAACTTTAGAGAAAAAAGCGCTTAAAGCTATTTTGTATACGTGTTATAATGTTAAACGTAAAAATAGGCTTGATTAAAAAAATCATATGTTTGTATACATCTACATGCTTTAATGCAATATTTGTTTTGCATTTGCTACTTTATAACCACTGTTGGAAATTACTAACAAATATAGCAGTTCAAGATATTTTCAATTCATATAATCTTTTTAGAACAATTTCAGATATCAAATCACGTTAAGTAGAACAACACTGCAATGGTTTGCCGACAGTGTAATGATGAGCGCTGTGAACACTTTTTTTGTATTACTATATATATATATATATATATATATATATATATATATATATATATATATATATATATATATATATAATATATATTTATTTATATTCAATATTAAATTATTACTATATATTTGTAGTATATTACTTTTACTTTATTTTTAATTGCTAAACTGTATTAAGTCTTAAACTGCATATTATTTTATAATGTAAAACTTGAAAAATCGTAGACAATTCTGTAAGTACTGTTATTGCTACGACTGTCAATATATTTTCAAATTAAATATTATAAAATATTATTCTCTGCGTAATATGAAAATATATATACAGTGTTTCTAATACTTATTATGGGTTGAGCACTGAAAAGAGCCATTCGGTCCTACCTTCACCTCTATAAATGACACCTTTTGTCATTGTCATTTGTCATTGTCTCTCTTTTAATTTCCTTTCTAAGTTCAAATTTAAGATCATTTAAGAGCTCCGTGTTTAAGTTGAACAGTTCTAAATGTATAATAAATAAAAAACTTGTATGTTATATAATTTAACTAACCATTTTTTCTCGAGTATTACATTTTGATAGCTTTAATGAACAACTGACTTTACAATATTAAAACATATTAAAACAAATTATATCACAAGATAATATATACCCCTGTCTATTACTAATAAATCCTCTTCAATTCACTTTGAACTTACATGAGAATGAGTCAAAATATCTAGTTTAAGATGTTTCTTACAGCAGCTGATAACTTAAATTAAGTTTGTTAGGTTAAAAAAAATGTGACAAATAGCCAATAAAATATTCCTCCCATAAGAAAATTACGAGAACTTAGAGCGTCAGTAGGGCAGAGACCTAACAGTGCAGACGAGAACTTAGAGCGTCAGTAGGGCAGAGTCTAACAGTGCAGACGAGAACTTAGAGCGTCAGTAGGGCAGAGTCTAACAGTGCAGACGAGAACTTAGAGCGTCAGTAGGGCAGAGTCTAACAGTGCAGACGAGAACTTAGAGCGTCAGTAGGGCAGAGTCTAACAGTGCAGACGAGAACTTAGAGCGTCAGTAGGGCAGAGTCTAACAGTGCAGACGAGAACTTAGAGCGTCAGTAGGGCAGAGACCTAACAGTGCAGACGAGAACTTAGAGCGTCAGTAGGGCAGAGTCTAACAGTGCAGACGAGAACTTAGAGCGTCAGTAGGGCAGAGTCTAACAGTGCAGACGAGAACTTAGAGCGTCAGTAGGGCAGAGTCTAACAGTGCAGACGAGAACTTAGAGCGTCAGTAGGGCAGAGTCTAACAGTGCAGACGAGAACTTAGAGCGTCAGTAGGGCAGAGTCTAACAGTGCAGACGAGAACTTAGAGCGTCAGTAGGGCAGAGTCTAACAGTGCAGACGAGAACTTAGAGCGTCAGTAGGGCAGAGTCTAACAGTGCAGACGAGAACTTAGAGCGTCAGTAGGGCAGAGTCTAACAGTGCAGAAGAGAACATAGAGCGTCAGTAGGGCAGAGACCTAACAGTGCAGACGAGAACTTAGAGCGTCAGTAGGGCAGAGTCTAACAGTGCAGACGAGAACTTAGAGCGTCAGTAGGGCAGAGTCTAACAGTGCAGACGAGAACTTAGAGCGTCAGTAGGGCAGAGACCTAACAGTGCAGACGAGAACTTAGAGCGTCAGTAGGGCAGAGTCTAACAGTGCAGACGAGAACTTAGAGCGTCAGTAGGGCAGAGTCTAACAGTGCAGACGAGAACTTAGAGCGTCAGTAGGGCAGAGACCTAACAGTGCAGACGAGAACTTAGAGCGTCAGTAGGGCAGAGTCTAACAGTGCAGACGAGAACTTAGAGCGTCAGTAGGGCAGAGTCTGACAGTGCAGACGAGAACTTAGAGCGTCAGTAGGGCAGAGTCTGACAGTGCAGACGAGAACTTAGAGCGTCAGTAGGGCAGAGTCTAACAGTGCAGACGAGAACTTAGAGCGTCAGTAGGGCAGAGTCTAACAGTGCAGACGAGAACTTAGAGCGTCAGTAGGGCAGAGTCTAACAGTGCAGACGAGAACTTAGAGCGTCAGTAGGGCAGAGTCTAACAGTGCAGACGAGAACTTAGAGCGTCATTAGGGCAGAGTCTAACAGTGCAGACGAGAACTTAGAGCGTCAGTAGGGCAGAGTCTAACAGTGCAGACGAGAACTTAGAGCGTCAGTAGGGCAGAGTCTAACAGTGCAGACGAGAACTTAGAGCGTCAGTAGGGCAGAGTCTAACAGTGCAGACGAGAACTTAGAGCGTCAGTAGGGCAGAGTCTAACAGTGCAGACGAGAACTTAGAGCGTCAGTAGGGCAGAGTCTAACAGTGCAGAAGAGAACTTAGAGCGTCAGTAGGGCAGAGTCTAACAGTGCAGACGAGAACTTAGAGCGTCAGTAGGGCAGAGTCTAACAGTGCAGACGAGAACTTAGAGCGTCAGTAGGGCAGAGTCTAACAGTGCAGACGAGAACTTAGAGCGTCAGTAGGGCAGAGTCTAACAGTGCAGACGAGAACTTAGAGCGTCAGTAGGGCAGAGTCTAACAGTGCAGACGAGAACTTAGAGCGTCAGTAGGGCAGAGTCTAACAGTGCAGACGAGAACTTAGAGCGTCAGTAGGGCAGAGTCTAACAGTGCAGACGAGAACTTAGAGCGTCAGTAGGGCAGAGTCTAACAGTGCAGACGAGAACTTAGAGCGTCAGTAGGGCAGAGTCTAACAGTGCAGACGAGAACTTAGAGCGTCAGTAGGGCAGAGTCTAACAGTGCAGACGAGAACTTAGAGCGTCAGTAGGGCAGAGTCTAACAGTGCAGACGAGAACTTAGAGCGTCAATAGGGCAGAGTCTAACAGTGCAGACGAGAACTTAGAGCGTCAGTAGGGCAGAGTCTAACAGTGCAGACGAGAACTTAGAGCGTCAGTAGGGCAGAGTCTAACAGTGCAGACGAGAACTTAGAGCGTCAGTAGGGCAGAGTCTAACAGTGCAGACGAGAACTTAGAGCGTCAGTAGGGCAGAGTCTAACAGTGCAGACGAGAACTTAGAGCGTCAGTAGGGCAGAGACCTAACAGTGCAGACGAGAACTTAGAGCGTCAGTAGGGCAGAGTCTAACAGTGCAGACGAGAACTTAGAGCGTCAGTAGGGCAGAGTCTAACAGTGCAGACGAGAACTTAGAGCGTCAGTAGGGCAGAGTCTAACAGTGCAGACGAGAACTTAGAGCGTCAGTAGGGCAGAGTCTAACAGTGCAGACGAGAACTTAGAGCGTCAGTAGGGCAGAGTCTAACAGTGCAGACGAGAACTTAGAGCGTCAGTAGGGCAGAGTCTAACAGTGCAGACGAGAACTTAGAGCGTCAGTAGGGCAGAGTCTAACAGTGCAGACGAGAACTTAGAGCGTCAGTAGGGCAGAGTCTAACAGTGCAGACGAGAACTTAGAGCGTCAGTAGGGCAGAGTCTAACAGTGCAGACGAGAACTTAGAGCGTCAGTAGGGCAGAGTCTAACAGTGCAGACGAGAACTTAGAGCGTCAGTAGGGCAGAGTCTAACAGTGCAGACGAGAACTTAGAGCGTCAGTAGGGCAGAGTCTGACAGTGCAGACGAGAACTTAGAGCGTCAGTAGGGCAGAGTCTAACAGTGCAGACGAGAACTTAGAGCGTCAGTAGGGCAGAGTCTAACAGTGCAGACGAGAACTTAGAGCGTCAGTAGGGCAGAGTCTAACAGTGCAGACGAGAACTTAGAGCGTCAGTAGGGCAGAGTCTAACAGTGCAGACGAGAACTTAGAGCGTCAGTAGGGCAGAGTCTAACAGTGCAGACGAGAACTTAGAGCGTCAGTAGGGCAGAGTCTAACAGTGCAGACGAGAACTTAGAGCGTCAGTAGGGCAGAGACCTAACAGTGCAGACGAGAACTTAGAGCGTCAGTAGGGCAGAGTCTAACAGTGCAGACGAGAACTTAGAGCGTCAGTAGGGCAGAGTCTAACAGTGCAGACGAGAACTTAGAGCGTCAGTAGGGCAGAGACCTAACAGTGCAGACGAGAACTTAGAGCGTCAGTAGGGCAGAGTCTAACAGTGCAGACGAGAACTTAGAGCGTCAGTAGGGCAGAGTCTAACAGTGCAGACGAGAACTTAGAGCGTCAGTAGGGCAGAGACCTAACAGTTCAGACGAAAACTTAGAGCGTCAGTAGGGCAGAGTCTAACAGTGCAGACGAGAACTTAGAGCGTCAGTAGGGCAGAGTCTAACAGTGCAGACGAGAACTTAGAGCGTCAGTAGGGCAGAGTCTAACAGTGCAGACGAGAACTTAGAGCGTCAGTAGGGCAGAGTCTAACAGTGCAGACGAGAACTTAGAGCGTCAGTAGGGCAGAGTCTAACAGTGCAGACGAGAACTTAGAGCGTCAATAGGGCAGAGTCTAACAGTGCAGACGAGAACTTAGAGCGTCAGTAGGGCAGAGTCTAACAGTGCAGACGAGAACTTAGAGCGTCAGTAGGGCAGAGACCTAACAGTGCAGACGAGAACTTAGAGCGTCAGTAGGGCAGAGTCTAACAGTGCAGACGAGAACTTAGAGCGTCAGTAGGGCAGAGTCTAACAGTGCAGACGAGAACTTAGAGTGTCAGTAGGGCAGAGACCTAACAGTGCAGACGAGAACTTAGAGCGTCAGTAGGGCAGAGTCTAACAGTGCAGACGAGAACTTAGAGCGTCAGTAGGGCAGAGTCTAACAGTGCAGACGAGAAAGAGCGTCAGTAGGGCAGAGACCTAACAGTGCAGACGAGAACTTAGAGCGTCAGTAGGGCAGAGTCTAACAGTGCAAACGAGAACTTAGAGCGTCAGTAGGGCAGAGTCTAACAGTGCAGACGAGAACTTAGAGCGTCAGTAGGGCAGAGACCTAACAGTGCAGACGAGAACTTAGAGCGTCAGTAGGGCAGAGTCTCACAGTGCAGACGAGAACTTAGAGCGTCAGTAGGGCAGAGTCCTAACAGTGCAGACGAGAACTTAGAGCGTCAGTAGGGCAGAGTCTAACAGTGCAGACGAGAACTTAGAGCGTCAGTAGGGCAGAGTCTAACAGTGCAGACGAGAACTTAGAGCGTCAGTAGGGCAGAGTCTAACAGTGCAGACGAGAACTTAGAGCGTCAATAGGGCAGAGTCTAACAGTGCAGACGAGAACTTAGAGCGTCAGTAGGGCAGAGTCTAACAGTGCAGACGAGAACTTAGAGCGTCAGTAGGGCAGAGTCTGACAGTGCAGACGAGAACTTAGAGCGTCAGTAGGGCAGAGTCTGACAGTGCAGACGAGAACTTAGAGCGTCAGTAGGGCAGAGTCTAACAGTGCAGACGAGAACTTAGAGCGTCAGTAGGGTAGAGTCTAACAGTGCAGACGAGAACTTAGAGCGTCAGTAGGGCAGAGTCTAACAGTGCAGACGAGAACTTAGAGCGTCAGTAGGGCAGAGTCTAACAGTGCAGACGAGAACTTAGAGCGTCAGTAGGGCAGAGTCTAACAGTGCAGAAGAGAACTTAGAGCGTCAGTAGGGCAGAGTCTAACAGTGCAGACGAGAACTTAGAGCGTCAGTAGGGCAGAGTCTAACAGTGCAGACGAGAACTTAGAGCGTCAGTAGGGCAGAGTCTAACAGTGCAGACGAGAACTTAGAGCGTCAGTAGGGCAGAGTCTAACAGTGCAGACGAGAACTTAGAGCGTCAGTAGGGCAGAGTCTAACAGTGCAGACGAGAACTTAGAGTTTCAGTAGGGCAGAGACCTAACAGTGCAGACGAGAACTTAGAGCGTCAGTAGGGCAGAGTCTAACAGTGCAGACGAGAACTTAGAGCGTCAGTAGGGCAGAGTCTAACAGTGCAGACGAGAACTTAGAGCGTCAGTAGGGCAGAGTCTAACAGTGCAGACGAGAACTTAGAGCGTCAGTAGGGCAGAGTCTAACAGTGCAGACGAGAACTTAGAGCGTCAGTAGGGCAGAGTCTAACAGTGCAGACGAGAACTTAGAGCGTCAGTAGGGCAGAGTCTAACAGTGCAGACGAGAACTTAGAGCGTCATTAGGGCAGAGTCTAACAGTGCAGACGAGAACTTAGAGCGTCAGTAGGGCAGAGTCTAACAGTGCAGACGAGAACTTAGAGCGTCAGTAGGGCAGAGTCTAACAGTGCAGACGAGAACTTAGAGCGTCAGTAGGGCAGAGTCTAACAGTGCAGACGAGAACTTAGAGCGTCAGTAGGGCAGAGTCTAACAGTGCAGACGTGAACTTAGAGCGTCAGTAGGGCAGAGTCTAACAGTGCAGAAGAGAACTTAGAGCGTCAGTAGGGCAGAGTCTAACAGTGCAGACGAGAACTTAGAGCGTCAGTAGGGCAGAGTCTAACAGTGCAGACGAGAACTTAGAGCGTCAGTAGGGCAGAGTCTAACAGTGCAGACGAGAACTTAGAGCGTCAGTAGGGCAGAGTCTAACAGTGCAGACGAGAACTTAGAGCGTCAGTAGGGCAGAGTCTAACAGTGCAGACGAGAACTTAGAGCGTCAGTTGGGCAGAGTCTAACAGTGCAGACGAGAACTTAGAGCGTCAGTAGGGCAGAGTCTAACAGTAGAGACGAGAACTTAGAGCGTCAGTAGGGCAGAGTCTAACAGTGCAGACGAGAACTTGGAGCGTCAGTAGGGCAGAGTCTAACAGTGCAGACGAGAACTTAGAGCGTCAATAGGGCAGAGTCTAACAGTGCAGACGAGAACTTAGAGCGTCAGTAGGGCAGAGTCTAACAGTGCAGACGAGAACTTAGAGCGTCAGTAGGGCAGAGTCTAACAGTGCAGACGAGAACTTAGAGCGTCAGTAGGGCAGAGTCTAACAGTGCAGACGAGAACTTAGAGCGTCAGTAGGGCAGAGTCTAACAGTGCAGACGAGAACTTAGAGCGTCAGTAGGGCAGAGTCTAACAGTGCAGACGAGAACTTAGAGCGTCAGTAGGGCAGAGTCTAACAGTGCAGAAGAGAACTTAGAGCGTCAGTAGGGCAGAGTCTAACAGTGCAGACGAGAACTTAGAGCGTCAGTAGGGCAGAGTCTAACAGTGCAGACGAGAACTTAGAGCGTCAGTAGGGCAGAGTCTAACAGTGCAGACGAGAACTTAGAGCGTCAGTAGGGCAGAGTCTAACAGTGCAGACGAGAACTTAGAGCGTCAGTAGGGCAGAGTCTAACAGTGCAGACGAGAACTTAGAGCGTCATTAGGGCAGAGTCTAACAGTGCAGACGAGAACTTAGAGCGTCAGTAGGGCAGAGTCTAACAGTGCAGACGAGAACTTAGAGCGTCAGTAGGGCAGAGTCTAACAGTGCAGACGAGAACTTAGAGCGTCAGTAGGGCAGAGTCTAACAGTGCAGACGAGAACTTAGAGCGTCAGTAGGGCAGAGTCTAACAGTGCAGACGAGAACTTAGAGCGTCAGTAGGGCAGAGTCTAACAGTGCAGAAGAGAACTTAGAGCGTCAGTAGGGCAGAGTCTAACAGTGCAGACGAGAACTTAGAGCGTCAGTAGGGCAGAGTCTAACAGTGCAGACGAGAACTTAGAGCGTCAGTAGGGCAGAGTCTAACAGTGCAGACGAGAACTTAGAGCGTCAGTAGGGCAGAGTCTAACAGTGCAGACGAGAACTTAGAGCGTCAGTAGGGCAGAGTCTAACAGTGCAGACGAGAACTTAGAGCGTCAGTTGGGCAGAGTCTAACAGTGCAGACGAGAACTTAGAGCGTCAGTAGGGCAGAGTCTAACAGTAGAGACGAGAACTTAGAGCGTCAGTAGGGCAGAGTCTAACAGTGCAGACGAGAACTTGGAGCGTCAGTAGGGCAGAGTCTAACAGTGCAGACGAGAACTTAGAGCGTCAATAGGGCAGAGTCTAACAGTGCAGACGAGAACTTAGAGCGTCAGTAGGGCAGAGTCTAACAGTGCAGACGAGAACTTAGAGCGTCAGTAGGGCAGAGTCTAACAGTGCAGACGAGAACTTAGAGCGTCAGTAGGGCAGAGTCTAACAGTGCAGACGAGAACTTAGAGCGTCAGTAGGGCAGAGACCTAACAGTGCAGACGAGAACTTAGAGCGTCAGTAGGGCAGAGACCTAACAGTGCAGACGAGAACTTAGAGCGTCATTAGGGCAGAGTCTAACAGTGCAGACGAGAACTTAGAGCGTCAGTAGGGCAGAGACCTAACAGTGCAGACGAGAACTTAGAGCGTCAGTAGGGCAGAGTCTAACAGTGCAGACGAGAACTTAGAGCGTCAGTAGGGCAGAGTCTAACAGTGCAGACGAGAACTTAGAGCGTCAGTAGGGCAGAGTCTAACAGTGCAGACGAGAACTTAGAGCGTCAGTAGGGCAGAGTCTAACAGTGCAGACGAGAACTTAGAGCGTCAGTAGGGCAGAGTCTAACAGTGCAGACGAGAACTTAGAGCGTCAGTAGGGCAGAGTCTAACAGTGCAGAAGAGAACTTAGAGCGTCAGTAGGGCAGAGTCTAACAGTGCAGACGAGAACTTAGAGCGTCAGTAGGGCAGAGTCTAACAGTGCAGACGAGAACTTAGAGCGTCAGTAGGGCAGAGTCTAACAGTGCAGACGAGAACTTAGAGCGTCAGTAGGGCAGAGTCTAACAGTGCAGACGAGAACTTAGAGCGTCAGTAGGGCAGAGTCTAACAGTGCAGACGAGAACTTAGAGCGTCAGTTGGGCAGAGTCTAACAGTGCAGACGAGAACTTAGAGCGTCAGTAGGGCAGAGTCTAACAGTAGAGACGAGAACTTAGAGCGTCAGTAGGGCAGAGTCTAACAGTGCAGACGAGAACTTGGAGCGTCAGTAGGGCAGAGTCTAACAGTGCAGACGAGAACTTAGAGCGTCAATAGGGCAGAGTCTAACAGTGCAGACGAGAACTTAGAGCGTCAGTAGGGCAGAGTCTAACAGTGCAGACGAGAACTTAGAGCGTCAGTAGGGCAGAGTCTAACAGTGCAGACGAGAACTTAGAGCGTCAGTAGGGCAGAGTCTAACAGTGCAGACGAGAACTTAGAGCGTCAGTAGGGCAGAGACCTAACAGTGCAGATGAGAACTTAGAGCGTCAGTAGGGCAGAGACCTAACAGTGCAGACGAGAACTTAGAGCGTCATTAGGGCAGAGTCTAACAGTGCAGACGAGAACTTAGAGCGTCAGTAGGGCAGAGACCTAACAGTGCAGACGAGAACTTAGAGCGTCAGTAGGGCAGAGTCTAACAGTGCAGACGAGAACTTAGAGCGTCAGTAGGGCAGAGTCTAACAGTGCAGACGAGAACTTAGAGCGTCAGTAGGGCAGAGTCTAACAGTGCAGACGAGAACTTAGAGCGTCAGTAGGGCAGAGTCTAACAGTGCAGACGAGAACTTAGAGCGTCAGTAGGGCAGAGTCTAACAGTGCAGACGAGAACTTAGAGCGTCAGTAGGGCAGAGTCTAACAGTGCAGACGAGAACTTAGAGCGTCAGTAGGGCAGAGTCTAACAGTGCAGACGAGAACTTAGAGCGTCAATAGGGCAGAGTCTGACAGTGCAGACGAGAACTTAGAGCGTCAGTAGGGCAGAGTCTAACAGTGCAGACGAGAACTTAGAGCGTCAGTAGGGCAGAGTCTGACAGTGCAGACGAGAACTTAGAGCGTCAGTAGGGCAGAGTCTGACAGTGCAGACGAGAACTTAGAGCGTCAGTAGGGCAGAGTCTAACAGTGCAGACGAGAACTTAGAGCGTCAGTAGGGCAGAGTCTAACAGTGCAGACGAGAACTTAGAGCGTCAGTAGGGCAGAGTCTAACAGTGCAGACGAGAACTTAGAGCGTCAGTAGGGCAGAGTCTAACAGTGCAGACGAGAACTTAGAGCGTCAGTAGGGCAGAGTCTAACAGTGCAGACGAGAACTTAGAGCGTCAGTAGGGCAGAGTCTAACAGTGCAGACGAGAACTTAGAGCGTCAGTAGGGCAGAGTCTAACAGTGCAGACGAGAACTTAGAGCGTCAGTAGGGCAGAGTCTAACAGTGCAGACGAGAACTTAGAGCGTCAGTAGGGCAGAGTCTAACAGTGCAGACGAGAACTTAGAGCGTCAGTAGGGCAGAGTCTAACAGTGCAGAAGAGAACTTAGAGCGTCAGTAGGGCAGAGTCTAACAGTGCAGACGAGAACTTAGAGCGTCAGTAGGGCAGAGTCTAACAGTGCAGACGAGAACTTAGAGCGTCAGTAGGGCAGAGTCTAACAGTGCAGACGAGAACTTAGAGCGTCAGTAGGGCAGAGTCTAACAGTGCAGACGAGAACTTAGAGCGTCAGTAGGGCAGAGTCTAACAGTGCAGACGAGAACTTAGAGTGTCAGTAGGGCAGAGACCTAACAGTGCAGACGAGAACTTAGAGCGTCAGTAGGGCAGAGTCTAACAGTGCAGACGAGAACTTAGAGCGTCAGTAGGGCAGAGTCTAACAGTGCAGACGAGAACTTAGAGCGTCAGTAGGGCAGAGTCTAACAGTGCAGACGAGAACTTAGAGCGTCAGTAGGGCAGAGTCTAACAGTGCAGACGAGAACTTAGAGCGTCAGTAGGGCAGAGTCTAACAGTGCAGACGAGAACTTAGAGCGTCAGTAGGGCAGAGTCTAACAGTGCAGACGAGAACTTAGAGCGTCATTAGGGCAGAGTCTAACAGTGCAGACGAGAACTTAGAGCGTCAGTAGGGCAGAGTCTAACAGTGCAGACGAGAACTTAGAGCGTCAGTAGGGCAGAGTCTAACAGTGCAGACGAGAACTTAGAGCGTCAGTAGGGCAGAGTCTAACAGTGCAGACGAGAACTTAGAGCGTCAGTAGGGCAGAGTCTAACAGTGCAGACGAGAACTTAGAGCGTCAGTAGGGCAGAGTCTAACAGTGCAGAAGAGAACTTAGAGCGTCAGTAGGGCAGAGTCTAACAGTGCAGACGAGAACTTAGAGCGTCAGTAGGGCAGAGTCTAACAGTGCAGACGAGAACTTAGAGCGTCAGTAGGGCAGAGTCTAACAGTGCAGACGAGAACTTAGAGCGTCAGTAGGGCAGAGTCTAACAGTGCAGACGAGAACTTAGAGCGTCAGTAGGGCAGAGTCTAACAGTGCAGACGAGAACTTAGAGCGTCAGTAGGGCAGAGTCTAACAGTGCAGACGAGAACTTAGAGCGTCAGTAGGGCAGAGTCTAACAGTGCAGACGAGAACTTAGAGCGTCAGTAGGGCAGAGTCTAACAGTAGAGACGAGAACTTAGAGCGTCAGTAGGGCAGAGTCTAACAGTGCAGACGATAACTTGGAGCGTCAGTAGGGCAGAGTCTAACAGTGCAGACGAGAACTTAGAGCGTCAATAGGGCAGAGTCTAACAGTGCAGACGAGAACTTAGAGCGTCAGTAGGGCAGAGTCTAACAGTGCAGACGAGAACTTAGAGCGTCAGTAGGGCAGAGTCTAACAGTGCAGACGAGAACTTAGAGCGTCAGTAGGGCAGAGTCTAACAGTGCAGACGAGAACTTAGAGCGTCAGTAGGGCAGAGACCTAACAGTGCAGACGAGAACTTAGAGCGTCAGTAGAGCAGAGACCTAACAGTGCAGACGAGAACTGAGAGCGTCATTAGGGCAGAGTCTAACAGTGCAGACGAGAACTTAGAGCGTCAGTAGGGCAGAGACCTAACAGTGCAGACGAGAACTTAGAGCGTCAGTAGGGCAGAGTCTAACAGTGCAGACGAGAACTTAGAGCGTCAGTAGGGCAGAGTCTAACAGTGCAGACGAGAACTTAGAGCGTCAGTAGGGCAGAGTCTAACAGTGCAGACGAGAACTTAGAGCGTCAGTAGGGCAGAGTCTAACAGTGCAGACGAGAACTTAGAGCGTCAGTAGGGCAGAGTCTAACAGTGCAGACGAGAACTTAGAGCGTCAGTAGGGCAGAGTCTAACAGTGCAGACGAGAACTTAGAGCGTCAGTAGGGCAGAGTCTAACAGTGCAGACGAGAACTTAGAGCGTCAGTAGGGCAGAGTCTAACAGTGCAGACGAGAACTTAGAGCGTCAGTAGGGCAGAGTCTAACAGTGCAGACGAGAACTTAGAGCGTCAGTAGGGCAGAGTCTAACAGTGCAGACGAGAACTTAGAGCGTCAGTAGGGCAGAGTCTAACAGTGCAGACGAGAACTTAGAGCGTCAGTAGGGCAGAGTCTAACAGTGCAGACGAGAACTTAGAGCGTCAGTAGGGCAGAGTCTAACAGTGCAGACGAGAACTTAGAGCGTCAGTAGGGCAGAGTCTAACAGTGCAGACGAGAACTTAGAGCGTCAGTAGGGCAGAGTCTAACAGTGCAGACGAGAACTTAGAGCGTCAGTAGGGCAGAGTCTAACAGTGCAGACGAGAACTTAGAGCGTCAGTAGGGCAGAGTCTAACAGTGCAGACGAGAACTTAGAGCGTCAGTAGGGCAGAGTCTAACAGTGCAGACGAGAACTTAGAGCGTCAGTAGGGCAGAGTCTAACAGTGCAGACGAGAACTTAGAGCGTCAGTAGGGCAGAGACCTAACAGTGCAGACGAGAACTTAGAGCGTCAGTAGGGCAGAGTCTAACAGTGCAGACGAGAACTTAGAGCGTCAGTAGGGCAGAGTCTAACAGTGCAGACGAGAACTTAGAGCGTCAGTAGGGCAGAGTCTAACAGTGCAGACGAGAACTTAGAGCGTCAGTAGGGCAGAGTCTAACAGTGCAGACGAGAACTTAGAGCGTCAGTAGGGCAGAGTCTAACAGTGCAGACGAGAACTTAGAGCGTCAGTAGGGCAGAGTCTAACAGTGCAGACGAGAACTTAGAGCGTCAGTAGGGCAGAGTCTAACAGTGCAGACGAGAACTTAGAGCGTCAGTAGGGCAGAGTCTAACAGTGCAGACGAGAACTTAGAGCGTCAGTAGGGCAGAGTCTAACAGTGCAGACGAGAACTTAGAGCGTCAGTAGGGCAGAGTCTAACAGTGCAGACGAGAACTTAGAGCGTCAGTAGGGCAGAGACCTAACAGTGCAGACGAGAACTTAGAGCGTCAGTAGGGCAGAGTCTAACAGTGCAGACGAGAACTTAGAGCGTCAGTAGGGCAGAGTCTAACAGTGCAGACGAGAACTTAGAGCGTCAGTAGGGCAGAGTCTAACAGTGCAGACGAGAACTTAGAGCGTCAGTAGGGCAGAGTCTAACAGTGCAGTAAAAACAAGTTGCAACAAATAACCCAAAGCTAAAAACAATTAGCAAAACATAGATACATTTATTTATTTGAGTCAACATTTTATTTGAGTCAATCAGCAGAAAGTGATAATTATTTAAGTCTATTAAGAAGTCAGGGAATGCTTAGCTTAGTTAATGAACCTACTAGGATTGCAGGAATTTCAGCTATTGTATAGATAATGTGTTTGTACGTTTTGTAAATAGGGGAGGGTTACAATATGATCTTAGAGCAAATGTTTACCATTATAATATAACTCATCATTCAACTGTTGTGTTTTCTATTGATTATATGAATCCAATTGAGAGGGATGAGGATATGCATTACTGTGAAACTGATGTGGAAACACTTTTTGTTGATCTTGAAAATGCTGATTGGGCTGATGTTTTTGAACAAATGTCTGTGTCTGATGCTTTTCAATGTTTTTTTAAATAAATTATATCTAACTATTAGTAATTGTAAGTTCCATGTAAAGGTAAACAAAAGTGTGTTGAAGCTAAAGCCTTGCACCACTAATAATTTATTGATTAGGAAGGAAATGTATAAAATATTAATGAAAAATCCTAATAATGTAAAGTTTAAACAATATTATTTTAACTTTCGCAATCGACTGAATAAAGCAATTATTTTAATGAAATAATTGGTGAGGTGTCTGATCATTTTGAAATTGCAAATGAATTCAATTCTCATTTCTTAAACGCTCCTCAAAGGTTGAGAATGCAGGTGAATAATCTTTATACAAACCGAGTACATGAGTATAACGAAGTTTTTACCCAGGGCACTCATTTTATGACATCTTTAAAGAAAGATGCAACCTACTACAACTGATGAGGTTTTAGCTACCATTCATGGCTTAAAAAACAACAAAGCACCAGGCTTTGATAGAGTTAATACAACAATGGTAAAAAATATAGCTCCTAATATTGTGTGTCTTAACATATCTTTATAAATATAGTATATCTACGGGAATATTTCCAAAGTGTCTGAAAAAAGCTGTTGTCGTCCCTATTTTTAAACGTGGGGATTCTAGGCTACCGAATTGCTGCCGCCCAATATCTCTGCTCTCTGTTTTTTCTAAAATTTTGGATAAAATTGTAAAGAAACAGCTAGTTGCTTTCTTAAATAAAAATAATTTTTTTAGTAATAAAGAGTTTGGTTTTTGAAAGTGTATATCTACTGAAGATGCTTTACTTACTTTCATGAAGTCAGTTTATAACAGATTAACAACAGTAAAAACGTACCTGCATTATTCATTGATAATAACAAAAGCTTTTGCACAATTGATCATTGAGTATTGTTAGATAAGCTTTTGTTGGCAGGTATAAGAGGTCTCTTAGCTGGTTCTCCAGTTATCTTTCAGGAAGAGAACACATATTAGTATCAATGGTGTTTTAGGCAATCCGGGTTCAATTGAGTATGGCGTTCCCCAGGGTTCTGTACTGGGGCCAATACTGTTTTTAATATACACGAATGATTTGTGTAACGGCCGTTTTAGAGGTAAACTGGTTGCTTTTTCCGACGATACAGCATTCATTTACGCAAATGATAGCATTAATACTCTCTATATGGAGATGTCGAGCGATTTGTACTTTTTAAGATTGTAGTTTGATAAAAATTTTATGATATTAAGTGAGAAAACAAATTTTATGATTTTTAGTCTCAGGAACGAAGTTAAGTTTGATTCTCCTCTAAAATTTCATGAATTTCAGTGTTTTTATCCTGGTGTTGTAAATTGTGGTGTTTGGAATTAGAAGAGGTTAACAAAATTAAGTATCTAGGATTGGTCATCGATAATCACTTGACTTGGAAGGAACATATTTTAAAACTAAAAAAGGAGATGTACATTGCCTTAAGGAAATTTTATATACTAAATCAAATGTGTCGCACAAGAAAAGTTTTAGTAAGTGTCTATCATGCTCTTATTGATTCTAGGCTCTGTTATGGAATCACATGTTGGGGTGGGTCCTACAGTTCAACTATTTATCCAATTACTATTCTGCAAAAAAGGTTTGTTAGTCTCGTTGCTGCTAAAAATAGACTTGAACATACAAGGCCAATTTTTATTGATTTACAAAATTTTCCTTTGCGTCATTTATATATTTTTAAAGTGTTGAGAGTGTTTTTTATTAGAAACTCTGGATTTTCCGTAGTAAGTGATCTGAGCTATAATTTAAGAAGGAATCAAGTTGTTTATGTACCAAATTCACATCTAACAGCTCATCAAATGTTTTATAGTAGTGCAGCACCGAGATTATTCAATATTTTAAATTATAGAATTGGAAATTTCTCATCTTGTAGGAAATTTTTGAATAACTTAAAAAATGGCCAGATTGCGGTGAAGACGACAGAAGTAAGAAGTAACTAAGAAGCCTTTAATTTCACTCCAGAAAATTAAAAATCGGCCAAGAAATCAAAACGTAGCTGACTGGACAACAAATCCCAAAGGAAACTAAGAAGTAATGTTGTTATAATTACATTCGTATATTTTTCCTGAGGCAGGAGACTAATAATCTTCACTGGTCATGACTTTTTATAATTGACACTGGACATGTTTAGTATTTTACCTGTTATTGACTTATTATTTAGTATTATCCTGATTTCTGGGAGTATTCCACCGGTGCACGCGCTAAATCGATTATACTTCAACGGTTTTTAGGTTTGGATATAGTAGACTACAATTACGCTAAGAAACATATTTGTCTATAATTGCCAGACTCGCAGTAACGGTTCCGTGCGATAATATGTTGTGCTGCATAATAATGTTGTTTTTCGTATTTTATGATCGACTCAACGACATCGCAAAGACGAATATATTCTTTAAGGGAATGTATATATATATATATATATATATATATATATATATATATATATATATATATCCTGGAGTGAATGTAAACATGGGAAGGGTAGAATTTGAGTCATCTAATGGAGAACTAGAGAGGACTGAGGCGGAAACCTGGTATGTAATCACGTTGTATTAATAAAAATGCTACCAACAAAACGCAAAATGTACTAATACAATTTTATGGCGTATTAAATGTATATTGAGTCACAATATTATGAAATATTAATTACTTTTTTAACAAATGGATAAACTGTAATAGCTCTTTAGTTACAATAAAAAGATTGTTTTAGGAGAAATATATGTTTTAAAATCAAAGTTCTTTTGCCCGATTGAGAATTGGAATGTTGGCAATATTCTCATATCAGATTTTGACGGGTATATTTTCACACGAGAATGTAAAAGTAGTCTTATCAACGGATGACTGTATCTCAAATATCAATAATAATGACTATTAGGGATTTTCTGATTCCTTTTTATAGCTAGTTAAAAAGCATATAATATTAATATTTCTATTTATCAATCGAGTAAAATCTAATACTTTAACAAATTATAAATCTCCTACAAAAATCTTTTTATCGTTATTAAATAGCTATTGTAACTTATTCATTTATTAAAAATAAGGTAAATAATATTTAAATAAATGGATATATTTCAAAGTATTATGTAATGTATGTTGTCAAAGTTATTTGACTTAAACATTAAAGCAAGATGTAGCTTAAAAACAAGGCAACAATAAAAAAGAAAGTATGCAAAGCTTATAATTGATGTGGGATTTTGGCTCCCGTTAGAGATTTGACGATATTCTTGCACGAATAAACTTGATACGTCGCGTCGGTCGCGTCGCCTGGTTGGAGGAATTACATTTATACCTCGCTTACAATTTTTACTCAGTTAACTACCTTTCGTTTTAATATTTGTATAGATTTAAATATTTTAGTTTATTGATTTGCATATGTTAACCTAGTTTATTTAGCTTATTAATTGTTGTAGCAATTAATTATTTGCAGTTAATATTTAATACAACAAATATCAAATATAATTGATATTTGTAGTTAACAAATTGTACTGCCACACCTATTTGTAAGCGGTATATTTGATTAAGACTTTAGTTTATAAGACGGCAATGAATCACAGGACAGTTATAACACAATGAACTCATATAACTATTATAGTTATTACGATAGTTTACTATAATTTATTACTATAATTTACTATAATTTCAAGTTTAGGGAAAACTCATTCACAGATTTACATAAATAAAGTGTCGTATAACATCACATGTTCGAAGTAGAATATTCAATGAGCTCGTTGTTTATACTTAGTTAAGGGAACCTCAACGCATTCGGCTGAAGGCCAGACCATTGCATAAATAAAATGAGAACAAGTTCGCACGCAGCACGCTGACGTGAGGGAAGTGAATTTCCATATAACAACTTTTAAAACTTAAAATTAGTGTAAAAACATACTTGTATTCCAATTTTTATTGAAATCTGAAAACATTGATTTTTTGGCTGTTCTGATGCTCCTGGTTTCATTTACCTGCAAAGCTGGGAATACAATTTTGCGCATTATAATGTTAGGAGAAGGTCCAGTCAGGCTTGAAAGTAGGCGTGAGGTTGCTGGGGATGATAAAAGTACTCTAACAAAGGAGTAGCAGGCTTTTCTAGTGTAAAACCCCCATAAGACAACGTACTGTGTTTAGTCGAAACACATTTTCTTTAATAACTCGGTAAATATTTAGGCTAGAATGACGAAAAAGGGTTTAAAACTTTCGTCTCACTAATTCCCATCTTTTTACATGCATTAATTTTACATTTGGGGCTTTTTAGACCCTTTTTGGGCCCAAAAACTCGAAATTCGGAAAATTAACCCCCAAAAAAGGGGTTTGGAGTTTTACGATTCTTTTGCCCAACGAACTTATCCAACTGATTTCAGAAAGGAACGTCCCTACCAAATTTGAAGTTAATCGGACAAAAAATGCGACCGCTAGAGTGCAAACACATATATATATATAAAATTTTGAACGACCCCCCAAAACGTGTTCAGGGGGTCACGTTAGGAACTTCTATGGTGGTCCCGGGCTTAAGTTTCACCGTGCGGGTCATGCTAATAGTTCACTTTCCTAAGGAAATTCACTAATAACAACTGTGTATATAAACATAATAAATAACTCAATAGTTTTACAAACTTAACATGATAACGGACTAGGAATAATCGTATCTAAAATGTATGTAATAAATATAAAATTATTATGTCTTTTGGGTAAAATGTAAAAATAAATAAATAAAATATTGAAATGTTTTACCTATTTCCACTAGATGATTATACTAGGGTGGTGGTTATAATAGAAACCACTGCTATAAATTAAAAAGACAAAATAACAATATATATTGTTAAATCTGGTCCAACTTTGCACCAGAAAATATAAAAAAAACTGAATATGAAGGCCTAAAGTTTCTTCGAGCTCTCCCAATATACAAGTTTCTTCAAGCTCTTAAATTACAAACTTTTGGAAATTTAAATAATACTAAAACAGTATTGGTGCATTATTTTTATATATTAGCAGTTTACCATAGTAAGCAACCCTGACACCTGATAATCCGACCCTTACATATCCTGGTGACCCCCTTGAAGCACTATGAACTGTCCATCGCTGAAACCCACGGACATGAAGCTCAAGAAACAAGAACAAGTTACAAGTAACTCAGCTTTGAAACAACACCTTAACACTACGTCGTTTGAGTCCTACTTAAGCTCAGTTTTAACGTTTTTCCCTTGACATAAAACGATCTCTAATCCCAGTCTAACATATTTTATAGATTTAAATATGGGTCTTAAACAACGTCATATTAACCCCTGTTTTTTCCATCAGGCAATGATTTTTATGAATTTTTAATTACTGCTACTTTTATTTTGTATTCATATAACTATCGGTACTTTTTAAGGTAATCGTCAAAACTGTGATGGGAAAACGAGCAGATGGGAGATTTGCTGAGGAGTGACTCATGTTACATCCATTTTATGCAGAATATCATTTGACGACGGACCTTTTAAACAAAAAAATGTTATCGTTAGGATAACGTATATGGATTACAATACCCAGTCGCAGCAAACCTGCATACTCAGCGAATTTCCAATGGAGATGTAAATGTCTTAATACTACATCAAGCTACTTATCAAGTTTTATAAAAATATATTCACAAATAAGCGATATATACAATTTTCATTATTCTCCATAAGAATAACATTGGGTCTGAGTACGCAGGTTTGCTGCAACAAGGAACACAAAAAATGGGTTTTTATGCTAATATCAATATAACTGAAGTAGGTGAAGTCATATACCAGTTTTTATTAATTTATGTTCATAATTAAGGGAGACATAGCATTTAATTATCATCCATAAGAATAATATGGGGATGAGTACGTAGGTTTGCTGCTACGGAATCCTTTGGCAAAAAATTATTTTTTTGAGCAAATATCAATAGATCACAACCAGATGAAGCCATATACCAAGTTTCGTCAGTATACTTCATAAATAAGCGAGATATAGAATTTTTCTTTTCCTCCATAACATTAGACAACGTACTGTGTTTAGCACTTTCAATATCTCGGTAACCTATTGACGGAGAGAAATGATGAAAATACCGAATTGTGTGTTTTTTTAAGCTGAATCCAATGGTGAAAACTAAAATTTAACTGTTTTAAATATTACATGTAAAAACTTCAAAAAACCCATTTTTGGGGTACAAACGCCCTCCCAAAATACCCCTTCGGGTAGAGCGATCTGGCTGGTTTTCGAACTTAAAGTCATAAATGTTGCTTTACACGTTTATACAAAATTTCATCAAGATCGGATCATTTTTACGATAGTTATCGTGCTCACGGGCATATATATATAGTTTCGAACGAATGGTGTTTTTTGGGTCTGGGGACCTCAAAACGAAAAGTCATCATGGTCCTGGGCCTAGGTCTTACCATGCCGACTACGGTAATAGCTTCTTCCCTATAGGGGAAATTCGCTAAAATCATATTTGTTGTTTTACGATGGTTTTTTACCTCAGTTTTTACTGTAATAAATACCAAAATAACTTAAAATAGTTATTTATTGCTTATGGTTATAAATTTGGTGTACGGTTTTTTTAAATTGTTGTATGTCCTGTTTTTAGGAGGATAGTTGAGAAAATATGAGTAATGTCATATACCAACCCCAAATCCATTTACCCTCACATTCAAGCACCGGAACCTGGAAGTTATTCAAATGTCAATGAAAGAGTAATTCTACATTACTGGCACTAACGCTGTCAGAAGCATGCGTTCATATCAACCATTCCGCCAGATAATAAGAATATTAGACCAATATTATTTCTCCCATATTTTGGGGGACAAGTTTTAAAATCACTAAACATACTGTTTAATAATCTATAAATAAATAAATTTAAAGCCAGATGGATATTTTGAGGTAAAACATGTACTTGCGTTATATTTGAAACTGTATTATGCAAGAGCCCAATGTAAATTTGGTTTCATTGATTCTGACTCTAAATTCATTAAATTGAACTTGATATTTTTGTCACGAGTTCTCGAAGGGATGACCCTAAATTATGGTTAAAACTTAATAAGCTTCGTCTGTACTACTTTTTATGCCGGTACTGCCAAAAACAACCACATCGTTTATCGATAATTACACTCATTAGTCTTTTCAACTAGTTTTTTTTTACTACGTTAAATTCCCGCAGACTCCAAACACACAATAAATGACGTTCTTATCCTAAGATACCTTACATATGGTGTGCAAAATGATGCTGCTTTGCTGGCATCCTGAGTCTGCTTAAAGTGCCGGAAGCAATAACAGTAAAGGGACCTTAACCTCTCCCATTTAAATTATATTGTAAATGTTAAGGTGTAAGGTGATGTAATTTTCATCATCTGTAAGCGTTTATAAAAATGGGTTATCTTCTTAAATTAGCATTATATATTATATAAGGTATATTTTTATTGTAATCAATAAAACAAGAAAAAAAGGTCGAATTCAAATCCCATTTTGAATTTAATGCGATATTTTCTGCTCTCCTCATATATTTCCTCACAGATGATAATTCCCTCTTTTCTCCCTTTTTCTGTGGCCAATAACTTTTCAAATGTAATGTAAGCATTGATACCCACCTACAAGATAAGTAAGACTAATATTATTTTATTTTAGCCAATACGATCATGACCGATTATGATATGACTGCGGGCCTAACTTTCTGGAAAATCACCCAAGTTCCATGGTAACCAACCATTATTAAAGGAAAGGTTATTCAAAATAAAGATTTTAAACAGTGGAAAGGTGAAGACGTTATCACAACGTCTTTTGAAAAAAATCATATTACCATAAGTTTTGTCTACATTATTAATGAGTTCAGTTTTTAAAATGCGGAGTATTGAAAATAACGTATTTAACAAGTACTAACAAATTTTAAAATAACATTATAATCAATTATCTAGTATGTTATTGATAAAATCTTTTAAAAAGAGCCAAGTAAGTTTAAATTTTAATTTTCATAAATCACCCGGGGTTTGCACTAAGAATTAAATTAATTGTTCCAACCCTTTTGGGATTACTTCTTCAAAGCAAATCCCTCTGATTTTCTCTCTATTTTTATATCTTCTAAAATAATATGAATTTTCTTACTATAAATTACCTTTGTTGAATCATTTTATCTATTAACCATTAATATTTACTGCTTTTACCTGGGTCAAACGAGCCGGATGTTTATGTAAAGTGAGGATATTGAAAAAATAACATATTTCATGAGAAGTACAAAAAATAAGTTGATTTAATTTATAATTATTAAATAAACTGTAATCATAACTATTAAATATTTATAAATAGTGGGTGCACGTCTAAATTTCACGGTTATAATTAATAAGTTAAGTCAATTAGTTAATAATAAGTTGAGTAATCTTACGCTATCCTCTAGGAGCAATCGCCAACAATGAAATACCTGCAGTTTTTAATATAAATCTACTGAAAATATTACAATTTATGAAAATACACCTTTAAATGTGGTACGATACAGTTTAAAAGTCACAAAACTAAATGTTAACACTTAACAAAAATTAATTTTTATATGTGTACTCTGTCATTTTCAGCTGTCTAATGAAAATCACAGAGTCAAGATTATAATCAGCGGATCTTTTCGGTTATGTGTCAACAATCTGTAAAATCGTTTTATTTAATAAAAAAAATAAAAACTTCTTTCCTTTATTCTGGCGTACAGAATAAAAGTATATATTATAGAATCTGTTGAAATAGATCCCTATCTTGATGCCATCGGGGCCACAAAAATTACATAAATATGAGTCAAGCATCGAGCGGTGCTTGCCGCACTGAACTTTATTACGTTATTTAGCTAACCTCCAATAACTCTCTACAGTTTGTGTATGCGCACCAGAGTCGAGATCAACGAAATACTTATATATTTGAGAGTGACTGTTTGGTGGTTATAACCGTGTCTATACAACTGATTGTACGATTTTCATTGGTTAGATATTAGAGTTGTACCAGGAAGTACATATTCATAACATACATAATCATACATAACCATAACATAACATACAAAACAGTTACAACACTGGTAACCCCTCCACGCACTGACAGGAATCAGACTGCCGGCTGGCGGCTCGGCGCCGCGCCGCGCCGGCGGGCAGTTGTCCAGCCGTTGCCGTCGAGTCGCGTTATCATCTCGCTTTATCATGTAGTACCTAACTTTTCCCCCTTCTTTGGACATCAATTGCTCATGTTTATAGTTTATTTTCATTAGACAACACCTCCTACAACACATGTAATGTTTGGAGGTTTTTTTGCATTGTTGACAAATAACCGAAAATATCCTAATCAGCGGCTTGTTTTTAACACAACTATAAATACAAATCTATACACGACTATAAATCTCACTAAAACGGTTAGTAGACATTTAAATTTTGTATAATTTAACAAAATTTATAGGATAAATTGATAAATATGACAATATTGGGGAGTATCGCAATGTTTAAGCTTCAAATTGGTACACATTCCATAACCACACGTTACCTGGTTTTCTCAAACTAAGGCTGAGTTCCTAGTTAAAAATACTCCCATATAAATGGCATTGGAAAATTTGCAGACTTCATACTTTATCATTTAACAAACTTAAAGGGAGAAAATCAACAATCTGACAATTGTAGGTATTATCGGAATGTTGAAGCTTCAAATTAGTAACTCGGATGAAATATAAATGGATAGCAATGGACAAAAACTGTGCCGGTCCCCGAGTCCGCTGGGTGGCAAAAGGGCCCGAGCTGGCCGCCGCCGCTGCGCCGTGTTAAATTAACTTTAATTATGTCTCGCTGTGACCGTCTACTAATACTCTAATATTTTAAAAGCTATACACATGGAAACATTACATATTACAGAATCTAATGTTATGAATATTATTGGTAAAACAAATCGAGAATATTGTTTTTTTTCTTTAAAAGAAATTAGGCTTCACGCGGCGTGACATTATTTTAATTATGTCTCACTGAGAGCGACTGTTGCAACTTAAATCGGTTAAAACTTAGACTAATGGAAATATTACGTTCTAAAGAATCTAATCATGTGAATCTGATTACTATAATAAGATAAAAGCCATTTTTTATCTTTGAAAGAAGTTTGAGTTTGCGCGCCGCAATCGAGACCGCAACGTGACTACTATTACGACTATCTGTAACCAGCTGCTAACATTATGATTGATTAATACCCGTGTAGCAGAAAACCTTCCTACTCGGCGAATTTACAGTGCTTATATATGTATCTTAATACCACTTAAAGCCACATACCAAGTTTCATCAATATTGAATGAATTATTTATGACATTTTAAAATTATTCTCCATAAGAATAACATGGCGTCTGAGGACGTAGGTTTGCAGAAAAAAGGTACACAAAAAATTGATTTTTATGAACATTTTCTTATAACTCAACTAGGTGAAGCCACATACTAAATTGTATTAATTTATGTTCATAATTAAGGGAGATAACATTTGAATTATTCCCGATAAGAATAACATTTGAATTATTCTCCATACAAATAACATGGCGGCTGAGTAAGTAGGTTTGTTGCTACGGGAGCTATCAGAAAACAAATCTTTCGTGTAAATATCAATAGACCACAAAAGTATGAAGCAATATACCAAGTTTCGTCAGGATAAGTTGATAAATAAGCAAGATATAGAATTTTTCTTAATCTCCATAAGGATAACATTAGACAACGTACTGTGTTTAGCATTTTCAATATCTCTGTAACCAATTGACGTAGATCAATGATAAAAGAACCAAATTGTTTGTTTTTTAAGCTGAATTCAATGGTGAAAATTAAAATTTGATTTACTAAAACATTATATGTAAAAAACTAAAAAAAAAAACATTTTTGGGGCACAAAACAGGCCCAAAATACCCCTTTCGATAAAGCGATCTGGCTGGTTTACGAACTTAAAGTCATAAATGTTGCTTTACATGTTTGTACCAAATTTTATAAAAATCGGACTATTTTTACGAGAGTTATCGCACCCACGGTCACACACACACACACAAACACACACGCGCGCGCGCGCACACACACACGAGTAGGCTACCCGGTCGTTCAGCGCTAACATTGTTTTATATGAGAAAACGTGTAGCCAACCTAAGAAAATTGCAAAACAAAAAACATGACCTACATACCAGTGGTACCAACCGTAGTTATATATATAAAGATGTATAATAAGGTAGTTATATATATAATGATGTATAATAAGGTTTTATATATATATATATATATAAAGATGTAGTTATGTCACGCTTGTAATGTAAGACACAAAATACCTGCAGTATTATAATGTAAGAGAGAGCAGCCCGCATCGCCGGGTCGCGGTTGAGCGATCAAGCTTATCGCCTGCCACAAATCAAATCGGGACAACGACGCCCCGGTGGCCTCGCGTAATGACATGAGTTATGATCGACCAAAACGTCGACTCATGTCATTAATACTAGTGATACTCATGTCATTAATACTAGTGATCAATCAGTGACATCTGGTTATGGAACCGCCAAGTGACTATCGTATGGTTACTATCTATCATAGTTGAGCGTTCCTTACGCAACTGTGTGACTCTACTCAGCCGATTTCAACCAGCAACTTTAGTCCGTACCAGGCATTGGACCACAACACATCACACACACCAGGTAAGTAAGTAAAAAATCATTTTAAAAAAGAACATTTATTTATTTATTCCTTAGTTGTAATACAGAATTAAACACTTAAGCTGAACTGTTATTAAAACTTAGTAAAATGTATTAAATTGCAAATTGTGTAGACTTCAAAAAATTTCTATAGCTTAAATAGTTTTTCTTTACAAATAATTTATAAAAATGTACTTTACGTTTTTGAACAATTCAAGACTTACTTTAATACAATATTATACAGTGAAACAAGGTAGGACTTTAAACTGCCTTAGGACTTAGAAAAAATAATTTTAATTTACCATAATACAATATTATACAGTGAAACAAGGTAGGACTTTAAACTGCCTTGGCACTTAGAAAAAACAATTCAAGACTTACTTTAATACAATATTGTGTAGACTTCAAAAAAATGTCTATAGCTTAAATAGTTTTTCTTTACAAATAATTTATAAAAATGTACTTTACGTTTTTGAACAATTCAAGACTTACTTTAATACAATATTATACAGTGAAACAAGGTAGGACTTTAAACTGCCTTAGGACTTAGAAAAAATAATTTTAATTTACCATAATACAATATTATACAGTGAAACAAGGTAGGACTTTAAACTGCCTTGGCACTTAGAAAAAACAATTCAAGACTTACTTTAATACAATATTGTGTAGACTTCAAAAAAATGTCTATAGCTTAAATAGTTTTTCTTTACAAATAATTTATAAAAATGTACTTTACGTTTTTGAACAATTCAAGACTTACTTTAATACAATATTATACAGTGAAACAAGGTAGGACTTTAAACTGCCTTAGGACTTAGAAAAAATAATTTTAATTTACCATAATACAATATTATACAGTGAAAAATTGAGGACTTTAAACTGCCTTGGCACTTAGAAAAAACAATTTTAATTTACCATAATACAATATTATACAGTGAAACAAGGTAGGACTTTAAACTGCCTTAGGACTTAGAAAAAATAATCTTAATTTACCATAATACAATATTATACAGGGAAACAATGTGGGACTTAGAAAAAATAATTTTAATTTACCATAATACAATATTATACAGTGAAACAAGGTAGGACTTTAAACTGCCTTAGGACTTAGAAAAAATAATCTTAATTTACCATAATACAATATTATACAGGGAAACAATGTGGGACTTAGAAAAAATAATTTTAATTTACCTTAATACAATATTATACAGTGAAAAAAAATTGGGGACTTTAAACTGCCTTGGCACTTAGAAAAAACAATTCAAGACTTACTTTAATACAATATTATACAGTGAAACAATAATTTACAAATTTACAATAATTTAAAAAAATACAACATTAAAAAAAACCTAATAATTAAAAAACAACCTCGTGCGGCTGTTAACAACAGTCCTGCAAAAGGGGCAGCAGGTGACCCGGCGGCTACAAGCCGGGCACAATGCATGCCCACAGGGGTGGAGGGCTACCGTTGGGAGGGCACTTATACATATTTGGCACACAATGTACCTCGGCTGTTCTGTAGGAGGAGGCGTGCCACGGATAATAAGATTATCCATCCTCCTGTCATTATAGGTGAGGATCCTCTCCATGGTGGCACGGAGCTCCTCCCACACAGCCGGAGCGATCTCCCGGATTTGGTCGATCTCCGTGTCCTCCAAGGCGTTCCGTGACAACGTCAGCGCTTCAGCCAGCTCTGTCCGGACGGCCGCGATCCGGTTGACGATGCCCGGAACATCCTCGGTGGTGTTTGTCCCACGCTCCTGAAAACCACATCAGGTAAGAATCTATTCGTAAAGTTAATTATTATCTTGTCCCACGCTCCTGAAAACC
This sequence comes from Allygus modestus, assembly GCA_963675035.1. Lineage (NCBI taxonomy): Eukaryota > Metazoa > Arthropoda > Insecta > Hemiptera > Cicadellidae > Allygus > Allygus modestus. The sequence goes on from OY776113.1 coordinate 167,373,648, forward strand.
ACATCAGGTAAGAATCTATTTTAAAGTTAATTATTGTCCTATATCTTACAAACGAATGACTTGGAACCTTACCATTTCAAAAAGCCGCATCCTCAGCCGTAACAGGCCTTCCTCAAAGCGACAGACGGCGCAATCGGCAGGGGGGTCGACCGCGGGCATTCGTTCCTCACACCTTAAATTCTGAAACATTACAAATTAAATATAATACAAGTTTACAAAACAAAACAAAAAAAACAAACCCTAACCCCCGATAAAGATACTTACAATAGGTTCAACCCGTCTTGACGGTCCCGCTACCTCCCTTGCACCGGTGCTCGGCCTGTTCACCCTCTCCTCCAAGGCAGCAATGTGGACTTCCGGTATTGACTTAAAAAAACAAAACGATCAATTATCACAAGGTACACACACACACACACAGTAAAAAACACAACAGTATAACAAAATAAAAAATTACCAAAAGTCTGGGAGCTCTCGAGCCCGAGGGAAAGGCGAATACGTCCCCCTCCACCCTTGCACCAACCTCGTCCCGATCAGCAAACGGAATTGCAGGCACCGCCCTAATCCCAGTTACGTTCTGCCCCTGTAAATAATGTTTATATTATTATTATAACTAAAACCTAAAATGTATATCAAACATACGCAACTGTTAAACCTTATTACTTACAAGACTATGTAGTGAAGGTCTGCTAGACCAGGAGGGGAGTACCCTTGAGGGTGTAGGGCTGTTTGGTCGAGCCCTGTCCCGCCGACGCACATCCTCCTCCTCCATCCTTGCACCTGTTACATTCTGCCCCTGAAAAAAACAGAGACCGTTAACACCATCATTAAAACCTATGACTAAAAAAATACTTTAAACAATACGACGATACTAACCGTATAGTGTAGATGGCTTATCAGCGTCCTCGCGCTCGTTTCCTCTGAGTGGATAGAAACCGGTCCACCAGATGTTATCCGTAGAGGGGGTTCGGCCAGGTGAGGACGCCTTACCGGTTCACCACCCCTCTGTAAATAAAAAACAAAGGTATCAGATACCCATACAATACAATACAATATCAACACCATACCATACTCATACCATACCAAAACATACCATTAAGCGTGTGAGGCACCAGCCGTCCCCAGCGATAATGGCCCTCTCTCCAAACGAGTACAACCCCGTCTCGTAGGTGTTCCTAATTTCCGCCCATAGCTCGAGTCTCCGCTGAGTAAAAGTTGACTCTGTCACCTGGCGGTACCGTGGCGGAAATCTGACGCTTCTGGGGTTGTTCTGAAAACAAAATACAATTAGTGTAATAAAATACCCGTACTTAAAACTATATACTCCCCCATACACCAAAATACTTACTGCACGTATAGAGAGCAGGTATCCATCCTCGCTGATAAAATACTGGGACTCGCCATCACTACCGACGAGCTGAAAAAGAAAATATAAAATCAATTATACAATTCTAAAAATAAGCAAGTGGAAAAAAAACAAGTACCTATATAATAATAATTAATCACCTCAGTGTTAGCCTGATGAACCGCATACGTCGTAATTGGGGTATCGGGCTGGGGGCGTGGAGACCGGTCCCTTACCTGAAAAAACAGTATATTGTAATTTATCTTATTATTTTATTGTTTACTACATTATTAACGCTAAAAATCACATAGCAATGATATGTCCTTACCGAGGTGCCTCGTCTAATAATATTAGGCATCGTCCGCCTGACAGGAGATGCTGGCCTCTGCCACTGAAAAAAAACATTAGAGTTAGAGAAAACCACAAACAACCCCTAACCTCTACGTGCAAGTATTGCTAAATAAGCTAAATAAAAAAATATAAAACTTACAGTTCCTAACTCTCGCATGCTAGTCTCTATAAGCTCAGGACTTACACCAAGATCATACTGCAACAGATAAATAAAATCAAATTTAGACTTACATTTTCTAAACCTTGAGAGATCGCCTCCCGGGCCTCAGGGCTTAGACCGGCAATATCGTCCTGTAACAAAAAAAACACAAACCAAATAATATTATTAAATAAATAAAAAACTATAAACGTTGAAAAAAACACGGAATAAAACCCATACTAACCGTAAACCTATTTCTGGTCAACAAACTGCCGTCATCAAGGAAGGTCCGCGAGGTCTCGATATATACCCCAGACTCGCCAGACAATCTTAACATTTGTGTTATCCTTCCGTTATATTCTTCCTAAACACATAAAAACATGTATAAACAAACGCTGTTATAAAGGCTAATATAATCATAACGAATATAAAAACTAAATAAATTAACCCACCTGAGATATGGATTGTAAACCGCTAACCGTAGAAGACCCACTCTGAAAAAATAAAAAATTATAATTAACCTCATTTCAATGTAAAACCTAAACTCTTGTATTTAAAAAAATATTTGTAAGTACGTTTTTTTACCTGTTGTGACAGGCGCTGGGATAAACTGCTCAGTCCCGAACCGCTCTGAAAACAAAAAAATAAACTGTCTAAGTATACACATTCTATTAATACTAACCCTACCATAAAGTTTAAAAAAAAGAGAAAACAAATTACTTACTGCACGTATAGAGAGCACGTCAAGATCATCAGCAAAAAACATGTCCTGACTAAGAGGTTGGGGTGTTTGGTCACCATCTTGAGGAGTCGTCGATGACAGATCCTGAAAAAAATTTATTAACTAAGTAAACTACTAAATTTATAGTGGGTAAATCTATAGTGTAATTGTTTGAGACTTTGATTACCTGATTATTGGGCGGGATGTTTTCATCTTGGTCGAAACCAATCACCAAGCGAAGGCAAACGAGAGCTAAAACTTGGAACAACATGATAACTAAAACAATCACTGCAGAGTGCATAGTACCACAACACCGGGCCAGAGGCCCGTATTTATACGCAATATCCCTTCCAACACCGGTGTAAACAGCCGACCAATCACAGCCCGCAGATTCCGTGAGTCCCGTTAGCCACGCCCCCACACTGTGCTCCTCTCTCAGTTAGCCGTGATGTCGCCTCCGAGCTTAACTCAACTTTGCTGCCAGCAAATCTGTTCAGACCTCCCTAGACTTTTCCAAATTCAAAATTTAGACGTACCATTTTTAATTAAACAATTACTAATATCAGAACATCACAATCATTGCTGGATTTTAAAACAACATTTTCATTATTTTGAATATAACTTATTAGAGACTTGTTCAAACTGCTTCTGGGTAAGTTTAAAGTAATGAAAGGTAATCAAATCCTTTATTAGTTATTATTGTTGTTTTATTCTTGCTTTTATGTTACAGGGAGACGACTTGGTAAATGAAACGAGGTACACCAAGGTGGAGTCGATAGGATATTCGCTCTCCGAGCCTCGACCTCCGCTCCAAAGGTGCATTGCCTGCTGGAAGCGGAAACGGATAAATCCGATCCTCATCCGCTGCTACTGTCTCAACTTTGAGGCAAACGAGACGGAAGAGGCCTGGACTGCGAAGACCCTCCGTTCCCTGGACTGTAGGTGAGTACAATTACATCAAAAGCGTTTCACTGTAAAAACACGTTTTTTAATCCACATGTCGTTATGCGGGCGGTATGACGGTTAGGGCGCGCCCCTTGAGTTAGTCGCCGGACCGCATCGCCGAGTCACGCTTGGCTCGACCGCCCACAGTGTTTGTAGCAGCGTCGTCTCAGTCTGCACCATGGATTCGCCGTGTACAGAGTCCACGGTGTTTTGTGGTAGTTTTGAGCCCTTTTTCAGATTCGGGTTTTGTAGTGACGGGCACTGTGTCGAAGTTACCCCACATTTTAGACTAACGTACCACTATTGTAATAATATTATATCGTGCGCTACTTTAATCTACTCGTGGAAGCTTGACTACAAGTGCCTCGCGTGTGAGTACGAGTTCTCCACAGATTGGGTAATTTACACGTTATAAAGGTATGTTGTTTTTTAAACTATAATTTTGAACGCTCGCGTTTCCACACCACGGTAAGCCTTTAGGCTAGGCCGTAGGAGCGTCGGCGCGTTCTTTTTGGTTACCCAGAGCTTCCCCTGGAGGCCTAACCTCTGGGGTGAGAGGCCCCAACCATCGCCTCTCACTGTGGTAGCCACTCCATAACAAAATGCTACCTCCTTTTTTATATTTTTGTTCTCTGTTTACCCCAATAGGCTATTTACTAAGACTGTGTCCTTTCATTTTAGCCTAGAAAATAGACAGAAAATTTTTTTACTTTATATTTTTTTTGTCGCGCTTTTCAATCCGCTTTTCCCTGACAGTCGGAGGATTACAACAAACGGTTTCACGGTTTTTTAGGCCAACCTCCCCACACCCCTGGACTTACAAAGGGTTTAACCCTGCCTGATGAGTGAGCGACTGCCGGACCTTATTTTTTATTAGGCCCCACTCGAAAATATTTTTCGAGCGTAGTACTTTGCGGACTTCAAAGCGCAGTTTTCATTTTTATTTTTATGTATAATGCAAGCTACTGTAAAATCATCATCTATATACAAACTTTCATTTATTTCTTTAACATTAGGGTGAAATTCCCGAAGAAATTGAGCCTTTTCCAAACCTTTTGTGTAAATAGTTTCAAAAGGCTTACAGAGTGAGCTTAAAAGCTCCTCACTATACTCTACTTCGCCATCGTCCCACTTAATGTGGTGATAATGACGAGTCAGCCAGCGGGCTGTTCTTTTCATCTTGCTATTTAAACAATCAAAGCTGTATGGAGGTCGGAACACAATCTGTGTTCTATACGACCTCCCAACTATAGCAAGTTCTTTAATAATAAATCTATTTGTATTGCTTTTGAAGCCGTGGAATTGAACTATAGCTTCCATAATAAAATTTCCTGATATAAACGGTCGGCTACGTGAGGTGGTAATTGATCTGTACAGGTTTCAGCATCGGTTAAAACCTGATTAATATAAACCTGTATAATATCCTCAATATAAAATAATTGCAATACCTCGCGACCAATTAAAGGAATATTTTTTACAAGTTGATCCCACTCGTGATGGTTAAGAGCCAAGGAGTGTTCTCCATCAGAGACACAAACGTACTGATGCCCAAAAATATTGTTAACCTTTATGCTAGGCCCCGCGTCTATAGTTATGAAACACTGATAATTCCCCAATAAAGCCAAAGTTACTTCGTTAAACCTGTCAATTAGTTGACAGAAAGAATCGTAAGACCAAAACACAACACCTTTTCTCCCTTTAATCAATACACCCAGACTATTGTCTCGACTTTTAAAAATACCCGTCACAATACTTTTAGTTAATTCGGGGTCCAAGAAATGGACTGACTTTAAAAATACTCCAGTCATTAAATCTATTGGCTCTTTACATTTAGGAATGATTATAAATTCTTGCAAAGCCATATTTAATATTCGTCTTCTGAAGTCTCGCTATTATCAAAATCTGTACACCAATTAACAATAATGCTATCAGCCCCCGAGGGTAGTTGAAACTTTGCACTAGCGGTATTAAATACACAACAGTCTAAGTAATCCGTTTTGATTAAAAGCCCGTCTTTAAAGTATTCAATCTTAACACAACCGTTGTAACCCATGTTTACCCAACGAGTTCAAGAAAGAGACTGATTAATTATCTCTTTTGGACATATAAATGTATCTTTTACCCCCACCCCTTTGATTAAAATATGAGTCACGTGACCCTCAGGGTCCACTGTTTAAAAATTACTCGGGAAATCTTTTCTTCTGTTAATTTGATACGTCTCAAAAACCTGGCTCGGTCCCGTGCCATGAGTTCCCAATCTGATTTCCTGTCTTCTTCTGGCAAACTGTATATTTCTGTAACTACCGGGTTGGAAAAACTAACTCGAGATTTTCCTGACATCTCCCGTTATAGGCTTATAGGAATAATGTATATCATGTAGTAAAAGGCAGTATGCCCAAGTATTACCTGGAAAGGCCCTTTTTGTTGTAATTTCGAGCCTTACGTCTACAGGCCCTGTTTTAATAGTATCGTCCTGTTTTGAACAGTCAATTACATACAGAGGACACTTTGCTTTAAAATCGTCAAAATTTAATATAGGCGAACCGATTCTTCCATAATACGAGTTTTGGAAGGCAGCAAACATATCATACATTAAAGTAATATTTCCTCGAAGGTTATCGTACGGGTAAAAGTTTGAGTTTAAATAAAGTTTTACATCAGTTAGGTTGCAGGCATCAAATTGTGACATGTCCTTTGTTAAGTCGTTTTTTCTGTCTGTTTGAAAGGCGAGTACGATATACCTGGGCTTTTCTGTCTGAGTAGACGTTTTCAGTGTCCAGGAGAATGTCTCCGTACTCGGAAGGTTCGGGTATTCAATCATGTCCCACTGGCGGAAGGGAACATGTATTGCAGGGTCTTTCTCTATATATTTGTACAGTTTTAATTTTTGAGCGTCATTGATTGTTATGTGAGGTATACGCCAATAAATTTTTTCTAATGTTAAATCTAAAGTACCGGCGTTCGCTAACTTTACAGCGTTAATATCTGAAGCCGAGCGTAAAAGTATCAATTCCTGTTTTACGTTCACTAGCACCTTTTTGTAATCTTCGGCAGACCCTAACAAATGTTTTAATGGGATCGAATATACAAAATCTGTTACTTTTTCAGAATTACCAGGGCCTAGCCAGCAGGCGTTTTTAAAAGTATTTTTTTCTTCCTCGCGAATGGACAGGATATTCTTTAAAGTTGTAGTAATACCAACATTTCTCGTTCTGTCAATCTCCTTGCCACAAATCTCGTACCGGATTTCTTCAAACATAAAGGCCACTGCGTTATTTACAAAGGAAACATCCTGAGGAGTCCCGTCCGTCTTTTTAGCGCTGACTTTACCGTGAATTACAATAAAGCTTTCAAAAGGCGCAGTTATTATATCTTGCTGTAATATTGGTATTCTTATTTCATCATTATTATTGAAAGTAGAATTTGCATAGGGTAAGTGCGTGTGAAATTCCATCCCTGTTATCAAATCATCGTATACAGCCGGGCTGTCTATCGCCAATAGCGCCATTTTTTATTACTTTAAAACCGATAGAACGAAGAAACGATATGTTTTTACACGTTAACACCTTGGCTTTCTGAACACTACTGACCGACTGCCCCGTAGGCATTCCCCTAAATAGTAGCCCCATTACTCTGTCTTAAATGTAGTCTAATCGAGATTCTTTCTCCGCGAAAGTTAACAAGATTACCGTCCTGGTCTTTTATGGACACTGTTAAGGTATTGATCCTTTGACTGATTACCGGTAAGTAAATCACGTTTCTCGGGAGCTCGACTATTTTATACCCCGGTGGTTCGGCCGGGTAAAACTCGTGTATCACATGACCCTCGACTCCGTTTAGGTACGACCCGCGTGTGACATTACATTCGACCCGTATTGAATTAACTTTAATTATATCCACAGGCAGTTCAGAAACATGATGTTTATTAGCCTCGTATATTTGTTTTTTGTAGCCCAAGAGTGTTCCCAATGAATGTTCTTTAGTAAAGTCAACTTTTTCAGAGCAAAATATTGTAACTTTTAAAGTGTTATTATTTGGCTTTAACGTAAATGTTACTTTTTTCTTCGGCAGTTGAGACTGTATGTATTTTTCAATGTCCTCGATCTCGTAAGAGCCCTCAGGAATTGTAATACTTTTATCATCACCGTAGTAAAACTTATCATTAATGCCTTTCTCAATGTTTGGTATAGAATTATAAGTGGTCAGTTCAATTAAACCAAGTTCCCATTCACCCTTGCTAACATCTATGGGAAATGCTAGCTCGTGGGATAGAACACTAGTTGATCCCGTGAGACAAAACATTATAATTACAGAGAAACTTTAAACAAAGATGTCCGCAAACAACTGAGTCAAAAGTCTGTTGTCTTTCGTAATTATAGTAAAGTTCACAGCCCGCCAAGTATCGTGAGATTTCTGGTGGTGGTCTTAGGTTTCCAAAACTGTCATAATAATAGGCTTTCTTATTAATCTTTTTATAACAAACCCAGTGGGTACCTTGATTAGCTGTACTGTCCAGGTTAACTATAGCAGATTCACATTTTTTGGGGCGTTTCGGTAAACTGTCCCTCATGTAAACCCCTCTAAAGTTAGGAATCTTTAATAACCTCGCGTATTTGATTAAATCGTAATTTGTTAGCGGTTTTACAGGTATCGAGATGCTTTTTTTTTTTTCGTTCGCCTTTTTCTCCCCTTACCTGCACCTCTCTTACTACCCGCACCATCCTTCCTATAAGGCCTAAGATACAACCCTCTGCCCCGAGGACGTTTAACGGGGCGTTTCTTTTTACGGCCTCCCCCCAATTTTGATTTTGCTTTCATGGCCGTGGTGACTGCCCAAGCAGCGGCTTTCTCACCAACACTGGCGTTACTAGACTTGAATCTTTGCCAAGCGCGTTCCGCCAACTCTTTGTCAGCTTGCCTTCGCCGCTCGCTGTCGGAATACCGCGAGTATGCTATGTCGTGGACCTTACAGGCCTCGTCCAAACCGTTTATTCCTTTGTCTCCTCTTGCCAATCTCTCTTTTAATCTCGTGCCAGGACCGCAAAATTGATATCCTCCAGGCAAATGTAATTCAACAGGTAGGAGGTCTATGGCCTTATTAAGAACGGATGAAACAATACCTCCACCTCGTACGACCGCTAGCTTACGTCTGAGAGGTTTCCTTCTGTTTTTAGCCATTTATTGTAAATATCTAATAACCTCGTAGAGTTTATTTAGTAGTGACTCACGTATACACGGGATATTTAAAACTTCAAAAATGTCAGGCACCGTACGAGACACAGCGTTTGTGTACTCACTGTATTCTAACGAGCCACTGGATGTGGTAAAGTAAATCATCCCGTTTATATATCTAAAGGCACCGCTACAGTGGGCTGGGATACCGTAAAGCGTAGACGAGACCATACCCATAAAAACACCCGTATAATTACACTCGTTTATTTCAATCAGATACCAATCGTCAATAATCATGTAGCTCTTCCCCGTGTTAGTTGCAAAGGCCGCGTTAACTTTATGTACCATTCTACCGGCTATGTTATTGACATTATACATTGTAATCAAGGACAGTGAAGGGTATCTAAATAAAAACACCTCACTGTCAGTAAATAACGCGATTTCACCGTTAGGCCGTTGGTAAATGGCCGATATTTCAGTAAAATTTCGTGGTAAGAATTTGAGCCAGTGTGATATTCTTCTTGGCCGTGTTAAATCCTCAGGAATCCTATCTGCAGGGTTTAGACTAATAATCCATACATAATCCCTAAAGAAAGCAAATATCCTTTTGTTCACAATAACGTACGTATCAATTTGACCTTTTAATTCACAAATATCGCGTTTTTCAAATATTTCGGGTGGTGTTACGGCTGTAGTTGTTGTTGTTGTTGTACTGGGCGTTGTAACGGTAGTGGGTGTGGCTGCTGTTGTATTTATTTTTGGAATGGTTGCAAATGTTTTAGTGGGCTTGCCGTAAAGATACTCCATAGCGAGTCTGTCATCGTTGCTTAGCTCGTATTCGTTCAAGTCAACAATCCCTGTAGGATCCCTGTTAAAAGGAAACATTACTGATTTATCATCACCTGAATGATCCAAACCAAGGGTATGTCCAATCTCATGAACCAAAGTTAAAAAGAACGAAATGTTTCCATAGCGTGGTAAATTCATAGTAAAATCCCAATTTTCTTCCGAATCGAAGTGTATATCTGTAGAAGTATACCCCGTATTGGGGAGATAGCCGTGGGCGAGAACTAACCCAGGACCGTCAAAGTCATAGGGGCAAGTATCGTGTCTAGAATAAAACACATGTTGTCTACCCGTAGAAAATGATATAATTATTGTTGGATTATTTATATCCTTTTTAAATGTTAAATTCGCGTGTTTGGCCCATACATCAAAAGCTTTCTGTATCAGGTGGGGGTGCTGTGGTGTTCCGTATTGGTACCACGTTATTACTGATGTATTCCACTTTCTATTGGGTAAAGCCGAGAACGGTAGTATATTGTCTCGGTGACCGCACCGAGGCGTGGACATGAGGGCCAAAGTATCGTTATCAAACACCCCCGTTGGTTCAAGACGAAAGTACTCTTGAAATTGTCTTACTGCAGAAGTAATGTTTTGTGTCAAAGCGTTTTTTTCCAAATACCCGTAATAAGTCAAAAAATCTATCGACTTGTTGCACGAGGCAAGAGGCAGAAAAAACAATAAAACAACCCGCATGTTGAACGGCTCGGCGAAGACTAATTAGTGTTTGCCAGTTAATGTGTTTTTAAACCGGATCCCGTCCTGAGGAAACTGGGGAAAGGGTCCGTGTCTATAATTTCCTCTTCATCATCATCTTTATTACGGAATTGTCGTGTATTTTCATCTAAAAAGTATTTATTTACAACATTTAATTTTACCCACGTGTCCTTGTCTGTCTGTATTGGAGCTCCTAAGGTATTGTAAATGTCAAATAGAACTTTACCCAATAGTCTTACAATATAATTTAAGTTAAGTACGTCTTGAAAATCTGTCGGATCCGACAGATTTTTTATTTGCTTTGACTGACAATCATAAAAAGTGTTATCTACGAGCTTTAAGGCTGATTTTGATGATTCTTTTAACATCCGCAAGTTTACAGCATCATACTCTTGTTCGGCATCCCGTACGTCTCTTAGTATTTTGTTTCCTATAATATAATGTTCTCCTGTAAAAGGAATACATTTGTAGTCTACGTAATATTTTGTAGCGGCGTCGTCGGAATTTTGTGGTACTTTTACATGTCGAATAACACATTTATTAGCGTCAAAATACTCTTTTTTTTCATCTAAAATCAAGGTATTGTCAGACATAAACTTTTTTGTCACCGCGTCGTTATCGTCTGCAGGTCTTTTTAGATTACATAACCGTTTATTTTGAATATCGTAGTCACCGTCGGGCGTTAAATTAAAACCCTCTCCCTTGGGGCCCTTGACGGCCTCACCTCGGGATTTTCGGCTACTACGTCCAAACTTGTCAATGGTCATTTTAGTAATGCTTTAAATCTACTGTTGCCAGCTCCTTTTATAAAGCCGGCCTCTCTCAGTTCCTCCACGATACTTAGTATTTCATTGCTATGTACTCTGTTTCCACTCTCTGTTGACATAGCAATGTGTCGCAACCGATCCACTAATTCATTGGCGTCATCCCAATGTATTATATCACGAGATCTTGCATTCTTCCACGCTAGACCCTTACCCGCTTTGGCCGGGAATAGGTCTTTAATAATTCTTCTGTACTTTAGGTTGTTGTCCCTTCTAATTGCATTGTGGAATCTGTAACCTTTCTTGTGAGCGTTGGTGGCGATAATAATACTCTTATAGGTATTAAGATCGTCTTTATTGTATATATCCTCGTCAGGGGTTCTCTTAAATATGAGCTCATACAAGCCTTCAGTAGGACTATATCTTGTGTTGTTTATTAGAATAGTTCCATCGTTGTCAAAGTCTAACACCTTATCTCCCATCATTAAAGTACTGCCTTCGTATCTAGGGCCATAATCGTGGTCAATAACTCGGACCTTACCGCTAGCATCCTTTAAAAGCATTGTCATATATCTCACTGTCATGGGGTTACTAAACTGGTTTTCGATATATTGGGACGCTGTTTCCAGTCCCGTAGGGGTTGATACAATTTGCTTTAACCCGCTGGTTTCAGGTGTAGAGACACTCGCTGGGATAAATTCAGTTATTTCTCCTTCATCGTCTGTGGTATCGTATTCCATTGGCTCTTCTTTAAAGGTTTCAGGTTCAGTTTTTATGTCTGCTGTGTTTGTTGTCGTTTTTCTAAGTTCTTGAATAATCGGTTTATACTGCTTCTCAAGCAAAATATCACTTTCAGCAGCACCCTCCTTAAAAAGTTTATATTTGCGTTTAATAGCATTACGCAACTCTATGAGTCGGCTAGTCAGTTGTTTACTGTTTCGCTCCATAGTCATAAATGATAGATTTTAGCAATCACATTTAGATTTAAGGTAGTTCAACCTGTCTAAAAAACAGGGCACGCTTCTTGCATCTTTTCATGTAACGTATTACATCTTTCAAAGAAACACCAGCACTAAAGTCTAATCCTTTATAATATCTACTTTCCTCTCTTACAAGACTGTGTCTCGGTATTACATAACGGTTTGTTAAACTTTTAAAAACAAAGGCTCGCTTTACATTGTCTCTCCATTGGGATATATGTGTTACTATATACTTGTCGTTCTCAACGGTTTTTTCCATATACTTGCTCAACATTCTCAATGGTTTATCATGATGTCTGTTGTACATTAAATACGAGTTGAGAAGCCAAAACTCACACGGGTTGGTCCCTGTAAATGTTTTCCACTGTTCAAATAATGTTTGATTTGTCACTCTATATACACCGTTTTTTAAACTAATACCAAATCTCTCACACTGTGAGGCCACTGTGGGCAGGGCTGCTCTTAAAAACTCTGTAGTATATAACCCCTGGCAGTAGTTATTTACGGCAGCAAAAGGTTTACCCCTAGGTCCTTTGGGAGTATCGTCAGGAATCGGCCCCCAGGCTGTATTATAACTAATGTCAATATAACATTTGAGATATACGCATGTGTTATAAATACTAATAGGCGACCTGATGGGAATAGTTCTCTCTGTCAAAACTATACAACCGATCGCGTGAGGTATTTTGCAACCGTACTCCAACATTCTCAAAACAATCTGAGCAAAATTAATACTACCATGAAGGTTACGTAAAGGCAATACTTTACCAAATATATCCGGAAAGGGTCTAAATCTAGAGATTATATTTTGAGGGTCCCTCACTGTTACATTTTTCATGTCCTCATGATAAATTACTAACTCTAAGGGTACACTCTGTTCCTCACACTTTTGTAAAAAGTTTAACCAAGTATCTCTATTATATGTTCTCTCACTCGCAGATATCATTAATAAAACTACGGGTGGTAGTATCGCGGTGCTTGGAGGTTTTTTATGTCTCCAACACCTTTTATTGAACGGATGGCCGTGTTTACCCTTCCTACTGCAATAGTTTCCACAAAATTTCTTTTTATCCTTGTAATAATATGTACAGAGGTTAGACCTTACGTTATGAAGTTTTTTATCAAATCCCCTTATATCGTTATAATAGTAGAAGCGACCCATTAGAAAGCTTCTATAAAACTGTCCATTCCCACTCTGTACCTTCCCTTATAAGGGTCCAAAGTTTTGTCAATAACTAGGAATCCAAAATTATCAAGCCACGCTCGAGCGCATATTTCTTTAAATTTGTCAAATGACATGTCCGTAGTGACATGATCGTTGTAAGCATGTCGTAAGTTCTTATCGTCTTGTTTAAATAGAATAATAAGGTTGCAATTGTCTCTCACCAGTTGTTTGGGAATAGCGCTGTATGTCTGTCCGAGATAAAATGTATCTAAATTGTTATGTCTCCCCATGGTAAAGTAGTTTCTAATGTTATTGTGTTTTTCGGCAGAAATATCGTCAAAAATCATTATAGAGTTTGGTTTAGCTTGATTTGGGTGTATAACTAAACTATTATCGTCAAATTCATGATACCCAACCTCCTTAGGCATAACCTGTTTAAGTAATTTGTATTTAGGCTGATAGAGGGATTTTGAAAATATATAAATGTTTTCAAATCTCAGACCGTTTGGATCAAATAATAGATTAAATAAGACATTAGTTTTTCCACATGAACTGGGCCCCACTATAATACAACGTATCGAATCTGGCAATAAAACACCGTGCTTATTCTTTTTTACCATACCGGAGCCTGTGAAATATTCGTCAAAGTTTTGAACAGGGATTTCGACTTCCTGCTTTACAAGCCGCATCGTGACTGGTTACATACAACTAATTGCTTTGGTTTTAAGTAATCACTTCACGTGCAAGCTTTTAAGTCACGGTAGAGTGACTCTAGACACGGTTGAGTGACTTTAGACACGGTTGAGCGCTTTTGCATGTCACGTTGCCTCGTTACCGCAGGACAGGAAACATCAATCTAAGATAATATCCTACGTGGTTGCATGTCATTTCCTTTCGCTAACAGAGGTCAGCCAGATGGTCAGCCAGATGGTCAGCCAGATGGTCAGCCAGATGGTCGGGCTCCGGTCATCGGCACTAAGCCAGATGGCCGGGCTCCGGTCATCGGCATTAGCATGTCGTTGTCCCTCACTAACGGAGGTCGTTAGCATTTATCCAGCTGTCATGGCTGCTATCATACCCCCTCCATCGTACAAAGAGTCTGTCTCCTTTCCTTTTTAATACTCTTTCAACTAAATAAACGTCACCGGTTTTGGACTTGCTAATTTCTTCGGCATAAAACCCACCTTTGAGTATCTCTCCTCTACTGTCTTGCAGTATGTATGTTACCGGTCTTGTTGGTTTAATTGCGTATACTGTAAACGTCTCGTTTGTCCAATTTGGTAAATACCCTTTTTTGAAAACTCTTTTCACTTTACTGATTCTAACGCTGTCGCCTACTTTTAATTTTTGTTTAAGGATTTTGTGTTTTGGTTTCTTAACTTTATTTATTCTCTTTAAAATATCTTTGACGTGTTTTTGTTTAAAATCTTTGGGTTTCATACCTATAGTCTTGTGCTTTGTATTGTTGTAAGACTTTACAATTTCTGGCAATATACTTAACCATTCGTAACTTCCACGGGCTGTAAATAGTTTGTACATTTTTGACTTGAGAGTCCTGTTTAATCTTTCTACTATACTGGCTTTAAGTTCAGAAAATGTAAAATAGTGATTGATTTTATACTTTTTCATTAGAGCATTTACATGTTTATTAAAAAAGTCGGTACCTTGATCTGTTTGAAAATTTTTCATTTTATATTTAGCTAAGATAGGTTCTAAAGCTTTAGCGACTTGTGGTCCTGACTTGTCTTTTAATGGTACAGCAAACGCCACTTTGGACAAACAGTTAATCATCGTCAATATGTACTTGTACCCTTTATTAACTTGGGAATATGGCTTCATTTCAACGAGATCAGCCTGATAAAGGTCTGTTAGCCCCTTAAGGGTGACTTTACGCCTGGTATAATTTCTCCTGGCGGGTCGGTGTAGTTCATTAGCTATAGCTGTTTTACCGTCCATTTTGATAATGATTAAAATTATCCAAATCTTCTATTTATATATTTTTTTTAGTAAAGTCATGGCCCCTCCACCGCCATGACTCGTGGAGACCTTCCAAAACAAACTAGTTGTCTCCTCCGTTTATTTTTTTTGTATTTTACTTTTTATACTTTTTTTTACCCACCGGACCGTTCCAAGGAGTAGCCTAGGTGTTGGCCAGGCTCCTCAATGTACAGGGTCCTTCTTTCACCCGAGGTCTTTTCGATGGAGTAGCCGGGGTGTTAGCCCGGCGCCTCAATCTACTGGACCCCTCATTCACACATGGGTCTTTCGATGGAGTAGCCGGGGTGTTAGCCCGACGTCTCAATCTACTAGACCCCCTTTCAGGTTTACGGGGCTTTTCGTCACCCGCGCCATAGACCTCCATTCGTTCATGTACATTCATGCAGTGGGGATTATAGCATTTACATTTATATTTTATATACAAGGGTTTTTTTACATAGTCTGGTACTCTAAGAGGTACCAACTCTTTAAAGTCAATGTTGTTTTTAGAGCATAATGTAACATAAGGACATTGACTATAGATAATTTCTATAAAATAATTAAGTGGTCTACGTAAGAATGTATCCCAATATAAACAATTACAGTATGCTGAGCGACCTACATAGAATTTTTTAATATACTCTTGACTTATGGCGTAATGGTTACGCCAATGGGTTTCTACAAACTTTTCGAAAATTACTGGGGGCATGTTTAGGCAAATTAGTTCGTTAATACATCGGGTGCGATCCCAGATTTGTTTTTCACAAAGTTGAAAAAGTGATTTTGGTTGATTCATAGTAAAGAGCAGGGACACGTCAGATCGCTATGGCGGCAGGGAGCAGAGAGAGAGAAAGCGCGCGAGATAATAGAAAGCGGGGGAGGGGGAAGAGTGACGCAACCTGTCGGGGTTACTCAAGTCTTTGAACTTTTTGGTAGCCAAATGGCAAGGTGTCGTACTCACCCTCGAGCCTCCTTTTAGGTCCTGTGATTTTAAACTTTTTAATTTCACTTACTGTTACAATATCTCTGTCTTTAGTCCTCCTGATTCTGTTTTCTTCAATTTCTAAAATTTCGGCGGTTTCACTAAGGACCATCTTTTTTAACTGTTCAAAATTTAATGTTTCGGAGGTCTTCATATTGAGGGTGAGGCCTTTTATTTTACACACAGTTTCTAGTTTTTGCTTTTTGGTTGACCAGACAAGGTATGCATAGGTCTTTGGTCCCCCAGAAACAAACTCTAAGATATAAGAGCCGGGCCCGTACTCACTTGCCAATTCGTCCGTCATTTCCCCGAGGTAATCTCCCGTAGAGACCTTGTACAATCCTCCCCTGTATAGATAAATACACGAGTCCGTGTCATAGTAAAGGACTTGACCTCCAAGGGCATCTAGATGTTCATACAGTTTAAGCCTCGCCTGGGCTGTGGTGTAGGCCGCAATAACAACATTTACATTTGTCAAAGGTTCCCCCACTTCCTCAATATATTCCCAGTTAACAACAACAACTTCCTCGTTAACAGTTTGAATCCTATTGACTTGTACTTCTGGACTGATTAACATTTTAAACAAGACTTTAGATTCCCTTACAATTGTTGCTTTAGTTTGGTTCTCCCTCTGTCCGAACTTTCCCCAGAAACTGTTAAGCATTAATTTAGCCAATGATCTAAGTCCCCCGTTCTTACAAATTTTTGCCTTGTCCAATTTAATTCCCTCATGTTGGAAATAGTCTGCGATGTACTTGTCTTTGTCCTCTTCGGTATTACACCAGCTAGGATAGCCTGAGGCTTCCTGCTTCATTTTCAAAAACTTATTAATAAAGTCTGTAAACAATCCCCCTTTCTCGTACGTGGCTACCTCGTACTCCCACAACTCGTACATGTCCAGTACAGCGTAACCCTTCTCAATCGCCTTCCTAATTTCATCCATAGTCCAAGTCCCGACTAACGCTCTTTTATCACTCTCATGTTCACAGTCTCGCTGGTTTTGAGTTTCCCCGCAAGTCATACACAACACAAACATTAATTTATTATTCATTTTAACAGGGAGTACGGGGTGGTAGAGATCTCGAGGTGGCAGGATTTTACATTTTAGCAAACCATCTACATTTAATCCTCGCTGTCTGCACTCCCTATCTCCCACATAAATGGTAGGGTGGCCCAAAGGATATTTCCCATATTTATTTACATAGGGGTAGAGGGAGCAAACATCGACATACTGTATCGTTTCTCCCTCTTCGCATTTGTGGTATGTTTTCGAATTGCCCGTTCTGCCTCCAAAGAACGCTTGCCGTGGGTCAAGGGGAAGATTATTGAGGATCGGCAGGTTGTTCAAGTGATTTAGTTTATTGTCCTTTTTCAAAGCTCTAAATTCACACTCCCACATTACTACAACTTCGTAGTCACTGATTTTAGACATTTTCTTCAGAGTCCTTTCATATCTTAAGTTAAGTGAATCTGAGGGATCCTCCTTCAGAGGAGCCTCTCTGTCGTAAGGAAAACATTTCGGGCACCCGTGCCAATAACACCCGTGAAACTCATAAATTCGTTCCCCGTCAAACCCGTCAACTTTTAGCCCGTTAATTTTAACTTCTTTACCCCGACCAGCGTGCTCAATCCTCAACCCTCGTTCCTCCTCTTCCCACGTTAACCACTGTAAAGCAACGGCTGATTGATTGTCAGTCAGTCTGTACCCGTTTTTAGGGATTAGGCCGATTGTGTTTGGTTTTAGAAAGTTACGGCGGAAGGCCAGGTTACAAGCGCTAGCAATAGTTACGGACTCGAGGAAAGGATCTACGTTACATTCTTTCAAGAAAATGCGTCTAAACTTTAATGAGGCCTGAGCTAAAATCTCTACGTCAGAGATACAGTACTCCAATATTTCTTTTTGAAAGTCAAAGACATAGTTACTCGCCACCTGTTCCTCGTACCATTCTTCAAAGGCTTCGTGTTTCTTTTCAAACATTGATTCCGGGCAGTAGTATTTTTTGTCGGGCATAGGGCCTACATAATTTTGGTTCGCCAGAGTGTTGAAGAGATGGGGAAAGTAGCCCTTCTTTTTCTCGGGAGGCAGTTCAAAGGCGTTAGGGAGCGCAGCGAGAGCCATGGGGAAATAGCTCAGTGAGTCAATGAATCTCACATTGTCCATTTCCATTAAAATAATTTTGGTCCCCCTCATAACCAGTTCCGGAGTGAATTTAGTTTCTTCCAACACATACTTTAACAAAAACTGAAAGTCAAAGCCTTGCCCGTTGTGGGCAATTACACAGACATTTTTGAACTGTTTACGAGCTTGCATCACATACTCCATGAAGTGTTTTACCGGTTCTTCCTTAAAAACTTTAGTTCTGTTTCTACATGCCATGCAAAATCTAGACTCGATACAATTAAAGCAAAACTGTTGCGAGACGCACAAGTTGACTTGATGTACTTTTTTATCAGGGTCAGAGGGGAGAGACTCGTCTTGCCTTGTTTCCAAGTCAAAGAAAATGAAAAGATAGTCTTTAGTTTTTGGTTTTCCATCATTGGGTTGCATGTAGCATTTGTGATTTGGATCTTTGAATGATTTGCAGGGTTTACAAAAAACTTCCCCGCACTTGTGAGGTCCGGATCTCTCTTTTAAATTAACCAATTTCTCGCAGTCTAGACACTTTTTTACTGTTTTGCATCTGTCAACCTTATGGGCGATAAAACAGAGCTGGTTCCTCATATTCATGTTGCAGTCTGTGCAAACTATTCCCCCATGCTCCTCTTTACAGGGAGGCGAGATGGTTTGACATTGAGGGCAGATGTTTGAGCATCTGTGCTCAGCTTTGTGGTCATAGGGAACATGGCAAGCTTCACAGAAATAGTGACATGCAAAAGCAGCGGTCAAACTGTTGATTACATTATAATGACCGTTGTGAAAGAGCAAGTTAATTTTGAATTTAGGATTTTCAACAGCCCCTTCAAAGTAAACATCACGACCTTTTCTGTCAAAGTTGTAGACGGTAATTTTGTAGTCTTTTAGCAAGTCCTGAAACTTTTCCAATTCGGGGATACCGGCACCTTCCTCAGAGATCTCTACCCTAGCCCGCCGAATAAGTTCCTTTGCCCTAAACGATTGTCTTTTACCCTTGTCTTCTCGGATTGCTTTGTACTGGGGGTCTTTAGTCACGTTTGCTATGGCCACCACCAAAGCCCGGGGGAGACACAAGTTATCTTTGTTGTTAATTACTACTATTCCCCGTCTCGCTTTACATTCTTCATCAAAGGTATTATAAAAGCCAGGTCTTACCTTCCCGGAACCCACAGGGAGATTAACTCGGGTACATTCAACTTTAAATGTGTCAGTAGATTTAATTGATTCTGAATTGGATTGAACAATACCCCCGAAAATTTGCCAAAGGATGTCCTCATCAATTTCACCAACGGGTCGGAAAGCTACAAAACCGGGTTCTTTACTTTTTAAGTTTAAGCTGTGCAAGGTGAAACCAAGGTAATCATTTTCATGGGCCCGCTCTTTCATTTCATTAACAATTTTGGCAAAACCTTGTCTTAGCCAATCAATTTCAGTAGTTTCAGGAGGAGGATTAGTAAATTTAAAAATTGTTCTTGTTCCATAAATTCTAAAATGTCTAACATAGGTTTCGTCCGAACTGAGAACCTCGACAGGATTTACAGCCATTTTTCAAATAAAAGTGAGGTTATGTTACGCAGAATAATACAAATTAAAAGTGAGGTTATGTAAAATACAAAGCGAAAAGTGAGGTTAGGAAAAGTGAAGCCGCTATGGGGAGCAAACGCTCAAGTTTTATCTTTGCAAAAACGCAACGAACGGAGCAGCGCAAAAACACGTCCGGTCGCAACGGGAGCAGGGAGCAAAGAGAGAGAGAGAAAGCGCGCGGGATAATAGAAAGTGGTGGGGAGGTGGCTGATGCAATATGTTTATTTGTTACAGGAGGTAGCGACAGGGCAGTGGCAGCGCGGCTGGGGACAGGTCGGGAGGAGGAGGCAGTGGCTGGCAAAGGTATGGATAGACGGTGGCGGGTTTACGGTGATATACATCTTTATATATATATATATATATATATATATATATAATTATAGTATGATATTATATATATATATATTCTCTCTTACATTATAATACTGCAGGTATTTTGTGTCTTACATTACAAGCGTGACATAACTACATCTTTATATATATATATATATAAAACCTTATTATACATCATTATATATATAACTACCTTATTATACATCTTTATATATATAACTACGGTTGGTACCACTGGTATGTAGGTCATGTTTTTTGTTTTGCAATTTTCTTAGGTTGGCTACACGTTTTCTCATATAAAACAATGTTAGCGCTGAACGACCGGGTAGCCTACTCACACGCGCGCACACACACACACACGCGCGCACACACACACAAACACACACGCGCGCGCGCACACACACACACGCGCGCGCACACACACACACACACACACACACACACACACACACACACACACACACACACACACACACACACACATATATATATATATACAGTTTTGAACGAATGGTGTATCTGGCATCTGGGCACGTCAAAACGAAAAGTTATCATGGCCCCGGGCATAGGTCTTACCACGCCGACTACGGTAATAGCTTCTTCCCTATAGGGGAAGTTCGCTAAAACTTATAAAAATGGACGGTAAAAACACAAACATTTCTATTTTTGTTTATTTGAAATGTGTATAAATAAAAAAATCGTTTTGTCATAAAAATAGTCGACGTTTTAACAAAACATATAAAGTAAACGATGGTACCGGTAGTTATTTATTTGAATTATTGAAATTGGTATTATTGTTTATGGGTATTGGCTTTCATTGTGTCTAACCACTTATGACTACCTGCTAATTTATAAAACAATTCAATTAAGATTAAATAAATAAATAAGAGTTAACAGTAATCTTGTCGTTACAGTTTTGAGACTTGCTGCTTATGTTATGATTTACCTCGTTTACTATACTAAAAATTAGGCGTTTATGTGATTGAAGGGAAATAAATTAAACTAAAATAAATTGCACTGCGTAAATTGAACAACAATGTATTTCAACCCCTAAAATGATTCCATAGTGTAGATCGTTCTGTATTTCCGAGTATTCGGCCGCTCCTTGAATTAATTTTGCCGCACTCTCACGAAATCTGCTCTTAAAAAAGACTGTAGAGATAATGACTAGTCTTACAAAAAAAATTGTCTATTAAAAAATAATCTTTAGAATGTTGTCTACAACTTTCCCGCAGACAGTTTTTACCTGACCAAAAAATAAAATAGTTCCTCGCTTATTACTTTTTTTACGTTATTCTATATTCGAACTAAAAACATTCTGTGTTTAGTTGATTATTAAAATTAATTCCATTACTTTTTACAATTGTAACGTATGTTGTTTTATTCACCATTTAAATCTGTAAGATTATATGTAAAGATATAATATATATCTCAGTTTTTTGTGGTATAAATGTCAGTTTGAATGTAGGGCTGTTTTGTCGTCTGACATCGGGGTCTCGCGGATATAGACTTTTTGCCACCCAGTGGCATCACAATGACAGCACGGTTTTCGGCTCTTATTAGCATTCCAAGGAGCCATCCATTTATATTTCATCTGTGGTCATTAACAAAGTCCATGACCACACGTTACCCGATTTCCTCAGACTAAGACCGAGTTCCTTCAAACTATTCTCCCAATTAAATAACTTGGAGCAATTTGTTAATGGAAATATTAAAAAATAAAGAGTTATTTTTGAGTTTTACATTTGTCTGTAACTCTGCAGGGTAAAAAATTTAAAATTACACATTGGTTGAGAAATAACGACGTAGTAGGCCAAAAACGCAATTCCTTGGCGAATTAATATATAAAATTTAGCATTTTTGTACATAAAACATAAATTAATATTCTTTTTAATTTAAATACTAGGTGTACGCTCATTCTTCCCGTAAGAGGATGAACGAAGACTGAATTTTTAACGATATATTTGAATAGACATGTTGCGTATTTAGCTTTTGCTAACTTACACCTTGTTTTGCCAAACACTTTTGCAATAGGTCAACAAATATCTAGACCATATGCAACATATCTAAATAATTATAAGTACCTGGGCGGCGAGCTTTGCTCGGGGGAAGGCCAGTCAGTTTGTTTAGATGACTCGGAGTAATATTTCACCACTTCCCCCTACTGATAATCAGATTTGTATTATTCATTTGCCTCTTTTCTACATTTTTAAGGTCCCTCTAGTTGTTATTTATAGCTCAATGCCCCTTTGATTTATTTTACTACTCTATATATGTAATCTTAACTCAAATCTTTTAATCTCTGCTCTCAGGAAACCACATGTCAATAATCTTAAACAACATGAGTATTATTTTGACAGTTCCCTGGTTGATTATGAACAGCTGATACAATTCTTTTGTTTTGATTTGAAACTCCATAAGCCCAATGTTAATTTTTTTAACTTTTTATTTTAGTTTTTTTTCATTATTCGATTTTTCCTAGGGATGAGGCCTGTCTAGAACTTATTTTTATCCCAGAAATTAGTTATTTCGAACATTTGAAGGAAATCGCTGGAGCCGTTTTTGAGATCCGTGTCGCAAGCAAGCAAGCAAAAGCAAGCAAGCAGGCAAGCAAGCAAACATACAAGCAAAACTTACTCATATTAGAGTATAGGATTAAAAAAAATAAACCTGTTTATGTGGGGGTGATGAGTGATGGGGAGAGGATGAGGTGGAGAGGTTTCGGGGCATAAATAAAAATGCTAGAATGGTAACGGCCTCCTGAT
This sequence comes from Allygus modestus, assembly GCA_963675035.1. Classification (NCBI taxonomy): domain Eukaryota; kingdom Metazoa; phylum Arthropoda; class Insecta; order Hemiptera; family Cicadellidae; genus Allygus; species Allygus modestus. The sequence continues at coordinate 167,396,562 of OY776113.1, forward strand.
ATGCGTTTTTACTCCACATTAAATGGGGAGAGGATGAGGTGGAGAGGTTTAAGCCATAAAAAAACGCTACTGACTACTGGAATGGTTTCGCCCCTCTGTAGATATCTGTTTTAACTCTACATTTAAAATATTATCTATTGGGAAGGGTGGGGGAGGGGTGGGAATGAGAGGGAGGGAAATGAGCGCACTAGAACCCACCAGATATTAAACCAAATTATTAAATTTTTTAGTCGAATTTTGACCATTGGGCGGTTTCTAGTTTAGCAACATTGCACCACAAAAGCTTCCGATAGCTATCACTTAGGCGCTACAATCAACGCTAAAGCTTCTTTAAATAGAATTAGATGAGTACACTCTGTCATCCCGTAAGTGTATGAGCTCAGCTGTCATTACGAAAAAATGTTTAAAATCAGCAATACCTCATGAGAACTCAATTGTTGTTTCGACCTTACAGTGTATTTCACACAATTTTACAAAGATCTTGAAGAACAGTGAGGTCTGAAATTAGGAAGTCTGTCAGACCAAGCAGAATCAGAGTATTTACTCGCCCCCTTGGTCTCAAGTGGGGGGGGGGGACACGCCCCAAAAATAGATGCAAAATTTAGAGAGGACAATGAGGTCTGTCAGTCCAGGTAATATTGAAATAGTTATTTGAATTTTTGTATTACTGGGGGGCTACGCCCCCCAGACCCCCATTGTTATTTTGTAGCTTTATTTTGTTTTTCAAAATTATTTAAAGACGCAACTTTAAGAAAAATAAGGTTTAAATTGGTTTGGAAATCCTTCAAGTAACACACAGTAAGTATAACTGCTCCACCCATCGGATGGGTCACACCACCCAGATCTGACCATTTTGTAGTACTTTTAAAATAATGTTAAAATATAAACATATAAATCATTTTGAGGACAATGACTTCCAGAGTCCGTCAGTCAGTCAGGTCAGATAAATCAGTCAGGCCAAGAACTATTGATTTAGTTTTTTTTTACTTTGGTCTCACTACGGGGCTGTGCCCCCCAGGCCTCCCGATTTTATTGTAAGTTTTTTGGAACGCTTAAACATTGAAAAGGATAAAATCACGTTCTTCAAGATTACTTCAAGGATAGTTACTCGTCCTCAGACCCTCTTTCTTATAATTTTAAATATTATAATGTTTTGACTTCTTTTTTTCAGAATTTTATGGAGAACAACGAGGTCCACATGATCCAATCAGTCAGGATATTTTTTATATTACCGTAGTTATTTGAACTTTGGTCTACTGAAGGGCTATGCCACTGCCTATGTTATTGTAACTTGAAAACATAGTTAAAAACAAAAAGGCTTAGTAATATTTTTTAGATTCAAGGGAATCTAGTTGCTCGAATCGAGCAAAAATCATATTTGGTCATTATCCATCTCATATTTGGTTCTATTAGTTTATATAGTGATGCCCTTCTAGATGTTACCTTGAAGCAGCTGTTTTTGCTTCTGTGCTATGTTTTTTATTGTAATAACAGCTGTTTTTAAATGTTCATAATGACACGTATAAGGAGTAGTTTCTACTATCACAGAAAGGGATGCGCTCATGGAATTACCTTTACGAACAAAATGGTCTACTCACTATATTCTGCGACACCTTGGTAACAACCCATTACCACCCAATAATTCCATTGTTATTGCAGATTGACAATATGTTTCAAATACACATAAATAATGAACTTGGAGAAAAATGAGGTCTAAAAGCGAATCGGTCAGTCATACCAAGCGGATATAGAGAATACTCGTCCCCTCAGTCAAATACGGACTGGGTTCCCCCATACAAAGACATACGCCATTCATGGGACAATCAGCCATTCAGAAAAAAGAACTACCGAAGTAGTTAATGGCACCTTCATCTAACTGGGGGGCTGCGCCCCCAACCCCCTCCCCTCGCTATTATTGTTCTTCTATGATATTGTTAAAATGTATATAAATACAGAACTGGAAGAACAACAATCTTGGATTGGTCACTCAAACTAAGTGACTCAGGTTTACAGTCACTCCAGGTTTTATTATAACCCAATGTCCCTTCAGGTAACCATTCTATAAGCAATTTTCATTCAATGGTTTTAGTCACTAATCTCAGAAAACAGCAGTTTTTGAGATCATAGTTTCAAGCAAGCAACCAACCAAACAAACAAACCTAACTCATATTAGAGTATACCTACGAGTACGCATTGACTATACGAGTATATTATACTACAGTATTTACAGTCAGTGGTATAGGATATTACCATAGAATAAATAATACAAATAATAATATATTATTTTTTGTTCTATGATATTACCATGTGGTTCCATAAAATCAGATAATAAAACCTTTGAATGAGGATTACATGTAGAGTGGTCATATCCAGAATGAATCAAAGGTACATTATAATAACAACTGTTGTGACCTCAAAAATGCTCGTTAGTAGGGTATATGGTGAAAAACTACTCCAAGTCATAAACAAGATTGACCTTTCCCTAGCAAAGCTCAGCCCCAGGTAGTACTTAAACTATATGAGTATAACTTTGAGATTTCGCTGAAAGATTTTGAACAGCTGTTATGACTCTTTTGATTTCATTTTAATCTCCAAAAGCCCAATGTGAATTTTTTAATTTTCCATAGTGGCTTTTTACATTATTTGATTTTTGTTGGGGATGGGACATGTCTAGAACTTATTTTTATCCCAGCTATCAGGTTTTACAACACAAGTAGTTGGAAGGACACATTAGTTATTTTCAAGAAAATCGTTGGAGCCGTTTTTAAGATCAGAGTTGCAAGCAATCAACCAAGCAAGCGAGCATGCAAACCTTACTCATATTATAGTGTAGGATAGGATTGAGTCAAAATAATTCAGCATTTTTATTGATTGACTATAACATATTCTTACTCTTAGGCACATAGAGTGTACACGAGACAGGGACAATGATTATGGATTCTAGAATGTTTGAAGTTCTGCATACAGACAGCCAGGGCTGAATTTAGGGTCTGTACAGGCCCTGGTCTACACCCTAAAGGCAAGTGCGGGCCCTTACCAGCCCGGCCAACTTTCCTGTTTGATTTATATAATATAACCTACGCTTATATCAGGCTCTACAGATGGCGTTGTGCAATTACTTAAATTTAAAATAGCCAAAATCCGTATTGCTGCCTAGTGTATATTAACGTCGTCATGGCAAGATATTATTAAGTGATTTTCATTATCTAAATACATAACACAAAGTCGGGATTGTATGTTAGTTATTTAGTTTCATCAAACAGCTGTTATAAGGATGATATCTAAACATACTTGAAAAGCATATAAACATATGTTTATTATAGAAATAATAAATCTATTTGAATGGCAACTCATTTTCAATAACGAAGCAAGCTCTATTTAAAAATAGGCGAGTGAGTGAAGCGAACGAGCTCATCCTGGAGGCGAGAGAGTGAAGCGAACGAATTCATCTTGAAAAGAACGAGAATCTTTGACATAAAACAAATTCAGTGACATTAGGACAGAAGAACGTCTGTCAGACCAGCTAGTAGTACTCAACCCGAACGCTGACCCGAACTCCCGAACGCTTACCCAAGGATCATCTTTCCTCCATAAATTTAACAAGGCAACTTTTAAAGCCAGTGAGGCGGAGCTCTAAGGTCGGGGTTAAAAAAATAACAACAACTTTTTGTATGATTGAAAATTTTCTAAAATTACTAAAAAAGGCGTAAATAATAACATAGAAAATTGTCCTGTGCGGTGGAGGTCTATGGTTGAGTAGAGCGGCGTATCAAACGTGGGGACATCTTTCAGGAGATGCTGCTTTAACAAAATAAATCCAACTAATAATACGTAAATTAAACGTTGGGAGTGATAATAAAGGCAGAGCCCTGAGGTAAGAACAAAGAGGTATCCATAATATTTTGGTACCCAACAACGTAGTATATAGGGTTGGAGCAGTTTTGAGGAGCCGCTTTCGAAATCTTTGGATTTTTTATTTGGTGGTTTATATTAGGTTTCTAATAAAATATACCACCTGATTTTTTTGAAAAATTCTGGTTCAGAAATCACAGGGCTTAAGAGATCCTAAACTTCAGTTTTTTTACCTTTCTTAGTACCATAAACTTTAAATATTTTTAGCAGGTTTCAACAGTTTTAACTCATTGCCATAAAAAGCTCTAAAAGATGAAAAATTAATACTCCAATCCACACACGGTTAAATTAGTATTTCGTTAGTAGGCTATTCGGCTAATGGTTGTGGAGAATATTTCAATTTCCATACAGCAGTAAACTAAGTATATTGTCTGATGTTATTCTTATAAGAAATAAAAAACATATCTCTTGTATAATGATTCATTTTATTAAAACTTGGTGTGTTAGCATTGACCAATAGAGAATATTCGTCCTAGGACAACCTTAAAACTGGTCTATACCAGTTTGGATGCTGACATTAGGTACAGGAAATGAAATTGACATTACATATGAAGTTTTTTGGCTGTCCATTATGACAAACTTCCCTTTCACCTTTGGTCCCTTCACTTGCAGCGGCTCGGGGCAGAAACTCAGGGGTTGGTCCCCAACCTGAAAATGTATGGTCCCTGGCTGTTGTACATGGATACCCCATCCGTTGAGTTGGCCAGTCGGAGGGCAGAGCGGGTCCACCTGTTTGAGCCTGATCTCAGTTGTCACAGGAGCACGGGAGTTGGTACTCTGAAAGGCCAATTTGGCTGCCTGTCCCATCCCACCCTTTCCTTTCCTGCTATATCCTAACCTTCAGGTAACCTGCGCAAAATTCCCGCTTGTAGAAAATGTGCCTATAGCAGCTATGCTGGGGTTTCCTAATCCAGCAAAAATGAATAAAGAATATGCGGAATACGTTTCCATCCAACCCTGGAGGGGGAGGTGGAGCAATTAACCTCTTAAAACCACTGTGTGTACCTAGAAAATTAGATTAAACTGATTGCGTTTATTTGGTCACAGGTCCTAGCTATGGCCATCAGGCCTGGTCACGCTTTTTTACGACTCGGCCAATGACTTTAATACATTTTTGGCACCGGATGGTTTTCGACGAGTTTTAAATATATCACCTGAGGGAAAAGTTGCCAATTATTATTAGACCTATTAATTTCCAGCTCCAAAATCAGGGGGTTAAACATACAGAAATATACTTGTTTTAAACCCATTTAATGTAAAAAAAGGTATTCAATGATTTATTTATATAACAGTATCTTATAAAATTCATACCTTAAATTTAAAAATGTTTACATCATTAATATATGTTAGTTTGAATTTAAATACACAAGCTACTGAAATCGCAGCACGAGAGGTTTAAAAGCAAAATCCAACATCTACATTAATGCCAATTTTTCAGAAGGGCAATCTGTCTACATCGTAATTAGTTGAACAATGTAGGCGGTTGGGATTACGGAGTTTTGGACATCTTGATTGTTTATGAAAATCAATATATAACCACAGAAAATGCAAACAAATATAAACTGTAACCAGACTATTTTACTGACCGGTAGATTACAAAACTTTAATCCCATGTCATTAGGTGACAGGGGGCTTATTTAGTACATTACATATAATAAAGATAGTTTGCACGTATGATCGTTTAGTAAGTTTGCCATCAAGAAATTTGTTCACAATGTGAAGAAACTACTATAGGTCTAGAACACTCTTGATTATCAATCACAGTCAGTCGTGTTACGGATTTGTACTGTCCCAGTAATTCAAAAATTCCAAAACCTATTGTATTAATTTATCATCACTAGTCCAAACACTTAGCTTTTACTTCGAAGTTTTCCAGTTAAAAATAAACTGATAATAAATCTAAATAGATACAAGCATTGTTTTAAACACGAAAAAAACACCATTAATTTACATAACACTCACATTTTAAACTATTTCAAAATAACAAAAATTGATGGAACAAAACATAACCAACTCCATAGTTGAAATTTGTTTACATTTGAGTGATTATAAACACATATGCAGTGTTTCCACTCTACAGTAAAAATATCCCACGCACTGATACAAAAAATCCCACTTTATCCCAGACTCTCCCTTATAGTATATCCCTCGTCATATCCCACACTTTCCCACTGATTTGTTAAACATTGCAACACAATTAATGTTAAATATTATATGATTATTGAATAATGTATTAGTAAAATATTTATACTGTTAGATAGAGCTTATTTAGATCTACTAATTACCTATAGGTATTTTATATTTTAGTACCTCAAAGGATTTTGAGCAATGCGACATAGGCTAAATGATACGGTGAATTAACTAAATTAAATAATTTATTTACGTGAGAGGTACTAATATTTTTAATGGTAGTACTAAAGAGTACGACATAGGTGCTAAATAATGGCAAATAGTTTGCTTGTTAATTCAAACATGGCTCGGCCAGCGACATTGACATGATTCAGCGTTCGTTCTGTGACGTTTATAAAATCATAAAAGGTGCGGACAGCGAGGTTAAAAAATGGGAAACCCCGCAACTGCCAGTATGGCGAGAAAATCCACTAGAAGTGCTACTGCTAAGGTGCTCTGGTCGTAAGTTATAAGCAAACTAGCAGACGAAATGCCGATTTCCAAAAAATCCCACTTTATCCCACAAGCCCATCTTATCCCACAAGCAGTCAAAATATCCCATATATGGGATAAAAATCCCTCAAGTGAAACACAGATAAATCCCAGCTGGCATTTTAAAGACAACCATAGTCAATAGCTTACTACGAAATCCAGTTCAACTACTGAATATCAAACATTAAAATTAGTTTTAATAATTATTAATAATCCAAAATAAAATACAAATGCTGTGTTAAAACATCCCTTTCGTATCCCAAATGACTCCTTCAAAATTTCATTAAGAAATGTTTTATAGTTATTTAGTACGTCGATAACACACCCACACACGGCCACTGAAACTTCTTCATCAATACAGTGATTCACTTCGTTCATCAAATTATTGAACTATCCATCCTGCTTCTTGATTTCTCAGTGAATAAAATCCACTGTCATATTTATTCACTGTATTAATATGTAAACTTCATTTATTTGAATACTATAGTAATACAAAATTGTACATAATAGGAGTAGTTTACAAGGAGGAGCGGAAATTGATGGTAAAATAAATATTGTATCATTTGCGGCTGAGGTGGCACGTATAGCTGAAAATAGAAAAGATTATATGAAGCTAGCAGAAAAGATAATCACTGAAACAAAGGAATTAAGACTGCAAAAATAATTTAGGAAAAACCCAAAGTCATGAAGATAAGCAGAAGACCTGATAATCAACCAGATTTAGAAGTTATAAATTTGAAATTTACAAAAACAAATACTTTTAAATATTTTCGTGTTACATTAACAAATGAAAACAATCAAGATGAAGAAATCCAGTGTAGACTGACATCAGCTCAACGCTGCTACTGGAGTCAGACTGGCATCAGCTCAACGCTGCTACTGGAGTCAGACTGGCATCAGCTCAACGCTGCTACTGGAGTCAGACTGGCATCAGCTCAACGCTGCTACTGGAGTCAGACTGGCATCAGCTCAACGCTGCTACTGGAGTCAGACTGGCATCAGCTCAACGCTGCTACTGGAGTCAGACTGGCATCAGCTCAACGCTGCTACTGGAGTCAGACTGGCATCAGCTCAACGCTGCTACTGGAGTCAGACTGGCATCAGCTCAACGCTGCTACTGGAGTCAGACTGGCATCAGCTCAACGCTGCTACTGGAGTCAGACTGGCTTCAGCTCAACGCTGCTACTGGAGTCAGACTGGCATCAGCTCAACGCTGCTACTGGAGTCAGACTGGCATCAGCTCAACGCTGCTACTGGAGTCAGACTGGCATCAGCTCAACGCTGCTACTGGAGTCAGACTGGCATCAGCTCAACGCTGCTACTGGAGTCAGACTGGCTTCAGCTCAACGCTGCTACTGGAGTCAGACTGGCTTCAGCTCAACGCTGCTACTGGAGTCAGACTGGCATCAGCTCAACGCTGCTACTGGAGTCAGACTGGCATCAGCTCAACGCTGCTACTGGAGTCAGACTGGCATCAGCTCAACGCTGCTACTGGAGTCAGACTGGCATCAGCTCAACGCTGCTACTGGAGTCAGACTGGCATCAGCTCAACGCTGCTACTGGAGTCAGACTGGCATCAGCTCAACGCTGCTACTGGAGTCAGACTGGCATCAGCTCAACGCTGCTACTGGAGTCAGACTGGCATCAGCTCAACGCTGCTACTGGAGTCAGACTGGCATCAGCTCAACGCTGCTACTGGAGTCAGACTGGCTTCAGCTCAACGCTGCTACTGGAGTCAGACTGGCATCAGCTCAACGCTGCTACTGGAGTCAGACTGGCATCAGCTCAACGCTGCTACTGGAGTCAGACTGGCATCAGCTCAACGCTGCTACTGGAGTCAGACTGGCATCAGCTCAACGCTGCTACTGGAGTCAGACTGGCTTCAGCTCAACGCTGCTACTGGAGTCAGACTGGCATCAGCTCAACGCTGCTACTGGAGTCAGACTGGCATCAGCTCAACGCTGCTACTGGAGTCAGACTGGCATCAGCTCAACGCTGCTACTGGAGTCAGACTGGCATCAGCTCAACGCTGCTACTGGAGTCAGACTGGCATCAGCTCAACGCTGCTACTGGAGTAAGACTGGCATCAGCTCAACGCTGCTACTGGAGTCTGTCAAAACTATTTGGAAGCAAACTACTAACCAGTAGAATAAAACTGTAGATGTTTATAAAGTAATCAAACAACCAGTCCTATTGTATGGGGCGGAAGTCTGGACACTTACAAAACAAAATGAGAAAGTTTATAAATATACAATTTTACGTAAAGTGTAAAGTGTTATTGATGGTAAGTGTTATATTAATGGTAAAGTTGTTGGACCAATTAAGGAAAATGGAGAATAGCGCATAAGGGAAAATCGTGAGCTCAAGAAATTATACAAGGATCCTGACATTATATCACTGTTATTTAAGAAATTATTGCGGACATTTATTTTCCATCACTGATTAGTAAAAACAAACCACTGATTGTTTTTACTAATCAGTGATGGAAAATGTCCGCAATCATTTCTTAAATAACATAAACTCACCATCACCATCAACGAATTTTAAACAAAGAATTATAGCACTGGTGAAGAGCAAGAGAGAATAAGGTGGCTGGGACGCGTGCAAAGAAGGGAAGCGGACCGGGTGCTAAAAAGAGTGTGGATGGAGCAACCAACCAGTGGGAAGACGACCGCTGGGAAGTCCATGACTAAGATGGAATCATCGAGTGAAGCAGGATCTCAGGAGGCTAGGAGCAAGTGAGGCTAGGGACAAATCTTGAGCTGGCAGAGGACAGGCAGATGTGGAGGCAAATGGTTGGTGAGGCTAAAAATCACTTGGGTTTTTGTGGCCACAGGAGTAATTAAGTAATAGCAATAAAAGTAGTAATACGACAGTAAAAATTAAACAGTCCATTGAACGGAAATATTTATTATACTAACAAATAACTTAGTGTTGTTATTGTTGTTACTGTAAATAAATGCTTATAAAACACTTGCAAGAAAACATAACTAACTTACTGCAAGTGGTTTGTATAGTGACTTCAGTTTACTGTGTCGGATTGGACGAAATTAAATTATCCGTAAAGAGTATTTATCCTACTAACAAAGAAACCCGTGTTACAAAATGAATGATTAAACCTTTTTTTCATTTTATTGACGTTTCACACTTAACTATGACTAACTTTAGTTTATGCTTATTTAGTTTTAATCACTTCTTTTATCTTGGGTTAAACATTTGTATACTAGCTGGCCCGAGAGACTTTGTCCTGTCCTAATGTCATTAAATATGTTTTATGTCAAATACTCGTTCATTTTCAAGATGAGCTCGTTCGCTTCGCTCATTCACCTCCCGGATGAGCTCGTTCGCTACGCTCACTCGCCTATCGAAAAAAGAGTTTAAGTTGCCATTCAAGTAGTTTTTTATTTCCATAATGAACATATGTTTATGCCTTTCAATTATGTTTATATATAATCCTTGTTAACAGCTGTTTGGTGTAACTAACTGAACCTCGGTCAAACCAATGGGAACTTTGAAGGACAGTGGGACAGTGGGCTCTTAGGTCGGATTAAAAATGTTCTTTTATAAGAACCTTGTCCTGACATTAGCGAACACAAATAAAATATTCAATTTGGTACACTCATTCTCAAGTTATGGAATTACAAAGGGAAATAGGGATTCATTTTTATATATTATGATATATTCTCCAGTAAATCATTTATGTCACCTAGAGAGAGAAAGAGAAAAATTTAGATATTTTCTTTCTTTCCAAGTACATCGGGCGGTTACAAATGATTTTCGCTTGATACCGACGGTTAACAGTTCTTATTAAACACGGCATAAAACGTTTACATAAGGTTTCTTCACAATAGTTTGCTTTGTTGGCTATGAGTCAACGTTCTCTTTATATATCAACGAGAAGTTCTGTGCAAACGCAGACGTTTTCATAAAACCGTTCTTGAGAATTCGCAACGCCCACACTTCCATGACGTGAAATGGGTGGTGTTTTGTAAACTCTATTTAATAGAGAGTTATATGGTAAACAGTCATTAAGATTTCCGTGTAGAGTTTTAATGGAAGAATCGGAGCAGAGAGATCCCATGGACACATATTTAACAGATGATTTTAAGGATTCTCCTTATTTTCAATTAACTAGCACGTCCTGATTTCCGGCCTAAAAATCAACCGTAGGACCTCCATTTTTTCCAAATTAACTATATTTCACCATATAACAAATATTATCTTACTCCTAACAGTAAAGTATAGATGGTTTAATACCTAAAAGCTTATAACGAAGATATTTGTTGTTATTAATAAAAAAATATTGAATTATCATATATTTTTGTTTGAATTTAAATGTGGTTTTAGTTCTCCTTTCTGTGTTGGGCTGCTCATTTACTGATAAATGTTTTTCGTACTCAGTACTCAAACTGCTTCATACACCCTACAAGAAATCAAAACATTTTATTTTAAAGAGTTTTTTTATTTTTGGAGTACAAAATTAGGTGTAATTCAATCAGTATAGTTCATGGGGGCAAATATTTGCGTAAGTATTCTGGCTTAATTATCCCTAACAAAACAGTCTCCAACAAAAAAAATACAATGCTTATAATAACAATAAAAATTAGAATAATTAGTAACGATTTATTTTTATAATTAATACCTTTTTTAGGGAAACCAAGATTACTAGTGTAACTATAATTTAGTACAAAATATACTTTTACAGCCTTATTTTTTCTTAATGTGTGTATACTATTACAATTATTCGACCAGAGAACACTGAATTATTGTTCGAAATGTATACTGAGCAGTAATGTAAGAGCAGAACCACTTATAATAACCGTACAAGAATATTTTAACGGAGAACTGTGGGAATCAAAAATATAACATCATATTATCAAAAGATGCAAAATTATACATAACCTAATTTGTTTACAGCATATCGTAATTTAATACGTAACAGCCTATGTCATATGATAAAATGGCCACCCTGAACGGCGAAAACTTTGTATAATATAATCAATGGAGAATAATACACAGAATATTTTGTATGATTGTACTTTTTTGACGCATTCCAAATGGGTTCCACAATCTAAATCAATAAGTTGATGACAATCAAATAGTATCTCATGCGGAGGTAGTTCAGATCGTTCGTTTCCGGGTGGTGCTAGAAATCGTATGTGGGGCGGAATTCCCGACTCCGATAGAATATAAAACAGTTAATATCTGCTTCATCCGGATGCTTAACTTTGAACCGTATTTTTGCACCATCGCATCCACACAGTAAACTCGGTCTACAGTTTTTATTTACAAAACAATTCCAAATCGCTTATCTACTTTTAATGTTGTAATGTTCATTTAAATCCAACCACAAACGTTCGATCTAATTAAAAGGATCTTTGACTAAACGATGTTTCTGACCTTTTTGCAAAATTCAAATTGGGTATGTGGACTGTTCATACGTGTCCTGGATTATATTGAATAAAAAAAACGAAGTGGGTGGTTTTAGTTTAAGTCGTACGAAATTGATTTGTATATCATTTTATTATTATTAAATATCATAGCAGTGTGTTAAAAATATTTGTATTTCTGGATTTTTTGGATCAGATCGTAGGATTATACTTTTGGATACAATTTAGCTTCCGAGGTAACAACTACACAGCGTTTTTGTCACGTTTATTTTACTTTATAGTAACTTTTGCCTTAAAATATGAGCTAGTCTAAAGCATATTATACTGCCCTAAAATTGGCGAGATCAAGTACTATTTATGGTCAATATTAATTTGTCATTCGGAGATTGGGTGGTGGACGTGTCATGTTTTCCCGGTCATTGCTGTAGAGGATACCACATTTACGATGGGCTCCCTCTAACTTGAGGTAAGATTTATTATTTTGTAAAATTTTCTTAAATTTAACCGATTCTGTAGTAATGTTTCCAATTGAATGTATTTACCTTTGTAAATAAATTAAATCTGTTCTCTTTAAAAATATTGGGGAACTATAGAAGTCGTGTTAAATTTTTTTGGGTCTGACGAGTTGGACCATTAGCTGTCTTCAACATAAATCACAATAATTTCGTTAATAAATTTTATTTTATAATATATTTGGCGGTATTTAAAATCTAGTAAATACATTCCTTTCAATGTTAAATGCAGATACAAATATCTTAATCGAAGTACTTTTATTAAATTTAAAATTAAACACATCAAATTATCCAATAAATAAATTTTTAATTTGGGTTAGGCGTTTCAAACTCAATGTATTCATCAGTCCTACAACTGATACAAAAATAAATATATGTTTACGATTTAACATAAGATAGATTTATAAATAAATATAATAAATCATATTACTGGTTCAATACACAATATGGTAAACAAATGCTATCTAAAAAACAGAATTCAACCATTTTGAATATAAACTAAAAAGACAAAAATAATGACGAATTATGTATTGCACACTGGACATACCTTTTCAATGATAAGATTAATGAAATAAGTTAATAACGTAAAATATTTTGATCCTTTTAAAACGATTGTTAATAATAAAATGCAATATTCCTTGTAAGTAATGAATCAGGACTATTACAAGATTTGATATTATTTAGCTATTTTAGTTTCTAATCAAAATAGTTAAATTCTGAATTGTATTATATAGTAATTAAGGATATGTATTTAGCCAGTTATTTTTGTACAATTTTTATTTCCAAATTCATCATATGTTCAATCGTGGTTATTTTTATCAGTTAATGGTCTGAAGAACCACATTGTGTTTGTCCTAACGAAAATAAAAATACAATTGTTTTTAAATGGTCTGATAATTTGTTAATAAACTTATCTCCTATATACGTTGAAATTGTATTAAAGAAACTTAATCCATGCAGTAAAAAACTTTTTGATTAGCATATTACGTGTTGTTATGACTTACAGGATGTAATAAAAGACGTCTTACAACACTTATGAATATATTTATTCTTATACTGATTCACATACAGACGGTAAACATCTATAAAAGATGGTACAAGGCTATCGATTTTGTCCAGTCACACAGGTCATCATCAGGCGGTACTCAGTTCTCTCATTGGCCTGATGATGACCGGTGTGACTGGTCAAAATCGACAGCCTTGTACCATCTTTTATATATGTTTTACCGTCTGTTTGTGAATCAGTATAAGTGTAAATATATTCATAATTGTTGTAAGACGTCTTTTATTACATCCTGTCCATGCAGTAGTAATTCAAAATCATTTCTGTATCTAGCAAAGTAGTTAAGATTATACCCTGGATGTGTAACTAAGTCAAATTTAGTGTGTAAATAGTTTGAAAACTGCAATTATTGTACACAGTCATAATTTTTGGACAATGAAGGGTTCTTTGACAGACTCTTGCCAACCCAACTTCAACATTATAACAATTGCACGATTTTGTAAAATTAAAACTCTGTTCATATTATTTTTAGTTCTGGCATCATAAATGTTTAGCCCATAAACATCCACACTGGAAGCGCAAAATTGGACATTCAGGACGTGTCGCAGCGACGACTCCAAGCAGTACTAAAGGTTTTGTGGGGGTATTCAAGGAATTCACACCCCCTGCCGCCACCGTTACTGTACCAGTAGACCACGCCCTCTGACCAAGGTTGCTCCCTCCCCGCCAGTGATGCCAACTGACATAAACAACAGAATTGACGTATATTCCTAAAATACGACAATTTTAAACTGTACATCTTGTCATTGTTATTACTTGTATTATGAATATAATTTGATACCGGTAATAAATGAATCCCTTGGGAGAGTGCATTTAAATTGTGTTCAATAACTTGCAAACTGTAAAGCATTGATTGAATAAAAGTTGTCCCTTTGTATTATTTTCTCCTGTTACCCGGACGTGCAAATAACATATCGAAATATGTATGAAAAGTAAACAATTACAGTTTTATACAGGACTAACAACTTACACAGCGCGCTGCGGCGGTTAGGTTAGGTTGCTCTAGTTTCCGAACACAACACGATTGGTCTCGTCTGCATGCAAAATAATTGTATTTGTAGGACTATTAGAAATCTAACTATAAAAACTCCTAATATAACATATAAATATAAGAGGCCTTACAATTGAGCCCTGTAGATCACAATATTTAATTGACTGGTACGGCATTAAATGGTTACCCAAGTAGCAAAAAAATATTTTAGCAATATTGTAAAAAATATTAGTACAATATATTTGCAATATTGAAAACTATTGTTTCAATATTTTATAAATATTTAATAAATATTGTTTTGAAACAAACTTTATTTATCAATAAATATTTACCAAATATTGCAAAATATTGAAACAATATTGTGGAAATATGTTGTAAATATTTTGTTAACATGTTGTTAATATTGATTAAATATTTGTCAATAAATATTTAATCAATATTAACAACATGTTAAAAAAATATTTAGAACATATTTCCACAATATGGTCTCAATCTTTTACAATGTTTAATAAATATTTATTGATAAATAAAGTTTGTTTCAAAACAATGTTTATTCAATATTTATAAAATATTGAAACAATAGTTTTCAATATTGCAAATACATTGTAACAACGTTTTCTACAATATTGCTAAAATATGTCTTTGCTACTCCAAACTCCTTACAAACTTCAACAATTTGTTCCTTACTAGGTAAAATACAAAACAAAATCGTCTTATGAACGAAGGTTTTACCTCTCTCCGTTTTGGCACTGCATGGTTACCAGCCACATAGATGAAAAATGGAGATGAGAGATGGACCCTGCATTTATACAACACCACTATATTGTTTTGTTTTAACCAAAGAACAGTTTGCCAAATAAGCTTCTATAGAGAGTACTAACACCCTTTATATATCTGTACTGTTTGAATATTCTTACCTATTTAGATATAAAGTTTATATTCGCTTGATAATGGGTAAGAACTGTTTTTGAATATTATTGTATGGTATATATAATAACATTCCCCTTTTAATAATACCTATATAATATTAATGCATTTTATAATTTTAAATTGATTTATATCAGTTTCACAAAAAAAGATTCAGTCATCAGTTACAAAATAATAAATTTAGTGGTAAAATATAAATATAGAATATGTTGTTGTTTAACTAACCAAATTCCATTCCAAACTTCAACTCCTGCCTGGATATTTATCCAATCATCATTATATAAATAGGCAAGCACAAAACTATCCCTCCTTTTTTTAAACTGCTCCTCAGGGCTACGCCCCACGGGTCTTCAAAGTTTCAATGCTAATCTAATAGAAGAACAGTAATTAATTGAATTGTATATTTGACAGCTGATATAATAACAAATGCTAGAACAAGAGCAAGAACAGTTGTTTCAGGACTAATGTAAATAAAGATAATACTACTGACTACTGGAATGGTAACACCCTTCTCCTATCTGTATTAACTTTACATTAAAAATAGTGTTTTTGGCATCTGGGGACCTCAAAACAAAAAGTTATCATGGTCTTGGGCTTAAGTCCAACCATGTCACCTACGGTAATAGCTTCTTCCCTATAGGGTGAATTCGCTAAAATTAAACCTGGCTATGAGGGGGGAGAGGGTGATGGATAGGGAGAGGAAGAGAATTTTTGAAGTTCAACATAAGGACATTGGTTCAAATGCATTTATTTAACTGCTTGCACTGGAGGTGGCAAAACATATTCATGCAAACAGCCATTATTCGTACGTGCCACTTTCAGTTTACGTAGAGTTAGTTCTTGTCGAATTTTGACCTCTGGGCGATTGCTAGTTGAAATTATTGCAGAGTGGATGTTAATAACTGACTCACAGAATAAAAATTACAAAAATTTTATTGAATTACACACAATAATACATACACAAATTTCAAGAGGATGTAGACTGATTTATTTTTCATGAATTACTTCACCATTGTTGAGATCTTCATCTGCATTGAATTCATCTGCATGAACCTCACCTATTTTCCCTAAAAACATTGTAACTGTAATAATAAATAATAATGCACACACACACACACACACACACACACACATATATATATATATATATATATATATATATATAAATTGTTTACCTGGTGAAGAAAATTAAACATCCTGCTTAGTCTCACTCACATCAAAAACACAAGAGAAAACTTTCAAGATTCCTAAAATATTCATTGGTAGTTGTGCGTGTGTCCCAGGTGATTTTGAAAACGGCACCTCTAAACTGTTCCCAGACCATACCACATTGTATAGGAGCAAAACACTATAGGCACCTACATATTTTTTCCCCCCAAACCTCAGGGCTGCACCCCAGTAGCACCAAAAGCTGCTATGTTATTCTTATGGAGAAAAGGGTTTTCCTAAGTGGCTCGAAAACGGCTCTTTAATTCTGCTCCCGGACTATAACATGTTGTTCGGGGACTAAAAGAATTTGGATAATTTTGTTCATGGCCTCAGGGCTCCACCCCACTGGCTTCTTCTATCACTTGGCATCTGGGGACCTCTTAACGAGAAGTTATTATGATCTCGGGCTTAGGTCTTACCATGCCACCAATGGTAAAAGCTTCTTCCCCATAGGGAAAGTCATTAAAGAAGTGCATTATGGTTTGCAAAACAATCGGCAATTTAGAAAACATTTGTTGCTAAATCATGATTAAGTTAGAATTTGTTTCTCATATATCAGTTTTTCTCTTAGGAATCCTAAAACCTCATCCCCCCTAAAAACCGGATAATTTCTTTGCATGAATTGATAATTTTTAATTTTTGTAAGTTTAGACAAATTTAGAATAAGTTACAATGCTGAAAAAATCCGAATTTAATTAGATAAATAAGGGGCCATATGAATTTTGGTTAAAAATTAATAATCTTTATAAAAAAAACTGTAGGGAAATGTTAAAATTAAGAAATTATTTAAAACTTACTGTGTATAAAGAACTACCAACCTACAGCTAAGATGTAAGTTAAGATGCTGTATATATATGGCCGATATAAAAAAAAAAAACTAAGATGCTGTATACAAAAAAAAACTCACTATCGTTTAGGCCAAGGATAAATCCTGTAACACACCCATGTACAGCCAACCAAATAACATTTCATCACTTACCGCTCATAATTTGATCCCATAGGCCTAAGGGTACAATTGTTGTTCAGCTACTTTAGGCTGCCTCGAAATAGTACCTAATCTAACTTTAGTGCTTATCAACCGTTTCAATTAAATATACCTAACCTAAAAGAAGAACCTAAATACGTAAACGAAAGAGTGTAGACAGCAACAGTGATGTAACGGATCTTGGAACAGTCAGGTTATTTCCAACATCAAGTAAAGCATCTAGAGACTGACATTAGGAGAAAGCCCAAAATCTATTGTAACGCAGGTACCAAACTCGATCAAGATCAGTACACTTCACGCAGAATATCTTGAGCTGTGGCTTACTCCACTGCCGGAGTGACTGAGGTAACCAGCTGGCCTACTGAACATGGAATACTGACGATCAGTTATTTTGTTTACATAACAACAATATTACCGTACGATTAACTGACTGAACAGATTATGAAAACAACAAATGACGGATTTGACCGATGTCTAAATCTTGCTCTACTCTAACGGTTTGAACTGAAAACAGTTCTCACAGCTTAAGATATTCTCTCTCAAGTGTACTGTACTCTATGAAAATGTCTAGTAGGGCAAACACGAAGTTATTTGTGTTTTTCTTAATAACACCCCAGTGGGAGTGTTGTGTGTTGATAAGTCGACACAATTTATTTATTTTCTGTAGCAAGCGCCATTTTTAGACAATGATTCACAATATCGATTCAATAAACATACAATAAGTTAACTGATGTAGGCCTACAATTGTCTAATGATGTCATGGTGAAAATGTTCAATGGTATGCTGAGCTTCAGAATGCACATGACATGTTCAAGCACTACATGAAAACTGGACTGAGCTAAAGCTACAATAGTAGGCTTATAACAATAATGTGACTGAATGGGGAGTTAAGGGATAGGAGTTGAGAGGATTCGCACGGCCCCGGTCTTGTAGGCTGCGCTCGCTGAAAAAGTCTAGATGGCCAGAAACTTCATTTCCAAGGCGTGTCATTCTTGGGAGTGGCGCATGTAAAAGATAGTTTGTGCTGTGCATTCTTCTTACAAAAAAACCTTGGGAACGGGTCTTGGAGGGGGCGCAGAATTCTATTTGAGCCAGAAGATCAGGACTTTAGTTGCGGCCTTTCAGCAGCGTGAAGAGGAAAACACACATATTGAAACAGACATATTGAGGCGAGTTTTAAGTTTAAAAAGGCCAAGATAGGATTGTATTGTGTTGACCAGCAGCTGGAGGTAAGGAAACCCCATTCCATTCCAACCCCAATCAATCTAACAAATCTACTTTGAATAGATTCAAGCCTTTTACAGTGCATATCATAGTAAGGAGACCATATTGTTGAACAATATTCAAGAGCCTGTCTTAATACCAGGAGGGTAAAAAGAGCAAATATAAAAAATATATGAATTTGACTTTCCATAGACTAGTTTTACAGTAACCTTACTTCTGCAGAGCCTAAGTTAAACAAAGAGAATTTGAAGTTGAACAATAATTTTTAAAGTGAACTGTAACTTAAGTTAAATATTAATTTTAAATATCGGTAGGGATGCAATTCCGCAGACACCCGGTGGAACAATAGAATGAAAATAATTTATATATAGCTTAATGTAGGACTAAAATATATATTATATAGGTATAGGCCTATATATCGATAGAAATAATTGATTATTACAAACTTCCCTGCAGTATGAAAGCCAAGCACAAATTGTCTCAGTGCTGGTTTTAAAGACTCCGTGACTTGATTCTCTCAATAAATAAAAAATCATAATTAATAACTTAACGTTAACACTAAAGAAGTACATAATTGTTAATATGTGTTTCTTAACCCAAACTTTGCTCCTTCGAAAAAAGTGTTTTTCAAAGCACCAACTGAAAAGTCATGTTTATTTACCGTTTTACAACACATGATTTTCCCTTGATTTTCATCTTCATATCGTCGCTACGAACTCTGCATTTCATTGACTTTGTAATTAAACTACAATTTTTCAAAAACTCGACAGTAACTTATTTTCTTCATTTTTTTACATTTTTACAAAGAAAACAATAAAGTTAAGTTAATTAGGCCTAATTAATTTAGATTATTTGCCATTATATAAACAAAATAAAATGTAAATCATATTTCATAAAAACAAATAATACGATTATAATAAGTCAGCTGTATTGATTTGATGCAATATATTAAGGCCTACGGTATGTCGAAATATCAAAACATTAACGTACATATTGATTATTTTCATTTGATTGTTCCACCGGGCGTCTGCGGGAGTGCAGCCATCGAAGACCTAAGTTATTTAGCTAATGTTCGATGGTTAGGCTATAAGTTAAGAGTTCAATTGTTAATAATTCATCATTAGTTGAGGTAAGTACGGTATCGATAGTTGACTTATCGATTAGTTACAGGATGCTTATCGTAATGTCCTTTATATAGCCTATCTGTATTCCGAAACAACATTTTGAAAATCTGAGGTTGGATCCAAACTCCATCCTCACAAAACAAGCCATCCTTTGGGCAATTCCTACAACTTCCTTTTAACAAGCCAAATAAGAATGGCCAGGTAGACTCAACTAAAGGGAAATCTGAACTAAAATGCAGTAATAGCCCAAGTTAGCACCTACAATAACTTCAGACAAAGCCTACGGCCTAATTTGTGTATGGTAGATTGAAGGCGAGCCTCTCACAGAAATTTGAATTATTTATGATAGTTCCTAAAGACTATCCCGTAATGCAAAAGAGACTAGACGACCATCAAGGTACTTACTGGGCTTAAGTAAGTACAACCAAGCATTAGGTTTATAAACCCAATGGTAAAAGGCAACTCAACCCCTGACTCCAAAACTACTTCCTAAGACACTAACTTATGTAAATGAAAACATAAAATTGGAACATAGGTTATATAGTTTTATTTAGTATTCGTCCTAATGTAAAACAGAGATACACTTACCTTACTCTCATTTTGGATTACTTGTCAGAACTATGAACTACTGTCACTCATTTCAGCCGTAATCGTAATGAGCGTAATAATAATAATAATGGCGTCCTCCTAAATCCAAGTCTAAATCTTCGTCTTCTTCTTCTTGTCTGTCTTCCAAGTTGAACAGTCAAACGAGCATTTACAATTATAATGTATACTTTACTTTTGCTTCTTTAGTTACTTTTATTATGCACAGAAAATCACTAAAATAATCAAATTTGCATTAAAATTAATTGTTGAACTTGCTAAACGTGTTACCAAAGGTGACATTCTAAAATGGTAACTTCACTATAGTACATCTTTTGACCACATACTCAGTGATGCAATCAATCTTCAAAAATATTGTTTTGTCAATATTTATTAAATATTTAAAACATATTTTACTTTGTAAAGAAACAATATTTTTCAGAAAATATTTTGTTATATTGTACAAATATTTAGACAATATGTAAACAATGTTTGCTTATCAATATTTTTTACAATATTGAACAATATTATCGCAATATTCATAAAATATTGTTTTGCTACTTGGGTAAGTTTCATATAGCACATTTCAACAGTTTTTTCGCCCTGTTAAATAAGACCTAAACCATGACTAAACTATTTTTAAAGAAGGCTCGCTGAGTCTTAGCTTTAAATAACTGTAATCAATTACGTGACACGCTATCAAATGTTTTACTTAAATCTATAACTTTCTCTCCTTGATCAATAGAATTGATAACATAATTAATTCATTTGTCACCGTTGTCATCACTCGGTTTCCTGACTTACACTCAGCTACTCGCTATCAAAAAATTTCGAGGTATTCACTTTCAAGGTTATCTACTAATCTAATATGCATCACTCTTTCAAAACTTTTAAATATGACATGCAGCAAAGTCAGAGGATGGTAATTATTTCACCTTTTTTAAAAAGAGATTTAAGTTTTGTAACTGTACATTTTTCTGGGATAACACCGGATATAAGCGAATTGTTAATTATATGTGCTAAAAGCTTTACTAAGAGTGTTTTAGCATGTTTTAATACTCTTATGGGTATTTCATCAAAACCAGTGGAGGACCTATTTATAATGATGAATTAGTTTGATCAAATTCAGGCTCACTGAGAACTTTCATGGAAATTTTCTTTCCTTTTCAGGAAACCTAACATCTATGATAAAAATGCCTTATTATTTATTTTAGAAATTTTGTCACTGTCAATTACATTTGTTGGATAAATTGAATGAGCGAATGAAAACAAGTTTAGTCCATAAAAAAATCTACCATACAAGAAATGCATTGAAATATACATTAAAAATTGAGGTGTACAAGTTTGAAAATTAATAAAACTAAAATAAGCTGTTTGTAGATGTTAAAAAATAATCTTGGTCCTAGGAAATAGCAGAATTGCTGCCTGGGCGTCCACTGAGATGCTAGATACAAAATAATAAATGACTATGTTTTGAACAAGAATACAAACAAATCAGTTTTGAAATTCTAAGTTACTTTTAAAAATATTTTCAGGTCTACTAAAACAAATGCCATTAACCAAAATTTCTTTGGCACAATTAACATTCTTGATCCTAATGCTTTATATATTCTTAATGAGTAATGAGTATTAAATGCTCATTACTAAAACTCCGGTGTTTTAATTAAATTTACCATTTACCTGTGTCTCATGTTTGGTTTTAATTGCCTGTTTCTTATTTATTTTTTTAAGGGAAATAACTAATTATGGTAAATAAAAACGCTCTGAAGTAAATATTGCCTTGTTCCTTGTAACGATCTGAACAAATTGCCTTGTTCCTCTGGAAAGCTCCGTTGTGGAAAAGATTGACGTAACTTTCAAATAAATAAATGTATATTTCAACACCGATTTTGATTTTTTTTATATTTATTATGTGGACATCCACATCCCTCACGTCAGCGTGCTACGTGCAAACTCGTTTTAAACTATCTTGTTGTGGGTTTTCTTCCTAAGCACCGTGTCTTGAGTAAGCAAAATTATCAGTAATGATAGTAAGATATCAGCTTTATGAGTTCAACAATATTGTTTTAAAGTTGGGTTATTATTTATAAAACATAGATAACTTATG
This sequence comes from Allygus modestus, assembly GCA_963675035.1. NCBI lineage: Eukaryota > Metazoa > Arthropoda > Insecta > Hemiptera > Cicadellidae > Allygus > Allygus modestus. The sequence continues at coordinate 167,419,252 of OY776113.1, forward strand.
ACAAAGCAAAGAATATTTTAATTCATTTTTAAATAATACTTTATATACGTACAGTTAAAATATCACAAGTAAACTATCTAATATACAGAATATGGACATGTTTTTGAATCATGTTTTAATTAAATTTGGTCTTTTACTTTATGATGTAAAATACTTTAACGTTATTAATGTTAGAATGGTTTTGAAATTAAAAAGTGCAGAAATGCTTGTACTAGACAGCAGAAATAAGCAGGATTGTCGGTCCCACTTGCAGCGTGGCGAGAATGAATATTACATGTTACAGTGCGGTAGCGCTTCACCGGCGCTGTTTGGAAACCACTTGTTGTAAAATGAAATACAGGGCTGCTGTTCCTGTCGGTAAAACAACTTTATTTAAACTAAAGGACAACAGTTCATTTTGTTCATCAATTTTTACCGATTTTCATACAATGCAATAGGAGATTGTATCGCACATGCATATAATTTTGCAACAAATAGACTTACTTGCATGTGTAAATTAAAGTAATAATACATGTAAACAATAATTTGTTATGATAACCACTTGACCCCATTCACGGTTCTGAGATGATTTTTGTCCGATTAATTAATTTGTAACACAATTATTAACACTTAACATCTGAGTATTTCTTAAAATATTGACATACATCAGTACTTTAAGATAAAGAATCATTAAGCGTAGTATCTTGAACATAACTTTTAAATAAATAAATACATACATGTATAATTAATGTCTCCTTCAAGAATTTAGTCAGGAATTGATAATTACATAGTTCGTAATCAGAGATGCAGTTAGTTACTGCTGTACTGATTCAACCATTAATTACGAATGTTCAATTGTAATTGTTAATTGTTAGTTGTAAGTTTAAAAAGTTCTAGTTCAATTTATTTTTAAAGCTATAAATTGAGTTTTTGAGTAAAGTATAGTGACCCACATTAAGGTTTGTTTCCAAATTTCCCTCCACTTTCTGAAAAATGTCATATACACAATTGGATCCATATCCCATATCCATATTTATTTATTTTATTTTATTTGTTTTTATCCATATTTCATCCCAGTGCTGAAACTTGTCACAGTTTTTCGAGGCTTGTACTTCCTTCATCGTTGAACATTAAATCAACTGAAATAATCGTTATTGGAGTTCTTTGACTAGTTGAGGAAATTAAAGAAACATAAGCCTTTTCCGTAAGAAGATCCTTTAGATTTTTTCCAAACTTGTTCAGATCAACCTCAAGGCCTGCAGGCAAGGAATTTAAAGGTGACTTTAAACCAAGTTGCGTTGAAACAAATGATGTGCTGTGTATTGGGACTGGAATGTTTAAACGTGGGTGGAATGAATGTTCAGAAGAAAATCCTTAATTAAAAGGGGTTAGCAGGCCTCTCTGCCTTACGTTGCTGTCCACATAGACTATACACCTGTGGGTGGAACGTATCCAGCAGAACGAGGGGTGAGCCGTTACAGTGCGAGTTTCACAGTACTGATACAATTTACATTCCAGGACTGGGATTCGAACCCACGACAGGGTCGCTGTCATGGTTCCGGAGCCCGTCGCCTTGACCACTACGCCAACGACAGTGACTCACAATAACTATTGGGGAAATTCGTAGATTAATTATTTTTGTAGAACATAGGGTCTCAAACATATTATACGAACAGCGACATATACAACATCGAGAAGTTCTGTAGTCAACAAATTAACTTTGTTCTCGAATTATCAGAACCTCAAAAAGGAATAAAATATCTAGGATGAGGGTAAAAAACATCCATAATAAAGCGTAAGCAAAATATCAGAGTTTGAAAATTGAGGGAGCTTTTGAGAACAAATAGACCAGAACAAAGTTTTCCAGTTACCTTAATATTATCATAGAATTTTAAGTGAGCATCACGCTTCATTCCTAGAAAGTTTATAACATCTGCACAAATTACTTCTGATTCATCCAAGAAAAGCTTAATGACATCAGTATTGTTATTTCTGATAGAAAAGTTAAGAAGGTGAGTTTTCTCCGTTTTTACGTTCAGACAATTTGCTTTGAACCATTGAAAAGGGTAATTTGATTAATAAAAACTATAAAGATTTATATAATCTGCATTCTGTAGTTAAGACTTCCAAAGTAATATAGGTATTTGTCAAATACCTATACTAATTAAAGTCACTCTGAAATTTTAAACAGGATGTGATTTTATTGAAATAAACGTTTGTTCATTCTTTAATTCCATTGGTGCCCGAAAAAGAAATGCTAATAGGCAAAGGTCAGGCTTACCCTCAAATCTGGAATAAAATTGGACCCTTGCGGAACCTCCATTTTGACACACATTGCATTAGGAATAAATTTGCAAATTCAATTCCTGTTGTCAGTGTAGTTAATTTCAACTTTTTCTTTGTGACCTGAGAGGTACGATGAAAACAAATAGTGAGTACGTCCTCTAACACCCATTACATCAAGCTTCTGTAGAAGAACTGAATGTTCAACAAGAAAAAAAAGGCCCACGTATCATGTTGTTTATCATCAAGAGCATTTGCAATCTTACTAACAAAATTGGGTCTAAAGAATTTTTTTCCTGATGAAAACCGAACTGATTTATAAAGAGACATTACTGAAAAATGTAATCACCTGAGCAGCTAAAACCCTTTCAAATAATTTATAAAAAGTTGAAGGTTTATAAAGCCAACTGCATTTCGCCTCTCTAGATCAAGGGTTCCAGTTCCGGGGTGCCCACACGACTCTGAGTGGGTTGGACCGATACCCTAAAAACATTAAAAAACCAAATGCCTTTGGCTTGTGCGTAAACAAGCACAAAGAAAACACGATTTAATTCTTGACCTAAATTGATTGAGTAAAAATGAAAATTATGAGTACATTTTGAAAAAAGGTGTATCCGTTGAGAAAATAAATAAATTAGGGACACGGGTCTTAGACTGGGTGTCACTATGAAATATGTTAAGCTACTGTGAGGGACAGTGGGGTACAGAAATCCCTGCCACATGGACTAGGTTAAAACACATTGTCGAAAGTGAGGTTAAAACGTGCGAAGTTAGGTGCTACAATTGTTAGTGTTAGTGCTTGTGTTTTAAATACTCTCAGAGATTCTACTTTTGTACCTTCTGCGCGAGCATATCGTAAACAAATATTTTAAAATACTCTAAAAAGGTACAAAATATTTAACAATGAAACAATAGTAAGCAAGGGATTTTATTTTCGTTACTTAAAATAGTGTCATTTATATTATAGATAAAGAATTGCGCTATCAATGATTGTATTTTAGTGACCTTTAACTTTTTAAAATTGTTCATAGTTTTCTAATTATAAATAATCTGTATGTTATGAAATTAGGTTTTACATTAATTTTAAATTAGATCATTCCCCAATATTTGTAAAATTAGTTATATTTTGTGAGGCTTTTCGCCATAACAAATTTTACAAATATAGGTGAATTTAAAATTAGTTAAAATTCAATATTACGGCTTATGATTGAAGGTTTTGCATTGTTCGTATGTAATAATAAATTTAACATAGCCACTCCCCAACGCCCTATAAAGGCCTGAACTTCCTTGTAATGTTATAGTTTTAGAAACTGTGCTAGATAAACAGAACCTCCAAAAACTCCATTAAGTGCCATACAGTATGTTCACTTATAGCAATATTTCGATAATTTACGCACATATATGTTTATTCTCACTCCAGCAGCTTTTACTGTTGCTATATGAAATAAGTGTAGATAATGTATCTAGATACTTCTTGGAAATTAGTGTAAGGCACCTTTATACGGGTCTTAATAAAATTGCCTATGAGTGCGACTATTACTACCTTGGCGTTTTGAAATGTGTTTATTTGTTGAATAAACACATTCAACAATGTAAAACTACTAAGAACAAATGCGAGTCAAAACCAAGAGACGCCAAGACGACAGTACTTAGGTTTAAGTATAAGCCTAAGCATGAACATTTACCGTAAGTGACTCTTTTTATGGATAGTAGAGATGTAGGTATTAATTTTGAAACAACTTTAGCTATATTATAACTTTAAGCTATACTACTTAGAGTGCATCATATATTCATATGTAACTTATTAAAGAAGGGAACAAAGTCAAAACTAATACCTTTGTTAGTGGCCATTGAACAAGGAAAATGTTTTAATAAAGCTAAGGAAAACTGCTGACTTAATGTCACAAACAACTTTTTGATTAACATGTTATATGCTGTTATGACTAAAACATGTAATAAGACACTATGATAAAACTTAAAAATATGTTTAAACATAAACTGTACTCACACGATGTTAAAGATATAACAAATACCCCATCGCAGCAAACCTGCGTACTCATCGAATTTCCAGTGCATATAGGTTGGCATAATACCACAGAAAGCCGCTTACCAAGTTTTATAAAAATATATTCACAAATAAGCGATATATTACATTTAATTATCCTCCATAAGAATAAAATTGAGATTAGTACGCAGGTTTGCTGAAACAAGGAATACCAAATATGGGTTTTTATACAAATATCAACATAACTCAACTAGGTGAAGCCACATACAAAGTTCCATCAATTCATAATACATTCATAAAAAATCGAGATATCAAATACTGGTCTTAGACCTAGTATTATTATATGCCTTTGCCCCTAAACAAGATAAACAAGATAACAAATGACTAAATTTTTGTCATCAGTTGGAAATATTGTTAATGAAGACAACTAGAAAAAAATGCCCATATTGTACTGACAGACGACATTAATATAAATTTACTAGAGGAGGTTAACCCTTATGTTGAACACAATTTTTCAAATATTTTAAAATCTTTTAATCTGAAATTTAATATTAAAGTTTCAACTCGTGTCACAACTTCCTATAAAACTTGAATAGAAATTTATTTACAAATTTTACTCCAGATTATGCTGAAAATGTAGAAATTGGCCTTTTAGATCACATTTCACAGATGGTAACGTTTTCCTTGCAACTTCTTTCAAATAATAACATAAATTCTACAGCTGTGATCAGACGCACATTTTCAGAAAATAATGGAAAAACTTTTGAATCAAGGTTACAAGATTGGCATCAGCTTTTTAGTACAATTCCCAAAAGAGACAAATCAACTCGTGTCAACCAAGTTTCTGAATGTTTTATGAATCTGAAAAGATTAAAATCTTTTGCTGTTTTTTCTTAAAAAATTAAATAAGCTGATAAAAAAAGAGACTGCAAAAATTTATGATAAATGATCTTCGAATCTCGAGTGCAAGGAAAAAAGAAGTGCATAACCATAGTAAGGTTTCTAAAGACCCAGTTTTCTTAACTATTTTATAAAATATAAGTTTACGTTTAAGAAGTGTTTAAGCCTAGCTAAGGATAAATATAACAGTAATTATGTATTAGAATCAAAGATGAAGTCAAAGATACCTGGGAGGTTGTGAGGAGAGAGACAGGGAAGGTAAAAAAATGACCTGTAGTGGACAAAATATTCATAGATAACACAGTTGTTACATATAAGGAATATATTGCTTGCAAAATGAACTCTCACTTCATAAGTATTTGCAAAGCTTTAGCTACCCACCCAGACGAAGAGTTAGCACTTGCATAAATTCCAAAAATATTCAAGCCGAATCATCACCTTAAAATATTTTCGTTAACAAATGAAAAGGAAGTACTTCATATTTTAAAATCTCTGGAGCCCAAAAGATTAGCTGGGTGGGACGAACTTTATGTATGTTATAATCCCCCTCACGCATGTTATAATCAGTCGTTGGAGGAATGCGTTTTCCCTGAAATTTTAAAGTACTCACTCATTAAATCCCCCCACCCAAAAACCAAATTCCATTAAACCCATTAAAACTCATTAAAGCCAAAGAAGAAAAAAACGTCTCATTGGAAATCTTTATACCGATCTGTCTCCTCTGTACCTTCACTAAAGTATTAGAAAGAATTGTTTTGAAGAGGCTTAATCGATCTTTCAGCTCAGAAGAACAGGCCGATCTTTCAGCTCAAAAGAAATTTAATTGTTCCCAGTTTGGTTTCCAAAAGGTAAAGTGCATATTTGATGCCATTTTAAAATTTCTTGATCACGTGTCGAAGACTGTGGATGGTTATTACACCGTTGGTGCTCTGTGTGATCTATCCGATGCCTTTGACTGCGTAGATGTTTCCGTCCTGGTTGCGAAGCTATGATTCTTTTGTATAGAGGCTTTGTCTTGGTTATCGTCATCTATATCTTTTTCTGTAAGCCCAAATTTGACAATGAAATTGTACTTGTAAAAAGCTGGGAGAGGTATCATTTTAAAAGACTGGGCATGACATTTTGGGGAAAATTATTTATTTTTCTTAGTTAAGTAACAAAAATATATTACCGAATAAAATAATTCCCATTTAAATAGCTTGGGGATTTAAAAAACGCCTGCTTTGTTTGCAGTAAAACATTTGATTAACTGTCTACTTTGTTTGTTTGTTTCCCATGTGTTCCTATTTATAATTTTTGTATTTCCTCAGCATGTAAAGAGTAAACAAAATCAGATAAGGCAAATATTGGAGCAAGATTAGGGGCTATAGCCCTTCAAGCCACTAGTCAAGCCTAATCTGAAACAAAAGGTCAAACCCTTTAATCTGTAATGACGCACAAAGTAGTTTTCTGGACGTTATCTCAGGAGTGCCTCCAGAATCGGTTTTGGACCCATTATTATTTTTGGTTTGCTTAAGCGACCTTCCTGCAGTCATTACATTAAAAGTGCCCATGTTATTCAGTTTGCTGACGACACTTCAGTTGCAGTGAGACACAAAGATAAACATCTCCTTTCTCAACTTCTGAGCGATAGGTTTTTGCAGTTGAACAACTGGTTTTGTGCAAATGGGCTTAATTTAAATACTAACAAAACCAAAATAATAAATTTTTATGTAAACAATAAAAACACTCCTCAAAATGATTCGTCTTACCTCCCATTGAATGTCAAAGTTGTGTCATCGGCTAAACTTCTTGCAGTCGAAATTGATTCCAGTCTTACATGGCGAGTACATATTGACCAGTTGCTTCCCAGTCTTAGCAGAGCCTTTTATTCAATCCTATCATTGTCTCAGGTAGTAGCTTCTCACACATTAAAACAGGTATATTATGCGTATTTTCATTCTTACATATCCTATGAAGTAATATTTTGGGAGAACTATAGTGACTTAAGTAGAGTCTTCATTATGCAAAAGTGAATTGTTAGGGTTACTCGTTCCACATTTAATGACTCGTGTAGGAAACATTTCCATGAGCTCAATATTCTTCCGCTTTCTTATCTGTACATATTTCGCTGCATAATGTTCGTATTTTCTAATTTGGATTTACCGCAATAAATATCACCACTCACTCTTTCCCAAGAAACACGTCTCTTCTGCAATATCCAACCCATAGAACAGCTTATCTTGAAAAAACACCCTTTTACAGCTGCATTACTCTTTTTAATCACCTTCCTGATAATACTAAGCAATATAAATTTGAAAAATCGTTCAAAAGATCATTGTTTCAGTATCTACTATCTCACTGTTTCTATAGCACTAAGGAGTTCCTGGCCATTGCAACGGGACGGAATACCTGGAATGGGTCCTCTTAAAAGCTGTCAAGGAGATCTGAAAGTTTCGTTCAGGTAAAGTTTCCATGGGCAGATAAATATTTATTGTTCTCAGTTTTTTTCACAGGTTGAGTATATGTTAAGATTATTAAGTAGTTCTGTATTTAAGTTATTATTGTTACTATTAGAATTCTTTAAATTGTATTGTCTGTATATTTATCTTTAATGCGTGACAAATTTCAACCTTATTTATGTATTGTCAAAAGGTTTTATAGATGCAAAACAGTAAGTAAATAAATATGGCATTCCTTAATCCTTATCATTGCTGGAAACCCCCGCATCAACAAAACAATACCTGTAGGCCTAGTATTGGATATTAAACTCAGCGATGAAATTGTCTTTGTTAAATGTTGTTTAATGTTTACAATCTTCAGATTTTTAATTTATCAATAATAATTTGACAAATTAATAATAATTTTTTTTAAGTTTATGATTATTTACTTTTGAAGTATAATTAATTATGTGACTAAGTGAATCAGAGAGAATCACAATACTGATGAAGAGGGGCTGTGGTAACGTGACTAGGTCGTTTCAAGAAATTACAGATAATTTTAATGAATAGAATTAACATCGACCAACTATTTCAAAATCCACGGTTGTAAGAACAGTTCATCGTTTTCAAGAAACAGGAAGTATTAAGGAGTTGCATCGATCAGGCAGGCTAAAATCAGTTTCAGGCGATGACAAAGCTACTGAAGTGTTAACAGGCTTTCGTAGAATATCGATTAACTCTACTAGAAAAGCTGCTCAACAACTGGTTGACATCAGTGAATCAAGTTGACATAAGTAATTTCAACTTTTAGTCTGGTATCTTAGTGTTTTAAACCAGCTTCAATATTGAGTGGTAGTATGGCAATACCATTGAGCAACAACAATATCATCCATATAAAGTAAGGTTAGTACACGAACAAGCAGAGGACGACTTTGATAGGAAAGTTGAACACTGTGAACTGATGAGACAACAATTTAAAACTATGACAATTTGATCAAGACTGTGTTTTTTTCAGACGAAGCTAGTTTTATGCTAAATGGGATCGTAAATATCCACAACTGTCGATACTGGGCAGATGAAGACCCACACCGGATGCGGGATGCACACACCCAGTACCCGGGATATATAAATGTTTGGGCGGGAATTTTCAGAAACCAAATAGTAGGGCCGTTTTTTATTGAAGACAATTTGAATCGCAACAATTACTACCAGTTGTTGCTCAATGAAGTTGTTCCTTCAATTGAAGCTGCAAGGGATGAAAATCATGAAACTTGGTGTCACCAAAATGGAGTACCACCACATTTTGGAATATACGTCCGCACATACCTTGACAATACATTTCCCCGCCGCTGGATAGGCCGGCGAGGGGAAATTGATTGGCCTGCCAGGTCTCCCGTCTCGGGCCCCTAGATTATTTTCTTTGGGGCTATCTTAAATCTAAAGTTGACAATAAAAAAGCAGCATAACTTGATTGAACTTCGATAGCGAATAACAGACGAGGCCCAGAAAATGCCGAGCAAAATTAAACAGAATGTAGTACAGCATTAATATTATAGACTAGCAAACTGTGTGACTGTGGAAGGAAAGCAGTTTGAGCACTTGCCCTAAACCCTTGATATCACCGTAAACAACTTTGTTTCTGAGTAGAAAGAACAACATTTTTTCATTGATTACAAGTGTGACAACAATTTTCTTATACTTGCAACTCTTTTGTGTGTGGGTTTACTTTGTTTTAAAACAAACAAATTGTAATACAACCAATGGTGTTCAATTAATTTGCATGCCATAAGAAATACCAAAAGGTCAGCTATTATGGACATGATCAAGATATCGATCTCGGGTTTGAGCTGTTGTGTTTAAATCAACGAGACCTGTAAAATAATGGTCACTCGATAGGAGTTTACATTTAAAAATATGGGGCAACCACTCCAAATTTGGTTTTTGGGAGCTTGACTAACACATCAAAAAGTAGTTTTTTATAGCCATGAATCATGTATAAAATATTATTACTGTAGCTCGTTTCGTTTAGGAGTTATTAAACCGATCCGGACTTTTGGGACAGTCTGTATATTTACTGTAGTGAATGTCAGAAAAATATAATTTTAATTTTGTTTGTATTTATTGCAAATCGTATCTTATTACTTCCTGTAACAAATAATCACACATAAAATCATCACCTCAAATGTTTAATGTTAAAAACCGTAAATACTTAAATCCATGCTCCTAAATTCAAAACTAATTTGACTTTCAACTTACCTTGTTTCTGCGCCCAAGATAGCAAACAGTCGACTTTAGAGTTAAATACGGAGAAGCAGTCTTCAAAAAGTCCGCCGGCATCAAGCCCCAGAGTCTCAAAATTGGCTTTGACGCCGCACATGAGCGCTGTGGCACAGGCACTCGATTCCCCGATCTGGGCATCCAGGTTGTAGGTCTGACAACACAAGAGGTTTTAGTAAACAATTTTATGGGGACTCAGTTTTAGCGTCAAAACCCTAACTTTAGTCCTGATTTGGCCCAGGCTTTCTACATGTTAAATAGCTCTTTCCTGATTGAAATCTTAATATTTGACATTCACTCATTTAACATTTTATATTCGTACTTCATACTATTAAAAAAATTTAAAATATTGCTTAAATTTACTAACAAATTTTTCAAAATTAGTATTGTAATTTAATTTCTTAAAAAAATTACTGAAGTATAACAATTTATAACAATTGAAAAAGTCAACTCATTCCCAAGGACAGGCATAAAGCCTTTGTTAGAATAATTTCGCTTAGGATGTATTTAGGTTAGTAATTGTTACATTGTATTAGAATAAGTGAAAATAAGAATTTGTAAAAATAAGAATATAAACGTTGTATCGTAAATTGCAATGTAACATATGAATACGTAAAATAAACATATTTTAATTTGATGTGGTACTACACAGTTGGGTAAAATAGCTTAGCGTACCTATGGTTTCTGGTTCCTTTATCTCAACATGGGAATTTTTACTATACAAATGAATCTATGAATGTACACACAATCTGTTTAAAATATATTTTAAGAAAAAATAAGAATAAATCTATCTTGTATCAGGTGAAAAGAAAAAGTAAACGTATTTAAAAAATAAATCATTTTATCAAATATTGCAATGGCGGTTTGGGTTTTATAAAATGTTTAAACAAATATAGCGTGGTTTGCGAAATACGAAAAGACTTACTAAGACAACAAATTCAGTTATAAAATGTAAAAACTATAAAGAATAATAAAACATATATATCAAGCAATAGTAATGAACATTACACTATGGAGAAAAATATGTACCATTTATATTCTGCAGTTTAGTCTGCTATCTTAGTGTTTTAAACCAGCTTTAGTATTGATTGGTATGTGGCACTATCACTCAATTTCGAATATTTATTTTTTAAGTTTTTTTTTTTATTTGTGGGATGTATATTAAAAAATAAAGTGCAGATTAGAGCGTACAGATTTATGTTAAACGTCTTTCACAATGTAACTTGGAATGGAAATTATAGAAATGAGCCTCAGAACTACCGCCACAATATATATCCAAAAAAATCATGTTTCCTTACATAGTTTAAAAATTCCTGTTACAATATAAAAATAATACACAACTAATACGTTCTCACACACAAGCATCAACCAGTCAAGGTATTTCAAAAAATTGTAAATAAATATAATGTTCATAATAAGGATTTCACTGTATTTTTAAAGAGAGTAAATAAGATGCAGTTTGTTTATAAGCAAGATTTTAAATTTGGTGTTATCTATATTTATAAATTCGAAATTCCGATCAATGCCCAGGCAAAACCTAGAAGGACGACATTTTGTATGTAGGTTCGTTCCTCTTATAGCATAGGCAACCACTAAGAAGAGAAGAAATTCCCATAGGGCTATATCCCACGGGGCTTCAAAGTTCCAACCCTGTGTTATTCTTATGGACGTTCACTTTGGTTTGAGCTGATGAAAATTCTATCAGCTGATTATGATTCGTAGTAGTTCCACGGGTCAACCACAGAATGCAGCACACAACTGTCGTATTCCCGGGTGAAACCGGGAACGATGAGTTTTAAACCGGCAGCTAGTTGTTTATAAATGTGATTATATACAAAATTTGAACACAGTTTTTTTAATCACGGAAAACATTTTACAGGGTGAATCGGAGTTCTCTGGAACTACTCCATAAAAATTGTTTCTTGGACCAAGAAAAAACATTTCACAATAATAACAAGGGTTCATGGTGCCTACATTTTTGACTCTCTGTCTGTTTGAATTTTTTACAAATTGCAAAGCTTTGCAATTTTTTAAAAAGCATTTGCATTTTTTTTACAAAGCATTCATAGATGCAAAGCTCTTTAAGATATAAAATTGAAATTTTGTATTATAATGTAACCTACACTATATTACACAACAGTCAAACTATCTGGCAAAACCATTTCAAAATGGCGGCCCTTCAAAACTTTAAATACAAATATATGAACAATTTCCAAAACAACAACAGTATCAGTAATTTTTTTGTGTGTTGGTTGGTATTTAAAACTAAACTAACGAATCAAAAAATAACTTATGAACCTTTTAAAAATAAGATCTTTTAAAGATAAATATAACGGATGAAATTAAAAAAACTCAAATTATAAATAACGACATTATGACGCTTTTTACAAATCATTGTAGTTTAATCCTACCTGTTACGATGTTTAACATTACAAATGAGATACTGTGCATCATTAATCAACTGTTGTCTGTCCACTTCATGTTATCAGCTGTTTATCATAATGCTAATTGTGTATATCGTGAAATTTGTTTCTCTTGGGCCAAAGATCAATTTTATGGAACAGTCATCAAAGAGTTCCGAGATACCCTGTATATTGTCGTTGCCACCCATGACCCAAAAACAGTTTTTTAATTCTCTTTATTTCCCAAACATTATGTCAAAACCCGCAGCCAATTATATGTCATTCAGAGGATGCCATTCAGAAGATTTCCCCTATACAGTATAATATTATACGGTCCGGTCCCAGAATTTTTGTTGCAGTAAATGTTCTACAGTTCATTTTTCTTTTCTTTTTCAAATAAGTAATATTAGTTAGGAACACGGTTGCTTAAATATGCAAGTAATGTTTTGTGTTAACCATTGCGACAAAGTTTAACTGTGTCAGATGAAACTGATTCACTTTAACTTTGAGTAAACGGTCAAGTTTGAACACTGGGATCGTGTTAATTTAATTTCCATTCAGTCTCTTTCAATTCAATATTTTCATATAATCACCTTTCTATTTCCTGTTCAGTAAAGTGCGAACTATGCGTTACAAATTTTTTTGTGAAACATTGCTTTTAGGTTTACCATTTTAGTATCATGATATTTATGTTGCTAATTTATATTTCATCGAAGTTTATCTATTGATCTTTACGCATTGTAAATACAAATTACAAACCGTCAGTACTTCCAAGGCTTTCGTAGTAAAAGGGTTTGTTGCTGGGGCAACCTGGTTCAATATTCACTGGCTGTCGTTTATGGTTTAAACGATATTTAATTTTAAAATAGTTAGGAATTATTATTTACTGAATTTTCAAGCCAATGGTGATACAGTATATCACATTGCATTTATGATTTTAAGTGAGATATTTGTAAAATCACTTCAGAACAGACAAATTATAGTAAAAACTTTGATACACCCGACTTTCAGTCAAACACGAATTCCGTTATAAACCTTATATTTAAATCAGTTTTAAATCCAGGGATGTTAGATACACTAGGTGGGAGCAATAGCTATTCAATATTCAATAAAACAAACAATAAATTTAAATATTCGGATTGTACATAAAATACTAAAAAGGAGTCACGAAGTAGACTGTGTCATTGTTGGATAGAAATGTCCAAACGGAGCGGATTGAGAGTGGTAGTTAAGGCATTGGATCGCAATACAACCTCAGGGGAGCAGTAGGCCTACCATTGATCCGCAGCGTTGTGAGTGCACTACCTATGATGTCAATTTGTGATATATGGGCCATAAAGTTCACACACACAGCTGTTATACGGTAACATTTATTTTGGCTTTTGGAAACTTTATAAAATATGTTAGCCAGAAAATGAAAGAATAATGGGAAATCCAAAAATTCAGATAAAATATATTTAAACTCTGCTATATTTTTTTAAAGATAAATATCTAAAAATAACTTCTTTAGACCTTATGAAACATCAGTGCAAGTCCCATCTACCGACTAGTATCCACTTGATCCGCCTAGGAGCAACAGTTTGAAGCCCTATGTCTCTGTGTCTCCCCTCCAAATTCTTATTTCTACTAAAGTCATTATCAGTTACGAGTATAATAATGATAGTTTAACTATTATAATGACATAACTATAATTAACATTATCAGTTATAATACATTATAGTTGTTGAAAAATTAGACTTTTGCTTTCATCAATATTTTGTTGACTACACAACATTTTTTCATTTGTTATCCAGTCGGTTGAAACAAATTTTTAACCGTGAAGGAAACTTCACAGACAAGAACGTTTTTACCGATTTATTCGTGAGTACAGCTGTAGTAGATTATTTTACGCCGAGAACTCAATGATATATACGAAAAGAGTTCACTATCATACTCTGTTAACATTATTTAATCAGTTAGTTTTCTTTTCTTCATATATACAGCATGTTTATTTTTTTAAATCTTCAAACTTGTTTATAAAATATTGTAAACCCTTATCATAATACATATTTCGTTTCACACATTACATTTTACATTCCTAATAATTGATACAGCTCTCTCGAGTAGTAGCCTTCTATCGTAGTAGTTGAAACTTGCTACAGTTGATTACACCGAATGCGCCTAAACAGACATTACATCGCATTACTAATCAATTTTAAAAAGTTGTGTTAATGAAAGAAAAATGTTTTATTGGCGGTGAGAGGAAGTGCTATTAGGGCCAAAATAGTGTTTCAGCAGTTAAGTTAACGACTCTTCAGAGAAGCCGTTCCAAAGTGAGAAAGTCCTTAAATTTATCTCCAGGATAGTCGAGACCCGAGTTTTTCTCCATGTAACGACAACTTTAATTTGTTTTGCTATTTGTTGGTATATTACTTTTTATTCGTTTGATATCGCTTACAAAAAAGTAATCATTCTTATTTTTATCTCACACTCCTGATTCGGTGTTGATCATACCGGCGATAAAAATCATTCGACCATTAACAGAGAATCGTGATACAAATATTACATTATAAATATGAATTTAGCATAGTTTCGTTCAACGTTAATTTTTTTTAATCACACGGCAAATGTCAAATGCCGTATATATTATTAAATAAATAAACATAAATATTTTATTTTTATTTCTATTAGAACAAATATAATATTTAAACTAAACTTTTTGGCCAACAACGCAATAATAGCATTATAAAGGTAATTCTAATCTATTCGTAATCCATGTATGCTAACTTTAAATATCTTAATATCGTAAAAGAAGTTACTTTGCCAACTCAAAAAATGCCTGCGAGTCGAATAGACAATTGCACGTTTCATAGCTCCAACTAGAAAGTGGTAAGAGATAAATGCATTATGTATGAAGGACGTACCTGAGAGAAAACATCTTGAATGGAAATCCCTCAAGCGTGGTATACCCTCCACTTATATGACAGTTAAGGTTGCGTTTTGAAACATAAAAATCAGTTTTGCAAGACTTAGAATTACTTTTTTCAAAAATAAATTGTGTACAAGTTAATAACCAGGGAAAGGAATTGAAAAACAAACCAATTTTTATAGTAGTTTAAAACGGAAATGATTAAAAAGTTAATTCAAGTTTCTCTAGGTATATGTAGGAACGAGACCTTTACACGAAGGAGTATTGAGTACAAGCTACGCACGCGCAAATGTCTCCTCGCATCTGCGTATTTAGTTTTCTCTATTGAATGAAGTATAAAAACGGCGCGGTAGAGCCCTTGTCCCTAAATAGCAAAATGATTTTATTACCGAGGAAACAATCCTAACACCAAATACATACCAATACATTAATCGTCGTCCTCAGTGGACAGTGGACCACCTGAATAATATAGTAAATATATTACTTCAAAATATTATGATAAAATATATTGACAATTTTTGTAGTAATATAATGTAATATTATTAATTAATAAATTATAATCTGTAATATTTTACCTTCATTTAAGAATAAGTTTTAAGTACTAGTCTTCATATGACACGAATAAATTTTACGTTCTCATCAACTTCATGATGAGCTATTATTTTCCACTGTACCTAAATGAACTACGGAAATATTGAAACTAGAGAGCTGCCTAATAAGAGGGCAACCAAAGCAAACCACTAACGTTAGGGGAGTAAATTCCGAACCAAAGTTACAAATAATTGTCAACACAAAGTGTTGTGTAAGTCGTTTAAAATGTTAATACATTGTTGGCTACCGAGCTTCTGGACCCATTTACCCCTACAATAAGTTGAAATGAAAGTTTAATTAGGCTGGCTTTATGTTTAATGTATATCAAATAATTCAACTGTACAAATTACCTTAGCCAGGGCAACGGCAGGCAGACGGTCCCAGGCCAATATACTCTCCTCCCCTTGTTGGCCCTGCCGCTGACCCTTGAAGATCCTGGCCGCCGTCGAAGTGGTGACCCCAAGGCCGTCTCCCACTAAGAGTACCACCCCCCGTGCCTTGGGTCGAGCCTGCGCCGTGTCCGGGAGAGCCTTGAGGCGTTGCCGCAGCGCCCGGGCAGCCTCCTCGTACCAGAACGCCTTCCCTACAACCGACCATTCATGGAAATCATCTAACTTTACCACTATATTTTGAACCACTTTTAAGATTTATTTAATTTTATAGGATGTAATGGAATTAACTAACCGAATTCCCGATCTCCCCACGGGAATATCGCAGACATCAAATTCAATTTCCGAACTAACTTAATTTTTTTCACCAGCACTAGAGTGACAGTCTATAATTATATATATTTCTTACAAGTTTGTTTATTCGAGCAAGACTAATTAAGATACAACGAATGTGGAGAAAATGCAATAGAATATTTCTTCCATAATATACAGGATCTTTAAATACCAGGGGAGTGGAGTGGAGTTTCGAGGGAAAATCAATTATTTTCCTAACAATTAAAGTAAATTCCTTTATCTTGACACAAAAATCGTAAAAATCATATTGTACATAGTGAATTTTAACGGAATTAAATAATTTATATTGGTTTTTAAAATGTTTATTTATTCATACCAAATCATTACCTGGATTGGACTATCAGTGTGATATAATGGTCAGTAACTATACACACAAATAGAAAACAAAAACAACTTTAACAACAACAACAATAACAAATTTTGATTTAAAATAAAAAATAATTTCTTGAGTAGCATAATAAGTGTTGTTACAATTAACAGGTTAAATAAACTACTCTTACAACACAAACAAATATATTTACACTCATACTGCAATTTCGGAGTACAGCATCGTATACTAATATTGTAACACATTTAAATCTAAATACATTATGCAAACAAACGGGTATAAACGGGTCTTTTGATTTTTATACAGAAAAATGGTAATAGGCAAAAAATTTAAAAATATAAAAAATAATACAAACAAATAGCAATACACAAGCTAACAAAAGGTTGTCGCGAACAATACTTGGTCTATATACAGCGTGTTAGGGGTTAAAGTAAAAATAACAAAAGAGTCAGTTAGACCACTGATGACGTCGTTATTGAGGTTGCAGTTTTTTACTGCCGCTGGAAAACTGGAGGCCTGTGGTGCCAGTAATAGTTTTAAATGTAAACAAGACCCTACAATAGGATATGTAATTTTAAATATTTTAACTAACCGTCGCGTCGTAGGTGCATTGAGTCAATTTTTGTTATTTCAAAAATTAACTATTACTTATACATCCTAGGCATTAAAAGTTTACCATGGACGGAAATTAAAGGCGACACTAAAAATGGGACTAAAGGAGAATGGGTTAACTGATGTACCACTCAGGCCGATTTTGGGTATTAAAATAATAATAATGCCGGTTGGGAAACAAAATTACTATTTATTCAAACTTACAACTTTACAACAACTGATTTAGAACAATTTAAACGACGTTAACAATAGGTATATCCGCGATTAAAATACAATAATTAAGGTTACATTAAATTTAGAAAAACAATGCCAATTAATAATTTAGCAGGGAGAGGCGACGCGACGCGTGTTAATTACATCGTCACTTCTTAGGGACTGGGGCGAATCCCACGTCTTCTTCCCCAATGCTGAAGCTGCCCATCCAATGAGCGGCGGCCTCAGCACGTGACGTCACGGGAACACTTCGTTGTTCAGTGCTGCCCCCGACGATCACTCACGCCATTACTCAAACTAAGAGGCACAGGAATCGTGCGTTTAAGGCCAATGCAGAGCGTCAAGTTGCTGACGCAGCGCATTCCTGTTGATATCAACGCCGGCCGGACCCGTGGGAGCGTCTAAGCTGAGATTAGCTTGGAGCAAATATCCTAGCGTCTGGTGGTTGTTTTCATATTTTGTACCAGCCAACTCTTCAAAATGAAATAATAAATGAAATAATTGAAATAATGTTAAGAGCACCGTTCCTCCTTCTAATTTTAGATTTTAGTGACGGTAGAAATTTAATTATTACGAACGGTAAACTGTAATTATTTAATTACAGTGTCGTATTAATGGCTTTTAACAGTCTAGGGATTTTGGGCCGTCACACCCCCCTCACCCTTAGACCATGCTGTCCCCAGCATGAGGTAACAGCAGATTGCCAAGTCCAACTTCTCTCAATTTTAGGAGAGTACACATCCGTCTTCCGTTGGCTGGTCGGTGATCAGGAAACTTCTAACTCCGGACAGCTAACCTCAACTCTCTCCGCAAATAAACAAAATTATTTAGGCCTAACTTCAACTTTTGTTTTACAAAAAAAAAAAACTCGAATTGTCACCGGTCCGCCTTTGCCTCTCCCTTTACAAAGTATATCTCAAAAATATCACAATCAAAACATCTCAAAGTCAAAGTTAAACAACCAAAACAACGCCTAAAAAAAAACTAAAATATCACATATAAAATAACATATTGACACCAAGAATCAACAAAAAAAAACTTTTCACCAATCTAATGATCGTTCATAAATTCCGGTGGTACTCCACCCACTATCGGCCGAAGCCTCAAATCACTTAAAAATTACCAATAATAAATCAAATATACAATCGAATAATCAATATGATAGAAAGAATTATTAACTAATCTTTAACACAACCTCACGTTCAGTAGGCCTGGTAGCGACACAACACTGTCTTGCTGACAGGTCCGGAAAATCCCTCAGCAAGGCATTTTCTGCAGTACTCTTGACTGACTATACACTACTATACGTCAATTTTTTTTTTAATTTTGAAAAATCATTCAGGCTGGCTCCCGGGTGCCTACAGTCCAGTCGGGGAGTTGAAGGGAAGGGGGTTATTAGGACGGTGGGAAGTGTGCACATTACCTTCCTGTGGACACCAAGTTGGGCCAGTGAATCCTTTACCCTTCTTGGGATATACTACTACCGTTAGTTGGATCGCTTCGAATAATAATAAAAAAAAATTGCCATTACCAGCCCACAAATATTACACCATTCTTTGAAACACACAACAAAACATATCGGTATGCAAAGATCATTAACGCTACACATACATATACAAATACATAATACACAAATAGGCAATCGCACAACAATCAGAGGGGGATCCCAAGTCCTTTCGCCATCGCGTCCTCGCGGAGACAAGTCCAGGGTACTCGCTTCTTCACAGGGTAGTACGCGACTTCTTGATCGCGGTCGAAAGTCTATATTTCTCAAATACTTTTCACTTACTGAAGGTGTCCCGGTCGGTAAGTCACTCCTCGTCACATTTTACCGCAAGGTCAGCCTAACGATAGCTGCGCTCGTGGAACTGTCGTGCTCTGCTTCCGGTGCACGATCTGCTACCAATTCAACAGGAGGGTACCATCTCTCCAAGGTTCTGAAGTGGCGACTCTGTCTGCGCAGCCTGCGGGCGCTGTACATGGCCTCCCAGGGTGACACGGAGCAGGTCGGCAACTCGAACTCTCCATCTCAAACCTACAAAGACAACTGTGATTATCACAATAACCGAACGGCCGCCCCACATGTCCTACTCAACCATGCGGGCGCCAGCATAATGGACTCTAAGGTGCTGGAAAGTACTCTCCAAAGAATACCCCTTTACGCTTAGGTGCCAAGCTGATCCCCTAGTCCCTGCAGGACCTTCAAGGTGGCACTCACATCAATATTCATCAACTTGGTCCCTTCGTCAGAGAGCATCGACCTCAAATAAAGAACAAAACTTTACTCATCTCACCGACATGAGTGTTGCTGCCGTGTATACGGGCAGGCACCTTAAACTCATCACTAATAACGCCTCGGGGATCACTCCAACTCCACTCAACTGCACGGTGGTCAGGTTGATCTTTCAGCCATCCTCATAACAGTTCAGAGTTACCTTACAGGGCTCTGAAGCACTATGCACCCATCAATCTCAGGAAAAACCACTTTTCCACAAACGCTGGAATACAAGGAGCTGCCGATAAATCGGGCAGGCACCCGATCCGCCAGTGATCGAATCACACCGATCACTTCAGTCTCTTCAACAGAGAGCATATGACTTAGAAAAGTCAGAAATCACAGCTTCACATTCCGGTCCGACATGAGTATACTGCTGCCGTTTGCACGGGCAGGCAATATTGGACTCATCAGTTGCTACTACAAACACATCTATTTTTTTTTCCTTGAGGGAGGCCCATTCAACGTCATAATTTAAATGGGGCATTTCCCCCAAAACAAAACTCAAATAGACAACAACACCAGGCCCAGAAGACCATCGGCTGGTTTACTCGTACCAACCCTTTAGTAAACACACAACCATCAACCTCCGCTTTGCCGGCTGTACAGGTGAATTGCGCTGCACAGGCTGGGATTTCTACAGAACAGCTTGCCATAGAACAAGCAAAACATAATTTACTCCCCATTCCCGTTTGCTTTTATTAAATTTTCGTTCTCTTCAAGGTCTGGCCAAGAATAGCATGAGTTAGCAAGCATATTCCCGGAGCAGAGCACACATTTTGAAGTTCTATTTAAAAAAACAAATAACCATAATGTGATTCCTAAACACTAGTACATCAGTATACTTAGGTGATAACACTTGTCCACATCAGCATAATCCATTCAGTAATGGTTACGAATGCACTCCCTCGGCAACTCCACAGCGAGGAAGACCCTCCGGTGTCCCAATCCACAGGGACAGCACAAGAATGGCCTAGAATTATAACTTTCCTGTACAACAAACAAAACAGGTTATCCAGTGAACACGTGTTATCACAATTTAGAGCACAAACCATTAATAACAACAAACTTCCTACGAAGAATCACTTATCACTAACTTCACCAGCCTTATATTTTAAATATAAGGGAAGCTAACTGGACTCCTTTTGTAAATTTTGAATTTAGTGTAAATGGACTAAATCATAAATCAACGTATTTACTCCTAATCTCTGGTTCATTATCTAATTTATCACATCGCAAATGGGAGCTCTGGCTTCACAATGCTCAGTCCCAGATGAGGGGGTAAAGTATTAGACACTTTAAATATTACATCGGCAAATAATTTCTGTCCATGTTCGGAGTATTTATAATAAAACAGATGCAGCCATACAATTTAAGGGACAGACTGCATGCAAAAAAAAAAACAAAATTAAATTTCTCAAACTGTAAAAAGAAATGCGATCATTGTTTACGAAGCACCGATCTGCAACAGTACTTAAAGCTATCTGCAGATCCTAAAACTGAACACAAATACGCATCACAATTTACTGGCTTCAACTCAAAGCTTTATTAGTTCCAATTTGAATTAATAATTTTTTTTACCTACTCCTTTAATGGATGTTAACTAAATTCATTCACACACAAAGAGATGTACTAAATATCTTCACGTTGCTGATTAACTTACATAAAAAAACAAAGTCCAGTACCACAAACAAACAGTACCACTGCTCTACTGACTGTCATGTTCAGTTGGCCCAAAACCAGGAACCAGAGCTAAACAATGAGCACAGTATAGCCCAGTTCTCAAAAATCAATGCAGCAACCAACTGCGATTTGATTTTCTCCTCTATGCTATTTTGTCTCACATAATTTTGAAGGAGAGCAAAACAGCCTTTTTTTTAACTGCAAAAAAAAGGTTAAATAATTTATTTATTACCCCTTCACAACCGTTACCGAAGGTTACTGCCCGTTAGTTCTCTCAACATTAAAATTACTGGATCCACCGGTGTAGAACCCTCAATAACCCCCTACTGATGAGAGCTTCTGAAATAAATAAAATTCGCCCAGTCCCATTTATAATTTCCAATACTTAACTGAAGCAATCATCAGAGGCTCACACGCCTAAGTCCACGCGTTGTTTTGTTTCAAAAAAATTTTAGAAAAATTCAAAGTCCCAACTTAAAGTTCAATAAAATAAACTTAAACCCCAGAACGCGATTACTCTAAGTCCCAACACAGTGAATTATTCAATTAAAATCACCAAATTAATTTCAAACAAAAATCACAAGTCGTTTGTAGTATTCAGTGAAATTTTGAAAATCCGGCTAAGTCTGTAGCCCAAAATACACAATAAATTTCGAAAATTGTTGTCGAACGCCCATTTCCCCACTACTATGATGGTCCACGTCGATTATTTCTAAGTCCCGATTAATTTCTTTAAAATGTCACAGAACACCCATTTCCCCACTACTAACGCTTTGTTTCGTCGAAAATTTTCAAAGTTCTGATTTACTTGATTTCTTTGGTAAATAAAATGCACTGGTATCCTTTGTCCTGACAATGAAGATAGGCCAGAAAATTGACACAGTTTATAAGTGTCAGATCATTATTTTTTATTAATTTGTAACAATATAATTTTTTTCAATCACTAGATTTTAATTATTGGCCTATTTCCAATGACGCCCAGATTTTTTTTCCAATGCATTTATAGATTTACCACTTAAATATACGACCCAGAGTTAATCACACATGCAAATAAACTTAGATTAATTTAGAAAGCATTTATTCTAAGGTTAATATAATTAATAAATCCTACAAACACTCGTTCTTATACAAAACCATGTTAAACCACTAAATAAAAATATAACGCTTCAGGAATGATTATCACATCTACTAACTGCAAAAAGTGTGGGACTCCGTTTAGATTAATCTATTCAGACATCTGTTTACAAACACAGGCAAACACCACTGCCTTGTGAATCACGGCGCGGCGACGCGACTCTATACGCTACAGCCTAGTTACGATAATACGATAATTGTCGCCGAAGTCTCGCTTCGGACAATCCGGATTAATTAAAATATAATATTTCTTCAATTTAATTCCCAAATAATTTATAATTTCATTTTAATGTCGTCCTCTCCCTTTTCCACGATAAGTTGCAACCAAGTTCACGCATTTGCACTTCAATCAAACTGAAGTGGCAAATCAAAGATGGCGGATTAATCCGAACGCAACAGAGACGATTTGTCAAGATTGCAAATGGCGGCTCCAAGCTTCCTTCCACAATTAATATTCCAAGTCACTTTACTTTTAAAATAAACCTCCTTAGTCACAGGTAATACTTAAAATCAACTCTACCTTTATTATTTATCAATATCTATTATCACTAGGCTCAACAACAACTCTGATAGCCCAATAATTTCGATTTAATATGTCTTCTCAAACAATGAAATTCTCATACATTCTCATCACGCGTCACATACAATGAATGCAGAGTGACGAAGGAGGGGGAACCGACGCTATCTGTTTCTCTCACAATGAGGCTAATGGCGACTTGAAGATTTATTCAAATTAATCTAATTACTTTGAAATTCTCTAACAATTCGAAAAATGCATATTTCTTTACGGGAGTTGCGCTAAAATTAGTTTAATTTATTGCATTACAAGATTAAGCGGTTACCTACTGTTAAAACGACACATATAAAATTAACAAGATTGCACCAATTAATTCAAATAAATTTATTTACTTACCAAAATCCATTCTCCGTCCGTCGGATTCTTCAAGTGGTGTTTTCTTGCGACACTTACCCCACACCTGACACCAATTGTACCACTCAGGCCGATTTTGGGTATTAAAATAATAATAATGCCGGTTGGGAAACAAAATTACTATTTATTCAAACTTACAACTTTACAACAACTGATTTAGAACAATTTAAACGACGTTAACAATAGGTATATCCGCGATTAAAATACAATAATTAAGGTTACATTAAATTTAGAAAAACAATGCCAATTAATAATTTAGCAGGGAGAGGCGACGCGACGCGTGTTAATTACATCGTCACTTCTTAGGGACTGGGGCGAATCCCACGTCTTCTTCCCCAATGCTGAAGCTGCCCATCCAATGAGCGGCGGCCTCAGCACGTGACGTCACGGGAACACTTCGTTGTTCAGTGCTGCCCCCGACGATCACTCACGCCATTACTCAAACTAAGAGGCACAGGAATCGTGCGTTTAAGGCCAATGCAGAGCGTCAAGTTGCTGACGCAGCGCATTCCTGTTGATATCAACGCCGGCCGGACCCGTGGGAGCGTCTAAGCTGAGATTAGCTTGGAGCAAATATCCTAGCGTCTGGTGGTTGTTTTCATATTTTGTACCAGCCAACTCTTCAAAATGAAATAATAAATGAAATAATTGAAATAATGTTAAGAGCACCGTTCCTCCTTCTAATTTTAGATTTTAGTGACGGTAGAAATTTAATTATTACGAACGGTAAACTGTAATTATTTAATTACAGTGTCGTATTAATGGCTTTTAACAGTCTAGGGATTTTGGGCCGTCACACCGACACGTGTTCCCCGCTCCAGCGATTAGTCAAACCAGTAACATAGAATGTGTCATTGATGGCTATTTTACATTGCTAGTTTACATTATTTGTAAAATAGATATTGTTTTGCTTATTACATATTCTCATGTTAATTGTTGTATAACTGGACTGTTATATTTTCTTTTTTATAGTTAACTGTTTTTTTTTTTTTTGAGTCGTTGATCTAATTGTTTAACTAAAATTAATATTTGTATTTAACTTGATAATTCATTTAAAAAAACATACCGCTAGTAGTAAGATTTAGTCCCTCCTCAAACCAATCACTGTTAAAAAGTATACAACTGCATTGTGAACGTGCTTTGATGAATTTATATGGACCTAACGGTTAAGTAGATTAAGTAAGGTAAAGACAAGTTTTGCAAAACCTGTGATGTATAAATAAAATAAGATAAAAATAAAATAAAACTTACTCCCTATATCACTATCAGTCACATCTGGGAGAATATACAAATACAATTTATATGCAATATTATAGTATTTTTTACTTTAATTAGTTTAAAAGGCTTACGCAGGGTGAACGGTGAATGGGTGCAAGAGAAAATCACGTGCCCAAGTTAGCCGCCAGCTGACCACTTAGACAAACTTGTTGCCTAACTTGTACTTTGTTTAGTAATTGAAGTTGTAAACCCTAACCTTTGATTAAAATATAATTAAACTCCACTTTTATTAATATTAATCAACAAACATGATGGCAACAGCCTGTACAGTTTATACAATACAGCTAAACAATAGAAGAACGAAACATTAATTTCAAATCAGCATTCACTACGGTACTATTCAAACCGCATTAAGATTCATCAGGAGTGTCTGTGTGTGAGAGGATGTAAACTGGTAAAACAATATCAAAACATTGCACAATTACTGGGTATAAAAATCCTTTACTACGGCTATTTTTTATTTAAAAAATCTGGGTAGTAACAGTAATTCACTAAAAAATTACCTTAGTCAGGGTGACCATACACATCACCCTCACTTTATGTGAATGGGATTGTTATTATGCAATTGGGTGCTTATAACACTCCCGATCATTACGTCTCAGAAACAAAGGCCTTACACAAATGCTAATAATTGGAATATATTAGCTTTTATAAAAATGTCTGCTATTATTGATGTAAATCACTTTTATTCAGTGCATATGTGAAATATTTACTTCATCATATCTGAGTTGGTGTATCTTCTTTCAGTGGAAGTTTAAATGGAAGATGCAGGGCATTTACATGAAAAGGTACGGGCTGCTTAGCCACTGTAACATTTACAAACCCCCATTTTGTTTGTACGTGACACTTACACTAATACGTCTTTTAATATTCACGCCAGGTCTAATACTAACACTAGTTTATTCTGTGCTGCCCCCAGTCATTGCACAGGATATAGCATTGTGTTTACCTTTATTTTCCCTGCAATAGAACAAGACATTTAGAATATTCCATTGTAAACATAAATTTTCTTTTGGAAAGGAATGTCTCCAGAGCTACTGATAGTATGAACGAAATTTTGATTGAAATAACAAGTAATTTAAAAGCTTTAAAACATCTAAAATTCAGTAACAGCAGTTGCTAGTGAGGGATGTTAGAGAGGTGAGCTTAATGATTATTCTCCAATAAAATTGCATTTATATTACCTTTTAAGCTAAAAATAATCGACTTCAATGAAAACGAGGGTGATCAATTAAATACACTTTACTAGTACATACTATTCAATGGGCAAAAATCATCAGGTAAAATTGCACCCAGGGAAAATGTCAGAGTGTTACTATAATTACAATGAATTAAATATTCTACTTGCGAAGTTCCGTTCACTATGTGGGTGTGGCGTAGACCAGGATGACCAGGACCAATGAAGAGAAGAGGCGTCAAGAAGCAGTCTAGGAGCTGACGTCGATTTGGAGAGGAAGCGATTCACCACGCAGACCTTGAAGGAGTAACCAGGCATGGAGTTGTAGAAGAGTAGAGATTTGGCTCCTTGAGTATACCGATGATAATCATACCGTAGCGATGAGTAGAGGGAAAAATTAAAGATAGACCGCAGAAAACTGTCACTTGGTCTGTCTGTGAATATTACATTGAGAATGGAGATTTGCAATCCACTGAGGTTATATATAACTCACTGATGTGGTTACATTGTACTATTAATAATCTCTTACAGTCACATAAACGAGTCTAAAAATACAAACTAAAAACTACAACATTTTAAATGTACTTTGAATTTATCAAGAAACATATTTTAAATCAAAAATAAAAATTGTGTGTTGACTTAGAGAGCAACAGAGCTAGAGTGAATGAACTGGACAATACAGTCTGGCAGATAAAGGAGCATATATATACAAAGGGAAAGCAGGGGAAGTCGTTTGTCTAGCCAGAATATTGATAAACGATCTATCTCTATTTTACTTCTTTGAATATTTTGGATGCTACAGTATGTGTAAAATAAAACCTGTGTAAAATGAAGGCTAAAATAAAAGATGACGACCTCGTAATGAGTGAAGTTTGATGTTCTGTTGGATCTGAAGAATTGAACTTGTTCCCGAAGCGATCGATATCCGATAAGACAAAATCACCCGACAACCAGGTAATTTAACCTTTTTAACATTATAATAAAACATTTCATCCAAACTTTTTTTATAAACTACGTTTGTATTTTAATAGCTCTTGCAACCTTTCTTTCCAAAAGAAAGTTTCTCTTTACAATGGAATATTTTCAATTGGTGTTTCTATTGCAAGGAAAATAAAGGCCAACACAATGCCATATCCTGTGCAATGACTGGGGGCAGCATATTCGGAACATAAAAACAAACTGAAACACAAAATACCATATTTTGGTTTGCCTTTTGTAAATGTGGGTAAATGTGGTATTTGAGGCTGAATTCATTAAAAGGTTGAACGCAAACAAAAAAACCGGTCAGTTTAAGGAGTAGTATCTATTGTAAAATGATTGTGTTACTCAACAGCAAAAAATATTATTTCCATTTCTTCAAGTGAACACTTAATTAAGGCCTTTAACGATTTAACAACCTCCAGTAAAATATAAAAATAAAAATATATAAGACAGAGCAACATTTTTTTACTTTGGCAGTTAAAGAAAGCTTCAGTTTCTCGAAAGGTCATCCTACGGCCATGGTATAGTATTCAGGTCAAACAACAGTGTACTTTTAAGTTCAACTAGATTTTGACATTAGGCCACACTACTATCATTGTTAGCTATGTAGCAAAATTCACATTCTCGTTTCTTTAATGTAGTAAAACATTTTGTATTGTAAGCAGATAATTGTTTTAACTTATGGCATGCATGTTTTCCGAGTTGGTTTCAAGGTTTAGTTTGTTAATATGTTATTCTTAGTGTTTTCAAGCATACATCTCACAAAAACTACACGGTGTTTATGTTTATTGGCATACATTTTATCTCAAGGTGGGTAGTTATTATTTAAATTTTATAATGAATAGAAGTATAAAAAAACCATAGAAGTTTTTTAATTGTACTATTTACAAGAGTAAAATTTGGCTGATCCTCGGTTTCGCTTCTAAATGATGATTGATTTGTAACAAATAAACTACCGAACCAATAAACTAGTCCGATTTTTTTTTTTAATGTTGTTTTAATTTGTTTACGAATCCTAGTGCAACTTAAAATAGAATAAATTAACTAGTATAGTACAGAAAAGAAAAATATTTAAATAGTTTTTAGTTTATGTATTATTAATTTGGTACAATACTGTTCATAGTATTACTTTAGTGCAAATGTAAAATGTAAAATAGTCTGCAACAAAGCGTTGAAGATTATGAAGGAGACATTGCGAGCATCACTGTTATATATCACTATAAAGAATGTTACTGGCGGTGACTTCAGTGTCCAATTGGGTCCAGTGATCTTCAAGACTGTTCCGTTGAAAACATAGCATTTACACACATATTACACCCCTGTCGCAGGAAACCTGCACAATCATTGAACAACCAACATTACTGTACTCACACTATATATATGTGTGTGTGTGTGTGTGTGTGTGTGCGTGCGTGCGTGCGTGTATGTATGTGTGTTTTTGCACCTAGCCGCCACATTAAGCTACCTTTAAGGATATAAAACAAGGGCTGAGTATGTAGGGTTGCTGCAAAATAGACCGTAAAACGTGTTGTTATACACATATTAATAGACTACAACTATATGACGTTTTTTTTATTATAGACAATACTAAATTTTGTGAGTGTATATTCAGATATAAATATCAGAGATTTATTAAGTTTGACTTATTCTTCTTCAGAATATCATTGGATAACGTACTGTGCTTATCACTTTCATTATCTCACTAGCCATTTGATGTAGAACTATAATAATTCAAAATACTAAACCATCCACAACACTTAGTTAGTTTTTAAGCTAAATCAATAGAGGAACTAAATTGGGATAGTTTTATCCATATCTATAAATACGAAAAACTTATCCCCCAGGCCAAAGCTCCTACACCTACAACCACGAACTTGGCACATGTACTCCTTCCATAACGTTTGTAACCACTAAGAAAGGATTTCAAGAAATTCCTATAGAGCTCCGCCCCACGGGAGTCAAAGTTCCAATCCTGTGTTATTCTTATGTAAATTTATAAATACGAAAAATCGATCATCCGCCAGGCCAAACCTCTACACCTAAAACCACGAAGTTTGGCACGTATACTCTTTCCATAACGTATCCACTATGAAAGGATTTTAAGAAACCCTCAGAGGGCTCTGCCCCACGGGAGTCAAAGTTTCAATCCTTTATGGACATACACTTTCCTGTGAGCTGCTGATAACTCAAACAGCTGATCACGTATCGTAGTAGTTCCACGGGTTAACCTCAAAATGCAACACAAAAAACTGTTGTGTTCCCGGGTGTAACATGGTACGATAGTAGCTAGTTCTATATACAAATTTAAATTTTCAGGGTACAAAACCCCTCCTCCAAAATTACCCTTGGATAAGGTGATCTGTTTGGTTTTCGAACTCGATAAAATAAATGCTTCAAAACAAATCTTGACAATACTTCGACAAAACAGAGCCTTTTTTACGAGAGTCACTGTCAAATTATTTGGTCCCGGGTCTTGGTCTTACTTTCCTGAGACCTGAGACTGACCTGAGACCTGAGACTTTCCTGAGACTTTTCATCATTAAAGAAAAGTATGGACAATTGTTTCAAATATTTTTAGAATATATTTTAATCGTGTTAAAAATGTGAATCCAAAACATTGTTATTTTCCAAGTCACGAAAAGTATAAAAGCCCTAGTTTTAGTACTAAGCAGGATCTACTTCCATTTGAATAAATACGTGTTGGTCCACTACAACGAATGTGGTCACTGTTAAAATGGAAATCTCTGCTATTTAATTTATTTGAATTCCGTTTAGTTTTGCAAATTTTCGTTGTATTAAAGAAAATTGTTCTAAAGAAAAACTCTTGAAAAATAAGTTTAAACAAGCAATTTTAGTTCATTATTCAAACAGTCTTTACCTGACAGACAGTCTTCCAGGACAGTCACAGACCTTCAGTTTGTTATGTGTTTTACACTCTTGAATGACTTTGTCTAATATCATGATATCGTTTTCCTAAAATAACCATAATTAATAGTAATACTGACTTATAAAATTTATCTATGATTCTGCATAGACCGTAAGTAAAGTACAGATAGTTAATGTTTTTAATAGTCATTGCAAAAGTGTAAGTAAACGTATTAACAAGTCTATTTAGATGACAGTGGTCAATGGAGCAATGAAAATACATCATTTTCAGTTTATCTCATCAAATGAAGTAATGTCACGCCAAAAATTAGTTTGTAACCTAAAGGGTTTGTTGCCCAAAGAAATTAATAGAAAGTAATTTTTAGATTTAAATGTTGAATTAAACGCAATTTTGTGGTGGTAGCTGTCAATGTGATTTGTTGGGATCGTTCGATCCTATTCGCATTGGCAGCGGTACGTGGCAAGATGCCCAGGAACAAGGATCATCAACGTACTTGTGTTTTAGTGTTGTGCAAGTTAGCTTCTAGAGGGGTTTTACTAGAGGGAATCTATACTTGTGTCTCGTACAACTTATGAAAAGGAGATGAATAAGATTATACATGTATAGCGTATGAAATCTATCGATAAAACAGCCTTTTATCAAACAAGACTGTTAACGCAAATTACTAATTGTTATGTATTCAGATTGTTTTTGAGTTAACAAATAGTATCGGTAAGCGATTAATTTATCTGGGGTTAGAAACCCAGAGCTGAAACCAGCTTCTCAAATATATTAGCGCCTCGGGTGTCCCACATCGTGGTTACCCTGCTAACCCTACGTCGGTAATATATCAGGTTAACAAAACCATTCTTACTATTTTAACCGTATTGTGGAAACAGTATTTTAAATAAGAATATAAAAGACAGTTTTTTCTGTAAAATGATAATCTTAAAATTATTTATACCAGGACTGCAGAGCAGTTTTTGGATTGGGGTGGTAATTAATATATTATTCCTTAAAATAATTAAAAACTACAATTGTATTTCATATCATATTGATAAAAATTAACGAAAATATAACAACCGAAAAAACTAACATTTACAATCCCGATAAGGTGGAAATTGTAAACTGTTGTACTCAAGGGATTTCTGAGTTTCGAGTATTTGTCGGAATAAGCAATTCGTGAAAAGATTTATTTAATTTATGGCTTCTCTCCCCCCTTCACAGAAACGTTAAACATGATTTATTATAAATCATTAGGGTTTCGATACATATTTTACACATTTTGAATCAAAATTTGTATAGTTAATTTCCGTGTAAGTATATTGATTATATTACTAGAATTTCTAACGATAAACTGTCACATAGAATAAATATCTAATCGTTTTTGTTATACAAAAAACGTTAAATATCTGTTATAGGTTTATGTCATTGTGTGGCTAAAAACGTTTTATTATGGATCAGTGACTTTTAATGTTAACTATTACAAATATCCTTAATTATGCGTATAGCTTAATTAACAACGTATTTATTACATCACGACATCATTTTAGTTCGGAAACTTCAGAACATGTCGGTTTGTAGCCTAATTATACTAAACAGTTGTTGATTTTACGCAGTACTATGCTATAATAAGTCTGATGTTTGTAGTAGCATTGCAGATGCGACTATATACAGTCAACGTATGTATGTTCGCATAGTTTGAGTGTATAAGTTACACAAGCCGAACATACGCCTTCGGTTGCTTGCAACAGCATAGTAGTAATAGTTACAGCGACATTGTTCACAAAGCTTTAGCAAACGCAAGTGAGGTATATTCGACCAGAGCCTGGCCTTTGTTGTGCTGTGTTGTGTGAGTTTGGAGCTTTGGACCCTACTTTGGAGGTATGATACCGGGTATCGGCTCTCTGCTCTCGTAAAGTTCAAATGTTATCAGTTTTATCAGATATTTTAGATATAACGAATTTGTTTGCAAGTTTATAAACTACACAGAAGTTAGGCTAACAACAGGACTATTATGAACTAACCCTTAACAACTACAACAATTACTTTTTTCTTGATGGCATGAGAGTTTAAACCATTTGTAGAGTTTATCGTTTTGATTTTAACCACTGTAGAGTTTAAATAGCTTTTATAAAAGAAAATGTTAACCGGTAATTATATTTCACTTTTCAATTTATTTATTTTTTTGGAAAGAGTTTGACACAACTTATAAACTAGGTAGTTGAATGGTATAAATTGGTATAAATGAATTGTAGTAAAAGAGTATACTATACTGTGAATTTGGAAGTATTAGATATATAGGTAATGTAAATCCACCATATTTGACAATGCGATTATTACTTGCAAAAAGCAAGACCATGATAAATGTAAAATTACATTCCTTCTATCTATTTTAGTGAATGTCGTTAAAAAATGACACCTAAAGATTAATTTTTAAGAAGTTGTTTGAATAGGCAGTGGCAAATCTCCTTCACATTCGTAGCAAAGGTAAGCATATATAATTAAACCGCTAATTTTTGAATGGATGAAATAAAATCCTCCAAACGAAATGTAAAGTTGTCATCCTGAAAAATCCTTAATTTGTTGCATATAAAAAGGTTCCTCATAATTCCTAGATGAATTACATTTTAAAATGTCCAAATTCCCCTCAAGTCCTATATTGGCCTTTGTTTATCCATTAACCAAGTTACAATGTTTATCCATAGAGTGCAACACGAACGAAGTTCTGTGCTATCTACAAATCATCTCGGGGCGGCTGAAACCGCATAAACAATACTAGATCCAATAGTACTAAACAGCGTATGTAGGTGAATTATATCACAAGAGCAAGCACTCCGAACAAAGATCTGTGCTATCTACAAATCATCTTGGGGCGGCTGAATCCACATAAACAATACTAGATCCAATAGTACTAAACAGCGTCTGTAGGTGAATTACAACACAAGAGCAAGCACTCCGAACGAAGATCTGTGCTATCTACAAATCATCTTGGGGCGGCTGAAACCACATAAACAATACTAGATCCAATAGTACTAAACAGCGTCTGTAGGTGAATTACATCACAAGAGCAAGCACTTTGAACGAAGATCTGTGCTATCTACAAATCATCTCGGGGCGGCTGAAACCACATAAACAATACTAGATCCAATAGTACTAAACAGCGTCTGTAGGTGAATTATATCACAAGAGCAAGCACTCCGAACAAAGATCTGTGCTATCTACAAATCATCTTGGGGCGGCTGAAACCGCATAAACAATACTAGATCCATTAGTACTAAACAACGTCTGTAGGTGAATTACATCACAAGAGCAAGCACTTTGAACGAAGATCTGTGCTTTCTATAAATCATCTCGGGGCGGCTGAAACCGCATAAACAATACTAGATTGAACAGTACTAAACAACGTCTGTAGGTGAATTACATCACAAGAGCAAGCACTCCGAACGAAGATCTATGCTTTCTACAAATCATCTCATGGCGGCTGAAACCGCATAAACAATACTAGATCCAAGAGTATTAAACAATGTCTGTAGGTGAATTACATCACAAGAGCAAGCACACCGAACGAAGATCTGTGCTTTCTACAAATCATCTCGGGGCGGCTGAAACCGCATAAACAATACTAGATTGAACACTACTAAACAACGTCTGAAGGTGAATTACATCACAAGAGCAAGCACTCCGAACGAAGATCTGTGCTTTCTACAAATCATCTCGGGGCGGCTGAAACCGCATAAACAATACTAGATTGAACAGTACTAAACAACGTCTGTAGGTGAATTACATCACAAGAGCAAGCACTCCGAACGAAGATCTGTGCTTTCTACAAATCATCTCGGGGCGGCTGAAACCGCATAAACAATACTATATCCATTAGTACTAAACAGCGTCTGTAGGTGAATTACATCACAAGAGCAAGCACTCCGAACAAAGATCTGTGCTATCTACAAATCATCTTGGGGCGGCTGAAACCACATAAACAATACTAGATCCAATAGTACTAAACAGCGTCTGTAGGTAAATTGCATCACAAGAGCAAGCACTCCGAACAAAGATCTGTGCTTTCTACAAATCATCTCGGGGTGGCTGAAACCACATAAACAATACTAGATTGAACAGTACTAAACAGCGTCTGTAGGTAAATTACATCACAAGAGCAAGCACTCCGAACAAAGATCTGTGCTATCTACAAATCATCTTGGGGCGGCTGAAACCGCATAAACAATACTAGATTCATTAGTACTAAACAACGTCTGTAGGTGAATTACATCACAAGAGCAAGGACTTTGAACGAAGATCTGTGCTTTCTACAAATCATCTTGGGGCGGCTGAAACCACATAAACAATACTAGATCCAATAGTATTAAACAATGTCTGTAGGTGAATTACATCACAAGAGCAAGCACACCGAACGAAGATCTGTGCTTTCTACAAATCATCTCGGGGCGGCTGAAACCGCATAAACAATACTAGATTGAACAGTACTAAACAACGTCTGAAGGTGAATTACATCACAAGAGCAAGCACTCCGAACGAAGATCTGTGCTTTCTACAAATCATCTCGGGGCGGCTGAAACCGCATAAACAATACTAGATTGAACAGTACTAAACAACGTCTGTAGGTGAATTACATCACAAGAGCAAGCACTCCGAACGAAGATCTGTGCTTTCTACAAATCATCTCGGGGCGGCTGAAACCGCATAAACAATACGAGATCCAATAGTACTAAACAACGTCTGAAGGTGAATTACATCACAAGAGCAAGCACTCCGAACGAAGATCTGTGCTTTTTATAAAACATCTCGGGGCGGCTGAAACCGCATAAACAATACTAGATCCAATAGTACTAAACAACGTCTGTAGGTGAATTACATCACAAGAGCAAGCACTCCGAACGAAGATCTGTGCTTTCTATAAATCATCTCGGGGCGGCTGAAACCGCATAAACAATACTAGATTGAACAGTACTAAACAACGTCTGTAGGTGAATTACATCACAAGAGCAAGCACTCCGAACAAAGATCTGTGCTTTCTACAAATCATCTTGGGGCGGCTGAAACCACATAAACAATACTAGATCCAATAGTACCAAACAACGTCTGTAGGTGAATTACATCATAAGAGCAAGCACTCCGAACGAAGATCTGTTTTTTACAAATCATCTCGGGGCGGCTGAAACCGCATAAACAATACTAGATCCAATAGTACTAAGCAACGTCTGTAATTGAATTACATCACAAGAGCAAGCACTCCGGACGAAGATCTGTGCTATCAACAAATCATCTCGGGGCGGCTGAAACCGCATATACAATACTAGATCCAATAGTACTTAACAACGTCTGAAGGTGAATTACATCACAAGAGCAAGCACTATGAACGAAGATCTGTGCTATCTACAAATCATCTCGGGGCGGCTGAAACCGCATAAACAATACTAAATCCAATAGTACTAAACAGCGTCTGTAGGTGAATTACATCACAAGAGCAAGCACTCCGAACGCAGATCTGTGCTATCTACAAATCATCTCGGGGCGGCTGAAATCGCATAAACAGACTAAACAGACTGTCCTAGATTGAACAGTACTAAACAACGTCTGTTGGTGAATTACAACACAAGAGCAAGCCCTCTTTTAGTGCGGCATAGAATCAGGACTTGATTTTTTCTAGCTTATAATTGAACAATTGAAAAAATCAACCCAGTTGTATAGCTTGAAGATTATGTATACATTGTTTAATGTCTGCATAAATTTACAATTTTGATAGTTCCATTACACGTTTACATATTTGTGATATTTGAATAAATAACTATTGTCATAGTTATGTTACTAAATAACTTCAGTGAAGCTATAGTTTGTTTATTGCTTTAATAGGTTTTATAATCAATGTGTTTTGGTTGTAGCTCGAGTAGTAGTTTTATCATGTGTGGTGGCTGCATAATTTACTTGCGTGTGGCGATTATAATGTTTAATTTATCTGCGTGTTCTAGAATTCGATTGTTCTAGTTAAATCGTGATTTTATGCTAGATAACCAAGAAAGGCAAAGTAAAACACGTGCGGAGGAATTTATTCAATTAACAGGCGCTTTGACGATGACACTCACTAGAATGGGGGGGTCGCTATCAGGGCAGTGGATCTAAAAAGAGTCATTTAAGTGGTCAAATTTAAGTGGTCTGCTACATACATTTTGGTTGCTCCGAACATTTTTGGGGGAAAATTCGGCTTTTCTGATTTTGTATTTGCGAACAGGACGTAAATTAAAACTGCGCCTCCAGAACCTAGTTATAATTTCATGAGTTATAAACATAAATCAATATTTGTTGTTTCAGATCAGTTTTAGGAGAGATTGATAGGGAGGGATGGAGAAGAAGGGAGGGGGAGAGAAACTAGTTATAACAATCCTGACTTGTCAATCTAGTTTGGTACTTTAGAATGATAAATTGTTTATTAGCTGACTAGCCTGGTGAATTCCATTTGCGGAAACCCATTTATTAATGAGTTACGCAACACTCTGGTGGTCTATACGAGACACGAATGCATAAAAGTAACTCATAAAGGTATGTGCTAATAAAAGCAGTTAATACTAAGTAAAGAAAACAAATAACAGTTGCCTTTCCCAAATCAGTGTAAAGGGTCTCTTAAAGCGTTTTTCCGAGAACACGTGCCGTTCCTCTTCGCGCAGACCATTACCATTACCCTCTTTACTAAAAAACTTAAAAACCTCACTACGACATAAATCAACATATCATACTTATATTTAAACTTTCATTAATAAGCCATATGAAATGTGTATTGTCCATAACAATAAAATTAGTCTTGAATACGTAGGTTTGCTGAAGAGAGGAACACAATAATAATGTTGTATGGATATAACAATAGACCACAACCAGATGAAACTACATACCAAGTTTCGTCAATATACGTTCATAATGTAAAGTTTTACTTGTTCTCCATATGAATAACATAGGTCAAAATACTGCGTTTAGCACTCAATATCTCCGTAACCAATTGATATTGAACAAACATTCAAAATAATAAATTATGCACATTGTTTTGATGCTGAGTCCACTAGTTTAAACACTGTATTATTATAATTTATTGTTTTTCTGTATTTTTAATTTTTTAATCATATTCTTTGTTTGTATACAGAGTGTCTTGCAACCATTTGAACAAACTTAACTATGTTATTTAGCAGGTGAAAGCGAACAAATAATGTAGGATAGCAGGTGTTCTATCTTGTCCTGTTTTCTATCTGACGGTCGGTATGTATTTTTCTACAAATACCATAATATCATTGAAACGGTTATGGATAGAATCTTGAAACTTAGTATGAATGTTACTGTAGACGGTTTAGAAATTCCATAAAATGTTGTTTTCATACAATTTTCCGTTTAATGATGGCGGTAGTTCAAAGTTTTCAAAGTTATATATCTAATAAACTGCAAATTTTATCAGAATATGTTAAGAAACACATATTTAGGCAATTTCAAGCCAAACCAAACAGTTTGTCATGTGCAAAGATCGATTGATGGATAATGATGAAAACTCAAATTTAGTGTTAAAAAATAGGGATTTGACCGTATTCAGCAGCAAAAAAGACCAACGTTTTAGAAGTAAATTTGAGTTTTATCCGTTATTCATCAATTAACCTTTACATATGACACACAGTTTTATTTGGCTTTAAATTGTCTACATAATTGGTTTCTTTTCACCTTTTTCTAATCCTTCAGTTTTTATATATTTAACATTGAACATTACAATCTACCACCATCTTAAAACAGGAAATTGTAGAAAAATATAATTGGTATGGAATCATCTCTTAGCTCACAAGGATATAAAGTTAAGGTGTTTCTAAATTCATTATTGTATCTTAAACCGTTTTAAAGATATTAAAGGTTTTATAAAATGTGCATACAGACAGAAAACGGGACGAGATAGAACACAAGTTATCCTACATTATTTGTTTGTTTTGACCTGCTGAATAGTTTGTTCAAATAGTTGCAACACGCCCTGTATAATGTATGACAAATTTTAATAATTTATCATATTATATTACTTATATTTCCTAAATATATTATTATTCAGGAACTAACTTAATTTAACTACAAACAAATTATTGATCTTAAATTTGCCATTTTGAACTTAGTTATTTTATTTTATATGTATTTCCAAAGATTACCGAACCATAAATTGAAGATAACTTTAGATATCGATTTACCACGGATAGTCGTAAAATTCTTTTCTTAATTAATCTGCTACTGGCCTGGTTCCAAACTAGATTTCCGATTTTATCCTTTCTCTCATAGTTAGAGCTCGTGTTATGGTACCTTCGAATTTCTATAATCTATGGAATATTAGGCTACTATTAAGAATCTCTCGAAGACTCTATGTAATATATTATGTTCGGTTGTATTAGAATCAAATAATTTGTTATATAACCCTAAATGCGGTGATTGGATACACTGGTAAATATCGGAGAAACCAATTTTGGATCAACTATCCTATAAAATAAACCTTTTATAAAATTAGTAGTCGATTTTTATGTCTACTTTTGTGGGTAAAGTCCTAAAGGTTTGGTATATTAGAATCTAAAACATACTTTATCCCCATTTATAAAACAACCAAACAAGTTATACAATAATTAAACAAATAATGCACATAAGTTGCTAGAACATTAAAGTGGGTTGATTCCTCTCAGTTGTTTACTTTCAACTTGTTAATAAGACACTGCAGTTTCCAATATTGTCTCTACATCGCAACAAAAGACAGCTGTTCCTCTGTCAACAAACCAATACGAAAGGAATCAGTAGTGTGGGTTTGCGGGTTTTGCGCCGGAAGTGACGTCATCCGGTCACGTGACCGGAAGTGCTGAGTCATGAAAGATGTTATCTGAGGCTGAGCCAGTGACGTAGGCGGTTTTGTGACGAAATGAGTAAAAGTTCAAAGTTCAAGGTCACGGGGAGGTAATTTTAAAAAAGTACTACCTCGCACGCGTAAAATCCGATTGTGATTCGATAGTTTTAATTCGATAAAATATCGAATGAAAATTATCGAATGAAGCAATCGAATGATACGAGTGCGAGGTAGTACTAATACAAATATTACTTTATTTTTATTTACAATAAGTTATGTTTACAATAATTCATGTTTACAATAGTTCCCCGTTGTTGGTTGTCATCGATGTTGTTGATCCGGACGAGTTGCGGCCATCACTTCGCTTTCTGAATAAAGACGGTATATACTTCGATTCCTGCGCAGAGTCCATGTTGTTTTTTGATGCGTAAAGTTCCAAAGATAAATCGTAACCGGACGCAATGAGAAGTCTTAACTCTTCATTAAAAACCTCGAGGTCTTGGAAAGTCGCCAGATGAATAGAGTCATAATGAATACACCTAATTTTAATGGACATTTTAATACAATGTTTTACGTTTGTGAAGAGCACTCGATGTTCACCAGTCGAGAGCCGGAGGTGTACTGACTATTCGCTAGCTAGCGTTCTGGTATCAAACAAAATGGTGGGGCGGAGAAGATGGCGGACAGCAGATGGCAGGCGGCAGGTGGCAGCTGGTTGCTACTACATTCGCCGCCACAGTAATGCAATCCTTCGGCGTAATTCTTGTAGTTTATCTTGTCGGTTCATTTGATACGTTTTACATCTACATATGCAATAGCTGAAACACTTGCACTTACGACAAGCTTTCCCGTCAACTTGATCGCCTGGTATTTTAAAACATTGTAACTCGCAACAATATGTCTTCAAATTGTTATCGAAAAATAAATTTTTCATAGGTGACACCGACATGTTAGCTGCAGCGTGTGTTAGACAAGACTGAGACTAACTTCACTGCTCCCTCTCTTTTATACCTCTTCATAAGTTAACCCTGAATGAAAGTTCAAGGTCATCCATTTGAATTTTAAAAAAAGCAACACAGCAGTATATAAAATAATATACTGCTGTGTTGCTGTTTTTATTTTTTTTTATTTTATTTTATTTTATTTTTTTTTATTTTCTTTATTAAACAAACATCTTACAATACAATAAACTTAAGTTTAACATTGATAACTAGAAATACAAACAGAGACATTATGTACAAGGATGCGTGATGTGCAGAGTGAGTTCCGTCGAGTTGTTGCCGCTTACACCGTGTGATACCAAATACAACGTCCCCGGTTGAATATCTCGCAAATCTTCATTTTGTAGCAGTTGAACAAATCGTTTTGGAAGAAATACTTGAAACTTCGGCTCATCTCCTGGAGAGAAAGGTCCTTCGCTCAATGAAACTAGAATTGCTTCTCCATGTGTGGTTTCCACTTTCTTGATGTTATGAATAATGTAGTGTTTTTGTTCTTTTAGTTCTGAACACTTTTTAGTTAGCAGAAGGTCGGATTTTGAATGAGTGTTGAATTGATCAACCAGTGTTTGTAGAAACTGTTGTGATGTCATCTTCGTCAGTGGTGTCTTCTGTGATGTTGCCTCTTCGGAGTCTCGAATAATACTCGTGCTGGAGCGGTGCTGTCTCCTCGTATTTATAGGCCCCGCTACCCCCACCACATTTCTGTTCTCCACTACCCCCACCACATTCCTGCGTTTGTTTCAAGTAAGCAGCCAAACGATACGCGTTGTACAATGCACAGTTTGTTTGGCCGTGTTTAAGATCTTTTGCAGCGACACAAATATTACCGAGATTAATGTTAAAGTCCTTACTGATAGTTATATCGAAAACATCACCGTGCGTGTACTTTTGTATCCAGTTCTTTTTTTCTAATCCTCTTGTGTATATATGTGAATATTGTTTGCAAAAGTTAAACATAATACTGTGCAGATTACTGTAGCTTATAAATCCTTCATACCAATGTATGTGATGAAAGTAGTTTGTTATCCATTTGTTTGTACTTTTTGCTTTGGTGTTAAGTTTGTTAAAAGAAAAAGGAGCATCAAACGTGAATGGGTAGGCTACAAATGTAAGCAAGTCTAAAATTACTAATTCCTTGATAATAAACCTATCATCATTATTTCGAAATGCTTGAAATTCTATTACACAAGGCTTTACACTCACTTCTTCATCCCCTCCGCTCATCATGGCACCTAGCGATCAACTAAACTGTTTTCCACACCACGGTAGGTTAAATACCAGGCCGTACAGTTGCAGGCGCGTTGGTGTATATTTAACGTGGGCACCGTCCCCAATAGGCCTACCCCACGTGTGTTCTTCTTTACTAAGTCAAACTTTAGTCTTTTTTAACTTCTTCTTCTTGTGTTTCGTTTTCTTCTTCTTCTTGTTTCTCCGTTTCTTCTTCCTGTGTTGTTTCTTCTGTAGCTTCTGTAGCGATTTCTACAAGTGGTTCAAAATCCTTTAACTTTCTCCACATGCAAACTTCATGAGGTATTCTATTAAAAATAGATGTATCCACAGGTCCGTACACGATGGTGCTATCAGGTTGTTTTTCCAAGGTATCGACCAAATATTCTTTAATAATAGCGCTTGCAAATACCAACTGTCTCATGTACCTTGTAATAGGTTCTGTTGCGTAGTTTAAAACGTAGAATTCTTCATGTGACAGTAGAATCTTATTTTCATGTTGAGTCAAGTCTCTAATTCGCACTTGTAGTTGTCCACGATGTTTAACAATATCGATTTCATTGTCACAATCCAAAAGTCGAATATGTGTTTTCCTTCCACACAAACTGTTAGTTAAATAACATTCTATTAAATGTACATGTTTCAAAAATGACTCCCAAGCATTTTGCGAAAATAAAACCTTTTTTGTTCCATGGTGTAGTATTACTGTAGGGGAATAATCCAATGACTTCATCAATCCAACTGATACACTTTTACTGATGCATGCTGAGATGGGGTAAAAGATTCGCAAAAAAACTTCAGTTAAAATGTGAGGAGGAATATTTTCTTCAACTTTCTTCTTCCTCTTTGGTACTACCTTTGATGGGTCTGCATTACTTTCCTCCTCTCTATCTCTTTTACCAAACTTTAAAAATGCAGTTATTTCCTTGATGATTTTTTCTTCACTAGTATTATCACGTTCCAATAACGGTGCTACCTCTGCATCACCTTGTACAACAGATGGAGAACTCATTTTGTAGAAGATGTTGCCCATGCGATGATAGACGATCAACTGAAGACCTGCATTGTTGCTCCGCTATTTATAGGTTAGCGACAGTGGCGGTGCCGGTGGTGGTACAACGTTTTACAATACCGTCTTTACGATACCAGTCAACGGTGTGTATGTAACAATTTTATCGTGCAAAATTAAACAATACGCAGATGTATTTGCAGGTACGTTTTCTTGAAATTCCATTTCTATTTTTATATCAACACTAGACGATTTTACAGATTCGTTTTGTTTGGAGCAATCAATTACAACAATCGGAGATTTCGATTCAAACTGTACGGGAGATAGTAGAGGTGTGTTTGTTTTGCCGTAATATGAATTTTGGAACCTAGCGTACATATCGTATAAAACACTGTACCTTTTTTTATCAAAAGAGATATTAAAGTTGTCGTAGGGAAAGAATTGTGAATTCAGGAACACTTTACAGTTTGTTAATTTACAATGGTCAAATTCACCAGCATTTTCAGTTAATATACTTTTTTTCTTTGTTTGTAATCCAAAGATTACATATCTCGCTTTTTCCAAATGAGTAGAAGTTTTTACAGTCCATGTATGCCGTTGTGTTGAAGGTAAAACGGGGTATTCATGAAACTCCCAGCTTCTGAATGGCATTACAATGTCTCGATCTGATTTTAACTTTCTTAATAATGTAATCCTGTGTTCATCATTTAGTCGCACATGTGGTACTCTCCAAACAATCTTGTCTAATGTTAGTTTCCAGTCTAAATTGGCTTCAGTTGTTCCAGCAGATGCTTTAATAATATCATTATCGTTTGATGACCTTAATAAAACTAGTTCTTGTTTTACATTTATTATTATTCTTCTGTAATCTTCAGCAAATCCTAAAAGTAATCTTAAAGGTACGTAAAAATCAAAGTTTCCCGAAGCGTCAGGAGTAATTATACTTTTGTCTGGTGCAACCCATCCTGCAACAGCTAACAGATTCTTCTCATTTGGTGTTAAAGACGCTAATCCTTTTAAGGTACTGGAAATTCCAACCTTTTTTGTTGAATCGACTGTAACTCCTGAAATTTCATATCTAATCTCGTCAAACAAAAATGCCATAGGATTATTTATGAACGGAACAGTGGTTCCAACAGTACCGTCAGCTTTTGTTACTTTTCCTTCAATATATAAATAACTTTCGCATGGAAGAGTATAAATGTCTTGTTGTTGTATAGGAATCCTAATTTCATCGTTATTGTTTAATTTGGACGAAGCGTAAGGGTTGTGCGTGTGATATTCCTTTTCCCATAAGGTCTCGTCGAATGTTGGGCCCTGCGCTATATCCAGTATATCCATTGTTAATGACCTTTAATCCAATTTCTTCTAGAAAACGAATGTTGTCACTTGTTAATCCTTCTACAGCTGATGAGCTACTGACCTCTTTGCTGGTTGGCTCTCTCTTTTTAAATGATAACCCCATTATCTAAGCGGATGATTTTATATGTATTCTTACAGTAATAGCTTCTCCTCGAAAGTCAATAAGGTTTCCGTCTTGATCCACTATGTTCAGCACGATGTCTGAAATGAAACTGGTGTTTAACGGTAGGTACACAAGGTTTTGAGGCTTTTCTACTATCTTGAAACCCGGTGCGACTGATGGGTAGAATGTGTGTAATATATGCCGATTTTCTCCATCTCTGTAGGATCCTTGTATAATGTTACATGTAATGTCTATGCTGTTTACTTTGATGATCG
Source organism: Allygus modestus (assembly GCA_963675035.1). Classification (NCBI taxonomy): domain Eukaryota; kingdom Metazoa; phylum Arthropoda; class Insecta; order Hemiptera; family Cicadellidae; genus Allygus; species Allygus modestus. Next base: position 167,463,069 of record OY776113.1, read on the forward strand.
TCACAGTTCTATTCCCAGAATGAGTTGTATTAGGTTCTAATACCTTTGTTTCCTTAGAAAACCCTAATAAACTACCAATTGAACGTTCTTGGCCAAAATCAATATAATACTTAGAAGTAATTTCGGCTTTCATTGTATTGTTATTGCCTTTTATCGTTATATTTTCTTTTCCCATATGTTTTTGTATAACTTCATTTATATTATCAATTTCATAAGCTCCTGTTGGTAAACTGAATTCTTCCAAAGCTGAATATTTTCCTTTATTATCTTTTGTCTTGTAATAATGTATTTTGTTATTAATTCCTTCACTAACGTTTGGAATAGAGTTATATGTTGTTAAATCCAATAATGCGGCTTCCCATAGTCTTCCTTTTTGCAAACGTAGCGCTGGAAACAGAATACTGCGCAAAGTACATGAGTTACCGGTTAATGACACTGTATACGAAGACATCTTAAAGTTGACTAACACTTTTAGCTAAAAAGTCTAAACATAAATGACCGCAAATGGATGTATCATCAGGTTGTTTTCTTGTATAATTGTAAAAAACATTTTCTGCCGCACGAAAGTATTGTTGAAGTTCTTTCGGTGGTGGAAGGTTTCCAAAACTGTCGAAATAATAAATCGTTTCACCAAGTTTCTTGTAACACACCCAATGAGTGCCTAATCCTTCACTATTATCCAAATTTACTATACCAGTCTCATTTTTCCACATTTTAACCGGTAATTCATCTTTCATAAATACTCCTCTAAAAAATGGGATTTTCAAACAAGAAGCATATGTAATCAGTTCTTCATTGGTTAATTCTTTGTTTTTAATTATTAATTGCTCTTTCTTATTTAATACACACGATACGGTCTTAGGTATAGTCCTCCTCCCTTTTTTATCATTGACCATATTGTTGGTTTCTTTTTACCTTTACCACTAGTAGATCGACGTTTTCTTCTGATATTACCTCCTTGTTTCTTAGCGGGTCTTTTCCCACGCCTTCTTCTCTTTCCTCCTCCTCCAAACGTAGTTTTTGCTTTCATTGCTGCTGTTACTGCTAAAGACGCTGCTTTTTCACCAATACTCGCGTCACTAGATTTTACTCTTTGCCAAGCTTTCTCAGAAAGTGCTCTATCTGCTATTGATCTATTTTTTGTATCACCAAATTTGGAATACGCTATATCGTGCTGTTTACAAGCCTGATCAAGCTTATTTATTCCAGGATCTCCTCTAGCAAGCCGTTTCTCTAATTTGGTTCCAGGACCACAATATTGATATCCTCCAGGTAAATGTAATTCCACAGGTAATAAATCAATCGCCTTGTTAACTATAGCTCCAACCGGTTTACTTAATAGAGAAAATGCTGTTGATGCTATTCCCCTTCCTCTCTGTAATCTCTCTCGATTATGACTGATGCGTTTAGCCCTCGGCATGACTATTTATAGCCAAACTTACAATCAGTAGGTGCACTCTATAAATGTTTTACAATGAATGTAATATTAGTCTTGGCTTCTTGTATTATATATACTGTTTAAAATCCATTTATTATATAGAAATGGATTAATTAATTAAATGTAGATGCTTTATCCCTTATCATGGGTATTTAAATTCTTTTTTCTCTTATATAATCTTCATCGTTTTCTGTTGGTTCATTAATCACATTCACTTTATCCCCCTTTCCTAATGTCTTGACTTTAGAAGGCTCAGACGGTTTATCTAATTGATTAGGTTTTTCTGGATTGTGTATCTTTTTCCAGTCTAAATAATTGTGGCTGTCAACATCTGAAGCTACAGCTCTTCCTGAAGCCCGATGGATATAATTAAATAAAGCTGCACCAAACCTTTCCATATGTTTTTCATATTCTGTAGTCCATTTCTTGTGTACTATATCAAATATTTTCTTATTTACAGCGTCTCCATCCTGCTCACAATCACCTACATTTGACAATTTTAATTTTTTTACATCATAGCTTGTATCAGTTTCATTCTTTTTGTAAATCGTTAACAATTTTAAAGTCGCTAAATTTACTGCTTCACCATCATAAATGGGATGTTTTATATTGCTTAACCTTTTACCGGAAAATCCCCAATGGTCTTCGTGTACAATCGGGGTTCTTTTATCCATGTATTGTACCGTAACCGCATCAGAAGACAAAAGCGGATCACCAACATTTTGAATTACTTTTCCTTCAAAATTATAATTACCATCAGGTGTTAACGGAAACCCAGCTCTTTTTTCACTATATCCAGATTTTACTCCAAACTCGGAATACCGTCCAAACTTGTCCACACTCATGATGTAACTGAATCGCTATCGTTTAGGTTCTTACTATATATATATATATATATATATATATATATACGTCTACTGAACAATTATTTCTCGTTTTCGCAGTTCATCAACCAAAGCTACCCATTCGTTTTCTAAACCAGTGTGCCCGGCTTCCATAGCTTCATGTAATAACCTCATTCGATCAACTAACTTATTTATATCGTTGTAATATATTATATTGGTTTTATACAAATTTTTTAATAATCCCCTTCCAGATGTAGTAGGATCAGTTGTTTTTCTTTTTTTATGCAAAACATTTAATTCAGCAGAAGATAAAGCTCTTCTTTTAATTGGAGCTTTATTTGATTTCGAGGGGAAAAGACTAGATATAATGTTTGTGTATTTTATTGACCTGTTTCTATGAATAGGTAGTTCTTTGGAATATTTTTTTCTATGTGCATTTGTATACTCTAGTATATTTTTAAACAATTGTAAATCCTTTTTAGTAAATTTACCAGGATTATTTTTAAAGATGAGTTCAAACAAACCTGTTGTGCCTTTATATTTCTTATCACCAATAACTATATCATCATTTTCGTTTATATCTAACTTTCTATCTCCAATCATTAATCCTTTATCCTCTATTCTAGCTCCATATGTATGATAATTTCGATTAGCATGTGTGCCATGTAACATTTTTAATGTATATTTTCTTCCAAGTGTTCCTTTAAACATAATATCTGTGCCTAATTTGCTTAAGTTGGATGGGTTGATATCCTCTTCTTCTGCTCTTGTATCTTCCGCACTTGTATCTTCTGTACTTGTATCTCCTGCAATGTTCTTTTCCCTTAAATCTCCTATATCTCCGCTTTCTTCATACTCGTCGCTTTCTTCAGATGTTTGTAACTGGTCAGAACTTTCATCATTCTGAAATTCTTCTTCATATTTGGAAATTGGTAGCATTTTGTCTCCTTCGAAGCGAAATGAAGGTCTTTCCATATTTTGTGCTAATCGCTTTAAAGGTTCAGTAACAGGTTTGAATGTTGTTTCTAAAAATTGCTCTCTTTCATTTATACCTGATTTTAAAGCTCGGTTTTTTTGTCTAATAGAATCACTAAGTGATTTTATTTCCTTTAATAGCTTTTCCTGGTTAACCATCTTCACACCTTGACGACTTGTACAGTAATACCGCTAATCAGTGTATTAAAACGAATTTATCAAAACCTATTCTATAACGACCATCTTTTATAGCTTGATCTTTCATAATAACCAAAAATCCATACTTTTCCGCCCATGCTTTTCCGCAAAGCTCTTTAAACTTTTCAAATGGCATATCCGCATTCACATGATCGTTATATATATGTTTTAGGTTAGTATCATCTTGTTTGAATACAATTAGAATATTTGCATTATCTCTGATAAGTTGTTTTGGGATTTTGCTATAAGTTTGTCCTATATATATGCTGTCGATGTTATTATGTCTTCCCATGGCAAAGTAGTTTCTAATAGTATCCTGATTTTCACAAGATACATCGTCAAATATAAATACAGAATACGGTTTCGCTTCGTTTGGTTGCATAATGCTATCACTAGCGTTAAATTTGTAAAAATTAACATCAGACACATCAGATAGGATTTTATCCAGCAATTGATACTTTGGTTGATGTAGAGACTTTGAAAAAATATATAGGTTACTAAACCTTAATCCCTGCGGATTAGTGATCAAATTAAAGACAACATTGGTCTTTCCACAGTTTGAGGGGCCACTTACTATACATCGAACAGTGTTTGGAAGTAAACTACCGTGTTTACCATTGTTGATTTTAACGTTATCCACAGTTAAATCATCTATGTTATTAATATTGAATCGATCTTTATGGTGAATAATCTCCATCCTGCTCAAAGGTTAACGATGAAATGAGTTGCTTGTATTAAACCAAGTCCTTTATAGGTATCCATGAATCCTCAGTTTTGTTAAACCCTAACCACCGCACTTTAACTGCGTCCTTTTTTCTTTGTAACACTTTTTCAACAAGATATACATCACCTACTGTTGACTTTAACATTTCATGTCCATAAAATGCACCTTGCAACAAATCTCCTTTGTTATCTTTTAGGATATACGTTTCAGGTACAGTCGGTTGCACTTTATACACTGTAAAAACTTCATTCGTCCAATTGGGAAGGTATTTTTTGGTAAACACTCCCTTATATTTACTAATCCGTACTTTATCACTTACATTAAATTTTCTTGGCTGCATTTTTTCTACTTTAGGCTTTGTATTTTTCTTTATGCGTTTTAATACATCTTTTGCATTTCTTCTATTTACTTTGTTAGGTTTCATACCAATAGTTCTATGAAACCTGTTGTTATAATCATTTATTAATTGTGGTAAAACATCATACCATACGTAAGAACCTCTTTTTGAAAATTGTTTATACAGTGCTCCTTTTAAGGTTCTATTAAATCTTTCTACAATAGCAGCTTTTTTCTCTGAATTTGTAGAATAATGATTTATTTTATATTTATTCATTAACTGTGCAAAGTTTGTATTAAAGTATTCTGTTCCATCATCAGTTTGTAAATGTTTAATTTTGTTTTTATCTCTTTTTATGGCTATTTCCATGGCTTCTGTTACGCTTTTACCAGTCTTGTCCTTTAGAGGCAAAGCGTCTGCAACTTTTGTAAAACAATTAATAATTGTGAGTATATATTTAAATCCTTTGTTTATTCTGCTATGCGGTCGCATTTCAATTAAATCCGCTTGATATAGATCATTTATCCCTTTTATAACAGTATTTCTTCTTGGAAACTTTATTCTTGCAGGTTTGTGTAGTTCATTAATAATCTTCTCCTTCAGGTCTGACATGATGGTTTCACGAAGGCAGCTGATATGGTATTAAATATTCTTTTGTATAAATCTGCTTATATAAATATATATATACATATAGTTCAAGGTCATTCAAAACTTGTGTAAAAAAAGGGGAAACACAGCTTAACATTGCTGTGTTTCCCCTTTTTTTACGGAAAGGAAAAGGATAGAGGATCTAGGACGATGAAAGGGTTATTAGTCAATAGGGTTGAGGGAATAGTGACCGAATGGTAAAGTGTGGATGTTGTCTGGAAGGGTTTGTCTTTTGTCGTCATTACAGGATAGCGCCTTTTTAACTTCAGTCACGCTGTACAGCTGATGGTTAAAACTTCTGATGGTGTTGAATTTAGCTGTAATGATGTTATCCTCAAATAAGCATTGCTTGTAGTGTTCAAAATGCACTTTCTTCTTTAAATATAAACTCTTTACACCTTTAGCTTTCTTAATATAGCTATTCTTCTTTTCTTCTTCTTCTTTTTCATTATAGAGTTTCAAAGAATATAGTTTAGACATCAGTGCAACAATCTCTTCAAGCAGAACACCATTAGCCTCATCCTTGAATTTGCCTAGTACTTTTTTGTGTCTGTCATTGTCGTAGTTTGGATGATCTTTTGGATAATCGGAGAAATCAAAGTCGTTCTTGTAAATAAATGTACGTAAATCTTTATACATGTCCAATGTTACTATGCGATATATAAAAGCGTCAGTGTCCATATATGTAATAGATATATTTTCTCTTCCGTAGAACGCCACCATTTTGTTGTAGTGAAAATCGTACATGTGTGTTTTTGAGATGTCCAAGATTGACATGCCTATATACAAAGGACGATCCATCTTCACACTCGTCTTCTTCATGGACACTGCTACAAGTTTTTCATTAATAATTATAGATGTTCTAAAATTTGGCTGCTGTACTAGTTTCTGTAATTTTTTTGCGTCGGTAACAAGTTTAACATTTTTGTGTCTTCTTTTGTTTTCCAATGTTTTTCCAAATATCGCATTATTCATTAATTTAAAGAAATCTTTTTGAAAGTCTGATGTAGCTGCTGCTCTTCTGTAGGTATTTGAATCAATGTAGGGTTTCAACCAGCATGATTGAGAAAATTCCAAAACTCTATTAATTTTTGTTAGACGTAGTCCTAATTCGATAGCTTGTTGAACCACCCAAAAGTGAGCCACGTAGCGTTGTTTATTATTTAATGTCATCATTAATTTGGGGTGTTTTCCAATTGGTGAAATTTCTGTTTTAGCAAGAAGTGGAAGGTCATAATGAAGATCATGTAAATTTTCTGGGTATTCAAAATCGCAATCCAAAATATATCCAGTGTCACCATGTTTCGGAATTTGTAAAATATCGCCAATAGAGTCGGGATTAATCCATTTAAAGTTATCAAAAGGAAGTGGGTTTGACATTGCCCATCCGTACAGGTTATTTGCATCGAAATATCCTAAATAGGTTGACGGTTTGGTTTCATCGTAATCGGGTAGGTATTTGTTGTTGGCTTTGACATGTCTGGTAACACTTTGGGTCAATCCGCCTCTTACTCCAGCTTCAACCATTAAAACCATGTCAATGTCTGTTAAAAGTTGGAGTTTGCATTTTGTTTCTTTTAACATGGCTTGCCAAGCTAATCCTGGTGAAGTATACGAATGTAGAGGGTCCAAACCGTATGCAGCAAAACAGGTGTTTCGGAATTCTTCCATTACATCACAAAGAAGAGTTACATCTAGTTTGACATAAAAGTCCGAGTAATCTCCTAAGGTCTTCATATCTAACTCGTTCCATACTCGACGTGCGTGTTGATAGTCCTCAAGTGATATTTCCGAATCATTAAGTTTGTTTTTGAAGTGTTCTGGTGAAGGTAGTGATGTTTCATCAAATCTATGCAGTCCATCGATGTAATCATAGGGGAAGACTCCTTTTCGAAGAACCAAATCCATTTTACTATTGGGTACAATTTTGCTTGTTTCTATCAAATCTGTTCTTCTTAGATTTACAGATAATTTCATGAGGCTTGAAGGCATAAATCTAAATGAATCAACAAACCTTAATTTAATTTTACCCACCTTTTTTGAAAAGCTTATAAATTTTTCCATTGTAGTAGCCAAAACGTCTATTGCTCCATTATCTCTTCCTAGTTCGGGGATTATGAAGTGCGAATCATAACCACTCAGATTGTGCAGAACTACGGGGATAAAATATGGTAGTTTGTAGTTCAAGTTGCAAGCGTTACAGGCTGCACCTCTGTACGCTCCCGTAAGATGATCGTGGTCACGAACTTTAACGTTATCCAGTGTAAAGGTGTTATTACACAAATAACACGTTGTTGTTGAATCATAATGTTGAAGTTCTTCTTCTTCCATAGGTGACATGGGTACCTTTGTTCCATACAGTTCTTCTACCTTTGCAGCTATGTCATACAAATCATCGACAAAGTATTTGGCTGCTTCTTCACCGCGATAAATCTTTGGAGAAGATGATAGTCCATATTTTTGAAGATGGTCTTCAGTCAACGTGGATTTAATTAGTATGCAATAACTGTTTGGTGAATGAAGTTGGTATTTGCTTCTTCTTGTAACGTCCTCTTCTTGTTGTTCAATCGGATGTAAAGAAGACTCGAAATCAGCGTAAACAACAACAGGTACACGGTATTGTTGTATTACTTTGTCAAATTTTATCTGCGCTCTGCTAGGATGCGGCAATTTAATTCTTACTTCATAGTTTCCATTACATAACCGCTGGTGTTCTACTAACCAATCAGACCCTCCCCTTCTTAGTTCTTTGTTCACGTGACAAAAACATCTTTTGCAAATTGTCATCTTTCTTTTATGCTTAGATAATTGATTAGAAACAAGACTTTCAAATTTTTTGATATACACAAAGTGTGAAATATCACCTTTAGTAATTAATAACAAATCGGTATGATCTCTGCGCTCATTTGGTGTTATACGCAAGGGGTACAAATTGTTTGTCGAATCCAATCCGAAGAGGTTGACAGAAGCTGAAGGATTTTGTTTTTCAAATTTTGAAACGTCTGTTATAGCAACAGGGTAAGTCATCCCTTGGAAATTATATCTATGTTGTACTTCTTCATAATAGTGACTTGGTCTTTCCGGATGAATTGTTACATATTTGGCCAACATAGCATATTTAAAACACTCAGTATCTTGATTTTGTACGTTGACGCAGGATAAGGTATTTCTAATCTTTGTTGGTAGAGGAATGTAGCTACTTCCTCGAATTCCATAGCCGTGTTTGTGTACTCTTAAGTCTAGCCCTGTGATGCTTAACAAATTCCATCCAGAGCCTCTTCCTTCATGTTCTTGTATTTTAGTCATTAGCTCTTCAAAACATTCAGATACGATTGAATCAATATCTGACGAAAACATAATAGTTCGGTTTTTTGTTAAAAACCCTCTCGGTGAAGTTTCATTTTGAATGTTTGTAAATAAAGCATCCATTAATAGTCCAAATTTAATAAAATTTAATCTTTTTAATTCATTTTGCAAAGTGTTGCTTACCAATCCTTTTGCGTTATTTAAAAACTCTTTGAGTTGTAATTTTGCATTGTCAATTTTGAAGTGGGTTACTACATTACCCGGAAGTGCTCGGGCATGTAGTTCTACATTTACTGCTGTTGATGCTGAAGGACGGTGAAGTGTAGACAGAGCATGCGTAGAAGTCGATGCAGCTGATGATGTTGAAGGATGATGAAGTGTAGACAGAACAGGCGTAGAAGTCGATGCAGATGATGATGATGATGTTGAAGGACGGTGAAGTGTAGACATAGCAGAGGTAGAAGTCGATGTTGATGGTGCATATTGAATAACACTAGGTCTGGAATTTTGGTGTTGAGCTAACATTTGATCTATTTCTTTCAATTCTTCTTCTTCATATTCTTCATTTTGGTTTTTGTTATGTTTCAGTTCTTTATGTATCATTAAAATAAATTCATCCTTAAATGAAGACTTGCAAATATCGCAGCGATGCATAATGTAGGTGCGATCTCCACAAGGGTCTAGGCAATAATGAACAACACTGCAAATACCCCTCTATTTATACCCTAGCAAAAGTAATGGGGGTACGTATTACGTTAAGTTTACTATTTTTTTTTTGCATTTTATATTTACTATTGTAGCTGGAGGCTACAAATTTCTGTATTTAGGTCAAGGTCATTGAACAAATTTGCCAAAACGGGGAATAGATCAGTAAATGATTTCATATTAAACCATAAACTGATCTATTCCCCGCTCTGTATTTAACTAAGACAATTTTCTCCAACAGAAACATTTGATAAATTTTAAACTCGGATGTGAAGTTGGATTGTACACATTGCATCTTGATCAACTAAAAATTTCATAAAACAATAGGGATCTTCAGTTGTAGATTCATCTTTAACATATTCAATAGTCAACATTGCCGAACGAAGATCTTGTGGAATTACGTCGACTTTTATGAGTCGCCTTTCGAGTTCGAACCGTTTTGTTATTATGAGGGGAAAGCTGTAGCAAACGGAGTTTCCTGGTGGGTTCATTATGCCTATATGATAAATATACACTGTTGCATCGTCTTTAAATAGACGTTCCCCCACCATTAAATGTATAAGTTACCCCACTTTTTTAATCATGTAAATGGGTCAAGGTCATACAACGATATTACCAAAACGGGGAATAGAGCAGTAAGTGATTCTCACTATAACCACAAACTGATCTATTCCCCGCTTTGTATTTAAAGTAAACTATTTGAAGACAACAAAAACTTATTCAGATTCTTCCGATGATGATGATGATGAGCTCGTATCACTAAATAAGCGACGACGAACACAAAAGTTCCCTGTGACTGGATCTAGAACTACATCATCGATATTAATACTGCTTGGAGGGGTTTCACTATCAACAAGGTCCATTTCCTCCAAGCAAAGCAACTGATGATGAAATTCCGGTTCATTATTATCGACATCGTCGTCGTCAGTCAACAGCTCCAACAGCTCCATCTCTCCAAGATATGGTTCACTGCTAGCATACTCACTCAGTAGTTCAAGATCACTAAATAGTTCAAGATCACTAAATAGTTCACCTTCCATCTCTGAATCGTCTTCGTCTTCATCTTCGTTTAAATTTAATGGAATATTTTTAATCAATTCTAGTATAGTCTTCTTAGAAGGGAAAATGTTATCTCTGGGCGACATGATTCCGAGTAGCAGACTGATTTACCACTAATACTAAACCACCTTTTATACATGATTTCGGTGGTGGTGGGGGTAAGTGTTGAAAGTGCAAGTGGTAGGGAAAAGTGATAGGGAAGAGGTATTATTGTAACACAAATGATTAAGTCCTGTAAGTGGGTCAAGGTCACCTTATCCTATTACCAGAACGGGGAATAGAGCAGTAAGAGATTCTTATTCAAACCTCAAACTGATCTATTCCCCGTTCTGTATTTCCCCCCCCCCTCCCCCCCTTTGGCGTTTTATTTAGTTTATGAGGTTGTGTAATAAAGGCACAGTGTGTAGCCTTCTTGTAATAATTGGTCAATTTTTTTCTTCAAAGGGATTGGTTTTACATCTATTTTTACTTCTTCTGTTCCACGAATACCCAATCCTTTGACCTGAACATAATGGTACTCCGTTAACAGTTGGTAAACACGCTGGATAAAAGTATCCGCTTTAGCAGTAGAGTCAATATAGTGGAGGTATACCATGGTAGGTGCTCTCTTGACGCAATTCAGAACCAAAGTGATAATTGTCTCTGTAACATCGGGCTTATATACCCATAGTTTTTTTTTTTTTTTTTTTTGCTTTAATTACAGGTTTGGAACAATATAAAATGTTATATTAATGTTCCATCCATTATTGACTAACCTTACCATATTACCAAAGATTTTATATAACTTTCTACTGTAGTTTATTTCAAATGCTTCATTTTCACTACTATAAACTTCACCTGTTGGTCTCCACATGCACAATTGACAACTAACCTCTATATCAAGATACCGTAGCAGTAATCTCCTTACAGCAAGCAACTGATCAATGTTTTCGACCCGTCTGCTAACTATTATAGTTGCTGCAGAGATAGAAGTAGTGGATGCATTCATTTTCAGCAGAGTACTAATTTTTACCAGCGATGGAGAACCTCCTTTATACTTAGTTTAAGTAGTGGTGGGGGTTAGGAAAAGATATTGTTGTTGTGAGAAATAAGAAGATCTTTCATTATTTTTTATCAAACGAATATTTTCTAAGTCCCAAGGTCATTTACACCAGTTGCCAAAACGGGGAATAGAGCAATAAGAGGTTCTCACTTTGACCTCAAACTGATCTATTCCCCGCTTTGTATTTCAAAGGACTTTAGTTTTTTAAGATAGTTACTCGTCCTGATCTTCATCCATGAGGAAGATTTGTTTGTAAGCTGAAGGTTCTTCAGCGAAGAAATGTTGGTCCGCTAACTCATCCTCTTTAAGAAAAACAGCTTCAAAAGGTGGAGGGTTGTGTAAATCTTCTTTGTGAATTAAGGACGGTTCTTGAAGCTGCGACTGAAGGTTTGAAATGTATTTTATTGACTTTTGTATAGTGGTTAATTTAGAATCATACGGATTGGAGGATGGTAATATGCGTCTTAATACTTTATAACAATCAGCGATCCTTGTTCTCATTTTTCTAGAACTAGCATTGTTTCTCTCGGTTTTGAGAGATCTCGAGTTTAAGTTTGGCGAAGTATTACTAGTAATGGGAAGCCTCTTTTATACCCAATATAAGTGGAAGGAGAAAGGGGAAAGGGGAAGGGGGATAGGCTATGGTTTAAAATATTAATTTTCCTATATGTAACCAGACAGAGGTTTTATAAGTCCTGTCAGTGGGTCAAGGTCATCTGAACTTGTTGCCAAAGCGGGGAATAGAGCACAAATTGGTGCTCTATTCCCCGCTCTGTATTAGGGGACAGGGAATTACAAGCAATGATTTTAATAACAAAAAATAAAGAAAAAAAACCCCCAAAAAAAAAGGAAAATCACAACAGTTTCTCAGGCTAAGAAAGGTAATGTCAACCGGTTTACATGGCCGTATTGACAAGTCCGGTAGAGCACAAATTGGTGCTTTATTCCCCGCTCTGTATTAGGGGACAGGGAATTACAAGCAATGATTTTAATAACAAAAAATAAAGAAAAAAACCCTCCAAAAAAAAAAAGGAAAATCACAACAGTTTCTCAGGCTAAGAAAGGTAATGTCAACCGGTTTACATGGCCGTATTGACAAGTCCGGTTTTCAGGGCCGAAACTTATTGTCAGGGGGTTAGGAAAGGGATGAGAAACAAATTACATTACTTTGAAACAAACTGGTCAGTTAGAGTTAACGTTAATTTTACAAAGAACAATCAGTATCACTGAAACCCGGACGGACGTAGATCACGAACGGGCGTCAGGATACTGCGGTCAGTTTAACAAGGTCACAACAGCAACACTGAAACCCGGACGGATGTAGATCAACGAACGGGCGTCAGGCTACTGCGAACCAATGTTTTGACCAAGGTAGTTTACAAAGACCGGCATTTAAATTACTTTGATAACAAACCCCACGGATATAAAGACTTTACCCAAGGATAAGGATCTGTAAGAAAGGTACATATTTCATCATTAAATATTTACAAAGACCGGCATTTAAATTACTTTGATAACAAACCCCACGGATATAAAGACTTTACCCAGGGATAAGGATCTGTAAGAAAGGTACATATTTCATCATTAAATAAAACACTCAAAACCAACACCAACATTCATTAAACTAACTACATTAATTAGCAGCAATCTACAAGCAATAATCTAACAAACAAACTACCATGCTTAACAAACTACCATGCACATGCAAAGGCGCGGATCTCTTAATTGCGCGTCGGGCCCAACGCACACTTAAAAGACCTACGCTGCAGCAGAATGCAACCCGGACGGACGTAGATCACGAACGGGCGGCAGCCTACTGCGAAGAGACTGCGGACTGCTCCCGCTTATAAAGGCGGCGGTCAGTGGTGGGAGGTGACTAATGGGAAGCCTCTTTTATACCCAATATAAGTGGAAGGAGAAAGGGGAAAGGGGAAGGGGGATAGGCTATGGTTTAAAATATTAATTTTCCTATATGTAACCAGACAGAGGTTTTATAAGTCCTGTCAGTGGGTCAAGGTCATCTGAACTTGTTGCCAAAGCGGGGAATAGAGCACAAATTGGTGCTCTATTCCCCGCTCTGTATTAGGGGACAGGGAATTACAAGCAATGATTTTAATAACAAAAAATAAAGAAAAAAAAAACCCCAAAAAAAAAAAAAGGAAAATCACAACAGTTTCTCAGGCTAAGAAAGGTAATGTCAACCGGTTTACATGGCCGTATTGACAAGTCCGGTAGAGCACAAATTGGTGCTTTATTCCCCGCTCTGTATTAGGGGACAGGGAATTACAAGCAATGATTTTAATAACAAAAAATAAAGAAAAAAACCCTCCAAAAAAAAAAGGAAAATCACAACAGTTTCTCAGGCTAAGAAAGGTAATGTCAACCGGTTTACATGGCCGTATTGACAAGTCCGGTTTTCAGGGCCGAAACTTATTGTCAGGGGGTTAGGAAAGGGATGAGAAACAAATTACATTACTTTGAAACAAACTGGTCAGTTAGAGTTAACGTTAATTTTACAAAGAACAATCAGTATCACTGAAACCCGGACGGACGTAGATCACGAACGGGCGTCAGGATACTGCGGTCAGTTTAACAAGGTCACAACAGCAACACTGAAACCCGGACGGACGTAGATCAACGAACGGGCGTCAGGCTACTGCGAACCAATGTTTTGACCAAGGTAGTTTACAAAGACCGGCATTTAAATTACTTTGATAACAAACCCCACGGATATAAAGACTTTACCCAAGGATAAGGATCTGTAAGAAAGGTACATATTTCATCATTAAATATTTACAAAGACCGGCATTTAAATTACTTTGATAACAAACCCCACGGATATAAAGACTTTACCCAGGGATAAGGATCTGTAAGAAAGGTACATATTTCATCATTAAATAAAACACTCAAAACCAACACCAACATTCATTAAACTAACTACATTAATTAGCAGCAATCTACAAGCAATAATCTAACAAACAAACTACCATGCTTAACAAACTACCATGCACATGCAAAGGCGCGGATCTCTTAATTGCGCGTCGGGCCCAACGCACACTTAAAAGACCTACGCTGCAGCAGAATGCAACCCGGACGGACGTAGATCACGAACGGGCGGCAGCCTACTGCGAAGAGACTGCGGACTGCTCCCGCTTATAAAGGCGGCGGTCAGTGGAGGGAGGTGACTCCGCCCCGTGACGTCGGGGGGGGGGGGGGGGCATGACCCAAATGGGGGGGGGGGCATGACCCAAATGGGGGGGGGGACATGACCCAAATGGGGGGGGGGGACATGACCCAAATGGGGGGGGGGGACATGATCCAAATGAGGGGGGGGGGGTGTCATGAAGGGAAGGGGAACCGGTTCTTAGCTTTCTACCCGTATATGGAAGTGTCAAGGTTACACTTGGCAAGCCGCCAAAAACCTAATCAACGAGATAAACCGTCTGACCCTTCAAAAGTCAAGACATTAGGACTCATTCCAGCTTTGTCTCTCGAACTAAAACTACGTGCCGATCAGCAGCGCTACGATGACTTCCCCTGTGAACCTTGAGAAACTGCGACGTCTGAAGGAATCCCTGAAGGAGACGGTTGAGAGAAGAAGTGGTTTTAAGAGACCAACTTCTTTCAAGGCCACAATAAGAAGAAATTTTAAGAACCATCCGCTCTACTTCAACCAACATCCGTCATCTGAGCATCGACCTTCGACTTCGACTACAAGTCAGCCTCGACCTTCAACTCCACCTCTCACCGTGGATGAGGTGATGGAGCGGACGAGGGTGTTGAAGGAAGAAGAATTAGTCACTCCTCTAAACTTCAAATCACTTAAATTTAGAAAACTAAAAACAAATATCAAATACAAGTTTGTGGCAAGGCTCAGCGGAAACAGCTATATTTTACAACATGAAGATTTTCACTTCAAGGTCCAACTGCCTCATTCCCTGCCGCAACCGCCTAGAATCCCATCCAAAAAGGAACTGTTTTTCGTCAGACAAGAGGGCAAGGCGCATTGGTTAATTAAATAAATTGTCACAGCCCTTGTCCATTTCCTCCACCTCGACTAACCGCAACTCCTTCAGGACTCCTCTTCATGGCATCAAAAACGGTCCTTTTCAGGACCACCCTAAGCATTTCAAGTTAGGGACTTGGCCTGTACATAGGCAGGAGACTGTTAGTCTTATGTTTGTGTGCAGCCCACTTTGTAAAAATTTCGAAGTCCCAAGGTCCTTGACCTTGACCATGACCATGACCCAAGGGGGGGGGGGGGGTATAAAGTTTGTGCAAAGTATGTCATGTGGGTACTCAAATTACGCGGATTGATCGGACGAACAAGTTGGTGCAAACAGAATTCAGATCCGACAAAGGGTATAGAAGCAACAGCGAAAAAACTACTATTTTCAAGGATAAACCTAAATAACTTCTTTATTTACGGTTTAAAGTATATTAAGTGGGTACTCAAATTACGCGGATTGATCAGACGAACAAGTTGGTGCAAACAGAATTCAGATCCGACAACGGGTATAGCAGCAACAGCGAAAAAACACCTATTTTCAAGGACAAACCTAAATAACTTCTTTGTTTTTGGTTCAAAGTATAACATGTGGATACTTCAATTACGCGGCTTGCCAAGACAAACAAGAAGGTGCAATTTAAATTTAAATCTAACCAACAGTATATCATCTGTAGCGTAAAAACGATGGTTTGAAGGACAAGGTAACGTTGTGGTGGGGGTTAGGTGCCTATCATACATGATAACGCTCCATCATTATTCTTCCAGCTCTTGACGGATGAACATCTACCTAGAGGGTCTGAAAAATGTCGCAGTTTTACAGGAACATGAGGAAGGTGACCTTCAGTAGTCCCCTTGACACTACTTTCTACTTCCCTGACAATGAAGACAGAAGGTCTACACTTTTAGTGGACAATGAGCGGTTTCGTCGAAGAATAATCGAGGTTGAAACACTTTTAGCTAGTTGTTTGCTTCGCAAAAAGAACCATATGAATACATGCACCGGTTTAGATCATAGTAGCTGTTATACTTATACAGAGTTGAAGCGCAAACATTATTGAAGTTTTTAGTTACGGAGCTAAGGTCTTGACAGTCTAAGAGCTAAACCCTAACTAACACATGTAAACTAGTTATTGTGCGATGTAAAACTCGGTGGGGGGACTGGTGTAGTGGGGGACTGGTGTAGTGGGGGGACTACCATCTGCCGCACACTTGCCACCTGCCGCCTGCCGCCTGCCACCAGCCATCTGCTTCGTTCTACTACACTTTTACCCCCACCATTTTGTTTGATACCAGAACGCTAGCTAGCGAATAGTCAGTACACCTCCGGCTCTCGACCGGTGAACATCGAGCTCTCCGAGACGCTCTTCACAAAATAACAATATCATTTCACTCAAGGTCTGATAGATGTTTCTATTTCATTGCCGTCACGTATTATTTCCTCCTGACAGCAATGAAATGCAAACACCTAACAGAACAGATAGGTGTCAAAAACACAACATGGACTCTGCGCAGGGATCGAAGTATCTACCGTCTTTCTTCAGAAAACAAAGTGATGGCCGCAACTCGTCCGGATCAACAACATCGATGACAACCAACAACGGGGAACTATTGTAAACATGAATTATTGTAAATAAAGTAATATTTGTAATATGAATTATTGTAAATAAAATAAAGTAATATTTGTAATTGTTCTACCTCGCACTCGTATCATTCGATTGCTTCATTCGATAATTTTCATTCGATATTTTATCGAATTAAAACTATCGAATCACAATCGGATTTTACGCGTGCGAGGTAGTACTTTTTTAAAATTACCTCCCCGTGACCTTGAACTTTGAACTTTTACTCATTTCGTCACAAAACCGCCTACGTCACTGGCTCAGCCCCAGATAACATCTTTCATGACTCAGCACTTCCGGTCACGTGACCGGATGACGTCACTTCCGGCGCAAAACCCGCAAACCCACACTACTGGAATCAATAGACTAGTTCACTAAATAACAGAAAACTGGTGGTATTGGTATCATTGGTATTGTAAAAAGTTTTACATCACCTTAGCGAATTTAAGGAAAACATTTTTTGAAAGGAGCATTGAAAGACTTGGTAAAGCTAATTTGCTCCCTTTTTATAACGATTATTAAAAGAAAAAAATACCAAATTCACAATTAGTTGAATTGTTTAGCTCTCATTGTGTGTGTATTAATGGATTGTTATGTTATTATCACTTACAATCATAACTTTCGTTTAAAACGATCGACTTTGAAGTTAAGTATAATAAGGGGGGTACAAGTTTACGAACCAGATGAGGTTTTGCGATTGTGTGCTGTAGGTTTATTAAGTCCATTCCATTTGTTTTGCTACCATTGCAATCCGTTTGTAACGATTCAAATAATGTGGTTTCTCAAAACGACTATCCTCTGTCCGATGTCATTCTTATCGAGAGGAAATACAATTGGATGTCTTGCAAAGAAGTATATATATATATTATATTATATTTTATATATTTTATATATTTTATATATATTATATTTCAATCTAACCATTTGCAGTATTTTATTTTACACACAAGTTGTCTGCAAAAAGGCACTATAATTTTCTTCTTGTGTCGACTAACAATTTCTCATCTAGGTAATTGTAGTTTCAACTAGCAGCTAAACTAGTTTAGTAATGTGGTCCTCACCCGCCCCGGCCGTTGAATCATTCGTAAGTTTTTGTATGTGTGTGTGTCACAACTATTTGTCCGTGTCCGTTATGTCTACGTGCGAATGTGTGAAGTCATCTGTGAACCAGATGTCCAAAGGCTGTGGAGTTTGTGCTTTTCAATAATGACGACGTCCAATGGACTGATTTTCGTGCTGATGATAGCACAAAACCATTGTCCTGAAACCTAGGTCGCATTTAGGACCGATTTTGGAGCTGATTGACGAAAGATAATTAAAACACTCATATTCTAAAATAGTTTTCCTATTTAAACCCTCTCTTGTATAATCAGTTGCAATTTACATACTCTGTTAGAGGGCAACAGTCACAACTCAAATTAATGTCGGCAACAAGGGAGTTGAACCCGTGACCTCGTTGTTGTTGTTATTGGTGGATTAGGAAACCCCAGCTTTGCTGCTAGTCACCTCTTCCACAAGCGGGAATATTGCGAAGGTTACCGGAAAGATAGGATATAGCAGGAAAGAAAAGGGTGCGAAGGGACGGCAGCCAAATCGACCCCTCAGAGGGCCAATTCCCGTGCCCCTGTGACAGCTGGGATGAGGCTCTCAACAGGGGACCCTCATTTTGCCCTCCAACAGGTCAACTCAACTGACAGGGTATCCATGTACAACAGCCAGGGACCATTCATTCTCAGGTTGGCAGGAGGGACCAAACCCGGAGACTCTGTCCCTAGCCGCTGCAAATGGAGGGACCAAAGGTGAAAGGGAAGTTAGTCATAATGGACAGCCAAAAGACTTACAGTATGTAATGACAACTTCATTTGCTGTACCCAATGTCAGCCTCAAAACTGGTATAGACCAGTCCTAAGGTAGTCCTGGAACACCCGTCACCTCTTGAACCGAAATATAAACGCAAACTGTTACGCTAACGAGGCGCTTACGAAACTCTCTAATTTATAGTTTATCTTGTTGATTACAATACTTATAGGCTAACCTATGATGTCAATAAGTCAGTAAAATTGCGGATTTATTTTTATCAGTGCATTAAATCCCTCAGATCGCACTGCACACAGCTGAAAAACATTAATTATGAAATGAAATTAAAAAAGAAAGATTGGCATCAAAAATATGTTTGCGGTAATTGTAGCCTCACATTCTCAATTTGCACTCGCGAACTGTAAATGTCGCTCTCCGTTTAGTTTCCATTCTCAAGTTCATAATGTCCGCGAGTATATTTATTTTTTAAGTATCGTACATTCTACGCTATCCTGTCACGAAAGTTTCTTTTACAAGTTACCCTATCCCCTCTCTCACCCTCACTCTCTCTATAGAGGGTAACGAGCCACCAAGGACCCTCGAAATATCCAATTTACGCCGCTCTGTGCAGTATCTTGATATAACAGCTGTTGGTTAGAGCAAGGATATATTTTTATCTAAATCCTTATTTTTATTTTTGTCTCTAGCTCGTACCTCATTTTACACTCGTTAATTTCACCTAAAGATTTTGAATTTCAAGACGTTTTCCTCTTTATTTCAACATGCGTAGAATATTACATAAAATATAAAACTCATCAAATACCCAGAAAAGATTAGGGAAACTGCACATTTGAACCTACTGCTTGATTTAGGTAGTAAAAATCACGAAAAGTAGTTTTTTAAGTCTTCAATTTTAGCCTTTGTTATTGGAAAGGACGCTGGGCGTTCTCCAAGTTTTTATTTTACATTAAATTAATATATGAACAAAATTCTACCGTACCAGTGGTTGGAATAATTAACTACAGCAAAAAATACTATGCAAGTAGATGAAAAATGAAACAAACAACTGAAATGTCAAGACAATCTGTACTACTCCTAAGACAAACCCGAGGTGGATAAACCAACGAAAAGCGGTTGCTTTTGTATTATGGTTATGAACTCTGTGATAAGTATTTTATTTACATAAACTCAATTGAAGGGCACAGGACTTACAGGCTTAGTCATATGTTCATAAATTTGCAGAATTGCGTAATTTAGATTTAAAATCCTACCACAATACTGTCTGTAAGAATATATACAGTGTTTTCCCAAACTATATTTTAATGGACATAGCTCTTTCATTCCAAAAACGAATAACGGATTAAAAATACTACAAGTTACCGTTGATAACTAAATAGAAACATTTTTGGACATTACCCTTTTATTCCCTGTGCCCTTCAATTTACTAGGATTCAAATATTTCTTGAGTTATTAATAATTGAGTAGCTTTATAATTTTACTACATTTTAGCGAATTTCCCCTATAGGGAAGAAGCTATTACCGTAGGTCTCATGGAAAGACTTAATCCCGAGACCATGATAACTTTTTGATTTGAGTTCCACAGATGCCAAAAAAAATCGTTCAAATTCATATATATGTATAGTATATATGTGTCAGTTAACTTGATAACTTGAGTAAAAAACATCCGATTTCGATGAAATTTGGCGTAAAGCGACATTCATGACTTTAAGTTCGAAAACCAGAAAGATCGGACCATGGGAAGGGGGTTTTATGGGGTTTAAATTTTTCAAATATCATTTTTTTGAATTTTTTACCCTAAAATTTTTAAAACAATAAATTTTGTTTTCGACCATTTTATAGAGCTTAAAAAAAATTCGTATATTGAATTATTAACCTGGGTTAAGTGGTTGCGGAGAAAATCCAAAAAACGTGTTCATAAAATCTCCCATGTTAATGTTATGGGAAAAAGGTTTTTTTGCATTTCCACAGGTAATTTTACTGTAAACTTGACATTTGCTAACACCAATCGGTTCAGCTCTGCAAAACTGTCATTTTGGTGTTTAAATTGTGATTATTCTACGTCCATTCGCTGCGGAGATATTCAAAGTGCTAAACACAGTACCTTGTCCAATGTTATCCTTATGGAGAATAATTACAATTTGATATCTCGATTATTTATGAATGTATATTGATGAAACTTGGGGCTTCAACTAGTACTGGTATATTGATATTTGCACAAAAAACAGATTGTTTGTTGATTGTCCCCATAGCAGCTAACCTGCATGCTCAGCCCTAATGTTATTCTTATCGACGATAAGTAAAGTTTTATATCTCCCTTGATTATGGACATACATGATTAAAACTTGGAACGTAGCTTCACCTGGTTGAGTTATACTGATAATTGCATAAAAACACATTTCTTTTAATTCTTGTTGCAGCAAACCTGCATACTCAGCCCTAATGTTATTGTTATGGAGAATAAATAAATTGCTATTTATCACTTATTTATAGATGTATATTTATGAAACTTGGTAAATGGCTTTATGTAGTAGTAAGAAACATATGCATGCATTGGAAATTCGCTTAGTCTGCAGGTTTGCTGTGACGGGGGTATTATTTTAAACACCATTACGTTGTTAACCTGGTACAATGAATAGTTGCTATGTCAGTAGTAAAAACACCTTTTAGGATTACAGTACTTTGTAAATAATACTTCCAAGGAATCATGTCAACTTCCAAGGTGTTTTATCAAATCTCTGATATACGTTAACACGGAGGACGAGGATGATTTGCGGCAAAGATAATTTTACTGTTTCATTTTGTTGTCAAATTGGCAAATTTAAATTCTTTAAACACTGTGTGAGACATCTGGGATAAATTGACGTGGTACGGATGAAGGGATGGATGTGAGCAGCATTTGTTCTTATGAGTTTGCAAATCAGAATAATTGCGTCGTTAAAAGTTGCCGAAGAAACAACGTACCTGTTATATAAGCTTACTTAAACAACTTTCAACTACCACCAACATCTGGAAAAATATAGCATTTATTATATCTTTAAATTTATCTGGCCTATTTTCCAATGTACTCATGGCTTCATTTGTTACCAATTCAGTGAATCTGGCGAAACTACAAATTTAAAAAAATATATTCACTACATACAATCTGGTCATTTATATGTCATCTTGCATGTAACATGTTATCAGCCATACTGATCGGAGGAGGTAATGACTTGGAGAAGAGGAACTGTTTGAAGATCCTACAAGATTTTAAAGAACTAATTCAGGACACAGTAAAAACTAACTTGAGTATATTTTATAAAATATTACATTGAAAATGGGAACTAATCAAATGGTGTTTTTAGGCAATGTTAATTTTTAGAACAGTTTTCAATATAAATGTTTTGTTTGTTTAATATATCTGCTAAATATAACTGTAGGAAATAACTTGTACTGTACAGTAAATAATAAGGATATTTCTTCTGAGTGGGTTGCTCTCTAAGAATTTACCTGCAAGTGATTGCAAGTGTTGTGTGCAAAGAAAGGTATTGGGTTCAGAGTAACAAGTTAAACATGCTTTTCAATATTCTTTTACTGGAAGCAGCTGTTAGTGAGTCCTAGGAAAAATGTTAATCCTCACTCGGGATCACTCAGGTTAGCTGTTAGTGATTCTGTAATTATGTATTTCAAAAAGAAGAAACCAATCGCTATTCATATGTGTATACAAGAATATAACATATATACTATTAAGGTAATAACGTTTGCCCCTATTCAACTTTGTGTATAATACTATTGCGGATTCTTAAAGTATATATTTTTTTATATCCGTAATATCTACTCAGAAATGAGTTTTATAAGAATAAATTCATATTTTAAGTTTGAATTTATTGGTAACATTATTTGAATTAGGACTTTTATTTATATAATTGAAATATATATATCATAATCTCACTACTATTGAATCAAAATTATTTTTACTTGGCCAGATGATATATACGAATCCAATTACACTTGAATATCTCACTCGGAGTATAAAAACGCATTCCCAATATCATACAAATATGTAATGTTTTTGAATATTGTGAATAGCTTTTATTAGGCTAGGCAATCAGCAAAGGAGAGTCCAATGTTTTCCCGCTTTGTATCGAACCTAATAACGTGTTTAAAGCTTGTGCCCTCTCTAAAGTCTGCGATTATTTACCAATGTTTTATATGTTCCAATTTCATACAAGTTCTCAATTAAAACACTTCTTATCAGGGGTGAACAGAGGACTTTTAGCAATGCTTTCCTCTATATTTTGGTTATCCTACTAAGAGAAATACTTGTTCATAATTCTTAATATATTACATACACTGCCACTTGCTTACTGTACCGTTAATCAATACCGTTAATGAATACCACAAGTGGAACCCTAAGAAAAAGAACCCCCTCAATCTCTAAACCCTCCAGTTGTTGTACCATTAAGAACTTTAATTCACAAAACCCCTCACCCGCAACCAGTCCTCTGGAAGAGATCCTCCGGCAATAAGACATCAGAGTAAAAAATTTACACCCGTTAATTAGTTGCAGAAGGAATTGTTTAATAAAGAGAATTATACAAATTAATTTTAATCGAATATATTGGACTTGAAATACCCCCGTCGCAGCAAACCTGCGTACTCAGCGAATTTCCAAAGGATATATATGTGTCTCTCTACTACGTAAATCCACTTACCATGTTTCATAAAAATAAACTCATAAATTAGTGATATATAACGTTTTATTTATTCTCCATAACAATTACATTAGGGCATTAGGGAGTGTGCAGGTTTGCGGCTTCGGGGACAGTGAACAAATAGTTTATTTTGTGCATAAATACATAAAGCCACATACCAGGTTTCACCAATTTACATTGATAAATATTCGAGATATAAATATGCATTTATTCTTCATAAGAATAACATTGGACAACGTACTGTGTTTA
This sequence comes from Allygus modestus, assembly GCA_963675035.1. Lineage (NCBI taxonomy): Eukaryota > Metazoa > Arthropoda > Insecta > Hemiptera > Cicadellidae > Allygus > Allygus modestus. The sequence goes on from OY776113.1 coordinate 167,486,732, forward strand.
GAACTTTGAATATCTGTGCAACGGTCGGACGTAAAACATCAATTGAAACGTCAAACAATAAACAATACACAACCAAAAACTATTTTTTTTTTAGAACTGTTTTTGAATCTTAGTAAAAACAAATGTGAAGTTTCCAGTAAAATTAACTAAAGGATAATTTAAAACCTTTTTTCTATAACATTAATATGGGACATTTTATGAACACATTTTTTTGGATTTTCTCCACAACCACTTAACCTAGTTAATAATTCGAAGGACTAAATTATATATATATTTACTTTATATGATGGTCAAAAATAAAGTTTTGTTTTTTAAAAATTTTAGAGCAAAAAATGCAGAAACCCGTTTTTTAGAAAATTGTTAACACCCATAAAACCCCCTTCCAATGATTACATCTTTCCGGTTTACAAAATTACATGTTTCATGTAAAACAATTAAAACACATTGATTACATATTACATGAATGTCACGTTAAACAATTGTGCCAAATTCCATCAAAATCGGACTTTCTTTTAAAGTTATCGCGTTTACGGACACATATATAAATATGTTATCGGGTAAAATACCCACATAAACCCCCCTTAGGTTAATGTATCCGTCTGGTTTTTAAACACGTTCAGATAAATTCTACTTTACATATCGGTGCCATATTTCATCAAAATCTTTACAGAAGTTATCGCACCCACAAACACAAACAAATTTTAATTTCTGTTTCCCCCATAAACACCAGCAACAACTTGGAACAAATAGTGTCCGTCGACCCTTACGAGTCGAGTCGAGTATTGGAATACTAGGCCAAAAAACTCGTATTTTCGGGTACTCGCAATGGTCGGGTACTTAGAATGTAAAAACCGAATGAAAAGATTATCGATATTCGCAAGCCGTATTGCGCGTTTTACCCTCAGTTTGGTGCCCTCCAGGTTGCCCCGGCGCTCGTTACGGCCCTGCTAGTAGGGGGCATTGGGGCATTCAAAACCAGCAAAGGCGTGCGAGGAGGAATGAGGAATCACCCCCCCCCCGGGTGACGTCAGCCCCCCCCCCCCCGGTGACGTCAGCCCCCCCCGTGACGTCAGCCCCCCCCCGTGACGTCAGCCCCCCCCGTGACGTCAGCCCCCCCCGGTGACGTCAGCCCCCCCCCCGGCTGCCAATGGCACTTTTCGTGATGACCTTGAACATGAGGAAAAAACTTTCGAAAATTAATAACTAGCCTATTTATCCACCGATTCCTACGGGACCTTTTTCAGAGTGTAGGCCTATCCCCAAGGAAGCGAATGACGTAAGAACCCCATAGATCCACCATTAAACAAGGCCGCTATTAATTTAAAACCGCGTTTTCCTTATGGGATCTCAGCTGTTTACCAACCGATTTTGACGAAACCTCACCACATGTGGGGCCGTGACCTAAGAAAACCATCGCTTAAAGAAAATTGAAAATCCACTGTTAAACGGGCCCGCTATTAATTTTCAAACGCGTTTTCCTCATGGGATCTCGGCTGCTTGCCGACCGAATTTGATGTGACTTCGTTACACGTTGTATGCCGGCTTGACTAAAACCAGCACAGGCGTGAGAGGAGGAATGAGGAATCACCCCCCCCCCGACTTACCCTGACTTACCCTCCGTTTACTACAACCCTCGCATATATCGGGGGATTAACCTCCCGAAGGAGCCAAACTATGGCGTTGCGGCATAAGACGTGTGACGGTATCACATTAAAGTCTCCCAGGTCAGCCCTGAGTTGCCGACACTTGTGTGGGGCCAACGGTCTTTCTAGCCAAAATTCAACATGTAATTTTCCGAGGAAGCATCTCGTATAGTAATACACCGTTTGCAGAAATACCTCCGCGTCTATCGAATCCACCTCTGATATCGTGGAATGTATATGGAAAGGCATTGTCGCTGGATAGGACCCTACCGGCTCCGAAACCATTGTGAATAAATGAAACATGGTGCACCGCTTGCCAGTACCGTTAGAAGGAGACTGACGGGTAGGACCGAAGGTGTAAACAACTCGGAGGGCAACTCGGAGGAAACTGCCATGACGTCATCCTCCGCCTACGTGACCGCCACAGTCGGTTTACCCATTAGCGGTTCCAGTGGAAACTTCCACGACCGATTTCTCCTCCCGACCAGAGTGCTATTTATGAGCGCGTCTTCAGAGGTTTCACCAGTTTGTCTTTGGAGCTCTTACTGTGCGGACGAAGTAGTGCTGTCTCTGCGATACATCTACACAACTTGCTGTTCATTGTCTTTGGATTCCCGTAAAAGTTAACGTAAGTAACATGTAATTTACTTTTTTATCAGAAAGTTTACCAATGCTCTAAAATCTTATTAGCTAAAATTAATATTTAATGTTTTGCATATCTCGGTACACTGAGTCTTGTCCTTGTCTCTTTTCAGATGGAGATGAGTGAAACCGTAATGACCTTGGAACAGTTGTGTTTTCTAACGATTAAAGTTAACGAACCAAATTTAAAAAGCAAAATAGACTCGCTTCCACTCCTTTTTAAAAACGTTTTGAGTGAAATAAAATTTGGTTTCGCTTTTAAATCGAACTTTCAAGTGCCTAGTGGAATTACAGACGAGAGCGAAATCGCTATGTGTGAGCGTAACAAAGACAAAGACGTGTACCAGTGTTGGGAATGTCATACGAGTGATTCATGTCATCTATTTCTATCTAACATTATTAAAAGGGTTAGACTCGCCTCGTTCCCAGGGGTATCGCTACCAAAGTGTTTTTGCTGCGACAATTCCCACTAGCTTTTTGGGTGTCTTTGTAGCGGACGGGGAATACAGATACCCGATGTTTTTGTAGATGGCTGGTCCCTGCATGTGTGTGGTCTGCGGCCACGTGTTCGCAAACGCCGGAAACCTGACTCGCCACACGACAGCCGCTCACAGCGACCGCCATCTCAACTGCGACGTCTGCGGTAGACGCTTCGGGCGAAGCGATAACCTGCGACGCCACCTCGCCACAGTTCATCTTCTCACTCCTCACGACCAAGCGCCAGGTACGGTTTTTATGTTAAACAAGAATAGGTGGATTGCTAGCCTCTGTGTAATTCCTCACCCTTGTATTTACTGGACCTAGGTAAACTGGCGATTGTGATGAGGAAGAGGTCGTTAGTTCTCTATACAGTTCCTCACTCATCCTCACGATCAAGCGTCAGGCATGGTTTTATGTTAAACAAGAAACCGCCAGTACTAATGACTTGTTTTCGAGAGAGTAAACGGCTTTAGTCGAGTAAACAGATTCAAGTAGTAAACAAGGGGCTGCCAGCCTCTGTGCGATTCCTCACTCTTGTATTACTGGGCCCGGGTAAACTGGCGCTCGAGATGAGGAAGAGGTCGCCAGGCCTCTGTACAATTCCTCACCCTTGTATTTACTGGGCTCAAACTGGTGATTGAGATGAGAAAGAGGTTACCAGTTCCTCACCCTCGTGTTTATCGGGGTCACTAATAGGACTTGTTTTCCTGTTCGCAGGCCATCCGTGCCCGTTGTGCTCCGTCGCCCTGGCGGGTCCCGAGGATCTTCGCCACCATATGGAAGCGGTTCACGGTGCGAGCCCGTCGGCTTCGACCTCCTCCTCCTCCTCCGCCGCAACGCCACCCGTCAGAGACCCACGGCCCGAGTGCGACGCGTGTGGGCGGCGATTCTCCCGCGGGGACCTGCTCCGGCGTCACGTGCAGCTGGTGCACGCCAACGAGGTCCGCTGTCCCGATTGCGGCGCCCTTTTCCACAGGGCCGCTTATCTCCAGCGGCACATGGAGAGCGCCCACCGCGGTATGAGGTTCGCGTGCGCCTACTGCGACCGAGGCTTCACCCGACGCTACAACCGGGACCGACACGAGGCCCACAACTGCCCCGTCGTGAGGAACCTCGTTGTGACCGAGATGCCGCACCTGCCCACTCTGTCACCCGAGCCCCGGCCCAGTCGCGAGCCCCAGCCCGGACCCAGCCACGAGCCCCAGCCCGGACCCAGCCGCGAGCCCCAGCCCGGACCAAGCACGGCACCCGACGGGATGGTGGGTGGTGGCGGACTACCCACGTTCCGCCCCATCCAACGGGCGTTCCGCGGTCGCCTCCTGACCTTCGGCCTGTCCCGGCCCATGGAGGACTTCTTGGCCGTGGAGGACGCGCTGGTGCTGCTGTTCGACAGCGTCCTAAACCTGTTGACTGACGTCAGGACCCGACACCCGAACACCAAGGTGAACATGTTCCTAGAGTGCGAATTCGCCAACGTTCACGGAGCCACCTGTCTGCGGGCCTTCAAGACAAAGAACGTGCCTCTCACCGCCGCGTCCAACTTGGAGGACTTTCTGTCGGCGTCCTTCCACAAACTGGAGGAAGAGAAGGAGCAGTGCCTGCTAGTGGGTAGCGGGTGGAGCTATCTCCGGATACGCGACCTGGAGATCCGCGTCAACCTCTACGCCCCGTTGGGAGAACGCGGAGCCCGGTTCGTCCAGCTTCCCAGGACCATCTGCGACACGCGCGCCGTTATCAACGTACAAAACGTCGATGACATGTGCTTCGCGTATGCCGTCCTGGCCAAGTTCATCATGCAACACCCGGAGAGGCCCGCATCGTACACACCGGACGTCATGGCACGCTACGACTGGGTCGGCCTACGCTTCCCCGTGGCTGTGAAGGACATCAAGGTCTTTGAGAGGAAGAACGCCATCAGCGTCAACGTGTACGGGATCGAGCGCGCCATGGTGGGGAGACGCCCCGACGGATCGCCAAAGTTCCAGGACCGCGTGTTCCCGCTGAAGATCTGCAAGCGGGAGTTGGAGGATCACCGGGACCTGCTGTACGTGACCACCGGCGGGGACAGTCACTACGCCTACATCGCGAACGTCAGCAGGCTGGTGCGACCTCAGCTGACGTCCCACCACGGCGCTATCCACGTGTGTAAGCGATGCTTCGCTTACTTTGACAACCGGTCCAACAAGCTGCAACTGTCCGGTGCCGAGCGTCTGGAGGAGCACATGCGATACTGAACCGCCAAGGCTCCCCTTCGCCTGGACTTGTCGAAGAAGCAGCAGATCCGCTTCGCCCACCCCGAGTACACTAGGCGGGAGAGGTTCTGCATCTACGCGGACTTCGAGTGTGCTCTGCAGCCCGTCGCCGCCGACCCTGCGGAAGCGCCGCCTGGCACGAGGCCCCTGCAACTGCATGTCCCGTACGCCTTCGCCTACCAGATCGTGGACTCGCTCGGCCTGGAGGAGTTTGAGCCCCGCGTCTACTTCGGGGCTGACGCGTCCAAGGTCTTCATGGAGAGGTTGAAGATGGACGTGCTGGCGCTGTGGGAGTTCCTATTCAGCATGAGAGCTCTGCACCCTTCTCTGACCCGGCAGGAGATGGACGAGTACCTGGCGGCGACTCACTGCTACCTCTGCGGGAAGGAGTTCACGGACCAGGACGTCAAGGTGCGGGACCACAATCACGCCCCGCCCTACGAGTTCCGAGGAGCCGCTCATCGCTCGTGCAACCTCAGGTACCGGGAGCAGCGACACATCAACTGCTACTTCCACAACCTGTCCAACTACGACGCCCACTTCGTAGTGCGCGAGCTAGCCATCGACCCTGGCGACGTGGACGTGTTGGCCCACACGGAGGAGCGGTACATCGCTTTTACCAAGCGATTCCACTTTGGTCAGCCCGGGGACAACCAACGACAGAGCAGTTTCGCGGTGCGCTTCCTGGACACCTACAGGTTCCTGTCCATGAGCCTGGCCAACCTGGCGGCGGGACTTCCCACGGACAGGATGCGCGAGACGAGGAAGCGCTTCTCCGACGACCGGCTGTTCGACCTGGTGCGGAGGAAGGGCGTGTTCCCCTATGACTTCGTTAAGTCCTACGACACGTTGTACAGGACCAGGGAGTTGCCGCCCAAGGAGGCGTTCAGGAACTCCATGACCCTGGAGGACATCAAGGACGAGGAGTACGAGCACGCCCTCAACGTGTGGCGAGCCTTCGAGTGTCGGCACCTCAAGGACTACGCGGACAAGTACCTGCGATGTGACATCGCCTTGCTCACCGATGTCTTTGAGCAGTTCCGCGACACCTCGCTGGCAGAGTACGGGCTGGACCCCGCCCACTATTACACTCTACCATCCTACGCCTGGGACGTAATGCTCAAGACCTGCGGTGTGGAGCTGGACACGCTGCAGGACTTTGACATGTACCTGTTCGTGGAGCAGGGGATCCGGGGAGGCATCTCTCAGGCCATCACCCGCTACGCCAAGGCCAACCACGACAGGTGCCCGGACTACCGCCCGGACGAGCCCACGCGCTTCCTCCTGTACCTGGACGCAAACAACCTGTACGGCTGGGCCATGTCCCAGTGCCTGCCGACCGGAGACTTCGAGTGGCTCAGCCGTGAGGAAATACAGGCGTTGGACATTGCGGCGCTGGACGCAGAGGCTGATCGAGGCTACATCTTGGAGGTGGACCTCCACTACCCCGCGCGCCTACACGACCTGCACAAGGATCTTCCCTACTGCTGCGAGACGAAGCGCCCGCCGATAGGGAAGTTCCCCAAACTGTTGACGACCCTGGACGACAAGATGCACTACATCTGTCACTACAGGGTCTTGCAGCAGGCGCTGCAAAACGGATTGGAGCTGGTCGCGGTGCATCGGGCGATCTCCTTTCGCCAGTCGCGGTGGTTGGAACCGTACATCCTGATGAACACGGAGCTGCGGAAGAGGGCCAGGACGAAGTTCGAACAGGACTTCTTCAAGCTCATGAACAACGCGGTCTTCGGCAAGACCATCGAGAATGTACGGAAGCGCCTCAACGTGAAGCTGGTGTGCACCCCGGAGAGGTTTTCCAAGTACGTCGCCAGATCCAACTTCCTGGACCGGACGTACTACACGGAGGACGTGGCCCTGGTGCATCTGTCCAAGGTCAACATCGTGTTGGACAAGCCCGTCTACGTAGGCATGACAGTCCTGGAGCTGAGCAAGTGGCTCATGTACGAGTTCCTGCACAAGATGAAGGAGCGCTACGGTGACCGCCTTACCGTGGACTACATGGACACGGACAGCTTCGTCTTTGACATCGTGTCCCAGGACGTCTACGCCGAGATGAAGGAACACCTGGACGACTTCGACACCAGCGGCTATCCGAGGTCCCACCCCTGCTACAGCCCCGTCAACGCCAAGGTCATCGGAAAGTTTAAGGACGAGTGCAACGGCCTGTCCTTATACGAGTACCTCGGCCTGCGGTCCAAGCTGTACTTTATGGACATCGAGGACGCAGCGACAGGCGGCAGTAAGGCTCTCAAGCGAGCCAAGGGGGTGGCGAAGGGCGTTGTCAAGAACGTCCTCACCCCCGACGACTACAGAGAGTGCCTGTTTGACGGGGTCCGGAAGCACACCACCAACGTCCGGTTCCAGTTCCACTTGCACCGGGTCTACACCGTGGAAGTGGACAAGCTGAGCCTCAGCCCGACCGACGACAAGCGGTGCGTCCTCCCCGACGGCATCCACACTCTGCCGTGGGGACACAAGGACGTCCCGCCGCTACCGCCAGCCAGGAGAGGAGGAGAAGATCCGCAGCGGATGGAGGTGAATGGTGAGGAGGAGGAGGGACAGCGCCAGGACGAAGACGAGGAAGAGGAGGAATTCCCCGTCTAGTTGTATATATTAGTTATCAGAGAAAAAATTGTAAATAGTATTTGTAAGAAAATATAATAGCTTTATGTACAGCATGAACCCGAGTTATTTATTTCCTCCCTTTGCTCACTCAAAAGTCACAAGCCGTTAGGCTCGGAAAGGCGTTATGGGCCGTTTGGCCCGAGCCGTGCAGCTTAAAAAGCCCCCGCCAACCGGGAGTGATTGGCGGCGCGTGTCGGGGACGGCTCTGAAGGAGTTGCCCAGGAAGGAGTTGCTAAGTGGTTCGCTGACGCTCAAGGTTGCACCCTCGAATTACTCAGCGGTTTGCTGATGTCCGAGGGGTCTCGTGACGCGCCCTCTTTGGCGGCCTTCACTGCCGCTTGGCGGGGGCTCAGCCAGTGACACGCGCCGCTGGTATATAAACCTGAGGTCCAGCCCCGCTGCCTCAGTTTTGCTAATTTTTTAAATTTAGTAAGGAGAAAGGAGAAATGAAAAACACAAGCTTTATCATTATGAGGCATGTATTGTACAGTAATAAGGTTACATACACATACTACAAAAACCTTACAAACTAGTTTTAAGCGAATATGGAGTGGAAGAGCCTGTGGACCAGAGCGTCGTTGGCGGCGGGAGCGGCAGGGTCGAAGAGCTGGACGTAGTCGCTGAGTGACGTGCGGAGAACAGCCCGGCAGTACAGGTAAGTGAGGCAGTAGTAGCCGCAAACAGAAGTATCGTAGCCCTGGAGTCGATACCTGTTGTAGACATAGTGGCGGTGATGAGGATTGCGCCTCAGGAACATTTGAAAGTCGGCCTGGTATGGCGGCCTTCCGTAGCTGTCCAGGTACTCGAGTCTGTCCTCTTCCGAGCAGTAAAACGCCACCCAGTGTTCGCCTCCCTCGGTGTGTGCTACCGTGTTGGACACGATGGCGGTGAGAGGCTTGACTGGCACGTCCGGTAGTTGGTCAGAGGCGTAGACCGCAACGTTCCTCAGTCCGGGGATCCTCACCAGGCATTCTCTGATCTGGACGGTATTCATCGTGGGCGGAAGCAGCACAGGCAGCTTGAGACGGACGGGTCCGACCTGTCGTTAGCCACGAGCCAGTCCCGCAATACTATGCAGTTATGAAGGGCGCAACGGTTGTGGGAGCTCTTATGGTGGCGACAGCGCAGGGTCCGGTAGGTGGGCGGACCGTTGAGCGACCCGCAGCCCAGATCCTCCATGTCCTGAGCGGTGGTGGCGGCGGGCTCGGTTATGAGGTGGCGTTGTACAAAGTCCCTCTTCTGCGATCCTTTGACGTAGACCAGGGGGCGGTGGATGAGGCAGGAGCGCAGCTTGTCCAGCAGGGCGACGTACGCGATGTCCCCCTGGTCCCACTCCAAGCCGTGGCAGTGGCGAGTGACCCAGACGCTCTCGCGCTGTTTCTCGGAAGTCAGGAGGTCCTTACTGAAGGGCGGGCGGGCGATGTGAAGTAGGAGCAGCGTGCCGGTAGTCACGTCCACCACGCAAACCTCTTTCAGTAGAAAGTCATTATCACTGTCTTTAAAACACTGCATATCCATCACCACGCTTCCGTGATGACAGCGCGCTGGCGGTGGCTCGTTGTAGATCGGTGGCGGCACGTCCATCCCGTACGGCTGACTGAACTCGACTGAGCGCTGGCGGGAGCGCGCCTAGCGGGATAACCTTGGGTGCGCGCGCCGCCATCACCTAACGGTCCGCGCACGGTGACCTTGAGCGCGCGGCAACTCGTTTACCCGCCAAAACCTAACGGTCCGCGCGCGGTGACCTTGAGCGCGCGGCAACTCGTTTACCCGCCAAAGTCGACTGTGACGTTGCGATGACGGTCCACCTCCACGACGTTGTCCAACTCGGCGTACACTATGCAGTTGAACGCCTCCGCCAAGGCTTCGGAGAACCCAATCTCTATGCGCAGGTTACCGTTGCGCACCAGGTTCCAGTGGCTGGATTGAGAGGCCGCCATATCGGGCGTCAGATCAAACGCCATCAGGCAATATCCGTAGGGGTACTCGTTGCGACTGACTTCGTTACCACAGTCTGAGAAATTGATGCCGGTGCCAGTGTACAGCGTGTGGTAGGCGAGCACGCACAACTCCTGACCGAACGTGTAATCCGGTTGAAGCGGCTTACATGGCACTTGCTCACCGTCTATGTACAGCGCGAAGAAGTTCACGTGGCTGTGGGTGAAGTTGAACGGGTTCTTCTTGTAGTCCCCGTTGAACGCCTGATTGCTGACCAGGTCAACTATAATGCGTTTCGGCAGTTGACCCAGAAACACACTGTCCAGAGTCTTGCTGCTGATACCGGAGGGTAGCGTGAAGGATTTGACTTCCACGCGCGTAATGGGATATTTGGCTGTGCCCGACTCCAGCGTCCTGCTGTGAGCCAACAGCACGCTCGGGTTGATCTTACAGCGGCGCATAAACAGGTTGACTTCGGCGATGTCCACTTTGTAGTCTGTCACGGTTTTGGACATGATGGAGAATGAGTTCTTTGACCTGATCAGGCGAAAGCGCATCTCCACGCCGTTTAACATGAACTTCTCCTGGTTGCACAGGTCGATGTGCAGATGTCCGACCATGTCCGCGTACCGGCTGCCCTTGACAAACTCCCTCCGGTTCTTGAGCCCGGCATTATCCTCCTCAGTATTGTCCATGTACCCGGCATAGTCCTCGTAGAACAACTCCGCGGTGAGGTGCGATGTCTTAGCATCACCGCCATAGGACAACAGGTTCTCCAGGTAGGCGCGATAGGCGTACGTGTTGTTCTGAGGAGACACCAGTTTGTTGTTCAGGTACAGGTCCACTTGACTGAACAGCGAGTGCAGCCAGTTGTTAATCGGACCCACCTCTTTTATCGCTTGATCGCCCGTTACAGCGCCTCCGTTAGCCGTTCTAATGGTAGCCTTCACATGCAGTAGCGTCTGTGACAGATCCGTGTACTCGTCCCCGTGACCCGGAACTATGAACTCCACGGGCGAGTCGTCTGTCAGGGAGGAGATGGGCTTGTACTGCACCCATTTACCGCTCTCTATACTGGTCTGCGTGGGCGGTAGCGAGAACAGGTCCAACTCGGTCTTGACACACTCGCACGACTTCTGATGTAGAAACGCCATTATCCAAAAATGTCCTTCACGGTACTCTCACTCTTCTTGCTTCTCCTCTTCTTAGCGACACGTTTTGCGGGCTTCCTTTTCCTCTTGGGCGCAGCGCTCTTCTTCCTCGCTCCGAGGAGTTTCGCCAGAGACTGAGGAGTAACCTGCTGTACACGCCTCCTCTTATAGGCGCCACCACCGCTCAGCACGCGATCCAGTTTTTCATCGGCCTTACGTTTCAGCGACCCGGTAAACTCTCTGAGCCGGGTGTTGGCCGCGACTCGGGGGTCGGCTGTGCCCGCCGCCACATCGCCCAAGAAGCCCACACCGGACCTCAGCGCCTCCTTGCCCAGCGCCGATGCGCCGGATCTGATCAAAGGGACCACTGTACGCATCAGCCCGCCTAGGAAACTGCCGATGCCGTGTCCGCGTTGGAAAGCGGCTCCTCTGAATACGGAGGATACGCCATGGCCCGCCTGCTGGTGGCGGTAATACGCCAGATAGGGATCGCTCGGATTCATTGCCGCTGCCTCTCTTTCCTGAAATGAAGCTTCATGCACGTGGTCCCGAAGTGGAATGGCAAGTGTCGCCCTTGGTTGTCCCTTAAATCGATTTCCACGCTCTCGAATGAGGTTTTAATCACCGGCACGTAGTGCGGGTCTATTATATACACTGTCGTGTTGGCACCGTACGTGTAATTCCTGATGTCGATGTTGAGGATCTTCAGTAGTGGCGCCACAGCGTCGCCCACCAGTTGGGGTTCCACCAGGTCGCAATACACGTACATGTGTGATGGCAGACCGGCGAAGAGGTTAGCCGGCCTCACGGACCTGTGACGCTTGACGATATCCGTATCCACCTCGTAGCCAAACTGTAGCGCCAAACTGGGGCTCAGTTTGAGGCTCTGAACGGCTGAAGACGTCGACATCAATTCCACCCTGGAGGACCTCTCGTCATACGAGAAGGTGCACAGGTTACTCTTCATTTGAGGGTGGTTGTTGATTGCGTGCACGAGTTCCTCGGTACTACTGTAATTGCCCGGCTCCACTTTGATTAACAACTTGTCCACCACGGCCAACCCGCCTTTCGAGTCCCTCATTCCCAGCACTAGTTTGATGTAGGTTCCCTCACCGACGGTCAGAAAAGAGAAGGGGTAGTGCGCCTCCGCCAGAGCGACCTCCCACTCGCCGTCTGACAGATCAACGGTCGAGGGTAGATGGGTCGTGTAGTTTGTCACCATGTTGTTGGGATAGTACTTAATTGAACTGTTACTGGGCAACGTCAGGTAAAACTGGTCGTGCCTCGTCATCGCAGCTGTTGCACGTCCGCTGCGGGTACCCACGAGTTGAAGTCCTCTCCGTAACCGGCCCACTTGACTAGGTAGCACTTACTGGAGCCTCGCCCCTCGGTGTCCAGTATTTTATCTATTTGATACAGGCGGTCCGGGGCGATCGTCACCTTTTGCATCTCGTGCTCGTAGAAGCGCCCTTCCAGCGGCGTCCCGTTCAGGTCGCGCAACACGTACAATGGCAGAGGATGCGACCCGTATACGTGGTCCACCACGAACAGCTCCTTACTCCAGTTGGTCTCGTAACCTTTGGCGAACGTGCCCTTCTCCTTGGCTATGCGCACCGTGTCGCCCGGCTCGAACCTGGGCTTGTGTCGCCGGATCGCCTTTCCATACATGTGACGCCACACCTTGTACACCGTTTGACCATCGCCGCTGTCCGCGTCCACGGGTCGTAGGCCACCACCCAGGCTCCTATGCGGACTGCGGTTGTAGGCGTCCACAAGCCTGTCCAACACGTCCACGTAGCGATACGTGTTTTTGTAGGTCAGGTAGCGCCACATGCGGGTCTTGAGCGTGCGGTTGACTCGCTCCACCACCGCCGCCTTCACGTCGGGGTTCTGCGTGGTGAAGTAGTTGACACCGTGACTCTTGAACACTCGCTTGGTCGTGGCCCCGGTGAACTCCGTCCCCTTGTCGGTCTGTAGGCAGCGAGGAGTCGCCTCAGCGAATATTCCCTCGAACGCAGCAGCCACCTCAGGCCCGCTTTTCCTCTTCAGTGGTACCGCGAACAGCCGCTTACTGAATACGTCTATCACAGTCAGCAGGTAGTTGACTCCGTCGTTGTACCGGCTCAGGCCGCGCATGTCGTTCAGGTCCGCCTGCCACAGCTCCCGGGGCCCGAACACGGCTTAGCGGTTGCGGGGAAACCGCTTGCGCGCAGGCTTGTGCAGCGTGTAGGTGTCCTTGGCGCGCAGCCAGTCGGCTACCCGACGTTTCGGTAGGCGCGCGGCTCTGGCCAGGGCGTCCACCCCGCCGAGGGAACCGGGCTGGCTCGGGTCGTAGTACAACTTCTCCATTACGGTGTGAACGGCTCCCAGTTGTCCAATGACGATTCCCGGTCGGGTTCCTCGGTTATTATCCTTCTTCGGGCCGCTGGAGGTCGCGGTCTCAAGCGGTCCAGTATCGGCGTCAACCTCGGTGAGAGGGGTGTCGACGAGGCTGTCGTCGTGTCTCCCCAGGGGCTCGATGCCGAGTCCAGTCCCACGCCTAAGTAACGCAACGCCGTGGGATTGCTCACGTATTCTTTGGGCACGTTCATGTCCTTCAAGGCGGCCATCACTTGATGCCAGCCGGTAGGCAATCGGTCCGCCCTTCGCGCTCTCACTATGCTGTGCGCGATGTCCACTATATTGGAATCGGGGATCTTCACCTTGTTCACGTACACCGCCCCACTGGCATCCCAGGCGATGGGGCTGCCTTGTCGGGTCATGAATCGCAACAAGTTGCGCGCCACCGACCTGTAGATTTTTGAGAACGATTCCACAATGCCCTCCTCCGCCGAGGCGCTAGACTCGCGCTTCATCTGACTCGGACCTCCCGCCGGTTCCTCCTCCCTCTCCTCACCCTCGATGATTGACAGACCTATGGGTTGACGTTTAGCCGCGGAAAAGTGCAGGAACCGCTGTAACACCTGCTGATATTGTTTCCATTTCTCCGTATCGTCCAGCCGCTTGTCGCTCAATATGCGATGCATCTCAGCGTCCAGGCTGGCTGGCTTATTGGCGCTACCTGCTCCTCCTCTTGGTCCTGGTCCCGGCCCTGGTCCCGGTCCTTCTCGCAATCTCTCGATGAGCTCCTGCGGTACAACCACCATTTTCCTAGCGTACTCCATGTCCGATTAGCTTCTGCGCTAGAACGGGCAAAACAGCGTTCAACAGTAGAGGTAGGAGGATCCCTCCGCCCCGTTGAACGAGGTAGTGTCGCTTCTTGGCCCAGCCCTCGCCGCGTTTCACCAGCCGTCTGAGCGCCTGTTTGTGTTTGCTCAATTTGCGTTTGAGACAGGGGGAAAGCGGTACGTTTCCGCGTAGCACGTTATACGCGCACTCGCACAATGACTTGATGCGACTCTTGTCGCACGCTTTTAACAGGGCCTTGCGTTCTTTGGGCGTAGCGTGTATTAGGGCCCTCAGCAGCGCCGCGTCCTTCTTCACGCGGTGTGACATGATGACTGACGCTGGCGCGCGCTCGGCCTATTTATCACTTCTTCTTGGGCAGGTACACGTAGTTCACCGGATCGTCTGGGAAAATGGTTGAACGTACGCGCATCTCTTCAGGCGTGGTCTGTTTCAAGTCTATGAGCAGGTAGGCGTGCGGATCACGCGTGGCGTCCGTGTAAGCCTCCTCCACGAATTTGGGGTTTTCCGGGTATACTTGGCGAGCCAAGTGTTTGATCTGAGCGCGATCCCTGGGATTCTTGAAGCACACTATGTAGTGGGCGTTCAGCGATATGTCGCGCTGGCCCCTGCCCTGGTGAAACAGGTTTTGCGTGATGAAGAACACGCTCATGTTGCGGTGGTGCGAGCCCTTGGTGAACAGGTCCGCCACGCCGGAGCCAGCCTCACGCATCATGTCATCGACGATAACCAGGGCGGGCTCGCTACCGTCGTAGTCGTCCAGGTCTGGCAGGCCGGCTACGTAGCGCACGGCAGAGTCCGCACGGCTCTTGCCACCGCCGCCACCGCTGCCATAGTGCCAAGTGATGCGGGCGAACCGCGTATCGCACATGCGGTCGGCGTGCTCTATGAAGCGAGTCACGAAGTGCGACTTGCCGCTGCCCGAGGGCCCGGCCACGATGGCGGTGAACGGGTGTTTCCACCTCAAGTCCATGGCGTCTACTGACTGCCATGCACCGCCACCTCGGCTCTTGTAACTAAAGGTTCTTTTTCTTGCTTCTTTTTATTTATTTTTATTTTTTTTAATATTGAAGGAAATAAGGGAATAGGAAATACCATTTATTTATACAAATTCCAGGAAAGGAAGTTTGCTGCCAGGAGGGTCGCTCCTCTTTACAAGGCTCGTCCTCGGCCCCACGCCAACGTTGTACTGGGAGATGGCGTTGTCGTCCAGGACCGTGAGGTACCGCCGGGGCATGTAAATCCGGATCGGGTCATCGCCGACGAGACCCTCCAAGGTGGCCATCACTGCCTCGCCGTACGGTGTGTCCACCCGCTCGAATGAGCGGATCGGGTACACCGCGTTGTCCCGTAGATCTGCGATGCGAGTGTAACCCGCGGCCTTGCAGCTGTTGAGGGCTGTCCTGAGGTCCATCTTCTGGTCCGTGTTGAGCATGGCGCAGCGGCTGGATGCAGAATGACTGGCTCTCGCCACCGAGTTACCTTTTATTGGCGGTGTCTACGTGCCGACTCGCGCGTATCAACAACATGATGACATAGTTAATCGCTCAATTTCAGGAAGGGTGATGTAATGGAAAGCTTTACTGCGTAAACAAGTGGTATGTTCTAGAAGCATCTCGGTTATTAACTGCTTAGTGGAAGTTTCCACGCTCAATTCCAGGAAGGATGACGTAATGGAAAGCTTTACTGCGTAAACAAGTGGATTGTTCTAGAAGCATCTCGGTTATTAACTGCTTAGTGGAAGTTTCCACGCTCAATTCCAGGAAGGATGACGTAATGGAAAGCTTTACTGCGTAAACAAGTGGATTGTTCTAGAAGCATCTCGGTTATTAACTGCTTAGTGGAATTTTCCACGCTCTCTCGTTTACTGGGTAGCGCGCTTGGAGTGTGCGCTCCTCTTGGTTTTCCCTGAGATGACGCAATCGGTCTTTCGCCAGGTGGGTAGAGGAGTAGCGGTCCTAGTGATCCCGTCGTATCTTGTCTCTCCCGTCTCGCTATTTGCCAACCATAGGTTTTGTAATCTGGATAGCAGGTCCTCTAGACATTGCAGATTTCATCGTTTCGCTCCTCGTCCAAGTACAAGCCGCAACTGAACGTGGGGCGACCTCCTTTGAACACATTCATCTTCAACAGTACATTACCGCTGTTGGTAGGGTTCTTCACAATGTAATGATATCCGCCAGCGGACCAGCACAGTGTCGGGGAATCGATAGGCACTTCCTTCCTCTTTACAGTCCACCCATCGAGCTTTTTCTTCTTTGACGCACATCCCTGCTGAACTGGTGGTGCGTTGGCGTTCTCATCGTTCATTGCGTTCAGCTCCTCTAGGAAGGAGCGGATCGTTTGGTCCACTTCAGCTGCACTGACTCCGTTTCCGTTCATGGTGACGTCTCGAACAACACTGAGGTTGCGCGCGCGGCTCTGCCTCGGTTTTATACCCAGGTTGCACGCTTCAGCGAACCTTCTAGAAGCTTCCAGAAACGTGAGAGGTGGTCTTTCACTAACGGGGAGCACTCCAGTCAGGAGGCCTCATGCAACACACTTGTCGGAACCTTCTAGAACGGAGGAGTGTGGGAGTGATGAGGGGTCTGGAAGGCCGCTGATGAGTAAACAGGCTGGGACAGTCACGTAAGCCCTAGCACGCGCCTCGACACGTGACTCCACGGAGCCGCTCGCAGTTTGGTTTAGTCAAGCCGGCATACAACGTGTAACGAAGTCACATCAAATTCGGTTGGCAAGCAGCCGAGATCCCATGAGGAAAACGCGTTTGAAAATTAATAGCGGGCCCGTTTAACAGTGGATTTTCAATTTTCTTTAAGCGATGGTTTTCTTAGGTCACGGCCCGACATGTGGTGAGGTTTCGTCAAAATCGGTTGGTAAACAGCTGAGATCCCATAAGGAAAACGCGGTTTTAAATTAATAGCGGCCTTGTTTAATGGTGGATCTATGGGGTTCTTACGTCATTCGCTTCCTTGGGGATAGGCCTACACTCTGAAAAAAGTCCCGTAGGAATCGGTGGATAAATAGGCTAGTTATTAATTTTCGAAAGTTTTTTCCTCATGTTCAAGGTCATAACGAAAAGTGCCATTGGCGGCCGGGGGGGGGGCTGACGTCACCGGGGGGGCTGACGTCACCGGGGGGGGCTGACGTCACGGGGGGGGGCTGACGTCACCCGGGGGGGGGGGGTGATTCCTCATTCCTCCTCGCACGCCTTTGCTGGTTTTGAATGCCCCAATGCCCCCTACTCCTGCTTGGTATTTATGGATTCCATTCGTATTTAATGGAGGCGAAGTGCTGTACAGATTCAAAAGTGTTGTATTGTGAACACTTTTTTAAAGTGTTAATTTAAACCACTGGCAAATTTTTGTTTTTGAGATGGAGATCCATATCTTGGTCTCGTTATTATCAAACTTCGAACTGTTTTGTGTGTCAAAAAATACTCCCCATAAGAATTGTATTAGAAGATAAGTGTATTTCTGACTTTAAATCGATTTTGTTATACTTCTTCTACTACTACTGAACAATATCGAACCTTTACAATATGTTCAGGCTTTGCTCGTAATCGATCAGCCAACTTCAGATTATGAAGAGAGTACTCTAAAAACATGCTACACAGCCAGTTATTTTCAATATAATGTTATTGGGTCAAGTATATATGTGGAAGCTGAAAAACTCACAGCAGATGTCCATAGAATAGTGTCGGAATTAATGGAAATACAATCAAAGATGTAAACATATTTAATCATCAGTTAATACCCAATTTATCTATGAACAATTTATTGTTTTTCAAAATTATCGTTCGGTTGCTCAAAACTTTTGGTGAATATTAGGAGGGAAAAATGAAGGGAGTGGATGGCGTTGACTTTATTGCTGAAATAATACGTCGAATTTGGTTGCCTAGACAACGCGGTCGGCAGGGTGATTGGGTCTGAGACTGATCGGATTTAATTACTTTAAGCTCCTCCAAAGTGTTTTGCAACGCTTTTGCAGATTTATATATATATATATATATATATATATATATATATATATATGAACGTATAAATATAGGGTTCAAGCAAAGTGCTGGATCCACCTTAAAGTATTTTGGGCAATTATATAGGGTGTTCTGAAATGATATAGGTCGTTGCTGAAAACACGCATTTAAGAATATGATTAGTTGTTACAAAATTATAAACAAGTTCCTGATATGTCCCAAGACGTATAACTTTTCAGTTAACCGTCTGTATTTAATTTGTAAGTAAACATTTATACTTACTTAAGAACCACAAACAACATGAATGCAAAAGTCAGATGAAAAAGTTAAACAATTTTCATTACCATTAAAAAAAACCCCTAGCGTATTAAATAACTATACATAACATTTAAATTACGTGAAAACCCTTAATTACACAAATATTTTCGTAGATATATTTTTGTCACGTGTCCAGTGTTATCTTGCTGAACGAAATATGATTCAGTCATCACGGTGTGAACAAAATAACTAATATCAATCATTGCATGTGTGGTACGAGTACTCAAAGAGTTTAGATTAACCGCTATACTAGACATTTGTTTATTTTTGTGCGCAATGAGGGGAAGGGATGGAAAGGAGCTGAGAGAATTAATGTGCTTTCCGTTGTGGGTTTGAGGAGGGAGGTCGGCTCAGGTCCCCTCTTTCTAACCAACACAAACGCTTTCCCTTACCGAACATTACATGTGAAAAACTCTAGTGCAGTAGTTATAGTCTATCTGCATTATTGAAGAGAACGTATTGAATAACCTAGAGTAAACATAGCTGTAACCGGTTAAAAAGTAAGCGATGCACGTTGCCAGAAGAAAATTAAGAGACTCGGCAGGTATTTACAGACTATAGTGACCACCATGTTTCTGTTTCGTAAGCGGTGGACGTTGCCAGAAGAAAATTAAGAGACTCGGCAGGTATTTACAGACTATAGTGACCACCATGTTTCTGTTTCGTAAGCGGTGGACGTTGCCAGAAGAAAATTAAGAGACTCGGCAGGTATTTACAGACTATAGTGACCACCATGTTTCTGTTTCGTAAGCGGTGGACGTTGCCAGAAGAAAATTAAGAGAATTGGCAGGTATTTACAGACTATAGTGACCACCATGTTTCTGTTTCGTAAGCGGTGGACGTTGCCAGAAGAAAATTAAGAGAATTGGCAGGTATTTACAGACTATAGTGACCACCATGTTTCTGTTTCGTAAGTGGTGGACGTTGCCAGAAGAAAATTAAGAGAATTGGCAGGTATTTACAGACTATAGTGACCACCATGTTTCTGTTTCGTAAGCGGTGGACGTTGCCAGAAGAAAATTAAGAGACTCGGCAGGTATTTACAGACTATAGTGACCACCATGTTTCTGTTTCGTAAGCGGTGCACGTTGCCAGAAGAAAATTAAGAGACTCGGCAGGTATTTACAGACTATAGTGACCACCATGTTTCTGTTTCGTAAGCGGTGGACGTTGCCAGAAGAAAATTAAGAGACTCGGCAGGTATTTACAGACTATAGTGACCACCATGTTTCTGTTTCGTAAGCGGTGCACGTTGCCAGAAGAAAATTAAGAGACTCGGCAGGTATTTACAGACTATAGTGACCACCATGTTTCTGTTTCGTAAGCGGTGGACGTTGCCAGAAGAAAATTAAGAGACTCGTCAGGTATTTACAGACTATAGTGACCACCATGTTTCTGTTTCGTAAGCGGTGCACGTTGCCAGAAGAAAATTAAGAGACTCGGCAGGTATTTACAGACTATAGTGACCACCATGTTTCTGTTTCGTAAGCGGTGGACGTTGCCAGAAGAAAATTAAGAGACTCGGCAGGTATTTACAGACTATAGTGACCACCATGTTTCTGTTTCGTAAGCGGTGCACGTTGCCAGAAGAAAATTAAGAGACTCGGCAGGTATTTACAGACTATAGTGACCACCATGTTTCTGTTTCGTAAGCGATGCACGTTGCCAGGAGAACATTAAGAGAATCGGCAGGTATTTACAGACTATAGTGACCACCATGTTTCTGTTTCGTAAGCGGTGCACGTAGCCAGAAGAAAATTAAGAGAATCGGCAGGTATTTACAGACTATAGTGACCACCATGTTTTTGTTTCGTAAGTGATGCACGTTGCCAGGAGAAAATTAAGAGAATTGGCAGGTATTTACAGACTATAGTGACCACCATGTTTCTGTTTCGTAAGCGGTGCACGTAGCCAGAAGAAAATTTAGAGAATCGGCAGGTATTTACAGACTATAGTGACCACCATGTTTTTGTTTCGTAAGTGATGCACGTTGCCAGGAGAAAATTAAGAGAATCGGCAGGTATTTACAGACTATAGTGACCACCATGTTTCTGTTTCGTAAGCGGTGCACGTAGCCAGAAGAAAATTAAGAGAATCGGCAGGTATTTACAGACTATAGTGACCACCATGTTTCTGTTTCGTAAGCGGTGCACGTAGCCAGAAGAAAATTTAGAGAATCGGCAGGTATTTACAGACTATAGTGACCACCATGTTTCTGTTTCGTAAGCGGTGCACGTAGCCAGAAGAAAATTAAGAGAATCGGCAGGTATTTACAGACTATAGTGACCACCATGTTTCTGTTTCGTAAGCGGTGCACGTAGCCAGAAGAAAATTAAGAGAATCGGCAGGTATTTACAGACTATAGTGACCACCATGTTTTTGTTTCGTAAGTGATGCACGTTGCCAGGAGAAAATTAAGAGAATCGGCAGGTATTTACAGACTATAGTGACCACCATGTTTCTGTTTCGTAAGCGGTGCACGTTGCCAGAAGAAAATTAAGAGAATCGGCAGGTATTTACAGACTATAGTGACCACCATGTTTCTGTTTCGTTTAAACTGAACGAAATGTCAAACGTTAAGTGTTAATGTCAACTTTGAACTGGCGACTACACTCAGCTGTCCGAATGAGGTTGAGCTTGTGTCATTGTGTTGTACAAGTAGATGATACATTTATTTATTTAAGTTTTTTCATTTTCTATTTTTCCTTAACCTGAGCCAGTTAATTTGGCCACCATCTTGAAGTGATGGAAAATAATTGGTATTAGCTTCATAAAGAACATAATTCAAATACGGTGTTAAAGTAAAAAACATTAATATTTAAGGTATAACAGATCTAAAAATATTAAGCCGTACCCAGACCTTTTAGCACTTTTAATACGACATGCAAGATTACATTTAAATTTAAATATTTGCCCAATGTAAAGGAAATTCCCAGAATTATAGATTATGAATGTATATATATTTTGTGTTAAATAATTTACACAAAACACCAAATTAAACAAAGTTTGTGGATGAAGGCCATCGTCGTATCGTCGTTTTATATTTCGTCGTTTTTCAATATTTTTACGAGGTAAAAACAACAGAGTTAATTTTTACACATTTATTTAGACTATTAATTAAAATAATGCTAGAAAATTTACAGCTTTAAGTTCCTGAATTAAATTACGTATCCTTAACAAGTTATTCCCGTTAACTCAAATTGCCTCTCTTATCCGGGCTACTCGATGAGGATAAAAATAGGTCATATCGTAACAATAGCGTGTGGTTTTCAGCATTTTGCTCATTCAATGGGAATGATTTATGAGATTTGTAGGACTTAGATTTCAACAAAATTTAGTATTTAATTTCTATTGAACTTATATTTCAAGGTCAATTAATCACCTAACCGAAATCACTTGGTTTTAAAACAATCTTAACTATGTATTTATATCATAAAAAAACTTAATATGAACTGTGGTAATTTTTATCTATCCACATGTTCGAAAAAGATAGTGCTACAACTGACCCTATCTTCATTAAATTGCATAATAAGTTTTGTTTTGTAAAAAGGTTTTAGTATAAGTTTAAAATGTGGTAGAATTACTTATCCTATTAAACAGAATATATATACAGAAGTTAAAAATATCCCGTATATGTGAGGAAGGCAAATATTGAAGGCTCGGGTCTTCCTTGGTACGTATTAGGTCGTTGAAATTGGCAGCAGATGTTTAGACTACTACGACCAAACGAAGAGAATTGTAAGATAAACACGAAACAAAGATTTATCCCTTTTGAGTGCTTGGCTGAAATTCCGGTTACATCAAATAAGTTTTGATTTTTCTTTACTATTTTTGTAAAGGCTCTTCAATTGAACATGTCCCTCACGAGTACTCATTGATTTTCCTCTCTGTTATTATTTTTACAAACACTAATAACTAAAATCGGATTTAAACAATAAACTAAATTGTTTTAAACTGAATTTAGTATCCACACCCAACAAAGTGTTTGTGATCCATCTAATCATTAATGTAGCCTACATTCTCATTATATCATGTGCATTCACATTAATGTATATCTACATAATAATCACAGAGAATCATACAAATGGAGAGTAATCAAATGGAGTTTACCAAAATGCACTATTTGGGTAAACTTAATTCAATTATTTTCCATGAAAATGTAAACCACCAAACCAAAAATTAATTAATTGTAAGTCAAACAGGGACTCATAGGAGGACAAACTTTGGATGAATAATAATGAGCTCCAAGCTCTGTTTGTAATCATAGAAATACAAAACAGTCCAGTGTTATTAATAGCTATTTTATAAGGTATAACAGAATTATGCTTTAATATTATTTAATAATAATATTATTAGTATTAACTTTATTAATACAATTACTAGCTGCAATGCCCGTGCTTCGCAACAGGGGGAAGATTCAGAGTAAAAAAATGGTAAAAAACACTTGTGACGTAAGCCAGATAAAACTCTCTTCTCCATTTAAATAACATGGATACTCGGAAGTCCCGTGGGGCAGATCCCTGAGGACGTTTCTCAATTGTCACTAGGCAATAGACCTATGACGCTCCTGGGAACATAGACTATATTTGTGCAAAATCTCAGCAAAATTGGTTCAGCGTGATGGATCAATACACGGACATATAGACACATAGACAGACAGACACCACCTCATTTTTATTTATAACAGTAGTGATTGCTTTATCAATAAAATAATTTTTAGTTATTTCAATTGAGAACATTAGCTATCTTTCAGCTCTTTGAAACCGAACATAACCGAAACCCTAACCCGAGTAACCTAAATAATCTATACAGGGTGAATCTCGTAAGTTGTCCAGTATTGATTTCAGACAAACCGTTGGTCCTACGATGATGAAATAAAATTATTTCCCACTAAACCAACCCCAAGGAATAACGTAAAAATATTTTTAACGATTTTTAAATACAGGGTGTACCAGAAACTGAGGGTCACTAGTCCGAATCTACGAAATATCAAATACAAACGTATATCATGATATACATCAAATTAAAGCTCTTTTCAATCCAAACCATTTGGCGGAATCGGATTTTGATTATTATTGATTCATTTCAAAATGGCGGCTGTTTTTGTGAAAAAATTAGTATTTTTTTGAATACCCTGTATTTTTCTTAAAAATGCAGATATCTTGATTCTGATTCAAATATCGCATTCCTTATGAGCTAAGCTTTATTTTGATATGCAACACTTCAATATTATCTCAAAAACAAAAAGTTTCAAAAATATCAGTTTTTGAAAATATGTACATAGCCAAAACTCAAACATTTCAAATAGCACCATATGTCAAATAGCATATCATTTTAAAGGTATTGCAATTCTAAGAAACTTTCAAATTTAAACCTTATGCGTATCTATTTTGGTTTTCGAGTTATCAACAAAAAACATGTTTTTCCACATTAAAACGCATGTTATTTGTTAAACATGGTGGTAAAGGCTGGACCATAGTTCTTACCACCATGTTTAACAAATAACATGCGTTTTAATGTGGAAAAACATGTTTTTTGTTGATAACTCGAAAACCAAAATAGATACGCATAAGGTTTAAATTTGAAAGTTTCTTAGAATTGCAATACCTTTAAAATGATATGCTATTTGACATATAGTGCTATTTGAAATTTTTGAGTTTTGGCTATGTACATATTTTCAAAAACTGATATTTTTGAAACTTTTTGTTTTTGAGATAATATTGAAGTGTTGCATATCAAAATAAAGCTTAGCTCATAAGGAATGCGATATTTGAATCAGAATCAAGATATCTGCATTTTTAAGAAAAATACAGGGTATTCAAAAAAATACTAATTTTTTCACAAAAACAGCCGCCATTTTGAAATGAATCAATAATAATCAAAATCCGATTCCGCCAAATGGTTTGGATTGAAAAGAGCTTTAATTTGATGTATATCATGATATACGTTTGTATTTGATATTTCGTAGATTCGGACTAGTGACCCTCAGTTTCTGGTACACCCTGTATTTAAAAATCGTTAAAAATATTTTTACGTTATTCCTTGGGGTTGGTTTAGTGGGAAATAATTTTATTTCATCATCGTAGGACCAACGGTTTGTCTGAAATCAATACTGGACAACTTACGAGATTCACCCTGTATATTCCCATATCGAACAATTTCATTTGGTGTTTTTATATCGTTCCGCTTATGAAAAAGTGCCCCTATAATACTGTAAATTCTCCGCTTATTCAGACGATCGGGTGAATCTGGCCGTCAGACAGCTTTACCTAATTTGACCTTACTGAAGACCTTGTCAAACAAGCTTGTTTCTTTCTCTATCTTAAACTGTCAGATGGTTGTGAGGTTCTTGATACAAGTTCTTTGCCATCTTGACATATGGATACAGCTGCGAGTTACACTAACCTTTTTTTCCTTGCCGGACAAGCAAAAGTCTTGTAGATCTAGTTGAACATTCTTACAATTTCTTAACTTTAGATTGGTCGGACGGATAAGTTTTCCAAGTGCCTCACATTTTAACATACTCTTGTGGGTAAATTTCAACGTGCAGATAAGTTTAGATATTTGCAGGAACTGAGGGGACGGATTCTCTACCATATTTATAACTATTACATAAATAATAATTTCCTTCAAGACAGGCTGGCGAACCTGGCAATGTGTTTTTAAATATTTTTGGTATGATATTCTCTACAGTTAAACCAAGATTGGTAAAATTCATTCCTATCTGCACTATATCATTTACTTTGCATTAAAACAAGGCAGCGATGGTTACAATATGGTCTGACAAAGTCAAGTACACAACGTTCGTGGGAAGCTCTGTTTAATTTTTATTTCTGGGAGCAGAGAGCTCTCATAAGCTAATGAGTCGTCTGGTGAAGTGTATTATTTATTCTCTATGGATGTTAAATAGCGGGGTTCTCTTTACGCGTTATAATGAGATACGAATCACTAGTATAAATATCCCTCAGTAACACTATTAAACCAATGTAACGCTTTAGAGAAATATGGATTACATTTTTAAATGTTTTAAGAGCAATTATTTCCTTTTTAAATCTTAATACAAAAACTGGCCTGCTTCATTTATTGGACAAACATATTGACACCCATTTAAAATAGTATATTTCGTCACTAGGATCAAAAGTGGATCTTTTTAATACGAGCTCCAGTTTAACTGCCGAGGCGAAGCCGAGGCTGGGAAATGAGCGAATATTAAAAAGACACTTTTGATCCGAGTGACGAACTATATTTTTCGTCATACTGCCAAAAAACTTAAGGTTTAAACAAAAACAAAAGTAAAATTTACGTACTGTGTCTTCATAACCTCAAATGTTTCTTTCAGCTTGTCTCTTGAAACAATCAGCTGTTGCACATGCATAACTTCGGTTCATTCATATCTATCGGTTGTTGAGTCGATCATTCAAACCAATCATTGTGGTTCGAAACAATCGGTTGTTCTCAAATAACAATACAACAATGAATGTTTCGATAATAACAATGAATGTTTCGATTATTTATAATCGAATGAATTTTAATCGATTTATGACGACCTCGAATCAAAAGTATCATCAACAATGATCTTTTTAGTCCTAGTACAATAATGATCATCAAAACATATGTTATTATCCAAAGACTAAAAAGAAGAACTTTTGAATCTCAACGCATCTGTCAAAAACAGATGTTTTTGAAGCAGTATGATGAAAAGGTGTTTATTAACATTAACCCAACACTATAAACCAAAACCACCTATAAATATAAGTTTTCACTTCACTCAATTTGCTGCAAATATTCTAAACATAATTGTATTGAGACACAGAGTCTGTAAAAATATGCTATATATTCAATCTACCACTGAAATAAGTAAGAAGTAAGTCATAAATAATAAGTCATATTAATAGTTCCATCTATTCAAGTAAAATAACATAACATTTTGTGTTGGTTTTCATGAGTTTGGACATGTTAGTACAAGACTAAAGCTTGATAGTGACTTTTTATAAGTTGTTTCTCATGAATAAAACAGGCTAACTCCCTCGTGTGAAGTCTAACAATGGCATTTACAACTTTGTATTTTATTCATTTATTCGATCTCCTAATTTGTAGTTATATTCTGTGCATTAGTTATCATATAGCATTATTTAATTGCCTGTCATGCTATTTGCCTCCTGGACTGATTTTATGAATTAGAATATAAGGTTGTATTCCTTGTCGTCGTCAATCCACTATTTTAAAATATTACTCGTTTCGGGATTAGTACTGTCCCATTTCAAATATCCATGGATCACAGAAGCTAAAATATTGTCATTGTCTTGAGGTTTTAAAACATTTCCAACACTAAACATAAACATGTACACGACACAAATCCCATTAAACATTTAAAAATTCACAATAATTGTACACATTATTTCCCATGTGTGGCCAACCAATGACAAGAGCAGACTGACTGAGCAGACTGATCTTGTCCTTGGTCGGCCACACATGGGAAAAATGTGTACACTTTATGGGAATTTGTAAATGTTTAATGTTGTTTTGTGTCACTGGGACATTACATTATTATATAACAGAGACATTTGCACACTTTGGGACAGCAAACTTATATATACCATGTATAATAATCTGTCAAAATAAGATATCCAAGACATTTTATCCCTATATGTTGTAGACGTAGATAATCATACCATATTTGTTTAACTTTGGACATAATCAACAACATTAAGACTGTAAATATGAGTTCATGTGATGGTATTTCCTGGATATTTAAACACACTAAATTAGAATAGTAATGCTAAAAACAACTTTCTATATTTATATAGTGGTAAGGGAATCTTGAAAAGTGTGCACCCAACAAACCTCTAACTCTACCCATGAACAGCAGTCAGCCAGGATTGGACCGAACATACGTTGCGTTGGGTCAAGCATATCTTGCGAGGCCAGCGCTCTATCTCTTCTGCAGTTTGCAGTACCTTACAATATTTTACATAGTACTATCTAAATGTGCAAGTAATTTACCAGGTCCTCTCTAAGTCCCTCAGCTCTACCCCGTAAAATTGGATAATAATACTTCTTGGATAATTGCATAATTTACTTCTTATTTGTTTCTAACTGGTAATTGGAGATCACATTTCTATATTGTTTCAACATAATGTTAGGTCTTTTGATCAGCGATGTGGGATCTAATTTTGGGTTCGCACAAAGTGTTTTAAACTTGTAATGCTATTTGCCAGAGGTGATGCACCATATGGTTGTAGTTAATTATAATTGAAGGGAGTTTCTTGCCTACAAGCTCTTTGAATATGAGAATATAAATATTATTATGGATTTATAAAACTGGAGTGCCTGATTAAAAAACCCTCTGTGAACCTATTGAAACAGCAGTGCTAAAAGTAAAAATAATATAACATAATCCATTAATCAAGTGTCAATTCATTGTAACGGAACTCGAGTACAAAATCAGTCACCAGCGGTGCATTTAAAATTCTGATAAAGTACTAACGTTCATTATTAACAAACATTCATTATTTTAAACTAAAAGTGATGAATGCTTAGTATTTCACACCAATCAATCTCTTTAATAGGTTTTCACTGAAACTGCAACGGAAGCAATAACCTATCCCTTCTCCACTACTGTTATTTTCTTTTATAATTTATATATTTTATTCTTTACTGTATATTTGCAACAATTTTAATGTTAATATTGTACACTAAAATAGTTTTAAGCTACACTAGAAATTAAAAATTGTTCTAATTTTGAATAAAACGTAACTTATGAAAGAGGTATACATGTATACTATATTGAATAGCTTAATTATTCTCGTTATTTTCTGACTCTTTGAGCAATATAAATAAATTTGGAAAGAATGGTTTGTATTTTTTAGATAAGGTAATCAATAGTAATGAAATGGTTTTGTGTGTCCAGGTGATTTAGAAAACGGTTCCTCAAAACTGCTCCCAAAACATACTACTTTGTATGTGATGTGCGGTTTAGGTACTTGTTCCCCCAGAACTCAAGGTTCCGCCCAATGGCCTTCAAAATTGCCATGTTATTCATAAGGAGAACAAATGTTATTCTTGGAGAGACAAAAGGCACTCGGTATAGGTAATATTACATAAAGTACTTAAAATTATAAATTAACGAGAACATTAATGCGAGTATTGGTATTTCCTTCAATACAAAAACACGAATAAGTTTTCTTTTATAAGTTACGTTTTAGTAGAAATTTAAAAAATTTTTATTTTTTAATGTAGGTGCCTAAAAACCTACAACATTAATAGGCCTATTTAAAATTTTTTAAATATACATCGAATAATAAAGTACATAAATGATAACATAAAATAACAGTAGTGGTATAGGGATAGTTTATGGCTTTCGTTGCAGTTGTAATAGTATCGAAATTTTAAAACTAATTTGCAAATCTATGGTTGAGGCTTTTTCTTGGTATCTCAACATCGAAATAAATTAAGAAACAACTCAGGGGATACTAAGACAATTTTTTTAACGTAATCCCTCCGTTGTTTCTTAATTTATTTCGATGCTGAGGTACCAAGAAAAGGCCTCAACCTTAAATTTGCAAAGTGGTTTTAAAATTACGACACTTTCATTCTTAAGGAAAAATACCACTCTCAAAGACTCTCACAACTACATCGTTGACATGAAGATCAATGTAATTTAATTGTAATCCAATTGTACTGTAATTCATGCCTTTACCTATCGCTTATAGTGTTTAAAACTACACTACGTTTGGGAGGTAAGGAAACTCCTCCCGAAACGTAGTGTAGTTTTATACACTATAAGCGATAGGTCAAGTCCAAATAAATAAAAAAATTACAACCGATTGTTATCGGTCAAGCCTATCATAATTAGAACCATGTTTTAGCCTATCATGATATTGTTAAAATCAAAATGGCGTCCCTATTTAACATTTTACACCTTAGGCTGTGTAAATAAGATTAAAAATCCGAATTAAAAATAAAATACTACCTTCGTACTGAACAGACAAAGTTTATAATTAAGATATAAAGGTGTACAAATACGCATACATTCTCACTAAAGGTAGAAAGGGTGTTTAGAATGAAAAAATAAGTCAAGCATTACCAGAAAAAGTGCGAAATGTAACGCTTTACCCCTGAATGGTAAAGGGAAAGAGCCAAGTTGAAGCGAACACAGAAGTAATTTGTAAAACTCGTTTCTTTGGCCACTCGCCTGAGGTCACTGGCTTTGTTGGGCCGTATAAGTCATATCAAGCCTCTCGTTACATTAAATTAATTCTATTTGTAGCGATGTTTTACCAACTATATTTCATAAATGTGGACCGCTTTAAAATATGTTCATTTATATTTATTTCTCAAATGTTTTGGATTATTACAGTATTCTGAAATATCGTACACCAACGTTACACCACATTAAAATTTACTTTCCAGTGTAATAAAAGCAACGTCTCTGATAAAAATAAATTGTAAATTTATTGATCTTAGGTAATTTTTTTAGCATGTTGTTGTAAATATCAGTTGCTAGGTTGCTGTCTGAATTGAAACGCGTAGAAAATAAAATTGTGAGAATACCTATTTATTAAGTGTTTACGTAATTAGCTATGTGAATCAAATATATTACAGAGTTTATAACGATAAATTGAATGATTATAAAATGAGTTCCATTGGTGATTTTGTAAGACAAAGTAGCACATTAAAGAGGTTAAGGACCTACAAGTTACCTGATATGTTTAAGCAACTACAGGGAGGAATATCGTGGTTCTAAGTTGATACAATGTTTTATTATTGGGTTGTATTCAAACAGTGGTCAAATAATTCTAAGATGACCTGCTTTTCTGCTTAGGCTGAAACAAGGAAAAACACTCTCTCAGATTTTAGACAGTAAAAAGTACAAAATTTGCCGGCAAATTTTAAACTTACAAGAGTGTTAAAACTCACAAAATCACTGTTGAGAGTTTAGGGGAACCAACCAAAATAAAACAAATATTATATTGCTGTATGAGAAGGCAATCATTGTCAAGTTCTGATGCTACTGTTGTACCTGTTATATTATGAATATTATAGTATTGTTATACAATAATAGTTATATTATTGATATTGGTAATATGCAAAGTACTTGAAATTATTCTATTGTTTTGTAAACAAAACAGGGTTGTTACTAAAACCATAGGATTTTAATATTTTGTATACGTTAAATATTCTGAAAGTAATGAAATATTTAATGTGTTTTTACCATCAATTTTTTTGTTTAATGCTAACGATATACCAGGTGTAAACAAACTTTGGACCCCAGCTCTATTTGTTGTATTTCTTAAAAAAAAACATCTGTTAGATAGTGGTGAAAGGTTAAGTTGAAACATATTTTTAAGTTATTAAAAAACTTTGAACGTATCCCCAAAAATGGCGGATTTTGAAGGAAACTTAAAGTTGGCAAACGTAAACCACCTTCAAGCGACTCTTCGTTTAAAAGAGCTCTAAAAAATAGAAGAATTGTGAAAACTAGAGATCTCTATCCCTAACAAAAATTGTGGCCAGTCAAAATTTGAGTGAAAGCTTCACTTTAGAACTTGTGGGCAGTATTGTTCAGTTTTGTTGACGTATTGTTTTTTTTAAATGGTCCAAGTTTTTTGTTGACAGTGAAAATTCAAGAAACATCCCTTAGATGATAAAATAATGGCAGTAAATAAGTATCAGTATTAGCAGGGGTGGTGGTAGCAGTAACGGTGATCTAGTAGTTGTTGCTTTAGTTAAAGTATTATTTAACATTTGTGAAAATGATATGCGTCTCCTAAAAATTGAGGGATTTTAGGGGCAACTCGAAAGTGTAAACCCCCTCAAGTGACCCCTCCTTGTAAAGAGCTCTAAAACTTAACAGATGGTAAAAAATTGAGATTGCTACCTTTTCCTTAGGGAGTAAATCAGTTCACTATCCCCCTGAAGGTTTTCCATGATAAATTTGTATTAAAAAATAACGTAAAGTCTGGAAAGGTTTTATTTCAAACGTTAACTTACCGCATTGTTATTAGGAATGAGATATAGATCTATAATTTTCACCACCCCTCAATTATTTTAGAGCTCTTTGGCTCTTTAAAATGAAGGGTCGCAGGTTTACATTTGGAAATATTGAGCTGCCCCCAAGACCCCCAATTTTTTACATTCAAAGTTTTCAATAACGTCAAAAACTACTTCATAATACTACTACTTCTATTCTGCTTTTACAACTATCCAATAAATATTTGTTTATTTAAAGAAATAAACAAATACAGAGGATGTTTTTGGATTTTTCCACCCGCCATATATTGCCAACCAATTTAGAAATAACACTGTATGCATCCCAATAAAAATATACTGATTACTATCCTTTTCCTAGTAGTAGCTAAACAGGGCAGTGGGATTAAATGTTTTCCCACGATAGAAATAAAGAATAAAAGAACCGGTTTACTTCTCCTGCTTAATATCATAATTTCATCAACTGCACCTTTGTAAACTTATAGGATATATTTTTATCTGACTACAAAAGGTTACAATTGTCGCTCAAAATTAAACCATAGGAACAAGCTAGAGTTTAAGGAAAGTACACGCAATGTTTATTCGAACATGCCGTTGATAAGCAGACTGGTTTAATTACAAGGTGTCAATTATTACAAAGTAACATAACTATGTACAATGTGACTGGAGACTAAATGAGTACAAGACCTCGCGCAGAAACTCGAGATAAACCAGAGGATGTTAGTTACTTCTGTGCTCAAGCGTGTTCTATTATTTTCTTTTAGTACTCGAATACATTAATTCACGTTTCACGTTGTGCCTACAATTAAATAAAAATAGTGCAATAATTATCTTTAGTGCTACATTAAATATTACTTGTACTTGTGAGTTTTATTGACTCGCTAACATTATGTTCGATTTTTTAAACAAACTATGTGAAAACAACCCAAGATTTGCTCCATAAAACTATTCCGCGCCTCTTTGAAAGCTATCACAAACATGTACATATTCCCATTTTTTTCAGTCTCATTCGTTGTCCCAGAAACTAAAACCTTTATCACACAAACCATCAATAACTTTGTGGGTGATTTCTCTGTTTTGCTCCTTTAAAAACCTTTTTTGTCATGGTGTCCAGGGAAAGACATTTTGAATGAAACATTTCTATATTGATTTTAGCAAAGCCTCCATTTCATATTCAGCCACGATTCAGCAAGTTCTCGAAACGAAACTAAGCTTGTATTATGCATCTGTGAACAGTCAAACAATTATCTTATCAAATTGCTATACCGTTTTTTGAATTAAATTACTGGAACTATATACAGTGTAGTCCGATAACTGTGCTTGTAAGTTGTGCATATTGTGAAATGTACATCATATTTTCAAGAAGGGACATTTTTAAGCATTGGATAAACCTTTATGTCGGACTAAAGTCTTTTGAACAATATTTTAATACAAATAAAAACCTTAAAAACATTAGGCTTACTGCTTTACTGTTGGTTAATAATTAATACTAATTTACGGACACTTAATATAATACTCATTAATTAATGATAAAAGTTTGTGTTCTTGTTTTTTGCTTTTTATTTTATTTTTGTTGATATGGTTGTTGGAAACGTAGTTTAAGGTTTCTAAATTAAACCTGTTCTAAAGAATATTTATTTCTTGAGCCGCTATAATATAATATTATTAATGTTATACAAAGAAAATACAAAATTAAAATCCATTTTTATCAGCCCCTGGACTACGTTCAAGACTAAAAAGGTTTCATACCTCCGTCAATAGTCCAAAATGTTTGTCATATAGACGCCAAAGAAATTAAGTTATTTAATAAAATTGTTCAGCAGCAATTGTTTTTTATTTTTTATTTTGCCAAGTATTGTAAACACTGAACACAACATTAACCAAAGGGAACACGAAATCTCAAAATCCTATTTATTAGTGTGTTTATTTCTTCTGATTGGGTCTGATGATGACCGGTGTAACTGGTTGAACACAATGGCCTGGTAACATCCTTTGTGTTTATTTACCGTCTTGTATGTAAGTACAATATAAGTGTAAATCTAATTTGAAGTGTGTTATACGTAGTTTATTTATGTATATTTTATTTAAGAGTAAACTGATTTACTTCTATATATGGATGTTTTAAGAGCTTATAACAGTTATAAGAATAAGAAATGCTTTATTCATGCAACATTAACATAACAACAATGTCCTTTGCATCATGCAAGACGCGGGATACATAATTACACTATTTTTAGATTTTATTATTATAAATATGCTGCAGCAGTCAGTTGAGTATTCCGTGCAGTTCAAACCGTTCGCTGTATATTTGTTCTTAATTATTTACTATTTAACGCATTCGCTGCGGGTGCCCCGAAATCGGGACATCGCTCAACATTGAAATATATGAGATTTTCATGTTTAAACATAACAAACGCAGCAAAGCTGTTAACAAACATAAGCCTTTTAATACAAATATGATTTTGTCTAATCATACAATGAGATAAATCCGAATAATGGATATCAAAATCCAACAAATCATTAAATATAGTGCAACAGAATAACAAACAGTGGTAACAGGTTTCTATACGTTCTAAGTTCGGTACGAAGAATATACGTAACGAAAAATAAATATTTATAAAAAGTAACAAACCATCAACAAGACGTTCAACAAAAAGTATAAAGGTGACAAATAATTGTTAACAAAGGAAATACAAAACAGTAACATTATTACATATATGTAATTACTTATATACATATTTATATTATATTTCATCAGAGTTCCCTTAAGCTTACAGTAATACAACCAATAATAATTTGTTGTATAATAATCCTTATCGTTATATAATCCTAACTATTATAATCCTTTCATCTGTTTGTTAAGTTCTACGTGATACGAGAATTTCCTAGTTTAGTATTCGGAAATATATCAATACCTATTAGCACTTGGAAAAACCGATCAAAATAAAAATCCAATCTGATCTCCTATCAGTATTTTTGATGACTTCACGCGTATTGTGAATTATCTTTTATAAAGCAAAAAGCAATCACGAAAGAAGAGCCCAGTACACGCTTTATCCATTTCATTTTAAGTTTTAGAGTTGTAGGATGTCCAAAGTCTGTGGTGGTTCATGTATTTTTTCCTTGCCTCAATACAATATAAGTTTCAAGTTATTACGTTATGTTCTATAGGATTCCTCCTTTTAGATACTGTTAAAGTAATTCCACCAATCGTGTGACTGTGGTAACATGTAATTATCCCAGTACGGTACTACATAATTCCACCAATCGTGTGACTGTGGTAACATGTAATTATCCCAGTACGGTACTACATAATTCCACCAATCGTGTGACTGTGGTAACATGTAATTATCCCAGTACGGTACTACATAATTCCACCAATCGTGTGACTGTGGTAACATGTAATTATCCCAGTACGGTACTACATAATTCCACCAATCGTGTGACTGTGGTAACATGTAATTATCCCAGTACGGTACTACATAATTCCACCAATCGTGTGACTGTGGTAACATGTAATTATCCCAGTACGGTACTACATAATTCCACCAATCGTGTGACTGTGGTAACATGTAATTATCCCAGTACGGTACTACATAATTCCACAAGTTGTTCCGTCACAATATTGCATAATTTCACAAGTTGTGTGGCTGCGGTATTGCATAATTCAACGAATTGTGTGGTCACAATATTGTGATTCTACAAGTTTTAAGGGTGCGGTATTGCACAAGTCCAAATATCGTGTGGTCATACTATTAAATAATTTCACAAGTTTTGTGGCGATGGTGTTTATGATTAATACCTACACATAATAATCATTTTTGTGTGCGTATTGTATTCAAATATGATTCAAGCGTTCTGAAGTTATCAAAGCCTTCATCTACGGAAGTAATTAAATCACGTTTTGTATTTGATTTGGTTTCCGTGATGAATTTAACTTACTATATACATTGTTTTATATAAAATTTAAATTACGAATTTATATTTGGAACATTCAGTACTGTTTGTAAAATATAAAACACTTATAAGCTTGTCCGAATCTATGTAATACTGTTACAAAGAACACTCGTGTACCGGTTAATACAGATATGGGTCAATGGATTACCTAAACAGCGATATTAGCCATAAAGGTGTATGATCTCCATAACACCGAGGCAGGAATTCATGAAACAGTTATGACGAGGAAATCTAAATACATGTTCGTCCAAGCAGTACAATCCAAGTATTTAATTACGACTTATTCATATACACATTACTTAAAAATCAAAAC
Source organism: Allygus modestus (assembly GCA_963675035.1). Classification (NCBI taxonomy): domain Eukaryota; kingdom Metazoa; phylum Arthropoda; class Insecta; order Hemiptera; family Cicadellidae; genus Allygus; species Allygus modestus. The sequence goes on from OY776113.1 coordinate 167,522,224, forward strand.
ATATATTATGTATCCCGGTTGCACCAAACCTGCGTCCTCAGCAAATTTATAATGCATAGAATGTGTCTTCAAACATTATAAAGTCACATACCAAGTTTCATCAATATACATTCATAAATAAGCGATATATAACATTTGATTTATTCTCCATATAATAACGTAGGGGCTGAGGAATTAGTGCACCTAGTTTAGCAATTTCAATACCAAGGTAACCAACTGACGTAGTGTTTGTGTTTAAGCTGAATTCAATGGTGGAAATAAAAAATAAATTTGTTACAATTGAAATAGATTGGAGTTACAAAACTTTGATAAAACCCTTTTGTGGGGTACAAAAGCCTCCTTCGGATGTCTGGTTTTCAAACTTAAAGTCATAAATGTTGCCTTACACATTTGTACCAAATTTCATAAAAATCTGACCTTTTTCCGGAGAGTTATTGCACCCACTGATATATGTACAATAGACGATTAAAATTATATTAAAAAATATCAAAAGTTCTCTTGTTTTGAAATGTTTATTAGAATATTTTATATATTGTAAGTAAAGTATCAACTTAAATTATCTAACATAATTATTTCAAATTGTATTTCCTTGGCTGTGGTCCGCCGCCGCCGTCGCCGTCACTAGTCCGTCAATCTCACGATCTCGGGGATCGCGTTGTCTTATAAATGAACTTTCTAAGCTAACGTGAGCTAGGCGTTGCCCGGTAGGGTTCGCTTCCAAGAAACATATCAACATCCTTTAAGCCACACACCCTACCGTACATTAGCCAATGAGACGGTAAAGATCTGTGATGGAGATGAAGAAGAGGCCCGAGGAATGGAGTCTGGGATCATCATGGAATCATGGAAGGAGAGAAGAGGTTTAGACGACGGACTGTGTATGTGTGCTGTGTGCTTCAGTGATTGGATATTCATGTTATAAAGTAAGGGTTTTAAAAAGTAGTTTAACTTGTAATATAATTGATTAATGATGTTTTACAATCATTTTATTTAGTTTTCATTTGAAAAATAATTTTCAGTATGTAAACTTCACATTTGTCTTTAATATAAAAGGTTTTGAGAGCAGGCTTGTGTCTTTACTTTGTCACTCTCACACTTCACCAAACGCTCATGTAAATACATCAGAGGCAGGGGACTCGCATGGTGGAGGGGCCGGGTATCCTATCCACTAGACCATACCGGAGAAACCTACCTGTATGTAAACAGTTTTGAACGAATGGTGTTTTTGGCATCTGGGGACCTCAAAACGAAAACTTATCATAATCCCGTTTCTAGGTGTTACCATGCTGACTACGGTAATAACTTCTTCCATAAAGGGGAAATTCGCTAAAACCCATTATTCATTCTTAATGTACTAGAAGCTTATTATTGGAAATCAACTCAAATTTTAAACAGTGAAATGAAATCATCAAAATCCCAATAATAATAAATTTTAATTAAAAGGCCTAGTCAATTAAAATTTGTTATTATTGGAATATTGTTGCTGCCATTATTTATTACTAGATTCTCAGTTTTGATATAACGAAACAGATTATTACCAAATTAATTTTTTACACTGAGAATTAATCCATAATCTAAAATATTGATTTATTTTTTACTCAACTGGATTTCCTTTAGATTTAGCAAATGCAATTTAGTAAAGTACACAAAATATTTTGGATTATGGATTGAAATACAACTTCCCAGTAAATACGAAGACTAAAAATGAGAACTGATAATCCTAGGCAAGTGGAATATTTCCTGATGTCTTTAAACGAGGAAACGCTGTGCTTATTTTGAAGTCCGGTGATTCTGAGAACATTAGGAAGTACAGACTGGTGACTATCTTGGCAGCCAAATTCAAGGTGTTCTAGTGTTTAATATTGAACATTATGGGTTATTTTTTCAGGGCCAAAATATTTATTTATTTATTTCGCTAATGGTAAAGGCTTTACATTCATTTACTTTTACATTCATTTAATTCCATGTATTGTATAACATGATAGACCTATTATTTTAACAAGAAAACAATGACATTTAGAAAGCTGATTACAGTCAATATTCTCAATCCAACTAGATCACACACATGAACATGTATACTCAAACCAAAAATAACAATAATAAATAAACTAATTTACATAAGATTCAGTAATAAATATAAGATGAAATCGGTGATAAATACATGCACCAATTTTTGATACCGTTATCACTAAAAAGAGGATTGACTCTTGCCAGCATAGTGTATTTTCCGGATAATCTATTACAAAGATCCTCATATTCTTCGATGAATGTATTTATAATTCCTTTAGGAGATCATCTCAAATTGATAGTGTATTCCTGCAAAGCGTTTGACAGGATAGACCACGATATAGGCCTACTCCCGTGAAACTTAGGGGCTACTTCGTTATTAGAACTCTCCTTTTCTCGATTGCCTCGCACTTAAAGGAAATGAATTTTGCTCTAATTCTGATGTATATTAAACTGCGTGGAGTATATCAATTATTATCTTATTTATTAAATCCAATCATCTAAATTCTAAAAATAATATAATTGTTGGAAATTCTTACAGTTTTATTTGTTTGGAAGGTCATAATATTTGTTATTCGTGTCTATTATATTTACTAACGTACTGTGTTGCATATTACTATCATACTGTGTTCTTTCTATATCTATAGAAAATATCTTAAGAGTGGGGGTCCTCAAAAAAGTTATCATGGTTTCCGGTAAAGAGTCACCAAGCCACACACGGTAATAACTTCTTCCCTATAGAGAAAGTTCGCTAAAAGTACATAAACAAGATAAGGTAAAATACTACAAATTTTCAAAATACAAAATTAATAATAATAGTTGTAACAAAACAGACCGTTATATCCAATAGACACTTCTGCAACTTTTTAAATGTAGTTACCAATAACAGATCTACAAGACCTTGTTATTGTTGGACCTGTTTAGGAACTGTTAAGGTATGTTAAGAAAATAGACCCAATGACCCAATGTCGACAAGCACTTTGAAACTATTGACATTGCACAAAAAACTGTTGTATCTGCGGTATACCGTAGTCCTGATGGTGACTTGGATACATATTTTGATAAGTTTTGCATGTTTGTGATCGTGTGGTTTTGGGCGGGGACTTTCACACCGTTTCATACGGAAACCTCTCATGCAACCCAGCAACATAACCTAGCGATTAGTCTTGGATTGGAGGATATTGCCATTAATTAACTCGAAACAGCTGTAGTCTCCCAACTACATCGGATCATTTGACGGAAAAGATCATTTTAAACCTTTTATTATTGTTAATAAAGTACGTTGTCTTATGGGAACTTTACATCAGAAAAGCCTGATATTCATATGTTGGTGTGGGTTTATTATCCCCAGTACCTACTTTCAATCCTGACTGGACCTTCTCCTAACCCTATAATGCGCAACAATGTTATCTCAGCATTGTGGGTAAATAGAACCAGGAGCATCAGGATAGCCAACAAAATAAACGTTTTCATATTTCCATAAACATTGAAACAAGTCTATGTTTTAACACTAATTTTGATTTTTTAAAGTTGTTTATGTGGAAATTCACTTCCTTCACGCCAGCGTGCTGCGTGCGAACTCGTTTATTATTCAAAACCATGTTTTACAGTTCCGTTGTTTACTTGTCCCCTAAACCACCTCAGAAAACGCATAATCAATACTATATTTTTCATTCGCAATCCCCCACCCCCTAAAATAGTCTGTGTCCGCCCCTACTTAAATACACAGTGCTCACTACATTCAACAATTAATATTTATTACCAGCGTACATGAAGCTTTAAAAATATGCAATATTCATATAGATTAACTAATAGTTATGTATTGTAACGCGTTTTAGCGAATTTCCCCAATAGGGAAGAAGCTATTACCGTAGGTCTCATGGTAAGACTTAAGCCCGAGACCATGATAACTTTTTGTTTACAAAAACGATGTGTCCGTTAACACGATAACTTGAGTAAAAAACTTCCAATTTAGATGAAATTTGGCTCAAATGTATAAAGTGACATTCATGACTTTAAGTTCGAAAACCAGAAAAATCGGACCTTGGGAAAAGAGGTTTATGGGGGTTTTAAATTTTCCAGAAATCAGTTTTTGGCACTCTTCACCCTACAATTAAAAAAAAACTCAATTTTGGTTTTGAGAATTTTATAGAGCTTGAAAAACAAATAATATAGTGTTTTGAATTATTAACCTAGGTTAAGTGGTTGCGGAGAAAATCCAAAAAAGGTGCTTATAAAATCTCCCATGTTAATCTTATGGGTAAAAGGTTTTTGGCTTTTCCTCAGTTCATTTTAATGTAAACTTCACATTTGCTTTTACAAATCGATTAAGCTCTACAAAACAATCATTTTGGTGTTTAAATTGTGATTCTCCGTCAAACCGTTGCAGAGATATTCAAAGTGCTAAACACAGTACGTTGTCCAATGTTTTCCTTATGGAAAAAAATACGATTTGATATCTCGATTATTTATGAATGTATATTGATGAAACTTGGCATGTGGCTTCACGTAGTACTGGTATATTTATATTTGCACAAACAGTTGATTTTTTGTTGATCATCCCAGGAGCAGCAAACCTGCATACTAAGCCCTAATGTTATAGAGAATAAGTAAAGTTTTATATCTCCCTTAACTATGAACATAAATTAATAAAACTTAGTATGTAGCTTCACCTGGTTGAGTTATATTGATAATTGTATAAAAACACATATTTTGTGTTCCTTGTAGCAGCAAACCTGCGTACTCAGCCCTAATGTTATTCTTATGGAGAATAAATAAAATGCTATAGATCACATATTTATTTATGTATTTTTATGAAACATGGTAAGTGGGAGTGGTTAACATGGTATGTGGTGAGACACATATGCATGCATTGGAAATTCACTGAGTACGCAGGTTTGCTGCGACGGGGGTATTGAAGCTCTCTGTGTCAAGCTATCAATGCAAGGTTAGGATTATGTCTTTTTCATATATCGTTGCGTCATTCCCAACATTAAACAAGGACATGCAACCAAATGGTGTGTTGTTCATTTATGCGGAGTATGTTAAACAAACAAGCAGTTCGTGTATTCTCAAACATTTTGTTTCATTTACTGGTTGCTGCTCCGGTGCTATATATTACAACAATAGGTGCCCTTAATCAAGCGCCACAATACGTGATGATCGATCATAAGTATTGTACATGGCAACTAAATGTCCGTTTTTGGACGACTCAAACCTAGTTATGCGCGTTCTGTGGTCATTTCCATTTTCATCCTGCTGTACAAAAATATTTTCATTTGAATGTATACGTACTCCCCAAGGTTACTACCTTACAGAGATTACTGCAATTTATTATTTACTTATAAGCATATTTCTATTAAACTTATACGAGTTACCATAATACGAAATAACAGACTGCCCCACAGCGCTTGAAATAAGAGGTAAGTGGAGTTTAAGACACAGTGTAAATATCAGGCATCTCTGATAAAAAAAGTAAAATAAGTAAAAATAAGAGTGTCCCTCTACTCTTCATCTGGAGAAGTCTCAAATTAATGTTATGTAATATGTGTGTAAAATACTTTCTTATAGTTGTTGTGCTCATTTGAACCAGTTTCTTCAGGTGAGTTAGCTGTGTATCCCTGTGTATCCTTACTTTTTTTCAATGATAAAAAATAAGTAGTTTTACGACGTATCTTCAATCTCATCTCGTCTTCAATGCCTTAACAGCACATTAAAACCTCAACCATATCATCACCATTACTACCTCTTTAATACCTCAACACATTAAACAAACAGAAGCTTAAATGTAAAAAAAGCTAAAGGACAAATTAAAAACAGACAATGGTTATAAATTAATTACTGACACAAATTATAAACAAAAATATCTATAAAAATTATTATTTCAACCGTATTTTGCAACACTTAACGTAACGTTAATTATTAGTGTTAATGTTAATGTAATGTGATTGTTATGCTAATAGTGCTATTATACCCTGCTATCAGATAATGAACGACAAGGATCGTTCCGAATATCAATATCTCGGAGGCAGAATTGTGTTGTCAATACCAGTTGCACTCTCTGACACCATGCCCCAACCAACATTATACTATGCCATTACCAATATTGAATATTACTTAGAATGTCCGTTGTTAATAGAATCAGAATGTAACCTAAAGTAAATAATGACAATTATTATAACGATAAGTGTAACTGATAGTTCAACATCATATGTCGTATTGGGATATGCTGTTAGCTTAAGTTCTCCTTTATTCATAAATGCAACGGGAAGTTAAACAATAACTGATGAGGTATCGAAACGTTGAAAATATTAATTTTGTTCCCGAATATTGCTAAACCGGATTTTCTTTTCTGATTGTGAATCATGTAATGAAAATAGTAATATCTCATACAAAAAAAGTATACTTTGTAACCAAACAATACTTATACTAATATACTTATATAAATCTATATAAGTATACCTATATACTTATATGTGTAAATAAATATTTTTACTCTTTTATCATGTATAAGTATATAAATAAAAAAAATTCGTACTCAACGGTTTCCCAGTACATATATACGTGTCTTACTACCACATAAAGCCACTTACCTAGTTTCATAAAACTGCATTCACCAATAAACAACAAGTTACATTTAATTCATTCTCCATGACAATATTATTAAGACTATATATGTAGGTTTGCTACAACAAGGAAGACAACAAACATGTTTTATGCAAAAATCAATATAAATCAACTAGGTAAAGCTACATACCAAGTTTTATTAATTTATGTTTGTAATTAAGGGAGACATAAAACTTTCCTTAATCTCCAAAAGAATAGCATGAGGATCTACTGTGCAGGAATGCTGCTACAGTAGGGACCATCAAAAAAATACTTAGTAGTGTTGATCAATCAATAGACTACATCCAGGTGAAACCACATACCAATACTCATTCATCAATACACATTCACTAATAAGCGAGATATACAATTTTATTTATTACCTATAAGAATACCATTAGGCAACGTACTGTGTTTAGCACTTAGAATTACTCTGCAACGGTTGGACGTAGAAAAACTATTTAAAAGTGTATTGTTTGTTAGAGTGTTTTCATACTTTCCAAACTACAAAAATACCCCCGTCACAGAAAACCTGCGTACTCAGCGAATTTCCAATGCATGGATATGTGTCTCACTACAACATAGAGCTACTTACCAAGTTTCACAAAAATACATTTATAAATAAGTGATATATAGCATTTTATTTATTCTCCATCAGATTAACATTAGGGCTGAGTACGCAGGTTTGCTACAGCGAGGAAGAGAAAAATTATTATTTTTGCAATTATCAATATACCTCAACCAGGTGAAGCTACATACCAAGTTTTATTAATTTAGGTTCATAACTAAGGGAGATATACAAATTTACTTATTCTCCATATGAATAACATGGGGGCCGAGTATGCAGGTTAGCTGCTACGGGGGAAATCAACAAATACCTTTGTTGTGCAAATAACAATATACCACAACTATTTGAAGCCACATATCAAGTTTCATCAATAAACATTCATAAATAATCGAGATATCAAATTTTATTTATTCCATAAGGAAAACATTGGACAAGGAACTGTGTTTAGCACTTTCAATATCTCTGCAATGGTTGGACGTAGAACAACAATTAAAACACCAAAATGATTGTTTTGTAGAGCTAAACTAATTGGTAAAGCAAAATATGAAGTGTTTAGTAAAATTATCAGAGGAAAATGCAAAAACCTTTTTGCCATAAGATTAACATGGGAAATTTTATGGACGCGTTTTTTGACTTTTCTCTATAACCTAGGTTATAGAGAAGAGTTTTTGGTATTCAAAATACCAAATTTGTTTTATTTAAGCTCTATAAGATGGCTATAACCAAAATTAAGTGTTTTTAACATTTTCGGTGGAAAAATTCTAAAAACTGATTTTTGGAAAATTTTAAATACCCATAAAACCCCCTTCCCATAGTCCAATCAATCTGGTTTTCGAACTTAAAGTCATTAATGTTACTCTAGACATTTGTGCCAAATTTCATAAAAATCGGGCGTTTCTTTCAAAAGTTATCGCGGTAACGGACATATACATATATATATGTGTGTGTGTGTGTGTGTGTGTGTGTGTGTGTGTGTGTGTGTGTGTGTGTGTGTGTGTGTGTGTGTGTGTGTGTGTGTGTGTGTGTGTGTGTGTGTGTGTGTGTGTGTGTGTGTGTGTCTGTTACCGCGTTATATATATATATATATATATATAAATTTGAACGAATAGCGTTTTTGGCATCTGGGGTCCTCAAAACAATACGGTAATAGCTTCTTCCCTATAGGGAAAATTCGCTAAAACTAACAATTTCGAAAAAAAAGGGTTTTTAAATAACTAGCGTAAAACAAACTGTCCTCTTTAGCTATGACAGTTTTCTGGGTTGTAGAATTAAAAAATTAAATGACTTTTTAACGATAGCAATGCACGAATGTACAATGTTCATGACAATTCTTGGAGTCACCTCTGCGGGTTTCCTTTAATCAGCTGACTTGTTTACTGTGGCGTGCATTTACTGCTGTGCTTCCTCTGGCTCTTTGTACCTAAGGGAACCCACGATGGAACTTTTGAAATTAAATGTTATAATTTTCTTATACATTTTATTCATCCTTTGCCCAAGAGGCAAAGAGGAAGGATGCTAAAAGTACATAAACAAGACAATGTAAAGTACTATACATTTTTAAAATACAAAACTAATAATAATAGTACACAGTAACAAAACAGACCGTTATATCCAATTAGACACCTCTGCAACTTTTTTAAATGTACTTCCTAATAACAGATCTACCGCTAAATCCAACAATTAATATTTATTAACAGCGTACATGACGATTTTAAAATATGCAATATTCATATAGATTTACAAATAGTTATTTATTGTAATGCGTTTTTAGGCTATCTGTGTCAAGCTATCAATGCAAGGTTAGGATAATGACTTTTTCATATATTGTTGCGTTATTCCCAACATTAAACAAGGATATGCAACCAAATGGTGTGTTGTTCATTTATGCGGAGTATGTTAAACAAACAAGCAGTTCGTGTATTCTCAAACATTTTGTTTCATTTACTGGTTGTTGCTCCGGTGCTATATATTACAACAATAGGTGCCCTTAATCAAGCACCACAATACGTGATGATCTATCATAAGTATTGTACATGGCAACTAAATGTCCGTGTTTGGACGACTTAAACCTAGTTATGCGCGTTTTGTGTTAATTTACATTTTCATCCTGCTGGTACCCAAATATTTACTACCTTATGGAGATTATTGGAGTTATTATTTACTTATGAGCATATTTGTATTAAATCATACGAATTGCCATGATACGAAATAACAGACTGCCCCACAGCGCTTAAAATAAGAGGTAAATGGTGTTTAAGACACAGTGAAAAATCAGGCATCTCTGATATAAAAATAAGTAAAATAAGTAAAAATAAGAGTGTCTCTCTACTCTTCATCTGAAGAAGTGTCAAATGGAGACGAAATATTATGTAATATGTGTGTAAAATACTTTCCTATTGTTGTTGTGCTCATTTGAACCAGTTTCTTAATTTGAGTTGGCTGTGTATCCCACCTTTTCTCAATGATAACAAATTAGTTTCACGACTTATATGGATCTCCAATCTCATCTCGTCTTCAGTGGCTTAACAGCACATTAACACCTCAGCCACATTAACACCACTAATACCTCTTCAATACCTTAACACATTAAACAAACAGTAGCTTAAATGTAAAAAAGTGTTAAAGCACAAATTAAAAACAATCAATGGTTTATGACTTGATTATTGACACAAATTTTAATCAAATATATCTATGGAAATTAGAATTTCAACCTTACTTTTCCGCACTAAATATAAAAATCATTATAAATTAACTAGCTAAAGTTACATACCAAATGTTATTAATTTATGTTCATAATTAAGGGAGACATAAAACTTAACTTAATCTCAAAAAGAATAACATAAGAGCCGAATGTGCAGGCATACTGTTACGGGGACCATCAACAAAATAGTTTGAAGTGTAAATATCAATAGACCACAACCAGCTGAAACCACAATATAAGCGAGATATGCAATAGTAGAATGTGCAGGCATGCTGTTACGGGGACCATCAACAAAATAGTTTGAAGTGTAAATATCAATAGACCACAACCAGCTGAAACCACAATATAAGCGAGATATACAATAGTATGTATTACCTATAAGAATAACATTAGACAACGTGCTGTGTTTAGCACTTAGAATAACTCTGCAACGGTTGGACGTAGAAAAACTATTTAAAAACCAAAATGATTGTGGTTTCTCGAGCTGACCTTTATGGAAAAACAAAAGTGAGGATTTCCCCATGCCACCTACTTTAATGGCTTTTTCCCTCGCTAATATTATGTTTAAAAAACTATACATTTTTGTATAAACTAAAGAAAGAGTTACGTTAATTTGCATAAAAATAAATTAACAAACTATTTTCCTTTTTTATGAACTTAGGATTAACATCTAGTTCTAAAACATGTTAGCATATGTTTTAACTATAAAAAAATACTTGCATTGAAAGCAAACATGTATATGATAAATGCAGATATATTTTACTATGTGAGCAATAATTTTTTAATTTTTACGAATATCCAAACAGTTTTTAAAATTAATTGCACACTCGTACCTAATACTCTACTTATGTTCAATCATTGTTCTTTCAACTACTGTATTTAAGTTATAATTATAAAATGGGCTCTGTAATGGTTTAATACAGAATTTCAACCATTTAGACTGTCATGATCAATGTCATAGTAAGTAGTAGACCACGGAAGCAAAAACCTACTATGGCCACACCAGCAGCATTAAAAAAGATGCGGTTTTTTTGTAATCATTAATCCAATGACGATTGGTAGTATTGTTGGTGGTACTGTAGTACTGTAGGTGGTACTGAAGTACTGTTGGTGGTACTGTAGTACTGTAGGTGGTACTGTAGTACTGTAGGTGGTACTGCAGTACTGTTGGTAGCACTGTAGTTCCGTTTGTGGTACTGTAGCACTGTAGGTGGTACTGTAGTACTGTAGGTGGTACTGCAGTACTGTTCGTAGCACTGTAGTTCCGTTTGTGGTACTGTAGCACTGTAGGTGGTACTGTAGTACTGTAGGTGGTACTGAAGTACTGTTTGTGGTACTGTAGCACTGTAGGTGGTACTGTAGTACTGTAGGTGGTACTGCAGTACTGTTGGTAGCACTGTAGTTCCGTTTGTGGTACTGTAGCACTGTAGGTGGTACTGTAGTACTGTAGGTGGTACTGCAGTACTGTTGGTAGCACTGTAGTTCCGTTTGTGGTACTGTAGCACTGTGTGTTTTTTACAAGATAAAATATCTGATTTTTCTAGTGCATCCAAATTCGAAAGCGTATTTTGTGTTAGAGTATTTTCATATTTTCCAAACTAAAAACAACTAACAATTTCGAAAAAAGGGTTTTTAAATAACCAGCGTAAAACGAATAAAACTGGCCTTAGCTATGACAGTTTCCTGAGTTGTAGAATTAAAAAATTAAATGACTTTTTAACGATAGCAGTGCACGAATGTACAATGTTCATGACAATTCTTGGAGTCACCTCTGCGGGTTTCCTTTAATCAGCTGACTTGTTTACTGTGGCGTGCATTTACTGCTGTGCTTCCTCTGGCTCTTTGTAGCTAAGGGAACCCACGATGGAACTTTTGATATTAAATTTTATAATTTTCTTATACATTTTCTTCACACTTTGCCCAAGAGGCATCGAAGGAAGAAATTAAGCGAGGGAATTGAGTAAGGTTTATTGCTGTAATAATACAGTAATTCCGTTTCCTTGACAACGCGTTCGGTGGCCATGATTGGATCCCACAAAATTCTTGGTGAGATATCCTGGAATTATCGTAACTAACTGCTTGTGTTTTTACTTTAATTTAAATGACTTACAAAACCCCACAAATTTTGTTATCAGATCTTATTGTTTTTACAATATTTAGAGAACGGCTTCAAATATAGTAATTTTTGTAAACTATATCAGTGTATTGATACTATAATGTATAACGATTAGTGAGGTAATTCTTTGATTGGGAATCTGTAATGCCAGTGCCTGGAACTCCGGAGTTGTGCTGGAACCTCTAATTGGGAGGTGATCCTCGTTGGTCGCATAGTAATTCTCCAAATTTATAAACAAGAAACTCCAATTTAAGGAATAATATTTTTATAAATTAAGTGTGTAAAGTCCCAGTATTAGTCGAGGTGTTAACTAGTGGTTTACGTACCATTCCTGCCATCAGTAGTAACTCAACAGGTTACCAAGGTTTCAACACCTTCTGTGTCATTGTCATGCCTTCAGAAGAGAATACCAAATAAATATTCAGTCCATAGATCCTCATCAAATTTTGGATTACAATACTTGACAAAAAACAGTTTAAACACACGAACATTAACACACTCATCATTATAGACACGGACACTCACATCTCGCCGGTGTGTTTAGAATTGATGACAGGAAATGTAAGTAAACTACTATTACTCTATTCAATCCTGGGGCATTTACAACATAAATGAATGAGGTGTCAAACCCATTTTACAATAGATAATCTTCAGATCCGAAAGAAAAATAGCGAAATTTGTGATTTAAACGTTCCATTCGAGTTACAGTCGTTATTCAGGTAGGAAACGCCCCAATTAGGGAGAAACCACAAACTCAGGAAGAGAATACCCAATTCAGGTATATTACCCCGGTAGGTCCTAATCCAGGTAGGCAAAACCCGTTTGAGGTGAGGAACTCTCGTTATAGATAGCCTATAGGTAAGGGACTCCTCCCATTTCAATAAGGAAACTCACATTTTAGGAGGAAACCCCCAACTGAGGTTGGGGAATCTTAATTTGGGCCAGGAAATGTTTGTTAGTTTAAGTGACAAGGTTGGCAAAACTGTCCAACAAACCTTGGATGGTAAAAAGATTTAACAAGAACAGTTAAGAATATACACACATTATTAATATAGCACATTAAGAATATGACACATTTTTATTTGTCTTTAGGGGAGCGGCCGATCGAGTAGTTACAACGCGCAGCTTTAGTCGTAACGGCTTCTATCTACACCAATCACAAATGAATTTTGGCTATGTGGTAATGCCACAACTCGTTAATTCGGAACCATCTTAATCTGTAAGTCTACTTTTCGAGAGAAACTGGATAGGCATCTGAGGTGAGGACAACGTTCTCTTAGTTGAAGCACCACCGAATAAGAGAAAGTTTCTCTTAGTAATAAAAGTAGTCTCTCCCTTATGTACATTTGTTTCATTATGTCTACGTCGTACCTTAGCTGTTTATATAACTGCCAGCCTAGAAAGGGTACTCAAACACGGTTGATAACACCGTAAAAACACTCAAAAACAATCGTTTACCTTACATCTGCTCTTTTTCAAGGGTGCATGTTTTCAACGAGTGCTACCCGTGGTTTTATCCGCATTTATTCAACTGGCTAGGTTGGCGGCACTCTTTAAAAATTCTCTCTCTTAGCAAATTGTTGAAATGTCCGTATAATATTATTTTACATTACTTTACTCGCTGCTCTTTGTCTACAGAGCGTGGTTTCTGTGTTGTTATTCGTGTGTATTCAAGCGACAAGGTTTGCAGAACTGTTTAAACACTCTTGGTAACACTGCCTGAACATTTGTATGACATTACGAAACAGTCTCTGCCAATTGCTTCATACTGTAGCGTTACTGTACTTGGAGTTTGAGAATTTTGTCCTGTAATATTAAGTTTTTTACTTATTTTTTACGTTTAGTAAGCCAACATGTTACATCCATAAAACAGTACTCGTTCGTGTACCCTAAAACTGTAAATTAGTTTGTTTTAGTAATATGATGTATTTATATAATAATACAGTAGTTATTGATTTATTTTTCAGTTTTTTATGTAACGTAATTGTATATTTTATAAGATACTGAAATTGCTAGTTGTAGTGGCAAATACTACATTATACTGTGCCGAAAAACTTTGGTTTTCTGAGTAGATAGGTAAACCAGTAATCTACTTTAATATCAGTGTGGAGACAAATATTTGTTAACATTTATGTTTGGGGGATAGCATTCCGTCAATCTAGCTCCTTTTTAAGTTCTACCTTGGAAGAACATTAATTAGCGCAGATTCTCAGAGCTGATTTTACACCTGATTTGATCCTCACGATCGATGTCATATAGTCTATAGTCTATGTTAATCTAGGTATGTTATACTTGTTAGCTTGTATCAACTTTATTATTATCCTCTTTATTAGGATTAAGTACATTGCAAAAGTGAAATATTACGCATTTTGTCTCCTTGACTGTTTAGTATATAGTAGTCTCCTTGACCTCTTGTCAGGTCAAACTATATTGCTGTATTATCTGTTACACAATTTACTTTGTTGTCTGTACGTTGTTATTTTATTGTTCACTGTTATCATTTATCGATTGTAGCATAAGTATTGTTGGTGCACCTGACGGTGGTGATGGCTTTTTTCATTTGTAAGTGATTTTGAAAAGGGTGTTATTTTATTTGTATTTGTAGTATTGTATGAGTGTTAGTTATGCGTGTTGTGTAAATAAATATGTTGGATTAAAACAAAACAAAAACAAAAAAATGTAGGCTTTTTAGTTGTAGCGGTTTGATATTTAGATGTAAGGAGGGTTAACTTGATAAACGGGAGGACTTCCCTTACCTCCCGAGACGTAGTGTAGTGTCATGAAAAATCTCATCCGTCATTTTAGTTATTGTATCCAGCCTAGTGTCAATAACCTCCAAATCACTTCTGGTTCAAAAAAGAAACTTAAGGGCATGACCTCCGGCAACCACCAGACCACGCTTCTGTCGGGTAAGAGGCATAGTGACCGAGGGTCACTCGTTTTACCCCCAGTTCTCTGCTTGGCCTCAGCTCGAGTGATATAATCTGGCTAAAATCGAAGCCCGTGGGAGACTAGAACTGCGAAGTAATAAACTTGGAAACTAAATTCGGTACTGTCAAAACACAACCGCACATCGGACATCACTGTAACACTGAGTGGCATTTGTCAATAACGAAACGACATTTCCAAGCAAGACTATTTATTTAATACAACGAAAATATTAACAAACTCACAATTTGAATCCAAAGAATTTAGTTAAAAAGTTAGTTGTGCGTTAAACAGTTATAATTTGCAAAAGTATTAATTTGACTGGGGGGCACACGCCATGCGTATTAACTAATAAGCAACTAATACGGTAATTAGTTGATATGCGTATTAACTAATATGGGACTGGACGATTCTTCTCCACCGTGGTCCAATCGCAGACGAGCTCAGCTCATGACGTCACGGGAGACTCGCTGTTCAGAGCTGACATCAACGATTCACTTGGTCATTACAAAAACTAAGAGGCACTAAGTTTGTGCGGTCTGCGCCGAGCTGGAGTGCAAAACAGCTTAGGTCTGCAAATCCCAAGCCAGTGTGAACGTCTCTCTCCCCACGAGTGTGCTATGTCTGCGCCTATCCGAGTTGAAGTTAACTTGGAGTGAAATATTCTAGGGACTGGTGGTTAAATTAAATTTAGTACTAGGCAACTTCTCAAACAAATTATAGAATATCAACAATACCATTCCTTACTTCTATTTATTAGTTGTAGTGACTGTAAAAAATAATTGATGGTAATCAAATTGTAATAACTTCGTTACAGTGTTATTGTTAGTTCGTTTATCGGTCTAGGGATTTTGGGCCGTCATTATTTCTATGAATGGGACTATGTACGTCAGGACTACTCTAGTCACTCCGCAGTGGCAGCTTATTGTTATCTTTGACATGAAATGTTCTTATTTATTGTAAATCAAACAGATACAATTTTGATAGTTATTTTCAGTTCGATCTAATTTATTATCATCATCAACCAGTTTCATAGTTAGCCAAATTACCTCCAATTGTTAACCAATTAGTTCTATCAAACAATTCTCTTATAGAAATTACAGATAATAATAATACCATTACATAATATGCTGGCAATTTATTGAAAATAATTGTTACATTAAAACTGAAAATATATTTTGTTATTGCAATCGGGTTTTAAGCACAGAAGAAGTAAACCAGTTCAATTCACTTAAGTGGGAGCAAACGCAAAGTTTATCTCTGATAACAAAAATAAATAAATCACTTTTCTCAAAGTGAGGGAAGAAGAGAGACTTAGCTGAGTTATTGACTTGTGTATTGTTTTCATGTAACAGCGTTGCTGCATTGTGTTTGAGTCATTTGCACATTTAAAAGGATTGCAAAAATTATTCTAGTATTTGGATGGTACTTTTTGTTTTCAAAACCCCATTCACGAAATTGTTTATTTATTCCACAAGGGGCATTACATGCTGAACAAAGATGAAAACATTTTGGAAAGCATGCCACAGTTTATATTTTGAAGTTCAGTTAGCAACATATTTTTTATTACCTTCAAAACACATAATTTTTGGTAGTCTATGCCAACCTTCAATTAGTTGGCAGAACAGCAGTTAGCGTCACTACTTAATTATACTGCAATAAAGTAGTATCAAACTAGTTTTGTTTTCAGTAACTTTTTTGAGAATGCACGGTATTCTCAGTGCTATTTTTATTGTTTGTTTACCAGCATTATTTAAACCCACCATTTTCATCTACGGTTATTATCAAGAAGACGTTATCTTTTCAAACTTGTAACAAGAATATGAGTTGCTTAAAGTGACAGAAGATGTACCTTGCTTGAGAGATCCGAAACGGTAATCATATCAGAGTATCGAGTTATGTTGAAACACCAATTTTACCCAAGAGATTAAAAATATAATTCGTTATTTTAATACAATATATTTACATTAGCAAAATTTTATATTAAGTGTATTTGTTTGGGATAAATTCCAGATTTTATCTAGACTCACTTCGCCCTCACTAAATTTAGTGGTTTCGAACGCATTTACGAAATATATATTTCAATCGAAACAACGCCAATTTTGGTGTATTAAAAATATATTGTAAACTTTCGATTTTAAGTGAAAACGTACA
This sequence comes from Allygus modestus, assembly GCA_963675035.1. Taxonomy (NCBI): domain Eukaryota; kingdom Metazoa; phylum Arthropoda; class Insecta; order Hemiptera; family Cicadellidae; genus Allygus; species Allygus modestus. The sequence goes on from OY776113.1 coordinate 167,539,303, forward strand.
TCCACAATTTCATATCATAACTTATTTATCCAAGTAAGTGTCTAAATAAGAGGCAGAAAAGGCTAGATGCCGATGCGGCCGTATTTACCTGCGTAAACGACATAAACACAAAATTATTCCAAAATCTTGATATTATCCATAAATTATGTAAGGAGCAGGTTAGGGTATAATCAAATGTTCAAGGACCATATATAAAATTACAACAATAAAAAAAAACATAAATTATTCAGTACAAATTTCTCAGATACGTGTACTTTACTGAAGATTTAATGCTGTTAGTTAATGAGATTTCTCAACCATTCAAGTAAGAAATGTTTTTTATAGCGAGAATCTTTCAGTTAGAATTAATTTATTGTTTTGTTTATTGTTTTTTTCAAGCTTGTAAATCATATGGTCGATAACCCGATTTTATTGGGTATTATAGGTTTCTAAGGAATAATTTAAGGTCGTCTAATGTGTTTTCTTTGTCTAGATGCAACACGACTAGCCGTTTAATTGTAATGTACATAGAGCTCTAAGATTTCTTAATATGCATTGAAATTATATAGATATATTGAATAATAGTTTAATTGATTTGTTGACAACGTTTTGCATTCTGCTAACGGTAATTAATTGTAAACTTTATTCTTTTATTCCACCAGTCTAAGATCATACTGAGTAGAGCAGATTTATTATTATTCATTTTTGTGTTTGGAAATGAGTAAGGTTTGTTATATATTATTTGTATGTTTGTATGTGTAAGGTCTTATCTCCAAGAAAAATAAAATAAATGCAAAAAAATAAAATGAAAGTTGGAAAATTATGATTGGGCTTATGGAGTTTAACATTATAACAAAAATATCATAACAGCTGTTTATATTCAGTCATTATTATGTCAAAGTAGTACTATTGTAGTTCAAGTATCAACATGTAGTTTCCTACGCCTGCGATCAGTGACTAAAATAAATTAAAATTATTGATTAACGATTAGATACAGAGTGTGATCATATCCAAAATGAATCAAATTAAAACGAGTTCGCACGCAGCACGCTGACGTGAGGAAATTGAATTTCCACATACAAACTTTTAAAACTCAAAATCAGTCTAAAAATACAGATTTGTTCCAATTTTTATTGAAATCTGAAAACATATATTTTTTGGCTGTTCTGATGGTCCTGGTTTCATTTACCTGCAAAGCTGGGAATACAATTTTGCACATTATAATGTTAGGAGGTGGTCCAAACAGCCTTGAAAGTAGGTGTGAGTTGCTGGGGATGATAAAAGTACTCTAACAAAGGAATAGCAGGCTTTTCTAGTGTAAACCCCCCATAAGACAACGTACTGTGTTTAGTCGAAACACATTTGCTTTAATACCTCGGTAAATATTTATGCTAGAATGACGAGATAAGGCTTAAAACATTCGCCTCGCTCATTCCCATCTTTTTACATGCATTAATGTTAGTCCGGGGCTTTTCTGACCCTTTTTGGGCTCAAAAACTCGAAATTTGAAAGATTAATCCCCAAAAAAGGGGTATAGAGTTTTCCGATTGTTTTGCCCTACGAAATTGTCCAACTGATTACAGAAAGGAACGTCCCTACCAAATTTGAAGTAAATCGGACAAAAATTGTGACCACTAGAATGCAAACACACACACATACACACACACACACACACACATATATATATTTAAAATGTTGAACGAATTTTGGTGAAGGATTACTCCAAGTCATCTAAAAAACTTACTGATGTCCTTCCCCGAGCAAAGCTCGGCTCCCAGGTACTTTAATTACTAATTTGTGAAAGAAAGACTGTGATTTATTATATGTTTTAAGTTTATTTTTTATTTTCTTCGCTGTACTATGTATTCTTGTGTTTTGGTTATGTTTTGTTAGTCAAGATATCTGTTTTAGGTTACAACTTGCAGCTGTCATAAAAATAAATATAATAAATAAAAGGGCAGCAGTACTCGGGAGAAAGAGTGTGTCTGTGTGTTATTATTTTATTTATACGTTCATATTAGCTCAAACAATACGAGTTCAGTTACAATTATTTTAAAATGCAAATGCAGATTAAATCAAAACACTTTGTAGTTTTTATTTTTCCTATTATTGCCACTTCACTGGTGTAAATATTTTACAAACACTTGTTACATAATGGTGTAGAGCCTTAAGGAAAGATGGCCATGGAAAAAATATAAATGTTAATATCATGTAATTTCAGTAAACTATTTCTATAGTGGATGACAATTAAATTTAATCTTATTTTGTTACTCTTCACTATTATAAATAATATATAAACTGTATTCAAAAGGCATATTTCGAGTTACAATCTGAACTCATGTTCAGCCTGGATCAACATCCTTTAAAGATTAAACAATCAGACTATTTCATCTACGATTGGAAACATATTAATATTAGAAAACACAATGGGAGTATTTGTAGTTGCAATAATCAAACGTTGCATCTTTCATGTGCCATGGTAATTCATGACACACAATGGACACGATCAGTTGTTGAATACGTAACACACTTTTATAAAGTAGGGTCTCACATGGGGATAGTTTCGTTAATTCGCTGGGTTCACAATAAATAAATAAATACCCCCCGTCGCAGCAAACCTGCGTACTCAGCGAATTTCCAATGCATTGATATGTTTCTCACTAGTACATAAAGCCACTCACCAATTTTGACAAAAATACATTCATAAATAAGTTATTTATAACATTTTATTTATTCCCCATAAGAATAACATTAGGACTGAGTACGCAGGTTTGCTGCAACGAGGAAGATAAGAAATGATTTTTTATGCAATTATCAATATAACTGAACCAGGTGAAGCTACTTACCATGTTTTATTAATTTATGTTCATAATTAAGGGAGATATAAAACTTTACTTATTCTCCATAAGAATAACATTAGGGCTGAGTATGCAGGTTAGCTGCTACGGGGACAATCAACAAAACATTTATTTTTTGTGCAATTATCAATATACCAGTACAACATGAAGCCACATACCAAATTTCATCAATATACATTAATAAATAATCAAGATATCCAATTTTATTTATTCTCCATAAGGATAACATTGGACAACGTACTGTGTTTAGCACTTTGAATATCTCTGCAACGGTTTGACGTAGAATCACAATTTAAACACCAAAATGATTGTTTTGTGGAGCTGAAGTGATTGGTAAAAGAAAATGTGAAGTTTAAAGTAAAATTAACTGAGGAAAAGCCAAAAACCTTTTTCCCATAAGATTAACATGGGAGATTTTATGAGCATGTTTTTTGGATTTTTTCCGCAACCACTTAACCTAGGTTAATAATTCAAAATACCATATTATTTGTTTTTTTAAGCTCTATAACATGGTCTAAACCAAAATTAAGTGTTTTAAAAATTTTAGGGTAAAAAATGCAAAAAACTGATTTTTGGAAAATTTAAAACCCCCATAAACCCCCCTTCCCATGGTCCGATTTTTCTGGTTTTCGAACTTAAAGTCATAAATGTCAGTTTACACATTTGAGCCAAATTTCATCGAAATCGGACGTTTTTTACTCAAGTTATCGCATTCACGGACACATATATAGATATATATATATATAGATATATATATATATATATATATATATATATAGATATATATATATATAGATATATATATATACATATATATAAATTTGAACGAATAGTGTTTTGGACATCTGGGGACATCAAAACAAAAAGTTATCATGGTCTCGGGCTTAAGTCTTACCATGAGACCTACGGTAATAGCTTCTTCCCTATAGGGGAAATTCGCTAAAAGCTATTTCCTCTTTAAACATGTTTTATACAGCATTGACACATTGGCCATTATGATTTGTTCCCGAATATTCGGATAAGAACACCGTAAAGTAGGAAGCGTATTATTATTCAAATTACTAAACCCGCATATCTTGCTGTAATAGCATCGTATAGAACATATTTGCATGAAAAATGTCAAAATGCTCGTAAGGACGGCCTATTCCCTTTGTAATACAAATATCTATCATTGGAAATAATAATGTTCAGATCAATTCCTTATGTTCCAACATTGTTCAATAAGTAACAAGAGTTTTTCACAAATAATAAATATCGTGTAAACATATGATGTCCTATACGTGTGAATGTCTTTAGTCTTGAATGTCCTGCTCCTGCGATACGTTATTGCCACACAATTGTTCTTATTTGTTAAATTATTACAACTTTTCACAACAGAGGCACCTATTGTCATTGTAAGAGAATAATATCATTTTTATCGAAAACACCCACGTATGATATTCAAGTTTTAAATTGTTTTGACTTAAGTTTTTTACCCTGTATACTTACTTTTGGCCCTATATACTTACCTTTCACCCTATATACTTGATTTTGAGTCTGTATATTTTATTTTATACTATAAACTTAATTTTTACCCTATATACTTTCTTTTTACTCTTTATACTTACATTTGACCCTGTTTACTTACTTTTTACCTTGTATAGTTTCTGTTTACCTATTTTTTCCCAGTATACTTTCTGTTAAACCTGTTTACTTACTTTAGAACCTCCTTACTTACTTTTGACCCGGTTTATTTAATTTTAGCTAACTACTGTTAGGTGGCATGGTAAAACTTAAGCCCGACACCATGATAACTTTTCCGCATTTAGATCAAAATATTAAGTATATATATATAAGTATTTATATATAAGTACTTCTTCTCAGAAATCTGGTGAAAGTATCACATGTGGTGTTCCACAGGGGTCGGTGTTGGGACCGATCCTGTTTTTACTCTTTATAAATAACAAGTGTGTCAAATGTTGAGCTTTGTCTTTTTGCGGATGACACCTCTTTGAACGTGAGTAATTCTTCCCGTAGTGATCTTGAAATTGAATCATTCATACAAAGTAGTTTGTTATTACAGTGGCTGGTTGATAATAATCTTTCTGTTAATGCTGAAAAAACTCACTTTATTGATTTTAAGTTGAGGAACCCATCCGACGACTACTCTAGCTTGTTTATTGGTGAGAATGAAATTAATTCCTGTCAACGCACAAGTTTTTTTTGGGTTTAATTGTAGATCCCCACCAAAATTGTTCTGACCATATTGATAAAGTTTCTAGCAAAATGAATAGTGGCATTTTTATTCTTCGAAGATTGTCTAAGTTTTCTGATTCCAGTGTTCTTTTAACTGCCTACTTCGGGTGCCACATCTTAGTTATGCCATCCCATTATGGGGAGCAGAGTCCACAAAATTAACAACGATTTTTCGCCTGCAAGAGAAAGCAATTAGAATAGTTTTTTCAATGAAGAAGACTGATTCATGTCGAGGCGTGTTTTCCGGAAATAACCTGATGACACTTTTTTGCATTTACATTTATGAAAGTCTTTCTTTTTAGATAAAAAACAAACACCTGTTTCTTTTTCGTAAGACCAGTCATTATAATCTCAGGCATGCATCAACTACATTATCCACACCTTACCACAACACCACTTTTTTGAGAAACAGTCATGCTTCACCATAGTAAAACTTTTAACGCGTTACCGTCAGTTATTAAATTGGAGTCAGATGTGAGAAGGTTCAGAGGAAAATTAAAATCATTTGTAATATCTAAAGAGTACTACAGTGTCCAGGAGTTTTTAACTGAAAAAAGTAATGTTTAGTTGTTAACTCTTTTGTTTTCCTTTTTATGTTGCATGTGGTTTATCCTGTATTTTTACCTTTTTTATTTGTAACAACAGACCATTGTCAATGCTACTTGTATAGTTACATGACAAATAAAAATTCTTGATTCTTGATTCGTTTTGAGGCCCCCAGATGCCAACAACACCATTCGCTAAAATTTATTTATATATATATATATATATATATATATTGAAATTTTCAGTTCACGTAATAGGGCTACTATATATATATAGATATGTGTGTGTTTGTGTGTCTGTTAACTCAATAACTTTTGCATGTAACAAATTCGACATGCCCGAAGTTTACAAAATTAATTGTAACAACTGTGATCACTTTTATATTGGTCAAACTATTAATTTTGTTTAAAGATTTAAGAACCATGTATCAGCTTGGAAGAACAGGAAACCGGAAAGATCAAACGTAGTGAAACATTTTTTAGAAAATGTCCACACCATAGGGAAAATAGAAGAAAACCTCAGCATCCTCAAGAATTGTAAAAAAAGGAAATGAAATGAATGCATGGGAAGAATTGTTTATATTTAAAGTGTAAGGATAGAGATAAATTGATAAATAACAAGTTAACTTCGACTCTGGTGGCACATTTAGGAACCTGTATCTGGAACTTCCGGTAGCCAATAGGATGTAAGCAGTAGGGGTTGGCGGCCCGGTAGCTGGCTGGTGTATATGACTTTATCGGTGCTCCGTAATTTATTTTGCTTTTTGACAGTTTAATGTATTTAGCCCATTTAAATTTTGTTCACACTTATTTTTTAAGTTATAATAATAAGTTTTAAAGTATAAAGACAATAGGTCATGTAGTTTGTTCATTTGAGATTTCGATGTCAGAGAAAAGTGTAGTGTCATCTTGCTTTCTATGAAGCGTCTACGAAGTCTTCCACCAATCAGAAGTCAACACGCTACATCACTCGACCAATCAGGTTTCTTCCTTTCAGCTTCTTTTCCAAATTTTCTTGTCTAGTCCTCTTCCACTTTGATATATTGTAACCGATATATATTAGCTGGTTTCTCAAAATTACCAATTGGATTTTCAACCTTCTAAAATCTATTTTTGCCCCATCCCCAAACCTCAACCAAATTAGTATTACAAGCTCAATATGCCTGAAGTGCATGAGGAGTTAGTCTCTTGTGGTCATTGATGAGGAAAATAGTAGTTGTTCTATCCAATGTGACATTTGCTTATCATATGGGTGCATGGCGACGAGAAGTGCTGTAAACTAAAAAAAAACTGTCTTTAAATTGATGAAGAGGGTGGACTGGGTGTGTCCCAAGTGCATTGAATTTAGGAAAAAGTGCAGGACTAGAGACCAAGCTGGCCTAGTCTTGGGTGTAGTAGGGTTACGAAGTGAAATTAAAGAGGTCAGGGACCTTAATGGCATGTTATTTGAAGAAAACAATAAGCTTACTACAAAAATGTATGATATCAGGAAGATTATTACCGAGCTGCGGAAAACAACCTTGAAGTCAAGTAAGATCCCAAAACCAAAGGTAATTCTAGGCCTAGTTTGGAAGAAGCAACAATTCCACCCATTGAAAGTTTAAGTCTTTCAGATAGTTCTAATCCATTAAATTTGTCTTCTTCAGCGCTAAATGTTGACCAGAATTTTGACAGGAAAACTATTGTGAATGAGCCTTTATCAGAGATCAGCCTATCTAGGCATTCCCAAGTAAGTCGGAGTAGAGTAAAGATTTTTGCTGACAGTCATGGCAGGGGTTTACGAAATTTGTGCAACCCAAATTAAATACGGATGTAACTGTTGACTTTTTCCCAGCAGCCCCGATGCACTATTTTGCCTCCAGTTTAGTTTCTCAGTCCAATGTAAGGGATAGGCCTAGGGATATCAATGCAATCATAGGAGGTGTTAATGACACTAGTGATGCCAGCGTAGATGCATGTCTCAAGTTGCTGGACGATAACTCAAGTAATTTAAATCGACTGCTAGTAGTTGAGACGCCTCATAGATTTGACAAGCCGTATCTGAACAATTTTATCAAAAAACAAAATGAGAAGCTTAAAGGACTCTGTGTTAAGAACAACCGGAAATTTTTGCCTATTAATTTTGCCCTCTGCCGTATGCATTTTACGAATCATGGTTTGCACCTGAATACTAGAGGCAGCAGACTGGTTAGTCATTTAATTTCTGACTTCATAGTGAACTCTGATTTTTTAGTATATATAATATAACTGGAAATGGTAGTGTTTTGGAGTTTTGTCATAGGCCTGCGGAAGATGAACTTGCTACTGGCGGTTGTGAGATTAATTCCAATTTGGATTTAAATTTAATTGACAGTGTGAATGTCACGCCATCTCAAGGGGGGTCCATTATTTTAAATGAAGTTTATGGTTCTGTCAATGAGAATTATGTTTTTAAAGTTGCACATCTGAATGTTCAGAGAGGTTTGAGTAGTAAGAAGGAATTAATTGAAGTATTTTTAGATGATGAACACTCAGACGTTTTTTGTGTTACTGAACACGGGCAGACTCATGATTCCATATGTAGTTTATATTTAGAAAACTACTCGTTTAAAAGTCATTTCTGTAGAACTAACTCTTTTGGGGGCGGAGCTGCCATTTTCACTCGCAATGACCTTACCTTTGATCTCTTGGACTTTACACGATTATAAAACCTCTGCCAAGAATCAGATTTTGAAATGACAGAGTTAAAGTTGCTAGTTGATCATTCAATTCTGGTATACTCCATTATTTACAGACCTCCAAATGATTCCAATTTTACCTTGTTTTTTGAGCATCTTGATAACTATTTAAATGTCACAATTAAAGGCAGAAAGTTGGTTTTGTTGACTGGCGATTTCAATATTGATAAAGAGAAACATCCTGTTGAATTTCAAACTTTTAATGATTTACTTGATTCCGATGGGCTCAAAATCAAAATAGATTCCCCCATCCATATCTCGGAGCATTCAGATAGTTGCTTGGATAATTTGTTACCTAATATTCCATCTGTCTTTTGTAATGTTGTTCAACCATTCATTTCTGATCACCACGCGATAACCCTTGAGATGCCTATAAATTTTGTTCCAAGTGCTGATAGTTTTATACAATTTAGAGATTATTCACAACATAATATATTAGAATTAAGAACCCGTTTGAAATAAGAGAGTTGGGAAGATGTTTTTAAGGCAGAAACTGTTGACAGTATGTATGAAGGCTTCGTTAGAACAGTTTCCTACTATATGAATATTGCTTGTCCCATAAAACGCACCAAAAAAAAGAAGAACAACAAGTTAAGTTGGGTGAGTGATGAAAAAAAATAATACAAAGTCTTGTCAGGAATTCTTATCTTGAGTTGGTTTTGACCAGGTGTGACAGCAGAAAGAGAGAGTATAACGAACTTAAGAAGAAATATAGGGAGAAAATAGTTAGGGCAAAGTCTGTTTTTATTTTTGATGAAATTAAGGCTTCCGACAATCCCAGTAAGACTTTTTGGAATTTTATCAATAACTTTAGACATAACAATAAACTTACATACAATCCCAGCCTTTTTTTGGAAATAGATGGCAGATTAAATCAAGATCCTGAAGATGTTTGTAATATTCTAAATAATCATTTTCTTAGCCCTAGTATTGATTCTTCAACGCCTGTCAGAAGGGAGCTTAACTCCACTTCTGAGTTAAAAGATTTTAAGCTTTTATCTATTGATGAACTCAGACAAATCTTACGCTCAATAAAAAATAAAAACTCTGCTGGCTACGACGGTATTTCAAGTAAATTAATTAAGTCTTGTGCTCATGAATTAGAGAAACCCTTGTTGCATCTGGTCAACACCTCTCTTTTTCAGGGAATTATTTCCAGGTGGTGGGAAGCTGGCTATTGTTAAGCCCCTTCATAAGAAAGATAGTAAGCTACTTCCCCAGAACTATCGTCCAATCTCACTCCTACCAACAATTTCTAAAGTTTTGGAGAAGGCAGTGTGTCAAAATTTAATGCAATACATGGATGACAATAACTTACTTTTTTCACAACAATTTGGCTATCAAAAAAATAAATCAACCAATCTGGCCCTTATAGACTTTGTCAATAAATGCATCGATGCCTCGGAGGGGGGTGATTCTGCAGTTGGCTGCTTTATCGACCTTTCCAAGGCGTTCGATTGCGTTGATCACAAAAGCTTGATTTTGATCAATAAGCTTGAACATTTAGGCATTAAACAAAGTGCTTTGAGCTGGCTAATCTCTTACCTCAACAACAGAAATCAACAAACTTCAGTGAATTTTACTTCTAAATCTGGAATCAAGAAACAATTATTTTCTCAAATTGCCCGGATCACAGTTGAGTTCCTCAAGGATCTATTTTAGGCCCAGTTCTTTTTTTAATTTATATAAATTACATTTCTTTTTCAAGCTCTATTCCGCAACATTCTTTAACAACTTTTGCCGACGATACGTCCTTATTCATGAAAAACCGAGACATAACGGAACTTGAAAGAGATACTTTTGGCCAGCTCAACACTATTTCTCAATACTTTTCTGAAATTAACCTGCATATTAACTCTAAAAAACCCAATACTTGTTCATAACTACAGCTCAAAAGAAAAAATGTCTAGATAGGGCTGGCTTCCTGGCACCTTCTGTGCTTTTGGATGAAGAGATGCTTGAGGAATCTTCTTCAGTGGACTATTTGGGAGTGAGGTTGGACGATGGTCTTAGGTGGTCAGAGCATGTTGATAAATTAGCATCTATTTTAACCTCGAACGTTTTTGTTCTTAGAAATCTGACCGCCTTCAATAATTTAGCTTTAAGTAGATTAGTCTATTTTAGTTTGATCGAAAGTCATTTAAGGTATTCGATAGTGCTTTGGGGCTTGTCTAGTAAATTGAATCTTAGACGAATTTTCATAATACAGAAAAAAGCAATTGGATGTATCTCTAGGCTTCGGCCTGGCAATTCATGTAGGGAGAAGTTCAAAGAGTTGCAGATCCTCACCATTCCATCTCTTTATATTTACGAAACAATTCTATATGGTAAGGAAACCAATCAGATACAGGCTCATCAACATTCATATTTTACTAGAAACCATAATGTAAACCCGTCTGTACAGCACAATTTAATGCTTTATGAATCGAAACCAAGTTATGCTGGCTTGAAATATTTTTCAAAACTTCCCTCAGCTATTAAAGAAATCAGTGACATTAAAAAGTTCAAGACGAATTTAAAGCAACATCTTATTGAGAAGAGCTATTATGATCTGCCACAATTTTCCTGATTTCTATATTTTTCCTGACTTTTTCCTGAACGGGTCCTTTTTCCTTTTCTTTTTCATTTTTATTGAGACATTCCGAAGCACTAACACCTCACCTTATAGCACCTGATTGGACAACGTCGGTCTTCGACAACCTCAGAGATAGTTAATTATGACGGGTCCCATGCCTCTGGGTCTACGGGACGTACGAAGGAGGTAACAGGTAGCAGGGACGCCACTTTGATTCTGTCAGTTCTCTCATCTCTCATTGGCCTGATGATGACCGATGTGACTGGTCGAAATCGTTAGCCTTGTACCATGTTTTATATATGTTTACCGTCTGTATGTGAATCAGTATAAGTGTAAATATATTCTTAAGTGTTGTAAGACGTCTTTTATTACATCCCGCAAGTAATAAAAACACGTAATATGCTAATCAAAAAGTTGTTTAATAACTTTTGAAAAAACATCCGATTTCAATTAGATATGGCACAAATGTGTAAAGCAATATTTATGACTTTGAAAAACAGAGACATGTGGTAGGGGTTTTATGGGTGTTAACACTCCAATATTATAGAACTTAAAAAAATTATAATTTAGTATTTTGAATCATTAACCTAGGTTAAGTGGTTACGGAGGAAATCCAAAAATCGTATTATTTATAAAATTCCCCATGTTAATATTATGTGAAAAAGGTTTTTAGCTTTTCCTCAGTTAATTTTACTAACAACTGCACGTTCGTTTTTACCAATAACTTCAGCTCTGACAAAATTTTTGGTATTTAAATTGTGATTCTCCGTCCAACCGTTTCAGAGATATTCAAAGTGCTAAACACGTACGTTTCCCAATGTTATCCTTATGGAAGATAAATACAATTTGATACAGTTCGGGTCACGGTGCTTGGCGCCTGGGAAAGGCGAGAAACAACTCAAATTCATCGTAAATAAAATAAGACAATAACGAAAATAGCCAAAACCAATGTTTTAAAATTCAACTAATTAATTTTGCTTACTGTTGACAAAAGTATACTGTAACACTAACGGTACTAAGCCAAATAGAGGCGAAAAGTCATTCTATAGCATATGCTAACCAGACGCCAAGCACTGTGACCCGAACTGTGCCTTGATTACTTATGAATGAATATAGATGTAACTTGGTACGTGGCTTTTTCTGGTTGTGCTACATTGATATTTACATAGACAAATTTTCATTGGTCGAACCTGTATCACGAAATCTGCATACTTATCCCTAATGTTATTCTTATGGAGAATACGTAAAGTTCTATATATCCCATAATTATGAACATAAATTAATCAAACTTGGTAGGTAGCTTCATCTGGTTGAGTTATATTGATAATTGCATAAAAATACATTTCTTATCTTTCTTGTTGCCGAAAACCTCCGTACTCAGCCCTAATGTTATTCATTTAGAGAATAAATAAAATGATATGTATCACTTATTTATTTACGTATTTTTATGAAACTTTGTAAGTGGCTTTATGAGGTAGTGAGAAACATATACATGCACTGGAAATTCGTGGAGTACGCAGGTTTTCTGCGACGGGGTATTACGTTCTGTTATGTATAATCTATCTTTTTTTCCCTCAGCAATTTTTTCTAACTGTAAAAAACTAAAAGTGTGTCCCACTAAAGTGATAGTTTTGTGGTATAATATGCTGTCAGAAGTATTTTGGGTGGAAATAGCAGAAATATTTACAGTTTTAAAATTACTTCCGACTTAGAACATTCAATCAGTTTATAAACATAATTTATTATGTAAATGGTGCAGTTATGCATGTTACATATATCTCTATTATAGCCTATCATCATTACTTTATTTGACACAAGGAAAGTAGAAATAAAATGCTAAATCGAATAAAAAGAATTATCTCAAATAATAATTTAAATCCCTCCGTTTTGTTTATGCGTTAGTTATTTATGGTTTTAGATTGTATTATTATCAATGTATATGGTCGGCGATAGTTTTATTTACACTCAGGACTTGTGATTTATAGACCCTCGATGGCGACTGTAGTGTCGTTATTCCCATTGTTATTACTTTACTAATTTCATTTACCTCTCTCTTAATAAATAAATCCAATTTTATATATTGCAATTTAACGCAGAATTATCGTGTTTATAAATATATTACATTTAAACCTGGTATTACACAGTTTACTATATAGCACAGGTTACCCTAATAACAATTGTTAAAGGGGGGCCTTCTTAGTTGGAAGGTAATCTGTTATTTCGAATCTCAGTGCCGAATAAATAATCTTCATTAGTGTTCGCTTTACTATCTACTGGAACCGTAATTAAAATAAAATAAATCAGAAATGTGCGTATACTTTTTTTGCGAAACGGAAGAGACATAAAACTGTTGAATGAGAGAAACAAACATGTTTTACACCACAGCAGCTGTCGTTGAGCATTGAATATATCACATCGTAAACAACCCTATAACATTAAAACCTTTTCCACAGCAGTGCACGGATTTAAAAGAGCGTAGAAAAAACATCTCGTCAAATGCAAATGTAGGCAAAGTACGATGTTGGAATCACTCTAGTAATTTCAACTTTTCTTTTGAGACTTCAGCTTATTGTCTTTTTCATTTACTATTAGAGTGTCATGCAAAGCTCCCCTCCGAAATGCATAAGTCCGACAAGAAGTTACTCCGACAAAACTGTCGGCGTTGTGCATTTCGGTTTTTATTTCTGTCAGAGTTGTGAATTAGTTTGCATAATGTGTCTGAGTTACGCCTTGTTTGTGTGATTTTGTTGGAGCAACGCATAGAACCTGAAATCCCTAATTCCGATACGACAAAACCCTTGTTTTAATAAGCCAAAATAAATGTTTTAATTTCGAAATGCACAATCCTGACAAGTTTTGAACAGTTAGGCGTTACTCCGACACAATCTGCACAGTAAGGTGTAACTCCTACCTGGTATAAGAGGAGGGAGGGGTGACTGAACTCAGCCCACTGCTCATTGGGAAGGATTAAAATAATTATTAAAATAACTGATGTCTGGCTAACCCATTTTCAGAGTTGGCCAACACTACACCGCTAGAACCGATTGGCTTAAATCAATAAATACTAGCACTCTCTAAATACGAAACAACAGGGAGCACGGGAGCCAACCAGTTGAGCGACATGCTAGTTGCTCGCAGTGACAGTTGGTCGACTTTTGGAAAATAAATAAAAATAATGATATTAAGACCTGGAACCAGTTATTCGACATGATATTCGGCCGTTGAGTCACTTCATCGACTTTTAAATAATAAATGTAATAACAGCTGCGCCCCTTGCTCGACATTGCCAGGGGGTCATGCCCCGCACTCTCCAACTTGAAGAGAGGGGAGAGGCGGATTTGCGCAGGAAAGTACAGGATCAGTCCACTTCCTTTCAGAAATGTAGGCGTGTCCATGTAGTGGAGGAACGGTGCGTTGAGCTGAACGTCGTTGACAAGAGATACCAACTTTTACAACCGAAATTTCCTGTATGATAACAATTTTCCCTTTCCTTTTACTGTAGTTATATATATATGTGTGTAAATAAAAATAGGAACGAAATAATTTAGTATTATTTATTTGCTATAAATGCAGCATCTCATATAAATAAATATTTATTTATCTGATTATTTATTTTCTTTATGTCTTCTGTCCCTATAAAAGGAAAGCTCTCACTCACGCATCACTAATTCTCCAACTTCCCCGCATGGTGGTGAATTAGTGGTGAATTCGGTGCATTGGTTCTTTGGGTCAAAAAAATGAAAGTTAATGTGTTTTCATACCGATTCAACTATAGGGCTTTGCCCCTCAGGGATTAAAAGATACCATGTATTCCTTATGGACAAAATTCAAGCAGCTGACCTTGATTCATAGTAGTTCCACGGGCTAACCACAGAAAGCAGCACACCCATCTGCCATAGATTATGCGGGCGAAGCCACAGCGGGTTTGCTAGTATCTTAAGTTTACGATAAGGAGATAAGATAACTTCTCAGTTATTTATGAACAGATTTTAGCGATTGAGATATCGAAATGTTTGCCTTCATTCATATCCAAGGGCGGATTTAAGCATAGGCTACAAAGGCGCATCCTTAGGAGCCCGCACTACACAAAAACCAGAAAAACCTAAAATAAAACCATATTCCCAAAATAAGTTGTTTACCTGGGCGTAGGGCGGTAAGGGTGCCACACCACATGTTTGAGCTTAGGGGTCTACATAGCCTAAATCCGGCTCTGTTCGTAGCTGGGCATAAAAGGTTTTATATTTTTTTATTACGTTCTGAAGGACACTGGCTGTCCCTAAAGTTCAAAATTTGCCCAATACTGACAGCAAGGTTTTCCCAATATAAGCAAGGTTTGCTTTTATACAACTCTTTTCTAAAAAAAACGGATACAAAGATAGTAGTGGTGAATTAGGGGGGAGGCATCACTTCCGGCGCTTTTTTCCCATGTTATTCTTATGGGGATCAGTTTTTGCACCGACGCCCGATCCTACCCTACACAAATTTTCTTTTTAGCCCCTGCCTTATTTTCCCCCATTTTAAAATTTGCATTAATTTTAATACATCCTTTGCAGAAATCCACGAGTTCAAAAATAACTCCAGACTAAATAAACAACACATGTAAACAACTTAGAAGTTATTGTGTAGTAGTGGTGAAACCAGAAAGAGGCCCCACAATCGGCGCTTTTTCCCCATGTTATTCTTATGGGGATCAGTTTTTGGACCGACACCCGATCCCGCCTATAGAGCTCCCGCCCGCTGGCCTATATTAAATATACCCTTGCCTATATTAAATATATTGTCCCCATCCCCATCCCTCCTCTATATTTTTAAAAATTAATTTTCAAATTCAGGCTAAAAAACTATCTTTGGTGTTTACTGTCCGATTTGTCTGCAATTTGGATATGTTATTGTCCTAGGCAAGTGTTTTAATAAATTTCACTTACATTTCCCAAATTCACCATTTCCAAATGTGTATTAATACCTAAAATGTGTATGTAAAAAATAATATTGCACCACCAAATTGGAAATTTTTTTAATTTTTGCAGTAATTAAACTGCAAAAATGTCTTATTTTAGAGTTAAAAAATATGTTTTTATTATTTAAAAAAGATAAAATTTTAAAATTTTCAACCAAGGATATATATAGAAGCCCCAAAACCACCACCCTCATTCCAACAAAAAATGTTGACCTGTGCACAGTGCTCCACGTCTTACTCCAACAGAAGCAATTTATTACGCCATTATCGACTTGTTCACAAAGTTATTCCTAAAATTTGTAAAATATGTCATCAAATATTTGACAACAGCAATTTTAAAATGCATATGCTAGAGAACCACAATACTTGTAATGTGTGTAAGAGAGTCATCACCCGGAACAAACCCCGCCACCACCTACGATGTGACAAGCGACCCTATAATGTGTTTAAGTTTTACGGCGAGTCCGCGGATATATTAGACACTCTCCAATCTTGTCCTCTACCCATCAAATGGATTCTTATTAGGAGAGTAAAATTCATCAAACACTCAGTGGACAATAATGGTGATTTAATCATTGACAAAGAATGTATTGCTGATTTTCGAAGTTTAACTAATTTATCAATTGAGAAAGCACAGCTAAAGACTCAAATTGAAAATTCACTTTTAAAAATCGATACCTCCATGCACAAGTATCAAGCTCAAGGCAGTGGATGGATATATGACCGCACCAAATACTGGCAGTTGCATGTTTACAAATATAAGCCCCTAACTCCCAAATCATACATTCCCACGCCAGAAAATATAAAATCAAAACATGCTGTTTTAAATATTAAAAACACCGATAATAAATGTTTCACCTGGAGTGTTTTAGCAAGCTTAAGACCAAGGAATAGTAAAGAAAATGCAAATCGAGTAGTTCACTACGAACCCTATGAAGGCCAGTTAAATATGTCAAATATAAAATATCCAGTAAAAATATCTGACATTGATAAATTTGAAAAACAAAATAACATAAGTGTTAATGTATATGGAATTGAAGGAAAAACAATATATCCACTGAGAACAACTAAACTAAACGGCAATACTCACGTCAACCTGCTGCTTCTAAAACACGGTCAGAAATCACATTACTGTTTAATTCGTGATTTTGATAAGTTAATGTTTAATTCTACAAAATACAATAGTAAGAAATATTTTTGCAAGTTCTGTTTGCAACATTTTTCCGCCAAAGATATATTGGAACGTCACACAACACACTGTAAACCCTTTGATGCTCAAAGAGTACAAATGTCTGAAAAAGATACACTACAATTTACGAATTACAAATATCAACTTAAAGCTCCCTTTGTGATTTATGCAGATTTCGAATGTTTTATAAACTGCGGCAAACACACTCCTTCTGGATTTGCTTATGTTGTGGTGAGAGACTCTAAAATTATTTACGAAGAGTTGTACAGCGGTGAAAATGTGATGGATGTATTTTTCGAAAAGTTATTTAAAACTTATGACTTTATTAAAAGTCAGATGGAAGTATATGTTCCCCTTGTAATGACTGCAGAGCAAGAGGCATCCTTCAAAAACTCTAAATACTGTCACATATGCCAACAGCTGTTACTGGGTGATAAAGTGCGCGACCATTGCCACCTAACGGGCAAATTCCGAGGACCCTCCCACAACGCTTGCAATTTAAACTATAAAGTAACCAAGAAAATTCCAATATTCTTCCACAACCTTAAAAACTACGATGGTCATTTAATAATGCAACACTTGGGAAAACTCAATCGCAAATTGAATTGCATAGCCAAGGACATGGAAAAATATATATCGTTCTCTGTTGATGATTTGGTATTTTTGGATTCCTACAACTTTCTGTCTCTTCCCTTAAGCAAATTAGCTTCCAATTTAAATACATTTAGATTTATAGACAATCCACTACTACAACGCAAGGGCGAATTTCCATACGAATACATGACAGGACCAGAAAAGTTTTTAGAGCCCCTACCACCCATAGAGGCATTTTACAGCAGCCTAACTAAAGAATGTATATCTCCTGCACAATATGAACATGCTAAAAACGTATGGAATCATTTTAATATAAAGAATTTAAAAGAATATCACGATTTATACCTTAAAACAGATGTGTTGTTATTGGCTGATGTGTTTGAGACATTTAGGGACTTGAGTTTAAAGGATTATAAACTCGACCCTGTCCACATGTACTCACTGCCTGGACTAACATGGGAGGCGTGTCTTAGAATGACCGGCATAAAATTACAGTTATTTAGTGACATTGACATGCATTTGTTTATAGAACATGCCATTAGAGGCGGTGTAAGCATGATTTCCACACGCTACGCTAAAGCCAATAATAAGTACATGGGCGAACATTATGACCCAAATCAAGAAAGCACCTATCTTGTATACTTAGACTGCAACTCGCTATACTCTACAGCAATGTGCGAGTCGTTGCCCGTTGATGGTTTTAGATGGACAAACGAGAAAGATTATAAAGCCAATAAAAATGAAAACTTTGGATTTATTTTGGAAGTTGATTTAAAATACGATAAAAGTTTACACGATTTGCACAACGACTACCCGCTCGCACCAGAAAAAATGAATGGAAAATTAATACCAAATTTAAATGACAAAACCAAATATATTCTACATTATAAAGCACTAAAAAAATACGAAGAACTGGGTTTGGTAGTTACAAAATACCACAGAATCTTAAAATTCAGACAATCAAAATGGCTCGCGCCCTATATTAATTTTAATATTGAAAAGCGACAAAAAGCTGAACATGATTTTGAAAAAGACTTTTACAAACTGTTAAATAACAGTCTCTTTGGTCGAACAATTATGAACCAACGCAAGTTTCGTGATATACATCTTGTAGATGAGTCTATGTTAACAAAGTATGTTACAAAGCCAAGATTTGACTGCAGCAAAAAGTTCGATAACAACTTGCATGCTGTGCATTTAAATAAATTAATTGTAAAATTTGATAAACCAATATATTTAGGAATGACCATTTTGGATATCAGCAAAGTAATCATGTATGATTTCCACTATAATTATATGTCAAAATTTAAGAATAAAAAGTTCTTAATGACAGACACGGATTCTCTGATGTATTCTATAGTAACAGAGGACTTTTACAAGGAAATACAATGTGACTTGGACCGTTTTGACACCTCTGCATATAGTAAAGACCATTTCTTATACTCTGATAAAAACAAAAAAGTTACGGGCAAGTTTAAAGATGAATTAAATGGTCAAATTATGTATGAATATTGTGGTTTAAGGCCAAAATTATACTCTTTCATTCCTCTACAGTGGTTATACGAAAAAGAAAAGCAAAATGAGCTAGAGGTTAAAAAGGCAAAAGGAGCTGACGGCGCTACAGTTAAACATCTCTTAAGACACCAACACTACTTACACTGTCTTGCAACCGGAGAAGATTACTACGAGAATGTTACAAGAATTAAATCCACAAACCACCGTCTGCAAACATTAACGATGAACAAAAAGGTACTCTCTTTTGATGACGACAAGAGGTTTATTCTAGATGGCATCAACACCCTTGCCCTTGGTCACTATAAAATTGGTCAAACATAAATCTGTATTTGCCATTATTCTTTGGCCTTTCCTTGTCTATTACAATAAAGCCATATTTAGACCTATCCCAGCACTGATGGCAGAGATTTCTAAATTGGTTAAATGAAAAATCATTTCCCACATGATTGTTATACACATGTTTTAAATTTAAATCGTCTTGTTTAAATAATATTAGGAAATTAACATTGTCACGTAAATGTTTGTTTACTTTACTGTAAGATTGACACAAGTAAAAACTGCTAATATTTTTGTGTCTGCCCATTGAGAAAAATTGAGTGATATTTGGACTATTTATGTCGTCAAATACAACTATTGAGTGTGATTCTACATCATTTGGTGTGATTTCACAGTTTGAATATGTGTGTAATTTAACTTCATCACACAGACGGAATATTTCAATTATTTTTTTATATTTTTCTTGTTCTAAAGATTTGGATATTATATATAAATTTGTAAACTTTAATCCTTGTTTTTTTACAATTAAGTTATAAATTACAACAGTCTTCCCCGAACCACTGGGCCCTATTATAAGACAGCGAATATTATTAGGAAATAGACCCAACTTCTTTGGTGTATTTTCTTTATGTGCTATTTTAAATTTGTTCTTTTGTTGAATAAATGACATTTTTTATATAATGGTGTATTTTCTTTATGTGTTATGTTTAATAATTTTTTTATATAATAAAAATGGCAAAGAGAAAGTGTAAGAAGGGTAAGGGATTATTCTTAAAGCCATATAGAGGCCGTGGCTTGTTAAATACCCTTATAAACAACCTTCCTTTCCCCCTCCACATCCCGTCGTATTCATATTGTGGTCCAGGAACTAATATACGTGAAAATTTAGCCAAAAATGTACCTCCAAAAAATAAGCTAGACTCTTATTGTAAAGAGCACGACATATTCTACATGAATAATCCTGATACAGCCGCCCGGAACAAGGCAGATATGAGATTAGCGGACCAGGCTTGGACTAGGGTTTCGGCAAAGGACGCCAGTCTGGCCGAAAAAGCAGCAGCTTATGCAGTGACAAATTTGATGAAGGCTAAGGCAAAAATGGGAATGGGATTAAAATTTAATAAAAAAGATGGACAACTTTCAGCTGTTAGAGGCAGCAAGAGACGTGCCTCACTTTCGAGGAGTGTACCTAAAAAACGAGCTAAGAAAACAGAGACCAAAAGTAAGAGAATGTGGAATTATTAATTTAGACAGTGACAGGGGCACACATTGGACAGCATATCGTAAAAATAAAGATGTTGTAATATATTTTGACCCTTTCGGAATACAGCCTCCAAAAGAGGTAATTGAATATTTTGTACCATCTAAAATTTACTATACAACTGATCAAATACAAGATTTAAACAGTTCCATTTGTGGAATTTTATGTTTATCATTTCTGAAAAATTTTAGTTTATAAAAATGGATTCATTTACTATAACATTCACAGGTACAGAGCCAGAGTTGAAGTCGGTGTTCTTTCCTCCTATAGAATTAAATGGTGATTATGTAATTGGGCTGGTAGATTTTCAAAGTTATAATTCTATATTTAATGTTAAAAAACCTCTAAATACTTTGACATATTACAAAATGCACAAAATTACAACCCCAAAAGGGGAGGTTACAATTGACGAATTAAACCGGGCATTAGATGGTAAAGTTGAAGTTATTATACAAAATAAAGTGGCATTAATTAATACAAAAGTCAAACTTATATTTTACAAAGGCCTAGTTCCAAAATTAAATAAACTTAAAGACACAAAATTAACTATAGACGAGGGTGAGGATGTGTATTATTACGATCACAAAGCTCCAAATGTAATTGAAATTGCTGAAGGTACATACGAGGTGTTTGAGCTTGCGAAGGAAATTCAAAAGCAACTCCCAGATTTTGTACTTATAGCCGATAATAAAACTATGAAAGCCACATTACATTCTGGCCATGTGTTTGATTTTACAAAACCGTGTTTAGGGTCTGAATTATTGGGATTTAAAGGATTTTCTACTCCAGATATTGCATTTAAATCCGTAAATAAAATCAACATAAATAATGTAAATGTGATTAGAGTAAAATGTAATATTGCGAATGGGTCTTATTTAAATGGTGACAAATCACACACCATACACAGTTTTTACCCAGAAGCTCCTCCGGGCTACAAGATTATTGAGGTCCCCAGAAATATTATATACTTCCCTGTAAATAAGAGAAGTTTAGATGTTGTTAGCATTACATTTGCAGATCAACACGACAAGCCAATTGACTTTAATAAAGAAGAAACTACAATTACTTGTCATATAAAAAAGATATGAGAATTTACAAGAACGGGCTGAGTGTCCAAAATGCCAGGTTTCTGCGATCAATTGGGTTGAAGTTAAAATTTTCTATTAATAAAAATGGAAGATTTTCTAGACGTTGCAGGAAAATTCCAATACGATGATAGCCTGGTTAAAATTACAAATCACTCCTATGTTCCACACAACACTTTAGCAATAAATAATTCCGATGAAATTCGAATATGCATAAATAATCAAGATTTACTAACACTCCCATGTAGGAGTTATTTGTATATTAAAGGAGAAATAGAGAATCATGATAAAGGACATTTTATAAATAATGCATTTGCATTCTTATTTGACGAAATTAGATACGAAGTTGCTGGTAAAGAAATAGATATTGTAAGAAATCCGGGAATTTCCAGTCTTATGAAAATATTGTGCTCTTACAATAAAACAACTAAATTGTCAAATGCAGCATTTGATTCTGATGAAAATTTAAAGGAGTTCCATAAAAGCGGCAAGTTTAGTACTTGTGTCCCGTTAGAGCTGTTAATGGGTGTGTTTGAGGATTTTAATAAGGTTTTAGTAAATGTTAAACAAGAATTGGTGTTGAAAAGATCCAAAAACGACTTAAATTGTATATTAACAACATCTAATGCTCCAACTGGTGTTGATCCTATTCCTAAAATTACACTTAAATCGATTCAGTGGGTGATGCCGCACGTGGTACCATCTGATGGGGAGAAGCTTCAATTACAAAAGATGTTATTGCAAAATAAAAATTTGCAAATTGCATTTAGAAGTTTGGAGCTACACGAACTCCCATCATACCCCGAAACCAAGAGACACACATGGTCAGTTAAGACGTCATCGAGTTTGGAGAAGCCCAGGTATGTTATATTTGGTTTCCAAACAGGTAGGGACAACAGTGCACGAAAAAGAACTGATGAATTTGATCACTGTAAATTGAAAAATCTCAAAGTGTTTTTAAACTCTGAATATTATCCTTATAGTGATTTAAATCTCGACTTTGAAAATGGAGATGCCTCTAAAGCTTATGAGATGTTTGTGAGGTTTAGGGAGAGTTACTACAACACCGTCCCCGATCCTATGTTTAACAGAGCTGACTTTATAAATAAATATCCTCTAATTGTAATAGATTGTTCTAGGCAGAATGAATCAATCAAAGAGGGGGTTGTAGATATTAAATTAGAAATTGAAACTGCAGAAAACGTCCCTTCAAACACATCTGCATATTGCCTAATAATACACGATAAGGTGTTTGAGTATAATCCTTTGACAAATGAGATAAATAAAATGTAAATAAAATGAAAACAAATATTCAACAAGAATTGGTAGAGTCTGCAAAACAAATAAGAGAAAAATATAGGGCGTTAAAACGTGGTAAATTTCTAGAGGCTGAAGAGAGGTTCCAAACATTCCAACCGTTAATAGAGCCTTTGCAAGAATTAAAAAATTTAGCCACAAAAACAGAGAGGCCAGTTCTCCCAATGATTTTAGAAAAGACCCCGTCTAGAATACCAAGAATAACACAGATAACACCACACAAATTAGATTTTGGTCTTTTAGCATCAGACTATTTAGGAAATTACCTTAGTAGAAGTAGTATGACAGACACCACATATGGTATTAGGCGAGAAGGAAATAAATTTTTTATTGGGAATCAGGAAGTTCAAATTGCCAATGATGATGTTACAGTTGGAGAAAAAATTTATAAAGGGACAAAGGGATTGTGGGAATTGTTAACTTTAAAAGAACCCGTAAACTATAGTCAGGCTGATTTGCAAAATTATAAAGAGATTTTGGAAGCTACAAATGCACATTTAAAGGGTTATAAAACAGGTGCGGCGATGTCAAGTAATAAACACACTAAATATCTTAATATAATTAAACCCCTGTTTAAGACTGTTGGTGAAGGTTTAAGGCAGGTAACTGGTAATAAAATAGACTATGTTTATTGGGACGATCCTAATGAGCTTGTAGATAGGTTAAGGCTGCTTTGGTTAAGCCGATTGGCGGGAAATTCTGGAGTGGATAATGAGATAGATTCTATCATAGAAGAATTGAGGGAAAGTGGAATTGTTTATTAAATAAAAATATGATAGATAAATTTTATCGCGTATATAACCCGTATAGTAAACCAGAAGCTAGAAGTTTTAAAGAAACTACTTTAAATCTAAAAGATGATTGTTGGAATGCTTTAAATTATAAAATTAGTAATGTTAAAGGTGGGGAGTTTACTGATGATGTATCGACTTTGGGGCAGACGTTAACCAGGAAAGGTGATGTTTTTGTACAAGGTAATACTAAATATAAGTTTTTAGAATCCAAGAATAATAATTGGAACGCTAATAAACGCAAAATTACTAATGTTAAACGAGGTGAAAGCTCAACCGATGTACCCACATTAGAGCAAACTTTAATAAGAAAAGATGGTGTCTTTGTACAAGACAAAAATAATTATGAATTTTTGGAATCGGAGGGAAATGTTTGGAATGCCAAAAAGCGAAAAATAAGTAATTTGTTGGCTGGTAAAGAAAGCGATGATGTTGTAAACGTCTCTCAAGTACCAAAAATGTATCTAAACTTTTGGGATTTTAATAATAAAAGGCTAGTTCGTGTTAAACCCGCTGTTGATGAGAACGATTGTGTTACAAAACATCAGACTGTGACTTTAGACGGTCTTAAATTTGATGGTAAAAATAAGCAATTAACAAACATTTTACCTGGGACATTGCCAAATGATGTGGCTGTTGTTAAGCAAATATTAACAAAGGGTGAGAAAAGCATAATAAAACAGGGGGATAAATATTATAATGTATTAACATTAGATGGCGGTGTGTGGGATGCAGAGGACAAATTAATAAAGAATATACCTGAAGGCAAAGATAGGAGTGATGTTTGTTTAATGTCGCAGGTTTTGAGGTATGACGATAATAATAAAACTTTTAGACAAGACAATATTAAATTTGATATTTGTTTAAAATCACACGCATTAAGGTTTAACAATAAAACTAATAAATTTATGCAAGACAATAATGAAATCGATTTGATGATGTACAATCCTAAATTGTTGGTTGCAGACCCTACATCTTTAAGCGGATTTAAGACTTTAGATGGAGGGGCATATTTGCCAAAAAACTATGTATATCAAAGAATGAGTGATGGTATGTTAGTTGGTAGCAATGGAGGTGTTTTTGAAACGACAGAGACTGGCAGATACGTTAACATTAAAAATAAAGAATAAAAAATGGAAAAAATTGCTTACGAATTGCATAAGCCCGCGAGAAAGAACTTTGTTAGAAGGTCTTTTAAGGTGTTGGGTATAAACGAAACTGTTCAAATAGATTTAATAGATATGCGGAATTATGCTAGAGAGAATTCTGGGAATAAATATATTTTAACTTTAATAGACACATTTTCTAAAAAAGCTTATGCTGCTCCACTAAAGAATAAAACTGGATTAGTAGTCACAGAAGCTATAAAAACTATTCTCCCAAAGGGAGTTAAAAATATTCAATCTGATAACGGAAAAGAATTTTTTAATGAACATTTTACCAAACTAATTAAAATTCTAAATATTAATCACTACCACACTTACTCTACAACTAAGGCAGCTATTGTGGAAAGGTTCCAGAGAACTTTAAAGAATTGGTTGTATAGAGAGATTAGTGCACAAGGAAGTTACAAGTGGTTGGATTTACTTCCAAAGTTAATAAGGATATATAATAATAAAGTACATAGATCCATAGGCATGAAGCCTAACCAAGTAAGTGCTAAGAACTCTAAAGACGTACACGAAAGGTTAGCATCTAAAGTACAAGTTAAAAAGCCAAAATATAAGGTGGGGGATAGTGTAAGGATATCTAAATATAAACATGTATTTAGTAAAGGATATACCCCTAACTGGACGGGAGAGCTTTTTACAATAGCAGAAGTTAAGAAAACAAAGCCTGTGACTTATATTTTGAAAGATGAGAATGGCAATATAATCAAAGGAGGATTTTATACAGAAGAATTGTTAAAGACTAAATATAAAGACATGTATTTGGTAGAGAAGGTAATTAGGAGGAAGGGTGATTTATTATATGTCAAATGGCTCGGGTTCCCAAGTAGCCAGAACTCGTGGATTTCTGCAAAGGATGTATTAAAATGAATTTTAGGGTCAAAATATGGCAAGAGTCAAAACGGAAATTAGGGTGCAAAAGTCAGTAAATAGTTGGCAGTTTTAATTCAACCGTAATAGTGAATTTGGGAAATGTAAGTGAAATTTATTAAAACACTTGCCTAGGACAATAACATATCCAAATTGCAGACAAATCGGACAGTAAACACCAAAGATAGTTTTTTAGAATTTGAAAATTAATTTTTAAAAATATAGAG
This sequence comes from Allygus modestus, assembly GCA_963675035.1. Taxonomy (NCBI): domain Eukaryota; kingdom Metazoa; phylum Arthropoda; class Insecta; order Hemiptera; family Cicadellidae; genus Allygus; species Allygus modestus. Next base: position 167,565,463 of record OY776113.1, read on the forward strand.
GAGGGATGGGGATGGGGACAATATATTTAATATAGGCAAGGGTATATTTAATATAGGCCAGCAGGCGGGAGCTCTATAGGCGGGATCGGGTGTCGGTCCAAAAACTGATCCCCATAAGAATAACATGGGGAAAAAGCGCCGATTGTGGGGCCTCTTTCTGGTTTCACCACTACTACACAATAACTTCTAAGTTGTTTACATGTGTTGTTTATTTAGTCTGGAGTTATTTTTGAACTCGTGGATTTCTGCAAAGGATGTATTAAAATTAATGCAAATTTTAAAATGGGGGAAAATAAGGCAGGGGCTAAAAAGAAAATTTGTGTAGGGTAGGATCGGGCGTCGGTGCAAAAACTGATCCCCATAAGAATAACATGGGAAAAAAGCGCCGGAAGTGATGCCTCCCCCCTAATTCACCACTACTAAAGATTTCCTTCAAATATTAGTAATAACACATTTCTAAGATAAAAATATGTTCCAGACAACTCTCTTCCCTTGAGAAATCGTTTAAAGTAAAACACGAATTTAAACAAATAAAATTTGGCTTATGGAATTTAAAATCAAAACTAAAGAATCATAAATAGCTGTTTGTAATCAATAAGTGTATTGTCAAAGTAATACTCAAGGAGTTTTAACAGATGAAGTTAAATATATTTGTACTTATTACTTGAGACGAAACCTTTAGATGTACTAGCGATCACCCAGAGGTCGAAATTCGACCAAAACATATTTTACGTGAACCCAAACCGGTACACACGAATAATGGTTGTGTGCGAGAATGCTTTGCCACATCCTGCGTGAGCAGTTAAAGAAAAAAAAAACATTTGAACCAGTTTCATTATTCATTATGCTGAACTTCACGAATAACATCTTCCTCTCTGTCCCTCTCCCCTCCCACTGACCCTATTCCACTCCCTCCCTCACTCCCCAGTTTTATTTGTTTTTAAAGTGAAGTTAAAACGAACAACATAAAAGTGTTACCATTCCAGTAGTCAGTAGTATATTTTATTTTTCATTACTCCTGAACCATTTTTTCTTGCTTTTGTGCTGGAATTTTTAATATATCAGTTGTCAAATATACAGTTCAGTTGATTACTACTTTTTCACATGATTAATATTGAAACTTTGAAGGCCAGTGGGGCGTAGCCCTGAGAGCCAATGTAAATTATAAGGGGTTTCTTCACATCTACACGACAATACCGTTCTAACGGTATACGGGAATTTCTCCTACGATGCACAAACGCTGAGAAAAAGGAGGGACAGTTTTATGCTTCCCTATTTATATTAATATAACTAGCAAATCCAACTGCTTGAATTCGAGCAGTTTAAATGATGATGCCATTCCAGAAGTGGGCTTAAAACAGCTGGTCTTGCTTATTTACTGTCTTTTGATACCTTCATCAGCTGTAAAATGCTCAATTTCAATGATTACTGTTTTTCCATCAGATCAAGTTTTAGATCAAGTATTTAGTTTTCTCCTGCATTTTAAAATTGCTGTCCAAACTAAATTAAATGGAACGCGAATATGAATATGTGAAGATATGAAACTTACAGATATCAGAATATATTAAATCAAATATCTCTATACAGCACTTTGATTTTTATGTATTAAGGTTGTAAGTGTTGTAGGTTTTAGGGAGTTCAGTGCGCCATAGTATACAACTTTTTTTACAATTGATAATCCATTGAAGTACAATAGATAAAACAAAAAATGTTATCCTTTTTTAAATGCTACAATACAAAACAATTGCACGGTTAAAAATTGCCTATTTAATTTTTTGCAAATCTGAAAAATCTGTCAAGGTTACTGGGCCCACCTTAATTTTTAATTGAGCTATTAACCAATTATGACATCGATGAAGAGTTCTACTTTAGTAATAAGACCAGGGTTTTGACAGTTTCCTTCCAAAATGTTAATAAATTCCACTGGCAATACCACTGGCATACATACACAAAGACATCGTAGACGGTGTCAAAGACACTGGGAGCCGCTTGAAAGAGTAATTTTGCGGGTCCCTGCTACACTCGATTTCCCTTCGTTAACAATGGAGTTTTACAATGAGGACATTTTACTCCCAGGGTAGACCGGAGCCTTAAGCCTGGAAACGGAAGCACTTGAATAGCTCGGAGGGCTGGACCTAGCTCTTTAAAATCTGGGAAACTCTCATTTTCATTTATACGCTATAAGTATTTCACTCTAAATTATCTTTGTTTTAAATGTCCAACCTGACCGATAGAGTTTCCGTATACAGTTGTTATATGTTTATGGAAATAATAATAATAAGAGCAACGCTAAAGTGGACACCCAACGATCTCAGAATTGCTCGAAAAGGTTTCCTTTAGAGATTCAAGAAAGTCTAACGTTATGATCATTTTTATATCATAGGCTATTTTTTTAATTTGTTTATAAATATTTAAGGCTACATTTATATTTAGAGTACAAATCTTGACGCTTGTCCATGCACTGTTGTTGCGTTTCAAGAAAATAAAGAATCATGAATCTTGGAGTAGCTAGTAAATTTGGTATGATCTCAAAAAGTTATTTAAACGTTCAAAATTTAGAATATGGAATTGTGAAACATGGCATGAAAGCTTATATTTTAATTACACACTTGAAAAAAAATTACACAGAAAAACTTTCTTGGGGAGCTTTAGACGAGTGTAAATGTAAATAAATTACCCCGTCGCAGCAAACCTGCATACTAAACTAATTTCTAATGCATATATACAGAGTGTCCCGGAACTCTCAGGAACATTTTATAAATAATTGTTCCTTAGGTCGAGACAAACATATTTCACGATATAAACATGGGTCTCCGGTGACTGGTTTTCCGTCTGTCGGTCTGTATGTGTTTTTACTTAATACGGTATATCTTACGAACATCTACAGATATTGACTTCAAACTTGGTACATGTATTACATCTAATAAGACTCATTTTGGTATGAAATATAAAGTTTCTACTTTGTACCATTTCAAAATGGCGGCCATTTTTTTTTTTTCAAATCTAAATATTAAAACCCGTAAAATTTATAAAAAACTTTAAGAATCAAATAAGTTGTGGAATTTTCTCTTAAAAGTAATTATATGAAGATATGAACTGTAGGGAAGTCAATAACTGAGTTGTTCACATTTTTATAAGATAAAACATGATGTTTCAGCCCAAAAATTACAAAAAATCATGTTTCAAGTTATACAACACAACAAGATAGTTATTTATTATTCTATAGTTAATATCTTCATATTATTAGGGGGCCTACTTTTAAGACAAAATGCCACAACTTTTTGATTATTACAGTGTTTTCATAAATTTTACCGGTTTTAAAATATTTAGCTTTGAAAATTAAAAATGGCCGCCATTTTGAAATGGTGCAAAGTAGAAACTTGATATTTCATACCAAAATGTGTCTTATTAAATTTAATACAAGTTTGAAGGCGATATCTTTAGATTTTCGTAAGTTATAACCTATTAAGTAAAAAACACATACAGACCGACAGAGGGAAAACTCGTCACCGGAGACCCATGTTTATATTGTGAAATATGTTTGTCTCGACCTAAGGAACAATTTTTATGAAATGTTCCAGAGAGTTCCGGGACACTCTGTATATAGTGCCTCACTACCACATAAAGCCCCTTACCAAGTTCCATTCAAATGCATGAATAAATAAGCGATGTACACCATTTTAGCGAATTTGCCCCTATTTTGTACAAATTTGGTACAAATGTGTAAAGTACTATTTATTTATTTAAACGAGTTCGAAAACCAGACGAATCGCACCATCCGAAGGGGGGTTTTAGGGGGGTTTGTTACCCCCAAAATGGGTTTTTTGGGGTATCCACAGGTAATTTTGATTTAAATCAAATTTTGAGTTTCACTTTTAAATTCAGCATAAAAAAATCGAACAATTTTTTATTTTGATCATTGCTCTACGTCAATTGGTTACTGAGATATTGAAATTGCTAAACACAGTACGTTGTCTAATGTTATTCTTATGGAGAAAAATACAAATGTTATATCTGGCTTATTTACGAACATAAACTGACAAAATTTGGTATATGGCTTCATCTGGTTGTGGTTTATTGTTGTTTGCCTAAAAAAAATTTCCCTATGGTTTCCGTAGCAGCAAACCTAGGTACTCGGTCCCCATGTTATTTAATAAAATGTGTGAATAATTCAAATGTTATATATCGCATATTTATAAATGTATTTGGATGAAACTTGGTATGTGATTTCACTTAGATGAGTTCTATTGATATTTGCATAAAAACCCATTATTTTGTGTCTTGTTGCAGTAAACCTGCGTACTCATCCCCAATTCTTATGGAGAATAATTAATATTTTAAATATCGCTTGTTTGTGAATACATTTTTTATGAATCCTGTTAAATGGCTTAATGTGTTATGTTATTTATTCATTTGAAATTCGCTGAGAATGCAGGTTTGCTGCGACGGGGGTAATATTATTTTCCATAAGAAAAACATTAGGGCTGAGCACTCAGAGTTTCTGTTACGGGAACTAACAACAAAAATTGATTTCTTGATCAAATTTGAATATACCCCTAGTAGATGAAGCCACATACCAAGTTTCATCAATTTACATACATTCATAAATAAACGAGATATGAAATGTTATTAATTTTCCATAATAGTAAAATTGGCCGGCATACTGTGTTTAGCACTTTGAATGTCTCTGAAACGGTTGAACGTACAACAACAATTTAAATACCATAATTATTATTGTTCAGAGCTGAAGTTATTGGTAAAAACAAAAGTGAGGTTCTCAATAAAATTAACTAATCACAAGCTAAAACCCTTTTCTCCATAATATTAACATGGTAAATTTTATGACTACTTTTTTTGGATTTGTTCTGCAACCACCTATCCTAGGTTAATGATTAAAGACACTAGATTTATTTGATTTTTAAGCTCTATTAAATTGTTAAAACCAAAATATAATGTTTTCAAAATCAGTCAGCAGTTTTAATACGAATCCAAAATGCGTTCTATATGTTTCGGCTTTACGCCATTTTCAAACACCACGACACGAAACAAAAATCCGCTTGCATTGCTTCGTTAAATTGTATTCTAAAATTCATACAAAACACATAGTTCACGTAAAACTGAAATTCCACAGTTAAGCGACCTATAACGGTCACAAGCATGAAAATACTGACAGCAGTTTCGGGGCTAAAGGAATGGAGTTTAATTAAATTAACTGTGAAAAACCTAAAAACCTTTTTCGATAAAAGTAACATGGGAAATTCTATCAATACGTTTTTATTGAATTTCCTTTGGAAAGTGAACTATTAGCATGACCCGCACGGTGAAACTTAAGCCAGGGACCACCATAGAAGTTCCTAACGTGACCCCCTGAACACGTTTTGGGGGGGTCGTTCAAAATTTTATATATATGTACATATATATATATATATACATATATATATATATATATGTACATATATATATATACATATATATATATAGACATATATATATATATATATATATATGTGTGTGTATGCACTCTAGCAGTTACATTTTTGTCCGATTTACTTCAAATTTGGTAGGGACGTTCCTTTCGATAATCAGTTGGACAAGTTCGTTGGGCAAAACAATCGGAAAATTCTAAACCCTTTTTTGGGGATTAATCTTTCAAATTTCGAGATTTTGGGCCCAAAAAGAGTTATAAAAGCCCCGGATGTGAAATTAACGAATTTAAAAAGATGGGAATTAGTGTAGCGAAACTGTTAAGCCCTCTCTCGTCATTATAGCATATATATTTACCGAGTTATTAAGGAAAATGTGTATTGACCAAACACAGTACGTTGTATTATGTATACATGTATATATATCCTTAGGCACGATAACTCTCGTTAAAATGGTCCGATCTTGATGAAATTTGGTATAAACGTGTAAGGTAGCATCTATTTTCATGATTTCGAGAACCAGACAGGTCGCTCTACTTTAAGGGGGGTTTTGAGGGGATTTTGTACCCCAAAACTGGGTTTTTTGAACTTTTTACAGATAATTCTTTTTAAACCCAAATTTTGGTTTACACCATTAAATTTAGCTTAAACAAAATTTGGTATTTTGATCATTGCTCTACGTCAATTGGTTACCGAGATATTGAGAGTGCTAAACACAGGACGTTGTCCAATGTTAATCTTATGCAGAATAAGTAAAATTTGTATATCTTGCTTATTAATGAACATATATTAATTAAACTTGGTATATGGCTTTATATGGTTAGGTTTTAATACTACTTGCATATAAAACTCATTTTTTGTGGTCCCCATGGCAGCAAACCTGCGTACTCAGCAGCTATAATGTTTTTCTTATGGAGAATAATAAACATGTGATATCTTGCTTGTTTATAAACATAAATTGATAAAACTTGGTATGTTGCTTCATTTGGAGGTGATCCATTGGTGCAGCAAACCTGCATACTCAGTCCTAATGTTTTTCTTATGGGGAATAAATAAAATGTCATATCTCGCTTATTTATTAATATGCTTTGATTAAAGTTGGTAAGTGCCTTCATGACTTAGTGAAGTACCATTTGAAATCCACTGAATATGTAGGTTTGCTGCAACGGGGGTATTTTTAAATTATCACGGAAGATATAACGGACATTCATATAAATTTGAACACATTCACATTCATTAGTCACGAATAAAGTAAAGAGAGACAACAATTGAATGATAAAAAATAAATTAATATGTAAAGAAAAACGTCAGTCAACCTTTAATCCTAACTAACTGGAACTCAGTAATCACTTTAACTGGGAGTAATTAATTGCGAACGTTTAATTCGTTTTAATAAAACCAATTGATGGACTGGAATCTTTTTTATTTATACAAAATATATCATAATGAAAACATTTGCTATGAAAACCTAACTATTTATTAGGAGCCGTGTTGGTGTCAAATATCTGGCAATTTGAACATGTTAAAAAACGATTTGTCACCTGTAAGCAACAGGTATTAATAAATAATATTGTTTAAGTTTATTTATATAAAGTGTCATAAGTTCAGCAAAATAAAAATAAATTTGTAATGATAATTTGTATTTTACTAAACTAATAATAATATTATGTTCTAATATTATTACATATAATGTATTAATGAAATACATACCTTGACTAATACATTGATTGTATTGTGTTTTGACTAATACTACATAATATGTTGTATTTCAACATAACAATTAAATTAATTAGTAAAATTTAAAAAGTTTCAGAATTTCTATTCAAATAACAACGGAAACAACGTAACATTACTATCCCATTACACTTAATAAAAGTAAACTGTTTACCTTTATTATTTTAGTGAAGTGCGTACATTTTAAAAAACCTCGATAAGTATGATAATAAAATATTTTTCCTTGTGATAAAAACAGGCATTCACATTATGGCGAAATTCAACAACATATGTTTATCTGTATTCAAGGAAACACTCATATTAGCAAAACATTACCAATATAGAATTTGCACTAAGATGCACGCTTAAAAATTGGCATGATTCAGGGAATTAAAAGTAAATTTTTCACTTCGTAATACGATACAAAAACTTTTGGGGAATTAATCTCCTAACTTTGTAGATAAATTGCAACCTGATGTTTTTGTATACCTTTAATACAGTACTTCACAAATGTTGGGACCGACGATGAAATAGAATCAAAATAACGTTTTGTAATGATGAAGCTAATTAGTAAATTATAATTTTTGGAGCGTTCTAAAAGTCACCTTTAAAACAGTTAAAACCGGTGGTTTACTGCTGATGTGAAATTCACTAAAGAATGGAAGCGAGAACTTGTTTTCAAACTAGTTACTTCCGCTAAAGTAAGTTCCGTTAGCTCGAGTTCAATTACTGATAAAAGTCCACTAGAGTCCACGGGTTTGTGAAGTACAAGGAAATTGTTTATTCATAATAAAGCTAAGCATTGTAGACACCCTTATGACCTTTGGATCAACACAATTTCTGTACATTGTCTAAAAGATACAGTAACATACACAACTAATAGATTCCTTAATTTTTAAATATGTGTAATTAGCCATTCCGTTTATTACTTTCAGGAAAACGAAATTTCTTAACCCTTTACGTGATAAAGGTTAGAAGTTTAACTCCCACCAAACCTCCAAATAGACTTTGTAAATGATAATCGTCAAAATCAATTTCATTCTAAAATCTATAGTACCAATCGACCGTTTACATGAACCTTTTGAAAATTGAGACCTAGCAGGTGAATTAAAACCATGGGTCAATGGTTTTATGATAATTACATACGGCTGAAAATCGCAGTAGCGTAGTGTTGTAATTCAGCTACTGTACTTGGAGGCGAGATTTATTGGATAACTTAAGCCGAGGAGGTCAGTCGTAAGTCTTCTCATTGACATCTGGCGTTCGCTTCTAGTCCTCATAGTATGTCTCATCTCAGATAGGTCTGGGGTGTTACAACGTGTCATAAGCGGCATAAAAGATGCCTAGTACCTCAACAAACCATGCCTAAATATAGGCAGGTGTGTGGTTAGGATTTCACAAGGAGCTGTATGACTGTCACATGATTTCATATTCCCACAAAATATCAATGTCCTTGGCTGAACACAACCTCACACGATCAGTGTCAGTGTAGCTGAACACAATCTCTCACGATCAGTGTCAGTGTAGCTGAACACAATCTCACACGATCAATAACCCTGAGTGAACACAATCTCTCAAGATCAGTGTCAGTGTAGCTGAACACAATCTCACACGATCAATATCCCTGAGTGAACACAATCTCACACGATCAGTGTCAGTGTAGCTGAACACAATCTCATACGATCAATATCCCTGAGAGAACACAATCTCTCCCGATCAGTGTCAGTGTAGCTGAACACAATCTCACACGATCAGTGTCAGTGTAGCTGAACACAATCTCACACGATCAATATCCCTGAGAGAACACAATCTCTCCCGATCAGTGTCAGTGTAGCTGAACACAATCTCACACGATCAATATCCCTGAGAGAACACAATCTCTCCCGATCAGTGTCAGTGTAGCTGAACACAATCTCACACGATCAATGTCAGTGTAGCTGAACACAATCTCACACGATCAATATCCCTGAGTGAACACAATATCACACGATCAGTGTCAGTGTAGCTGAACACAATCTCACACGATCAATATCCCTGAGTGAACACAATCTCACACGATCAATATCCCTGAGAGAACACAATCTCTCCCGATCAGCGTCAGTGTAGCTGAACACAATCTCTCACGATCAGTGTCAGTGTAGCTGAACACAATCTCACACGATCAATATCCCTGAGTGAACACAATCTCACACGATCAGTGTCAGTGTAGCTGAACACAATCTCACACGATCAATATCCCTGAGTGAACACAAGTAGTGGGATTTTGCGGCTTTTGGCTCACTTGATTGACAGCTTCCGGTCACGTGACTTTGATGACGTAGGAATGACGTAGTTGGCGACGTAGTTGGCGACGTATTAGTGACGTCGTGGATGTTTGGAGTAGGTCAAGGTCGTCTGAAGTAGTTTTAAAAAAAAACTATCTTGCACAAGTTTTGATTCGATGGTTTCAAACTATCAAAATTATTTGTTGCTAAACGTTTTACCCAAAGTATGGCATGTGGGTAGTCTGCTGACGCGTCTCAACAAGACGAAGAAGTTGGTGCATTCATAATTCAGATCCGACTAAGGGTATAGCAGTAATAGCGAAAAAACAATATTTTGAAGGTTTTCCGCTATTGCTCCTAATTCCCTCGTCGGATCTAAATTCTGAATGCACCATCTTGTTCGTATTGTTGAGCCGCGCCAGCAGAGTACTCACATGCCATACTTTGGGTAAAAAGTTTAGCATCAAATAATTTGGATATTTTGAAACTATCGAATCAAACTCGTGCAAGATAGATATATTTATGGAATGAAAACAATCAAATGAAACCTGTGCAAGATTTCTAACTTTTATTTTTATTTCTTTATTTACATTAATGTACACATAGGCAATGATTGTCAGAGAACCGTCGATCCTGCGGTGGCCGTTGCTTCTGTAGATGGGTAGGGTTCACATTCTCCACAATAATACTTCATTCTAGGCGCGGGTGGAAGTGATGTTGGTTGCCACGATGAAGTCTCCGATTCCGTAGAGCTGCCGACATTGAACGAGGCGAGAGGTTCATACTCTTCAAAATTATATCTATTCAGCTGTGTCGGTGGAAGTGTAGTTGCGGATGTTCTCCAGTGTTCTTGAGCTAAAGTGTTTGTTGCAAAAATATCCAATGTTACTTTGTAGCCGTTTACAATCAAAACTTTTAAGTCATCGGAAAGAAGTTGCAAATCATGAACTGTAGAAAGATGAACAGTATTGTAGTGGACACATTTAATTTTGAGAGCCATGATGTTACCTCGTGTACGGCTACTCGTGTAGTGAGCTTCCCACCTCCTCGCCTTCGTTTTATACGCACCCCCCTCCATTTTTTTCACATCTACGATATGAATATTTTCATCACGTAACCTATTGGAATTCTGCATATAATGCAATGGTTATACATCAGTCCACAATCAGCGCATGTACAACAGTGTCTACAAGGTAAAAATAGTAAATTTTTCTCAGAGGACAAACATACTACACATTCGTTTCCTTCGCTCTTATTTTCTTCTGCTGGTGTTTTAACAGGATGAGGTTTATAAACTCTCCGATGGTTTTGTACAAACTCTCTACCTTTTTGAACTAACAGATAAGCACACTTGTCAAACCATCGTGCATGTTCTTCCCATGGGTTATCTGTCGCTTGCCAATCCTGCAATCCTCCTCCGCAATTGTAACAAACGGTCTTATCATCTTGCCCCATGTAAAAGAAACCAGCATCTGCAAACTCCATTCTAGACTTGTATAGAAACGAGTCTTTTAATGCTGCATCAAACGTATCCAATCTCGATTGTAACTGTGCATATTTAGGAAATCTCATTCTCCTTTTTACTACCATATGTTCCATTTTTGTAGGTTGTCCCAAGGCAAATGTCGGAGGTATACTGACACGGCGTAAGCGTGTAGGGCAGGTACCTACCCTTCCCCCTCCATAATGTTCCCCCCACCAACTCATTGTCAGTCTGTATGAAAGTGATAATCCTTTAACCAATACAGCGCATTTTATAAGTTCTAAATCTAGGTCAAGGTCACCAAAGAATGTTTTTAAAAAAGATAAAATATCAGTACTTGGAGTTAATACTGATATTTTATCTTTTTTTTTTTTTTTTTTTTGTCATCCGTTTGAATTTAAAAAAAACAAACACAGCATTATATAAACTAATATACTGCTGTGTTGTTGTGTTTTTATTTCTTTTTTATAGTTTTCTTTTTAATTTTCTTTATTAAACAAACATCTTACAATACAATAAGCTTAAGTCTAACATTGATGACTAGAAATACAAACAGAGAAATACAAATAGAGACATTATGTACAATGATGCGTGATGTGCAGAGTGAGTTCCGTCGAGTTGTTGCCACTTACGCCGTGTGATATCAAATACAACGTCCCCGGTTGAATATCTCGCAAGTCTTCATTTTGTAGCAGTTGAACAAATCGTTTTGGAAGAAATACTTGAAACTTCGGCTCATCTCCTGGAGTCATAGGTCCTTCGCACAATGATACTAGAATTGCTTCTCCATGTGTGGTTTCCACTTTCTTGATGCTATGAATAATGTAGTGTTTTTGTTCTTTTAGTTCTGAACATTTTTTAGTTAGCAGAAGGTTGGATTTTGAGTGAGTGTTGAATTGATCAACCAGTGTTTGTAGAAATTGTTGTGATGCCATCTTCGACAGTGGTGGTGATGTCTTCTGTGATGTTGCCTCTTCGGAGTCTCGAATAATACTCGTGCTGGAGCGGTGTTGTCTCCTCGTATTTATAGGCCCCGCTACCCCCACCACATTTCTGTTCTCCGCTACCTCCACCACATTCCTGCGTTTGTTTCAAGTAAGCAGCCAAACGATATGCGGTGTACAATGCACAGTTTGTTTGACCGTGTTTAAGATCTTTTGCAGCGACACAAATATTACCGAGATTAATTTTGAAGTCCTTACTGATAGTTATATCGAAAACATCACCGTGCGTGTACTTTTGTATCCAGTTCTTTTTTTCTAATCCTCTTGTGTATATATGCGAATATTGTTTGCAAAAGTTAAACATAATACTGTGCAGATTACTGTAGCTTATAAATCATTCATACCAATGTATGTGATGAAAGTATTTTGTTATCCATTTGTTAGTACTTTTAGTTTTAGCGTTAAGTTTGTTAAAAGAAAAAGGAGCTTCAAACGTGAATGGGTAGGCTACAAATGTAAGCAAGTCTAAAATTACTAATTCCTTGATAATAAACCTATCATCATTATTTCGAAATGCTTGAAATTCTATTACGCAAGGCTTTACATCCACTTCTTCATCTCCTCCGCTCATCATGGCACATGACGATCAACTAAACTGTTTTCCACACCACGGTAGGTTAAATACCAGGCCGTACAGTTGCAGGCGCGTTGGTGTATATTTAACGTGGGCACCGTCCCCAATAGGCCTACCCCACGTATGTTCTTCTTTATTAAGTTAAACTTTAGTCTTTTTTAACTTCTTCTTCTTCTTCTTCTTGTGTTTCGTTTTCTTCTTCTTGATTTTTTGTTTCTTCTTCCTGTGTTGTTTCTTCTGTAGCCTCTGTAGCGATTTCTACAAGTGGTTCAAAATCCTTTAACTTTCTCCACATGCAAACTTCATGAGGTATTCTATTAAAAATAGATGTATCCACAGGTCCGTACACGATGGTGCTATCAGGTTGTTTTTCCAAAGTATCGTGCAAATATTCTTTAATAATAGCGCTTGCAAATACCAACTGTCTCATGTACCTTGTAATAGGTTCTGTTGCGTAGTTTAAAACGTAGAATTCTTCACGTGACAGTAGAATCTTATTTTCATGTTGAGTCAAGTCTCTAATTCGCACTTGTAGTTGTCCGCGATGTTTAACAATATCTATTTCATTGTCGCAATCCAAAAGTCGAATATGTGTTTTCCTTCCACACAAACTGTTAGTTAAATAACATTCTATTAAATGTACATGTTTCAAAAATGACTCCCAAGCATTTTGCGAAAATAAAACCTTTTTTCTTCCATGGTGTAGTATTACTGTAGGGGAATAATCCAATGATTTCATCAATCCAACTGATACACTTTTACTGATGCATGCTGAGATGGGGTAAAAGATTCGCAAAAAAACTTCAGTTAAAATGTGAGGAGGAATATTTTCTTCAACTTTCTTCTTCCTCTTTGATACTACCTTTGATGGATCTGCATTACTTTCCTCCTCTCTATCTCTTTTACCAAACTTTAAAAATGCAGTTATTTCCTTAATGATTTCTGCTTCGGTATTATCATGTTCCAATAACGGTGCTACCTCTGCATTACCTTGTAAAACAGATGGAGAACTCATTTTGTAGAAGACGTTACCCATGCGACGATAGGCGATCAACTGAAGACCCGCATTGTTGCTCCGCTATTTATAGGTTAGCGACAGTGGCGGTGCCGGTGGTGGTACAACGTTTTACAATACTGTCTTTACAATACCGGTCAACGGTGTGTATGTAACAATTTTATCGTGCAAAATTAAACAATACGCAGATGTATTTGCAGGTACGTTTTCTTGAAATTCCATTTCTATTTTTATATCAACACTAGACGATTTTACAGATTCATTTTGTTTGGAACAATCAATTACAACAATCGGAGCTTTCGATTCAAACTGTACGGGAGATAGTAGAGGTGTATTTGTTTTGCCGTAATATGAATTTTGGAACCTAGCGTACATATCGTATAAAACACTGTACCTTTTTTTATCAAAAGAAATATTAAAGTTGTCGTAGGGAAAGAATTGTGAATTCAGGAACACTTTACAGTTTGTTAATTTACAATGGTCAAATTCACCAGCATTTTCAGTTATTATACTTTTCTTCTTCGTTTGTAATCCAAATATTACATATCTCGCTTTTTCCAAATGAGTAGAAGTTTTTACAGTCCATGTATGCCGTTGTGTTGTAGGTAAAACGGGGTATTCATGAAACTCCCAGCTTCTGAATGGTATTACAATGTCTCGATCGGATTTTAACTTTCTTAATAATGTAATCCTGTGTTCATCATTTAGTCGCACATGTGGTACTCTCCAAACAATCTTGTCTAATGTTAATTTCCAGTCTAAATTGGCATCAGTTGTTCCAGTAGCTGCTTTAATAATATCATTATCGTTTGATGATCTTAATAAAACTAGTTCTTGTTTTACATTTATTATTATTCTTCTGTAATCTTCAGCAAATCCTAGGAGTAATCTTAAAGGTACGTAGAAATCAAAGTTTCCCGAAGAGTCAGGAGCGATTGTACTTTTGTCAGGTGCAACCCATCCTGCAACAGCTAACAGATTCTTCTCATTTGGTGTTAAAGATGCTAATCCTTTCAATGTACTGGAAATTCCAACCTTTTTTGTTGAATCGACTGTAACTCCTGAAATTTCATATCTAATCTCGTCAAACAAAAATGCCATAGGATTATTTATGAACGGAACAGTGGTTCCAGCAGTACGATCAGTTTTTGTTACTTTTCCTTCAATATATAAATAACTTTCGCATGGAAGAGTATAAATGTCTTGTTGTTGTATAGGAATCCTAATTTCATCGTTATTGTTTAATTTGGACGAAGCGTAAGGGTTGTGCGTGTGATATTCCTTTTCCCATAAGGTCTCGTCGAATGTTGGACCCTGCGCTATATCCAGTATATCCATTGTTAATGACCTTTATTCCAATTTCTTCTAGAAAACGAATGTTGTCACTTGTTAATCCTTCTACAGCTGATGAGCTACTGACCTCTTTGCTGGTTGGCTCTCTCTTTTTAAATGATAACCCCATTGTCTAAGCGGATGATTTTATATGTATTCTTACAGTAATAGCTTCTCCTCTAAAGTCAATAAGGTTTCCGTCTTGATCCACTATGTTCAGCACGATGTCTGAAATGAAACTGGTGTTTAACGGTAGGTACACAAGGTTTTGAGGCTTTTCTACTATCTTGAAACCCGGTGCAACTGATGGGTAGAATGTGTGTAATATATGACGATTTTCTCCATCTCTGTAGGATCCTTGTATAATGTTACATGTAATGTCTATGCTATTAACTTTGATGATCGTCACAGTTTTATTCCCAGAATGAGTTTTATTAGGTTCTAATACTTTTGTTTCCTTAGAAAACCCCAATAAACTACCAATTGAATGTTCTTGACTAAAATCAATATAATACTTAGAAGTAATTTCGGCTTTCATTGTATTGTTATTGCCTTTTATCGTTATATTTTCTTTTCCCATATGTTTTTGTATAACTTCATTTATATTATCAATTTCATAAGCTCCTGTTGGTAAACTGAATTCTTCCAAAGCTGAATACTTTCCTTTATCATCTTTTGTCTTGTAATAATGTATTTTGTTATTAATTCCTTCACTAACGTTTGGAATAGAGTTATATGTTGTTAAATCCAATAATGCGGCTTCCCATAGTCTTCCTTTTTGCAAACGTAGCGCTGGAAACAGAATACTGCGCAAAGTACATGAGTTACCGGTTAATGACACTGTATACGAGGACATCTTAAAGTTGACTAACACTCTTAGCTAAAAAGTCTAAACATAAATGACCGCAAATGGATGTATCATCAGGTTGTTTTCTTGTATGATTGTAAAAAACATTTTCTGCCGCACGAAAGTATCGTTGAAGTTCTTTCGGTGGTGGAAGGTCTCCAAAACTGTCGAAATAATAAATGGTTTTACCAAGTTTCTTGAAACACACCCAATGAGTGCCTAATCCTTCACTATTATCCAAATTTACAATACCAGTCTCATTTTTCCACATTTTAACCGGTAATTCATCTTTCATAAATACTCCTCTAAAAAATGGGATTTTCAAACAAGAAGCATATGTAATCAGTTCTTCGTTGGTTAATTCTTTGTTTTTAATTATTAATTGCTCTTTCTTATTTAATACACACGATACGGTCTTAGGTATAATCCTCCTCCCTTTTTTATCATTGACCATATTGTTGGTTTCTTTTTAGCTTTACCACTGGTAGATCGACGTTTTCTTCTGATATTACCTCCTTGTTTCTTAGCGGGTTTTTTCCCACGCCTTCTTCTCTTTCCTCCTCCAAACGTAGTTTTTGCTTTCATTGCTGCTGTTACTGCTAAAGACGCTGCTTTTTCACCAATACTCGCGTCACTAGATTTTACTCTTTGCCAAGCTTTCTCAGCAAGTGCTCTATCTGCTATTGATCTATTTTTAGTATCACCAAATTTGGAATACGCTATATCGTGCTGTTTACAAGCCTGATCGAGCTTATTTATTCCAGGATCTCCTCTAGCAAGACGTTTCTCTAATTTGGTTCCAGGACCACAATATTGATATCCTCCAGGTAAATGTAATTCCACAGGCAATAAATCAATCGCCTTGTTAACTATAGCTCCAACCGGTTTACTTAATAGAGAAAATGCTGTTGATGCTATTCCCCTTCCTCTCTGTAATCTCTCTCGATTATGACTGATGCGTTTAACCCTCGACATGACTATTTATAGCAAAACCTACAATCAGTAGGTGCACTCTATAAATGTTTTACAATGAATGTAATATCAGTTTTGGTTTCTTGTATTATATACTGTTTAAAATCCATTTATTATATAGAAATGGATTTATTAATTAAATGTAGACATATTAAATAGAAGTAGTAAAAATTGAAATAAGGTGTAATTGAAGATGTTCCAGATGTTTCTCCGCTGGTGATGGTATTGTTGTCTTCGGTAAAATGAATAAACTTTAAATAGTTGTCATATTTCCTTAGACACTTGCCACTAAATCGTTGGTAATTGAATAACACATCCCAGTCTAGTTTATCTTTAAAATTGTCAATGTAATTCTCAGAGAGATTTTGATATTTACTTATTACTTCCCAACAGTTATTAAAATTTGATGTCATCTCTACGAGGAAGTCTTCCGAAAACTGTTGTCTTTGTAAAATATGGATCCAGTTAACTCTGTGAAAATAAATTCTTAACATAGTCATTGTGAAGAGGTAATGTATGGAAAGTTGTTCCCAATCCATATATCTATCAAACCGTTGAACAAAACCATCTGTCAACACTCCTTGGGGAAATCTCGGCTCTTGAGATATTAAACTCCACGCAGTAATATTGGATTCCATCATCCTCTCTGTATCGTCTCTCGAATATGACTGAAGCTTTATCCCTTATCATGAGGGTATTTTAAATTCTTTTTTCTCTTATGTAATCTTCATTGTTTTCTGTTGGTTCATTAATCACATTCACTTTATCCTCCTTTCCTAATGTCTTGACTTTAGAAGGCTCAGACGGTTTATCTCGTTGATTAGGTTTCTCTGGATTGTGTATATTTTTCCAGTCTAAATAATTGTGACTGTCAACATCTGAAGCTGCATCTCTTCCTGAAGCCCGATGGATATAATGGAATAGAGCTGCACCAAACCTTTCCAAATGTTTTTTCATATTCCGTAGTCCATTTCTTGTGTACAATATCAAACATTTTCTTATTTACAGCGTCTCCATCCTGCTCACAATCACCTACATTTGATAATTTTAATTTTTTTACATCATAGCTTGTGTCAATTTCATTCCTTTTGTAAATCGTTACTAATTTTAGAGTAGCTAAATTTACTGCTTCACCATCATAAACGGGATATTGTATATTGCTTAACCTTTTACCGGAAAACCCCCAATGATCTTCGTGTACAGTTGGGGTTCTTTTTTCCATGTACTGTACCGTAACCGCATCAGAAGACATAAGCGGATCACCAACATTTTGAATTACTTTTCCTTCAAAATTATAGTTGCCGTCAGGTGTTAACGGAAACCCAGCTCTTTTTTCACTATATCCAGATTTTACTCCAAACTCGGAGTACCGTCCAAACTTGTCCACACTCATGATGTAACTGAATCGCTATCGTTTAGGTTCTTATTATATATGTACGTCTACTGAACAATTATTCCTTGTTTTCGCAGTTCATCAACCAAAGCTACCCATTCGTTTTCTAAACCAGTGTGCCCGGCTTCCATAGCTTCATGTAATAACCTCATTCGATCAACTAACTTATTTATATCGTTGTAATATATTATATTAGTTTTATACAAATTGTTCAATAATCCCCTTCCAGATGTGGTAGGATCAGTTGTTTTTCTCTTTTTATGCAAAACATTTAATTCAGCAGAAGATAAAGCTCTTCTTTTAATTTGAGCTTTTTTTGATTTCGAGGGAAAAAGACTAGATATAATACTTGTATATTTTATTGACCGATTTCTATGAATAGGTAGGTCTTTGGAATACTTCTTTCTATGTGCATTTGTATACTCTAATATATTTTTAAACAATTGTAAATCTCTTTTAGTATATTTACCAGGATTATTTTTAAAGATGAGTTCAAACAAACCTTTAGTACCTTTATATTTCTTATCTCCAATAACTATATCATCATTTTCGCTTATATCTAACTTGCTATCTCCAATCATTAATCCTTTATCCTCTATTCTAGCTCCATAGGTATGATAATTTCGATTAGCATGTGCGGCGTGTAACATTTTTAACGTATATGTTCTTCCAAGTGTTCCTTTAAACATAATATCAGTGCCTAATTTGCTTAAGTTGGATGGGTTAATATCCTCTTCTTCTGCTCTTGTATCTTCTACACTTGTATCTTCTGTACTTGTATCTTCTGCAATGTCCTTTTCCTTTAAATCCTCTATATCTCCGCTTTCTTCATACTCGTCGCTTTCTTCAGATGTTTGTAACTGACCAAAACTTTCATCATTCTGAAATTCTTCTTCATATTTGGAAATTGGTAGCATTTTGTCTCCTTCGAAGCGAATTAAAGGTTTTTCCATATTTTGTGCTAATCGCTTTAAAGGTTCAGTAACAGGTTTGAATGTTGTTTCTAAAAATTGCTCTCTTTCATTTATACCTGATTTTAAAGCTCGGTTTTTTTGTCTAATAGAATCACTAAGTGATTTTATTTCCTTTAATAGCTTTTCCTGGTTAACCATCTTCACACCTTGACGACTTGTACAGTAATACCGCTAATCAGTGTATTAAAACGAATTTATCAAAACCTATTCTATAACGACCATCTTTTATAGCTTGATCTTTCATAATAACCAAAAATCCATACTTTTCCGCCCATGCTTTTCCACAAAGCTCTTTAAACTTTTCAAATGGCATATCCGCATTCACATGATCGTTATATATATGTTTTAGGTTAGTATCATCTTGTTTGAATACAATTAGAATATTTGCATTATCTCTGATAAGTTGTTTTGGGATTTTGCTATAAGTTTGTCCTATATATATGCTGTCGATGTTATTATGTCTTCCCATGGCAAAGTAGTTTCTAATAGTATCCTGATTTTCACAAGATACATCGTCAAATATAAATACAGAATACGGTTTCGCTTCGTTTGGTTGCATAATACTATCACTAGCGTTAAATTTGTAAAAATTAACATCAGACACATCAGATAGGATTTTATCCAGCAATTGATACTTTGGTTGTTGTAGAGACTTTGAAAAAATATATAGGTTATTAAACCTTAATCCCTGCGGATTAGTGATCAAATTAAAGACAACATTGGTCTTTCCACAGTTTGAGGGGCCACTTACTATACATCGAACAGTGTTTGGAAGTAAACTACCGTGTTTACCATTGTTGATTTTAACGTTATCCACAGTTAAATCATCTATGTTATTAATATTGAATCGATCTTTATGGTGAATAATCTCCATCCTGCTCAAAGGTTAACGATGAAATGAGTTGCTTGCATTAAACCAAGTCCTTTATAGGTATCCATGAATCCTCAGTTTTGTTAAACCCTAACCACCGCACTTTAACTGCGTCCTTTTTTCTTTGTAACACTTTTTCAACAAGATATACATCACCTACTGTTGACTTTAACATTTCATGTCCATAAAATGCACCTTGCAACAAATCTCCTTTGTTATCTTTTAAGATATACGTTTCAGGTACAGTCGGTTGCACTTTATACACTGTAAAAACTTCATTCGTCCAATTGGGAAGGTATTTCTTGGTAAACACTCCCTTATATTTACTAATCCGTACTTTATCACTTACATTAAATTTTCTTGGCTGCATTTTTTCTACTTTAGGCTTTGTATTTTTCTTTATGTGTTTTAATACATCTTTTGCATTTCTTCTATTTACTTTGTTAGGTATCATACCAATAGTTCTATGAAACCTGTTGTTATAATCATTTATTAATTGTGGTAAGACATCATACCATACGTAAGAACCTCTTTTTGAAAATTGTTTATACAGTGCTCCTTTTAAGGTTCTATTGAATCTTTCTACAATAGCTGCTTTTTTCTCTGAATTTGTAGAATAATGATTTATTTTATATTTATTCATTAACTGTGCAAAGTTTGTATTAAAGTATTCTGTTCCATCATCAGTTTGTAAATGTTTAATTTTGTTTTTATCTCTTTTTATGGCTATTTCCATGGCTTCTGTTACGCTTTTACCAGTCTTGTCCTTTAGAGGCAAAGCGTCTGCAACTTTTGTAAAACAATTAATAATTGTGAGTATATATTTAAATCCTTTGTTTATTCTGCTATGCGGTCGCATTTCAATTAAATCCGCTTGATATAGATCATTTATCCCTTTTATAACATTTCTTCTTGGAAACTTTATTCTTGCAGGTTTGTGTAGTTCATTAATAATCTTCTCCTTCAGGTCTGACATGATGGTTTCACGAAGACAGCTGATATGGTATTAAATATTTTGTTGTATAAATCTGTTTATATACATATAGTTCAAGGTCATTCAAAACTTGTGTAAAAAAGGGGAAACACAGCTTAACATTGCTTGTGTTTCCCCTTTTTTACGGAAAGGAAAAGGATAAAGGATCTAGGACGATGAAAGGGTTAATCTTCAATAGGGTTAAGGGAATAGTGGCCGAATGGCAATGTGTTGATTTTGTCTGGAAGGGTTTGTCTTTTGTCGTCATTACAGGATAGCGCCTTTTTAACTTCAGTCACGCTGTACAGCTGATGGTTAAAACTTCTGATGGTGTTGAATTTAGCTGTAATGATGTTATCCTCAAATAAGCATTGCTTGTAGTGTTCAAAATGCACTTTCTTCTTTAAATATAAACTCTTTACACCTTTAGCTTTCTTAATATAGCTATTCTTCTTTTCTTCTTCTTCTTCTTTTTCATTATAGAGTTTCAATGAATATAGTTTAGACATCAGTGCAACAATCTCTTCAAGTAGAACACCATTAGCCTCATCCTTGAATTTGCCTAGTACTTTTTTGTGTCTGCCATTGTCGTAGTTTGGATGATCTTTTGGATAATCGGAGAAATCAAAGTTGTTCTTGTAAATAAATGTACGTAAATCTTTATACATGTCCAATGTTACTATGCGATATATGAAAGCGTCAGTGTCCATATATGTAATAGATATATTTTCTCTTCCGTAGAACGCCACCATTTTGTTGTAGTGAAAATCGTACATGTGTGTTTTTGAGATGTCCAAGATTGACATGCCTATATACAAAGGACGATCCATCTTCACACTCGTCTTCTTCATGGACACTGCTACAAGTTTTTCATTAATAATTATAGATGTTCCAAAATTTGGCTGCTGTACAAGTTTCTGTAATTTTTTTGCGTCGGTAACAAGTTTAACATTTTTGTGTCTTCTTTTGTTTTCCAATGTTTTTACAAATATCGCATTATTCATTAATTTAAAGAAATCTTTTTGAAAGTCTGATGTAGCTGCTGCTCTTCTGATGGTATTTGAATCAATATAGGGTTTCAACCAGCATGATTGAGAAAATTCCAAAACTCTATTAATTTTTGTTAGACGTAGTCCTAATTCGATAGCTTGTTGAACCACCCAAAAGTGAGCCACGTAGCGTTGTTTATTATTTAATGTCATCATTAATTTGGGGTGTTTTCCAATTGGTGAAATTTCTGTTTTAGCAAGAAGTGGAAGGTCATAATGAAGATCATGTAAATTTTCTGGGTATTCAAAATCGCAATCCAAAATATATCCAGTGTCACCATGTTTCGGAATTTGTAAAATATCGCCAATAGAGTCGGGATTAATCCATTTAAAGTCATCAAAAGGAAGTGGGTTTGACATTCCCCATCCGTACAGGTTATTTGCATCGAAATATCCTAAATAGGTTGACGGTTTGGTTTCATCGTAATTGGGAAGGTATTTGTTGTTGGCTTTGACATGTCTGGTAACACTTTGGGTCAATCCGCCTCTTACTCCAGCTTCAACCATTAAAACCATGTCAATGTCTGTTAAAAGTTGGAGTTTGCATTTTGTTTCTTTTAACATGGCTTGCCAAGCTAATCCTGGTAAAGTATACGAATGTAGAGGGTCCAAACCGTATGCAGCAAAACAGGTTCTTCGGAATTCTTCCATAACATCGCAGAGAAGAGTCACGTCAAGTTTTACATAAAAGTCTGAGTATTCTCCTAAAGTCTTCATATCCAACTCGTTCCATACTCGACATGCGTGTTGATAGTCTTCAAGTGAAATATTCGAATCATTAAGTTTGTTGTTAAATTTTTCTGGTGGAGGAAGTGATGTTTCATTAAATCTATGAAGTCCATCAATGTAATCGTAGGGGAAGACTCCTTTTCGAAGAACCAGATCCATTTTACTACTGGCTACAATTTTGCTTGTTTCTATCAGATCTTCTCTTTTTAAATTCTCAGTTAATTTCATTAGGCTAGAAGGCATAAATCGAAACGAATCAATAAACCTAAGTTTTATTTTGTCAACCTTTTTAGAGAAGCTTATAAATGTTTCCATTGTTGTTGCCAAAACATCTATCGCCCCATCATCTCTTCCCAATTCGGGAATTATAAAGTGAGAGTCATATCCACTAAGGTTATGTAGAACAACGGGTATAAAAGATGGAAGTTTGTAATTTAAGTTGCAAGCGTTACAGGCTGCATCTCTGTAGGCTCCTGTAAGATGGTCGTGATCACGCACTTTAACGTTATCTGGTGTAAATAGGTTATTACACAGATAACATGTTGTTGCCAAATTGTGATGTTGAAGTTGGTGTTCTTCCATAGGCTGCATCGGTATTTTAATTTTGTAGAGTTCTTCCACCTTAGAGGCAATGTAATACAAATCATCTACAAAGTGTTTCGCTACTTGTTCACCACGAGAAATCTTCGGAGCAGATGTTAGTCCAAATTTTTGAAGATGTTCTTCAGACAGCGTTGATTTTGTCAGTATACAGTAACTGTTTGGTGCGTGTTTTTGATATTTGCTTCTTTTTGTGATATCCTCTTCTTGTTGTTCAATTGGAAGTAAAGATGCCTCAAAATCAGCATACACAACAACAGGTAAACGGTATTGTTGGATTACTTTGTCGAATTTTATCTGCGCTCTGCTAGGATGTGGCAATTTAATTCTTACTTCATAGTTTTCATTACATAGCCGTTGGTGTTCTACTAGCCAATCTGACCCTCCCCTTCTTAGTTCTTTGTTCACGTGACAAAAACATCTTTTGCAAATTGTCATCTTTCTTTTATGTTTAGATAATTGTTTAGAAACAAGACTTTCAAATTTTTTGATATACACAAAGTGTGAAATATCGCCTTTAGTAATCAATAACATATCTGTATGATCTCTGCGCTCATTTGATGTTATACGCAAGGGGTACACATTGTTTGATGAATCCAATCCAAATAGGTTGACAGAAGCTGAAGGATTTTGTTTTTCAAATTTTGAAATGTCTGTTATAGCAACAGGGTAAGTCATCCCTTGAAAATTATATCTATGTTGTACTTCTTCATATTTGTGGCTTGGTCTTATCGGATTGTCTGTTACATATTTGACCAACATAACATATTTAAAACATTCCGTATCTTGATTTTGTACGTTGACGCAGGATAAGGTATTTCTAATCTTTGTTGGTAGAGGGATGTAGCTACTTCCTCGAATTCCATAGCCGTGTTTGTGTACCCTTAAGTCTAGCCCTGTGATGCTTAACAAACTCCATCCAGAGCCTCTTCCTTCATGTTCTTGTATTTTTATCATTAGCTCTTCAAAACATTCAGATACGATTGAATCAATATCTGACGAAAACATAATAGTTCGGTTTTTTGTTAAAAACCCTCTCGGTGAAGTTTCATTTTGAATGTTTGTAAATAAAGCATCCAGTAATAGTCCAAATTTGATAAAATTTAATCTTTTTAATTCATTTTGCAAAGTGTTGCTTACCAATCCTTTTGCGTTATTTAAAAATTCTTCGAGTTGTAATTTTGCATTGTCAATTTTGAAGTGGGTTACTACATTACCCGGAAGTGCTCGGGCATGTAGTTCTACATTTACTGCTGTTGATGCTGAAGGACGGTGAAGTGTAGACAGAGCATGCGTAGAAGTCGATGCAGCTGATGATGTTGAAGGATGATGAAGTGTAGACAGAGCAGGTGTAGAAGTCGATGCAGCTGATGATGTTGAAGGACGGTGAAGTGTAGACAGAGCAGAGGTAGAAGTCGATGTTGATGCTGCATATTGAATAACACTTGGTCTGGAATGTTGGTGTTGAGCTAGCATTTGATCTATTGTTTCTAATTCTTCTTCATTTTGTTCAATTTCATTGATATTATGTTCTACTTCTTTATGAATGTTTAAAAGCCATTCGTCTTTAAATGAATCTTTGCAAATATCACAGCGGTGCATGTTGTAGAGGTGTCTTTCTCAAAGGATAACCTGCTACAGATGAGACCAACGCTAATGCACCCCTATTTATACCTAATTACAAAAATGGTGGGGGTGAAGTTGGTAGGGAAGGGGTATATATCAATTTATATTAACCGAAGTTTTCAAAGTCTCGTCAGTGGGTCAAGGTCATCTGAACATATTGCCAGAACGGGGAAGAGAGCAGTAAGTGATTCTCACTTGGACCACAAACTGATCTATTCCCCGCTCTGTGTTTAAAGTTCAGTATTCAACAAATATTTTAATCAGACTCATCTGATGATGAAGATAATGATGAGGATGAGGTCATTTCGCAATAGAATAATTGACGCCGGCAACTAAATTCACCGCTGAAAACCAACCCATTGCTACTACCGCTTGGAGGAGTTTCAATATTATCAAAGTCTATATTCATGTCCTCCAAACAGAGCAACTGTTGATAAAGCTCTGTGGTATCATCGTCATCGTCCGTCAAGAGCTCAAGTTGCTCCATATCTCCACTGTATGGTTCACTGGAGGCTACATCGCTTAGTAACTCAAGATCGCCAAACGAATCATCATCTTCAATCACTGAATCGTCTTCATCGACGTCGTTAATTTGTATTGGAATATTATGTAAAATTTCTAAGATATCATTTTTAGAAGGGAAGATGCTGTTTGTGGGCGCCATGATAGCAGAATGGTTTCCCCATTGTTGTGAAACCTCCTTTTATACCCGATTCAGGTGGTGGGGGGTAAGCGGTGGGGCTGCAAGTGATAGGGAGGGGTGTTTTATTTAATAATTATATACTATCCGCAAATTGTATAATTCTTGTAAGTGGGTCAAGGACGCCTGAAAATACCACCAAAACGGGGAATAGAGCAGTAAGCGATTCTCACTTTGACCGCAAACTGATCTATTCCCAGCTCTGTATTTCAAAGGTCTTTAATTTTGTTAAACTGTTTATTCATCCTGATCCTCATCAAGAAGGAACAGTTGTTTATACGCTGAGGGTTCTTCAGCAAAGAAGTGGTGAACCGCCAAGTCATCCTCTTCCAGAAAGACCGATTCCAACGGTGGAGGGGTGTGTAATAGTTGTCTGAGAATTGAGAGAGCCTGCGGTTCTTCAAATTGTTGAGGTTTCGCTTCTTGGAGTTGTGTCTGAAGTCTTTTATATACTTTATGGCCATATTTATAGTATTTATTTTCGATTCCTTTGGATGGACAAATGGTAATATATTTCTTAATTGTCGATAACCCTCATTGAGTCTCGCTCTTGTTTTCCGCTGTTTAGCAGTGTTTTTCTCGGTTTTAAGAGACCTCGAGTTGGATGTGCCTGCCGGAGTATCCATAGCTGACTAGTAACTATGTTCCGAAGCATCACTTATATACCCGCTTACCTCCACCATTTGAATCAAATGATTGACTTAATGTAACATTTCAAAGTTTAAATATTTAGGTCAAGGTCATTGTAATATGTTAAAAAAAGTGTGGACCACCTATTTTCATTCTGCAGCATATGCTGTAAAATTTTAATAGGTTGTCCACACTTTTTTTATTTTTAAACTTAATTTTGAACTTCGCTTAATCACCCTGCCATGGCTTGGGAATGGCTAAAATATCTTCAAAGCATGTTGTTTTACTAAACACTCTTCGAACATATTTCCCGGGGTTAGGCGTTATTTACAAGTGATTTAAGTCCTCGTTAAAGGAAAGAAACACATACGCAAATAACACCCCCTCCCCCTTTAGGTGAAGGTTAGTATTAAACAAACAGGAATTTAATTTTTAGCAAAATCTAACATCACTCTCAATAACTCCCTACTTATGTTTAATTTTTCAAATACTTAACCCCCCTTAGGTGAAGATTGGTACTAAAACAAAACAAAAATTTAATTTTTTAACAAAAATCTAACATCACTCCCAATTAATCTCTACTTTTTCCAAAATATTTAATATTTTTATGAACAAAATATATTTCTATATTGTCTTACTATGACATAATATGGCCACTATATGTATGGTAGAAAACAATATAGAAACATTTTAAATAATTAAGAGCCGGCTTCAATAATTTTAACAGTTTCCGGCGGGGTAAGCGCATGAGTTTTAACGAAATACACGTTATATGTTGGTAACAAAAACCTAACTTAATGGTTATTACCAACAAAATACCTTGTATATATACCTCAATAAAGGGGTTCAACAAGGTATTTTTCCCCGCCTTCAATACTTTTAACAGTTTCCGGCGGGGATACACGTTATATATACCTGGACGGTTTCAAACGTGTTTTGCTTTATTTACCTCACTTAATGGATTCAAGCATTTTAGTGACATTGACCTCAATAAAGGGTTGTACACTAAGTATATAGCTTCGATATTTTAGGCCTCACTAAAGGGATTCAATCGAGCTATCAGTAGATTCCCATCCACGTGGATTGTGGTGATGTTTTCCTGGACATCGGATCATCTGTTGGACTCCCTGAACGATCGAGTCATCTCCCTGGACCATCGAGTCATCTCCCTGGACCATCGAGTCATCTCCCTGGACCATCGGGTCATCTGATTGTAGAACTCCCCACTCGTACTCCTCCTGCGGCTGATACCTGGACGTGTTTTGCTTTATAGACCTCACTTAAGGGGTTCAAGCGTTGTTTTGCTTTATAGGCCTCACTTAAAGGATTCAAGCGTTTTAGTGACATTGACCTCAATGGGTTGTACACTAAATATGTTTAAGAATAGCTTCGATATTTTTTACCTCACCAAAGGGTTTCAATCGAGCTAGTTGTTTAATATTAGTTGATTAGTAGCTAAATAAAATAATGCAAACATACCATGCTATGTTAATAATCATAAGTAACGCATACATGCCATGCACTCTCTACTGATGCCCACGAGCAAATGCGAAGGTGTTGGAGTGATTTTTCCTTTTATAGACGGGGATTGTGGTGGGGGAAAACAACGCTGCAAACTTAAAAATTACTTCTGTTGCAAGTGTGCATTTAACGCGTGATAAGCTTCAGTCAACGCGATATAATTCAAAACTGAGGTTCTACAATAGATTAGTAATTTGTTCAATATACCTCGGAGGTTTCAAACCAATTATTTAGTTAATATTAGTTTTGAGAACCGCGCAACGAACGAGCTCTGACTGAGGTTTAATTGAGAGTGACAGTGTGGATTGTGAGCGCGCCAATGCAGTAAATGTTAGCTATTAATAGCATTTATCGAGGAGGGGAGGCGGCTGTAGCGCGCCGGTGACAGATTATTCTTCGACACGCCTTAACTCCTATTAAAGCGTTATATTATAACTTGCGGATTGTTTTAATACAGAAATTTGTAAAATATATTATAGTGACATCCAGCAGGCAAAATTCACTTCTCATTAACATTATTGTTTTTAAGTGATGGTTTAAATGATTGCAACATCCTTTAGTTTCAGCTAAACTTAATAATTAGGTGTTTGGGTGAAATGAAATTTTTTGGAAGTATGTTTTAAACAAATATATCGCGATTAACAGTTTAGGATTATATATATATATATATATATATATATATAGATGGTTCGGCAATTTATGCGTAAATGCATCGCGTCGCTGTGAGCGACGCTATGACACTCATAGGGTTTAAAAAATAATTATGAAAATTATTAAAAGACACCTTTTTCACAGTTGTGAATAACAAAATATAAACTAAAATCATATCTTTACAGTCTCTTTATTATAAGGATCAAATTTAAATGCAGACTGTTATCAGCTGTTTGTAAATACATTAGCTTTCTGTGAAATTGTTGTTTTGTTTATTTTAGTGGTTTGTTTACCATTGTACGTGAATGAAATGCCACGTTTACGGAGAGGAGGTGCAAATTTCGGTCGACGCACCGTAAATGCATCCCGGTACCATCGTATGCTGAGAGACCCAAACACCTAATTATTAAATTCAGCTGAAACTGAATAATGTTGCACAAATTTAAACCATCACTTCAAAACAATAATGTTAATGATAAGTGAATTTTGCCTCGTAGATGTCACTACCATATATTTTACAAATGTCTGTATTAAAACAATCCACAAGTTATAACATATAACACTTTAATAGGACTTAAGGCGACGGTGTATAAGTTTAGTGCACCACATTAAAACTAGGCATACAATGCAGTTGTCTGCTTGCAATATTGAGCGGAGCGAGTATTTATTTTGCATTTTTGATACGCGAGGGCTTCCAAATTATGCCTAAACGATATGATATATTTTGGAAGTTTGTTTTAAACAAATATATAGCGATTAACAGTTTTAGAATATATATATATATATATAGTCTATATATATAGAAAGAGAGAGAGAGATTGAAACGACTAATCTAAAGAGATTGAGAGATTGAGAGATTGTTTCAAACTGATACTTTAAATATTAAAAATCAATAGTTTAATCTTAAACAATCCTGTAACAAATAATGAATATATAGTTTCAAAGTATGTTAGATTTTGTTTTGTTTAAATAATTATGAAAATTGTTAAAAAACACACCATTGTCACAGTTGGGAATGACAAAATATGAACTAAAATCATATCTTTGCATTTGATATGTTTTAGATCAATATTTTCCGGGCTTAAGTATTAACTAATAAAGACCTAAACCTTAGTACAGGTAATATCTTTATTAGTTAATACCCCCTCGCCCTTCAGGTGCAGCTGTACTTTAATAATTAGGGTTTGGGTAAACAAATATTTTTGAAAATATCTTAACTAAATTATATAATGGATAGTTTTAGGTCAAATGGATTGATAACAGTATATAAATCATTCATAACGGTTTTTTTGGACTAATCTATTGTTTAAAGTTTTGGTTTTAGATGCTAAAGGTCAATAGTTTAAACACAAACACAACTGTTACAAATAATAAATATATACCGCTTCAGTAACATTTTTTATACTTCTTTCCATTCCATACGCGCTGTGACGTAATCACAAACAAGGCTCCATTTCCCGTTAGGACTTGGTCGTGTCATGTAGCCAGGTAATGGGACTTTATATAGTTTTCCCTTACTTTCTACAATCGGCATATTGTCTTCATATCGTAGTAATTTATACATGGCCGTAGGTTTCAATTTATATATGCGAATTTTTTGGATGTTTGCAGGTTTTTGTTTTTTACATGGTTTAGTTTTGCGAGCTTCTGTTTGGGTAACTGGTTTAGGCGGATCCTTCAATAGGTTTAGCAGAATGTTTTCAAGAGTTGCTAATTTTGCTTTTGTTTCGTCAAGGGTTTTACCCAATGTGGATACACACTGGGAACTTACTTCTTGTGGCCCAGAAGGGTTCACAGACGGTGTAGTTACTTCTTGAGAAGCGGATGGTTTCACCTTACTATTAACGGTAACCGGACCTGCAACTGATGTTTTCAATTTTTTTACTGTTTGACCAAAGTGGATACCGCACTGGTCGTGCCCTTTCAAACACCGTTTGTTACACATGAGACCTTTACTACTTCCTTTTATAAAACGGTGTTTACAGCGTCCAATATGTTGTTCCTGATGTGGGGATATAAGAATTGTGGTTTTCTGTATTTTGGGAGAGGGAACTTTCACTTCAGAATCATCATCTGAGAGCTCCAGACCCATTTCCAAGAGGATGTTTCTCTTTACAACATCGCCTACAACTGCGGTCACGGGTAACGGCGGCAATTTCCGCGAACCTGTCGCTCCAACTTCGATGGTCACCGGACGTGGCAAAGGTGCGATGATGGAGGGTTTAGTGGGTTTGCGTTCACAAACTGATACTGATGCCGACGCCATATTAATTTGGATATTTGAAATAGAATGTAACGGTATCACTAGAAGACAGAGTTTTTAACGAAGATATTAGAAGGAAGAATCAGTTAAATTAAACAACACTTTGATGCAAGATTCCTCGAATACTCCTTTGAACAGTCTGCTAAAAGAGATTGAAAGTTAGTTATATTATAACGATAAATAACACTTGGAGATACAAAAATACACGGAGACTTGATGGATCCAAAGTTAGTTATATGATGATAACACTTGTAGTTCTAAGCTAAAGAGGGATTGCAATTGGTTAAACAGATACAAAGATACACAGTAAAACACTAGACTCAATCTTGACAGGAGCTGCAGAGGTAAGCCTTAGACCAGGTTATCATTCGATGCAGGAGGAGACTGGTATCGATGCATGTTTTTCCTGCGTTATATAGCAGATGTGTGCATAAAATAAACCTGAATGACTAGTCCGACAATCTTGTACGCGCGATGCGCAGCCGACAATTTATTTTTTGCAGTCTGCGGGGGACATTTCAAGAGGCAGCTCTGGTACGCGCGATGCGCAGCCATCAATTTATTTTTTGCAGTGTGCGGGGGACATTCCAAGAGCCAGCTATCGCCGTGTCTAGCACGCGTTGAACCATCGTCAATTTTTGTTTTTTAGTCTGTAGGGGGACATCCAGCTCTTAACAATGATTTTTGCTCAACAAATAAGCATAACAGTCACTGTGATTTAAACTAATACATGTATTTATGTG
Organism: Allygus modestus; assembly: GCA_963675035.1. NCBI lineage: Eukaryota > Metazoa > Arthropoda > Insecta > Hemiptera > Cicadellidae > Allygus > Allygus modestus. The sequence goes on from OY776113.1 coordinate 167,596,813, forward strand.
ATGCACCTTACGTAGCAAACAACTAGCTAAGGGTGTTTCAACAACAATTATTCTACGACGGAACCGCTGACAATCAGCTGAAAGCGTGGACCTTCTATCTTCATAGTCCAAAAAGTAGTAGGTAGTTGCTATTGGACTACTAAAGGACACCTTTCTCATATTCCTGTAAAACTGTGACATTTTCATCCGAGGTTTTCAGCTACGATCCACACAGTCTAAGAGCTAAACCCTAACTAACACATATATTGAGGTTATTGTGCGATGTATAAACTTGGTGGGGGAAGGGCGGTTAGGCATCCTACATGCTTGTTGACACGTTATTAAACTTCCAGCTCTTGCCTAGTACACATGAACTCGCCAATCCAAGACATCAACTTGATCCTGAGGTATTTTAAAACATTTTAAATCGGAGCTACGATCCTCACAGTTTAAGAGCTAAACCATTACTAACGCATATACTGAGGTTATTGTGCGATGTAAAAACTTGGTGGGGGGAAGGACTGGTATCTATACTACATGATTGTATCACATCATTAGACCTCCAGCTCGTGCCTAGTACACATGGACTCACCAATCCAAGACACTACTGTTTCTTCCACATCTTCTTATATTAATGAGCAAGCTGACACAAATGAAAATACAACTTCTCAAATACAAGTAAATGAAGTTTCTACAACAACTTCTGATGCGGAAGCAATAATGCTATCCTTGATAGATTTTAATTAATGGTAATTTTCGTACACAATCATGGAGGAGCGCATTAACGGTGAAGGGAACTTTTGCTATTATAACTACTGTTTCACTGACTTAGAAAATTAAATTGGAAACACCCGATCCAGATATTGTGCACTATATTTTAAGTTACACAGCAAACACCAAGAACTCTGAGCAAACGTCATTTGAGGAAACTTCAAAAACTACACAGAATTAAAATATTGTAAATGAAATGAGTAATACATAAAAGTTAAACCCAACTATCTTGCCCAGGTTTCACAGCGAATAACACATTATTCGATTTGTATTATTGTAAATAAAGAAATAAAAATAAAAGTTAGAAATCTTGCACAGGTTTCATTTGATTGTTTTCATTCCATTAATATATCTATCTTGCACAAGTTTGATTCGATAGTTTCAAACTATCAAAATTATTTGATGCTAAACTTTTTAGCCAAAGTATGACATGTGAGTACTCTGCTGGCGCGGCTCAACAATACGAACAAGATGGTGCATTCAGAATTTAGATCCGACGAGGGAATTAGGAGCAATAGCGGAAAACCTTCAAAATATTGTTTTTTCGCTATTACTGCTATACCCTTAGTCGGATCTGAATTATGAATGCACCAACTTCTTCGTCTTGTTGAGACGCGTCAGCAGACTACCCACATGCCATACTTTGGGTAAAACGTTTAGCAACAAATAATTTTGATAGTTTGAAACCATCGAATCAAAACTTGTGCAAGATAGCTTTTTAAAAACTACTTCAGACGACCTTGACCTACTCCAAACATCCATGACGTCACTAATACGTCGCCAACTACGTCGCCAACTACGTCATTCCTACGTCATCAAAGTCACGTGACCGGAAGCTGTCAATCAAGTGAGCCAAAAGCCGCAAAATCCCACTACTAACACAATCTCACACGATCAATATCCCTGAGAGAACACAATCTCTCCCGATCAGCGTCAGTGTAGGTGAACACAATCTCTCACGATCAGTGTCAGTGTAGCTGAACACAATCTCACACGATCAATATCCCTGAGTGAACACAATCTCACACGATCAGTGTCAGTGTAGCTGAACACAATCTCACACGATCAATATCCCTGAGTGAACACAATCTCACACGATCAATATCCCTGACAGAACACAATCTCTCCCGATCAGTGTCAGTGTAGCTGAACACAATCTCACACGATCAATATCCCTGAGTGAACACAATCTCACACGATCAGTGTCAGTGTAGCTGAACACAATCTCACACGAACAGTGTCAGTGTAGCTGAACACAATCTCACACGATCAATATCCCTGAGTGAACACAATCTCACATGATCAGTGTCAGAGTAGCTGAACATAATCTCACAAGATGATTGTTAGTTTCGCTGAACATAATCCCACACGATTAATATCCCTGGCTGAATACAATCTCACACGATCAGTGACAGTATAATTGAACACAATCTCACTCGATAAATGTCCCTGGCTGAACACAATCTCACACCATTACTGTCAGAGTAGCTGAAAATAATCTCACACGATCATTGTCAGTGTAGCTGAACACAAACTCACGCAATTAATGTCCTTGGCTGAATACAATCCCACACAATCAGTGTCAGTATAACTGAACACAATCTCTCCCGATTAGAGTCAGTGTAGCTCAACACAAGGCATCTCTCTTTTCTCACTCATATTCTCTTTACCAATTCAAAATTAATTTGTGTCTTTCGATTTAGTAATCAATATTGCAAATATTTTAAGGTGACTAGTCTGAAATATATATTTGTATACCTGTGTTCATACGGACAACTAACTGGATTGAAATAACTTCCAGGCGAGAGATACTTCATCTTTGTAGTGGTCTGTCAAGAAATATTGCAGTAGTCAATTTACTAAACTGCCCTGTTTTTAAATGTTGAAAATTTCCCTCAAAGGTAAATAGTGTATGTACGTTGTATAAAACGTAATCGTTTTCTTATATTAACACTAGTTAAATATATAATCTTTCGTTGAGATGTTATGTGTAAAAACACAATAAAATGGAATCCACACAAATATATCTGTAAAACCACAAAAATATATTGACACCCTTATACTTAAATTTCCAATGACATACGAAAACGCTCTCTGAAATAAATAGCCTGGACCCCAGCATTGAGATCCTAATGGAACACGGCCACAAAACCGAACAATTAAACCAAGTAAACCCTGGTGGTTACAAACGCACCGCTACATTCTCGAACACTACATCCATGGGGCAGATCATCTATTTAGATATAAAACTACTTATAATATGATACAATAACAATACCAACCTATTGCCAGCTAAAAAATCGCCTTAAAAATAACAAATAAAATTCAAAACTAATTAGTAATTGGAATAGATTACCCTATCGAAATCCAGACCTCTTCTTAGAAATTATTGGTAATTTCTTTCAACAGCATTCCATGAATAAATAAAACATTAAATCTTTTTAGAATATTTAACATTTAAATTACAAAACATATACGTAAGAAGTATTACATTTGTAAATATTCTGGAAACACTTGGGCAATACCGATTGAAACAGTCCTCACCGTGATGACACCAACGCCCAAAAATCGTATCGACAGCTGTAAGAGTAATATCGATCTAACTTTAACAAATTTTTTACTCGTCAGAATAAAATATCCAATCACGAGGCAATAATCTAAAAAATTTGGGTAGAGGTATACGGTCTTAAAATCTAGACATAATAAAGCAAAATATCAACGAGGAAACATGGAGAGAAATCGGTAAGTGGCGACCTTTAGAAAATAAATAGAATGCTCATAGCGAAATCATAATATAAGGTATGGACGACATAATTCTAGGGACCTTCGAGAAACAAGACCTCTATTAATACAATGATTCAAAAAAGCTGAAAATTGTCTGTATACAACACACAACTATTATAAATTTTTGGATTGCAAGAAGGCAAAATACCTCATGGAAAACGAAAGAAAAAACTACGATATGAAAAGAAAACGTCTAAACCTACGGCAAATCGAATAAATTATTCCATCAATCAGAGTAAACAAATATGAAACAACATCAACAATCAGCATCAGGTTGGAAATGCTGAAAGACAACAGCAACCCTCACTCTTAAATTATACGACTACAAAAGCCACCCCTAAATAGTTAGTAACATCCTAAAGAATTAAAAAAAAAACTATCGACTACCGTCACACCGTCACACCATCAACCCAAACAAAAGTTTTGAACTAAAGTAAATATTTTAAACAAATTACCATTTACGAACTCAGACAAATATTTCTACAACTGCTTCTAAGATCCCTTTAAATTATATTAAATTTAAAAGGAAATCAGTAACACTTTCATCATGATCTTATACCTCTGTTACCATTATTAACTCATAAATATAAGAAGCCCAAGAAATCGGAACAAAGGTAACACAAATCAACACAAATTATTTTAGTTCATCAAAGAATATAAATAGGAAAAACGTATAGAAAATAAGTTCAGACAAGCAGAAAACGAGAGGTCAAACTTGACTTTACCTACACTTAACTGGAAAAATAAATCTACAACCAAATCATGAAATGGAGATTCAATTATTACAGCTATGACCAAACTGTGTGAAACCATCAATTTTATTTAAGAAGTCAAGCAACCCAGATCATGAATATTTTATATACGGAGGCCTGTGATAGCCTATTTAACAATTTGTTAATAAACAAATTGTAAAAAAAAAAAAATAAACATAATTAACAAAAACGGATAAACTTGTATAACGTATAGAAAACATCGAGTTAAGGTAGTACACCGTAAAACAACGCAGAAACAAAAATAAGATCAACGACTAACTTACAAGTCTGAATCACATAAAATGGATGCCTAGAAAATTTTAATCAAACCTAGATCCGAAATAATGGTTCAGATTCAACGTAATCTTTAGGCTTCTTGATTGCCATTGATCTTTGGAAAATCAATTTCTGATCCTTGCTTAGTTGGCTAAGACCGTTCTTAGTTGATATAAAGGCCTTACGAGACAACTCTATCGTCCTTTATTCCCTTATATATTTTTATATGTCTGTATTTTCCTAAATAGGTAGATACAATAAATAAATAGTCTTATTAGTAATAAAATACGTATGAGAGAGTTTGTGATTCATGTTGCACTCCGTCGGCCGTAGATCTAACTATAGGGTGGCCTAGAACCTCAACATTGTTGTATATAAAGAAATAATGATTTATTAATGAAATAACCACATTTGAAGATATAAATACTACACATGGAATCTTCAACAGTTAAGTAACAACAGCAAAAGTTAATGATTTTGTATTTTTTTATTATTATTACTCATTTAAATATTTTGTACTTGTAATTTTGTGAAAAACCATTTGTAAATAAATGTTTAAATTTCCAAGTCCAATTCCCTGGAACAACAAAACAGGCTAAGGGTCAACGTTTAACTCTTGCAATCTGTCAACCTTATCATGATTTCTTCTATTTTTCTCTTACTGTCAAAATAAAGTAAAACATATATTTTCTAACTGCGAAACTTTGTTTTGGTTTTCATCGATTAAAAGTCTTTTGCCATTTGCGAAAAACTCAATACCCCTACTGCTTTTGAGTTAATAATTTCAGTTTTCAAATAATTTTGAAATAATTCAGTTTTATCATTTTCTAAATTAATCTATAGTAGTTCCGTTACAGTTAAGATTTACCCGCTGGGTATTTTAATTTTAAAATAATAAGTTCCGACCGTATTAACTTTGAACTATTTTCATTTCGGAAGAAAAGTAGGATAGTTTAACAATTTATTTAGCTTTTTATTTAGTATTTGTTTATAATTGTCGGTAAGTAATCTTAACCCATCCCTTAGGAAGATAAACTTTTGTAACCATGTAAATGCCACACAAACAAACGACAACGTACACAAAAAATACAATAAGGGACAAAACAAGAATATAGGGATTGGATTGAGTGGCGAATTGTAAGTAGAACAAGGGCTACGGTTTGAATAAGGAAGGAGTAATGTTAAGAACACAAGGCACCTAAATCAGCACAGACATTATGTGATTGCAACGTAACAAATTATACGACCTATTAATTAACTAGGTGATCACATAGAAATGATAATCATTATCATTTTGGCTATTCATTTTTCAGCATTATTCATGATATACGTGTAAATGATAAACACTTGCTCATTTCAGATGAGTCAATATACAAATCTGTTATCGCTGTTATTGCGTTTTTTTTACAAACTCGAATCAGTTTTTCCGGAGCGAAAACAGTCATCTGCTTTCCTCATGATCTTATAACACCGTTAATTGTTTTAAATATCGTCTAAAACAGCGCAGTCTATTAGCTTACAACTCTCTCCGAGAACCTCAGGAACTTGTTCCTAAAGGTCAAGTAACAAATGTTAATCAAACGTAGAGTCTATCTCGCTCCGTTGCTACGTGTGTGATTTTTAATCAATACATCCCACCTTAAGAAAAACTTATAATGTTGTTATGACAAGTACCACTTATTTTACAAAATTAAAACTTGGCACGCGTGTTATACTGGTTTACGCCTAATTTGGTATTGACTTTCATGTTTCCAGCTTTTAGCGAATTTCACCTATAGGGAAGAAGCTATTACCGTAGTTGGCATGGTAATACCTAGGCTCGGGACCATGATGACTTTTCGTTTTGAAATCCCCAGACCCCAAAAACACCATTCGTTGAAAACTTTATATATATATATATATATATATATATATATATATATATTTATTTATTTATTATTTTAAACACAGTACCCTGGTTTAAATTATTTTATTTCAAGACCGACATGTTTCGGACCTTAAGGCCATAGTCATGGTCGTAAACAAAATATAACCTCACAATTATTAAAAAGAAATATAAATGTAAACCATAAATTGCTGTCAATATAATCATATGACTTTTTCCACATTTCTTTTATATTGACAGCAATTTATGGTTTACATTTATATTTCTTTTTAATAATTGTGAGGTTATATTTTGTTTACGACCATGACTATGGCCTTAAGGTCCGAAACATGTCGGTCTTGAAATAAAATAATTTAAACCAGGGTACTGTGTTTAAAATGTTTGAAATAATAATTATATTAGTAACCCTTTTTACTGAAAATTACATATATATATATATATATATATATATATATATAATATATATGTGTAAATGTGTGTGTGTGTGTGTGTGTGTGTGTGTCAGTGAGGATGATAACTCTCGTAAAAATTGTCCGATTTTAATTAAAATACACGTGTATACACGTGTAAAGCAACATTTATAAAATTAAGTTCGAAAACCAGACAGATCGATCAATCCAAAAGGGTATTTTGGGGGGATTTTGTACCCCAAAAATGTTTTTTTTTTTTATTTTGTCCATATAATCTTTGAAAAATACGAATTTTAGTTTTCACCATTGGATTTAGCTTTAAAACACACAATTTGGGGTTTTTATCATTTCTCTACGTCAATTTGTTACAGAGATATTGAAAGTGCTAAACGCAGTACGTTGTCCAAGGCTATTCTTATGGAGAATAAGACAAAATTTATATCTCGCTTATTTATGAACGTATAATAACGAAACTTGGTATACGGCTTCATCTGGTTGTGGTTTATTGTTATTTGCACAAAAAAGGAAATTTTTATCGATAATTCCCGTAGCAGGAAACCTGCGTACTCAGCCCCCATGTTATTCTTATGGAGAGCAAGTAAAATGTTATGTCTCCCTTAATTATGAACATAAATTAATAAAACTTGGTATGTGGCTTGACCTTGGTGAGTTGTATTGATATTTTCATAAAATCTATTATTTTCTGTTCCTTGTTGCAGCAAACCTGCATACTCATCCCCCATGTTATTCTTATGGGGAATAATCAAAAGGATATATATCGCTTATTATGAATAATTGATGAAACTTGGTGTGTGGCTTCATCTAGTTGAATTCTGTTTATATTTGCATAAAAAACAATTCGTTGTGTTCCTTGATTCAGAAAAACTACGTACTCATTCCCAATGTTATTCTTATAGAGAATAATTAAAATTGTATATATAGCTTTTTTGTGAATTTATTTTCATGAAACTTGGTATGCGGCTCAATGTGGTATTAAGACATATCTTATGCATTGGAAATTCGCTGAGTACGCAGGTTTGCTGCACGGGGGTATTATAATTTCACAATGACAGTAATTTATTTTTTGTATTTATCTTGGAAACAGCAAATTTTCAAATTATATAGTCAGTGAAAATATGTAATATTGGTATCAAAAAAGGTGGTGTAAATATTTTAAAGCTTACCCTATCTATAGCTGGGTAATTTTAATATTTCAAAATAAAAACGTGGTCATTTCTAGCAATTTACACACAAATTGAATGATTTTATTCATATAAACTGCGATTGCTCAGCTATGGGTTGAATGAATTTTAAAACAGCTATACCATCGTGTTTGGATCAAAATTAGCAATTGTTGATATCCAAATAAATATTTAAATACATGATCAGCAAATTTACAATGCAAATACATATACCTTACCAATATATACACTAACTTTCTTAGTTTAATCAAAATATATTAATAAGGTATCAAGATACGACATTTTAGCCATCCTATATAAGAATAACCTTGAACAAATTACGCAGATTTGCTGTAACAAGGGCTAATTAAATTGGGGTTTTCATGAAAATATAAATTGACTACAACGTTAGCAGGCACATAATAAGATTCATCAAAATGAATTCATAAATAGGGGGGAAATAGAATTAATTGTATTTATTCCCATTAAAATATTATGCGATAACACCAGGGATAACGCAATTGTTTGCTGTTGCGTTTTTTTTGCGGATATTAATAGATCACAACCAGATGATGGTTGTATATGGCTAAATACCAGTGTTATCAACATATGTTCATGAATAAGCGAGATATCAAATTTTACTTATCCTCAAAATGAATAACATTGGACAGCGTCCAATTAGATATTTTATTAGATATTTTGGGGGGGAAACAAAACATACAGCCTTCGGATACCTTCAGATGGTGCGATCCGTCTATTTCGATCTCGTTCAAATAAATTCCTTTTACAATTGGAACTTTTTTGCATGAGTTAAGTTGTTAACGAACACACAACATATCATATTTGCATATGTTGTTGTCATATTTACATATAAACAAAGTTGATCGAATGATGTCTGAGAATCTGGAAACCAAAAGTTTCACGGTCTTGGGGTTATGTCCGACGCTAATAGCTTCTTCGTTGTAGGGGAAATTCACTCCGTAATCAATAAATTAAGCTTTACAAATTTAAATGGCTGTCATTTTGAAAATTTAAAAGCTGGAAACGTAAAATTAAACACCAAATAAGTCGTCAATAAGTATTATACATGTTCATGTCAGAAATTGATGCAGTTCCCAAGATATACACGAATTGATTAAAAAACACACACAGACACAGAGGTGGGAAACTTAGCGAGATAGGCTACATGTTTACGTACATTTTTGTTTGTTTTGACCCCAGGAACAAGTTCCCGAAGTTTCCGGAGATAGTTTGGAAATAATTCTGTATATAATGTTTATCAAACCATTGTGCAACATCGCCACCGTATTTGTTTTAAAATGTATAAATTTTAATTTATTACTTTTTCTATATTGTTTATTTTGATATGATAATGCAAAAAATTAATTTAGTTTACTTAATTTTTTTAAATTTATTTAAAAAATCCCGAATTCTATTGTTAATGTGCCAAGATTTACTCCTAGGTTTTTAATAACTTTTTAAATTAGAAAATTAGGAATTTTGTGATGTTCATATAGCCGCAAATAATAAGTCATCTAATTGTTATTACATAAAAATATTCTTAAGATATATACGTATGCATATGTCAGTCTATAGAAAAAAATAGTTTAAATCAAGAATTGACCGTAGGTGGAATAGACTATTCCTATAATGGTGGGTCGGCGGATTGTTAGCAATAAAGCTGAGGTCCTGTGATTGATCCTGTGGCTAGTGAGAAAGATTTTGTCATAAACATCTTTCACTCTATCACAATTTGTATCCATTAAATAAAATTAATTTTTCATCATCCTTCTTCGAAAACGGCTGTTTTCAATACATGCGTTGCGGGGCTAAAGTAGTTACTTTTTGCCCTAGGGAAAAAAGAATCAGCTAGTGTCGAGGTCATCAGCTGTTCGTTTTTGTCATTTATATCAATATAGTAAAACTGCAAACTTGTGTACGTCGATTGTAATTAATCGATTGTATCGAGAGTAGTAATCGATTGTAATTTATTGTTGCATAGTTGTCGGTTAGAGTTCGATATATCAATCGTTTTAGTTAGTCTAACCTAACATTAATGCAAACGAAAATAGTTGAATACATCTGTAGCTGTTTTAAATACCAAGAACAAGCTGGAAGCCATTTTGGGAGTAAATGTTTAAAGGTAAACAAGTTGTGAAATTTTAGTTTTGTGAAGTAGTTAGCTTAATATATTGTGCAGTATGAAGAGAAATATAATTCTTCACACGGGCCAAAGGTGGCTTTTCGATCCTCGCTCATTTTCCGACCGAGGTGGTCGTTAAACTTTTGCTTGTATCGAAAAGCGTCACTTTTGGCCCTAGTGATGAAATATACTATTATCGTTTAAAATAAGTTAATTTTTTATATTTTGATATGGGTATAGAAACCTTGTATGCTAACTGTTTTAGGATACTTATTTATTTAAGGACACTTAGTGGCTATTTATTTTTGTATTTTTGTAGCAATTTGTTTTTAATTAAATGTTAATCAGGTTCTGATCTGGAGCAGATCATATTCTAATCAGACTTGATCAAAACCTAATCTGGAATTCTCCCACAACTGGGTTAGATCCTCATCAGGTATGGATTAAGGCTGATCAGGTAATTTTGACCAAATTTGATTAAATAATTTATGAGGAATATCCTAGTTTAATTTCTTACGTATTGAATTTAAAACGTTTTGAACGTATGACATAAAACTAAATGTTATTTCCTTTAACACATTGCAATATCATACAATTAGGTAATAGTAATGACATACCATTTTTTGTTTGTTTTCAAATAAGTACGTCATTGAGGGACCATAAAATAAAGTATAGTGACATAGATCCAAAGATTAGAAGCGAAAATTGATGTTAGGTTACAATCGGTGTGGTTGGGAGATGGTATTTAATAAACGAACAATAATAAAAATTATTAAAGGGTATTACAAAATAGGTGTAACCCTAAGGTAAGAACAAATTAAGTTCGGTCAAATCTATTTGGATAGAATTTTCTATATACTGTATAAAGTAAACCAGGAATTATTTAAATGGTTTTCGTTGTAGGTGAAATAATATACAGCAACTTAAACCAAATGTTACTGCATAGTTAACAAGATAATATGTTTACATATGTGTGTTACAATATGTATGATTAGTAGTTTTTATCATAAATAACAAATATATTTAAAATTATTTTGTAAAATAGTACATTATTGCAAAAGCTAAGTGTTTTGATGGATTTATAAGTTTAGTTGCAGCTAGTTTGGTTTGGATGTCTAAATTAGAAATTTAAAAATAACGGTGATATTTTTAATAACTGTTGATAAAAGCTTTATGAATGTTGCAATAATGTGTGTATATCGTAATATGAGTCTGGATTATTGGCAGCAACCATACCTTTATTCTAACTACACCTATTATAAACGCGTCATCAGTATATTAAAACGAATAAATAAATAGTTATTTCGTCAGAGGTTAAAAAATATTTCAATATAGAGCCCCATTATCAAAGCTAAAGATAAAGCCATCCCTCCGGATAAAGCACGCAAAGAACAGTCAATAACCAAGTGATTCATAGTCCGGTGGTCGGCCCTGAAGTTAGAATTGGTTGAAGACCTGTCCTTACGTTTACTTCTCAAATTTTCATCCGTCCTATCGGTCCGTCAGGACTTTTTATGCTATGAAAGGTGTAGTTTACGTTTATAGCTGACGAGCCTGTCCGGTCTACTATGATGAAGCCAGGTACTTCTGTGTTCGTGGGATTTTTCCTCAGCTCAGTGGGTTCTTAAATAGTCTTTGAAGATGACAAGGTTGTTTGTAAGAGTCGTTTCCGTTCGTATTAAGTCTTTGTGTTAAATACTCAAGATCGACGTAGTTATTATTGTCGGAATAATTAATTATCCTAGACTAAGAAATATGTTCTCTACATAATGCCTAAGGATATCGGGAATACGACCATATGCGTGATATGTGTTGTATAGAAATTGTTGATTGTTATTCGGAAATATTACATTTAATTATTGATGATATTAGATTAAAAATGATCCTGTTTTTTATTCGTGTATCGCATATTAATTACCGTTTTGAATTTTCCGACATTAAGGTAAAGTACCTCGACCCTAATTATATTTTGGATTCCCCAGTCGATCAACGAAGATGCATATTTAGTATACACATGGACATTTAAACATTAAATAAAAAAATAAAACACCAAAACAGGGGTTGAAGTCAAATTAAATATACGAAGTTTAGATACATTATATCGCCACCAAATGATAAATTATCAGCAGCCTTGCATTTCAATTAGTTTTTTGTTCATAGTGCATCATAACATCAAAGACGTTAGTAGAGTTAAACATGAGAAAAAGTGACAAAATGTCATTAGTAACGTTATATGACATTAATACCATATTACAAATATTATTATACTTGGTTACGTTGGTTACTTGGTTACGTTGCGAAAGAGTTCAACTGTGTAGCTAATTAAATTAGGATTTTTTTGATTTTCCTCTACGAGAATTGACTAGTCCGAAATATGTTGAACCGTGCCGTGGCCTGTTACCCGTGAACTGTCTCAACGCACCAGATACATTATGCTGAGAACTGTTCTTACTGGCTTAACCTCCATGAGTCTAGTATTAAAAATGATCGCTTAAGTGATTTTGTTTTCCCTCGATTATTTTGCTTGATTTTTAAAGACATTTATTTTATTATTACGGACTGAACTTCAAACCTGTTAAATTAAAAGTGTTTTCCTCTGTGAAAAAATAAATACTTTTTTAAGTTCAGCTCAAAATAATAAAAACATGCGCAACATATAAGTAGTTGCACTATATTTGTTTACCAGTAAAATATTAAAAAATCTACAATCGTTACTACCTAAAACCTGTTTTACCTAAGTTTATATCTTACCTTGGTAAATACTAGCAGGATAAACGAAGTTGCATATGTTCAAAAGTAACCAACACTGAACGCTTTTATTTAACATTTTAAACGTCTAGTGCAATTACACCGGCCGCAACACAAGAATTATTCAATAACTATTACAACGAATTTTACACATATAGTACTTATTTAAAGAGTACGCTTTGTAGAAAACTCATCTGAGTTTCATTTTAACGATTCATTTTGATTGTTAAAACTTTATAAAGTAACGATGACATCAGATATGCCGCACAAACGGAGAAACGTGTACCTCGGGGGTTCGCGGGAAACTGACGCTCGTCGGTTCAATTCCGGTATCGCTCACCCTCTGCGACGGCGCGGCGCGGCACATCGAACCTCCATTCATCCTTTACACACATTCACAATAACCAGGGGCCGAACGCATTTATGCCATTTGCGGGATTCTTGTGTAAATATATAAAAGAAATCATCCTTAAACTAAAAAAATAAACTATTATTATACTTACCTCCAATTTATAGAATAGTTTTATTGTCAGCCACCTATATCGCTTCGTTCTAGTTGTTTTCAGTTGGAGTCTTTAGAGACCAACACTGGACCCACTTTGTTATGCCAATGACTAATTTTGTAATCAAAAGTGTATTGATGCCTTTGTGAGGAATGCCTTTGTAGTAATTGGGTCGTCTGTGCTTACGACATCACAGCACGTCTGATGTATAGTAAGTATATTGTATTGAAACCTTAATTATTTTTACCCTAATTGAAGCCCAAATGACTCATAAAATCTGGTTGTTTATTGGATCAACCTCTTACTGACGGACAAATGTCAAACATATCCAACACAAGTCAACCAAGAGGTTTTTTTAAAGTTGTTTTCAAATTTTTACACCACTGTTGCCAGAAAACCCCTGGCATCCCAAGATAACAAAGTTGATGTGAATATGTATACGCACATGACTTATGGTATTGTTTTGTGGGGAGAGTCACTAAAGCCATTTTGATCCTTCAAAAAACAATTCTTAGAGTAATGGTAAATAAACCAACAAGTCCATCTCGTAGCAAAATCTTTAAAGATTTTTACGTACTGAATTCTCCTAAGAACGCGTTTAAAAATTCACATTTTTAGAACAATAACATAATTAGTTTAGTCCTAATGGCGCAACGGATAATTTATACGACCAAACCGGCATTAAAACTGCAGGTAACAATATAAAATAAAACAGTTTTACCAATCAAACTAGTCTAATGACACTAGAATATTTAATAAAGCCCATAATAACTTAAAACACTTACAGGCTAAAAATCAAAATAGTATATTTCATCACTAGGGCCAAAAGTGACGATTTACGATACAAACTCAAGTTTAACGAAAGTGAGCTAGGATCGGCAAGCTTCATTTTGGCCCGTGTGATGAACATTATTTTTCGTCATATTGCACAATATATTAAGCTAACTACTTCACAAAACTAAAATGTTACAACTTGTTTACCTTTAAAAGTTTGCTCCCAAAATGGCTTCCATCATACTTTCTCTCAAATCCAAGTCATCTTCTGGCCGGTTGGATTTTCCTCCAAACTCATCAAGTATGTCTATGATTTAATCCTCGTTCCACTTGTACTTCTAATCAATACTTCTTTTCAAGAGGGGCCTTTCCCTCATTTCTTGAAACACGCCATTGTGAGGCCTTTACAATAAAAAGGGAGCAAGGATAACTGCAACAACTACCGACCAATCTATTTGATTACTACCTTTTCAAAGGTCTTTGAGCGGATTTTTCTCAATAGGTTCTTGTCATTCCTCCTTAAAAATAACATCATATCTTCTCAATAATTAGGCTTTACAAAAGGTAAAGCCTTTGCTCCAACCAGTCTGTAATCTGCTATTTGACAAGTTATCTTAATTCCGGGAAGGCTGTTTTGTGCCTTTTTAAGTAGTCAACCATGACATTCTCTTGAAAAAACTGTTTTGTCTTGGTGTGCGCGGTTTGCCCCACTCATAGATCTCATCTTATCTAAGTAGCAGGGCACAATCAGTTTGATTTTCTTTTGTTGACTCCCGTGGTAATCAAAGGCAAGCCAATTCAGCATCGTCTGTTAATTTTATGGGAGTGACCCAGGGTTCTATACTCGGCCACATTCTTTTCTATTATTCATCAATGACCTACCTTAATGTTTTTCAAATGCAAACTGAAATGCTAAAGTCTGCCTATTCGCGGATGACACATCGCATTGCGTATCCGCTCCTGACCGAAGTAACCTTGAAACCCTCGCATATGCCAACTCCAATAAAGCACTCCAATGGTTTCATCAAAACACCCTTCTTTTGAACAGCATAAAAACTATCATGGTCGACTTTCATATTAGAAATGCCAATGAAACAGGGCCACTCACCTTGTCTCTTGGAGAAGACGAGGTTTCCCCTTCCTACTATTCAAAATTCTTTGATTTGATTGTTGACAATAGCTAAAGTTTCACAACTATATAGACCATGTTTGCAGCTGGTTATGTTCTGGAATTTGTGTTATAAGAAGTCTTTCTAAAACAGCAGATAGCCGTGTAACTCTTGCTGCTTATTATGGTATAATCCATCCATACCTATCATATGTAGTGGGGTAGTGTGTGGCTGTAGTGTGTAGCTGTAGGTAGTAGCTGTGTGGGGTAGTGAGAGTGTCCGGGCCAAATTTGTGTTCCGTCTTCAGAAGAAGGGGTGAGAGCTGTCTTTAAAATGACTCGCTGTAATTTTTGCAAACCTATTCTCAAGGAATTTAACATTCTTACTTTTCTATCCATTTACATTTTCAGTTGTTTAACATTCCTCCATAGTAACACTCATCTTTTTCAACCCTCTTTTCAGCAAATCCGGTACAGTCTTAGAAATTTCAATAACATAAAACCACCCAAACACAGAACTAGTTTCTTTGAACGTCACCTACTGTAAAATTCAAATTCAAATTCAAAACCTGTTATTGAAAAAAAATAGCATGCAAACATTTACATTAATTTAACACGTGTGAAAATTGATCCCTGCAACGCAATGCTTGTGTGCAGGGACCGTATCGCTAATAAATAACTAACCTAAGAAAAATCCAAAGTTCAAATTGTGCAAAACTGAAACACAACATCGTTAACATATCTACAGGCTAACTGAAAAAAGTAAACAAAACGAAATGTTCCAAATCATACGCAGCAAGTGATAAATACAACTAGAGTCAGGTCGTAAACGTGCAAGCTACAGCAAGATACAAGTATCCAAATGAGTAAAACAAAACTTGACCTGGCAGCTTACAACAAATACCAAACACTCGCACAGCACACAGAGACAAGCGCTCTCTCACTCTCACACACCTACGCACACACACGAACAACCACGGGCACACATACGAGTGCGTTCGTTGGTTCGTTTCGTGACATTCCAGTGAGTGGGAAAGTCCCTGGCCCACTGAGGCTGTTTTAGGGCGCTTGGGCCCTCTTCAGCCGGGCATTCACACACATAGTGCACAATAGTAAACAGCTATTCAGTGATATCCCAGAATATTTGATGACGATTGACAACACTGGGCTCTTGAGGGGAAGCCTAAGCTTGAGTGACAGAAGGCTTGACCGAGCGAGCCTGTTACAGCGTAAGGCAATTCCTGAATTTTAAATTGCCAGATCAACAATAGACACTGATAAAGTGTTGATTTCCAAAGAAAGGATTCATTTGATTTTTTCATGTTAGTTTTAATGCAGGGTTTTGATGATTTAAGTTGTTATTGTGACCCTTGTACTGATACATTTTTTGTATGTGTACCAATAATGATATTTTTGCTTGACTTGAATTGATCTTGTCATTTCTATGTAAATAAACAGCTGTTACAGATGTATTAAACTATTGTCTGTTACGTTTGTGTTAGTGTTAAATGGTTAGACTAACTATAACGATTGATATATCGAACACTGTAAACTATCATTAAACTGACAACAATGCAGCATTAAATTACATTCGATTACTACTCTCGATACAATCGATTAATTACAATCGACATACACAATTTTGCAGTTTTACTACATTTATATAAACGACAAAAACGAACAGGTGATGACCTCGACACTAGCTGATTCTTTTTTGCCCTAGAGCTAAAAATAACTACTTTAGCCCCGCAACGCATGTATTTAAAACAACCGTTTTTGAAGCAGTATGACAAAAAGTAGTTTTTAACTACGTAAAACCCACAGCACAGATGACTTTTGTTCATAAACAAAAATATTGGTTTGCATTTCCTAACAATAATCCATAAAAATAATTAATAAGCCAGATATGTTAATTGTATGTAATAATGACTAGGTTCCCTTTCATTTTTGGTCCATTTGCAGCGGCTGGAAACGGAACGTCCGGGTTCGTACCCTGTACCCTGGCTGTTGTACATGGATACCCTGTCAGTTGAGTTGGCCAGTTGGAGTAATTAGGGTTTAATATTATTCTTTCTTTTTTAATGTCAAAAGCCGAGAAGAATTGTACTTAAAAATCTCCAGCATAGCTAATTATTTTTAACTTTTAGAATCGAATTTTTATTTTAGCTATTGTAAAAACACCTAAAATATTCAATAGAAATTACATAAACTCATTAAACTACAACGAGTAGTGAATTATTAAGCTAAGATACCGTTAATACCTTGGTTGCGGTTAACTCTTTAAACCCCGTGAGCCTGACGGCATGAATACTATATTCACATAACCACTCATGTACTGTAAGTGTTCAAACTCAAAAATCCCCAGTAGCGATCATCGTAACCACTTCACTATTCGGCTCTGGCTAACTGTTCAAACACAACCCTCTCAACCGCGGCAAATATTGTTACTCATCAGATGTGATTGCTCTTTTTACATCAGAGATTTTCTTCTTTCGTTGTGTAAGTTTTTTCGAATTTATTTATTTGTAAATGGTCACACCATATTGTACGATATTCAATACAAAAACGAGATACTAAAATGTCATATAGGACATGAACATGAACATGCTTGCTTACTTAGGGCAAGCTTAGTTTTGAAAATGTAATGCAAATATAATATAAACTTGAACAATTAAATCAACAAGTGACAACATGCCAGGTAGACGTTAATGTAACGTTAATAAAATAAAATAGTTGTTTAAACTTAATTAGGATAACCAAAATGAACATTGGGATTGATTTAAACAAATAGGCTATGAAGAAATGGTTATCCTTTAGAGTACCGAAAAAAGTAAATGCAAAACTTTTTGATCTTTTAAATTTAGAATTTGTTTTGAGAGAATCATTGGCTATTCCTAATTGGTAAAGAAAATTGAAAATTAAGTGATATTGCCAATTACTAACCCGTTAAAACATAAAACGCACAATAAAGAACAGCACGAACAATAAAAACATACGTGCCTAACATTATTGTCAGACAGTAAAAGCAGAGTTATTTTTCAACTGGAACACTTAGAATTTATGTATTTTTACATAGCCATGATCATGTCTTTACAATTTTGTTTAAGTTACTTTTGAAAAACACCGATCGATATATATGTTATAAGTTTCACTCCAGTTTTCTCATATACTTGCTGCTTATAATCATTGCCTGATTATCATCCCTTTGATTATTTTCAATAAAGAAAGACATACCTATTGAATGTGTCACGGTAATTTTATTCCGTGAGCAGATGACGGCTAGGTGGTTTCCTGTCGAGGTTCCCTTCTTCATAACTGTGCCTTAGTTTTGCATCGCTCTCCTTAACTCACTGAATTAATGAGAAGTTGCCCAATTTTAACACACTGTAGAGAGACGTTGATTTTCAACAAAAACTAATTATTTGCTAAGTAAACTCAAATTTCAAAACCTAAATCCTTTTTGCCGTTAATCCAAAATACATCCACCACTGGGATTATAGAACCTCTTTCATAACCGGGTTTCTAACGATCTGTGAACTAACCGATCAGTCCAGACTTAACCAACTGTACAGATTAAATTTAGTTTCAATAACTTAGTACTCGTTATACTGTTATAAAACTCGTGGTAAAAGAATGGTTTAAAACACTACACAACTACGGTAATACAAGTCATTAACTACTAAACATATTTTATGTTACTCATTTAAAATGTTAATGGTTCTAGGATTTAACTGAGCTTTCTAGCCTGTGAATTTTATGAGGCCGTAAATCTATTGATGTAGTAAAAACATGATGCTCATAAATATAAGGCATAACTTCTGCTAATCAGGCGCCTGTCTACAAAATATCTATATTTTCCAGGCAACACGGTAAAGAAATGAAAAAGTATCAGTGATTTTTTACAATATTATCTTCGATATAAAATATATGGTGAACTTTCTTACTCGGGGATCAGAAAATACTAAAAGTGCAATAGATTATTATATTAACAATATGGAACACAATGACTTGAACATAATTGATGTAGTAACCAAAATGGTATATCATGTTGTTAAATTATTGGAAATAGTAAATAAAAATCGTAAACAGCAAATTAATTAAAGGAATCGTGAAAAAATATTTAATGAAAGTAATATGAAACTATTTTTTACTAATTTAGTATCATAGTCATAGGGGTTTATGTACTAATGACTTTTGACTTTAGGTATGACACTTTTTACACAACCTTTAAATGTACCGTTAAGAAAACCCAAACAAATCAAAGGAATTGATTCAATACAGAAAGCTGAAGTAATTAATTTAGAATCTCAGTTCAAAAGAGTATAAAAATACAAATTTAAAATAGTTTATTAAAATTATGAAAACAGAGCTGAAACTAAATATAACTAGCAACATGTTTTCAGAATAAAATTTTGATTTAAAAAAACAAAATATAAATAACTTGGAATCTACTTGGATTAGAAACAGTCAATATATAACATAAACATATAATTATTCCATAAGGGTTGTTACGTCACAAATTCAGTTGCTAATTGTGTATTCTGGAGAATAGTTAGTCGTTTCTGTCATAGTTTTCCAACTAAAATGTATACCAATTTAAATCATGTTCTTTTAGTAAATCATACTTTGTTCATTTGCAACAGTGACAGATAAATATATTGATTTTTTGTGAATTCATTTCCAACAGTGTTTGATGACATTCCAACTGCTTTGATTACGTTAGCCCTGC
The DNA here is from genome assembly GCA_963675035.1 of Allygus modestus. Classification (NCBI taxonomy): domain Eukaryota; kingdom Metazoa; phylum Arthropoda; class Insecta; order Hemiptera; family Cicadellidae; genus Allygus; species Allygus modestus. Next base: position 167,616,856 of record OY776113.1, read on the forward strand.
ATTTTATAAGAGATTCTTTAACACACATAAGAAATCATATCTTTATATCAGGACCATATCCGAATATTCTTAAAGAAGCCAAAAAGTCAGTTTAGAAGGTGTTACATGCTTTAGGCCTGTCTTTCTCTGTTAATTACTACAAAAAAATTAGTTTAACACGACATTTATTCAGCATGAAGAAGTATTCATAAAAATGTTTAACATAAAAACAAAAACAATAACAAAACATAACCATATGTTTTAATTTACATATCATTGTCATATGATTCAGTCCAATCATAGTCCTTTTTCCAACAAATGTTAAAACCGTAAAATCTCCTGTTTCTGATGTACGTTTTCAACCTGAGCCTCAACAACCTTCTTCCTCCTTTCTCCTTCCTCCTTCTGCCGTCCTTTTAAATAACCTTTCCCTCCACCCACGGTTCATTTCTTAACTGAGGGTGTTTTTTCATCCATACACATTAACCTATTGCTAGAGGTGGTAGTTCCTTTGTTCAACAATAGTATTGATTTTTATATCTAATGTTTTTCTTATTCCATAATTCCTTAACATCCATAATTCCTTAACACGTTCAGGGACTTGAGGTATGAACAGGTATATAATAAGAGGAAGATCACTCTGCGTTCTCCTATTCAAGAAGAGTTGCGTGGGACTGTAGCCTATTTCTTGAAGAGGGGTGTTTCTCGGTTCAAATAGCGCTTTTTGGAAATCCACTCCGTCTTCTCGTGTTCTTTTTAGCAGATTTTTTAAAATCTTGAGATCTGATTCTGCTTTACCATTTGCTTAATGGTGTTAGGGAGAGGATAGAACCACTTTGAATTTCCATTCCTGGGCAAAGACATGGAAACTTTGTGCTATAAGAGGTGTTTCACTGTCTGTAACCACAACTTCCGGTATTCCATATCTAGCAAAGAGCCCCTTGCAGAATCACTTGAATAACAGTTTCACTTATGCACTTAGTTGTTTTTTACTTCAAAGATTGATGAATAATAATGACAAACAATTAAATATTGGATAGAAAGCTCTTAAGCAAAATCAGTAGCGTTCTTTTGCCAAATCCTCTCTGGTGTTTTATCTCGTATAAGGAAGGGGTTCTCGCTGTTGATTAGGAGCAAAATTTTTGCATATTTTCCAGGAATTTGTTTCATTTCTAATATCCCTACTCAGACAAGGCCAGAAGAAAACATCTCTTGCTCTTCTAATGCATGAATCTGGGCCTTGGTGAGTCGAATGTATAGTTCGAGTAATCTCTTGTTTTAATGCATGAGGAATGACGATTCGTTTTCCTTTGAGAACGATTCCATCATCAACGGCTAACATATCACGAAAAGGCCAGAATGGTTTCAAATTCTCTGGCAAATGCCTCCTTGATGTTGCCATCCATGATGTATGGGCTTCGTAATGCGGACGATTTATCGGTTTATTGAGTTGGTGAGGATCAATACATATGCGTGACTTGTTTGGTTTCTTGACCACCACCATAACTAACCCATTCAGTAGTCTCAGTTACTTTATTTATAACTCCCAATTCTTCTAACGCTTAGTTGATTGCTTAATTTCCTCCTTTAAAGCTACGGGATACCTTCTAGGAGGAATCACCACTGGACGCACAGATTTATTTAACTTAAAATAACAGAGTCCCTCAAAACATCCGAGGCCTTTCCCAATATCCGGATAGGCAGAAAATATTTTATTCGGATCATCAGAGCAATTTATTTAATACACCAGTTCATGAAACAAAATAATTCCCAGCTTTATACATTTTTGAGCTCCAAGCAATGGATTATAAGGAGTTTGAATAATCTCAATGGTCAACCTCAATGGCCTCTTATTCTTCCACCTGACATTTAACTGAATCTTCGCGAGCGAACACTGAGATGCGCCACCATAGAACATAAGTCTATTATTGCTTTCTTTTAAACTAACTATTCCTACCAATTATTTGAGTTTGTCAAAACCAATAACGTTACAAGTTGAACCACTGTCAAATTTGCATTTAAGAATCTTGTTATTCTCTTGTATACATAGTGGGAGATTACCAAACAAACATTTCTTTGGAGAGTCTTCTTCGGTGTTATAAATGTCATCATAACCACTATCAGCATTAGATTGGTCACCAGTAACTTGATTAGTTCCATAATATTACAATATACAAGGGCAGTAGTATTACGCTAGGCTTTAAAGTTGTTGTCACTTCTTGTTTGAATCTAATTTTCAATCGATAATGATTTAATAATAATATCTAATTTTTCTGAATGCTCATCCGCAACACATAATTGAGTTGCTTTGTTCAATGATAAATTTGTTTTAGCTAGTAAGTTTAGACGAACATTTAAAACACCAGCCACCAAACGATCGCAGATTAATCGATTCTCAATTTCCTTTTTTGAAAGATTCTCCAAGGATCCAAAAACAAACGTTCCAGCAATCTCATGTAGTCCACTGACACAATTGTTTCATAATTCTTGAGGATCTTGCGTAGCACTGTTGAATCTATAACGTTCATAAGTACCGTTTCTTGCCTCCTCAAAATAATCATTTAGTCTTTTAATTATCTCTGCAATATCTAACGGTTCGTTGCATAGCTTGTTTATTGGGCTTATTGCTTCACCACCAATAACTAATAGAGTAATCTGAATCTTCTTGTTCGATAAATTGGTTGATTTTGAGCTGCTTGCTTCTGTCCAAGTAATTTAGTTCTTCCACTGCGTGTCTAGAGTAAGTCAAAGGTCGTAGGTTTAAAACTCGGCCAGGACACAATATTTTTGCAATTAATATCCTTTTTAGACATGTATATTATTGGTTTATTAAGCTAATTCAATTTGAAACACCATTATTTTTAAAATTAAAATAACCATTTAAATTAAAATTTTAAACTGTTGGGATTTCCTTGGGTATAGGTTGGCATTGTTGGCATTTGATTGGCAAATACAACTTTCGCCCAACGGTGAGCCAACGGACATTTCTTACCAACTGCTAACGAACTGTGCCAACCATTTCCCAACGTTGGCCCAACGATTTGTGCTACTAGAGGTTTTTATTTAAAAAACAATGCATGTTATAATAAGGATATGGAATCAATTTTTTAAAAGATAATTAACAAATTTTTACCTAGTGGGAGTATATACAATTTTTATTTATGTTCCGCTTTACTACAGCTGTGTTAGACGCTACTAGAGGGGGAGATTGTGATAGTGTGCTTCATATACAAAGCATTAAAGATTTCCAATAAGGAAAATAAACACTTGGAGTCATTATAGACGAAGGCCCCACGCTCTCAGAGCACGCGTAACATACATGTCAGCGAGCCCTTGGCTTAGGTTGGTTTATGTACTTTTGTCAAAATGGTGAGAATAGGAAATCTGTCTCCTTTGTAAATGGAATCAATTCTATAAACTCGATACCGGATGTAATAGTAGATATATTTGACCGAAAACCATATTGTTCATTGTATAGTAATTCATTAGGTTCAAAATAATAAGAAAGCTGATTAATTACTACTGTTTTGAAGATTTTTGAGAACACTGAAAGGAGAATGTTGTCTTAAATCATATAGTTATGTTTTTGTTTTGTTGTTAAGAATTGTTATGAATACTACTTCATGCTCAATAAATGTCGAGTTAAATACTTAACTAATTGTTGTTTTACTTTTTGTATTAATTAACGGCGTCAGTTGTTTGAGCTAGCGAAACGAGAATAATATATCAGTTCCTGATCCATCCTAATCCTGAGATAAGCAGAACTCAGTAGAGAATTGGAAGCTATTCAAATGCCAGTGGAAGAACTAGATTACTTTGACAGAAGCAAGCAGTTCATAATCAACCAATTTATCGAACAAGAAGATTCAGATTACTCTATTAGTTATTGGTGGTGAAGCAATAAGCCCAATAAACAAGCTATGCAACGAACCGTTAGATGTTGCAGAGATAATTAAAAGACTAAATGATTATTTTGAGGAGGCAAGAAACGGTACTTATGAACGTTATAGATTCAACAGTGCCACGCAAGATCCTCAAGAATTATGAAACAATTGTGTCAGTGGACTACATGAGATTGCTGGAACGTTTGTTTTTGGATCCTTGGAGAATCTTTCAAAAAAGGAAATTGAGAATCGATTGATCTGCGATCGTTTGGTGGCTGGTGTTTTAAATGTTCGTCTAAACTTACTAGCTAAAACAAATTTATCATTGGACAAAGCAACTCAATTATGTGTTGCGGATGAGCATTCAGAAAAATTAGATATTATTATTAAATCATTATCGATTGAAAATTAGATTCAAACAAGAAGTGACAACAACTTTAAAGCCTAGCGTAATACTACTGCCCTTGTATATTGTAATATTGTGGAACTAATCAAGTTACTGGTGACCAATCTAATGCTGATAGTGGTTATGCTGACATTTATAACACTGAAGAAGACTCTCCGTACATTGTTCTAAACTGCTTTAAACCTGTGTTAAAACAAATTTTTAAACTATTTTAAGAGCTTTACATCCCTTAAGATCGTAATCATTTAAATTGTGAAAACTCTTAGACAGCCAATATACAAATAATAACAAAATATTAAATAGATTGATGGTTAAGAAAATATTAGGGTAAATAACATTAAATCTGAATAACGAGCCTTAAGATTTGGCCGATTTGAAATCTTCAGAAAGCAACTAATATAGAACATAGTTCATTTGTTTCCCAAAAATGATTCAGTATTGGCACCAACCGATTAGTGGAAAATTGAATTAGAACCTCGGTAAAGTTATTTTAATTTGTATTTGAATAATCTCCATTAAAAGGAGTACACTTTCGAAGCGATGAAAATAAGTACTTCGCCCAACATGTCCATCGAAATCAGAAGAGTAATGGCCGGTCACTTGTTTTAGTGCTTGGACAAACCTCTAAGTAATAAATAACTTTTAGTTCAGGAAGAAGTTAAGGTCGAATGACCTTGCAACACATAAAGGAGGGCCAAATGGGTTGTTTTATAGCCAGCAGACCAAACAGAAGACTGTAAATGATTTTATGTTGTTGTACCTAAATAACTTTCAGATCTGCTATAACTTTACCAATAATATCTTTATCACCTTTTTCAAACACATTATACTGAATAAATCCATCATATTTGTTCGCTTTAACATCGTATCACATTGCATTGCATAAAACTCGAGGATGGCTCATTAAACAAACAACATGTAAACGTGCTAAACCCGTAAAATGATTTGTTCAAGATTTTTAACTACGGTGAAAATATTATTCTTTGGACAAAATATTTTCCGGATACGTTGATCAAATGTTCCCATACATCAGTTTTCCCTTAAACTTGACATATACAAATAATAGCTGATAGATACAAGCCTTTGGGCTGGTGCATATACGTATATCCGATTTATGTGTTTTGAGTTTATAATGGAACCACGCGGTATAATATCGGTGTCATATCATACCAATCTACAAGATTCAACAAAACCTTATTTTTATATCCAAAAGCAAAATCCTTCTCTTTCAATTGAACAAAACCACCACTGGAGTAAAAAAAACTAACAATGAACCTGACATAACCAACAATATTTTCAAACGCCAATTAATAGGTTATACTCACTGTAGCAAAATAGATTATTTTAAAAATATAAATGTATTCAAACACAAAGGATATTACGGCATACATTCATTCTGATACGAATGTTTTAGTGTACTGAAAACCTTTCAACGCTGAACTGTGCGATTATTAATTTTTATTTTACTGCGCTTTATAACGTATTTCAATTTTTACCGTAGAATATTTATATATTTGTTCATAGCCTAGCTTATTTTGAATACAATCCCAATCTCAAACTTGTTATTCTATTTGTAACCAAAACTTTCACAAGATAAAATCTATCACGCTCCCTAACCTAATACCCTTTTTATCTATAGCGCTGATAATCAGGCTACCGTAGTTTTCTTGAGGTAAAGAAGTGTTACTCAATAAATTAACAGAATTCTTCGGGTTTATTAAATAAAAATACAAACATCTTCACTGTTAGTCAAACAAATTATTATAAATTAACTCTAAATTTTTTATTTCAAAATAAATCGTTGGTTTTTCTTGTATTCTGTCTATACCTAATATTTCGATTTTCCATTATAAAAACGAAGATTTACTAAAATCAACATTCAATGTAGTTGACACTTTATCAGTCTGTTTAAATTTTACTCTTCTGTTGAGCTTCCACACAGGTATTTAAAAAACTCTTCGAAACCCTGGAGAAAATCTTTTTTACAGACTGACCCCTTCCTTTGAAAAAACAAAATGAGAAATGGAGCGACGATTTTAACAAAGACTCTAAATTTTATAAAACTCAAGTCATACCTTCCAATCTGAAGAATTTCACGCCTCTCGACACACTCAACACAGTATTTGCACGTAAAATGCCGCAGGCTCCCATCGAATGGGAATTTATAACCTTGGGCAGAAAGTTCTCGAATCCAGGCAAGACGGCAGTCACGTGACTACATCCAAAACAAATATAAAAACAAATATTTTGTGTTTTGTTCGTGACTTGTCCTTTCAACTCAGGGAAATAATTCGAACCATAGACTCAAGCTCCTTTCCAACTCCCCGGGACATGAAAATCGCTATTTTTCCCAGACTTGCAAAACCAACTAGCACCATCAATTCTGACTTTTCTTGCTTGCCATTTATTCAAAAGTTTACATTCCTTTTATTTTTTTACAACACAAACTTATTACATGCAGGTTGTTAAAAAATGTTTAAAGTGTTTTCATTTGCAATTAAAAGGCTATATTTCATCTTTCTGTTTGATTTTTATTGTTTTACTGAAAATTCACATCGCATTATTTCCTTAAGAATATATAATTAGCAGACTAAACTAATTTATATTTAGAGTATGCATTGAGAGAGTCATTCCCTTGTAAAAATGCACTAATATTTATTTAAATATGTATATTTTTATCTATTTATTTGTTATTATACTGTCAATACACATCAAATGATTGTCATCTCGGTTACTGAGCATTTTTGAGATATAAACTTTGGAGGAGGAAAATATATATATCCTTCTTTCTACACCCCAGACTCAGCAAATTGATTATGGAGACATTGGAAAATCTGGAAGTTCAAATTTTAAAGACCACTAAAATAATTATGAAATTGAAATAAAACGGAATACAAGGTTTTTCCAAGTAAACTGTTGTTAGTTCTTAAACTAACAACAGTTTACTTGGAAAAACATAGTTTTAAGCTGGTTTTAATGTATTTTTAAAAGTTTTATTTTAAAGAGTATACGGGAATAAATACACAATAAAATAAACAGTTAATAATGTGATAAATAGGAAATAAGAAATTTACGTAAAATAACAAGTTGATAAAAAACAGTCGAATACATATTTACTAGTATTAAATTTTCGGTCGAATACAAATCAGATCGAAGATTTGATTTTTATTTTGTGATTTTTTTTCTTTGAACGTGTACCAACTCAGATAAAAGCCGGTAAACATGTAAAAGGTAATTTTTTACAATTGGTCACACCTTCGGATGATGTATAAATGGATAGCCTAGCTCTCAATGGACAATAACCGTGCCGGTCCCCGAGTCCGCTGGGTGGCAAAAGGGGCCCGAGCTGGCCGCTGCGCCGTGATAAATTAACTTTAGCTATGTCTCTCTGTGTCCGTCTACTAAGACTCTAATATTTTAAAAGCTATATACATGGAACGATTTCATATTACAAAATCTAATGGTATAAATATTATTGCTAAAACAAATAGAAAATATTGTTTTTTATTTAAAAGAAATTAGGCTTCACGCAGCGTGACATTACTTTAATTATGTCTCGCTGAGAGCGACTGTTACTCTTTAAATCGGTTAAAACTTAGACTATTGGAAATATTACGTTCTAAAAATCTAATCATGTAAATCTGATTACTAGAAAAAGATAAAAGCCATTTTTATCTTTGAAAAAGTTTGAGTTTGCACTCCGCAACGTGACTTCTATTACGTAGCCTGTAACCAGCTGATAACATTATGATAAATTAAAACTTATAAAAATACAAACATTTTTACTTTTATTTATTTTAATTGTTTTCAAATATATAAAAAAATCGTTTTGTCATATAATTAGTCAACGATTTAACAAAACATAAAAAGTAAACGATAGTACCGGTAGTTATATATTTGTATTATTTAAATTGGTTTAATTTGTTTATGGGTATTGGCTTTCGTAGTGTCTAACCACTTGCCTACCTGCTAATTTAGAAAACAATTAAATTAAGAAGAATTAAGATTAAATAAAGAAATAAGCGTTAACAATATTATCAATCTTGTCGTTACAGTTTTGAGACTTTCTGCTTATTTACCTGGTTTGTTATACTAAAAATTAGGCATTTATATGAATGAAGGGAAATAAATTAAACTAGAATAAATTAATCGAACAACAATTTATTTCAATCCCTAAAGTAATTCCATAGTCTGGATAGAACTGTCTTTCAGAGTATTCCACCGCTCCTTGAATTCAATTTGTCGCGCTCTTCCTCGAAATCCGCTCTTAAAAAAGATTGTACAGATAACGGCTAGTCTTACAAAAAATTAATCAAATCAAAAATAATCTTTATACTGTTATCTACAACTTTCCCGCTGAAAGTTTTTATCTGACGAAAAATAAAATAGTTCCTCACTTACTACTTTTTTTACCTCATTCTATATTTGAATTAAAACCATTCTGTGTTTAGTTTATTATTAAAATTAGTTCAATTACTTTTTACAATTGTAATGTATGTTGTTCGATTCACCATTTAAAGCTGTAAAATTCGATGTAAAGATATAATAATTATCCCAGTTTTTTGTTGTATAAATGTCAGTTTGAATGTAACGCTGTTTTATGGTCTGGCATCGGGGTATCGCGGATATATACTCTTTTGCCACCCAGATGCATTAATGACAGCACGAATTGCAAGGCACTATCCATTTATATTTCATCCGAGGTCACACCCAGGGACATCACTCATCAATGAGAGAATCAGCCTTTACTATACACACAAAATTAAAACAATAATTCGTGGTTTTAGGAATTATACGGTATTGTTAATTTTCATTACTGAATTGATTATGTGACTTTTAAAATATAATTTTATCGTTCGGTTGAAGTAAAACTGCAGCCAATATATACTGGTAATTACAGTTAATATAGAAACTTGGATAACCCTAAGGAAAAATGACAAATTCACCACATGTTGTTTTTTTATCCACTGAAGTTTCCTCGTAAATATTTTTGTAACCATTACCCCAGTACCCCGAGTTTGGAACATTAAAAACCAAAGTTTCTCAACCAAATTTCGATAATATTAAAGTCAGTCTATAAATAAATTTGAATACCAAAGATGATTTACAAACATATGATGCAAACAATTACGGTTACCATGAAATATACTTTCGATCTATTCGCATTATTTCATTCTTACTATTCTTTAGGAAAGGTTTTAACAAGTTGTAAAGTATGGAAGTCGATGATAATTTTATCATTCTTAAATAATATCACGCAGAAATATGTCACATTAAATAAAAATCAATAGAGCAAATATTAAATTGACAGTAAATGTAATTTTTCCTAGCTTATGCCTGGCACAAGCGTCTGAGAATGGAACATAATAAAAAAGAAACGTTTGAAGGAAAAAATGGAGAAAATGTTTTTTATCCCATTTTATGATGGGAAATGCCTACACTAACTCCTTAACTCACATCACCAACAAAGAATTTCAAACCAAAAAGCCACGAAATTTCATACAACCACATATTGTATACCAAGAAAATGCCAACGATTTCCCCAAAATGTTTTGTACCAGTATCAGTACCAGGATATATTCCTCGTTGTGTGTTTATGACCAAACGAAATTGATTGCATTGATATATTATACGTATTCGTGTAAGTTTATATATATATATATTGCTTAGGGACGTAGGATGTATTTTATTACAAACTGTACTTTTTGTGTAGTAATATTGTAGTTTTGAATCTAATGAAACAGGTTGGAGTCACGACGCAAATGACGAGAAGATTAGAAGGTAGACCGAGTAGAACGGACACACCACTCGCGGTATTATCGACAAGTTACGGCTAACCACTTGTTAGTCTTTGCCGACCGAGGCGCCCCCTCCGCCCACACGGTGTATTCAATAACTAATCTGCTCCGATTGCTCGTTTTGTAACGACCTTCTCTGAGTGCCTTTCAATTCATTTTCATTTAAACATCGGTTTAATCGTATGACAATATATAATCAACTATTTCTTAAATGATTTTTGTCGAATCTCTTCGATAAGAGTAATCAAATATTTAATATATGTTAAAACAAAATTAGTGGAAAGTTTATGTCTATTAGGAAATATAACAAAGGGTAAATAAATGTCCTAGGACAGTAAAAAAATATAAATTTCAAGACAAAGTATAATATTGTCATCGAATGCAAACAGTCTAAAGGAAAGTGTAGCATATATATTGAAAGTAAATAATACATGCAATACGTCTTATTTATAAAAAGGTGTAAGTGTGTATAAATGCATTCAAGTGAACTTTAATGATATCGTTGCATTTTATAATCATACTGAGACTAGAGTTAGCGAATAATGTATTTATTTATATTTTATATTTTTCTACTTACGAATTTTACACTTTTTCACTCAGCATTTGATTAAGGTCTCTTACAGTTTTTACACTCTAAACATTGAATAATTTGTAAAATAATTTTATTATAATGGATTATTATGTTGAAAATATTAAAGTTTTATTAATGTATGAGAGACACAGCAAGAGGTTGCCTTCGCAGCGATTCTAATACTTTGCTATGTCAGCTAAGAGACTGGAATGGGATCTTTAGCGAGGACGAACTGTCTAATCGCACCATTTGCTGCAACTGCTGTAGTGAACACTGACGTTAGCAGAGCACATGTGCAGTCGGAGTGATAAAATACAATAAAACTTTGCTTAAGCGAACACTTTCGTACACCTAAATCAAAAATGTTCGTGCAAAAATGTCTCGTCTAGTTCTAGAAACTCAGGACAGTTCGTGGCTCAGGACAGCTCCTTCCGGCTGTTTTCCATAATATTTTTTTTAAATGTTGATTTTTTTGCCTAGACATTTTATCACGTATTTGCAGTGCAATCTCTTCTATAGACTTTTCCCCATTGTCTTTCAAAGTCTCCATGTTCATATATGGAGAGTGTTTTTTTAATCACGTGATTACTTAACCAAATGTCCTTCCACAGACAACCCACCGAGTGGTTTGTTTTCTTTCGGGGGTATATTAGATGTGTTATTAATATAATTTATTGTTTTTACCGTAATTTTCATCATCTAAAATATAATTTAGTTTCACAACAAACTTCTTTTCTCCTGGTTGTGCCTTTTCAATGTTAGTAAATGTAAACCCTTAGGATTAGGGTTTTATGATTTTAAAGTTCTAATGTTAATTTTAATGAATTGTTTATTCAACAACCGATTCTGTAAATATCACTTGACAAAATTAGGGAAGTGGGTTATTTTGTTTTCAAAGACTTTATTTAAAACAGCAACAGAGAATTTGATATCGATGTAGATGATGTTCACTAGTATTTGTTCATAATCTTATGTTAATCTTAGTTAAGCATAAATTGTAAATATACTTCAGTTACATTCGATGTAAAGGGTAATTAAAATAAAATGACTCCGCTTTTACCCTGGAAATTTGTTTCCTGACTGTTTATATAAATTAAAACTTAGGATAAATATAATATTTGAAATATACTACATGCAGGGGTTGTTTACCTAAAATAGAGATTTGGAATTTAACTAAAAGTTTTCCGCGGACTCTTTAAGCTACATCATTTCACCTATGAGGTTCAGGTCTAGACGTGATCTTTATTTTTATTTTTATTTTCTATTGATAAAACTAAATCTAATCATCCTGTAATGTATCAAGTCTTCGTGTGTCTCTGAGGTCAGTTATAAGGTTAACATTTTGACATAATTCATCTACAAACAGTTTGAATTTTACCGGCAAAATAGTTTAAATATGTTTAAATTGGGCCTTGTACTTAATTTATCTTGGGATAACTCCACAGTTATAGGCTTCATATTCGATAAGTGAAATTATTTAAATAATTTCGAATACTTTATCCGTCTAGGCTAGTAGAAAATATAAAAATCGTAGCTTCTGTATTATAAATTTCACATGAAATATATGAGTTTAAATTTGAATACATTTCTTACCTATATACAATATATAACCATAACCATATTTAACTGTTAGGTAAAAGACCAAGTTTTAAAACTGGGCAATGTAGGTAATATATTGTGGTGAATATAGTTTGGCCCATAGGTTTTCCGATATTGCAAATTTAGTTTACCCTATCACGTGTTTATAGTTAAATTTATTTACATTGGCTTGTGATTAAATTAAATCAGCTAAACATATTTTGGCCGAATCTTTTACAATTTACGCTAAAATTGCAAGTTTATTGATTATTTTAAGTTTTAAGCTATTGGATTTTATATTAAAGCTTATTCTTACTAATTTTATAGCTGAGCAAGAGTGTGCAAATCCCCAGTCGTCATATTTAATAATACGCTTACTGTGAATACAACGTTTTTGTTCATAACCAATATCCTCGTGAAGATATACACGATATTTTGTAAGATTTACACGTTCTTAATCCAACTAAAACTCAGCTTGATGGTACCTTTAAATTAATGTAACACAGTTTTAATTTGATCTTAAATTACGTTGAAGGATAACTAAAAACAGCATTTTTATACAAGATCGTGGTCGGAAACTTAAAATTTTTCAAAATGAAGCAAACTACTCAGCAGTGATCGGTAGTGATTCTTGGGTAATTACGAAAACACGGGTATTTTTAAGGTTAGGACATTTTAAATTCACTTCAAAATTAGTTTTAAATATGATAAGAAGCGTATTAGTTGTAAACTAATATGCTAAGAACGTATAACGATTTTTAAAAACTGTTTGCGGCATTGTGTCCATAGGAAAAAACCGTTAAAAATTATGGTCACAACACCACCTTTACATACAAACAAAAACTGAATAGTTTGAACAATTACTTCTCTAACCTGGTCTAGATTCTAGTTATTTTTTGTGACTTTAATTTAAATAGTGCTAGTAGCACTGGGATATCAACTGATTTGATTACCGATTTGTCTACCACCTTTGGTTTACACCAGCGATATTGCATATTTAATAATTATGGTGCTCAACTTGATTTGTTATTTTCGGATTTTCCTTGTGCTGTGTCACGTCTTGGGAACCTCTAGTTCTGGAGGATACATTCCACCCTGCCTTGGATATTGACTTGAACCTTCCAGTACCTGATACGACCTCAAAGTCTATATTTGCTCCAAATTACCACAGATACAATCTTGATCTACTTAGTGCTGACCTCCATGGTCTGAATATCGAAATGGCGCGATGGACAAATTCATAGGCTACATCACTGAACTTAGTGGCTTGGTGAGAAATAAGTGACCCCTTAAGAAGGTTGGGCCATCACATTTTCCTCGTTGGTTCAGTCGTGACTTGAAAGCTAAGATTATTAACAAAAAAAAGGCTACATAGGATGTATAAGGCAACTGGGTTGGAGAGCGATTATAGTGCCTTTGCTAGGGAAATAACTGCCTGCAGAGCCCTTGGATGCCTGCAGGGCATTTGGATGCTACAACTCTTATATTTCTCATGTTGATGAGACAATTTCATCGAACTCAAAAATATTCTGGAGTCATATCAAGAACTTTAGAAAGACCAATTCCATCCCTACTTGTCTGAGACTTGATGATTTTGAATCTTCGGATCCACATTAGATTTTTAACTTGTTTGCCCGATTTCTTTCAAGTTTGTTTTCTGACCCTTTACAGATATTGTTGAATCTCCCAGAAGTTGACAATAATGTTTCACTATCACTTATCCAGTGCACCCCTGAAGAGCTTAAACGGAATATTGAAGCTCTGGACATTAATAAAGGTTGTGGACCTGATTGCATTCCTCCTATTGCATTGCGTCACTGTAGTGACTTCCTCTGTGATCACTTTCTCACTTTTTTAATCAAAGCCTTCGAGAAGGTGTTTTTCCATTATCATTGAAAACCAGCTACGTCGTCCCTATATACAAGGATGGAACCAGAAATTCTGTCAGCAGTTACCGCCCTGTGACCATTCAGCCACCTATCACGAAGATTCGATTGTACTAGACTGAGTGAAGCCTATGATTACTTCAGTCCTTATACCCGAGCAGCTTGGGTTTACAGCTGCCCGATCAACTGTTTCTTGTATTGTTTGAAGATTTTATTCTTTCGGCCTTTGGACATTTCTCCCAAGTGCTATACTATGGGCTCCCAAGTGCTCCCAAATGCTCCCATGCTATATACCTTGACTGCAGCAAAGCTTTTGATAGAGTGAGCAATTCTCTCCTTGTTTCGAAGCTTGAATCATATGGAATATCTGATCCACTGTTATCATGGTTTCATAGTTATTTGACAGAGAGACTATCCATTGTTAAGTTTGCTGGCGGCCTTTCTGACCCTTTCAATATCAAGTCAGGGGTCTCACAAGGTTCCCTTTTGGGTTCATACTAGTTCAATCTGTTTATTATCGAGATTGGCAAGGTTATTGAGAGTAAGTTTCTGCTTTTTGCGGATGATATTAAACTGTTCGGTCTGCTGGATGAAGACAGTATCGTTTTTCAGCGTTCTCTTGATTGCATTCAGAAGTGGTGTATCGATAACAAGATGCAACTAAATACGTCTAAGTGCATGGTTATTTCTTTCCACCGAGTTGAGACACCCTTTGTGGTGGATTATAAAATACAGGGGGTCAGCTTGCAGCGTTTTGGTGTTTTAAGAGACTTGGGAGTTCAACTTAATAAGGCCTTAACACCTGATAACCACATGGACTATATCTGTGGTAGGGCTAACAGACTGCTTAATGCGAGCGACAAGAAGAGGGTTATCTATCTGCTCCATTATTATCCTGTATAAATCACTTTTGCGCGCCATTCTGGAATACGCCACTGTGGCTTGGAAGCCCTTCTACATTCACCATGTGATTTGACTTGAAAGGATTCAGAGAAGATTTATGAGGCTTACTGGAACAAAGTTGGGCATGGCTTTTTCCGAAGTTCCTGTGGAAGAGTTGATGAACCAACTAGAACTGTGTAGTCAAGCTGCGCCGTGATTTCGCTGATTTGACATTTCTCTTCAAACTGATTGATGGTAGTTTCGACTGCACAGATTTGTTGCCAAAGGTGAACTTCAGGATCCCGAGTTTCACAAGGTCAACTGACTTGTTTGTCCACTTCCATTGCAGAACCAACTACCTCAAGTTTGGTCCCATAGCTAGACTCCATCGTCTTGGCAACCCTGTCCCTGCTGATGTGGACTTCTTTTATGACAGCCTGCAGACATTAAGGCATAAGTGGATGAACAACACTTGACTTTCAACTCCAATCATCACAGTTATTGTTGCGTGTATGTTTTTGAATCACTTGTGATATATATTCAACTTAATTTAGCATGTTTCTTGTGATTTCAAACTGAATGTAAAATATATTTGTTTGATATAACCTAAACTTTGAGGTAATTATTGATTACATTCTTGTTTGGGTAAAAATGTGCAATTTTTAATTATATTTATTTATTCTAATATTTATTTATAAATGTAAGCAATTTCACACTAGCTTTAAGTACCTTATTTATAACATTGTATTCTTTTCTAGTCTTCTTGCCAATCCAGTGTAATAATTTTATGTAGCATTTTCATAGTTGTAGCCACCGTCTTTTAGTTATGTATGTATGTAATGACATTGCTGTTGAGAATAATATAATAAAATAAAATTAATCTAATATGGTGGATCCAAGATGGCGGCTGAAAGTTTTAACAGTCAAAATAAAGTGAAACAATGATTGGATGTGGTCCGGGGTTGATATTTTATTAAATATATAGACAAATGTAGAGGGCATTTACAACTCACCTGTATAAACAAACATGAACTTACTTTTTTGCCGTCATGTTAAAGGAATCTGCCACTATTAACATGACGCCACTATTCCTAAATGCCTTCTAAATTTGTCTATATATTTATCAAATAGGCAATTTGTCAATTTTTTTTCCTTTTTAAAAAGTCATATTTTTAGTTGAACTTTAACTTGTAAGATATAACGCTCGGTGTACAAAATTAATACTTAAAGTAAATTATAAAATTTGAGAGCACTTGGCAATAGTGAGAGGTTACTACTAATTCCTTGATTGGAGAGTTTAGGATTAGAAATAATTTAATGCTACGTTTCTGATCAATTACAAGTATAATATCAATCAAAATATACAGTTACAATAATTTGATAATTATGAACTCCTGTCAATGTTTTCAGAGATAATTGTATTGCTATTAGTATATTAAAATATCTTTCCTTTATCAATGAATTAACTATTACAATCATTTTGTATACATATGAATAAAAGATGAATTCATATTTAGAGTAAACTGTCCAATTAAAATGCAAATTAATGAATTTCGCTTTTGAAACATTATTCTTATAATTATAAATTGTATTGCACTTCTGTGATTTTAATATTACTTGAACAAACTATTTAAAATTAAATGCAAATCTAATAGAGTTGTTTCATATTTTTTTGCATTGAGGTAAATCATGTAATTAATTTAAAAGGTTGAAAACATGATGTGATTACTAAATTGACCAGTTCATTGTTATATAAGGCGTTTGAATCAATTTAAAAGAATTACTTGAGATTTTGGGTTTATCCAGATTTTTCAATACACCGACACTTCACAAAATTTCTAATAGCCATTGGCTGTCTAAGTATAATTTTTCATGGAGAGGGCGAAGGCTATGATATGGGGAGGTCTATAGTTGGAGTTAGTATTGTATCAGCATTTCTCACGGGTACTGTGCAATGTGGATGGATCTCATGGTGATAGGGATCAGGGTCAAAAGGGAGAGGTTTACTGGCTCTATTGTCTGAGGAAGGAGTTTGTTCTTAGAAATGTCCGAGGAAGGAAAGATTCATTAGTTTGGTTAGAAATTGTAAGGGAAATTATTTAGGAAAATTAAAGTCTCTTACAAACTCTAAACATGAATGTAGAATTTTTGTCCTTCTGACGATTTGTTATTTTTTTACAAAAATTTGAAATAATGTGTCATAAGTATGAACGATGATTTTAATTGCTATTTTCTCAAAATTTCGTTTTTGTCGCGTTTGTTTTACATAAGTTTCGACAAATCTGTAACTAGTGTACCTGTTGTAATACAATCTTTACCTGGCCATATTGACAACTCTAAAGCTTTGTGTGTGCAGGCATCACTATACAAGCCTTTTACTCATATCTTTGGATTTTTTAAATAAATATACTGAATGTTTTTGAAATATATCTATATTATTGTAAATTAACCACCCAAATTATTGTTTGTAAATCTACCATGACTACTATTCACACAAAAAATCTATTTCAAAGTATGGTTACTAGGCAAAATGTTATTAAAAAAATAAACATATTTAAAAAAATAAAAATCTGTAAATAAAGTTATATTACATATTTGAATATTCTCTTTTTTCCCACAGATAAAAAACATTTTGTTATTAGTTAATTATATTTAAGATAACACTACTTAAATAATAAAATAAATAAATAATGATCGATAGGGGCGGATTCAAATAAAACTAAGATGAACAAATTAACACTAGGTGAAATCCATGAAAACACAACAATATTCAGATGTATGATTGTGGCTTACAGTCGTTAATACACCGATAGATTTTAAACGTTCAGCAGTCTTTTTTATCTCCATTAGCTGCAATAGCCAAAACGGTGGATTTTCCCTAATCCACGAAATTTCCATTAGGAATACTGTTATTTTTGTACTATCTATGCTTTAGATTTATTTTATTTACCTTCAAACACTCATACAGCATAAATGTACAGGTTTTATTATTACTTAGAAGCAGGTATAAACTACGTGATAGCTCGTCAATCATTGCTGATCATTACCTTTACTCTATTTTGTAGCTTAGCCACTATTTTCTTTACGTTGATTTTAATGTGAAAGCCTGCCTTAATTTTTTTCGCAACAAAGAGGGACAGACAGTGTTAAATTTACTGAAAATCATAAATACCTATTTACAACCGATGTCTGCATAC
This sequence comes from Allygus modestus, assembly GCA_963675035.1. Classification (NCBI taxonomy): domain Eukaryota; kingdom Metazoa; phylum Arthropoda; class Insecta; order Hemiptera; family Cicadellidae; genus Allygus; species Allygus modestus. The sequence continues at coordinate 167,635,037 of OY776113.1, forward strand.
CATTTAATGGTTTAACTCCTTGAGCGATCAGCAGTAGGCTAGTGCTGATCTGAAGCTGAAGCGAATTGTTGCTCAGGCCAGAATGATGACGTCAACAAATGCTCTATGATGTTGTTATGTGTGATGGTGAATATATTATTCATTCGGATAGTTTTGCACATTAACTAATTTGGGTAAAATAAATACTTCACTTTCTTGAAAAGAAGGAAATAATTGGAATTACTATTTAATTTTACTAGTTCAAGTTTTGACAATACATTCGGTAAAACTAAGAAAATAAACTAAAATATTTTCTAAGATTTTTGATTTTCAATTACTTGTTCTGGAATTAAAAATAAAGATTTAAAGGTAAAATTCAAAAGGGCATTTGGTTTTGAGTTAGTACTTAGTGAATTACTTCAGTGTGACAGGGTGCGGTGAACGAGAGCGGAGCCTAAACTAGAACTGCGCTTTGGATTATGACGTTAGGTTTGACTGCCTTTAGAATCCATTGAATAAGACAATTTAAAATACCCCCGTAGCAGCAAACCTGCGTACTTAGCGAATTTCCGAAGCATATATATGTATCTTAATACCACATAAATCCACACATACCGAGTTTCATTATTATACATTCATAAATAAACGATTTATGAAATTTTAATTATTCTCCATATGAATAACATGGCGGCTGAGTATGCAGGATTGCTGAAGCAAGGAAAACAAAAAATGGGGTTAGTAGAGGTAAACTGGCAAAGAGGGGCCGTAATCGGCGCTTTTTTCCCATGTTATTCTTATGGGGATCAGTTTTTGGACCGACGCCCGATCCTACCCTACACAAGTTTCCTTGTTGGCCTATACTAATACCCAACCCTTGCCTATATTAAATATATTTTCCCAATCCCCATCCCTCCTCTATATTTTTTAAAATTAATTTTCAAATTCAGGCTAAAAAACTATCTTTAGTGTTTATGGTCCGATTTGTCTGCAATTTGGATATGTTATTGTCCTAGGCAAGTGTTTTAATAAATTTCACTTACATTTCCCAAATTCACTATAACGGTCAAATTAAAAAATATTTTTGAAAAATACTGCCAATTGGCAACTTCTTTATTTACTGTCCGATTTGTTTAAAATTTGGATATGTGATTGTCCTAGGCAAGTGATTTAATATATTCCACTTACATTTCCCAAATTCACTATTACGGTCAAATTAAAAAATATTTTTGAAAAATACTGCCAATTGCCAACATCTTTATTTACTGTCCGATTTGTTTAAAATTTAGATATGTTATTGTCCTAGGCAAGTGTTTTAATAAATTCCACTTACATTTCCCAAATTCACTATTACGGTCAAATTAAAAAATATTTTTGAAAAATACTACCAATTGCCAACTTCTTTATTTACTGTCCGATTTGATTGATTTTTGGATATGTTATAGCCTTAAACTATTATATGTATAATTACCATATCTAAGTTAAAAATTGTATACTTTATATAGTTTATATATATAATCCATAAAAAATTAAATTTTGTGTTTATGGTCTGATTTGACTGATTTTTGGATATGTTACTATCCTAAGCTAATGCATTAATAAATCCCACATACATTTTCCAAATTCACTATTACGGTCAAATTAAAAAATATTTTGAAAAATATACTATCAATTGCCAACTTCTTTATTTACTGTCCGATTTGACTGATTTTTGGATATGACCTTAAACTATTATGTGTATAATTATCATATCTAAGTTCCAAATTTTATACTTTGTATAGTTTATATATATATAATCCATAAAAAATTAAATTTCGTGTTTATGGTCCGTTTTGACTGATTTTTTGGATATGTTAAGCTAATGCATAAAAAAAATTCCCCCTACGTTTCCCAAATACTACAGTCAAATTAACAAAATATTTTGAAAAATCAAATATCAATTGCCATCTTCTTTACTGTCCGATTTATTTTTGGATATGTTATAGCCCCCAACTATTATATCTAAAATTACCATATATTATTTCCACCTATAATACAGTCGTTATGTTGTTTTGACCAACCTAAAAACCAACTTTGGTATTTGTGGTCCGATTTGTCTGCAATATGTTACTGCCCATTGCATAAGTGCATTTCCAAATTCACTATTACAGTTGGATTAAAAAAAAAAAATGCAAGCTTATTTACCATCCCGCTGTTATAATTGCCATATTTCCAATATTGTTGGGGCCCTCTCAACCACCTCTCACTGTAATATATATCCACAAAATGTTTATGGTCAGAACTGTCTAAATTTTGGATATTAAGCTAATGCATAAGTCCATTTCTAATATTTTGCAAATTAGTCTGGGTATGTTGTTGCGTATTTCTAATTCTTAAATTGTAGCAAAAAAAAAAAAATTTAAAACCCAAAACAACTACACACAAAACACTAACCTTTCTTTGTGCTTGTTTGGAGTAGTCTTTATTTTATCCAACTTAATTTTAATTTTGTAGTTAAACTTCCCACATTCTAGCTCCCTTTCCAGCCAGTGGTTGGAGACATAAAGGTTACGAATATTTTCAAACTGTACAATATATCTTTTTCCACCCCTATGTTGGACTTGTTTAATAGCGCTTATTAATAATTCCACACCATCTTCCAAATCCTCCAGTCTACTACATTCTTTAAATTTAATATTACCTTTAATATCTTGCATCTCTATGTCTTCTTGTCCAACATCATCCCACACATTGTTATGGAAACTTAGGTTTTCTATTTTTGGAAAGGAATTACCATAAAACGTTGCGGTACCGTTAGTGTTAAAGCTTGCAAGTGGCTCGTTGGTAGGTAGGTAAATAATGTCCAAATCACCACTATATGGCAACACGCTATAACCTTCCCTATTCTTATTTATCTCTATAAACACAGTTTTACAGACACCTTTAACATAGTATACACCCCTCTGTCCATCCTTTTCTGCCAACACCCCCACAAACTTGTTGTTTACTACAAACGCATACACCATATAATGTCCATAATGCTCTAGATCCTCCCAACGTCGCAGGAAGTAATCTTTTAATTTATCCTCTCTTTCCCTTCTTTCTTGTTCTTTAGCCAACTGTGCTTTGTATTCCTCTGCAACAGTATTTTCCACATATTCCAATTTACGCTTATTACTGTCGATGTCTTCTAATTCCAATTTCCTCTTTTTGGAACAACTCTCTAAGAAAGGCTTGGAAAGTGGCTCTATTTCTTTAATAGTGTATGGGTACAGTTTATTTGTCCGGCTTCTTAAAACGTAGGGAGTAAGGTTAGGACTTTCCACTAAGCCTAATTCTTCTAAATTGATGTGTTTAGGTATAGTGGAGAAAGGTGTATTTGATTTTGTAAAACATGTGCCCCCATATTTGATGTAACACTTATGCTTTACACTTATGGCATCAGGAAACTCCTCTATTACCTCCACGTAGTTAGTTGGTAAACAGTTAAAGCTAAATGCAGATAGAGCATACTTTATTAACTTTTCCCTTTGTGTACTATCTTTTGGCAGTTTTAGTTGTACTCCAGTTATCTTCTTCGTATTACTATTACCCCAATATGCGTATTGTAATAAATCGTTAAACACTAAACAACAACTGTTTTGTAATTGATTGGCAACTTTCACCCACATCTTATGCAGAGGTACAGCATAGAATGGAGCATTTTGGAAGTACCGTTTGTTGTCTTCTATTAGACTTAAACAATCTCTTAAAGGTTCAAACCCTTTACCAAAACCTCTACAATAGTCATAGATTGTTGCCTCTAACCTTGTTATTCCATTCTCTCTAGCTAGTTTAGACGAGAACGTTTCTTTTAGTCTCGCATCTGGACAGTTTACAAAGTTTATTATATGGTTTCCTATACTTTTAACTACTCCAGGGCTTGTAATCTGGCATATAAATTTATTATATATTTTTACCCCGCTATTTACATTAAACCATGTTAAACAGTCTTTACTAACATGGAAATTATCTACAATAACCTTCTTACAGACATAGGTAATATAAACTATTGCGAGGGCGAACCAAAATTAAATAACTTAACATCTATAACGGATGCGTTTTGTGATAACATAATGTTAGTTAAGATAACCAATGTTACGGATTGTGATGGGGAAGTTCGGAATAAATTTAAAGTTAAGAAGGAAATATGTGGCTCGTTTAATAGCTACTTACGAGGAATATTTCAAAAGTTCTCTTTAGCTCGACATGGTGTTGTGGCCAAACTACCATTCTCCTTGGAGAGGTCCTCTGGGGTCCAAAGCGAGGGTGTGTTACAAATAATAAAGAAAGATATTGACCAAATTAAACAAAAGTACGATGATCCTATAGCAATTCCCTATAAAATAGAGCTTGCAAATGTTAAAATTAAGGATTTGTTGGAAGACCTTCCAAAGATACTGCAAGATCTGAAAAAAGAAATGTACTATCTTATGGATTTCGATATAACACTAGATTTGGCTGGAATATTTAATAAAGAGGAAATGTGCCAATATCTTACAGAAAACTTTGACTTTTGCTACCAAGGGGAGTACAAGAATGGATATAATGTTATTGTAGATAATTTCCATGTTAGTAAAGACTGTTTAACATGGTTTAATGTAAATAGCGGGGTAAAAATATATAATAAATTTATATGCCAGATTACAAGCCCTGGAGTAGTTAAAAGTATAGGAAACCATATGATAAACTTTGTAAACTGTCCAGATGCGAGACTAAAAGAAACGTTCTCGTCTAAACTAGCTAGAGAGAATGGAATAACAAGGTTAGAGGCAACAATCTATAACTATTGTAGAGGTTTTGGTAAAGGGTTTGAACCTTTAAGAGATTGTTTAAGTCTAATAGAAGACAACAAACGGTACTTCCAAAATGCTCCATTCTATGCTGTACCTCTGCATAAGATGTGGGTGAAAGTTGCCAATCAATTACAAAACAGTTGTTGTTTAGTGTTTAACGATTTATTACAATACGCATATTGGGGTAATAGTAATACGAAGAAGATAACTGGAGTACAACTAAAACTGCCAAAAGATAGTACACAAAGGGAAAAGTTAATAAAGTATGCTCTATCTGCATTTAGCTTTAACTGTTTACCAACTAACTACGTGGAGGTAATAGAGGAGTTTCCTGATGCCATAAGTGTAAAGCATAAGTGTTACATCAAATATGGGGGCACATGTTTTACAAATCAAATACACCTTTCTCCACTATACCTAAACACATCAATTTAGAAGAATTAGGCTTAGTGGAAAGTCCTAACCTTACTCCCTACGTTTTAAGAAGCCGGACAAATAAACTGTACCCATACACTATTAAAGAAATAGAGCCACTTTCCAAGCCTTTCTTAGAGAGTTGTTCCAAAAAGAGGAAATTGGAATTAGAAGACATCGACAGTAATAAGCGTAAATTGGAATATGTGGAAAATACTGTTGCAGAGGAATACAAAGCACAGTTGGCTAAAGAACAAGAAAGAAGGGAAAGAGAGGATAAATTAAAAGATTACTTCCTGCGACGTTGGGAGGATCTAGAGCATTATGGACATTATATGGTGTATGCGTTTGTAGTAAACAACAAGTTTGTGGGGGTGTTGGCAGAAAAGGATGGACAGAGGGGTGTATACTATGTTAAAGGTGTCTGTAAAACTGTGTTTATAGAGATAAATAAGAATAGGGAAGGTTATAGCGTGTTGCCATATAGTGGTGATTTGGACATTATTTACCTACCTACCAACGAGCCACTTGCAAGCTTTAACACTAACGGTACCGCAACGTTTTATGGTAATTCCTTTCCAAAAATAGAAAACCTAAGTTTCCATAACAATGTGTGGGATGATGTTGGACAAGAAGACATAGAGATGCAAGATATTAAAGGTAATATTAAATTTAAAGAATGTAGTAGACTGGAGGATTTGGAAGATGGTGCGGAATTATTAATAAGCGCTATTAAACAAGTCCAACATAGGGGTAGAAAAAGATATATTGTACAGTTTGAAAATATTCGTAACCTTTATGTCTCCAACCACTGGCTAGAAAGGGAGCTAGAATGTTGGAAGTTTAACTACAAAATTAAAATTAAGTTGGATAAAATAAAGACTACTCCAAACAAGCACAAAGAAAGGTTAGTGTTTTGTGTGTAGTTGTTTTGGGTTTTAAAAATTTATTTTTTTTGTGCTACAATTTAAGAATTAGAAATACGCAACAACATATCCAGACTAATTTGCAAAATATTAGAAATGGACTTATGCATTAGCTTAATATCCAAAATTTAGACAGTTCTGACCATAAACATTTTGTGGATATATATTACAGTGAGAGGTGGTTGAGAGGGCCCCAACAATATTGGAAATATGGCAATTATAACAGCGGGATGGTAAATAAGCTTGCATTTTTTTTTAATCCAACCGTAATAGTGAATTTGGAAATGCACTTATGCAATGGGCAGTAACATATTGCAGACAAATCGGACCACAAAAGTAGTGGGGGTTTGTAGGTTCTGGGCCTAGTGATTTATGGCTTCCGGTCACGTGACCGGAAGCGCTGAGTCATTAAACACGTCATCTGAGCCTCAGCCAGTGACGTAGGCGGTTTTGTGACGTAATGAGGGAAAGTTTAAAGGTCAAGGTCACGGGGAGGTAATTTTAAAAAAGTACTACCTCGCACGCGTAAAATCCGATTGTGATTCGATAGTTTTAATTCGATAAAAATATCGAATGAAAACAATCGAATGAAGCAATCGAATGATACGAGTGCGAGGTAGTACTATTTCATTTAACTTTATTTTTACTTTTCTTTTTATTTACAATAAGTTATGTTTACAATAATTTATGTTTACAATAGTTCCCCGTTGTTTGTCGTCATCGATGTTGTTGATCAGGAGTCGCGGCCGTCAGACGCAGTTTTCAAGTGCTGCGCTTGTTTGTCCAATCGGCCCATCCCGACTGTGTGTTCCTTGCCTATTTATGTGACCGCAGGGAACACACAGTCGGGACGAGCAGCTCGATGTTCACCGGTCGAGAGCCGGAGAAATACTGGCTATTCACAAGCTAGCGTTGTAATCATACTAAATGGTGGGGGTAAAAGTGTGGTGGGGACGGAGCAGATAGCAGACGGCAGATGGCAGGCGGCAGATGGCAGGCGGCAGATGGTAGGCGGCAGGTGGCAAGTGCGCGGCAGATGGTTGCTACTCCATTCGCCGCCAAAGTAATGCAAGTCGTCGCCGTAATTCTTGTATTTTATCTTGTCGGTTCATTTGATATGTTTTACATCTACATATGCAATAGCTGAAACACCTGCACTTACGACAAGCTTTCCCGTCAACTTGATCGCCTGGTATTTTAAAACATTGCAACTCGCAACAATATGTCTTCAAATTGTTATCGAAAAATAAATTGTTCATCGGTGGCACTGACATGTTAGCTGCAGCGTGTGTTAGACAAGACTGAGACTAACTTCACTGCTCCCTCTCTTTTATACCCCTTCATAAGTTAACCCTGAATGAAAGTTCAAGGTCATCCATTTGAATTTTAAAAAAAGCAACACAGCAGTATATAAAATAATATACTGCTATGTTGCTGTTTTTTCTTCTTTTTTTTAATGTTATTCTTTCTTTATTAAACAAACATTTTACAATACAATAAGCTTAAGTCTAACATTGATGACTAGAAATACAAACAGAGAAAAACAAAATAGAGACATTATGTACAATGATGCATGATGTGCAGAGTGAGTTCCGTCGAGTTGTTGCCGCTTACACCGTGTGATACCAAATACAACGTCCCCGGTTGAATATCTCGCAAGTCTTCATTTTGTAGCAGTTGAACAAATCGTTTTGGAAGAAATACTTGAAACTTCGGCTCATCTCCTGGAGTCATAGGTCCTTCGCACAATGATACTAGAATTGCTTCTCCATGTGTGGTTTCCACTTTCTTGATGCTATGAATAATGTAATGTCTTTGTTCTTTTAGTTCTGAACATTTTTTAGTTAGCAGAAGGTTCGATTTTGAGTGAGTGTTGAATTGATCAACCAATGTTTGTAGATATTGTTGTGATGCCATCTTCGTTAGTGGTGGTGTCGTCTGTGATGTTGCCTCTTCGGAGTCTCGAATAATACTCGTGCTGGAGCGGTGTTGTCTCCTCGTATTTATAGGCCCCGCTACCCCCACCACATTTCTGTTCTCCGCTACCCCCACCACATTCCTGCGTTTGTTTCAAGTAAGCAGCCAAACGATATGCGTTGTACAATGCACAGTTTGTTTGACCGTGTTTAAGATCTTTTGCAGCGACACAAATATTACCGAGATTAATGTTAAAGTCCTTACTGATAGTTATATCGAAAACATTACCGTGCGTGTACTTTTGTATCCAGTTCTTTTTTTCTAATCCTCTTGTGTATATATGTGAATATTGTTTGCAAAAGTTAAACATAATACTGTGCAGATTACTGTAGCTTATAAATCCTTCATACCAATGTATGTGATGAAAGTAGTTTGTTATCCATTTGTTTGTACTTTTCGCTTTGGTGTTAAGTTTGTTAAAAGAAAAAGGAGCTTCAAACGTGAATGGGTAGGCTACAAATGTAAGCAAGTCTAAAATTACTAATTCCTTGATAATAAACCTATCATCATTATTTCGAAATGCTTGAAATTCTATTACACAAGGCTTTACACTCACTTCTTTATCCCCTCCGCTCATCATGGCACCTAGCGATCAACTAAACTGTTTTCCACACCACGGTAGGTTAAATACCAGGCCGTACAGTTGCAGGCGCGTTGGTGTATATTTAACGTGGGCACCGTCCCCAATAGGCCTACCCCACGTGTTTTCTTCTTTACTAAGTCAAACTTTAGTCTTTTTTAACTTCTTCTTCTTGTGTTTCGTTTTCTTCTTCTTCTTGTTTCTCCGTTTCTTCTTCCTGTGTTGTTTCTTCTGTAGCTTCTGTAGCGATTTCTACAAGTGGTTCAAAATCCTTTAACTTTCTCCACATGCAAACTTCATGAGGTATTCTATTAAAAATAGATGTATCCACAGGTCCGTACACGATGGTGCTATCAGGTTGTTTTTCCAAAGTATCGACCAAATATTCTTTAATAATAGCGCTTGCAAATACCAACTGTCTCATGTACCTTGTAATAGGTTCTGTTGCGTAGTTTAAAACGTAGAATTCTTCACGTGACAGTAGAATCTTATTTTCATGTTGAGTCAAGTCTCTAATTCGCACTTGTAGTTGTCCGCGATGTTTAACAATATCGATTTCATTGTCACAATCCAAAAGTCGAATATGTGTTTTCCTTCCACACAAACTGTTAGTTAAATAACATTCTATTAAATGTACATGTTTCAAAAATGACTCCCAAGCATTTTGCGAAAATAAAACCTTTTTTGTTCCATGGTGTAGTATTACTGTAGGGGAATAATCCAATGATTTCATCAATCCAATTGATACACTTTTACCGATGCATGCTGAGATGGGGTAAAAGATTCGCAGAAAAACTTCAGTTAAAATGTGAGGAGGAATATTTTCTTCAACTTTCTTCTTCCTCTTTGGTACTATCTTTGATGGGCATGCATTAATTTCCTCCTCTCTATCTCTTTTACCAAACTTTAAAAATGCAGTTATTTCCTTGATGATTTCTGCTTCACTAGTATTATCACGTTCCAATAACGGTGCTACCTCTGCATCACCTTGTACAACAGATGGAGAACTCATTTTGTAGAAGATGTTACCCATGCGCCGATAGACGATCAACTGAAGACCTGCATTGCTGCTCCGCTATTTATAGGTTAGCGACAGTGGAGGTGCCGGTGGTGGTACAACGTTTTACAATACTGTCTTTACAATACCGGTCAACGGTGTGTATGTAACAATTTTATCGTGCAAAATTAAACAATACGCAGATGTATTTGCAGGTACGTTTTCTTGAAATTCCATTTCTATTTTTATATCAACACTAGACGATTTTACAGATTCATTTTGTTTGGAACAATCAATTACAACAATCGGAGCTTTCGATTCAAACTGTACGGGAGATAGTAGAGGTGTATTTGTTTTGCCGTAATATGAATTTTGGAACCTAGCGTACATGTCGTATAAAACACTGTATCTTTTTTTATCAAAAGAAATATTAAAGTTGTCGTAGGGAAAGAATTGTGAATTCAGGAACACTTTACAGTTTGTTAATTTACAATGGTCAAATTCACCAGCATTTTCAGTTATTATACTTTTCTTCTTCGTTTGTAATCTAAATATTACATATCTTGCTTTTTCCAAATGAGTAGAAGTTTTTACAGTCCATGTATGCCGTTGTGTTGTAGGTAAAACGGGGTATTCATGAAACTCCCAGCTTCTGAATGGCATTACAATGTCTCGATCTGATTTTAACTTTCTTAATAATGTAATCCTGTGTTCATCATTTAGTCGCACATGTGGTACTCTCCAAACAATCTTGTCTAATGTTAATTTCCAGTCTAAATTGGCATCAGTTGTTCCAGGAGTTGCTTTAATAATATCATTATCGTTTGATGATCTTAATAAAACTAGTTCTTGTTTTACATTTATTATTATTCTTCTGTAGTCTTCAGCAAATCCTAGGAGTAATCTTAAAGGTACGTAGAAATCAAAGTTTCCCAAAGAGTCAGGAGCGATTGTACTTTTGTCTGGTGCAACCCATCCTGCAACAGCTAACAGATTCTTCTCATTTGGTGTTAAAGACGCTAATCCTTTCAATGTACTGGAAATTCCAACCTTTTTTGTTGAATCGACTGTAACTCCTGAAATTTCATATCTAATCTCATCAAATAAAAATGCCATAGGATTATTTATGAACGGAACAGTGGTTCCAGCAGTACCATCATTTTTTGTTACTTTTCCTTCAATATATAAATAACTTTCGCATGGAAGAGTATAAATGTCTTGTTGTTGTATAGGAATCCTAATTTCATCGTTATTGTTTAATTTGGACGAAGCGTAAGGGTTGTGCGTGTGATATTCCTTTTCCCATAAGGTCTCGTCGAATGTTGGACCCTGCGCTATATCCAGTATATCCATTGTTAATGACCTTTAATCCAATTTCTTCTAGAAAACGAATGTTGTCACTTGTTAATCCTTCTACAGCTGATGAGCTACTGACCTCTTTGCTGGTTGGCTCTCTCTTTTTAAATGATAACCCCATTGTCTAAGCGGTTGATTTTATATGTATTCTTACAGTAATAGCTTCTCCTCTAAAGTCAATAAGGTTTCCGTCTTGATCCACTATGTTCAGCACGATCTCTGAAATGAAACTGGTGTTTAACGGTAGGTACACAAGGTTTTGAGGCTTTTCTACTATCTTGAAACCCGGTGCAACTGATGGGTAGAATGTGTGTAATATATGACGATTTTCTCCATCTCTGTAGGATCCTTGTATAATGTTACATGTAATGTCTATGCTATTAACTTTGATGATCGTCACAGTTTTATTCCCAGAATGAGTTTTATTAGGTTCTAATACTTTTGTTTCCTTAGAAAACCCCAATAAACTACCAATTGAATGTTCTTGACTAAAATCAATATAATACTTAGAAGTAATTTCGGCTTTCATTGTATTGTTATTGCCTTTTATCGTTATATTTTCTTTTCCCATATGTTTTTGTATAACTTCATTTATATTATCAATTTCATAAGCTCCTGTTGGTAAACTGAATTCTTCCAAAGCTGAATACTTTCCTTTATCATCTTTTGTCTTGTAATAATGTATTTTGTTATTAATTCCTTCACTAACGTTTGGAATAGAGTTATATGTTGTTAAATCCAATAATGCGGCTTCCCATAGTCTTCCTTTTTGCAAACGTAGCGCTGGAAACAGAATACTGCGCAAAGTACATGAGTTACCGGTTAATGACACTGTATACGAGGACATCTTAAAGTTGACTAACACTTTTAGCTAAAAAGTCTAAACATAAATGACCGCAAATGGATGTATCATCAGGTTGTTTTCTTGTATGATTGTAAAAAACATTTTCTGCCGCACTAAAGTATCGTTGAAGTTCTTTCGGTGGTGGAAGGTCTCCAAAACTGTCGAAATAATAAATGGTTTTACCAAGTTTCTTGTAACACACCCAATGAGTGCCTAATCCTTCACTATTATCCAAATTTACAATACCAGTCTCATTTTTCCACATTTTAACCGGTAATTCATCTTTCATAAATACTCCTCTAAAAAATGGGATTTTCAAACAAGAAGCATATGTAATCAGTTCTTCATTGGTTAATTCTTTGTTTTTAATTATTAATTGCTCTTTCTTATTTAATACACACGATACGGTCTTAGGTATAATCCTCCTCCCTTTTTTATCATTGACCATATTGTTGGTTTCTTTTTAGCTTTACCACTGGTAGATCGACGTTTTCTTCTGATATTACCTCCTTGTTTCTTAGCGGGTTTTTTCCCACGCCTTCTTCTCTTTCCTCCTCCAAACGTAGTTTTTGCTTTCATTGCTGCTGTTACTGCTAAAGACGCTGCTTTTTCACCAATACTCGCGTCACTAGATTTTACTCTTTGCCAAGCTTTCTCAGCAAGTGCTCTATCTGCTATTGATCTATTTTTAGTATCACCAAATTTGGAATACGCTATATCGTGCTGTTTACAAGCCTGATCGAGCTTATTTATTCCAGGATCTCCTCTAGCAAGACGTTTCTCTAATTTGGTTCCAGGACCACAATATTGATATCCTCCAGGTAAATGTAATTCCACAGGTAATAAATCAATCGCCTTGTTAACTATAGCTCCAACCGGTTTACTTAATAGAGAAAATGCTGTTGATGCTATTCCCCTTCCTCTCTGTAATCTCTCTCGATTATGACTGATGCGTTTAACCCTCGACATGACTATTTATAGCAAAACCTACAATCAGTAGGTGCACTCTATAAATGTTTTACAATGAATGTTATATCAGTTTTGGTTTCTTGTATTATATACTGTTTAGAATCCATTTATTATATAGAAATGGATTTATTAATTAAATGTAGACATATTAAATAGAAGTAGTAAAAATTGAAATAAGGTGTAATTGAAGATGTTCCAGATGTTTCTCCGCTGGTGATGGTATTGTTGTCTTCGGTAAAATGAATAAACTTTAAATAGTTGTCATGTTTCCTTAGAAACTTGCCACTAAATCGTTGGTAATTGAATAACACATCCCAGTCTAGTTTATCTTTAAAATTGTCAATGTAATTCTCAGAGAGATTTTGATATTTACTTATTACTTCCCAACAGTTATTAAAATGTGATGTCATCTCTACGAGGAAGTCTTCTGAAAACTGTTGTCTTTGTAAAATATGGATCCAGTTAACTCTGTGAAAATAAATTCTTAACATAGTCATTGTGAAGAGATAATGTATGGAAAGTTGTTCCCAATCCATATATCTATCAAACCGTTGAACAAAACCATCTGTCAACACTCCTTGGGGAAATCTCGGCTCTTGAGATATTAAACTCCACGCAGTAATATTGGATTCCATCATCCTCTCTGTATCGTCTCTCGAATATGACTGAAGCTTTATCCCTTATCATGGGGGTATTTTAAATTCTTTTTTCTCTTATGTAATCTTCATTGTTTTCTGTTGGTTCATTAATCACATTCACTTTATCTCCCTTTCCTAATGTCTTGACTTTAGAAGGCTCAGACGGTTTATCTCGTTGATTAGGTTTCTCTGGATTGTGTATATTTTTCCAGTCTAAATAATTGTGACTATCAACATCTGAAGCTGCATCTCTTCCTGAAGCCCGATGGATATAATGGAATAGAGCTGCACCAAACCTTTCCAAATGTTTTTCATATTCCGTAGTCCATTTCTTGTGTACAATATCAAACATTTTCTTATTTACAGCGTCTCCATCCTGCTCACAATCACCTACATTTGATAATTTTAATTTGTTTACATCATAGCTTGTGTCAGTTTCATTCCTTTTGTAAATCGTTAACAATTTTAGAGTAGCTAAATTTACTGCTTCGCCATCATAAACGGGATATTGTATATTGCTTAACCTTTTACCGGAAAACCCCCAATGATCTTCGTGTACAGTTGGGGTTCTTTTTTCCATGTACTGTACCGTAACCGCATCAGACGACATAAGCGGATCACCAACATTTTGAATTACTTTTCCTTCAAAATTATAGTTGCCGTCAGGTGTTAACGGAAACCCAGCTCTTTTTTCACTATATCCAGATTTTACTCCAAACTCGGAGTACCGTCCAAACTTGTCCACACTCATGATGTAACTGAATCGCTATCGTTTAGGTTCTTATTATATATGTACGTCTACTGAAAAATTATTCCTTGTTTTCGCAGTTCATCAACCAAAGCTACCCATTCGTTTTCTAAACCAGTGTGCCCGGCTTCCATAGCTTCATGTAATAACCTCATTCGATCAACTAACTTATTTATATCATTGTAATATATTATATTAGTTTTATACAAATTTTTCAATAATCCCCTTCCAGATGTGGTAGGATCAGTTGTTTTTCTCTTTTTATGCAAAACATTTAATTCAGCAGAAGATAAAGCTCTTCTTTTAATTTGAGCTTTTTTTGATTTCGAGGGGAAAAGACTAGATATAATACTTGTATATTTTATTGACCGATTTCTATGAATAGGTAGGTCTTTGGAATACTTCTTTCTATGTGCATTTGTGTACTCTAATATATTTTTAAACAATTGTAAATCCCTTTTAGTATATTTACCAGGATTATTTTTAAAGATGAGTTCAAACAAACCTTTAGTACCTTTATATTTCTTATCTCCAATAACTATATCATCATTTTCGTTTATATCTAACTTGCTATCTCCAATCATTAATCCTTTATCCTCTATTCTAGCTCCATAGGTATGATAATTTCGATTAGCATGTGCGGCGTGTAACATTTTTAACGTATATGTTCTTCCAAGTGTTCCTTTAAACATAATATCAGTGCCTAATTTGCTTAAGTTGGATGGGTTAATATCCTCTTCTTCTGCTCTTGTATCCTCTACACTTGTATCTTCTGTACTTGTATCTTCTGCAATGTCCTTTTCCTTTAAATCCTCTATATCTCCGCTTTCTTCATACTCGTCGCTTTCTTCAGATGTTTGTAACTGACCAAAACTTTCATCATTCTGAAATTCTTCTTCATATTTGGAAATTGGTAGCATTTTGTCTCCTTCGAAGCGAATTAAAGGTTTTTCCATATTTTGTGCTAATCGCTTTAAAGGTTCAGTAACAGGTTTAAATGTTGTTTCTAAAAATTGCTCTCTTTCATTTATACCTGATTTTAAAGCTCGGTTCTTTTGTCTAATAGAATCACTAAGTGATTTTATTTCCTTTAATAGCTTTTCCTGGTTAACCATCTTCACACCTTGACGACTTGTACAGTAATACCGCTAATCAGTGTATTAAAACGAATTTATCAAAACCTATTCTATAACGACCATCTTTTATAGCTTGATCTTTCATAATAACCAAAAATCCATACTTTTCCGCCCATGCTTTTCCGCAAAGCTCTTTAAACTTTTCAAATGGCATATCCGCATTCACATGATCGTTATATATATGTTTTAGGTTAGTATCATCTTGTTTGAATACAATTAGAATATTTGCATTATCTCTGATAAGTTGTTTTGGGATTTTGCTATAAGTTTGTCCTATATATATGCTGTCGATGTTATTATGTCTTCCCATGGCAAAGTAGTTTCTAATAGTATCCTGATTTTCACAAGATACATCGTCAAATATAAATACAGAATACGGTTTCGCTTCGTTTGGTTGCATAATACTATCACTAGCGTTAAATTTGTAAAAATTAACATCAGACACATCAGATAGGATTTTATCCAGCAATTGATACTTTGGTTGATGTAGAGACTTTGAAAAAATATATAGGTTATTAAACCTTAATCCCTGTGGATTAGTGATCAAATTAAAGACAACATTGGTCTTTCCGCAGTTTGAGGGGCCACTTACTATACATCGAACAGTGTTTGGAAGTAAACTACCGTGTTTACCATTGTTGATTTTAACGTTATCCACAGTTAAATCATCTATGTTATTAATATTGAATCGATCTTTATGGTTAATTATCTCCATCCTGCTCAAAGGTTAACGATGAAATAAGTTGCTTGCATTAAACCAAGTCCTTTATAGGTATCCATGAATCCTCAGTTTTGTTAAACCCTAACCACCGCACTTTAACTGCGTCCTTTTTTCTTTGTAACACTTTTTCAACAAGATATACATCACCTACTGTTGACTTTAACATTTCATGTCCATAAAATGCACCTTGCAACAAATCTCCTTTGTTATCTTTTAAGATATACGTTTCAGGTACAGTCGGTTGCACTTTATACACTGTAAAAACTTCATTCGTCCAATTGGGAAGGTATTTCTTGGTAAACACTCCCTTATATTTACTAATCCGTACTTTATCACTTACATTAAATTTTCTTGGCTGCATTTTTTCTACTTTAGGCTTTGTATTTTTCTTAATGCGTTTTAATACATCTTTTGCATTTCTTCTATTTACTTTGTTAGGTTTCATACCGATAGTTCTATGAAACCTGTTGTTATAATCATTTATTAATTGTGGTAAAACATCATACCATACGTAAGAACCTCTTTTTGAAAATTGTTTATACAGTGCTCCTTTTAAGGTTCTATTGAATCTTTCTACAATAGCTGCTTTTTTCTCTGAATTTGTAGAATAATGATTTATTTTATATTTATTCATTAACTGTGCAAAGTTTGTATTAAAATATTCTGTTCCATCATCAGTTTGTAAATGTTTAATTTTGTTTTTATCTCTTTTTATGGCTATTTCCATGGCTTCTGTTACGCTTTTACCAGTCTTGTCCTTTAGAGGCAAAGCGTCTGCAACTTTTGTAAAACAATTAATAATTGTGAGTATATATTTAAATCCTTTGTTTATTCTGCTATGCGGTCGCATTTCAATTAAATCCGCTTGATATAGATCATTTATCCCTTTTATAACAGTATTTCTTCTTGGAAACTTTATTCTTGCAGGTTTGTGTAGTTCATTAATAATCTTCTCCTTCAGGTCTGACATGATGGTTTCACGAAGACAGCTGATATGATATTAAATATTCTTTTGTATAAATCTGCTTATATAGGTCAAGGTCATTCTAAACTAATGTATAAAAGGGGGAACACAGCAAAATACTGCTGTGTTCCCCCTTTTATACGGAAAGGAAAAGGAAAAGGGATGTAGGACGATGAAAGGGTTACTCGTCAATAGGGTTGAGGGAATAGTGGCCGAATGGTAGAGTGTGGATGTTGTCTGCAAGGATGTGTCGTTTATCATCATTTGAAGAGAGAGCTTTTTTTACTTCCGTCACGCTGTACAGCTGATGGTTGAAACTTCTGATTGTGTTGAATTTTGCTGTTATATCTTGATCTTCAAATAAACATTTCTTATAGTGATTAAAATGCACATTCTTCTTTAAATACAAACTTTTTACTCCTTTAGCTTTCTTAATGACTTGGTTTTCATTTAGTTGTAAAGAATATAATTTTGACATTAGTGCAACAATTTCTTGAAGTATAACACCATTGGCTTCATCTTTAAATTTGCCAAGCACTTTTTTGTTTCTGTCATTGTCGTAGTTTGGATGATCTTTTGGATAGTCGGAAAAGTCAAAGTCGTTTTTATAATCAAATGTCCGAAGGTCTTCATACATATCGTTAGTAATTATCCAATATATAAAAGCGTCTGTATCCATGTAGGAGATGCCGATGTTTTCTCGTCCATAAAAGGTGACCATCTTTTTGTAATGAAAATCGTACATATGAGTCTTGGAGATATCCAGGATTGTCATACCTATATACAAAGGACGATCCATCTTCACACTTGTTTTCTTCATAGATACAGCTACAAGATTTTCGTTAATAATTATAGATGATCCAAAGTTTGGCTGTTGTACGAGTTTTTGTAGTTTGTTCGGATCTGTAACAAGTTTAACATTTTTATGTCTTCTTTTGTTTTCCAATGTTTTACCGAATATCGCATTGTTCATCAATTTAAAAAAGTCTTTTTGAAAGGCTGATGTAGCGGCTGCTCTTCTGGTAGTATTCGAGTCTATGTATGGTTTCAACCAGCACGATTGGGAAAATTCTACAGCTCTATTAATTTTAGTAAGACGTAAACCTAATTCGATAGCTTGTTGAACAACCCAATAGTGAGCTACGTATCGTTGTTTATTGTTAAGGGTCATCATTAATTTGGGGTGTTTTCCAGTTGGTGAAATTTCTGTTCTTGCAAGGAGTGGAAGGTCATAATGAAGATCGTGTAAATGTTCTGGATATTCAAAGTCGCAATCCAAAATGTATCCGGTATCTCCTTGTTTTGGAATTTGTGAAATATCGCCAATACAGTCGGGATCAACCCATTTAAAGTTGTCAAATGGAAGTGGGTTCGACATGGCCCATCCATACAGATTATTCGCGTCGAAATATCCCAAGTACGTTGAAGGTTTCTCTTGATCATGGTCAGGTAGATATTTGTTGTTGGCTTTAACATGTCTCGTCACGCTTTGAGTTAATACACCTCTAACACCCGACTCAACCATTAAAACCATATCTATATCTGTTAACAGCTGGAGTTTGCATTTTGTTTCTTTCAGCATTGCTTGCCAAGCTAGTCCTGGAGATGTATATGAATGTAGAGGGTCTAAACCGTATGCTGCAAAACAGGTTCTTCGGAATTCTTCCATAACATCGCAGAGAAGAGTCACGTCAAGTTTTACATAAAAGTCTGAGTATTCTCCTAAAGTCTTCATATCCAACTCGTTCCATACTCGACATGCGTGTTGATAGTCTTCAAGTGAAATCTCCGAATCATTAAGTTTGTTGTTAAATTGTTCTGGTGGAGGAAGTGATGTTTCATTAAATCTATGAAGTCCATCGATGTAATCGTAGGGGAAGACTCCTTTTCGAAGAACCAGATCCATTTTACTACTGGCTACAATTTTGCTTGTTTCTATCAGATCTTCTCTTTTTAAATTATCAGTTAATTTCATTAGGCTAGAAGGTATAAATCGAAACGAATCAATAAATCTAAGTTTTATTTTGCCAACCTTTTTAGAGAAACTTATACATTTTTCCATTGTTGTTGCCAAAACATCTATTGCTCCATCATCTCTTCCTAACTCCGGGATTATGAAATGAGAGTCATATCCGCTAAGGTTATGTAGAACAACGGGTATAAAAGATGGTACTTTGTAATTTAAGTTGCAAGCGTTACAGGCTGCACCTCTGTAGGCTCCTGTAAGATGGTCGTGATCACGCACTTTAACGTTATCTGGTGTAAATAGGTTATTACACAGATAACAAGTTGTTGCCAAATTGTGATGTTGAAGTTGGTGTTCATCCATAGGTTGCATCGGTATTTTATTTTTGTAGATTTCTTCCACCTTAGAGGCAATGTAATACAACTCATCTACAAAGTGTTTCGCTGCTTGTTCACCACGGTAAATCTTCGGAGCAGATGATAGTCCAAATTCTTGAAGATGTTCTTCAGACAGCGTGGATTTTGTTAGTATACAATAACTGTTTGGTGCATGTTTTTGATATTTGCTTCTTTTTGTGATATCCTCTTCTTGTTGTTCAATAGGAAGTAAAGATGCTTCGAAGTCCGCGTACACAACAAATGGAACAGGGTATTGTTGATTTACTTTGTCAAATTTTATCTGCGCTCTGCTGGGATGTGGCAATTTAATTCTTACCTCATAGTTTCCACTACATAACCTTTGATGTTCTACTAACCATTCTGAACCTCCTCTTCTTAATTCTTTATTTACATGACAAAAACATCTTTTACAAATTGTCTTCTTTTCTTCATGTTTAGATAATTGTTTAGAAACAAGAGCTTCAAAATTTTTAATGTAGACATAGTGGGATATATCCCCTTTAGTGATTAATAGCAAATCCGTATGATCTCTGCGCTCAATAGGTGTTATGCGCAAGGGGTATGCATTGTTTGACGAATCTAAGCCGAAAATGTTGACAGAAGCTGACGGATTTTGCTTTTCAAATTTTGATATATAAGTAATTGCAACAGGGTAAGTCATTCCCTGGAAATTATACTTATGTTGTACTTCTTCATATGCTTGACTTGGTCTTTCCGGATGGTTTTTTACATATTTGGCCAACATAACATATTTAAAACATTCATTATTTTCATTTTGCACGTTAATACAGGATTTGGTATTCATAATTTTTTGCGGTAGAGGGATATAGCTACTTCCTCTCATTCCATAACCGTGTTTATGAACTCTAACATCCAGACTTGTTATACTTAATAAAGTCCATCCAGATCCTCTTCCTTCATGCTCTTGTAGTTTCGTCAAAAGTTCCTCAAAACATTCTGTTACGATCTTTTCAATATCTGACGCAGCCATAATGGTTCGGTTTTTTGTCATGAAACCTCTTGGTGATGTTTCGTTTTGAATGTTAGTGAATATGGCATCTAGCAACAGTCCAAATTTGATAAAATTTAATCTTTTTTGTTCATTTTTTAGTGTTTTGGTTACTAATTTTTTGGCGTTATGTAAAAAGTTTTCAAGTTGTAATTTAACGTTGTCAATTTTAAAATGTGTTACTACCTTACCAGGTAGTGCTTGAGCGTGTAGTTCCACATCTACTGCTGATGATGTTGAGGGTCGGTGAAGTGTAGTCATAGCAGGCGTTGAGGTTGATGTTGAAGGATGGTGAAGTGTAGACATAGCAGGCGTAGAAGTCGATGGTGTTGATGTTGAAGGATAATGAAGTGTAGACATAGCAGGCGTAGAAGTCGATGTTGATGGCGTTGATTGTGCATAATGAATGACACTCGGTCTTAAAACTTCATTTTGTTCTTTTTGATTTAGGTTTGCAAATTGATGTTGTGCTAATTGATGATCGATTGAAGCTAATTCTTGTTCATTTTGTTCTCCTTTTGTATTTGTGTTGGGATTATGTTTTAGTTCTTTATGAATGGCTAAAAGCCAATCATCTCTAAATGAGGCTTTACAAATATTGCACCGATACATATTATAACTGTGTCTTCCTCAAAGGCTAACCAGCTACTAATAACACTCCAAAATGCACCTCTATTTATACCCGGGGTATACATGCCGGAATATATGTATTAGTAAAGAAGTACCAAATTTTACGCAGGAAGTACATTTTGCATCAAACCAAGATGTTTTCAAGTCCCCAAAGTGGGTCAAGGTCGTTTGAACATGTTGCCAAAACGGGGAATAGAGCAGTAAATGATTCTCACTTGGACCACAAACTGATCTATTCCCCGCTTTGTATTATTTAACAGATCTTTAAGTTTTCTTTTAATTATCCTGATCTTCAAAAAGTTGTTTGTATGAGGGTTCTTCAGCAAAGAAATGTTGAACCGCCAAGTCATCTTCAGTCAGAGGACATGATTCCAACAGTTTTTGATCGATTGAGGGAGCTGACAGCGGTTCTTGGAGTTTTTCATCTTCAGTCAGAGGACATGATTCCAACAGTTTTTGATCGATTGAGGGAGCTGACAGCGGTTCTTGGAGTTTTAACTGTAAACTTTTGATATATTCCATGGCCATATACAAAACGGTTATTTTTGCATCTCGAGGATTGGCGAATGGGATTGCTCTTTGTAATCTCTCATATCCAGTGTTAATATTCACTCTCCATTTCTTTGAGTGTTCAGCGTTTCTCTGATTGTAGCCAAATCTGGAGTTGGATGTGCTTGCTTGCGAATCCATAGCTGACTAATACGTGTATTCCAAAGTGCATGCTTAAATACCTGCTTACCCCCACCATTAGAGTACCCCCCTCTTGGAGCATATGTTTGATTTAGTAATAATTATTGTATCAAAAGAAGTTGTTTCCAAGTCCTGATATAGGTCAAGGTCATCTGAAGATATTTCCAGAACGGGGAATAGAGCAGTAAGTAGTTCTCACTTTGACTACAAACTGATCTATTCTCCGCTCTGTATTTGTAGTTGGAAGGTTAACGAAGAAAACTAATCAGACTCATCTGACAAATCCGACTCATCAAACGGAAATAAGCGACGGGGGAGAAAGCTAGTGACGTAGGTACCCTCAAAAAGGGTCCTACTACCGCTCGGAGTTGCCTCCATGTGTTCCAAACAGAGTGACTGTTGGTAACACTCCGCATCGTCCGAATTCGAGTTTTCCTCCACGTCATCCGCTACACTAGAGATATCCTCATCACTCTCCAATTGTTCCATCCAATTCACGGCTTCCATCTCTACGGAATCAACTTCTTCATCTTCCAACAGCACATCTTCATTTTCATCTTCATCTTCTAACATAATGTTTTTTAACATTAGAATTACCTCTCGTGGATGAGGAAAGATGATGTCTCTTGGTGCCATGACTAGACTGATTCAACCATTGATACAAACTCGCCTTTTATACCACAATATTTAGAGGGGGGGGGATATTGTTGTTAAATATATATTTAGTATTAAACAAAGTTGTTACCAAGTCCTGAAGTGGGTCAAGGTCGTTTGAACATGTTACCAAAACGGGGAATAGAGCAGTAAGTGATTCTCACTTGGACCACAAACTGATCTATTCCCCGCTTTGTATTCCAGACGTCTTTAATTTTGTCATCCCACTTATTCATCCTGGTCTTCATCCATGAGGAAGATTTGTTTGTAGGCTGACGGTTCTTCCTCAAGAAAATGATGTTTCGTCAACCTATCTTCCACCAGGAACACGCATTCTATCGGTTCAAGAGAGACCGGTTCTTCAGAAGGAACTTCTGCAACTATTGCCTGCAGATGTTTTATGTAGTTTATTGCCCGATATATCATGTCCTTTGTTTTAGTAGTAGATTTAACGCCCGGGACTTTACTTGATAATCTACTGTAGGCTTTTTGCATTGTCAGCTTATATGTTTTTGTTTTTAATGCGTTTTCGGCTCTTCGGTTCCGCAAGCAATTCTTGAACTTCAAAAACTCTGATAGTTCATCTTTATACTCTTTGGATGTGCTTGCTTGGGAATCCATAGCTAACTACTGGGGATATTCCGATGCGGTCGCTTAAATACCAAGTTTACGTGGTGGGGGTAAATGTCAAGGATATTATTGTAGGAAGTACATTTTATATCAAACAACGATGTCGCAGAATGACAAGTCTTGTAAGTGGGTCAAGGTCGTCTGAACATACCACCAGAACGGGGAATAGAGCAGTAAGTGGTTCTCACTTAGACCTCAAACTGATCTATTCCCCGCTCTGTTTTTAATCTCTCTCCTTTTTATTGATTCAACAATGGTTTGGTTTAATATAAAATGTTGTATTGATGATCCATTTCTGCCGGAGTAACCTTTCCATTATACCAATCATTTTAAGTAACTTTACATTGTTTTTATAGCTTGTTTTCCATGCTTCCTGTTCACTATTATACACTGGAGCCGTAGGCTTCCACATATACAAATCACAACCAACCTCCCAATCGAGAAACTTGTGCAGTAATCTTCTTAAGACTATTAACTGATCGTGCTTTTCAACCTTTCTGCTTACTACTAGTGTTGCTGCAGCGATAGGGAGAGCGGGTGTACTCATTTTCAGCAGAATGATTTTACCAGTGATAGGGAACCCCTTTTATACTACGTTTAAATGGTGGGGGTTGGTGGTGGGAGTACAAGGGTTAGGGAAGGGGTATATCGTGTTAAGAAATAAATATATCTTCCATTATTTTACCACACGGAGTGTAAGTCAATACTATACACAAATATTCTAAGTCTTTTTAGTGGGTCAAGGTCGTCTGAACATATTGCCAAAACGGGGAATAGAGCAGTAAGTGATTCTCACTTTGACCACAAACTGATCTATTCCCCGCTTTGTTTTTTTAACCCCTCTCATTGTTTTAACGAGTTTAGTCATCTTCTTTTTTAAGGGTCGGAGGCTCGACAAAAACGTTCCCTAATTCTTTTTGTAAGATTAAGGGGGGCAGCGGTTCCTCAGGCAGTTCAGCTTTTATAGAAGGTTCTTGAAGCTGTGTTTGAAGAAACTTAATATATTGTATTGCCTGTCGAATTTTTGAAATCCTAGAATCACTAGGATTAGCAAATGGTACAGCGACTTGTAATCTTTTGTATCCTTCTTTTACTTTATTTTCGTTTCTTCGCGAACGTTCTCTATGTTGTTTCGCTCTACGTTCCCAGAGTAACTGATATGGAAGTAATTCCATATCAGTAGCTGATGAGTTGGATGAACCTGCTGGAGTCTCCATAGCTGACTAATGAATATGTTCTACGACGCCACGCTTATATACCCGCTTACCCCCACCTAAAAGGTTGGTGAACAGATCAATTTTTTGGTTTGAAAAGGAATTCAAACAGAGCGAAATGTTTCTAAGTCCGTTATCTAGGTCAAGGTCGTTGTAACATTGTAAAAAAAGTGTGGACAACCTATTTACACTCTGCAGCAGATGCTACAAAGTGTAAATAGGTTGTCCACACTTTTTTTTTAATTTTGAAGAAAATTTTATTTAATTTGGAATAAACTTTTTGGTCTTTTTTGTTTTTATTTATTTTTTATTTTAATGATTTCCACACAGTGTTACCTGAATCATTTCGAATTAAATAGTCTTTCTGGGAAGGCTTTTTGACGTGGAGGTCCATGCCTCTAGGTAACTCTACAAAGTACAGTTTGCCTTCACATTGAACCAACACCTTTGCAAAGTCCTTTATTTTAACAAAGAAGTAGCGTTTGTTTTTACAAAGCCTATTAATTCGAATTTTGGTTGGCACTACTGTTGGACGTGGTGAAGAAGGAGATGCGCTATGGTTTAATTTTAAATGAAGACTGCACTCTCCTTCATTTAAAATACAACGTTTATGACAGCGATCACCTTTTTTAGCACCTTTTTTGAATATATAACTGCATTGTTGTGCAGGAAGTATGCACATCCTTTGTACAGATTTCAGTTGTTTGAATTTCTCTGAAGGAGATGAAGTGTATGTGCAGATTACTGAAGGTCTGGTTGGAGAAGATTATTGTGTGGCTGGTTGGCTTGGCCTCGACCTTGATGATGAGGATGAAGAAGCAGAAGATGTGGAAGACTTTGATGAAGATGTAGAAGACCTTGAAGATGTAGAACAACTTGAAGATGTAGAAGGACTTGGAGAAACAGCACGAGAAGTTGACGGAAGAGGTGAAGGACTTGTGGAAGACGTTGACACAGCAGGTGGTGGTGAACAGTTCTCCGGGACGATGTTAGCTAACATCAGAGCTGTTCGAAGGATGGATGGAACCGCAGAAGACGAAGTGGTAGAGGCGGCTGAAGACGAAGCAGAAGGTTTCAATTTGAGAGGTCGTGTCTGCTTCCTAATGTGTGCCATGGTGTGAGGTATAACAGCACAGGTAGAAGAGTGATTTTACTAGGGCTGGGGGACCCTCTTTTATACACAATGTTAGTGGTGGGGAGTGAAAGTGCTATAGGGTGGGGGTGTTAATGTTGTAACGAATAAATATATATATATGTATATTTTACAATACGAGAACTTTCTAAGTCCCAAAGTGGGTCAAGGTCGTTTGATCATGTTGTCGAAACGGGGAATAGAGCAGTAAGTGGTTTTCACTTGGACCACAAACCAATCTATTCCCCGCTCTGTACGAGAATTTTCTAAGTCCCAAGGTCATCCGAACAAGTTGCCAAAACGGGGAATAGACCGGTAAGTGATTCTCACTTGGACCACAAACCGATCTATTCCCCGCTCTGTATTGGGGAAGGGGACAAAAGACAACAAACAAGAGACTGATTTTAAACAAGAGACTGATTTTAAACAAGAGGCTGATTTTATATTTCACAAACGTTTCTCAGGCTAAGATGGGTAATGTCAACCGGTTTGCGCGCCGTAATGACATAAGGTCGGTTTGGGAGCCATACCTTTTTGTAAGGGGTTAGGAAAAGGATGAGAAACAAGTTACATTACTTTTAAAATAAAGACTTTGCCAACAACTATTTAAACAAAATTAATCAGTTAACGTTACTTTTACAAGAACAGCCGAGGTCGGTTTTGCAAAGGTCAACAGTATCACTGAAACCCGGTGGGACGTAGACCCAAACACCCGGCATCAGGCTGCTGCGAACCCAAGTTTTGACCAAGGTTGTTGAGGGACCTGTAGGGCCGGGAGTACATATGTTATTAGTAAATAAAACACTTCAAACCGATACCACACACTAACTACATTACCTAGCAGCAAACTACAAGCGTTATCTAACATGCTTAACAAACTAACTAAACATGCAAGGGCGCGGATCTCTTAGTTGCGCGTCGGGCCCAACGCACACTTAACAAACCTACGCTGCAGCAGAGTGCAACCCACTGGGACGTATATCCAAACAACGGGCGGCAAGCTACTGCGACGAGACTGCGGACTGTTCCCGCTTATAAAGGCAAAGTGACGTCACCGAAGCGGAAGGGGGGAGGTCGAGGTTTTCACTTGGACCACAAACCAATCTATTCCCCGCTCTGTACGAGAATTTTCTAAGTCCCAAGGTCATCCGAACCAGTTGCCAAAACGGGGAATAGACCGGTAAGTGATTCTCACTTGGACCACAAACCGATCTATTCCCCGCTCTGTATTGGGGAAGGGGACAAAAGACAACAAACAAGATACTGATTTTAAACAAGAGACTGATTTTAAACAAGAGGCTGATTTTATATTTCACAAACGTTTCTCAGGCTAAGATGGGTAATGTCAACCGGTTTGCGCGCCGTAATGACATAAGGTCGGTTTGGGAGCCATACCTTTTTGTAAGGGGTTAGGAAAAGGATGAGAAACAAGTTACATTACTTTTAAAATAAAGACTTTACCAACAACTATTTAAACAAAATTAATCAGTTAACGTTACTTTTACAAGAACAGCCGAGGTCGGTTTTGCAAAGGTCAACAGTATCACTGAAACCCGGTGGGACGTAGACCCAAACACCCGGCGTCAGGCTGCTGCAAACCCAAGTTTTGACCAAGGTTGTTGAGGGACCTGTAGGGCCGGGAGTACATATGCTATTAGTAAATAAAGCACTTCAAACCGATACCACACACTAACATATATATTAGACTAACTACATTACCTAGCAGCAAACTACAAGCGTTATCTAACATGCTTAACAAACTAACTAAACATGCAAGGGCGCGGATCTCTTAATTGCGCGTCGGGCCCAACGCACACTTAACAGACCTACGCTGCAGCAGAGTGCAACCCACTGGGACGTATATCCAAACAACGGGCGGCAAGCTACTGCGACGAGACTGCGGACTGCTCCCGCTTATAAAGGCAAAGTGACGTCACCGAAGCGGAAGGGGGGAGGTCGAAGGGGGGAGGTCGAAGGGGGGAGGTCGAAGGGGGGGGGATCCGCCCCGTGACGTCGGGGGGGAGAGGGGGAGGGGGAGGGGGGGAGGGGGAGGGGGGGGATCCGCCCCGTGACGTCGGGGGGGGGGGCTCCGCCCCGTGACGTCAGGGGGGGGGGGTTGTGTCGTCACGGTGGAAGGGGAACAGGATGTAGACCGGTCTTTAGCTTTCTACCCGTATATGGAAATGTCACGGTTACACTTGGCGACCCGCTTTGCTCCGTCTGGTACCTCATTCCAGCTTTGCCTTGCGAACTGAATACACCTCTGCGCTATGTCTTCTCCCATCACACCCGAGAAATTGCAACGTTTGAAGGAGACTTTGAAGAAGTCTTCGGAGAAAAGGAGCGGCTTCAAAAGACCTAGTTCTTTTAGGTCTTGTATACAAAGAAATTTTCGGAACCACCCACTTTACTTTGAACAACGGCCTTCGACGTCTTCTGCATCTCCGCCATCGACACCGCCTCGCCCTTCAGCGCCTCGACCTTCATCGCCACCTCCAACTGTTGAGGAAATAATGAAGAGGACGGCTACGGTGAAACTTACCGAGTTGGTATCGCCGCTGGAGTCTGTCACCGTTAAGTTTGCCCAGTTGAAGATGAACGTGGAATATTTATTTGTGGGGAAGATCGGCGATGAATACCTACTCCAACACCTCTTTGGCGGCCGTTACGTCAAGGTCCACCTTCCAAGGTCCACTCTGCCACCTCCTGAGACCGAGTGCGACTTGTTTTTGGTACGCTTGAAGGGTCAAGTAAAGTGGGTTACAAAGAAATAAAGTAAACACCACCATCTGTCCACCGCTCCTTATCCGCCATCTCCTTCGAACACAAACGGTCCTTTTCAGGACCACCCTAAGCATTTCAAGTTAGGGACTTGGCCTGTACATAGGCAGGAGACTGTTAGTCTCATGTTTGTGTGCAGCCCACTTTGTGAAAATTTCTAAGTCCTAAGGTCCTTGACCTTGACCTTGACCTTGAACATGACCCATTTTGGGGGGGGGAGGGACAAAGTTTGTGCAAAGTATGTCATGTGGGTACTCAAATTACGCGGATTGATCAGACGAACAAGTTGGCGAAAACAGAATTCAAATCCGACCAAGGGTATAGCAGTAATAGCTAAAAACAACTATTTTGGAGGTTAAACCTAAATAACTTCTTTATTTACGGATTAAAGTATATCAAGTGGGTACTCAAATTACGCGGATTGATCATACGAACAAGGTGGTGCAAACAGAATTCAGATCCGACTAAGGGTATACCAGTTATAGCTAAAAACAACTATTTTGGAGGTCAAACCTACATAACTTCTTTATTTACGGATTAACATATATCAAGTGGGTATTCAAATTACGTGGATTGATCAGACAAACAAGGTGGTGCAAACAAAATTCAGATCCGATCAAGGGCATAGCAGTAATAGCTAAAAAACAGCTATTTTAGAGGTCAAACCTACATAAATTCTTTATTTACGGTTTAAAATATATCAAGTGGGTACTCAAACTACGCGGATTGATCAGACGAACAAGTTAGTGCAAACAGACTTCAGATCCGACCAAAGGTATAGCAACTGTAGCGAAAAACAACTGTTTGAAGGACAAGGTAACGTTGTGGTGGGGATAGGTGTCTATCCTACTCGCTAGCGCTACATCATTATACTTCCAGCTCTTGTCGGATGAACATCTACCTATATAGTTTGTGTTAACGTCTGAACATGTCACAGTTTTACAGGAATATGAGTAAGGTGTCCTTCAGTAGCCCGCTTGCCACCACCTTCTACTTCTCCGACGATGAAGATAGAATGTCTACGCTTTTAGCGGACAATGTGCGGTTCCATCGTAGAATAGCCAAGGTTGAAACACTCTTAGCCAGTTGTCTGCTGCACAAGAAGCAACACATGGAAACATGCACTAGTTTAGATCATAGTGACTGTAATATTTATACACATATAGTGTTGAGACAAATTAATTGAAGTTTTCAGTTAAGGAGCTACGGTCTTGACAGTGTAAGAGTCAGACCCTAACTAATGCGTGTACGCTAGTTAGTGCGCGATGTAAAAACTTGGTGGGGGAAGTGGTGTGGTGGGGGAAGTGATGTGGTGGGGGAAGGAGCAAGTACCTAACCTACACTCAAACGCTGCATTACTATACTATCATTGGAACGGACAACACCATGAACAGCGTCAACGACAATATTTGGGGAGATGCGGTTTGTGAGGAGGAGTTGATAGCAACTCTTGACGCTACCGAGGTTGAGCAAACTACATCTCAGCAGCCAACAAGTAACATCATAAGCCGTGGCAATAACATTATTTGGGGAGGTGCGATTAGTGAGAAGGAGTTGGTGGCAACTCTTGAGACTACCGAGGTTAAGCAAGGAGCGGCGATGCAAACTATATCCCAGCAGCCTAGGACATATGAACAAGTCCTTGAGGACTATAATAACGCGTATGATTATGCTTGCAAGAGGTGGTGTGCGCAGCCGCAATGTCCAGAGCAGGAGGATGAAATGGAAGCGGATTTTCAGCTGGTTACTAAACTAGAGGAGGAACTTCAACGAGCAGACCAACTTTTGCGCGGTGCACATGGAACCACAACTATTTTGATGGGTAACTAATGGGTATTTTATTCAAGGTCTTCCTCCCCACGTCAGCTGCCATCTGCCGCGCACTTGTCGCCTGTCACCTGCCGCCTGCCATCTGCCGCCTACCATCTGCCGTCCGCCATCTGCTCCGCCATCTGCTCCGCCATCTGCTCCGCCCCACCACACTTTACCCCCACCATTTGGTACGATTGCAACGCTAGCTTGTGAATACTCAGTACACCTCCAGCTCTCGACTGGTGAACATCATCCTCTCTCCGCGCTCTTCACAAAATAACATTATCATGTCACTCAAGATTCGATGTATTTATTATGACTCTATTTATCTATCAACTTCTACGGACCTGAAGGTTTTTAAAGAGGAGTTAAGACTTCTCCTAGCGAATGGGTACAGTTTATCTTTAGAACTGATCGCAACAAACAACATAGACTCTGCGCAGGGGTCAAAGTATCTACCGCCTTTCATCAGAAAACGAAGTGATGGTCGTGACTCCGGATCAACAACATCGATGACGACAAACAACGGGGAACTATTGTAAACATAAATTATTGTAAACATAACTTATTGTAAATAAAAAGAAAAGTAAAAATAAAGTTAAATGAAATAGTACTACCTCGCACTCGTATCATTCGATTGCTTCATTCGATTGTTTTCATTCGATATTTTTATCGAATAAAAACTATCGAATCACAATCGGATTTTACGCGTGCGAGGTAGTACTTTTTTAAAATAACCTCCCCGTGACCTTGACCTTTAAACTTTCCCTCATTACGTCACAAAACCGCCTACGTCACTGGCTGAGGCTCAGATGACGTGTTTAATGACTCAGCGCTTCCGGTCACGTGACCGGAAGCCATAAATCACTTGGCCCAGAACCTACAAACCCCCACTACTCACAAATACCAAAGTTGGTTTTTAGGTTGGTCAAAACAACATAACGACTGTATTATAGGTGGAAATAATATATGGTAATTTTAGATATAATAGTTGCGTGCTATAACATATCCAAAAATAAATCGGACGATAAAGAAGATGGCAATTGATATTTGATTTTTCAAAATATTTTGTTAATTTGACTGTAGTATTTGGGAAACGTAGGGGGAATTTTTTTATGCATTAGCTTAACATATCCAAAAAATCAGTCAAATCGGACCATAAACACGAAATTTAATTTTTTATGGATTATATATACAAAGTATAAAATTTGGAACTTAGATATGATAATTATACACATAATAGTTTAAGGTCATATCCAAAAATCAGTCAAATCGGACAGTAAATAAAGAAGTTGGCAATTGATAGTATATTTTTCAAAATATTTTTTAATTTGACCGTAATAGTGAATTTGGAAAATGTATGTGGGATTTATTAATGCATTAGCTTAGGATAGTAACATATCCAAAAATCAGTCAAATCAGACCATAAACACAAAATTTAATTTTTTATGGATTATATATATAAACTATATAAAGTATACAATTTTTAACTTAGATATGGTAATTATACATATAATAGTTTAAGGCTATAACATATCCAAAAATCAATCAAATCGGACAGTAAATAAAGAAGTTGGCAATTGGTAGTATTTTTCAAAAATATTTTTTAATTTGACCGTAATAGTGAATTTGGGAAATGTAAGTGGAATTTATTAAAACACTTGCCTAGGACAATAACATATCTAAATTTTAAACAAATCGGACAGTAAATAAAGATGTTGGCAATTGGCAGTATTTTTCAAAAATATTTTTTAATTTGACCGTAATAGTGAATTTGGGAAATGTAAGTGGAATATATTAAATCACTTGCCTAGGACAATCACATATCCAAATTTTAAACAAATCGGACAGTAAATAAAGAAGTTGCCAATTGGCAGTATTTTTCAAAAATATTTTTTAATTTGACCGTAATAGTGAATTTGGGAAATGTAAGTGGAATTTATTAAAACACTTGCCTAGGTCAATAACGTATCCAAATTTTAAATAAATCGGGCAGTAAATAAAGAAGTTGGCAATTGGCAGTATTTTTCAAAAATATTTTTTAATTTGACCGTAATAGTGAATTTGGGATATGTAAGTGGAATTTATTAAAACACTTGCCTAGGTCAATAACGTATCCAAATTTTAAATAAATCGGGCAGTAAATAAAGAAGTTGGCAATTGGCAGTATTTTTCAAAAATATTTTTTAATTTGACCGTTATAGTGAATTTGGGAAATGTAAGTGAAATTTATTAAAACACTTGCCTAGGACAGTAACATATCCAAATTGCAGACAAATCGGACCATAAACACTAAAGATAGTTTTTTAGCCTGAATTTGAAAATTAATTTTAAAAAATATAGAGGAGGGATGGGGATTGGGAAAATATATTTAATATAGGCAAGGGTTGGGTATTAGTATAGGCCAACAAGGAAACTTGTGTAGGGTAGGATCGGGCGTCGGTCCAAAAACTGATCCCCATAAGAATAACATGGGAAAAAAGCGCCGATTACGGCCCCTCTTTGCCAGTTTACCTCTACTGGGGTTTTATACAAATATCAATATAACTCAAGTGGGTAAAGCCACATACCAAATTTGATTAATTTATGTTCATAATTAAGGGAGATAACACGTTACTTATTCTCCATAAGAATAACATGGGAGCTGAGTATGCAGGTTTGCTGCTACGGGAACTATAGGTCAAAAAATGATTTTTAGTGCAAATATCAATAGACCACAACGATATGAAGCAATATACCAAGTTTCATCAGGATAAGTTGATAAATA
Source organism: Allygus modestus (assembly GCA_963675035.1). NCBI lineage: Eukaryota > Metazoa > Arthropoda > Insecta > Hemiptera > Cicadellidae > Allygus > Allygus modestus. The sequence continues at coordinate 167,667,780 of OY776113.1, forward strand.
AGTGAGATATACAATTGTATTATTCTCCATAAGAATAACATTGGACAACTTACTGTGTTTAGCACTTTAAATATCTCTGAAACCAATTGACGTAGTGCAACGATCAAAACACCAAATTGTGCGTCTTTTTAAGCTGATTCCAATGGTAATATGTTTTTATTATATGTTAAAAACTCAAAAAAATCATTTTTGGTGTACAAAACCCCCCAAAATACCCCCTTCGGATAGGTCGATCTATCTGGTTTTCGAACCAAAAGTCATAAATGCTGCTTTACACATCTATGCCAAATTTCATCAAAATCGGAATATTTTTACGAGAGTTATCGGGCTCACGGACATATATATATATATATATATATATATATATATATATATATGTATACAGTTTTGAACGAATGGTGTTTTTGGCATCTGGGGACCTCAAAACGAAAAGTAATCATGGTCCTGGGCCTAGGTCTTACCATGCCGACTACGGTAATAGCTTCTTCCCTATAGGGGCAATTTGCTAAACACTTATATTTGTATCTTATTAAAGGTTGTATTTGAATTTAATTTAAGTTTTAAATTTTCAGAATGTTTAACAGGCAGACAGTGAAAATTGAGAAAATGTATTTACTTTTTTTATGACGTGACAACACAACTTCGTTTGTTCCCATACAAACTAATGTGATTTGTCACATTTTATTTAAAGAAAATAAAATAAAAATATGATTACTAAGCAAAACGAGTTATTAGTTTATATGACTAGATCAATATAAAAGTAGACTAAAGTTTCGAGGGTATTAACGGTAACAAGGGTCATGCTAAACAAGTACTATAATAATCAAGAATGGCTGCTTATAGTTCCCACTTTGCTAACACACGAGTCTTGGTTTCCAGGGTCCTATCAATTCGATGAAGATATCGGTATCTTGTCATAGACCTTGACCTGTTTCAACAATAAAATAAAACAAGTTTTCATGGAGGAAGTTGTGTTTAGTTGCAAGTCTCTTTTTTATTTCCTCAAACAATGTCAGCATTTATAATATTTGTTTGCATGTTTCTGAGTATTTTCGTAAAGAAGTGTTATATTACTGTTTGATATTCTATAACGTAGGTGATTATTTCTGTTTGAATTCCACGATAAAAACACATTGCTTGAGATGGTACTTAAAGTGACTTACTCGGATTACGGTGTGCTTAAATCAATGAAATAAACAATCGTACAATCTTAAAGTTAAATAGCAATCAACATTTTAATTTTACTTTACGAGTTTCCATGAGCGAAGCAGCGCTAAACACAGATCACTCGATGTTGGTAGTAGCGATCGGAAGCTCTGTTATAATTTGCATTACCATCAAACATCGATGTTCATCCTCCTCAAGCGGACAGGTTAATTATTAGTTGCGTGGTTCAACCTCTATAGGTAAATAATACTCGTATAATGCAGCATTATAATTTATATTACTACCAAACATCGGTGTTCTTCCTTGTTATGTCATTTGGTCGATTATTTTGTTGGACTTCTTTGACTAAATAATCAAAATACGCACTGCAATTCCTATCACTTGCAAGCTTTGATGTTCAAACTCTTCGTACCAATTAGACACGTTTTAGAGATTGGTGGTGTTTTTTTTTTTTTGTTTTTTTTCAAACTAAATCACCCAGTCTTCAGAGTATTCAGGATCCATTGCAGTAAGGGTGAGTCATCTCAGTCCGTATTTGAACATTACTGATATAGTTTATGATATAATTAGGATTAGAACCCACATTTCAGTTCTGTTCTGTCCATAGTTTCAGAGTTAATCACATTAATTACTATGTAAACATTATCTCTGAGTAAAATTCGTGCAAACAAGATTTAAGTTACTCAATATCCTATACGGTAATACGAGCAATGTCTGTTTGCTTGTTTGTTTGTTTGCAAAATCTATCTCGGAAAGTAGCGGAAGAATTTTGCTTAAACTTTGGAATAAGGGTATTTTGGACATAAAATGCTGGTTGGCGAAAACCTGAACCCAAGGAAAATCTATATTTTCTTTAAAAAAAACTCATGTTAAAGTTAGACATTTCAACATTGGGCTTATGGAGTTTCAAATAAAATTAAAAGAATCATTACAGCTGTGAATAAATAACCTGTCAAAGTAGACCTTACACAAGGTAAATTGTCAACAAGTGATTTCTTAAAACAGTGACTAGAACCATTGAATAAAGATTGAATGTAGCCATATTTTTTACCCTTGAAACTAATCAAATATCACTGAGCATGGCTCGGTCTCTCCGGTTCCTAAAGTGTAACGTTGCAAAGCAAAAGTTAAAAGGGTTTACCATTTATGCTACACTTGTTGCAATCAGCTTCAAAACCACAATCATTGTTCTGAATGAATATTAAATCAACATCAAAAGTTAGTTATTTTAAGTTAAAATGGTGTTGTAAATGATTCAGGTACAAGTGAATATATTCTACAGCAGCTGTGGATACGATTGGTCAGTCAGATGTCGCGTCCAGGCTGGTGAATAATGTTTGAGTAATTCTAGGAAACGGATTCGATTATTAAGCACAAAATCTTTTCTCTGAAATACGTTTTGCAATAATTGTATTAATAACATTAAACATACTCTTGCAAAATCGTCATCATTTTATAATGTTTTCTATAAATAATACTTTTTAGTTATGCCACATAGTATCTCCTTCTTTGTAAAGTACCAGAGACAAATTCCACCGCCAACATAGAACTGAAGTTATGCTACAGATTTTCTTACCTTTGAAATTTGTTAAGTTAGTAAGTTAAGATGTGAATAATACATCAAAATGTGGCCCTAATCGTCTTAATTATGTAATATAGCATCATTTACACGAACTTTAATTTTAGGGTCGTACAAATATTACGTAACACACTGAAGGGGGGAGGGGGTTCGGCATAGCTTTGCTCTGCGTTATATGGGGATGGGGGGTCAGCGTTATGGCCGGCGTCACACATTTTAAATATAATGTTAGGAGTTTATTTATTTGTAACTTCAGTTTGATGATCATATTTAGTGTTATTTTGACTATTAATTTCGTATCTATGTGTAATTTACATTACTTGTTACATTTGTTACAAAAATTATATTTTTTATTTATTACATTTATTTGTTACTTTTTAGATGGGATGGTTAATTTGCTTGTCTGAATCTCAAAGATTTTACTTAAGGTAGGAAAGTAGAGTATATAGACTTGTATAAAAGATCTGTTTTAAACATAAAAAAACTCACTAAAATCTTTGAAAAATAATGATCTTTACACGATTTCAGATTTGTAACATTTACTATGAATATGTTACGTAACGTATGAGGGGGGAGGGGAGTATGCTCAGGTGTTATGGTGTGTTATGTGGGGTATGGGGGTCTGAATTGAAGAAAAGGTTCGTTAGGTAATATGTGTATGGCCCCTTGTATGTGTTGACCAAATATCATGAAAATGCCCTTAGAATGTTAATATTTTTCATGATCAAATAAATCAACATACAAGTTTATAGATACTGCCTGAGTTATAAAACATTTATCATATTAGTATTACATATATGTATCATGCCTAATAGAATAAAAAAGCTGAGTCTTAAAAATATGAATTTTAAAACAATTTATGTGTTTGTGTGTGTGTGCGCGCGATAACTTTCGTAAAAATTCTACGATTTTGACGAAACTCTGTACAATCATGTAAAGCAATATTTATAACTTTAAGTTCGAAAACCAGCCAAATCGCTCTCTTCAAATGGGTATTTTGGGGGTTTTGTACCCCAAAAATGGGATTTTTGAGTTTTTTACATATAATATTTTAAGAAATCAAATTTTAGTTTTGACCATTGAGTTCAATTAAAAAAAAGCAATTTGGTGTTTTTTATCATTGCTCTACGTCAGTTGGTTACAAAGATATTGAAAGTGATAAAGACAGTTCTTTGTTCAATGTTATTCTTATGGGGGAATTTTAAAAATTGTTTATCTCGCTTATTTAGGAACGTATCCTGACGAAACATATCGCTTCACATCATTGTGGTCTATTAATATTTGCACAAAAACGATTTTTTCCGATAGTTCCCGTAGCAGCAAACCTGCGTACTAAGCCTCCATGTTATTCATATGGAGAATATAAGGCAAATGTTATCCCCCTTAATTATGAACATAAATTATTAAAACTTGGTATTTGGCTTTCTTTATCTAGCTCAGATAAATTGATGTTTGTAAAAAAACAAGTTTTTTTGTCTTCCTAGTTTCAGCAAACCTGAGTACTCAGCCGTCATGTTATTCTTATAATTAAAGTGTTATAAATCGTTTATTTATGAATGTATATCGATGAAAATTGGTATGTGTTTTTTTGGTATTAATACACATAGCTCTGTATCGGAAATTCGCTGAGTACGCAGGTTTTCTGCGACGGGGGTATTTTTACATAAATGTTCAGTTTTCCGCCTTTTAAGACCCGTTCTTATAGATCGTATAAATTTAATTATGAAGTAACTTTATATGTTAACAATATTTTAAGATTAATATTTTTAAATACGAAGTGGGAATTGTTAACGAAATGGGAAACGGCTAATGTAATGCAGGGAAAACCGCTAAACCCCGGGGATAATGCCTATTTACAGCATGTAATTGTTTTACAATACAATGGTTTCAATTTAACCGAGTTATTGTGTATTGTGTTTAACTCGCTGGCTCTGGTTTTGCATTTGTGTTGTGTAAATACAAGCGCAGCTAAAATCCTTATTGTATGTGGATAATTAATTTCCATACTGTAAATGTTAAATTCAATAGAATAAATTACCATAGTAATACTGCTATAACCAAACGGTTAGTTTAAAACGTATAAAAAACTGCTATGGGAAACTTTAGTTTAAATAATTATAAATTGTTTTCTTTTCGCTAAAATATGAACAGTTTCATTGTAAGAAACAAAAAGTTCATAAATTACGTCAATGACTAACGAGTTTGCACGCAGCACGCTGACGTGAGGGAAGTGAATTTCCACATAAAAACTTTTAAAACGCAAAATCAGTGTAAAAACATACATTTGTCCAATTTTTATTGAAATCTGAAAACATTGATTTTTTGGCTGTTGTGATACACCTGGTTTCATTTACTTGCAAAGCTGGGAATACAATTTTGCGCATTATAAGGTTAGGAGAAGGTCCAGACAGGCTTGAAAGTAGGTGCAAGGTTGCTGGGGATAATAAAAGTACTCTAACAAAGGAATAACAGGCTTTTCTAGTGTAAAACCCCCATAAGACACCGTACTGTGTTTAGCCGATACACATTTTCTTTAATAACTTGGTAAATATTTATGCTAGAATGACGAGAAAGGGCTTAAAACTTTCATCTAACTAATTCACATCTTTTTATATACATTAATTTTACGTCCGGGGCTTTTCTGACCCTTTGTGGGCCCAAAAACTCGAAATTTGAAAGATTAATCCCCAAAAAATGGGTTTAGAGTTTTCCGATTGTTTTGCCCAACGAACTTGTCCAACAGATTATAGAATGGAACGTCCCAACCAAATTTGAATTAAATCGGACAAAAAATGCGACCGCTAGAGTGCATACACATATATATATATATATATATATATATATATATATATATATATATATATATATATATATATATATATATATATATACATATATATATATACAATTTTGAACGACCCCCCAAAACGTGTTCAGGGGGTCACGTTAGGAACTTCAATGGTGGTCCCGGGCTTAAGTTTCACCGTGCGGGTCATGCTAATAGTTCACTTTCCAAAGGAAATCACTAACTAGGAAATTGATGTAAGCAAGACGTTACGCTTTAAAACTTTTACTGTGGAATTACTTTCACTTCAACTAACTGCTTTAAACTTACCGTTTTAGTTAATTCTGTTAAGTAAACAAGCACGTTGAGTATTTATATAAAAATTACAAATCAGCCAACAGATAGATCGTTTGACATAATTGACAAGATCGGTTTAATGTTTGTCGTAACAATTTCCATAGGAATGTACTGAAATATCTGTTGCATATAAAACAAATAACTAATGAGTATGTATTTATTATTTTAATTTATTATTTTTTTAGGTCAAATATTTCTCAGAATCACATTCCAACTATCCCTTAGAAACCGTGTTATCTAAAAGGGGTGGAAATGTAAGGAAAAGTGTTGTTTTTATGGGAGAAACTTGTAGAAACGAGAAATATTTCTTGAGTTTATTATAGACTCAGTTTCAGCAGCATTTGAAGTCCATTAATTGGTAGGTAATTGAAAAGCTGGCAGTTTTAAAAATTAAGGGGTAGCGGTAGAGGAACATTTCACTTTGGAAACCCTTCTTCATAATTAATTTAAACAAACTTTCACAAATATTATTCTTGCGTAATTAGTGTGCTTAATCCTTACTCGGAACTGTTTATTTGCTTTGGTTCACTCATGTTTACAATGTGGACTAACTTGTTGGGGTGGACCATTTTAAAAAGTAATAGATATGTTGCGTATGCGAACCATTTATAATAATAATTAGAAATATAAGAGAAACCATGTTTCCTTTGTATTATCAATTTCAAATATCGCCAGTCCTGAACCCGTCTGTTTTAAAAGTTTCTAAGTTATATACATAAGTGAAAACACTGAAACTGAACATCTGTTCTCAATACAATAAATTTGAATAGAAGACTTTTTCACTTTTTAAAAGTAAATAGAGAAATTTTTACACATTCGTTTCAGGTTTTTTTATTTCAGTTTTTTTTTATTTTGTTTGTTATTACCTATATTTGTTTAAACCTGTAGCAGTTTATATCTTTTTATCTTGAAAGTTAATGGAGAGGTAATTGAAAAAAGCAACCTCAACTGTATACAAGATTGTTAGTTAATTAAATTAATTTGACCAGTAATGCGGTGTAAAATGTTTACCACTGACCGTTATAACAATAAGCTATGTTACCTACGTGTCGGGTCTCCAGGTAAGTAGGATTACAATTACGTATCATATTGTTACTGTGAATAGATGTAATATGTGATTGTCAAACCTGTATAAAGCTAGTGCAACGCCACAGGTAACGCGGCTTATGTATGTGACCGATTAAAAGTAGAGCTAGACTCATATTTTGAGTTAACTTTTAATATTTCTTTTCCTGATCAGAATACTTGCAAAATGTTTAGACAAGGCTTCCAAGATGGTTCAGTGATTAAAATTTCCTTTTCCTTTACAAGCACGTAACTCCATGTTCTGTATATGTTTGTATGTTTGTCAACAAGTCTGGAAACGACTTAATATATTTTTAATGAAATTGGTAAGGAGATTAAAACTTTACACATCCACTTGAAAGCTAAACGAGTTGGCACGCATCACACTGACGAGAGGGGAGTGAATTTCCACATACAAAACTTTTAAAACTCAAAACCAGTGTAAAAACATACGTTTATTCCAATTTTATTGAAATCTGAAAACATTGATTTTTTTGGCTGTTCTGATGCTCCTGGTTTCATTTACCTGCAATGCTAGTAATACAATTTTGCGCATTATAAGATTGGGAGAAGGTCCAGTCAGGCTATAAAGTAGGCACCAGGTTGCTGCGGATAATACAAATACACCAACAAATGAATAATAAGCTTTCTAATGTAAAACCCCATAAGACAACGTACTGTGTTTAGTCGATATAGATTTTCTTTAATAACTCGGTAAATATTAATGCTAGAATGGCGAGAGAGGACTTAAAACTTTCGCTTCACTAATTCCCATCTTAATACATGCATTACTTTTACGTCCGGTGGATGTCTGGCCCTTTTTGGGCCAAAAAACTCGAAATTTGAAAGAATAATCCCCCAAAAAGGGGTTTAGAGTTTTCCGATTGTTTTGCCCAACGAACTTGTCCATACTTAATTTTTTTTATTATAAATAGGAACGTCCCTACCAAATTTGAAGTAAATCGTACAAAAAATGCGACCGCTAGAGTGCATACACACACACACACACACACACACACACACACACACACACACACACACACACACACACACACACACACACACATACAAATATATATATATATATACACATATATATATATATGTATGTTTATCAAGTTTTTAGCGACCCCCCAAAACGTGTTCAGGGGGTCACGTTAGGAACTTCTATGGTGGTCCCGGGCTTAAGTTTCACCGTAACCACGCGTAACTATGCGTATCATACGTGTATAGTTCACTTTCCATAGGGAATTCACTAGTAAGAGATTTTCTAAAGTTCTTGCCAAACTTTTACGAGTTGTTGGGAACTGCCCAGTTGGAGACGAAGAGTCAGTAAATAATCTTAAATTTAAGCGTAGGTAGTTTGTTCATAGTTTAAAGGGCTGGAACCAGAGATAAATGCCGCAAACCGCACTTTCAAAGCTTTATTCGTTACAAAATGGCGGTTATTCAAAGATTAAAAGAACGTGGTGTAAAATCCAAACAGAAAAGGCAGACACTATTTTTAAGTTACATTATGCTTGTTATTCGCAATTATACTTTTTAGTGGTTAAAGTTAACAAGAAAATAATATCTATAAAACGAATTAAAACCGTTGCTACTGATTGACACATTCTCAAGCCGAGAACAGAGAAGAAATAATTACTATAGTCACCCTGGACTGTGGATAATAAATTTTTGAGACCGTTTAGAGATGGAGGACCAAGGTTGAGTAAAATATTAAAACACTGAGATTTTTAACCAAACTTAATCAAAGTTATAGGACTGTAAAAAATAAGGCCACTGATTTTTAAAATAAATTTTCACATCAAAAATTATCAAACACGAGCGGGAGGCTTACAAGGTTACTTTCAGAATTTTTCTTCCTGTTAAAAGTAAAATAAACTGATAAGGATGGCAATATACTGCATCTTCACTATGGTTTAAATTATCAAATTAAAATATATATAGTTTAAGACTAATTAAGGCTGATATACATATTTTTATTACTATCTTTAACATATAATAATAACTCGTACAGTGTTTTAAATCATTTTCCTCTTGACTCTTGGAAATAAGGAGGATCAAATAAACTACGTCTCATTCAGAGAATCATTCCTTGGGCCTGATGATGACCGGTGTGACTGGTTGAAATTGATCGCCTCGTACCCTCTTGATTGTAAACTTACCGTCTTGTATGTAAGTACAGTATAAGTGTAAATATATTTTGTAGTGTTGTGAGATGTAGTTTACTTTATCCTGATAATTGTAACAACTCGTATTAAGCTACTCAATAAATTATTTCTTGGAAATAGTAAACAAAATAATAACTTATACTTTCTCATATTCTTTCTCCGTTTACAACATATAAACTGCAGCAAATAGTATCTAGGGCAAATAGGGAGGCCGATTCAATCAAAATTCAGATAACACATAAAATCACATAAAAGTAACGTCAAAATCACAGTGAAATATAATGCTGTTTGATTAATACCTAACATTAAATCACAGTTTTTTTATGGTATAAGCTGTATGTCCAAAAGGTATAAAATAAAACTCGAGATAAGAATTGAATATATGCAATTATTACATAAATTAATTTAAATAACCCTATTTTAAAAACAAAATAAGTAACCTAAAACTAAATACGACTAGATAGAAGAAATTTATTCATGAAAGTAAACCCCTGAAATATTTCATACGTGATTTTCTTATTTTTTATATTTGGTTATTGTGAAATAGGTATTTTTTTGATGATATAGATTGGTTTAAGTCCCGAAACATATTTTTCGAAATTCGTTCTCTAAAACGAGTACTCAATTCAAATCATGTTTCATGTTATTATGATATTAGTAGCACTAGAGTAAACATGTAGTTTATATATATAACAGTTATTGTATTGTATTGAGCTTTAAAATGCCCCGTGCAGTCTAGCATACCTAGGTGATCGCATTATTAGAACAAATCTCAAACTTTATTCTCACAACGAATGTTACTACTTAGAATTCACTGAAGTGCGCAGCTTTTAGTTTTTCATCTCCCAAAGGATCATTACTTAATTTTCATAGTTCAAATTTATATTTTTAAAGGAACAACTAGTTCTATGTCACAAGAGTTATAGGCAGTGCTAGAAATCGGTAATAAAAGGTTTTAGTATTTTTTGTTTAAAAATTTACTGAAGGTTTTAAACCAATAACCAACTCTCTGTTCTCAGCGACTGTCCCGGATCTCGTTTAATGTTTTGTCTCAATTTCCCAGCGCTTCTTTTTCCTCAGCCACTTATGCTTATAACGTTTGCTATGCGACACAAGCCAACCAGTCTCAGCAGTTATTTCGCTGTAGCAGTTACCGCACGTTAGGTCCCTTTCTTAATAGACGTCTAAGCAGTTATCTTTCCTTGACAATCACCGCTGATTGCATTTCTTGCTGTATCTCGACAGTTTTGCAGTTATATACCTCCAGCAGTGCCCGCTGATTACGTTCATTGTTTTGACTCAACATCGTAGCAGTTATTTCGCGTCAGCAGTTACCGCTGATTACGTTCATTACAGAGTGTAAACAAGACTTCAGTTATTTTGTCTCAGCAGCAGTCACTGATTACAGCTGTCTCATTACAGTTATATAGCGAGACTTTGGTTTCCTTTTAATTAGTGTGTAAAATTTGATTTGCTAAAATTGTATTATAGTGTTATCGTTATGTAAATAAAATTAATATGGCAAAGAAGCTGGTTCTAAAGTAATTTAAATATATCATAAGACGGAATTGGGACATGATTGTATGCATTTACACATGCGCTAGCCTAGTAAATTCAACAACAAATGCAATAATCAATTAAATCGATAAATAAACACCATAGTTAGTAGTATTTGGCAAAAATATATACTTACAGTTTACATAATATTGCTTTTGGAGATAATGCATGGTAATTATTCATAAAATAGTGTAGAGCTAAAACATATCCGAAAATCATTCGAATAAATAAGTTGGCATTTAGGACTATAGTGATTTACAAAATATTGTTTAAATTAAATTTGGGAATAGTGCTGGGTTATGTGTTACAATTACATATCCAAGCATTTTCCATTGATTTATTTCCTTTCCACTTAAGAGTCTTTAATTCCATTCATTCACTACTTACTGTTATCTGTTCAGTATATATAATGTGTGCTTATACTTCCTGGACATACCATCCAGGAAAGTGATATGATCCAACAAAACTCTTAATTTTCTCTAGCAACAAAACTATGAGGAAAAAAGCTTGAGACATGCTCAGTGCAGATCAGCAGAAAATTCTTATTATATTTTTGACGATGAAAATAAAATATTATTGCTTGAAAATCACTTACCACCTTATTTATCTTATTTGTATTTATTTATCAAATTTACAGAGCGTAAAACCCATTCTATCCATGTCTTGCAAAAGAAAGCATTGAGAGTTATTCTTGGCCTTAAATGCACATACTCCTGTAGCAATAGTGAAATAGAAATACCATTCTACCCCCCCCCCCCCCTAGCAACATTCTATAAAAAGTAAATGCACCAGTCTTGCATAACTTCCTTATGATGCCCTTCCTTCTCACATGAAACAGAGGGAAATATTAACGTTTTCAAGCAAAGTTTAAAACAGTTTTTCCCGGGTAAAGAATACTATTGTGCAAAAGACTATGTGCAGGAGGAGAAGGATTAATAAGTAAATGTGTTTTATTTTGTTGTTGTTATAAAGTTGCTTTTAAATTTAAAATGTTTATGCTATTTTAGTTTTAAAGAGCTATGTTATTCTGTATGTCACTTGCCCATGAATTGTAGTATTTAGTTTATCAAATAAACAACTTTGACTTTGGCACACTTAAAAAGAAAAATATTTCTTTAAAACCTGCATATTTTTTTGTTTTAAAAGACTATACCATAACTAAACATGTCAGCGTTAAACATACACCCATAATTAGAGGTGAGACGAGAAAATCATACAAAAGTAAACGGAATTTTATTTTTGGTTTAGCGATCGGTGGTCCTGTTACAACTTGCATTGCAGCCAAACATCGATGGACATCCTTCTCATGTCATTTGCAATATCATTCATTTGCGGTAGGATCTCTTCGACTAACCAATCGATGTTTGTAATTTAATTTGCATTGTTGTCAAACTCGACAAACATTTAACACTTCCATATTATTATACACTTAAAATTTGCAGTACCAAAATTAAATCTTACTTGGTAAGTATAAAATAACTTGTACTATTTTCTATCTTTTTATTAATTATAGCGGAACGTGTAATTATGTTAGCCAAAATTACGTTCAGCGTTGGAAAGGAATCAGTAGCTAAACGCGTCCTTATAGAGACATCATACTTTATCTAATCGAGTTTAAAATTACAATCAATGTTCTGAATTCAATACCTAATTCGTCAAAAACGTTCAATGATAGGTTAAGGCGGGGTTTTAAAATGCAAACTAGTTCAAGAGAATATATTCTACAGCAGCTGTGGATACGATTAGTCAGTCAGATGTCGCGTCCAGGCTGGTGAATAATGTTTGAGTAATTCTAGGAAACGGATTCGATTATTAAGGTGGCATTAAAATATACTACTCCTGAAGCAAATCTTGATATTTATTTTTAAACTTTCATCTATAATATTATAGTCTTTTCAATATAGTTATGCCATCCATTGTATTTCTCTTCACTCAGAAGTGTTGGGGTTTCTGATCAACCTACGCAATAACTTGGTTCAACAGTCGAAATAGTTTCAGACTTAGTGAGTACAGAATTTTGTTCTACAATTTAAATGCTGTATACAACTATAAAATGCCCCTCCCTGACATACACAGATTAGGTTAAATGTTCTTAACAACAAACGACACAGTTTATTGTCACGACAAATGGTATTACTTTGGTTTGGTACCACGATACCAGCTCATGTAATATTATTTAAAGTTAATAAAAATTACTCCTGAAAATATAAGAGTCTTTAGGTCACCAGATCTGGGCCATTTTACATATATGATTGATCATGAAATTGGTTTTCTCAGGTTAGTAGTTAGTTATTATTTATTGGAGTTTTTCTTCAAATAACCAATACTTTACTCTCAGCAACAGTCGCAGAATGTTAATGTTAACGGTTTTGAACGCTTTATCAGTCCAGCTCTTCTTATTGTTTGCATCCACCTTGCAATTATTTTTTCATCATACTGCACCGAATATATTTATTTTTGGCGTATACATACAATTCCGAAAACAGGTGTTTCCAGATAGTTTTTGAAAGTATCCCAAAAATGAGCAAGTGTCCAGAAAATGTGCCGTGAACTTTTAAGCTGATTTAAGTAATAAATTACAAGAATTAGAATTAAATTTAAGTAGCTGATTAGTAATGATTTATTGTTCTGCATTTTGAACAATTTGTTGCATGTTTATATTGCCATAATTATTAAATGTATATATTTAGGATAGTAGGTACTGAATTCTTGTTTCTGCATGACAATGCACGTTCTATTACTGTAGATTTTGTAATCTATCCTTGTTTTGCAAGTAGTTCTTGAACATATATCATTTGCATCCTGAAGCTCTGCATACCACTGAACATTTTCACCAAGATTTCTTTAGACAATTGTTCATCAATTATTTATTGCACTGAATTGAATTGTAAATTATTGTACAAAAATAGCACTTGTCGTAGAAAATTAATTAATTAATTAAACTAGCATTGAATATGTGAACTGCTGGATTTTTGTGTTATCTCCCAATGAATCGTTTATTACTCGTCCCAAAAGTGTTTGTCTTTTATTGAGGAAATTATTAATTATTCTGTTCGTCTCAACCGTGAACTTAGATCATGCACCGGTAAAGGTCACTTTCGGTACTTGCAAAGAAATTAATGAAATATACTTTTTCTAAATAAATAGTTGCCGCTTATCACTTCATTTCTTTGTACTAATCACTGTCACGCAGTAACTTAGTTACTATTTTGCAGATTACGTTTTTCCTCTATCTTAATCTTCTATATTTGTTTTTGCCTCAGCAGTTACCGATGATTACGTTCATTTGTTTACTGAACATCCTAAGAGTTATTTCGCACCAGCAGTTACCACTAATTACGTTCATTAATTTGACTGAATATCCTAACAGTTATTCCGCACCACCAGTTACCGCTGATTACGTTCATTGTTTTGACTGAACATCCTAACAGTAATTCCGTACCTCCAGTTACCGCTGATTATGTTCATTGTTTTTACTGAACATCCTAACAGTTATTTCGCACCAGCAGTTACCGCTGATTACGTTCATTGTTTTGACTGAACATCCTAACAGTTATTCTGCACCACCAGTTACCGCTGATTACGTTCATTGTTTTGACTGAACATCCTAACAGTTATTCCGCACCACCAGTTACCGCTGATTACGTTCATTGTTTTGACTGAGCATCCTAACAGTTATTTCGCACCAGCAGTTACCGCTGATTACGCTCATTGTTTTGACTGAACATCCTAACAGTTATTCCGCACCACCAGTTATCGCTGATTACGTTCATTGTTTTGACTGAACATCCTAACAGTAATTTTGCACCTCCAGTTACCGCTGATTACGTTCATTGTTTTGACTGAACATTCTTACAGTTATTCCGCACCACCAGTTACCGCTGATTACGTTCATTGTTTTGACTGAACATCCTAACAGTTATCCCGCACCACCAGTTACCGCTGATTACGTTCATTGTTTTGACTGAGCATCCTAACAGTTATTTCGCACCAGCAGTTACCGCTGATTACGCTCATTGTTTTGACTGAACATCCTAACAGTTATTCCGCACCACCAGTTATCGCTGATTACGTTCATTGTTTTGACTGAACATCCTAACAGTAATTTTGCACCTCCAGTTACCGCTGATTACGTTCATTGTTTTGACTGAACATTCTTACAGTTATTTCGCATCAGAAGGTACTGCTGATTACGTTCATTGTTTTGACTGAACATCCTAACAGTTATTTCGCACCAGCAGGTACTGCTGATTACGTTCATTGTTTTGACTGAACATCCTAACAGTTATTTCGCACCAGCAGGTACTGCTGATTACGTTCATTGTTTTGACTGAACATCCTAACAGTTATTTCGCACCAGCAGGTACTGCTGATTACGTTCATTGTTTGACTAAAAGTCCAAGCAGTTACCGCTGATTACATTTATTGTTTTGTCTCAACATCCTAGCGGCTATTGCGTCTCGGAAGTGTTCGCTGATTACGTTCCCTGCTTTGTTTTAATAGTATTATTGTTTATTATTCGAAACAGTAATGGTTGATTACTTATAAATTACGTTGTCCAAACAGGCTGTGGTAATTCTTCTCACCACCGTTTCCGGTTCATGCTTTGTCTCAACAACCTATCAATTACCTCATTAGTTACTGCTGATCCGTTAATTGTTTTGACTCAGTATCCTAGGAGTTGTATTTCCTCAGCAGTTGCCGATGGTTACATTGATCGCAGTGTGTTAACAATCCGCCTGTTGTTATCTCAGCATTTGTTACTGATTAAGCTCATTGCGATTACAAAGAAAATATTCTTGTTCTTTTAATATCATTTTTGTCCCAAGCAATTTAGACTGATCATTTAGGTTCTCAATCAACATGATTTAAGTTGATTTATTCATGCATAAACAATTTTAATTGATTTCAGGTCTATAACGCATAGTGAATTACACTATGATATTTTAAATATTGTTCATTTGTTGTTCTGATAATCATTAAACTCTTAACTTTTTGCTAGAATATGAAACAAGAAACACTATTTATTTAGTAAATACTTAGTATTTACTTAGCAATTTACTTAGTAAATAGTTTTTTAAGGTAAATGAACAACTAAACTAATTTTTCAGTGAGCATGATGATTTATAATCACAAAAACAATGCTAAAAAAAACTTGTTATTAACAGCCTTACACATGATATAAAAAAATACACGGACTAATTTACTGTTAAGTTTTGATGTATTTTTATCCATTTTAAATTGGAAAACTCGAATACCTAGATGGAAAATTGTTTCATGTCTCCATCGTTTAATAATGTTTTGAAAACATACAAAGGTAACAATCTGTTCATAGCATAAGTTAAAAATAAAGTGCAATAACGTTGCAGAACATGAATTGAGGCCCCTTCACGCCATGTTTCACAACAGTTACACAGAAAGTTTAAAATAATGCATTACCCTCCATAAATAACACTCTCTTTTAAAATAAAACACACCTCATCATGGCCAAAACCATTTCCTTTATAAAAACCGTTCTATTTGGCATTTTAAGTGTGATATCCAAAGTAGCCTATATTAAAAGATACCAAAGTGGGTTTAACAAAAAATATTTTATTTATTATTTTTAATCAAGCACCTGTTAAACCTTTCTATATACATTAATGCTTATTTCCTTTTTAAAATCCAACATGCATAGCTCACGTAATTAATGATGATATTAATTATTTCTTTAATGTTATTGCAAATGAATTTGATATAAACTAATCATTACTGATTTAAAGGTATATCGCGTTAGATATTTCAAAATCAAATCAAAATTGTCTTTATTGCCATCAAACAGTGTAAACAGCATTGGCATGAGTCAGTGTTACAAACATGTACTACAACTAAAAATGCAATATCCTTATAACAAGACATAGTACAAATAAAACAAAATATATTTTACTGGTTAAGGAAATTATAGATACTATAATATGTTTTATCAGTAAGAAACTCCTTTAGACGTTTTCCAAATTCTTTCAGGGGGAGGTCAACTTTAAGGCCTACAGGCAAAGAATTAAAAAGCTTAATACAGTTAAAAGAGATGTTACGTTGAAAAAAGGTTGTCCTGTGCTTTGGAATTCGAATGTTTAACCGTGGGCGTTTAATTTCATGTGGATAGATAGGTTTTTATCGCACCCTTAGATTTCACGCTTATTCGCATACTCCTAAAAAGGTAAAGTGACTCTGCCATAACTGAACTAGAGTATTATTAACCTTGTTACAATATACAGGGTGTCCCGCGGGAGTATGACACAAATGCAGGATTTGGTAGAACACATCAAAAGAAGCAAACAACGTCTTTTAATTGTTTTTCTAAATCGCTTCGTTTTTCGTCTGTCTGTCTGTATGTGATGTTTAGTCAATGCAACATATATTAGGAACCACTTGAAGTACAGACTTGAAACTTGGCATATGTATTATAATAGTTTAGAGCTTTTTTGGTACCATATTTGGCGGTTCTATAGACTCCCTCTATACACTACTTGGGCATGGAGAAAGTATTGTTTTCGTAAACATTTTTGAATTTGAGTTTTTGGTGGTCATATTCCTTTTGGTGCTCACTGACACAAAAAGGGATTTTTCATGTATTGTGTGTCTGTCCGTACGTCGGTATTGATACAGAACTAGGTACCAATAGGCCGATTTCGATGGCATTTTGTTTGTATAACACCGTTTTGTCCACGGTGTCTCCAAGCATTTTTAATGTATCTTCAACTATTGATTTTAAAGCCAAATCCACTAAAAACATGACAAATCTAATGTCTCAAAAACAGCTCAAACGATTGTATTTACAATTTGGTGGTTGATAGCGCTTTAGGTCTCTAGCAAAATTACCATTCGCATTTCTAAAACGTCTGGTTCAGAAATTATTGGCCTTAAAAGTCCCAAAATTCAGCTTTTTGTATAAAACTATAAACTTTAGGTACAATTTACTCATCACCAATTAAAAAAAAATAAGTTGGTATTTTGAGTCACTATTCTAGAACTAATGGTTACGGAGAAAATTTAAATTTTCATTCAGCGGTAAACTCAGTACGTTGTTCAATGTTGGTGTACGTTGTTTTTTTTTTGAAATTTTCTGCATGTAAATATTTATTGTTGTTTTCTGTCACTAGTTATCTTTTTTGAGCATGAATTTTGTTAGATTAAAGTCTGCATGTGTTTGATTATTTAAAGTTTGGCATTTTTTGCATTCTTTCTTCACAGCATGTCTCTGTTATTTTTGTATGAACTTTGAAGTAAATCATCTTGATCTTAAAGCCTGCAAAATGTATTTATTCGCGTTATTTTAAATATTTCATTATATATGTACTGTTTTTGTATGCTTGCATTGTACACTGGCAAATGTCGTTTATATGCAATAAATAAATAAATGTTATTCTTATAGGGATTACAAAAGTTACCAAATCACTCTTATTTACGGATTCATTTAATTAAAACCTGGTATGTATGTGAGATTGGCATTGTAAAATAGATGAATTTCGAAATATGTTGCCACCTAAACCTTGGGAGGGGGGAGGAATATTTCCTCTTAAAACCACTGTGTAGGGAAATGATTCTGTATAGTGCCTCCAAAAAACGGATTTGGATGGTTACTTCTGAAAAAGGTCATGAAAAAGTCGACATGCTACGGTGCTTTATGTTCTATATTTACTAAATTAGCTGAAAGGGAGAATGCGTCAGTTTCCTGATACTGTTTATTCTGCTATTTCGCGTAATGTGTTGTCTTTAAATACTCTGGGAAACATTGGAAGCAAAGAATGTGAGCTTGTTGTTGCGAAGTTCGTTTGTGTTACGTGTGGGATGTTCTGGTAGAAGTTATTGACCTCCAGGCAACTAATTTTCTTGTTCGCTGCACAGTAAACCCACCTTGAACAAAGGTAGACAAATGAATAATTCAGTGTTGGTTTTAATTAAAATTTTCGAATATAGGCCATTTCATCTAACTGTAGCCAATAGTAGCCAACTGTTAACCATTTTGTTTCTGTCATTCGTTGATTGAGCATGATGATGACCTGTGTAACTGGTTAAAATCGATCGCCTTGTACCAACTTTTGTGTATATTTTACCGTCTTGTATGTTACTACAGTATAAGTGTAAATATACTTTTTAGTGTTGTGAGACATAGTTTATTTATCCTATTTATTTACTTTATACATTTGTCATTTATTACATTAGCTTTATCTCAGTATTGCTGTAGAATATATTTGCTTCTGATTATTCTTTTTTATGTTTTGTTAAGGGTTTAAAAGTATGAATAAAATCCATTAAGAAGGGGATGTGTTAACACCTCTTATTTTGGTCAAAGTGAAAGTAAGACAACAACTATAGAATGAACGTGCCTGCTTACGAGTGAGATGTAAGTTAATTTATAAACTAATTTACTTATAGGACTGAAAATTGTTTTTATTCTGTTCTTGTGCGTATTTCAACCACATTTTTTACGGTACAAACCCAGGTCTTGTTACTATTTAAGTTTGATATTATCTTAAAAATATCACAATGACAAATGACAACTGGGTCCAATATCAAAACATCACAACAAGATCGATCTGGCCAAATATCAGATAACCAAGCGAACATCCTAACCACTACGCTACACAACCATCCAAACCACTTAAGGATAATAAATCGAAAGATATATATTACGTTTATTATTGAATTTTCTATGGAAAATTGAACTATTAGCATGTTGAAACTTAAGCCCGGGACCACCATAGAAGTTCCTAACGTGTCCCCCTGAACACGATTTGGGGGGTCGTTCAAAATGAACCCCCCCCTCCCACCGCAGTATTTATGTGTGTTTACACTTTAGCGGTCACATTTTTTATTTACTTCAAATTTGGTATAAACATTCCTTTCAATAATAAATTGGACAAGTTTGATGGGCAAAGCAATCGGAATACTCTAACCCCCTTTTTGGGATTTTATATTTCAAATGTTGAGTTGTTGGGCCAAAAAGGGTTAGAAAAGCCCCGGATTTACAATTAATGCATGTACAAAGATGGAGGCTAGTGAGGCAAAAGTTTGAAGCTCCCTCCCATCATTCTAGCATAAATATTTACAGAGCTATTAAAGAAAATGTATATCGACAAAACAAAGTACGTTGTCTTTTGGGGGGTTTACATTAGAAAAGCATGTTATTCATAAGTTGGTGTAGTTTTATCATCCCCAGTATCTTCACACCTTCTTTTAATCCTGGCTGGACCTTCTCCTAACCTTTTAATGCACAACATTATAATCGCAGCCTTGCAGGTGAATAGAACCAGGAGCATCAGAACAGCCAAAGAAAAATAAATGTTTTCAGATTGCGATAAAAATTTCAATAAATGTATGTTAAACAATTTTGAATAAATTATTAGATTTGGTTTTAACACTATGTACTTCTTTATGTGGAAATTCACTTCCCTCACGTCAGCGTGCTGCGTGCGAACTCGTTTTATTTATGAATATATTAGGATGAAACTTGGTGTGCAGCTGCATGTCATGTTCCGGTATATACATACATTTGAATTTTGAAAGTCGATATCCACACAGGGTTGCTGCGACGGGCGTGTTGTTCCAATAAAATCTATTGCAGTTTTATGGTATTTCCTATTGTTGTAATACTTTGTAAAGTGGATTACTGTTGTAATCCACCATTATAAAATAAAGTAATGTTAATCAAGTTATTCGTGTTGTTTTTTAAGGCTACCGTATTGCGGACATGTGCCATCACTGAATGTGAAAACAGTCTCGCTCGGGTCACCACGATGTGCAGTTTTGTTCCTTGTGTACCGCTCTAATGCCTGGTTTTGTGTTTCATTTGATTTGATTTTATGTTTACTGCTTTCACATTTCTCTGTTTTAGCTTCTTTTTTTCTAGCTTTGCCTGAATTGTGTCACCAATCATTTTTGTTTATATATGCTATTTTCTGAAGTTTTTTCTCATTTGAAGACGGGATCAGATTCCAGATCCCGAAACGTCGCCGTCGTGAAACTAGTTTTTTTTCTTTCAGTGAAGGCAAATGTCCGCAATAATCTCTTAAATAACATAAACTCACCATCACCAATAATGAATTTTAAACAAATATGTTAATCGCTTATGGTACTTTACGGCAAATAAAAATACAAGAATTAAGTTTTATAACGACATTTCCTTTCTTATAATTGTAACTGGAACACTATCACAGTTTATAACAATTCTAAAAGAGCAATTTTAAGAAATATTTGCAGCTTGAGAGAAAAACTGTTGCAAATATTTCCTAGATATATTCTTTAAAATAATAGCAATACGCTTATTTTGTTTAGTAAGTGACATCGCATTCACTCCGGACGAGGCGGAATTGGTCACAGTAAAGCGTTCTTGTATAACCCTACATCGTAAATATTTAGCACGAACCTGAATATGTATGAATATGTATTTTACTCCTCCCAGGTCAGCTGTCATAGACCATTGGATTTAAATTCATAATGGCTCTAAGAAATATTTTACTAGCCGTAATATAGGCATCTCTAAATAGTTTAGTAATGCCCAAAAATATAATCAATCATAAAATAGTAGTACGATACTTAGTAAGATATAATATACGTGTGCATAAAACACGTGTTCGGTCTCCTGGTTAGTTATCAGATCAGAGGGCCACAAAGAAATTATCTACCAAGTAAAATACAGAATTTAAGTCTCCGCCGCAAAACGTTCTAAGCGACAACATTTCAGAAATGGAGATTTCTGATGAAAAAGGTTCCAACTGACATTCCCTACAACCCTACAACATATTTGGCGGTGAAGTTTTTCATGTTGGTAGCACTGATTTCGTCTGTCATACCTGGCGGGAACTCTACGACTCGACGGGCTATTGGACGAAAAACGTTCTAAGCGCCAAATAATGGATGGCGCTTAGAACGTTTATATACCATTATACCGCTTGTATACCATTATACAAGCAACAATGGTATCTAAATTTACTATAGTATTTATAGTTTTAAAATAGTTTTACTATATTTTACTACGTAATGTTTTTTTACAGTTTAAAACAGATTAAAAATATGATAGTTTCAGTTTAAAGCCTTGGTAGTGTCCGTGAAAAAACGTTTTAACCGACTGTCGCTTAGAATGTTTTAACCACTGGAAAACGTTATAAAACTGTTTAAAATGAATATTAATTTGTCAAGGTATGATGTAGTAGTATATTATGAAATTATACAGGTATATAATATATAACGATACATTATATAATATATAACGTTACATTATAACGAAATACAGAGACAAGAGATTCTAGTTTATACAAATGTTCGGTCTTGGTAGTCTTTGAGTGATTTCTCAAACCTGTACTTCTGTCGCTTTGAGCGTTTTGCGGCGGACCCATTCAAATAATGACTTTATTACGAATTTAAATTCAAGTTCAAAAGTATAACTTTTTATCTGAAACAGTACAAGAAATTATGGACCTGCTAAATGAGGTGCTCCACCAAAACTATTTTACTTTTAATAACAAGTTCTACATACAAATCGATGGGCTCGCGATGGGCTACCCAATCTCAGGCATATTGGCCGATATTTGTTTGAATTTTATCTGGTAAAAATAAATAGAAAAATAATATTTGCATGTATTTCAAGTATGTGGACGACACCATTGTATTATATGATGGCAACAACAGACAACTGGGCCTCCTCTTAAAATTATCTTAATCAGTTAACCCCAAAACTTAAATTCACACTGGAAACAGAACCATCGACTCTATAATTTGTTTAGACCTGACGATTACAAAAAATAATTCCAGTTTCTATTACAGTACATACAGGAAACCCACCACTTCAGTACAAACCATCCACGCCACTTCATATCATCCCTACTCTCATAAATTGGCGGCATATAATTCAATGGTACATAGAATGGCATGCCATTAAACTCCGTAAATTATGATTGGGAGTAAAATACAACAAAATACATAGCTTCAGCAAATGGGTATAAAAGTAGCTTGGTATAAAGACTAATAAGTAAACAAAAGAGCAGACAAGGTGCGAGGATTGACAGGAAGGTGAAAAAATAGTTTTGCGTTGAATACAGCCACACCATTCATCAAAGTTTAAAGAAAGAGTTTCTAAAAGAAGGCATTGAATTAACGTTTCGGATCTCTAATTGAACCAGAAATGTTTTATCAAGCACTCTGAGGACTGGTGATAAAACGCAAAGAACTCTACTATAAAATCAGCTGGCCTGACTGCCAAAGCAAATTTATGTCGGTCAAACGGGTCGTGCTTTTGAAACCCGATCCAAGAGCACCGACCAGACCCCAGAAGTATTAAACAAAAGTCTGCATTCGCCCAACACCTTGTTGACTCCAATCATGCAATGGACAACAATAACGACGACGGCCTGGAAATTTTACACATCTGTGCAAAAAGTAATAAACTGGACACGCTTGAAAGAAATATACAAGCTAAATAAATAAGAACAAAACAAAAAATTCCTCAATGAAAATTGACGGTAAGCAACCTATTTAGACGAATTTAAAAGTGAAGCACAGGGATTGTCTTTGAGCAAATCGTGCTTTTAAAAAAATCCTCTGTTTATCAGCAGCATGTTTGGGGGGCGGAGGTGATGGGGATGTTCCGCATCATGAGGAGTGACATCCAGGGTGTAGAGTGAAGCTCTCTTGGACCACCAAGATATACGCATATCCCTCACACACTCATTCTTTAAAAAATCGTTATTCACGTTTAAACTTCAACCTTAAAAATACACATAAATTCAAAACATGTTTATAACAGATTATGTTTATCTACTGTTACACCTGAATAAATTTGTTTACTGACATCAATATTTTTAAAATGCTTGGCAGTGTTTACATTTTAATAGCTCGATTTAGTAAAACGACTAAATTAGATAAAAACATGTTATTAATAGTTAGTTTAATACAATGCCTTCTTTAATATTGACCCTTCTGGATGTCTTTGTTACAATGAATCAACTCAAACTTTGATAAGTTCTGGTGTTCCTCAAGGTTCGGTTCTTGGTCCGATGCTCTTCTTGATTTTATGAATGATATAACTGATTCAGTTGGTAAAGGTAATATTTGCCTCTTTGTAGATGATACATCATTTTGTGTATCAAACAAAAACAGAAATCAACTCGAAATTGAGATGTTTATTCAGGGTAGTTCCTTATTGCAGTGGTTGGACTCAAATAATCTTCTTGTTAACGGTGATAAAACTAAGTACGTTGATTTTTGTATAAGATCTAAATCTTCTAGTCAGTTAGTCCAAAAAATAACAAACACCTTGTATAGGTGATATTGAACTTAATTCTTGCTGCGAAACTAATTTTCTAGGTTTAATAGTTGACACAAATCTGAAATTTTCATCCCATATTGATAAAGTGTCTAAGAAACTGAGCTGTGGTATTTTTATACTCCGTAAGTTATCTACTTTCTCTAATCTAGATATTTTAATGGCAGCATATTATGGTTGTTTTCATCCACACCTTGCATATGCTGTTCCTATCTGGGGATATGAAAGAACGGCTACTGCAAGCATTTTCTAATTGCAAAAGAAGGCACTGAGAGTCATGTTCGGGCTGAGATCGTCTAGGTCATGTCGAGGAATTTTTAGAGAAAATAAAATTTTGACTTTCCCTTGTCTATATATTTTGGAATCAACCTGTTTAGTTATGAAAAATCGAGAATTTTTTCAAACAAGGTCTTCCTAATACAATTTTCGCCCTACCAAGCGCCTGGCAATCCTACCACATTCCACCACATTTTTTCAGAAGCAAGTTTTGTATTCAGCAATAAAGATGTACAATAGCCTTCCAAATAAGTTTATATTGTTAAATGATTTAAAAATATTCAGGAATAGTGTGAAAGAATTTTTTGTTTTAAAGAGTATTACAGTGTAAATTTATTTTTAAACGATAACTCAATTGTTTAGTTATAAGTTTGACTAGTTGTTATTTTACTTCCGTCGTCAATCCAAGTTTGTTTGTGATGACCGCGTTTCGGCGCTAGGCCATCATCAGCATCCATACACTATACACTAGATTATTCATGAAATCTGCGTTGCGTAGGTCTGTTGGAGGTTATGGATGCTGATGATGGCCTAGCGCCGAAACGCGTTCATCACAAACAAACTTGGATTGACGACGTAAGCAAAATAACAACTAGTTTGTCATTATCAATCCGTGCTACAAACTGCACATTATAAGTTTGACTTGTATTGTACATATCGTCAAACATTTTGATAATTCCATGTACATATTACTGACTTTTGTCATCGCATTTCCTTTTGCTTACGACGATAAAAAATTTTTACTTTGTCTTTGAATGCGTGGAATATTTTTGTGGATCTAATAACAGTAGGGTGCTATGGCCGGTTCTGGACCACTTTAGCAAACTGAGGAGCCGAGGAGCCCCCCCCCCCCGTGACGTCATCCCCCCCCGTGACGTCATCCCCCCCCCGTGACGTCATCCCCCCCCGTGACGTCATTCCCCCCCCCCGGTCACGTGACCTGGTGGAAACCTAACATAGGCTGGCGAGCACAGGCGTGTGAAGAGGAATGAGGACCCCCCCCCCCCCGGTCACGTGACCTGGTGGAAACCTAACATAGGCTGGCGAGCACAGGCGTGTGAGGAGGAATGAGGACCCCCCCCCCCGTCACGTGACCTGGTGGAAACCTAACATAGGCTGGCGACCACACCCACCTTTATTTTAACCTTGTTTACTCCTCTCTTGTCTTCAGTTAACGGTCGAGAGTCGCAGCACCATGTCCTCTGACAGCAGCAGCGATACTGAGCGAGTTGAAGTGAGTGTTGGTGAGGAGGGAAAGACTGTGAAAGTTAGGCGAGTGAGATACCAGTCTGCGTGGAGACCATTTGAACCTCGGTACGAGTGGAGGAAGCGTGTTCGACGTATTGACAAGAAGTTTACGGCAGAGTGCGTTCCGAGGATCCATTACGACTTGAAACAGTATGAGAGCGACCTGCTGTGGAGAGCGGAGCGGTACAAGAACATCCATACCTTTCCGCGTGATGATTATGAGATGTGGGTGGTAGAGGAGGGCAGAAGGTACCTCGCGGAGGACTATCCATTCGAGAAGGAGTACTGGGAATGGATCCGGTATGAACAGCAGTATTTACTATTGGTGAACGATTGGAACAGATACGGGGAACAGTTTGCAGTAAATCCTTTTTTGTAAAATTTATAAGAACTAAAATGAATATTAATTGAAGTAAATAGTTACACAAAGCCCTCCTCCACATGATGTCGCCATCCCCGTTATACCTCGAGGCAAGCGCTTGTTTACTTGTGGTTTTCCTATGTTATTTAATGAGCGGTGCCTAATGATCCTCCTCAGTTTATCTGTGAATGTACTTGAGTGCTCATTTGTGTGCTCCTAACCAGTGACTTCTTCCTGCTTCGATTACCTTCATTAATTAAACGTAAGTAGAAATATTTTTATTAACTAAACCATTTTAAATTTTATTTCGGACGTACTCTCAACACTTTATTTACTAATGAAATTTAATTAAACCCTGTTTTAAAACAGCTCTTTATTAAATGTATTATGCCTTTCCAACGAATGATAATTTCCAGTTAACTGATTTCGAACCTGACATTACAATGTTTGAGGCATACATAAATCAGTGAAGCTATTCTGAGCGTATCATGGTTGTTTCTTTTTAATATTTTATTTTTCATTCCTCTAGAACGTTATTAAGTATCCTTTGTTGTTGTAGATGAACAACCAACATTTGTGTGAGGTCTGTGGTCACACCTTCAGCCTTTTCAAAAACCTGAGGAGGCATGCAGAGTCTACCCACAACGACAGACGCCATGACTGTAACGTTTGTGGTAGACGATTTACAAGAAGGGACAACCTCAATCGGCACATTACTACTGCCCACCAACAGCCTGTGGAGGAGCTCCAAGGTTAGTAACTATAATCATGGCTACCTTTTTATAAAATGCTTCTCATAATTAATATTTAAAGAAATTGAAATTTTTAATTTTAAATTGGAATTTAAAAATTTACATAATAAACTGTGATAAGTGTTCATGCTTCACATAAGTCCCCCCCCCCCGTTCATGCTTCCTCTATCCTAACCTAACCAACCTAACCAACCAAGCAGCCCCCCCCCGTCCATGCTTCCTCTATCCTAACCTAACCAACCAAGCAGCCCCCCCCCCGTCCATGCTTCCTCTATCCTAACCAACCTAACCAACCAAGCAGCCCCCCCCCGTTCATGCTTCCTCATCCTAACCAACCTAACCAACCAAGCAGCCCCCCCCCGTCGTTTTATAAGTGTAGTAACTCTCGTTATATGTTGTAGACGGAGGAGCAGAGTTGGAGGCTCGGGCAGCCAGGTTCCGCTGCGCCTTCTGCGACAGGGACTTCATGCGCCGTCATAACCGGGACCGCCACCAGACGCGCAGCTGCCCTATCGCGTTGAACCTCATCCGAGACCACTTCGGGCCACCACCATCACCCATCGCGGAGCCACGGGAGCCTCAACCCGGACCGAGCGGGGAGCCTCAACCGGGACCCAGCAGGGAGCCACAACCGGGGCCCAGCAGGGAGCCGCAACCGGGGCCCAGCAGGGAGCCGCAACCGGGGCCCAGCAGGGAGCCACAACTGGGGTCTAGTGAGGAAGAGGAGGAGCCGATGGAGGGTGCCGGTCTCCCAGCGTTCCAGCTCGTGCATCGAGCCTTCCGCAGACGCCTCCTCACCTTTCGACTGTCCCAACCGATGGACGCCCTGCTGACAGTTGAGGAAGCGCTCGTCTTCCTGTTCCAGGAGGTCTTTGATCTTTTGACTGACGTGAGGAGCAGGCATCCCAGCATCAAGGTAAACATGGTCCTGGAATGTGAATTCACCAACATCCATGGGGCCACCTGCCTGCGCTCCTTCAACACGAAGAACGTCCCGCTGACCGAGGCCTCTGACTTGGGGGATTTCCTCTCCGCGACGTTCGACACGATCAAGAATAAGAAGGAGCAGTGCGAGTTGGTGGGCAGTGGATGGACCTACCTGCGCATACGTGACCTGGAGATCCGCGTGAATGAGTACATACCGCTCGGAGGCAGGGCGTTTATTCCGCTGCCAAAGGACATTGACGCCACGCACGCAGTCATCAATGTCCAAAACAACGATGACATGTGCTTCATGTACGCGATCCTGGGCGCCTTCGTCCCGGAGCATCAGCAGAGACCCACAAGGTACACCTTGGACATCATCGCCCGGTACGACTGGACCGACCTGCGCTTCCCCGTCACACTGAAGGACATCAAGGCTTTTGAGCGCAAGAACGCCATCAGCGTGAACGTGTATGGGATAGAGCGCGCGATGGTGGGGAGACGGCCTGGTGGAACACCTGAGTTCAAGAACAGGGTATACCCGTTGAAGATATGTAGGCGGGAGCTCCAAGACCATCGCGACCTGCTGTACGTGACAACTGAGGGTAACAGCCATTACGCGTTCATCAGGAACTTGAGCCGACTGGTCCGCCCTCAGCTCACCACCCATGACCACAGCATCTACATCTGCAAGAGGTGTTTCGCCTACTTTGACAACCGGCCCAACAAGCTCGGGTTGACGGGTGCTCAGCGCTTGGAGGAGCACAGGCGTTACTGTTACGCTAAGGCTCCTCTCCGCTTGGACATGCCAAAAAAGGAGAAGATCCGGTTCGCGCATCCCGAGTACACCCGGCGAGAGAGGTTCTGCATCTACGCGGACTTTGAGTGCTCCCTTCAGCCCGTCGCTGACGACCCTGCGGAACCACCACCCGGGACCAGACCTATGCGCATGCACGTCCCATACGCCTTTGCATACCAGATCATGGACTCGTTGGGGCTGGAGGAGTTTGAACCCCGGGTCTACTTCGGGGTCGACGCGTCCAAGGTGTTTATGGAGAGGCTCAAGATGGATGTGTTGATGCTGTGGGAGTTCTTGTTCAGCATGAGAGCTCTGCACCCTTCTCTGACCCGGCAGGAGATGGAAGAGTACCTGGCGGCGACTCGCTGCTACCTCTGCGGTGAGGAGTTCACCGAGCAGGACGTCAAGGTGCGGGACCACAACCACGCCCCACCTTACGAGTTCCGAGGAGCGGCGCACCGCTCGTGCAACCTACGGTACAGGGAGCAGCGGGTCATCAACTGCTATTTCCACAACCTGTCCAACTATGACGCTCACTTCATAGTGCGGGAGTTGGCCATTGACCCCGGCGATGTGGACGTGCTGGCGCACACGGAGGAGCGCTACATCGCTTTCACCAAGCGGTTCCACTTTGGCCAGCCCGGGGACAACCAACGACAGTCATCTTTCGCGGTGCGGTTCCTGGACACCTACAGGTTCTTGTCCATGAGCCTGGCCAACCTGGCGGCGGGGCTTCCCACGGATAAGATGCGTGAGACCAGGAAGCGGTTCCCCGACAACCGGCTCTTCGACCTGGTGCGCAGGAAGGGCGTGTTCCCCTACGACTTTGTCACGTCGTACGACACGTTGTACTCCACCAGACAGCTTCCTCCTCGGGCCGCGTTCAAAAACAGCATGACCCTGGAGGATATCAAGGAGGAGGAGTACGAGCACGCCCTCAACGTGTGGCGAGTCTTTGACTGCAACCACCTCAAGGACTATGCCGACAAGTACCTGCGCTGTGACATCGCCCTCCTCACCGATGTGTTCGAGCAGTTTCGCGACACCTCTTTGGCTGAGTATGGACTGGACCCTGCACACTACTACACCCTACCCTCTTACGCCTGGGACGTCATGCTCAAGACCTGCGGCGTGGAGCTGGACACGCTACGGGACTTTGACATGTACCTCTTCGTGGAGCAAGGCATCAGAGGAGGTATCTCCCAGGCCATCACCCGCTACGCCAAGGCCAACCACGAGCGATGCCGCCCTGAGGACCGACGCCTCGACGAGCCGACACGCCACCTCCTGTACCTGGATGCCAATAACTTGTACGGCTGGGCCATGTCCCAGTACCTGCCCACCGGAGACTTCCAGTGGCTCAGCCGTGAGGAGATTGACGCCTTGGACATCGCCTCGTTGGACGCGGAAGCCGACCGGGGCTACATACTGGAGGTGGACCTCAACTACCCCGCCCGTCTCCACGACCTGCACAGGGACCTCCCCTACTGCTGTGAGACCAAGCGGCCTCCAATAGGCAAGTTCCCCAAGCTGGTGACCACCCTGGACAACAAGGAGCACTACATCTGCCACTACAGGATCCTGCAGCAGGCGCTGAACAACGGACTGGAGCTTGTGGCTGTGCACAGGGCCGTCTCGTTCCACCAGTCTCGATGGCTCGAGCCCTACATCCTGATGAACACCGAGCTGAGGAAGAAGGCCAAGACCAAGTTTGAGCAGGACTTTTTCAAGCTCATGAACAATGCGGTCTTCGGCAAGACCATCGAGAACGTGCGCAAGCGCCTGAACGTCAAGCTGGTCTGCACTCCGGAGAGGTTCAGCAAATACGTGGCCAAGTCCAACTTCCTGGACCGCACTTACTACACAGAGGACATAGCCCTCATCCATCTAGCCAGGGTGAACATCGTTCTGGACAAACCCATCTACATCGGCATGTCTGTCCTGGAGCTGAGCAAGTGGCTCATGTATGAGTTCTTGCGCAAGATGAAGGACCGCTACGGTGACCGCCTGACCGTAGACTACATGGACACGGACAGCTTCGTGTTTGACATCATCTCTCAGGACATCTACAGGGAGATGATGGAACACCTGGAGGACTTTGACACCAGCGCCTACCCCAGGTCCCACCCCTGCTACAGCCCCATCAACGCTAAAGTCATCGGCAAGTTCAAGGATGAGTGCGCTGGCAGATCCCTGTTTGAGTACCTCGGGCTTCGTTCCAAGCTTTACTTCATGGACATCGAGGACCCGAGCGAGGAGACGGGATCCAAGGCTCTCAAGCGCGCCAAGGGAGTCGCCAAGGGGGTCGTCAAGAACATCCTTACCCCCGACGACTACAGGGAATGCCTGTTCAACGAGGTGTTGAAGACCACCGTCAACACCCGGTTCCAGTCCCACCTGCACCGCGTCTTCACAGTCCAGGTGGAGAAACTTTCCCTGAGCCCGAAAGATGACAAGCGCTATGTCCTGGCGGATGGGATCCACACCTTGCCTTGGGGACACAAGGACATCCCACCACTGGCTGGAGGAGGACGAGACCACCTCAATAACCAACAGCAACAGCAGCCAATGGAGGTGGATGAGGAGGAGGACGTTGATGAAGAGTTTCCTGTGTAGGCTTATGTTTATATGTAAATAGTATTTTTTAATTTATTTGTAAATAGCGTTTATAATTTATTTGTAAATAGTATTTGTAAGCAATTATATTGTAAAAGTTTTAGTTCACAGCAGATATCTGTGTTGTTATTACCTCACCCGTATTTCCTCATTATATTTTCAAAATCATCAACATGTCCAAGTTATAACTTTTTCAAATTAAAATAATTTAAAATGTAATTTATAAAATTTAATAATTTAAAAAAATTTTAAATAAAAAAAATCGAGATATTGGACATGTACTTTTCTTAAATATTGAAGTAAGGACAAATGAACAACAAGTGATTGCAATATATCGTATTTATTTCAAAAACATAATAAGAATATACAAACACACAATTAAAAAGAATAAAATAAAGTATCAGTAACGTAGTGGTGAGAAGATGGAGTGGAAGAGCCTGCGGACCAGAGCGTCGTTGACCGTGGGGGACGCCAGATCGAAGAGCTGCACGTAGTCACCAAGCGCCATACCGAGGACCGCCCGGCAGTACAGGTAGGTGAGGCAGTAGTGGCCGCAAACGGAAGTACCATAGCCCTGGAGTCGATACCTGTTGTAGACATAGCGGCGGCGCGAGTTGCGCCTCAGGAACCTCTGGTAGTCCGCCTGGTATGGGGACCTGCCGTAGCTGTCGAAGTATTCCAGCCGGTCCTCAGAGCAGTAGAATGCCACCCAGTGGTCTCCTCTCTCAGTGTGTGACATGGTGTTGGCCACTATGGCGGTCTGGGGTTGAACGGGTGAGTGAGGCAGACGGTCAGAGGCGCAGACCAGAACGCTCCTCAGTCCGGGGACTTGCGCCAGGCTCCTCTCGATCTGTGTGGTGTTCATCGTGGGCGGAAGCAGCAGCAACACTCTAGGGCTGACGAGTCCGACCTGTCATTGGCCATCAGCCAATCACGCAGGACGATACAGTTGTGCAGAGCGCAACGGTTGAGGGCGCTCTTATGGTGGCTGCAGCGCAGGGTCCGGCAGGAGGGTGGTCCGTTGAGGGACCCGCAACCCAGGTCGTCCATGTCCTGCACGGTGGTGGCGGCAGGCTCGACGATCAGGTGCCGCTGAACGAAAGTCCTCTTCTGCGACCCCTTGACGTAGACGATGGGGCGGTGGATGAAGCAGGCCCGCAGCTTGTCCAGCAGGGCGACATAGGCGATATCGCCCTGGTCCCACTCGAGCCCATGGCAGTGACGCGTGAGCCAGCCGCTCTCGCGCAGTTTCTCGCTGGTCAGGAGGTCTCGATTGAAGGGCGGACGAGCGATGTGATGCATGATTAGCGTGCCGGTAGTCACGTCCACCACGCAGACCTCCTTCAGCAAATAGTCGTTGTCGCTGTCCTTGAAGCACTGCATGTCCATCACCACGCTTCCATGATGGCAGCGCACTAGGCCGGTGGCGGTGGCGGTAGGCTCGTTGTAGATTGGTGGCGGCACGTCCATCTCGCGAGGTCGGCTGAACTGAGAGCGAGCGCGCGCTGCCTCGGCCTTAAGTAGGTGGGAGGGCGGCGGCGGCAGCGGCGGAGGAGATAACCCGTTTTACCCTCCAAAGTCCACAGTCACGTTGCGGTGACGGTCCACCTCCACGACGTTGTCCAACTCGGCATACACTATGCAGTTGAACGCCTCCGCCAAGGCTTCGGAGAACCCAATCTCTATGCGCAGGTTACCGTTGCGCACCAGGTTCCAGTGGCTGGATTGAGAGGCCGCCATATCGGGTGTCAGATCAAACGCCATCAGGCAGTATCCGTAGGGGTACTCGTTGCGACTGACTTCGTTACCACAGTCTGAGAAATTGATGCCGGTGCCAGTGTACAGCGTGTGGTAGGCGAGCACGCACAACTCCTTACCGAACGTGTAATCCGGTTGAAGCGGCTTACATGGTACTTGCTCACCATCTATGTACAGCGCGAAGAAGTTCACGTGGCTGTGGGTGAAGTTGAACGGGTTCTTCTTGTAGTCCCCGTTGAACGCCTGATTGCTGACCAGGCCAACTATAATGCGTTTTGGCAGTTGACCCAGAAACACACTGTCCAGAGTCTTGCTGCTGATACCGGAGGGTAGCGTGAAGGATTTGACTTCCACGCGCGTAATGGGATATTTGGCTGTGCCCGACTCCAGCGTCCTGCTGTGAGCCAACAGCACGCTCGGGTTGATCTTACAGCGGCGCATAAACAGGTTGACTTCGGCGATGTCCACTTTGTAGTCTGTCACGGTTTTAGACATGATGGAGAATGAGTTCTTTGACCTGATCAGACGAAAGCGCATCTCCACACCGTTTAACATGAACTTCTCCTGGTTGCACAGGTCAACGTGCAGATGTCCGACCATGTCCGCGTACCGGCTGGCCTTGACAAACTCCCTCCGGTTCTTGAGCCCGGCATTATCCTCCTCAGTATTGTCCATGTACCCGGCATAGTCCTCGTAGAACAACTCCGCGGTGAGGTGCGATGTCTTGGCATCACCACCATAGGACAACAGGTTCTCCAGGTAGGCGCGATAGGCGTACGTGTTGTTCTGAGGAGACACCAGTTTGTTGTTCAGGTACAGGTCCACTTGACTGAACAGCGAGTGCAGCCAGTTGTTAATCGGACCCACCTCTTTTATCGCTTGATCACCCGTTACAGCGCCTCCATTAGCCGTTCTAATGGTAGCCTTCACATGCAGTAGCGTCTGTGACAGATCCGTGTACTCGTCCCCATGACCCGGAACTATGAACTCAACGGGTGAGTCGTCTGTCAGGGAGGAGATGGGCTTGTACTGCACCCATTTACCACTCTCTATACTGGTCTGCGTGGGCGGTAGCGAGAACAGGTCCAACTCGGTCTTGACACACTCGCACGACTTCTGATGTAGAAACGCCATTATCCAAAAATGTCCCTCACGGTACTCCTGTTCTTCTTACGTCGCACAACGGTCTTGCTCCTCCTCTTCTTAGCGACACGTTTTGCAGGCTTCCTTTTTCTCTTGGGCGCAGCGCGCTTCTTCTTCCTAACTCCGAGGAGTTTAGCCAGAGACTGAGGGGTCACTCGCTGTACACGCCTCCTCTTATAGGTGCCACCACCACCACCGCTCAGCACGCGATCCAGTTTTTCATCAGCCTTACGTTTCAGCGACCCGGTAAACTGCCTGAGTCGGGCGTTGGCTGCGACTCGGGGGTTGGCTGTGCCCGCCGCCACGTCGCCCAAGAAGCCCACACCGGACCTCAGCGCCTCCTTGCCCAGCGCCGATGCGCCGGATCTGATCAACGGGACCACTGTACGCATCAGCCCGCCTAGGAAACTGCCGATGCCATGACCGCGTTGGAAAGCGGCTCCTCTGAATACCGTGGACACTCCATGTCCAGACTGCTGTTGGCGGTAGTACGCCAGATAGGGGTCGTTCAGGTTCATTGCTGCTGCTACTCTCTGCGCAGGTGAAGCTTCATGCACGTAGTCCCGAAGTGGAATGGCAGATGGCGTCCAACGCTGTCCCTTAAATCGATTTCCACACTATCGAAGGAGCTCTTCATCAGCGGCACGTAGTGAGGGTCGGTGAAATGCACGGTGATACTCGCACCGTAGATGTAGTTTTTTGCGTCGATGTTCACAATCTTTAACAAGGGCGCAACAGTGTCACCTACTAGCTGAGGTTCCACCAGGTCACAATACACGTACATGTGCGAAGGGATCCCGGCCAGTAAGTTGGGCGGTCTTATAGCTTTTCTATGTTTGATCAAATCCACATTGTGCACGTCGTATCCCAACTGTAACGCTAGAGTGGGGCTAAATTCCAGTTGCTCCACAGTCTGGTCTATCGAGATCAATTCCACCTTCCCAATCTCTTTGTCGTACTCAAACTGGCATTGGTATAAGTCCAATTTTGGAATGGCGTTGATGGCGTTGACCAGTTCATCGATGTCTTTATAGTTTCCAGCTTCCACCTTTACAGCGGTCAGTTCAGGCTTGCCGGTGTCATCCTTAGTGTAGAGATATACGCGAGCGTCCTCCCCCACTGTCACAAACGAGCATGGGTAATGGACCTCGACTAAAGCGACTTCCCATTCACCATCACCACCCAATCGCACGACTGATGGTAGATGGGTGATGTAGTTAGCCACGGTGTTGTTTGGATAATAGTCCATTGAGCTGTTGCTGGGCAACGTCAGGTACAGCTGCCTGCGCTTTGTCGTCATAGCAGCTGTTGCACTTCAGATGCAGGTACCCACGAGTTGAAGTCCTCTCCGTAACCGACCCACTTGACCAAGTAGCGCTTACTGCGGCCTCGCCCTTTAGTGTCCAGTATTTTATCTATTTGGTACATACGGTCCGGGGCAACCGTTACCTTTTGCATCTCATGCTCGTAGAAGCGCCCTTCCAGCGGCGTCCCGTTCAGGTCTCGCAGCACGTACAATGGTAAAGGATGCGACCCGTATACGTGATCCACCACAAACAGCTCCTTACTCCAGTTGGTCTCGTAACCTTTGGCGAACGTGCCCTTCTCCTTGGCTATGCGCACCGTGGCACCAGGCTCGAACCTGGGCTTGCGTCGCGGGATCGCCTTTCCATACATGTGACGCCACACCTTATACACCGTTTTTCCATCGCCGCTGTCCACGTCCACAGGTCGCAGACCACCACCCAGGCTCTTGTGCGGGCTGCGGTTGTAGGCATCCACAAGCCTGTCCAACACGTCGATGTAGCGATACGTGTTTTTGTAGGTTAGGTAGCGCCACATGCGGTTCTTGAGCGTGCGGTTGACTCGCTCCACCACCGCCGCCTTCACATCGGGGTTCTGCGTGGTGACGTATGTGACACCGTGACTCTTGAACACTCGCTTGGTAGCGGCCCCGGTGAACTCCGTCCCCTTGTCAGTCTGTAGACAGCGAGGAGTCGCCTCGGAGAATATCCCCTCGAACGCTGCCGCCACCTCTTGCCCGCTTTTCCTCCTCAGTGGTACCGCAAACAACCGCTTACTGAATACATCGATCACAGTCAGCAGGTAGTTGACCCCGTCGTTGTGCTGGCTGAGACCGCGCATGTCGTTCAGGTCCGCCTGCCACAGCTCCTGAGGCCCAAAAACGGCGTAGCGGTTGCGGGGAAACCGCTTGCGCGCAGGCTTGTGCAGCGTGTAGGTGTCCTGGGCACGCAGCCATTCCACCGCTCTGCGTTTCGGGAGGCGCGCGGCTCTGGCCAGAGCAGCCACCCCGCCGAGGGAACCGGGCTGGCTCGGGTCATAGTACAGCTTCTCCATTACGGTGAGAACTGCTCCCAGTTGTCCAATGACGATTCCTGGTCAGGTTCCTCGGTTATTATCCTTCTCCTGGCTGCCGGAAGTCGCGGTCTCAGGCGGTCTAGCATTGGTGTCAACCTCGGTGACAGGGGTGATGAGGAGGCCGTCGTGTCTCCCCAGGGGCTCGATGCAGTGTCCAGCCCCCCGTTTAGGTAACGCAACGCCGTGGGATTGCTCATGTATTCTTTAGGCACGTTCATGTTCTTCAAGGCGGTCATCACTTGTTGCCAACCGGTAGGCAATCGGTCCGCCCTTCGCGCTCTCACTATGCTGTGCGCGATGTCCACTATATTGGAATTGGGGACCTTCTCGTTGTTCACATACACCACCCCACTGGCGTCCCAGGCGATGGGGCTGCCTTGCTGGGTCATGAACCGCAACAAGTTGCGCGCCACCGACTTGTAGATTTTTGGGAATGATGCCAACACCCCCTCCTCCTCCGAGGTGCTAGACTCACGTTTCACGTGACTCGGACCTGCCTCTCCCTCCTCCTCCCCCTCGATGATTGACAGGCCTATGGGTTGACGTTTAGCCGCGGAAAAGTGCAGGAACCGCTGTAACACCTGTTGATATTGTTTCCATTTTTCCGTATCGTTCAGCCGCTTGTCGCTCAGTATGCGATGCATCTCAGCGTCCAGGCCGGCTGGCTTATTGGTACTGCCTGCTCCTCCTCCTCCTCTTGGTCCTGGTCCTTCTCGCAATCTCTCGATGAGCTCCTGCGGTACAACTACCATTTTCTTAGCGTGCTCCATTTTTTCAAATTACTTTCTGCATCAACACAGGTAACACCGCACTCAACAGCAAGGGCAGGAGGATCCCACCGCCCCGTTGTACAAGGTAGCGTCGCTTCTTGACCCAACCCTCACCGCGTTTCACCAGCCGTCTGAGCGCCTGTTTGTGCTTTCTCAACTTTCGTTTATGACAGGTGGTGAGCGGCACGTTCCCGCGTAACACGTTGTACGCACACTCACACACTGACCTGATACGGCTATTCTCGCACGCTTTTAACAGGGCCTTGCGTTCCTTGGGTGTAGCGTGCACCAGAGCAGTCAGCAGGGCTGTGTCTTTCTTCACGCGGTGTGACATGATGACTGACACTGGCGCGCGCTCAGCCTATTTATCACTTTTTCTTGGGCAGGTACACGTAGTTAACTGGATCGTCTGGGAAAACGGCTGAACGTACCCGCATCTCCTCGGGTGTAGACTGTTTCAAGTCTATCAGCAGATAGGCGTGAGGATCGCGCGTGGCGTCCGCATAAGCCTCCTCCACAAATTTGGGGTTCTCTGGGTATACTTGGCGAGCCAAGTGTTTGATCTGAGCGCGGTCCCGGGGATTCTTGAAACACACTATGTAATGAGCGTTCAGCGATATGTCGCGCTGGCCCCTACCCTGATGAAACAGGTTTTGCGTGATGAAGAACACGCTCATGTTGCGGTGATGGGAGCCCTTGGTGAACAGGTCCGCCACGCCGGGGCCAGCCTCACGCATCATGTCATCGACGATAACCAGGGAGGGCTCGCTACCATCGTAGTCGTCCAGGTCGGGCAGGCCGGCTACGTAGCGCACAGTAGGGTCATCGGCTCCTCCTCCACCGCCGCTACCGCAGTGCCAGGTGATACGGGCGAAGCGCGTATCGCATATGCGGTCGGTATGCCCTATGAAGCGAGCCACAAAGTGCGACTTGCCGCTGCCCGAAGGTCCAGCTACGATGGCGGTGAACGGGTGTTTCCACCTCAAGTCCATGGTGGCTACTAACACAGCCACGCACCGCCTCGACTCTTATAATTAATTGAGTTTTTATATTTATTTTTTTTTATTTTTATATTTATTTTTATTTTTTTTTATTTTACATTAATAAGGATAAAGGAATAAGGTTTTTTTATTTATTTATTCAAACAAATTCCAGAAGAGCTCCTTTGCTGCCGGGGGGACCGCTCCTCTTGACCAAACTCATCCTCGACCCCACACCCACGTTGTACTGGCCGATGACATGGTCTCCCAAGACGGCCAAGTATCTACGAGGCATGTAGATCCTCAGCGGGTCGTCACCAGTTAGCCCCTCCAAAGTGGCCATTATCGCCTCGCCATAAGGAGTATCCACCCGCTCAAATGACCTGATGTGGTAAATTATGTTGTCCCGTAGATCGGCTATGCGGGTATAACCCCCCGCCTTGCAGCTGTTGAGGGCTGACTTGAGGTCTCCTGTTTGGTCCATGCTGCTCGTTGAGTGTCTTGATGTGGAATGGTTGTGGCTCACCACCGAGTCGTATTATATAGGCTCACTGCGTCAACAAGTTGTTTACGTCATTGTGTGTGTTTTCCGGGTCGTTGTGGTGTTTACTTCTTGCGCTTTGGGATGACGCAATTGCCTCCAGCCTTACGTTTTCCCTCGCAAACTGTTGCGCAATCGCGGGTCTTACGCCAGGCGGGTAGTGGAGTCACGATCCTACTAACTCCGTTAATTTTAGGCACTCCGGTATCGCTATTAATCCACATATTTTCTAGTCTCGTTAACAGGTCCGTGAGGCATATGCAAATTTCATCGTCTCTATCCTCGTCCAAGTATAGGCCGCAACTATGCGTAGGGCGTCCGCCTTTGAATACCGACATCTTCAATAAAACGTTTCCTAAGTTGGTAGGGTTCTTTACTGTATATTGACATTCAGCATCGCTCCAACTGCATGATGGAGAATCGGTAGGTGTATTCCTGTCCACTGTCCATCCAACAACGGGCTTCTTGCTCCTCTTCTTAGTTATGGTAGGCGGTCTAGCATTCTCATCCATGGCATCAAGCTCCTCCATCAGAGAGCGGATGGTTCGATCCACCTCGGTTGCACTGTTGCTGCTGCTCATGGCGTCTCGGGCAAAACTGAGGCCGCGGTAGCGGACCTCAGGTTTATATACCGGCAGCGCGCGCAACCGGGTATGTCCCCGCCGAGCGGTGGCGGCCAAAGAGGGCGCGTCACGACAGCAAGCCGCTGAGCAATTCAAGGGTGCAACCTTGAGCGTCAGCAAACCGCTGAGTAATTCCTTCCTGGGCAACTCCTTCAGGACCGTCCCCCGACACGCGCCGCCAACCGCTCCCGGTCGGCGGGGGCTTTTTAAGCCGCATGTAGACCAACGGGGGGGGGGGCCTTACATCCTCGCATCCTCACTGCGCCTTTGCTGGTTTTGAATCGACCGGGGGGGGGGGCCTTACATCCTCGCATCCTCACTGCGCCTTTGCTGGTTTTGAATCGACCGGGGGGGGGGCTTACATCCTCGCATCCTCACTGTGCCTTTGCTGGTTTTGAATCGACCGGGGGGGGGCCTTACATCCTCGCATCCTCACTGCGCCTTTGCTGGTTTTGAATCGACCGGGGGGGGGGGGATGACCATATAGTTTTTCATAAAGGAATATCGTTTATTTTTATAGTTTTTTTTATAAAGGGAATTTTGTTTATTTATATTTATTCTTTATTTACAACTTTTTTATTATAATCTTTACCTAACCCCCGTTTACAATAACCTTTGCAAAGACCTGGTCGGATTCTAAAAGAAGTAAATTAATCACGCGTTGACAAGCAACATGCGGTTTATTGATGCCATCCAAAGCAGCTTGAACTTGTAGGCGTTTTTGTTCAGGCAACCGCTTCTTAATCCACATCCTGATGGACAATTCGGCAAAGTGACCCGTTGTGTAATACTTCACCGTCTGTAGGAATATCTCCGCATCGATTGACTCAATGTCTTCAATTGTAGATCTAACTGTAAATGGTTTTGTATGAAAATATTCACCTTCCAGTGACACATCAATTCCAACATTAAACATTTTGTTAGGTCTAGTCAGTGTAGGAGCTTGTGAGCAAATGATTCTAACATAAATAACTGGAGAACTCTCACTAATGAGATAACCTCAGGCAGTCACGTAGTCCTTACCAAAACATGTAATACTAGAAAATGATGGGGAAGGGAGTATTTTATTTATGTTTTTTTTATCCTTTTATTTTTTATTTTTTTTTTATTGAAAGAAGAAAAAGAATTTAGAGTGACTAGAGCCCTCCCAAACTGTTTTTATGGTCATTGACTTTAAAATCACCAAAGTAGATAGGTAATCATTGTTTTGTGGCCAATCCGCTTCCCAAACACTCTTACCACAGCAAAAACAAGTGTGCTGCAAATTATTAGAGTCTGAAAAGCGATACACTTTAACAATTCTTGCAGGATACAGAACTCTATTACAATAATGCTCAGTGTACTGGCAGTAGCGGCATTGATAGACTCTCTTGCCATTGTTTCTATTATACAAGTCTAACACTTGAGGATCCGTTTCGGGGTTGTTAAGCACTAACACATGTTCCCGAACATACCCCTTGAGGCAAGATGCAACGTATCGCTGTATAGGCACTGGCAATTGTGCAATCCCCTGACACAGAATGTATTTATTCTTTCTTATTACAATACACGATTGCTGAGCTAGTGACAGTGGGTTGTATGCTTCCATGACTAACTCAAGATTCAGACTGGTCAAGCACTTAGCTTGAGGAGTCTAGTAAGTAAACAAGTTATATAATGAGGGGTTTTCCTCCGTGAACATCAAGTCCACTAATGAGTAAACAAATTATTTAATGAAGGATTTTTCCTCCGTGAACAACAAGTCCACTAATGAGTAAACAGATTGAGTTTCTCTAAGTTTCAGTTTAAGTCAGAGAGTCAAACTATTGCCATCAATATGAACACTGATAATATATGGGAGAGCAGTATTCCTGATGAGGACCTCATCAAGATCGTTGAGGGAATTGAAGAAAAGTATGCTAATAGCGTATGGGAAGGTAATATCCCTGATAAAGAACTCCTCGCTACCGTTGAGGTGATAGAAGAGGAATATGCTCTCCAACTGCGAAGGGAATATGAAACAATGTGGGAACGGATAACTACGTGTTGGTGCTCCCAACCTACATGTGATGAAGAATGGGAACAATATAATGCAGACTGGGAGAGTCTTCGTGCTCTTGAGATTGCAATGGAGGAGTTTCAAGCGAAAGAGAGGGCTGAGACTTCTTCACAAAAGTAATTTTAAGTTTTTAATTTATAATAAAGATGAAGAAAATAAAATTATAATTCATACAAAAATAATAAAATAACATAAATAATGGAATGAGCGGGGGGGGGGCTTGGTTAGGTTAGGATAGAGGAATCATGAGCGGGGGGGGGGCTTGGTTGGTTAGGTTAGGATAGAGGAATCATGAACGGGGGGGGGGGTCGGCACAGGGCTGATCCCCCCTGGTTGGTTGGTTAGGTTAGGATAGAGGAATCATGAACGGGGGGGGGGGCTTGGTTGGTTAGGTTAGGATAGAGGAATCATGAACGGGGGGGGGGCTTGGTTGGTTAGGTTAGGATAGAGGAATCATGAACGGGGGGGGGGGTCGGCACAGGGCTGATCCCCCCTGGTTGGTTGGTTAGGTTAGGATAGAGGAATCATGAACGGGGGGGGGGGGGCTTGGTTGGTTAGGTTAGGATAGAGGAATCATGAACGGGGGGGGGGGTCGGCACAGGGCTGATCCTCTCAATCCTCAACTAAACTTTGTCACTTTGTTTTTGTTTGTTGTGTAATTATTTTCTTTATTTATTTTGGATAAGGAAAAAGGAAATAGGTTTTTTTTTTTATTTAATCTGAATCCGAGGAGTTTATATATACAACGTGGGGCCTCGGTTCCCCACTTGGTCCCGCCTCTGGCTCGGGCTCTGGCTCGGGCCTCGGTTCTCCACTCGGCCCCGCCTCTGGTTCGGGCTGCTGCTGCGGCTGCTGCTGCGGCTGCTGTGGTCTGCGCTGGAGCTGGGGTCTTGGGCGAGGCCGGTACTGTTGGAGGATCAACCCCCGGCGAATCTCGCGGTGGACCCTGTTGGCCTCCGCCTCCTCTCGCCGCCGCTGTTGCTCGGCGAACTCTGGGGTCCACCATCCCTGCGGTACGGCTGTCGGCTTGACGATAGCTGTAAATAACGAACCAACATTAATATTCTTTTTTTTTTTATGAGATTTATTGATATTATAATAATGAGATTTATTGATATTATAACAATGAGAAACTGAGGATTGCTACTCACCAACTGGTTTTCCCTCCTGTGTCCTGGGGGTAGGTATCTGGGAGGGCGTCTGAGTGGCGGCATCACCACATCGCCTCGGGCCAGAAGCAGCCAGGGCGCACGTCTGGGTGGAGGCGCACCTCGTGGCAGCTGGAGCATCAGGAGCAGCTGGAGCAGCGGCCGGGGCATCAGCGGGGGCAGCT
Source organism: Allygus modestus (assembly GCA_963675035.1). Classification (NCBI taxonomy): domain Eukaryota; kingdom Metazoa; phylum Arthropoda; class Insecta; order Hemiptera; family Cicadellidae; genus Allygus; species Allygus modestus. The sequence goes on from OY776113.1 coordinate 167,710,305, forward strand.
GGAGCAGCTGCCGGGGCATATCGGTGGGTGGCAAGGTGCCGGGCCACCTTGTCTTTTCTGCCGAATTGCTTTCCGCAAATTCAGCAAGGGTACAGTGGCGAATCCACATGCGTCAGCAAGTGCCGGCGCAAATGGTCGCTACGCGAGTAACGCTTGTCGCAATACATACAAGTGTACTCCATCGCGGCTGTAGTAAGAATGATTAAGACCTGGAGAAACCGGCGGGTGAAAGCGGAGGCGCGCGCGGTAAACATCACGTAGGCGATAAACAAGGAAAGCAAACGGCATGTATTGGAAAAATATCCGGGGGGGGGGTCCGGGTCGGGTCGGGTCCGGGGGGGGGGTCCAAATGTGTTTACTAGGGAAGTTCCCCAACAATAACAAGTCCGATGTATCTCCTACACAAACAGGCTCTCGCTCAGTCGTTAAGCATGGCTGCTCCGTGGGAGGATGATATGACAGACTATGACTACGAGTTTGCACTTGAAAATGCAAATTTCGTAGATGAGTTGGAGCAAGAGGCTCTATTAGAACAAACGTTTGCGCAGCAAATACGGGATCTGGAGCGGCCTCCTCCATCGCCTCAGCCTGGGCCTAGCGGGCTGCAGCGGCCTCCTCCTCCTCCATCGCCTCAGCCCACACCGTCTCCATCACCGCCTCCATCGCCTCAGTCCGACTCTTCTGAGGACCCTCCACCACCACCGAGGACTGCGAGACAAGTGTACCTGGAGCGACAGGCGCTTCAGGACGACGTTGACCGAGTGTGGGTGGTTGAGCCGCAGCACGAAACACATTGGCGATGGTACATGGCCGACATGGCCAGGCTGCGTGAACTAGATGAGGAAATGGACCGCTTGGAGGAACAAGAGGAGGTGGCCGATAACGAGGAATAGTTATAAGTTTTTTGTTGATAAATAAATGCTTCCTTTGTCCAAAAAAAAAAAAAAAAAAACAAAAAACAAAAATAAAATGCAATAAACAAAATAATAAAACCGGGATGATGGGGTCGGGGGGGGGGTCGGCACAGGGCTGGTCCTCTCAATCATCAGCTTGCTAAACTTGTCACTTTGTTTTTGTTGTTTGTTTGTTTTTTTTTGTTTTTTTTTTTGTTTTTTTTTTGTTTTTTTTATAATTTTATTTCATTGATACAATACAATAAATGTGATGCTTAAATCTAAGATGATTCATGAATGTTATACAATATATGAATAATGAAAACTTACAATACAATAAATGTGATGCTTAAATCTAAGATGATTCATGAATGTTATACAATATATGAATAATGAAAAACTTACAATACAATATAATGATAAGCTTAAACTAAAGGAATAACTTTAACCCAGAGGAGGGCCACCTCCTCATTTGCAATCAAGTTGTGGAGGCGTTGCTGCACCTCCTCCAGGTGACCGGGTTGGTTGGCGACGTATCGCCGCCTCATAAAATGATTGCGCCCGTCCGGGCCCAGGCACCCCCATCTCAAAATGACCAACCGGTCCAAGACTGCAACCTCCACCAGGCCAATCACGTCCTGGATGACCTGGTGGTTCCACAAAGTGTATGTTACAGTCGACATTCTGCTTGTGGAATGAGCGTTAACGTGCGGAGGAGCAGTAAACATCCCGTAATGGGGGAAAAAACCGGTGACAAACAAGGAAAGTAAACAACACGGGGGGGGGGTCCGGATCGGGTTGGGTCGGGGGGGGATGACGTCACGGGGGGGGATGACGTCACGGGGGGGGGATGACGTCACGGGGGGGATGACGTCACGGGGGGGGGGCTCCTCGGCTCCTCAGTTTGCTAAAGTGGTCCAGAACCGGCCATAGCACCCTACTACCCTACTACCCTTTTGTTTTTTTTTTGTTTTTTTTATAATTTTATTTCATTGATACAATACAATAAATGTGATGCTTAAATCTAAGATGATTCATGAATGTTATACAATATATGAATAATGAAAACTTACAATACAATAAATGTGATGCTTAAATCTAAGATGATTCATGAATGTTATACAATATATGAAGAATGAAAAACTTACAATACAATATAATGATAAGCTTAAACTAAAGGAATAACTTTAACCCAGAGGAGGGCCACCTCCTCATTTGCAATCAAGTTGTGGAGGCGTTGCTGCACCTCCTCCAGGTGACCGGGTTGGTTGGCGACGTATCGCCGCCTCATAAAATGATTGCGCCCGTCCGGGCCCAGGCACCCCCATCTCAAAATGACCAACCGGTCCAAGACTGCAACCTCCACCAGGCCAATCACGTCCTGGATGACCTGGTGGTTCCACAAAGTGTATGTTACAGTCGACATTCTGCTTGTGGAATGAGCGTTAACGTGCGGAGGAGCAGTAAACATCCCGTAATGGGGGAAAAAACCGGTGACAAACAAGGAAAGTAAACAACACGGGGGGGGGGGTCCGGATCGGGTTGGGTCGGGGGGGGGATGACGTCACGGGGGGGATGACGTCACGGGGGGGGGATGACGTCACGGGGGGGGGGCTCCTCGGCTCCTCAGTTTGCTAAAGTGGTCCAGAACCGGCCATAGCACCCTACTAATAACTATAAAATACCCCCGTCGCAGCAAACCTGCATACTCAGCGAATTTCCAATGGATATATAACTGTCTTAATACTACATAAAGCCACTTACCAAGTTTCATAAAAATATATTCACAAATAAGCAATATATGTAATTTTAATTATTCCCCATAAGAATAACATTGGGGTACGCAGGTTTGCAGCATCAAGGAATACAAAAAATGGGTTTTTATACTAATATCAATATACCTCAGCTAGGTGAAGTCATATACAAGTTTTTTTTTCATTTATGTCAATAATTAAGGGAGACATAGCATTTAATTATTATCCATAAGAATAACATGGGGCTGAGTACGCAGGTTTGCTGCTACGGGAGCCTTTAGCAAAAAATTGTTTTTTTTGAGCAAATATCAATGGACCACAACCAGATGAAGCCGTATACCAAGTTTCGTCAGTATACGTTCATAAATAAGCGAGATATAATTTTTTTCTTTTCCTCCATAAGAATAACATTAGACAACGTACTGTGTTTAGCACTTTCAATATCTCGGTATCCAATTGACGTAGAGGAATAATCAAAATACCAAATTGTGTGTTTTTTTAAGCTGAATACGATGGTAAAAATTAAAATTTGACTATTTGCAAAATTATATGTAAAACGTTCAAAAACCCCATTTTTGGGGTACAAACCCCCCAAAATACCCCTTCGGATAGAGCGATCTGGCTGGTTTTCGAACTTAAAGTCATAAATGTTGCTTTACACGTTTATGCCAAATTTCATCAAAATCGGATAATTTTTAAGAGAGTTATCGTGCTCACGGACACACACACACACACACACACACACACACACACACACACACACACACACACACACACACACACACACACACACACATATATATATATACAGTTTTGAACTAATGGTGTTTTTGGGGTCTGGGGACCTCAAAACGAAAAGTTATCGTGGTCCCGGGCCTAGGTCTTACCATACTGACTACGGTAATAGCTTCTTCTCTATAGGGGAAATTCGCTAAAATATGTTTGTTCACATTATACAGTCGTTCATAAATGAAATGTTGTGCGTTATTAAATTTCTTAAATTTATATTCTAGTATTTTCTGACCTTGTACCACCAATCTTGGTAGCCTTTGACAGACCTGCCAAAACAAGCTCTTCATTATCTGCAATGCTTAAATAATAAATAGGGATCTGTGGTATCTGCGGAAGCCACAGTTGAGGAATAGTGTGACATGATGCATATTATACTCGTTGGTCAATGTATTGTACGGGCTGCTCCTGTGATCTCTATATCTACGCGCGAACATTGTTCTGTAAGAAAAAATACTGATGATTATTGTAATTTTTGTCAAAAACTATTATAAATAACTGTGACGTAATTTAATAATCTCTATCCTACCCTATGATAATATAAACGTATTGCCCTCTTAAAATATAATAGTCGTAAATAATAAACTATATATATAAGCTTATTTTATCAATAAACAATAGCGCTGGTTGGTTGTGCAAAGATCAACAAGCTCAGGTAAGCAAATATTTTTAATATTAATCTCACATTCTAAATATTCTAAATTCGATAACGTTTATAATTCTGAAGGAACAACAATGAGGAGAAATATTGGCTTGCACGCACCAATAAATCGAAACTCGACCGCGCACGCCGCCTTCTTTATTTTTCCACCAGTGAATGTTTTATGTAAGCAAAAAATGCTTTCAGTTTTAAACTTTCATAATTAATATTCACTTTTTACAGCACCTACAAAGCGATTATTGAAAGAAATTGAATGGCGGAGCGGCCGTGCGGCGACCAAACATTCTGTTTCAAAACCTCGTGGAAACGTAAAACACAGGGCGATAAATTTCCAATGAACGTTATTAAAATAGTCAGTTAAACACGTTTTTAGGACATGTTTAAAATATTTTCTTATTCCGATGAGTTTATATTGATAGTTATGTGTTTTTTAACACGAGTTGCGACATTTTTAATTGCAATTCAATTACAATGTAAGCACAGTCGAATCAAATCATCATACGGTATGACAGTGATATATATTACATCACATATACGGTATTACGAATTGTTAGTTTGATGAGAAGGTACTATTTGATGAGTAGAATCATTGATTATGGATGTATATAACCAATGGTTGTATAACAGTGATGCTGGTGTTTTTATTTAGCAAGTTATTTTTAATGTTTCTTATACAGTGTTTCATGAAGATACACATATATAATTTCTTGAAGGCACTCTTCTTACTTATTTATGTAAATCTAAGATTAAAAACACCAAATCTAAGATTAAAAACATACAACAAATTATAATAGTGATTTGATGTTTTAAACTGTAAATTTATATACACACTTATATATTTGTATAAATTGTAATTTAACTATAGAATAACATTGACATATATATTGAAATTTTGAAAAATAAATATAAATGGAAATTAATTTGAACTTATTTAATTTTTTGTATTTGTTCAAGATGAAATATAAGTTTTCTGAGAAAATATTTTAAAGTAATATAATATTACAACAGTAATCCTTTTTTATAGTAATACTTACTTGTAATATAATTTGGAATTTTAATACAGTATGTAAACCTCAACTTATGTGATTGTTGTGAAATCGTTATGTTCGTGCTAAAATGAGAATAAATTTTAGTTTATTTGTATTAAAAAAAATTGTTTCCTTATAGTTTAAACCAGCTAAACGGATATAAGTGTAAAACTGATATGTTAATAGAGATATAAAATTACCACGGTTTATATCCTATTGCACACGTATTACAAAATAACTTATTTTAATTTGGATTTTAAGAAACCCAGTTATTCTCATTGAAGCTATTCAATATTTATTTTGTATACTCTAATAAAAACCAACCAATCGTTCTAATCAGTCATATAGCAAGATATATATTACCATACATTTATATCAGTGAGTAATATTTGTCTCACAACAATTTTGTTCAACGTGGTGGAATAAATTGTTGTACAGAATCCGCTCGTTGTCCAAATAATCGGTGGCTTTAACATAATTTCCATGTCAATCAAATAACAATGACTGGCTTTATGATACCGCCTGCACCTGATCATTATTCAGTGCTTACTTTGACCTTTCCCCTTTTTATCAATTCAGTCCAAGAAATGGAGAATGTAAATCAAAAAAAGAATTAAATTTTAAAATGAATTACTTAAATGAAGAAAGAGGTAATTTTTAATGAGTATTATCAGAAAAGGCACGTATTTTGAAGTATTTTGATAATTAATGCAAGTATTTTGAAGTTATCAGTATAATTGTACTCGGGGTGGAAATTTAAAACCTACATGCACTCTGTGGGTGATCGGTTACAGCTATGTTTGTATGCCATTTACCTGTCCACGTTATTAGTGAATTTACTTTGGAAAGTGAACTATTAGCATAACCCGCACGGTGAAACTTAAGCCTGGGACCACCATAGAAGTTCCTAACGTGACCCCCTGAACACGTTTTGGGGGGTCGTTCAAAATTTGATATATATATATATATATGTATATATATAGACACACATATATGTGTGTGTGTTTGCACTCTAGCGGTCGCATTTTTTGTCCGATTAACTTCAAATTTGGTAGGAACGTTCCTTTCTGTAATCAGTTGGACAAGTTCGTTGGGAAAAACAATCGTAAAACTCCAAACCCTTTTTTAGGGATTAATCTTTCAAATTTCGAGTTTTTGGGCCCAAAAAGGGTCTAAAAAGACCCAAATGTAAAACTAATGCATGTAAAAAGATGTAAATTAGTGAGGCGAAAGTTTTAAGCCCTTTCTCGTAATTCTAGCATAAGTATTTACCGAGTTATTAACGAAAATGTGTTTCGACTAAACACAGTACGTTGTCTTATGGGGGTTTTACACTAGAAAAGCCTGCTACTCCTTTGTTAGAGTACTTGTATCATCCCCAGCAACGTCACGCCTACTTTCAAGCCTGACTGGACCTTCTCCTAACATTATAATGCGCAAAATTGTATTCCCAGCTTTGCAGGTGAATGAAACCAGGAGCATCAGAACAGCCAAAAAATAAATGTTTTCAAATTTAAATAAAAATTGGAATACAAGTATGATTTTATCCTAATTTTGAGTTTTAAAAGATGTTATGTGGAAATTCACTTCCCTCACGTCAGCGTGCTGCGTGCGAACTCGTTATTGAATTTACAAGTTTGGAACAACAAAAACCTATGATTTGTCGTTATATCTAGGCTTAACTTAACTATCCAAAAACATTAGCAATCAAAACCGAATTAAAGACCGAAGACTCATCATTAGTGGATGCATAGGAAACAAAGTTATATTATAGCTGTCATCCTTATTTAGATTTCACACAAATACATATACAAACACGATTTGAAACGCTGAAGAAAATTAAATTACATTTTACGGAAACTCCTAAACTTAATGGATTAACCCTGAAAATTGGATCAACTCACTGGCCCAAAATGCAGCTAATGTCCTTGATAAAGTCCTAAGAAGTGAACTGGTCCTCAACAACACAGCCAAGTATAGGAAACCAACAGCCACTATCATCCAAAGTTCTTCCAATTGTTCAATTTCACATCAAGCAAATAGCACACCTTTACACTCATTAATAAATAAACTGGAAACACAATAAGAAAATGAACATACACAATCCAGCCAGCCAAAAGAAACAATTCATCCTAATGACCTATAATGGTAAAATTCATAATTCTCTTCAGAAAATCGTAAAAAAGGCTTCCAGTTAGCATATAAGTCAAAGAATATGTTTTTGTCAGATCCTTAACCGTCCAGACATCCCTCAAACTGACGAAAGATTCAATGGCTTGTTCGTCTATAAATTTAAATGTGATATGAGCCCTAAATTCTTTATTGGCCAAACAACTAGTAGGTTCAAATACATGACTAAAGAATATCTCACGAAAACCAGGACAAAAACCCCTTCCACTTTTGTAGAACACCTAATCCATTCATTAACACTCATTTTATAACATAGATCTAGATTAATACATTATCAATAAACCCTCGAAAGAAAAAAACTTGGCCTTATATATCAGTTTCATATATTTATATGACCGTCAAAAAACTTATCGCACTTTCCTCTAATCAACAAAAACAACTTTTGTGCTAACATAATTTTTGTTCCATAATTAAAATCAAATGTAGATACTAGTATTAATCGATTAACGTGCTATGGAAATTATGTTATGCTATGGAAAGCTCACAGGAAACACAAAATAAACGTGTGTTACGCCATTGATAAAGTAAAGCAACTCTTATCATTTTGTCGACCTCGTGGACAAAGGTATAGGTAAACATGGTATAGGTTTCAGGTAGATTGGGAGCTCCCATAAAATTAGTTTTATGTTCTTCAGAGTTTCAAATCATGCTTGTATTAGCTGTATTTGTGGGGTTCAGCTAAGAATATTAAGGTTTAAAATTACTTGGTTTCCTTTACATCCACTTATGGTGAGTCTTCGGGCTCAAAATGTATTTAGATTTCTAATGTTTTTGGATAATTAAGGTAAGCCTGGAATTAATATAATTAAATAATCCAGGAGCAGCAGTCCTTACACTTTTGGGTATGGTTAGTCTTTGTTACTATCTTAATAATATTCTGAATAAAATTTAACTTAGCTATCACGATGGTAAAAACTACAAGTTGACAATATAGAGATTACGTAGTCGTATCATAAACTTAATTTTCAAAATTCAAAATTCAACACTGTAGGCCTTATAGTTATGGGGATTTCATGATGTCAGTGAGATATATTTTGATTATACATACGAGTATACATAGTGTCCAGCCTCCTCTGTGACAAACTTTACCGGGTTATTCGGGAGGTTAAAACAAGCAAAAAAGGCAATATATGTGTCCTATCTCCAACCATTTTCTGCAACAGTCGGTCTGTATATGTTTTAACATAAACCTAACATCCCAGAGACGTTTAAGACACAACAACAAACCTGGTACACATGTTTATGTAAGGGCAAATCTCTCTACAAATTTCATTTTCTTACAGTTTCCTGTTTCAAATTGGTGGCAGGTTGTAATTTTCATTGTTAATATCTTAAAAACTGAAAGAAAAGATTTTTAAGATTTTTTATAAGAGATTTATTGTTTATTTAGACAACCTGAAGGCAAATCAAACGGCAAGTCAGATTAAAAGATTGCATGGTCGGTAACGGAGGAAATCCAAATTTAGTGCTCAAAACTAGAAAGATTAACGTATTCATCAGCAAAAAATGCCCACTTTTGAACACCAAACTTGAATTTTCTCTGTTACCCATCAATCAATCTTTAATAAATATGACTCACCGATTGATTTGGTTCTAAATTGTCTAAAAAATGTGTTTCTTATAATTTTTGTTATATTTCAGTTTTGTAGATATTTAACATTGAACATTTTAACTTGTCGCCCTTTTGGAACAGAGCATCTTGGGAAATGGAATTTGAATATCACATACACTAACATGTACCAAGTTTCATTATTTTATCTTAAACCGTATCTGAAACACATATAGACCGATAGGCACAAAACTATTCGAGATAGGATATGTTGTATTGCATTTGTTGCAGGGGCGGATACAGACTATCATTTTAGGGGAGGTCATGAGGTCAGTGAAAATCATAGTATCGAGCAACGAGCTTAATACATCTAGTGCTATCATACAAATATTAATCTCCAAAAAAAGTGAAGCCTACATGGTGGCACCATTTTCCCCTCTGCAATCTCCGTTCCTACAGTAAAACAACTAACCACAGACTATAAAATAACGTAATCTGCAATTGATGACAACCGTTTTCCATCGAGCAATAAAAATGTTTTCCTGAACGTCATATTTTAAAATTAGTGTGTTTAAGATTAAATAATTTTAATCGTTAATAAATATGGCGTTCAGGAAAAAAATATTTAATTTTAAAATACAAGTTGTATATAAAACATATTTTCGATCAAATATTTGCTCGAGACCATTGTTTTTCTGTGTTTTTTTACAAACATATCTTCTACTCTAAGATGTATCATCCTCGTTGGTATTGAGTATGCGTTTTCTTAGGTGGTTTGGCAGTCAAGGAAAATTGGAAAATCCTTCTACAGGGACCGGAATAAATGGTTGTGGACAACATTAATACATATATTTATGTGAGTTTTAGTTTGGGACTTGTAACAATGCGAGAGCTAGCGTCGCAATTCAGAGATCATGAGTGCTAAGTCTTTTTCACTCATGAAGTTGTACTACAAACGGTCTATAAACGGTTGATAAGTGTTCAAAAAACGACCAACTAATGAAATGTAATTACCTTTAAGGTGAACAATAAGTAAAACATGTGAAGGTCTGAGGCTTTTTGGGGGGGGGTTCATGTCCCCCATGACCTCCCACTTGTATCTGCGCCTGATTTGTTGTTTGTTTTAAATAATTTCTTCAGTAGCATGATACGTGTTGTTACAACTAAATAGGATAAATAAACTACGTCTCACAACACTAATAAACGGTATCAGGAAACTGACACATACTTTCTCCCTTTTAGCCCAACTTTAATGAATAAATTACTTTTTATTTACTAAATATAGAATACAAAACATGGTCGAATGTACAGAAAATCTTGTAAACAAGTTGTTTTAAAAAACATCCACCCAAATCCCTGCTTTGGAGGCACTACAGAATCCATTGCTACACTCGTGGTTTTAAGAGGGGAAATGCCCCCTATTCCCCCCCAGGGTTATTAAGGGGCAACATATTTCGAATTAACTCTGTTGGCCAATGCTAAATTGACAAGCAATCAAGTTTGAATGAAATTGATCAGTAAATAAGACAGAAATAGTAATTTTTGTATTCCCCCTAAGAATAACATTGGACAACGTACTGCGTTTACCGCTAAATGAAAATTTCAATTTTCTCCGAAACCAGCAATCGTAGAATAGTAATTCAAAATACTAAATTATTTAGTTTTTAGAGCTCTTTTTAATGGTGAATAGTAATATTTGTTAATATTTATGTTTTTTATGAAAAATCCAAAAAACTGAATTTTGGATGTTTTAAGTCCTGTAATTTCTGAACCCGAATTTTTACAGAAATGCGGGTGGTGTCATTTTGTTGGAGAACTAAAGTTCTACAAACGACTACAGTTTAATCAAAATCGTTAGAGCCGTTTTTGAGAAATTTGGATTTTTCATGTTTTTTGGCGGTTTTTGGGGGATAATTACCCTTAAAAATCGAAAATTCCAAAAAATGAAAAAAACGCCTGGGGATATCGTGGATTAGTACCTACATACCAAATTTCATCAAAATCGGTCCATAGGTTAGGGCTCTAGCTCTGTACACATCCACACAGACACACACACACACACACACGGACACACACACACACACACAGACAGACATCACGTAAAAACCACTTTTTTGGGTTCAGGGAGCACCAAAACGAATATTTCCACTAACAACTCAAATTCGAAAATTCTGACGAAAACAATACTTTCTCCATATACTACGTATAAGGAGGAGAAAGTAAAAATTATTTTTGAGTGTAAAATTATACGTGTTAGTGTTGTGAGATGTAGTTTATTTATCCTATTTGCTTTTTTTGACCTCCGGAATAACGAGGTAAAGTTTTTAACAGTGGAAGCTGGACACCCTGTATATATTATATTGATATTAATCTATAAATATAATTAAACACTCAAGACTTTTATCTCTGCAACAAAATTAACTCTGTTTTATGGTATAAAGCAAAAAGTATAAGAGCACTCGACCAAAGTCCTTGGTATCTAGTTTCAAGATTTGTTTCATAACTTCTCTGAATTCAACCCTTAAGCTGAAGTATTTCACTTTTATTCGTTCGCGATTTGTTTGCGAACCAAACCACTGTTAAAGCCCTATATAATTTCTGCAATGCCCAGAGTAATTTACTTTGCGGTTTTCTATATACGATTGTGTATAAATTTCAGTCATCCACCGTTAGGATTTTAGATATAGTGCATAAAATCTAACCTGAATTAAATCAATCTTGGCTCCTGCACTGAGGTTCCAAAGATGTGACGTCACAACAAGTTATTTATGTTGTAATAATATTATTCCGTCAATGACGTTGATCTTTGAAGACAGAATCTCCATAGTAATCCATAGGCTGCCTAGGTACTGGATAGAGATTCGTTTGGTCACTACACCCCACTCTCAAACGTTACATCTTTGTTGGTCGTTTGCACCTCGTTTAAACGTCTTCTAAATGTACAAAACTCACTCATCTAATTTATAAAAGATTATTTTTCTCAAATATGTAAAAGAAACTATTCCCTGTTTCAACAAAACTAAATTTTCCTATGCTCAGCTTGCTCATTCCGTTTTGAGAAGCGAGAATAGTAAATAGTTAACAAAACAATGACAGTGTAAAGTTAGATATACTCCGTATAACAGCTGATTATTTAATTTAATTAAGAAAAAAACACTTGTGACATAAACCAAATAAAACTCTCCTCCATAAGGACTTGGAAGTCCCGTGGGGCAGAGCCCTGAGGCCTAAATCGAAAATCTAAAGCCAGTTTGCACATCTGCTTACCTGATCGCGCGTTTTAGTGGGGGTAAATCTTAAAACAAAATAGCCTTATTGTTTACAAAGTTTGCATGTAGCGTATTAATATTATAGATAACTATTTTACAACTCTGAGCCTACACAAAATTCTTTAGGGCCTTCATTCCGCTTAATAGGACGTTATTTCAAAAATGTATTAGAGGACAAAGAGCAAATTATGATAAGACATGGACCTTTCAGCCCGTTCATAATGGCGACCCTTACAATTGTGCGTTGTGGGCGGGCCCGGGGCGGATTTATTGGGGCACAGTTTCTAACATTTCAACACTCACTACTATTATTTAGTTCATTATAATACATATAACTCAGCCCTACACTATATTTGCTTGGTTATAAATTGTAATTTTGTGTATCAGCTTGTGTATCTTGGTCATGCATATCGATATGCTTCGTTATTGCTTGTGCACTAATAAATACTCCCTCGGCAATAAACATATATATATATATACTACTGAAGCACCTAATCAAATGTCATTAAAATACGTTCATAAATAAGCAAGAAATGACATTTAATTGTCTGTCCTCCACAAGAATGACATTACGAAATTATGTTTGTGTACGCAGGTTTGCTGCACTAGGGACCGCAAACATAATGCAAATAAGTTGTGAATAATACAAATATTGATATATCACAACCATATGAAGCCACACACCAATTGTCATTAATATGTGTTCATTAATAATTAATCGAGACGTTCAATTTTATTTATTCCCTGTAACACTAACATTGGATAACGCATAGTCCACTAATACATAGGAGTGGACATACAGGTTTACTGCTGTGGGGGTATTTTCTATAAATTTTGGTAGATAATTAACAGATGAAGCTGCATACAAAGTTGTATTTAAGGGAGTAATGCAAAACATAAAATGTGTATTCACAACAAAAATTTGCTTTCTCTCCATAAGATTTAAATTAGACAATTTTGCCAACATTAATTATCTTTATCTTTATTTCCTCAACACAAATTTTTACAACGTAAACAACATAAGGTGAAAATATACAACACATACAATCTCCACATGCAAGCTGACCTTATCTCAGATAGATTACATTTATTTATTAATAACAATTTTTACAATGTATTTTGTTTTCATTAGCAAACAAACTTCCATTATCTCATCAAACAAACTATCGTAGAGGTATGATTCAAAATATTCAACTTGAATTTAAGGGGTAGAACAGATTCAAGCTACTAAACTGGGGTTTAGCTTAAACAAATTTTAATTATTGTGGACAAATTTATCTATATTTATATTTGTCACGCCAGGATCTCATCTCGTAACTCTCAGCATTTTTATTTACGTACCATTAAAATTACTTTTTGTAATGCACTATTTTGAAACCTCCCTAAATATGTTTGTTGATGGTCAAAATGTTATCTGGCTATAAGTGTCTGTCCATTGAAAGTAAGAGTCGATTAATTAATTTGGTCGTTATTAAACTAATAAATCAGGGTGTTTATGGAAACTTTGACAAATGGCTCGTGTAACGAAATGGTTTATATAACTACAAATTGCAGGCCACATCTTTATGTATATTGATGACATCATTGATATTAATTTTACCTGATTACTGAATTCATAGACTGGGTTAAAATAGCTATAAACTATACAGTATTAAAATATGCGACATATGCATTAAGAGAAATGTGTGATGTAACACAATAGGCTGTTAAATTATTCCAAGAAATACACAATACATTCTATAAATTATTAACGAAAAAGGAAAATGGCTGAATTTCCCTTCCGTGAAATCAAAAATCATTATAGGAAAAAACGCTTCGTTGAACACTCGGCTGTTCATCTCCCGTCTGTTAGTAATGTCTTTGGTTACTCAAGTTGAAAACGTCCTAAAGTCGTAATGATATTGACACTTATAAGAACATAATTTTTCCCGTCTAGTATTTTGCAGCATATTGTAATGTTTGCTCATCTTTAGCCTGTTAGAATAGTGTTATGTTACTAAAACACCGTTCATAAAGTAGAAGGTTCTCTGTTTCATAAAAAAATTCCGATCACTGTAGACTTTTTAAGTTTTTAAAAATAATTTGATTAAATATAGTTGATTTCTCGTTTATTCAGAATAATACAGGGTGGCAAAAAATAGATGATCACCATTAAATTGTCTTTAAAACATGTAACCCTTAAAATTGCCCACAAAAATGTGTCCCAAAGTGAAAAGAGCAAAAAGTTATTGCTGCCAAATAAACTCAGGGAACAACTGCTTCTGATTTGACATTTATGAATAGTAGCTAAATTATCTTTCATTTCAACGAGTACCTTCTTTGGGTGATATGGTAAAACTCGTTAGTACATCCGAGATCGGTTGCCGGAACTAAAATTAAATGTTCGGGTTTGGACTGTATCCTTAGCAGTTTGTGAATCCACTATAAATTGCCACTGGTTTTAAAATATATACACTCTATTTGTATATTCTATTGAGTTGACTGACTATGTCCTCGACACGTCAAACAAATTTTAAGTATGAAATGGATCCCATAATATTGGTGATTTTACGTCAAGCCTAACTAAGGCCTAACTCTTGGGATTGGCAGCTAACTAGACCAGCCGTGGATGAGTGATGGTGTGGACCAATGCCTGGTATTGAATACTGTGCTGAAACAATAAGGTGTCTTGTATTTATAACACCAACCTCTTCTTTGGTCTTTGCCAGGCCAAAACATTGAAAAGTAAACATATGTTATCTCTCGCTCACTATTTGTTAGTGAATTTCCTTTGGAAAGTGAACTATTAGCATGACCCGCACGGTGAAACTTAAGCCCGGGACCACCATAGAAGTTCCTAACGTGACCCCCTGAACACGTTTTGGGGGGGTCGTTCAAAATTTTATATATATATTTTATATATATGTGTTTGCACTCTAGCGGTCGCATTTTTTGTTCGATTTACTTCAAATTTGGTAGGGACGTTCCTTTCTGTAATCAGTTTGACGAGTTCGTTGGGCAAAACAATCGGAAGACTCTAAACCCCTTTTTTGGGAAATAATCTTTCAAATTTTGAGTTCTTGGGCCCAAAAATGGTCAGAAAAGCCCCGGATGCAAAATTAATGCATGTAAAAAGATAGGACTTAGTGAGGTGAAAGTTTTAAGCCCTCTCTCGTCATTCTAGCATACATATTTACCGAGTTATTAAAGAAAATGTGTTTCGACTAAACACAGTACGTTGTCTTATGGGGGTTTTACACTAGAAAAGCCTGTTATTCCTTTGTTAGAGTACTTTTATCATCCCCAGCAACTCACACCTACTTTCAAGCCTGCCTGGACCTTCTCCTAACATTATAATGCGCAAAATTGTATTCCCAGCTTTGCAGGTAAATGAAACCAGAACAGCCAAAAAATCACTGTTTTCAGATTTCAATAAAAATTGGAATACATGTATGTTTTTACACAGATTTTGAGTTTTAAAGTTTTTATGTGGAAATTCACTTCCCTCACGTCAGCGTGCTGCGTGCGAACTCGTTTTTATTTTAATATGGCTCTGTGTTTTCTAAGTGTTTTACTAAACATTAAATCATATCTTAGGAAATACCCATTGTATGTATTGACTATTGTCTAAACTTTTCATAAACTTTTGCTCCTATGAAGTTTTATTTCGATAACGGAATTTAAGTTCGCAGCTTCTGCCGTTGGAAAATGAGGGTCATTTAGGACTTTAACATTTAAATATTTACAATTCATATGCTGTTGTAAAATACTACAAGTAAATTTGTTCAACCAGTTCCTCAAGAGTTGTTGCAGAGTGTGCGACGATCTGATTAGTTTCAATTTTGAATAGAATATTCATCTTCTTGATGGTTTACACATAAAAACACATTTTCATATCGATGAATTGCAATTACTCTCATATTGGCACACAGCCCAATCTTTACGGTCACTATACGTATTTTAGGGACAGACATTTACAGTTTTGACATCTTAAAGGTGTGATATTGCCCTAGAACAGGTATGACACAATAAGTGGTTTAAATTACCTTCAGTCGTCTAGGTCTTTCAAGTCGTATTGTGAGACCTAGGTTTCAATGCATCAGCACTATCTTTGGCTTGCACTATTTACAGCTTTTACGTATCGTGTAAAACTGTACAAAACGTTTTCGAATCTAAAATATTTGAAACATAAATAAATAATTGGGCCGTCTTGGCACAATATAAATTATAATTACACTTGGTGCAATGCGGAAATTTACTTGAAAGATGCCCCAATCAGTCGAGTTAAACTATTTGTAACACTCTGCCCCCTGACGGAAGCTATCCAACAGCAAAATGTTTTAAATTCAGATCACACTCAACGCGTGGGAACTATGAAATACACATATACAACCTCATTTCATTTGTATGCCAATAACGCATGTTATCTAACACTTACCAACCAGTTTAAACGGGAACACCCTCATAACGGTTTAATTAACCTTCGCGTAAGGCAATTTTCTTGTGTTAAGGACGCAACAACGTCCATTGCCAAGCATCTCGGCCATTCAGTGAACTCTTATTAGACTAAATACACTTAAGCCTAAGGCTTCCTTGTACTACTAGTAATACTGCAGTAAAAACATCCACATAGAACTTTCATGGACAATTTTAAAAAAAATGTATTTAGGTTTATATAATTGGTATTAGGTTGCTATATGCTATAGGAGAGCCCATATACTGTTATGACTCATCGTTAATTTTATTTTCGCAGATAATCGACGTCATGGCCCAATAATTACTTTGTTATCATGTTATTGGTAAACAAGTAAAGTGATATGATATCATTTTCGTTTGTAGTACTTGGATTTTAAATCGATAAACGGGTTTTATTCAAAATATTGTCTATTAAATAATAATCACATCCAAAAATGGTTTATTACTAAAAAGAAGAAATTAAATATCAAATATTTTATTATATCCGCACATCCATCTTTAAATTTTTTGATGAGAAATAGTATTTAACTTGGTATGAATGATTAATAAAAGTTAAGTGGCTTATGCAGCTCAATCGGGTGGATGTATGATGCATCAAAACCAACCAAACATGTCAACGACCCAGACAGCAATGCAATGCGAGCTGTGTGTTATATGTGTCCAGTATAATTTCCACCTCGATTGAACAACTTTGGCCGATTCACCTTTTGTTCCATAAACGCTAGCCGAGGAGTAATATATATTTCATTTATACAACTCTTTATGGTTAGATTAATAAATGTTAATAAATATACATATATAAATCTTAAGATCCCATTCAACTTTTTTTTATTTTGCCAGTATGATACGTTTCAACATTAGGTGATCTTTGCTCCGATAGATGTAATAAAGTGAATAAACAATAAATCATTTGAAAGTATCATATATTTTCCGTTGATATACTTATCTGGCTGGCTGTTTCTTTTTCTATCTGCTCTGTCAGGGGTTTCTTTAAAATTTTGGATGATTGAGTTTAATGTTCATTTTTTGAACTTCCAAAGGCAACGTATCCATGCATGTTACGACTATCCAACTTAGATTAATGGTTGTGGGATGTTACAGGTACTTTTCTGTGATCTGGTTGCAGTCCAAAATAACTGGACTAATGTCATTAGATTGTCAGCACACACAAATGTGCCGCCTTACGGTACGGCTTGAATTTTTCTTTTTTCCCACGCCTACCACCATTTACAGTACATCACGGAATTCAGAGTTTTCATTAACCGAGAGTTTAAACAATTTGAAGCTATTACAGTTTTCATTAGAGTTCAGAATTCAGTTATTTTAATTTGGAAATATTTATAAGTATGGTCCATTAAAATACGGAATGTTAAAACGCAAGTCGTTATTTATACTGTATTGGGTGCGTGTGCGTTTGGGTATGAAATAGAGGAGAAACTTATATAATTTCCGTCCATGTTGTAGTTTTAACCCCATTTAAATTATTTTGCACAAACATTGACTTGAAAATAATTTTCTCGATATACCGATTTAAAATCTTAAGCTAAATTAGTCAATGTCATAAATTTATTTTTTGATTTATTTGGACTTTACCTATCGCTTCTAGTTTTAAACACTAGAAGCGATAGGTAAAGTCCAAGTAAATAAAAAAATAAATTGAAATCCATTGCTAATGTTTCAAAAATACAATGTCATATATGTTATTTTAATCTTTTATAGGCCTAAGTTACTCAACAGGAATAAAGTTAGATAACACTTCACACTGAATAATAAATTAAACAGACAGATATAAGTGTAAACCCTTACAAGGATTTCCATCACATAATTTTAGCCCGAATATTTCGTTTAATTCATTGCAAATTGCATGTAACGCCAACAGCGCTCCAGTCGCTATACTACCTGTCCAATAAATAACTACATATGTTACTGCAAGCGTATAAGTTATAGTTTTGTTCAGCTTAATCGTGCTTGTAGCAATTCATTAAACTCGTTGGTAAAAAGTAATCGCCCTGACGGTGACGGTGTGAAAATTGTACAATTCACCAATTGTTGTGTCCCGTCATTTTAATGGAGTATCCATTTTTCAACACAAACTTACTGTTGTGGTTGTAAATGTCTTTATCGTTGCGGTCAATGCTCTAATTACATGAGATTTAGTAATTTTTAATTTATTTCGGTGTATTCTAACTGAAACACTGTAAATAAACGGTGGCGGTGGTTTTTTTTGTAACTTGCAAAAATAAGCGCCACATTAAAATATGAAATAGTAAAAATCCCTTGTCTTGTACACGACCTGTTCTTAGAAACCAGTTTTAAACGTTCAACAAATTAACAAAAAGTTTAACAAGTTAAACAGATCAGTTAGGGGTAAAAAAATAATACAGAATAATAAAAACAAATTACACTACATTATTTGGAGGATCACTCCTAACCGATTTTCATATATACTGAAATACATTTCTGTAAATATAGCGGGTGTCCCATAAAGGCCCCCCTCTTAATTTTTGAACGACTGTAAATTTTCAAACTATCTTTGGTAAATGTTACTAGCATAAGTAAAAATAACATTTTAAGTGGATAAAGGGTTTCAACCCTCACCCCTAAATAGGGGTGTCTGGGGTTAGTTTTATTTTTTAAATAGCAACCCCTAACAAGTTGTATATCATTTTAAAGAGGATCAAAAATTAGTTTCGCAAACTAGATCTCTCTATGTTTATTTAATATAATGTCATGGCCAGAATATAATAATATAATTTTGTTATTTAAACTGCTAATATTCGCATCCTAACCATACAATAGGTACAAAGTGGGCAAATCCAACTTTCCCTTGATCATACCTTTGAACAAAGACCATTTGAAGTGCAATAAAGTAATTTGCATACCTTCATAAATTCATTTACCAGAGATCGTTTGAAAATTTACAGTTATTCAAAAATTAAGAGGGATGGACCTTAATGGGACACCCGGTGTATATATGCTCTAAAATTACAGTTGGGGAAAGCTCATTTGCAATTTAGAGGTAGGAAGTGAGTCATAAGTAAAGTGAAGTACAGTGTTATTTGTGAAGTTGTGTCAAAATGTTATGTTATTTGTAATACAAGATATTCTGGGCTGATAACCGACTCAGTGTGACGTCATATCTACAGCCACGACCTGAGTGAGGCCTGTAGTGAGTCCCGGATCTCCGCCTAACTTAAAGTTAACAATGTAATAGGAGTTTGCTAAATCAGTAGATTTAATGGCCGTAGAGATGTGGATGTGTATGCCTACGCCCCCCGCATTTCTACAGCCACGACCTGAGTGAGGCCTGTAGTGAGTCCCGGATCTCCGCCTAACTTAAAGTTAACAATGTAATAGGAGTTTGCTAAATCAGTAGATTTAATGGCCGTAGAGATGTGGATGTGTATGCCTACGCCCCCCGCATTTCAGTTTCGCGACTCAGTGTGACGTCATATCTACAGCCACGACCTGAGTGAGGCCTGTAGTGAGTCCCGGATCTCCGCCTAACTTAAAGTTAACAATGTAATAGGAGTTTGCTAAATCAGTAGATTTAATGGCCGTAGAGATGTGGATGTGTATGCCTACGCCCCCCGCATTTCAGTTTCGGTAATAGTGCGCTACTGGAGCAAGTTTTCTGGTTATCACGTCTAAGTGGTATGTGTTAGCTAATAAACCTCTAACATCCCATCTGGTTATCACGTCTAAGTGGTATGTGTTAGCTAATAAACCTCTAACATCCCATCTGGTTATCACGTCTAAGTGGTATGTGTTAGCTAATAAACCTCTAACATCCCATTTTCTTGTTGATATCAATCAATAATATTTAAACGACGTATCAGTATGATGACGAGGAATTATCGTAAACCCCAATTTTAAAGAACAAGCCATTGCTATCAAACGTGTATTTAAATTAAGGTTGATGTAGGGGTGTGCGAGTATTCGAGCTTCGAGCTTTTTCGAGCCGAATATTACAGTATTCGGCTCGGCTCGAGATTTGCAAAATAGCTCGAAGTTCGAGCCAAATATTTCAATCGCCAACTCGTAAAAAGAGTCGTTTACAAAAGTGAATTTGAAGCAAAAACTTGCAATAATCAATGTTAGAATTCTCGTAATTTGCATCGGTAGAGCCCTATAACAGATATAATCCAGCAATAATGTGCTTTCGGTCCTTCGTTAAAAAAATAACGAAATATTAAAGTACAAATGTTTTAAACTGTCGATCTGATTAACAAATGCAATGGATCTACTTTCTCTACGCTCAAAAATCATATTAAGTGGACATCTACACAATTCTGTTTGCAGTACAATGTTGCCGTTGCCCATTTGAGTTGAGTTGTGTGTTTCACGGTTAATAGTAATTAATGCAACAACCCTTACCTACTGTTCCAGAAAAAGTACCCCAGCAAAAAACTAAAATCCATGAAAACACATTTTCTAACTGTTGCAGTGGTACAGTCCTTGACTGCAACTTACAATTTCGTACATTACACAATAATAATTTCCTTGCGTCTGAAGTCACGTCTGGCAACACTGTTGATTGCAAAACACGACGTACCTAAGACGTTGAGGGAAGATGTTTATAATGTAATAATGATTTAGCGTGACCAACGACCAGGGACAAGGTTGTAGGTGATGAACGACAAAAATCATGACGGTGTGCAGCCGAAATTGTACTCTCCAAAAATTATATTGTTAAAAAATCGTCAACTGATGTAGAATCTAAAGTTCTTAAGAAATAAAGCAAATAGAAATACAACAATAATTATACTGTAGTTATTAAAGTTAACAAATATTGTCTTATCGCTGTTGTAATACTTTACAAATCAAAATCACTAATTGCGAGATTCACAAGATCAAATGATTTATCAACATTCTAAATGGTTACGTCACACATGTTATAATACCGGTGGTCATATTATTTACAAGGTTATACTTTATTATACTCTATGTTCGCTTAACCAAGAGAAGACACAATCAAATTGGCGCAGTGTTTTGTTTCGCTACAGCTGTGCGATTAAAATCATATGTTGTTAACGCCGCGGGATTATTTGAATCTGTGAATAAACGCCAGTTGAAATCATTTCTCAATGGTAGGCTATCAAGTTGTTATATCAGTGATGGAAGAAGACTGCATTGACGATCCTCTACCAACAGGAAATTCTGCTTCTGAAACCTTCTGTTTTAGAAGCAGATATAATAGGTTAAGTCTATTAGGTGATAGAGGTTAGATACAATGTAAGCCAGGCCTACTATTATTGGATAATTTATTTCTGTGAGTGCAATAAGATATAATTATAGGTTACAGTGATTATATTTACAATAAGGTTAGCTGCTAAGTGTCCTGATTTAACTAACTTATGTTAAAAGGATAACCTTAAATTTACTATTTACCATCATTTAAATAGATAGGCTTACTGTATTTTTGGTAATTCCCTAGAATAGGGCCTAAATGTTTGGTTACATAGAGGTTACATCTTGACATATGTTATAAAAACGGTAATAATTACATTCGGGCTTATCGGTCTAGTTTGAAATTGTATAGTTCTCTTCCTTTATGTTATTTTTTCCTATGTTTCTACTTTATATTAAAAGAAAACTATTCATTACTAGCATCAATTGGTACAATCAATTGGCATCTCATTGGTTTTTTGGTTGGTTTGATAAATGTTCCTTTTCAGTATTTATTTTGTTATTTTACACTGTAGAACTTTATTTAGGCCTATACAAAGTAGGGCTAGTGAATATAGATGAAGTGAATGAAATATGACCAATATTGAAAGTATAAAATTATACACAGCAAAATTCGGCTCAGGTCATAAAATCACTACCGGTATATTTCACACCCCTGGAGAAAATTGCCACAAAAAATCTCGGCTCGAGAAAGCTCGAAGCTCGAGAACTTAGAAAAAAAGCTTGGCTGGGCTCGGCTCGAGTCAGAAATCACCATTCGCACACCCCTAGTTGATAGGTTTATAATAAATTCGCTGTATTTAGCTTCTAATCCGAATAGTGTTTATTTAAAATCTTGAATTTAATAGCAACGTTTTACAGCTTTTGATCTTGATAGAAAATTTTAACAGATTATAGGCTATATATTAGCAAAACTCTCTTTAGACTTGAAATATCTGAAATATAAATTTGGTTTAGTTCACTCAAAAATCCTTTTCTTTGGATCAGATTAACAAGCCAGTACGGGCGAAAAGGGAGTGCGGAGGAAATTGTATTGCATTTCGGAATATATTACTCAAAAAACACATTTAAGCATGTTCGTTATTGTTATTTTACAAATAAATGTTTTTAAATGATAAGTATTAAATCCCCTAACAACACTCAAAAGGGACAAGTTTTTTCTGTGGTCTATGTATCTATTGTATATCTGTTTATTTTAAATTTGTATAATTATTTAATTTCTGTTTATAAACAAGTCCTCACTAGCTTTATACCATGTTTAATGTATATACATCTTATGCGTATAAACATAGATACAAGTAATCGTAAATATATATTAAAATTCTAAGACGTACTTAATAACAAGGTGTTCCACCTGTAATGAGTATTTCATGGGGTAATTCTTGAAAATATATAATGTCACCGCCATAATCATGAATTTACCGCCACCACTGAGTGGAACACGTTGTTCCGAATTCAATCCCAAATTGGATAACCTACGTAAACAGCATAATCTGACAGTTTAAACAGTTTGATGATGGAGAGAGTCCACTACAACTGGAACAATCTGCATTACATGGTCAATCGCGGTCATACGTAGACAGAACTTCTATGTTCAAATTGTAATAAGTTGACAGTATCTGCAGAGTGTCTTATAAATAATACAAAAAACTAAACTTTAAAGGTTGTATGAAATACACATATTACGTAGCGCACTTGACTGTTGAGTCCGTTTGGCATAGCGTTACGCAACTTTAATTGCTGGAATGGATGTCTAGATCAGAGTGAGTCCGTTTGGCATAGCGTTACGCAACTTTAATTGCTGGAATGGATGTCTAGATCAGAGTGAGTCCGTTTGGCATAGCGTTACGCAACTTTAATTGCTGGAATGGATGTCTAGATCAGAGTGAGTCCGTTTGGCATAGCGTTACGCAACTTTAATTGCTGGAATGGATGTCTAGATCAGAGTGAGTCCGTTTGGCATAGCGTTACGCAACTTTAATTGCTGGAATGGATGTCTAGATCAGAGTGAGTCCGTTTGGCATAGCGTTACGCAACTTTAATTGCTGGAATGGATGTCTAGATCAGAGTGAGTCCGTTTGGCATAGCGTTACGCAACTTTAATTGCTGGAATGGATGTCTAGATCAGAGTTACGCAACAAACCATTTATAAATGACACGTAAGAGTTTTGATGTCAGACGAGCTTTTATTTTGAACTTCACATGTTGATAACTTCAGTTCAGTGCACCAGGGCCTAAAAACTATGTAGGCCTATTTGATAATAATCTGTAATTTGTCTGAATTTGTTTATTACATACAAAGAATTGTATAGTGCAGTAACAAATCCGTATTAAAAACCATATAAATTTAAATAATTTAAATTAGAATCTCACCGATTTCATATATAAAAAACTAAAATCATTGGTCGTCTGCGTGTTTTACATAATCCATTAATCTACAGTAGCATGTATATTTTTAGTGAATTTCCTTTGGAAAGTGAACTATTAGCATGACCCGCACGGTGAAACTTAAGCCCGGGACCACCATAGAAGTTCCTAACGTTAAACACGTTTTGGGGGGTCGTTCAAAATTGTATATATATATATATATATATGTGTATATATATATGTATATATATATATATATATATATATATATATATATATATATATGTGTGTGTGTTTGCACTCTAGCGGTCGCATTTTTTGTCCGATTTACTTTAAATTTGGTAGGGACGTTCCTTTCAACTGTTCCTCAACTGACTATTCAAATAACGTTTATTGGACATTTCTAATCATGTGTTTTAAGATTCCACAAGGTTACGAAACAGTAGAATGTTCAGTCGCCGCGCGGCCGCTCCGTCAGTCACTTTCTTTCGATAATCGGTTTTGAGTTCAGGAGCCGTCCGTTGCGCCGCTTTGATTGCACAACGTCATCACAAATTTCATGACCCACGGTTACAAGTGCTGTAATGCTTACAAATGGTGTACAACAAAGAACAACACAGTGAATTTTGAGTTAGTTTCACGAAAAACCATTATGATAATATGTTTTTAATAAATATGTTTTAGATCATTCAAAATCCACATATTATATAGAATTTTTAAATGTTTAAGGTGTTACTAAATTTACGGGACGTTTAATGAATGAAAACCATTTAATATTAAAACTTCCCAACTTTTATAAGTTACATAATAACTAGTTTAATTAAATTTTAATTTGTTTTGAGATAGTGGCCGAGGACGTTAATTTAAAGTAACAGTATAACGTGAAAAGTTATAAAATAATTCGAATACGAGATTTAATAAAAGTGCTCAACTGCGCAGTAGTAACAAGCTAAAATGTAATTTTCTATTGACGCATTAAGTGGAATGCTGGAGTGAATAGGCTTCGACAACTCAATTGCAAGCGGTTCCAGCAATCACAGCGAGTAGATAGAAACCTCTCTACCACTTGAAGAAACTCTAAGAAAGGCCTTAGAAAATAACTGAAAGTAGAACATTTCTATGGTCCGGAACTCTTTATCTTCAAAATAGGGAATGTCATGTGTGTACTTCATATAAGATTTTAATTAATACCTGATTTCTGGAAAAGGCTTAAACTAGCTCACCGATTTCTTGTTCACAAAAAAAGTATTATATGTAAGTAGGGGAAACCCACCTTACAATTGTAGTCAAATAAGTAATAGCATCACTTCAAACTCTCACATAATCTACTGCAACCCAACGCAAAACGGGTGTAATTGTTTTTGTTTCTAAAAAAAAATTAGAAAGAAATGAAGGAGCATTGCATAACGTGTTATATGGATTATCCTGATTTGAAAAGATAAAATTGGTTATGAACCAATCAGCTAGAAATGTAAACCCGATTCCGTGCTGCAAACATATTATGTAAGCTAAATACCCACATGACTGTTGCTGCCTTGTGGAATAAGGGAGGCAATGTGCCTATTGGCGACATTAGTTAGCCAAAGTTGTTAGATTGTGATGCAAATTGTATTGGGGGCATTGAACTTCCAGCCTGCGCAGTACTGCATCCTGAGCAACAACCATTGCTATTACTGTTCGCTTTATTCAAACGAGTTTAATTATTTGTTGTACTTTCAAATAGATTTTTGGCTGAACATATTGACGTTTAATACTTATACGTCGAGTTATTCCAGGGTTATTAGTGAATTTCCTTTGGAAAGTGAACTATTAGCATGACCCGCACGGTGAAACTTAAGCCCGGGACCACCATAGAAGTTCCTAACGTGACCCCCGGAACACGTTTTGGGGGGTCGTTCAAAATTTTATATATATATATATATATATATATGTGTGTGTGTGTGTGTGTGTGTGTGTGTGTGTGTGTGTGTGTGTGTGTGTGTGTGTGTGTGTGTGTGTGTGTGTGTGTGTGTGTGTGTGTGTGTGTGTGTGTGTGTGTGTGTGTGTGTTTGCACTCTAGCGGTCGCATTTTTTGTCCGATTAACTTCAAATTTGGTAGGGACGTTTCTTTCTGTAATCAATTGGACAAGTTCATTGGGAAAAACAATCGGAAAACTCCAAACCCCTTTTTTTGGGGATTAATCTTTCAAATTTCGAGTTTTTGGGCCCAAAAAGGGTCAGAAGAGCCCCGTATGTAAAGTTAATGCATGCAATAAGATGGGGATTAGTAAGGCGAAAGTTTTAAGCCCTCTCTCGTCATTCTAGCATAAATAATTACCGAGTTATTAAAGAAAATGTGTTTCGACCAAACACAGTACGTTGTCTTAGGGGGGGTTTACCCTAGAAAAGCCTGCTATTCTTTTGTTAGAGTACTTTTATCATCCCCAGCAACCTCACGCCTACTTTCAAGCCTGAATGGACCTTCTCCTAACATTATAATGCGCAAAATTGTATTCCCAGCTTTGCAGGTAAATGAAACCAGGAGCATCAGAACAGCCAAAAAAACAGTGTTTTCAGATTTCAATAAAAATTGGAATACATGTATGTTTTTACACTGACTTTGAGTTTTAAAAGTTTTTATATGGAAATTCACTTCCCTCACGTCAGCGTGCTGCGTCCGAACTCGTTTATAGTGAATAAATTAACTGAGCTTCGTGAGAATAAGGGAAAAGTTATATAGAGTTCACTATGGTCCCGGATTAGAGCATTTTATATAATAAAGCAAATTTAATATTTGATTAGTAAATAGGATTGGGTCGGGTAATTGATTTATTGTTTGTAAATTGTAGCTAAACAAATGTTACTGTAGATTACAGATTAATAATGCTTCATTATTAAGATATTATTACTCAATTGTAATCAAATAGCATAAAGTAATATTTATTTGCCATGACAAGTCATGCTGGTGTGCTGTCGATGACACGGACACTCTAAAATCCGCTATAAACAAAGTCTACCTACACTTCCCGGGTAAATTAATATTCTTAATGCAGATCAAAAAGCTTAGCTGATTCAATATCATTAGAAACATGTATAATAATTATCGCATTACATTTTGCAATTATTTTACATGAGAAAGGTTTCGTCGGAACCGGACAGCTGCCTCAGCAAGTGATAGTACCTTGGCATTCTCCAGCTGCCTCAGCAAGTGATAGTACCTTGGCATTCTCCAGCTGCCTCAGCAAGTGATAGTACCTTGGCATTCTCCAGCTGCCTCAGCAAGTGATAGTACCTTGGCATTCTCCAGCTGCCTCAGCAAGTGATAGTACCTTGGCATTCTCCAGCTGCCTCAGCAAGTGATAGTACCTTGGCATTCTCCAGTTGCCTCAGCAAGTGATAGTACCTTGGCATTCTCCAGCTGCCTCAGCAAGTGATAGTACCTTGGCATTCTCCAGCTGCCTCAGCAAGTGATAGTACCTTGGCATTCTCCAGCTGCCTCAGCAAGTGATAGTACCTTGGCATTCTCTACATTTTGATTAACATCCTCAACGAACACTATAGGGTAGTGACATCAGCGTAGCTAATACTAGGTCTACTAATGTAGACCAGCCTAGTGTACTCTCTGAATATTATCAAACATTACAATAAACATTACTCACCTAGTTTACATTAAAATTTCCTTCCACTTGTCACCAAGATTAGGTAATGATATTACATTAAGTATATATAAAGCTATTTTTAAAGCGTAAGTTATACATCATCAAAGTTTTGACATGAAAAGTCGGAAATTCAAAAAAATTGCTGCATTAGGAGTTACACAATGGAAATTAATTGGCTTTGCACCAATAAGTAAAATAAACTTAAAATAAACGCTATATCCATTAGGTTCATTTGTCTTGGTTTGTTGTAAACAGAGTGTCTCTAAAGTACGTCCCCAAACTTCAAATTTTGGTTTCTTGGGTCAAAATAAGAAAATAATTTCCTGTAAACACTGATTCTAAAACGCTTAGTTTTCCGTCTGTCTGTCTGTATGTATGGAGGTGTATGTTTTTTACATAATAACCATACCTTAATAACCTCTTAAGGTATCGATTTCAATCTTAGTACATGTATGACGACTATTAAGACCTATTTTATTATTGAGTATCGAGTTTATACTTTTTACCATTTCAAAATGGCGGACAGTTTTTGTTTTAAAAGCTATAAATATATACCGGTTTAGCTAAAGCTACTTGTTTGTTATAATATTCCAAAAACTGTAAATCTTAAAAAACATTTACTGAACACAAAGAAGTTACGTAATTTTATCTGCTAACGGGTGGTGTAAAGATTGTCGAGATCGAGTTATTAACTGATTTAATAAAATTTTCTTAAATAACTCCTACTATGATTAGCACAAAATTAACATGTAGTAACAGGAATTGTTTTCTTATTTTGACCCAAACAAACAAAATTATAAATTTGGGAACGTACTTTACAGACACCCTGTATATGAGTCAAATATGAATAATTTTGGAAAATCATAAAATAGTAACCAAGCAAATGTATTCTTGTCACGTCCTTTTTTAAACAGTTTCACTTTGTTTCATCTCACAAGAACATCCCCTTGGATATTATACATTTTCCATAAGATATACCTCCAGTAGATAAGCGAGCTAGCTTGTCTTTCATTATAGTGCAGAGCCCTAATTAACATAAATTTGCTTGTTTCGAAAATTAGATGACCAAGGTTAGATAAAATTAAAATTCTGATGTTTCCAAACTTAAAATTATAGGACTGTAAAAAACATGGTCACTGTTATTTAAAATAAATGTTCAGATTAAAAATTATCAAACACACGAGCGGGATGTTTACAAGAAAGTTAGTTATCTTTCAACGTTGTTTGCGGTGAAAGAAGATGAATGATGTGATGTGAAGCGAAGAACCAGGCCTGGTCTGTTCCAATAGCCGAAGATGCGTCGTCGAGTGTCAGGAACGATTTGCTACCGTGGTCAGAGACGCAAACATACTGAAGTGAACATTGGCCTTCGGCGATCAGTTTGGAATCCTAGCATAACAAAACATGATTGTTTATTGATCGCTGATAGAATGTGGATGGTTTTGTCGGTTTGTTGCTGGTTTAGAGTAAAATAAACGGAGGGATATGAAAATTCTTCTGGATGGTTTAAAAATTTAAAAAAAATAAAAATATGTATGCCATGCCTATTGTAGACTAGTACAAATTAAGGTTTGATTACTGTATTTTAACATAAAATAATACATCATACAGTATTTTAAATCCTTATTCCTATTTATTCTTGGAAATAGTAAACAAAATAATTAAAAAAATACTTTCTTCATATTTATTCCTTAATTTTCTAAATACTAAACATAGCTCATATTTATTTATTGCAATCGCCTGACAAAAATCAGACTAGTCATTACATCTCGAAACTATTGATTAGGCTAATTCGTTTTTAAATAAACCATAGTATAAATTCGAATTAACTATTAAATAAAACTGTACATTCAACAGTTATCACGTTGTGGCGTCAAAGGGAGTTCGATTCATGAACTGATGGACTCTTGCTTGGAATATTTAAGCCAATAAAACTAATTCTTTCTTTGACATAAATATTTTTAGTGGAGTATTTTAAGTAATGTTATTTTCAAAGGTTTTGAGCACCACCCACCTTCAAATGTATATGGCGTTGTAATACGGATACTGAAGGCAGTCCCCTTGTCAATTACAATACAATTAACCAACACAAAACGTAGACGTACAAAACACAAAAAAACCCGTAGCAGCAAACCTGCGTACTCAGCGAATTTCCAATGCATATAAATTTATCTTAATACCACATAAAGCCACATACCAAGTTTCATCACTATACATTCATAAATAAACGATTTATGACGTTTTAATTATTCTCCATAAGAATAACATGGCGGCTGAGTATGCAGGTTTGATGAAATAAGGAACACTAAAATTGGGTTTTTATACAAATATCAATATAACTCAACTAGGTAAAGCCACATACCAAGTTCTATTAATTTATGTTCTTAATTAAAGGAGATAACATGTTACTTATTCTCCATAAGAATAACATGGGGCTGAGTATGCAGGTTTGGTGCTACGGGGACTATAGGCCAAAAAATGGGTTTTTGTGCAAATATCAATAGACCACAATGAAATGAAGCAATATACCAAGTTTCGTCAGGATAAGTTCATAAATAAGCGAGATATACAATTTTTCTTATCCTCCATAAGAATAGCATTGGACAACGTACTGTGTTTAGCACTTTCAATATCTCAGTAACCAATTGACGTAGAGCAATGATTAAAAGACCAAATTTTGCGTCTTTTTAAGCTGACTCCAATGAAAAAAAATAAAATTTTACTTTTTCAAAAATTATATGTAAAAACTCAAAAAACCCATTTTTGGGGTACAAAAGGCCCCGAAATACCCCTTCGGATAAGCCGATCAGTCTGGTTTTCGAACTTAAAGTCATAAATGCTGCTTTACACGTTTGTACCAAATTTCATCAAAATCGGACCTTTTTTACGAGAGTTATCGCACCCACGGACACACACATATATATATATATATATATATATATATATATATATATATACACACACAGTTTCGAACGAATGGTGTTTTTGGGGTCTGGGGACCTCAAAACGAAAAGTTATCATGATCCCGGGCCTAGGTACTACGGTAATAGCTTCTTCCCTATAGGGGAAATTCGCTAAAACAACGGCACATTGGATCCGAGGATCCCATATTAATGTCAAAGTTAATAAAACTAATTATTGTTGATCGAGAAATAGTCGGCACAGCCACTGCGTGCATAAATCATCAGTCCAACACCACAGTCGGCCTAGTGAAAAAACACGACTCGAATCATAAATAAAGCAATAAAACTTCAATAACGTCACTGCGTTGATCTTTATGACTTTTATAAACAGCTCATATGTTTGTATTAGTTTTTCGCAAATTAAGATCAAATCTTTATTTTACGTCTAAAAACTTATTTATATCAATACCCAGATGAACAAAGCGGTTTTACCATTTAAAGGCACGCTTCCACCTATCATACTTATACTCGATTTCACAATAGTAATTATATCGTAGTTTTACATTTTTGTTTTAGTAAATCACTTTCAACAAAATATACAATAAATATTTTTTTTTTCTTAAGAAATAACAGTTTAAACAGTTGGGCTTAAAAACTTACCTTGAGCCGTTTAAAAATATTTGTAAATATATCAGACAGGGTGTGTCTGACAATGTATAAAATGTTAATTGAATCTCCTCTGACAAGAGATGAGAGATAAGTGTTAAAGTGGTATCTGTTCCGCAACGTCACTATTTTTAGATCAAATTGAATGCACGGTTGTATTACTTTATTTAACACTTTGCTAAAGTAATCTACTTTGTCTTTCATAACTCCAAATAACGTCATTAAAAGATTAACTCATCAATCAAGTCATAAACTAAAAACAACAGCAATAGGTTTTCAAGATAGTTATGGTAATCTACAGTTAAATTAAATGTGGTTTAGCTCATTATTGAATTCTTATTGTATTACAAAATCGATTGGTGAAGTATCATGGTCATGGTGTATCAACCCGATTGAATAAAGATATTACTTTTCTAGCTCTGGAAGTCTGGTAAGACAATTATTCGAAGCAAGAAACATGAACCTGAACACAAGTTTTATCCGTTTTTGAACTGAGGCCCCTTGACTTACTGTGCACACGCTTTAGAGCTCATGGTTATTGTGATACACCAGAGTTTAGCATGTCCCGGGATCTAAACATTACCACTTAGATTAACTCCTGCAGGTTAGTTCCGGTTTCAATTAATAACTTTAAATGGAATTACTATGTTGATTGTTTTAGTACAGATTATCTCGTGAATGTCCTTTAGTTTTTTAAAGAAACATCGATTTCTCCTTAATCTATCTGTGGGAAATTTTTACTAATTTTTTAGGTTAAAATCGGTTGCATGTTTTTATAAGACATCTATATGATTACAAATTATTGTATACAATGTTATTTATTATACATCAATTCCAAGCAGCACAGGGCGGCAATCATATATATTTGGACAAAAAATAACTAACGTTGGCCAAACGTGGGCAATGGTTGGCATAATGTGGAAACTCCAACCCACTATTACCCGCGGTTGGCCAACGTTGATCCAACGGTGTGTGCTACGTGCCGTTTGTCAACTGAGTGCCATTAACAACGGCAAACATCAGCAACTTGAAACCTAATACCCAAATAAAAATGTATACGGATAATACCTGTGTACAGTCTTAAGTGAATACAAGTTAGTGGTATCTATGTTTTTATGATACGATTTATTTTAAAACACAGACTTTCAGTCAGAAAATGGCTGTGAAGAATGCACATATTTGTTGTGTTGACGTGATATTAACGCTATTCACATGCCAAACAAAACATAGTCAGGTTTGGAGCCTTTATTGCGGGACATTCTGTACAAGGGATGGTAGTAGGAATCGTGTATATTTGATATTCGAAATTGTGTTAAAATCTTAATATGACTGCCATTTTGTATTGAGAAAAGAGGAATATTTCCGTATTAATTCAAGTATCAAATTCAGCTCTTGACCTAAAAACATCAAACAGTTTCCTTATTTTTTCACATTTCTTTTTTAATGTGTTATACTCGTTTACTTTATTTTTCTGGTTAAACCTAATGAAAAGATAAACAACTGTAGATAATGATAATAAATTTTCTGTTATTTAAAAAATATATATAAATTAGAAGAGCAAAGATTGAAAAAAGCGGGATAGGGTCATTAAGACGGCGAGGGCGAGAGCAACTAAGTAAACCGATCAGAAGAAACAGTCTTTGCAGATACGATACTTTTCTAATGCTTGATTGCTGACCTATAAAAGTAGATTGCTAAACCAGCTACAGTGTTTAATGACCTTCTTATTATAGGGATACTGTGGATGAATTTTGCACTAATATGTATATCTTATAATTTGCAATTCTATCAAGAATAGCTTCTACAACAAATTCACCATAGAGAAGAAAATATACATATGTATAACACTACTACATACAGCACATACAAAAACTATACTAGATCCCATCAAAATGTATTCATAAATAAGCGAGATATAATATGTATAATTTATTCTTCGAATAAGAACAACATTCATATTAATGCAGATTTGCTGCAACGGAGACCAAAAAACATGGATTTTATGCATATATCAATAGACTACAACAAGATTAAGCCGCATGCCGAATTTACATCAATTGGAGAATAAACAATTGGAGAACAGACAATTGTATTTATTCTCCATAAGAATTAAATAGAGGAGGACACTGGTTTTAGCTCTTTTAATATACCTATCTTAGTAACCACTTGATAAAGCAACAATTCAAAGTATATTTATTTTTAACTGAATCCAGAGTTAAAAATTTGATTTCAAATATTCTATACAGAATGTCCCGTAATAATCTAGACACGCTTTGTAGAATTGTTTTTGGGTCAAGACATAGCCACCTCAAAAAAAGGCGGCTATTGTCAAGGGAAACAAATTTTACAATATGAACATGGGTCTCCGGTGCCTAGTCTGTCTGTCAGTATGTATGTGTATTTTGCAAAACAAATCATATTTTAAAAACTACTGAACCTACTTAAACAAACTTAAATTAGCTCTTTATAGTGAAAGGGTGTACCAACTGAAAACACATCGTGTAATTATCTTTGACAGATTAAATATGGTGGTCATATAAAATACGCTGACTTGAATAACTGGAGAACGAGCCATTTTACAAAAATATAGCACGAATAACTTGTTTTAGTACATGTTATGAGAAAATCCCAAGATCTCCCCGGCGGACCGGTGGGACATAAATTAAAACATTTAATTATTTATGACTTCATTTCAAAAATTTAGTGTCATTAGATTATCCATAAAATGTACTTAAACGAGTCAGTCAAGTAATGTTAATAAGATAGTTAATTTGGAATAATTTAAATGGCTGTCATTTTGAAATTTGTAAAGATAATCACATCATATTTTTTTGTATTGTTACACCCTATCAATTAAAAACTAAGGTCGGTTTACAAAACTAGTCATATCTACTGCCAAAGCGTGCATTCCCAGGGGCACAAAAAAACATACCTGGATGGAGCCAAGAGTGTGAAGACCTTTACAGTGAATTTACTGACACAGAAAACAGAGACACGGCAGATCTACTGTTAAGCTCTCTAGAAAATGCAAGAAGAGAGGAATGGGTGAGCACACTTGAGAACCTTGATTTCACTCATAGCAGTAGGGACGCTTGGTCACTCTCCGCTGCTAAGCCTAATGCCCAACACGCGGCCTCACAGCCTAACCCTTGTAAAATAGCAAAACGACTAGCATGCCTATCTAAACCTGATTAGTTTTGTGAGGTGATTTTTTTGGGTTTTCACACTTTCACAAACCTTAAACTATGCTAAAGGATGTAGGTGAGTTCTAGTATTAAGAATGATTAATTTTTTCAGCTGCTACACCAATAATTGGCCAAGATCAAAACTGTAGAAATTCACTACGAAACTATGGTTTTACAAACATTTTTGTTACTAATTAGTAATTACACTGATTATAGTAGCCCATGAAGAGTTTGTAAATAACAAAAAATATATTGCAATATGTGGGGAAGTCCTTGCCAGTGTTTTGCCGTGGGGCCCACCATGGCTCTCGGCGGCCCTGTGTGTGTTTTACAACAATAATGTTGTTAGTTTGGATACCTTATCATTATTCCTAGTTATATTACGATATTATACTGAAAATGCGTAGATGGTACAGTTCGTAATAATTAGAGAATCAGAACAATCGTAAAAATGTAAAGTGCCACAATTGCTCTTATAAAAACCAACGAGTAACACAATCCTCTTAGATAAACTTGTTTCTATCTAAATTCAAAACAAAAACTTGATCTTAGTTTCTATTTTTTTAAGTCGTTAAAATATTTTATTTTTTAATCCAATTTGACCCATTGTCATTGGCTTAGGCCTACTGTTTTATTCAATTTCACAAAAACCCAAATCTTTATTCTACTTGTACGTTTAAACGGTTGTAATGAGAGGCGGCAAATTAAAATTTGTGCCAGTAGCGGCCAGTGGCTGAGCTGTCTAAGCCCTGAGTGGTGGTGGGCCGGCTTTAACTTACAGAAATGTATAATGGATAGGGATTGCCAGTATATGTTATTCTTTGGTCGTTGATTATAACGAATTG
Organism: Allygus modestus; assembly: GCA_963675035.1. Lineage (NCBI taxonomy): Eukaryota > Metazoa > Arthropoda > Insecta > Hemiptera > Cicadellidae > Allygus > Allygus modestus. The sequence goes on from OY776113.1 coordinate 167,745,687, forward strand.
TTTTCTGCTTCTTTTTTCTTCTGCGGGGGCCTCAAAACGAAAAGTTATCACGGACCCAGCCCTAAGTCTCATAATGCTGCACCCCTACAGCATCCAAAACAATTATGTATTATGTATTGCGTATTTTACTATGTATGGTCAGTTTTTTCTACGGTAAAAGTTTCTTCCCTATATTTTAAAATTCGCTAAGAATAGTTAAACAAGTTTGTTGGCAGACTATTTTAAGTCTGATAGTTATTGGTAACATGTCAAATATAACGATTATGATATATAAATTATTCTCTACACTACTACAATAGAGAATATTTTTTCGCAACTTTTTCAATTTAGCTATTTAGATAGTTTTAATATAATATCAGTATAACATTCAAGAAGATTAACGTGGTGACTTTATTAAACGTTTTATGATTGATTTCTGATTCGAGTCGTGCCAGTAAAGTGACCTCACTTGGTCGACTACGGTGTTAGATTGTGATGCATGCTACACGTAATGGCTGTGGCATCTATTTCTCGATCAACATAAGGTTTATTGGTTTGAACATTTGAAGCAAGAGTCCATCAGCTCATGAATCGAATTCCCTTTAATGCCACAACGTGTTAAGTTTTAAATGTGCAGTTTTATTTAATAGTTCAGTTTGAATTTAGACTATAGTTACAGTACTTTAAAACAAATTACCCTAATCGTAAGTTGCGACATGTAACGACTAGTCTGATTTTAGATCAGGCGATCACAATAAGTAATGAGCTTAATACCTAAATTAAGACCTAAATTAATTTATGGGCCCTATACCACAATAAAAGGAATGACAAGCTTAAAGATGCATAACACTTTAAATAAAAGAGACGACAGAATTTACGGAAGGGTAATGCACAATAATATGCATATCATATGAAAAAACGATGTTTTTTTATTAGCAAAATATGACAAGAATTTGTAAATATTTGCGCGTATATTGCACGTGAGTGTGCGTCTGAAAGTTTGTCTCAATGTTTTCCCCACTTCTTAAATCTTTAGTTCCATAACAACTGTTAGAGTTTAATTCTTCCATCCACGTAATTGGTATCGATTTGTTGCTCTTGTTGTCAGTTCCTACGAAAATGTCTTATAGGCCTGTCTTCTAATTTTAGTTTACATTATTTTGTTTCTAAGTAAAGTGAATTTAATTGTTGTGTTCTCTACGTCTTTATGAACCCTAAGAGACTTAAGGATTCGGCCCCCGTGCACAGTTATGTGGGGACCTTTCTCAATTTTTGTCTCATGTATTGCAAAAGTGTAAATATCAGAAAATAAATAAATCATTATTATTTTTATTGTGTATTTATTATTTTAATAATGTTTTATAACATATCAGAGTAAATCTGGGTTGATTACGAGTAAGAAATTTGAATCAGAGAAGAGGTATGAATTTTGTATAGTGGTTAAGAAAATACAAGGGATTATATAAGTGGCAATATTTTTTTTACAAAAATGGCTGCCATTTTAAAACTGATAAAGATAAGCGTGTTCTGTTTTCCCCAAAATGGTTGTCTACTACAGCCCTTTGAAATCATGTACAATATGAGATATGTTTAAACTTGAAAATATTGAGATTCTAACTAGTGAAACTCAGTTTTTAGAACATTCTGTATTACAACCAGTTAAAAATACTGTTATATTATTCGTTGGAGTTGATCTAATAGTTGGTTTTATCCTTCAAGGACAATTAGTGCGCCTGTAATCTGCTTGAGACACCTCATGTAAAACTCTCTGTATATATGAGATTGTTTTATGAGATTGTTCTAGCAGCCCTGTTGCAGCTTCGCCCGCGTAATCTATGACAGTTGTGCGTGCTGCATTCTGTGGTTAGCCCGTGGAACTTCAACGAATCAAGATCAGATGTTTACCAAAGTGAATGTCCACAAGGGATACATGGCAACTTTGAATACCCGTGGGGCAAAGCCCTACCGTAGTCGAATCGATATGAAAACACTGAAACTTTCCTATTTTAAACCTAAAGAGTCAATGTACCAAATTTCACCACTCACCACTCTATGCCGGGAAAATGGAGAATTAGTGATGAGTGAATGGGAGCTTTGCCTTTTATAAGTATAGAGAATGGAGAATTAGTGATGAGTGAATGTGAGCTTTGCCTTTTATAAGTATAGAGAATGGAGAATTAGTGATGAGTGAATGGGAGCTTTGCCTTTTATAAGTATAGAGAATGGAGAATTAGTGATGAGTGAATGGGAGCTTTGCCTTTTATAAGTATAGAGAATGGAGAATTAGTGATGAGTGAATGGGAGCTTTGCCTTTTATAAGTATAGAGAATGGAGAATTAGTGATGAGTGAATGGGAGCTTTGCCTTTTATAAGTATAGAGAATGGAGAATTAGTGATGAGTGAATGGGAGCGTTGCCTTTTATAAGTATAGAGAATGGAGAATTAGTGATGAGTGAATGGGAGCTTTGCCTTTTATAAGTATAGAGAATGGAGAATTAGTGATGAGTGAATGGGAGCTTTGCCTTTTATAAGTATAGAGAATGGAGAATTAGTGATGAGTGAATGGAAGCTTTGCCTTTTATAGGTATAGAGAATACACACAGAGAACTATTTCAAATACAATACAAGTTTGTTTCAGTGGTTTGAAACTTAAAAAACTTTCCATTGCTTGAGTTAGTTGTTACAACCACCTTGTATGATTTTGTTATATTTTCATTATACCGTATTACATCAAATACAATATTATATAAATATTATAAAAAGTATATATATATATTGGGTGGGCGAAAGCGTTAAGTGTATCAGACACCACAGCGATTCCCTTCAGAGAAATACCCTTACAAAACTAATTTAGTACTTTTGTTATAATTTGTTTCGAATTTATTTGGAATGTATAAAAAAAGTGGTTGACAAATTACGAAAAAAGTCAGAAGAGAGTTATTAGGGTAGTAAAACACCAAAAGGCCGATTCCACATATCAAAGACATAAATATCACGTTTTGAAATGAAAAACAATCAGTTATTTGGGCTTTAAATCTCTTTAGACGTTGTTATGGAGATACGCGTCTGATTTTTTAAACGTCAACCGCTTCTAGACTATTTTCCCAATCGCTTTAACAAAATCAAAAATTTAAATAAAGAAACAAGTATGAATAATTGTACAAATAAGCCGTCTGTATGTATTACTTTAATCTTATTACAAAGTAGGTTCTTTAACTAGAGTTGCATGTATTGGACTTTGATGTAGTAGAATGTAATATTAAATGTTGTTGTGACTCCCCATGTGGAACAAATTTTGACTGGGCCACTACTGGCCCAGATTCTGGGAGCATTCAAAGTTGGCAAGAACTGGCCAGAACTATATATTTTTTTAAATTAAACTGTTTTTTTAATTGAAAAAAGATTTGTCCAATTGAATTGCTTGGTAAACCAATAAGATAAATTTTAAAAAGGACTTTATTTGAAAAAATATCACGACCAGATCGGATCTCGAACCAACGATTTTTGACTGTCCACATGGCCATTCTCACTCACGAGAATATCAGGATGGAGTGCAATATACAAATTACCAATAGTCTACACCTACACGACTCAGACAATGCTTCAGTTTTAGCTTTCTAAGTGAATCTTCACATGCACATCACTGGAATAAAAGTAATAAAAATTGGAACAAATTAATTAGGTTCATTTGATTTATGTGTATCTATTTTATTGCCATGTTATTTATGTGGGATGATAAACTGTGATCAAATTAGTAAATAGGCCTATTTAATATAATTGTAATAATAATAATAATAATAAATAAAAGTTTTATATAATATATATATTATTAAAATAATTATAACTGCATGTGTACCCTAAATCTTTCTATTAAGATAATAATATAATGTTAACATAATTTATACAATCAACCTTGGTCCAATAATTTTAACAATGCTAAAAGACGATTGCACCACAGATGACCGTTTTGACCCCGAGGTAAAAAAATTCTGTGCAATAAACGGGATATTTTTTCCTTAAAATTTCCCGAAATTTCGGAACCCGTCCACCCCTAATCATGAGCTAAGGAACAACTAAATTAACTTTCTGTTAAACTGAGAATGAAGCAGGTGTGGCGACGGGAACATGAATTACATGATTTAAAACAAGTTTAAATTATATTTTTGTTGAATATTTCATGCAGTGTTCTCACTTCATATCTTCCTTCCCAATCCAAAGACATCCCCAGATCTGGCCAGCACTGGGCCATCATCTCAAGCTCTGGTCCATAACTGGCCGGTACTGGCCCGGAACTGGACCAGAAAAGTTTTCCACTTGGGTCGATAGCAGTCTATAGGAATCAGAGTGTGATTTGTATATGATATAATTACTGTCTACTGTCTAACATTAACAATCTCAGATAGTTTTCACCAATTTCAAGCTTTATTTATTTCATATATGTCAATGTCTGGTGTCTTGGAGATGGACTAAGCATAAACCCCTCAAAGACAGTAGTTGTTCCGTTCACAAGGAAAAAGAACCTGGAGTCTCTTTCCCGGCTGAGACTTGGACCAACACAGCTTGAAATATTAGGTTCAGTCAAATACCTAGGGCTGACAATTGACTCTAAGCTGACTTGGAATGATCATTTGAATAATACACTGCATAAGGCGAAATGGGCGCTCATGACGTCCAGGAGATTTGCAGGCTCCATTTGGGGGATCAAGCCTCATATAGCGCTGTGGCTGTATAAGGCAGTAATAAGGCCTTGTCACATATGGATCACTAGTCTGGTGGACAAAGGTGAACTTGACTACAGCCATAGCCAAACTCACAAGTTTACAAAGGCTGGGCACACTTCTAGTCACTGGAGCTTTCAGGAGCAGCCCATCAGCAACTCTCAAAGTTGCTCTTGGATTACTGCCTTTGGATATCTTCATCAAGGCAGAAGCACGAAAATCAGCCTATCGATTAAAAGCCACAGGCCAATGGAGGGAAGGTCTGTCTGGAACAGGCCATTGCACCATCACCAAAGCCATTGCTCACAGCCCTGTGCTGGAAATGACTTCAGATGTTATGACTACGGAGATGGTTTTCACTAAACCTTTTTCTGTTGAATTGTGCTCCAGAGAAGAGTGGAAATCTGAGGAAGGGCCCTATTTCAGGAAAGGCAGCCTTGTCTGGTACACGGACAGCTCTCTCATTGAAGGAAAATATGGCTCGGGGTGTACAGTGAATCACCGCAACAGAACTCTGCGCATGTCTGGGACAACACTGTACTATTTTTCAAGCAGAAATTTGTGGCATCATGGTTTGTGCCAATCTAGGCCTTGCCAGGCGCTATTGCGACAAGCATATAGTAATCTTATCAGATTGTCAGGCTGCCCTCAAGGCTCTTGATTCCAACAAAATCAAGTCAAAATTAGTGTGGGAGTGTTACAACGCACTCAGCGAACTCGCAACACGCAACTTGGTGCATCTTGGTTGGGTACCTGGCCATGTAGGCATAGGTGGCAATGAGTGTGCAGATAAGCATGCTAAAAGAGGTTCCGGTATGTCATTCTTTGTTCCAGAGCCAAGCTGTGGCATAAGCAAAACAACTGCTTTTCACACGATCAACAAATGGTCCAGGGACTTATATCGCCAGCAATGGCAGGGGTACTCTGGTCAAGCTCTTGGCAAAAGACTGCTAGCAGACACTAGCTCTTACTTCACTAACTGATTGGTGAGGTTGGGCAGAGGTCGGGTTAAGCAGGTGATTGCGTTGATAACTGGACATGGCCACTTCAGGAAACATCTCCACACTCTTGGACTTAGAAATTAAAGTCAGGTGTGTAGGCTTTGCAGTCAGTCTGAAGAGACTGCCAAGCACATCATACTGGATTGTGAGAGACTTTGGGCGAGGAGAAGGGCTCTGTTTGGTTACAAGCAACGAGGTGATGAATGGGACGTTAGTGTTGGGAAAAAACTCTTGGATCTCGTAAAGGGTGCGGGCATTAGTTTGCCCAACTAACGTACTACGGACACACAATAAGCTTCGGTTGACGTGTGATGATCTTTGAATCTTTGGATCTCTGAATCCGTCCCTTCAACAACACATAAACACATAATCATAAACATACTAAATTAGACCTAGCTGTCAAGTATTGAAAATGAACGTGAAGTTGGTTAATACTGATACCAATCGAAAGATAACATTCTAAACTTCCATTTGTATAAATATGATTGAACCTTCTAATCTAGCATTAGTAGATCAATTTAGTAATCCATTACCTAGTTATCCTTTTTCAAAAACCAATATTCAGTCAGTTTATATTAGATAGTCAGAAGAAACAATAGGAAACAAAAATCTATTTCTCAAAACTTGCTTATTACAGTCTACTCTTGATAATCCGACAGATATGGACCAGTGCTCTCTCTAGCACTCACGGGAGATATGACGGGCAGGCCTTGTCGGATTACCAAACGTGTTGGTTTAGCTAATGTTGGACTATGAAGATTGAACTGTATTGTAAGTGCACAGTCAGCCAGTTAAAAACTACAGGTTCAACACAGTTTTTTTTTTTTTTTGATTAGCCTAGTAGGTCTATGTATATAACACGTTTTGTATTTACTGAATATATTCTTTTATAAATAAAACCGAGCAATCAATAACAAGGATGATTGTCAGTTAAAAAAATTCCATTTCCATGTTGACCTAACTTTGTTTTAGAGTTTTTTCGTATTCAAGATTGATTCAAGTTCCCATTTTTATTTATTTATTACAATATAGGTATCAAAAATTGTAGCAATCGCCGATGCAGCTTTGAAATTAATATCAGTTTTCATCAACATTCACAATTGAAATTTTATCACCCATCTGTCTGTTTACAGAAGGCAGACAGACGACTCAGTACTTATTTACTTTATACTTTTTCTTCTTTACCGTTGACTCGAGTAGAGTTTTGAGAGCTGCGGTATTCCCAGCCTCTCTTTGTAGGTTGGTTGGTTGGTTGGTTTGGTTAGGGTAAGTTGGTTGAGTGGGTTAGAAGTGGTTTATCTTTGGTTGGCTTGGTGGGTATTTTGGCAATCACGCTAATTTTTTACAAAAGATTCATCTAACCTATTAACGCAATTTTGGACCAAAAAATATTTGAGCTCACTCTTGAATTTGTTTAGGGCCTACATTATTTATTTGTCAGATTCTATCTGGTAAAATCTGAAAAAACTTCTCTGCCTAGGCCTATATAATATTCTGTTTTTTTTTCATATAATTTTAGCTTGTGTTGTTCTGAAAAATGGTCCTTAAATCTAGTGTTATGGCTATAGACAGTATTTTTATATTCAGGTACCGGTACGGTACCTAAAAAGGTTTTGACATAAACAGAAATTTCAAAAATGAAGAGGCATGGTACTGTTAAGATTATCAGGTTCACAAAGTTTTTTTTTCGGTGTGCTCTGTTGTGAAGTTGAAAAATTGTATGCGGTTTATTAAAAGTCAATGATGACCTGCAAAAAATCTCTCGTTGGTTGATAAATAATAAATTGCTTGTAAATGTAAATAAGTCTAAGTGTATTGCATTTTTTGATCATGACAAAACAAAAGAATGTTTACAAAACATGTTTAATCTGCGTTGCCATAAGCATCAATGTCTATATTGTTGTGAATGTTCTAGTATAGAAATAGTTGAAAATGTTAAATATTTGGGTTTATATGTTGATCAGTATTTAAAATGGAATGTGCATGTAAACCAATTAGCAAAAAAATTAAGAAAGATAAACTATGCAATGTATCATTTAAAAAGTTTTCTTAGAAGTGACCAATTGAAACAAGTATATGTGTCTTGGTTTGAGAGTGCCATGAGGTATGGGATATTGCATTTTGGCGGTACATATAACACTCTTCTAAAACCTATTGTAATGAACCAAAGGCATGCATTGCGCAATATGTATAATGTAAAATATAATGAAAGCATGAGTCACCTTTTTACAGAACACAATATTTTAACTTTCACACAGTTGTATGAATACACCTCAATTATGCATGTCCTTAAGAATTTGTTTTTATTCAAAGTAAAACAGTCAAACAGAAGTACCAGATCTAGCTAATACATTATGCTTGAAGTGCCATTTTTTACCAAGGAATTAAGTAGACGTCAATTTTGTTATCATGGTCCAAACCTGTTTAATGACTTTGTGAGGTTTTTTGGTAATGAAGTGATGTATGAGAAAAAGCATAAAGTTAAAATTAAAGTTACCCATTTTGTTAGAAATATTGTTTGAAACATGTGTCACACTTTGTATCTTTTTGTAATGCTAATTAATTGTCTTCCTTCTGAAGGTATTTGTATGTATTAGTGTATTTATATAATTTATTTGCATGTCCTTGCATGTTTAATATCTGTTTTGGTACTGCACTTTTATTGAATGTTAACTTTTTCTACTGTTTGATGATGCCTCGCATAATCACGCGTTATTCTATTTATAGTCTATTTATCTACTGTTATTGCATGTCAATTAAAATTGCTTGTTACTGCTTTATTATTATACATTTAAGTGTACTGCTTGTTTGTTGCCTTGTTAAATCGCTCGTTATTCATTCATAGTCTATTTATAGTTATTTATTTTGCATGTTTAATATCTGTTATTTATTACTGCATTGTTATTTTTGCAATTGTGTTTCTCCACTGTTTGTTGATACTTTGTAATCTGGTTTTGTATCTACAAGAAGCATGAAGAAAAAGAAATGGACAATGAATGAGTGTTGAAGAATAGCCAACTTACTCCCGCACGCGCCCTATGAGGTGCATTGGGAGGTTAAATTGTATGTATCTCTGTATATTTTGGAAATAAAGAGCTTTGAACTTGAACTTGAACTTGAACTTGAACACACACACACACACACACACACACACACACATATAATTTTGAACGACACCCCAAAACGTGTTCAGGGGGTCATGATAGGAACTTCTATGGTGGTCCCGGGCTTAAGTTTCACCGTGCGGGTCATGCTAATAGTTCACTTTTCCATAGGAAATTCACTTATAATCACACGTATCCTTAAAAAAATTAGATACTGACATTTTTATAAAATTTCACAACCTGAAGATACTACATGTGGGTCTCAACTCCACTTCAGCACTGAACAGGTGATTTCATACATTTAATATTTACTGTAATTTAAAACATATACAGTTGTTAAACTTGAATACTTTTTATATGAACCGTAAATGGTTGTTATATTGAATACTAGAATCATCAGAAAATGTATAGGATTTCAAAGTACGATCTCCCATAACAAATAATAAAACTTGAGAGGTCAGCCAAGTTTTAAGTCCTAATTTTAAAGTTAAAGTCCAGCCAGAAAGTTTGAAATACAATATTGTGCCCCTAAAGGTATTATATAGAAATTATTTTGTTACTTTTATGGCCAGTTTTGATTGCCACCCTGACTTGCACACTGTCCGAGCTTGCCGAACTCACAATAGGATGAGGCTTTATAACTGTCTATAAAGACGGTCCCCCACACTTCTCGCGAACACATTCGAACCTTCGGCCAAACTCCGAATGTTCAAAGTATTCGCGAGAAGTGTGGGGGTTACACGAACTTTGATTACAGGACGGAATGTTCAGGCCTGTTCGTGAGAAGTGTGGGATCACCATAAGCCTAGTAAATGTTTGTTTAATCATCCTTTCATCTCCCTTTTAACCACTTTTTAAAATTATATCCATCAACAGTAGTTTTAGTAATTCACCCCCTGACAATTCATACAACTAGCATAGGGATGCTTCTAACTGGGGTCTATGCAATGTTCAATTTTATTTCTACTGCTTCTAAAGCACTTGACGACCACAAACATGTTTTTGGATTGTTCTTAGATCTGAGCAAGGCTTTTGACATGGTGAACCACAGCCTTTTGCTGAAGAAATTGGACAATTTTGGTACTAGGGGTGTTGCAACTGGACGGAATTTCTTCCACCCAGATATTGAGTTCTGTAAGCGGGAACAGTGTGCAAGTCAGGGTGGCAATCAAAACTGGCCATAAAAATAACAAAATAATTTCTATATAATACCTTTAGGGGTACAATATTGTATATCAAACTTTCTGTCTAGACTTTAACTTTAAAATTAGGACTTAAAACTTGACTGACCTCTCAAGTTTTATTATTTGTTATGGGAGATCGTACTTTGAAATCCTATAAATTTTCTGATGATTCTAGTATTCAATATAACAACCGTTTACGGTTTGGATTGGACTACACTGCTTTTATCCTATGGAGAACACAGCCAGTGCAAATCAATTATATCGACCAACAAGGCTGCGTTGCTTCATAGAAATCTGGAGAAGTAGTAGTTGACTCTGGAGTTCCTCAAGGTACGGTCCTTGGACCGATCCTTTTCTTGTTGCTTATCAATGACATTGCTGGTAGTGTGTCTAGATGTGACCTGTGTCTGTTTGCCGACGATACATCGCTCAGTATCAACGATATATCTCGAGAAAATCTTGAAATCAATACATTCATGCAGAGTAGTCTTCTTCTTCAGTGGTTGGCTGTAAACAAACTTTCTGTAAATTCCGATAAAACTAAGTTTATTGATTTTAAATTAAGAAATTCTTATCGCATTTCTGATGGTTCAAATATTATTGTATGAGGTTTTGAAATAGAAGCATGCAAAAATAAATATTTTGTAGGACTTACCATAGATTCTCGACTTGATTATTCCAAACATATTAATAAAAGGTCTCAGGTAGGATGAATAGTGGTATTTTTACTCTTGGAAGACTTGCTCAGTTCACAGGTACTAGGGTTCTTCTAACTGCTTATTTTTCTTGTTTGTATCCACACATCAGGTATGGCATTCCAATTTGGGATGCTGAATCAACTTGTATAAAGAAACTGTTTCAGTTACAAAAGAAAGCAATACGACTGATTTTTGGAATGACAAGACTTGAATCGTGCAGAGGTGTTTTTTCTGAAATTAACTTACTGACTTTTCCCTGTATTTATATTTTTGAAACTCTTTAATTCCTGCTTAAAAACAAACACTTTTTCAGATGGGCCACATTTCTAGGTTTAATTTTCGTAATGCTGGATCCCTGGCAATTCCCCGTCACAACACTACCTTTTTCAAAAACCAGACTTTGTATGCAGGCATTAAATTATACAATTCCCTCCCATCCGACCTCATGGCAGTTACTGATGTGGGCAAGTTTAGGAGGAGGCTGAGATCCTTTTTGGTTGCTCAGATTTCAATAAAATTGGCATAGTTGGTTTTTACACTGGGTTTGAGTTTTAAAAGTTTTGTATATGGAAATTCACTTCCCTCACGTCAGCGTGCTGCGTGCGATCTCGTTTTAAATTAAGACAAAATAAACATAGGCCTCTAACACACATTTTCAAGAATTACTTTTGGATTGTCAAAATTACTAAATTAATAATTCAAACAAACGTCTGCCAGTGTACCAGTAGTACCAACCGGTGTCTCCGTCTCCAGGTAAAAAACGTTTTCTCCATCTGATGCCACAAAAATTCTCCACCCCAAAAATACCAAATTTCCCCACCATTCCCAACACAAATTTTCCCTACAAGAGCCCTAATCTTCCAAAATACCTTGACAATTTAACAAAATGTAAAGCTAAGTTCTATATTAAACATGCGACAAAAATATCACTTGGCATACCTGATTATTTCAGTTTGTGAGAACGAGCTATAAATAAATAAAAATAAAAACAGTAAAAGCAAATACATTAAAACAATAAAAATACATATTAGCAATAATAAAATACCTGACCACCTTACCCTACCTATACCCTGCCAACCTCAAATCAAACCCTATCCAGAAAATAATCAGATCTTCTCGAAAGGCACCAGAAGATGACAACACTACAGACTATCCCTGTACGGTCTGTAACTTGGAAGTTAAGAAGAGGATAAAGCAACACAATTTTTTCTTCGGCTGAAGAGGGCCCAAGCGCCCTAAAGCAGCCACAGTGGGCCAGGGACTTTCCCGTCCACTGGAACTTCACGAAACGAACGAATACTTTTTGACTGTGGTGGTTGGTATCACACACGCTGCGTGGGTATAAATGACAGGCAATACAAAGCGATTGAAGCTAAAACAAGTTACTTTGAATAGGTGTGTAAGGATTATGCAAACATATTAATGCCATATAACCTCATGATGTGGATAAAATTTTTGCTCGAAAGTCAGTAATGTGGAAGTTCGTGGTCGTCAAGGATAATGATTGTTTTGTTATAGTACAATATAGGGTAGAAATTCCCCAATTCTAGGGCAAAACATTATTTTCATAGTGGTCACACTGCTATGACGTCTTATGTTTATTTACTTTTCCTTCCCTTCCATCTATTTACTTTTACTACACTCGGCGTTTAAGACTTAAATTGTATTTATAAAATGTTTGCTTTATGATACTCGTTTTTTGTTCCTTAAAAGGTCTTCCAGAAACGTTGTGTTTGATATGATTTATTTTGTTCGAAATTTCTAATAATCACAGTTAGTGTCATACAAATTGTTTAAACTGAAATTTAAAAAAATGACACAACCCGAAGAGAGTACATATTTGGGTCTCGACTTTAGCACTCAACAGGTGATATCATACACTTTATTATTATTTAGGCCTATACAATTTTACTTGAAACTTATAGTATATTGTTATAACAAGTTAAAGCAATTTTGCTAATTGACCTATTCCCTAAGGTTAGTGTTGGAAAACTGAAATCAGCATTAAGTAATTAGAAAGTGTTATCTCACATACTAAAAAAGAAACATAACCTAAAGGTCTGTTTAGTAACTTCAGTCCAATGAAATACAGTGGAACCTCGATAACTCAGGGGAACGGCAAAAATTTGAGTTATCGAATATTTCGAAATATCGAGGTTCGACTTATCAAGGTGATTTTCCAGACCGACTTATTGAGGGTCACAGTAACGAAATAGATGGATCATGGAAGGGTATAATTCTTACATAAGTTCGAGCTATGTATAAAAAATAATCACATCGTATAATAATTATAATTAAAATTAAAATAGATTTGAACAATTTTAAATGTCTAAAATAAGCCCGGAAATATATTGAAAAGCTTCTTTGGTTAACATAGTAGAGGACGAAATACTTCCTCCAGTGAAAATATTATAGAGGAGGAAAGTAAACATATGACTAACAGTTTGGTATTTTGGTGATGTTTTTTCCGTTCGACCACTTCCTGTCTATTTTCTACACTTTTTTGCTCACTTCTTATCACCTGTCCTAAACAAATTCCTCCTGCTACGGAAGTCAGTTCTGACCAACTACGCATCAATTTCATTTAACTGAACATTAATGTACTATAGGCTATTAAAATAATTTGCAAAACCAAAAGGGAACAAATCATGATAACAGTTAAAATTGCAGAGCATTGTTGGAATTAGTGTGAAGCAGTACGACACTTTTTTTGTTTGCTTTTATTTCCTGTGTCAATAGCAAATAGTCTTGAACTTCTCATGGGGTAGAGTTTTGCCAACACGTTTTACCAAACTGCAAACACTTTGTAAAAAACAACCTAAATACTATGTTTCACATACTACATCCAGAACCTCTGAACTCACACTAACTAACGACTCAGAACACAAATCTAATCAAATCAAAACCATTTTATTTAAAAAATATATATAATTTACAAAAATATGAGACTATTCCTTATTTATGAAATGAAATCCTCACATAGGTGAAACCCGTGCGTGAGGATGAGTGTATTTGATATGCGTGTTGCTCATCAACATAAATTTGTCAGTTGTTTTACCGACACCAGGAGCACCTGGGAAAGAGATTTAGTGGGGAGGAAGGGTTGAAATTTCCGGCTGCAAGTCACTGGAGGTTTGGTGAATCAACAACTTCGACATAGGCCTATAGAGGTTCTCTAGTCAATACTTCGACTTATAGAGGTATGGCAATTGTACATATTCGAGTTATAGAGGTGCTACAGCTAAAACTTTGACTTATAGAGGTGCGGCAACAAGCTAAGAATTCTGCAAAAATTTGAGTTATCGAGGTGTTTCCTGTTAGGGTAAGGGTCAATACCACCAAATGGGATAGCTTAGGTCTCAAAGAGAAAAATGAAAAATTAAATTATATATTTTTAAAACCTTTATTGCTTTGATTAAACAACCTTTGTTCCTACCTTTCAACCCTATCCTACATTCCAAATAATAAATAAATAAAGTGTAAACGATTAAATATGTCTTTATTTACCCATCGGTCACTCGTCTCCAACTGGCTTGGAGGTTATGCTGATCAAAACAAATATGTCAAGCAGACGATTGCCAACGACTGTGGTGTATAACCAATGACAATTTAACCTGTACTTCTACACGTTAACATCGGTCTGGAGAAAGTTGAGTGGGAAAATGGTTTTTTCGTATTGACAAGTAGTGTCTCCGAATGTCCGTGGTTCAAGGACGCGTAAAACTAACGGAGTGTCCAGAAAAAGGTGTGGCGGTAAAAAGAGCAGGAAACATCTGATCTATTCTTCTAACAGTTGATAGTTTGTTTTATGAGTGTAGTTTTTTCAGAAAAAGTTATAGATTTTCTGAAATATCTACAAAACCAGGGAAGAATTATATCGTACCTCAATTCACAAACAGTACGGTCACACTTATAAATCATAACATGTTATTCTTTTATGAAAAAGCTAAATATATCATAACAAGTTAACAAGAACTAAATACAACCTCAAGACGTGGTTAGCCTACAAAGCTTAACTGAACGACTATTAAAAATAATGTCTCGAATATACATATCGGTCACGAACAGATCTCTCACGTGACCGGTACTGTTATGTGTGACCGATCTGTATATCCGAGACATTATGTTTAATAGTCATTCAGTTAAGCTTTGTAGGCTAACCACGTTTTGAGGTTGTGTTTAGTTCTTGTTAACTTGTTATGATATATTTAGCTTTTTCATAAAAGATTAACATGTTATGATTTATAAGTGTGACCGTACTGTTTGTGAATTGAGATACGATATAATTCTTCCCTGGTTTTGTAGATATTTCAGGAAATCTATAACTTTAATAGTAAGTTTCATATTTTATAGTAATGAATAAGTTTTATTGTCTTTTAGATGTATTATGTTACCTTTTAGTGGTATAAGTCACGTGAGTTTACCAAACGGTCACTGTTGTTACCCGCCGGTCACGTCTGTTACAGACCGGTCACGTCTGCTACAGGCCGGTCACGGGGTAAAAATACTAACTAAACGACGATAATATATTTTTATTGATATATATATTTACATAAAACTGATGAAAAAATGTATTCACATCTCACAATAGTAAAATCATTATTTAAAAATGTTTTCCAATGAATAAATTTTAGGTATTAGGTACCAAATTATGATACACTTCCAACTTCAATACCATTTTCTAATTTTTAAAGGTTAAAATGATGGAATCAGGAAATAAATACACGTTATGTTTTTGTTATTGTTTATTTAATTAAACATTCTGTCAGTTGTTTGCATAAAATGTCTTAAACTAATTTTTTGTGGGAGGTTAAGTGAGTGTGACCGATCACTGAAAATGTTTGTTTTTTCATATAAAAAATGAAAATTGTGCTCTGCTGCAGCGTTGGAGTGTTCCCAAAAATGTATGAGACTAAACAGTCAATAGTAGAAGACAATTTGACAATTTTAATTTTAAAAATTTTCCTTAACCTAAATTATCCCATTTGGTGGGATTGACCCGTAACCATTCTACTTATAGAGGTAAAATAACATAGCATTAGGTAGGCAAGTTCAAGGGGAATGACAAAAATTTGAGTTATCAAGGAATTTGACTTATTGAGGTTCAAGTTATCGAGGTTCCACTGTATTTGGTATCTTTACACAGACTAGTTTAACCTTCCGAGTGGCCTAATGACGATTAATCATTTTAACACGTTTGATGCAACTGCCCCGAGGCAGATCCTTTACAAAATGCGGCCCGCCAATTGCTGGTCAGGGTCACATTTCTAAATCTTGGCTGACCAGTGGATGTGAACGTAGTTCTTAAAAGCGCCAATAGATAGCAGCACATGCCAAGTTGATGTAGAGAGTCAGTATTGCCATTTTGTTGAGGGATTTTGTTAGCAAAAAAAGCAGTTTTCCCAGTCCCGTAGTCGCACGAATTGAGAGAAATTTCAGTGCCAACCTACACCACAAATGTCACATGGTTATATCTAAACTGCGAACGACTTATAGTCCGTCCTATTCAAGAGCTGAGCTCACACTGAAGCAATGTTGGCGGCAGGAGAGAGGGACGTGAATTCCCGCCATCTGCCAATGGCGCAAGGATGGAATTCACATCCTCCGCAAACTACGTGTTAAGTGGGTGCCCCGGTACCAGAAACTTATGACGGAAATCTTTATATTTTTACTAAATTAGAGAGGAAGAGCAGACTACTCAACTGCAAAATCGTTTCGTCCCATTAGTCTCTCATCGTTTCTCTTGAAGACGCTGGAAAGACTGGTAGAAAGACATCTAAGAAAGGGAGTGCTTTCAGGTACTCCTCTTCATTGAAACTAGCATGCCTATCAGCCTGGTAAGTCCTGTGAAACAGCCCTGCATCAACTTGTGAGCAGGGTGGAGGACAGCAAGCTAAGGAAATCGTTCTATGCACTTTCATGGACATTGAAGGTGCTTTTGACAATGTTACTTACACGGCCATGGTCCGGGCGGTGCGTGGGCGTGGTCTTGAGTCCTCTATTTGTAGGTGGATTGAGACCGTGCTCTTCTCCAGGCGGATTAGAGCCGATCTTCAAGGTGAATCGATAGTGATCGCACCCACGAAAGGTTGTCCTCAGGGAGGTGTGCTTTCGCCTCTTCTGTGGAACCTCGTGGTGGACGGTCTCCTCCGTGAGCTCACTAGCAGAGGCGTCTTAGTCCAGGGCTATGCAGATGACATAGTCCTCATGGTACAGGGAAGGTTCACGAATATTGTTGATGATGTCATGAATGTCAATCTTCAATATGTCAATGTCTGGTGTCTTGGAGATGGACTAAGCATAAACCCCTCAAAGACAGTAGTTGTTCCGTTCACAAGGAAAAAGAACCTGGAGTCTCTTTCCCGGCTGAGACTTGGACCAACACAGCTTGAAATATTAGGTTCAGTCAAATACCTAGGGCTGACAATTGACTCTAAGCTGACTTGGAATGATCATTTGAATAATACACTGCATAAGGCGAAATGGGCGCTCATGACGTCCAGGAGATTTGCAGGCTCCATTTGGGGGATCAAGCCTCATATAGCGCTGTGGCTGTATAAGGCAGTAATAAGGCCTTGTCACATATGGATCACTAGTCTGGTGGACAAAGGTGAACTTGACTACAGCCATAGCCAAACTCACAAGTTTACAAAGGCTGGGCACACTTCTAGTCACTGGAGCTTTCAGGAGCAGCCCATCAGCAACTCTCAAAGTTGCTCTTGGATTACTGCCTTTGGATATCTTCATCAAGGCAGAAGCACGAAAATCAGCCTATCGATTAAAAGCCACAGGCCAATGGAGGGAAGGTCTGTCTGGAACAGGCCATTGCACCATCACCAAAGCCATTGCTCACAGCCCTGTGCTGGAAATGACTTCAGATGTTATGACTACGGAGATGGTTTTCACTAAACCTTTTTCTGTTGAATTGTGCTCCAGAGAAGAGTGGAAATCTGAGGAAGGGCCCTATTTCAGGAAAGGCAGCCTTGTCTGGTACACGGACAGCTCTCTCATTGAAGGAAAATATGGCTCGGGGTGTACAGTGAATCACCGCAACAGAACTCTGCGCATGTCTGGGACAACACTGTACTATTTTTCAAGCAGAAATTTGTGGCATCATGGTTTGTGCCAATCTAGGCCTTGCCAGGCGCTATTGCGACAAGCATATAGTAATCTTATCAGATTGTCAGGCTGCCCTCAAGGCTCTTGATTCCAACAAAATCAAGTCAAAATTAGTGTGGGAGTGTTACAACGCACTCAGCGAACTCGCAACACGCAACTTGGTGCATCTTGGTTGGGTACCTGGCCATGTAGGCATAGGTGGCAATGAGTGTGCAGATAAGCATGCTAAAAGAGGTTCCGGTATGTCATTCTTTGTTCCAGAGCCAAGCTGTGGCATAAGCAAAACAACTGCTTTTCACACGATCAACAAATGGTCCAGGGACTTATATCGCCAGCAATGGCAGGGGTACTCTGGTCAAGCTCTTGGCAAAAGACTGCTAGCAGACACTAGCTCTTACTTCACTAACTGATTGGTGAGGTTGGGCAGAGGTCGGGTTAAGCAGGTGATTGCGTTGATAACTGGACATGGCCACTTCAGGAAACATCTCCACACTCTTGGACTTAGAAATTAAAGTCAGGTGTGTAGGCTTTGCAGTCAGTCTGAAGAGACTGCCAAGCACATCATACTGGATTGTGAGAGACTTTGGGCGAGGAGAAGGGCTCTGTTTGGTTACAAGCAACGAGGTGATGAATGGGACGTTAGTGTTGGGAAAAAACTCTTGGATCTCGTAAAGGGTGCGGGCATTAGTTTGCCCAACTAACGTACTACGGACACACAATAAGCTTCGGTTGACGTGTGATGATCTTTGAATCTTTGGATCTCTGAATCCGTCCCTTCAACAACACATAAACACATAATCATAAACATACTAAATTAGACCTAGCTGTCAAGTATTGAAAATGAACGTGAAGTTGGTTAATACTGATACCAATCGAAAGATAACATTCTAAACTTCCATTTGTATAAATATGATTGAACCTTCTAATCTAGCATTAGTAGATCAATTTAGTAATCCATTACCTAGTTATCCTTTTTCAAAAACCAATATTCAGTCAGTTTATATTAGATAGTCAGAAGAAACAATAGGAAACAAAAATCTATTTCTCAAAACTTGCTTATTACAGTCTACTCTTGATAATCCGACAGATATGGACCAGTGCTCTCTCTAGCACTCACGGGAGATATGACGGGCAGGCCTTGTCGGATTACCAAACGTGTTGGTTTAGCTAATGTTGGACTATGAAGATTGAACTGTATTGTAAGTGCACAGTCAGCCAGTTAAAAACTACAGGTTCAACACAGTTTTTTTTTTTTTTTGATTAGCCTAGTAGGTCTATGTATATAACACGTTTTGTATTTACTGAATATATTCTTTTATAAATAAAACCGAGCAATCAATAACAAGGATGATTGTCAGTTAAAAAAATTCCATTTCCATGTTGACCTAACTTTGTTTTAGAGTTTTTTCGTATTCAAGATTGATTCAAGTTCCCATTTTTATTTATTTATTACAATATAGGTATCAAAAATTGTAGCAATCGCCGATGCAGCTTTGAAATTAATATCAGTTTTCATCAACATTCACAATTGAAATTTTATCACCCATCTGTCTGTTTACAGAAGGCAGACAGACGACTCAGTACTTATTTACTTTATACTTTTTCTTCTTTACCGTTGACTCGAGTAGAGTTTTGAGAGCTGCGGTATTCCCAGCCTCTCTTTGTAGGTTGGTTGGTTGGTTGGTTTGGTTAGGGTAAGTTGGTTGAGTGGGTTAGAAGTGGTTTATCTTTGGTTGGCTTGGTGGGTATTTTGGCAATCACGCTAATTTTTTACAAAAGATTCATCTAACCTATTAACGCAATTTTGGACCAAAAAATATTTGAGCTCACTCTTGAATTTGTTTAGGGCCTACATTATTTATTTGTCAGATTCTATCTGGTAAAATCTGAAAAAACTTCTCTGCCTAGGCCTATATAATATTCTGTTTTTTTTTCATATAATTTTAGCTTGTGTTGTTCTGAAAAATGGTCCTTAAATCTAGTGTTATGGCTATAGACAGTATTTTTATATTCAGGTACCGGTACGGTACCTAAAAAGGTTTTGACATAAACAGAAATTTCAAAAATGAAGAGGCATGGTACTGTTAAGATTATCAGGTTCACAAAGTTTTTTTTTCGGTGTGCTCTGTTGTGAAGTTGAAAAATTGTATGCGGTTTATTAAAAGTCAATGATGACCTGCAAAAAATCTCTCGTTGGTTGATAAATAATAAATTGCTTGTAAATGTAAATAAGTCTAAGTGTATTGCATTTTTTGATCATGACAAAACAAAAGAATGTTTACAAAACATGTTTAATCTGCGTTGCCATAAGCATCAATGTCTATATTGTTGTGAATGTTCTAGTATAGAAATAGTTGAAAATGTTAAATATTTGGGTTTATATGTTGATCAGTATTTAAAATGGAATGTGCATGTAAACCAATTAGCAAAAAAATTAAGAAAGATAAACTATGCAATGTATCATTTAAAAAGTTTTCTTAGAAGTGACCAATTGAAACAAGTATATGTGTCTTGGTTTGAGAGTGCCATGAGGTATGGGATATTGCATTTTGGCGGTACATATAACACTCTTCTAAAACCTATTGTAATGAACCAAAGGCATGCATTGCGCAATATGTATAATGTAAAATATAATGAAAGCATGAGTCACCTTTTTACAGAACACAATATTTTAACTTTCACACAGTTGTATGAATACACCTCAATTATGCATGTCCTTAAGAATTTGTTTTTATTCAAAGTAAAACAGTCAAACAGAAGTACCAGATCTAGCTAATACATTATGCTTGAAGTGCCATTTTTTACCAAGGAATTAAGTAGACGTCAATTTTGTTATCATGGTCCAAACCTGTTTAATGACTTTGTGAGGTTTTTTGGTAATGAAGTGATGTATGAGAAAAAGCATAAAGTTAAAATTAAAGTTACCCATTTTGTTAGAAATATTGTTTGAAACATGTGTCACACTTTGTATCTTTTTGTAATGCTAATTAATTGTCTTCCTTCTGAAGGTATTTGTATGTATTAGTGTATTTATATAATTTATTTGCATGTCCTTGCATGTTTAATATCTGTTTTGGTACTGCACTTTTATTGAATGTTAACTTTTTCTACTGTTTGATGATGCCTCGCATAATCACGCGTTATTCTATTTATAGTCTATTTATCTACTGTTATTGCATGTCAATTAAAATTGCTTGTTACTGCTTTATTATTATACATTTAAGTGTACTGCTTGTTTGTTGCCTTGTTAAATCGCTCGTTATTCATTCATAGTCTATTTATAGTTATTTATTTTGCATGTTTAATATCTGTTATTTATTACTGCATTGTTATTTTTGCAATTGTGTTTCTCCACTGTTTGTTGATACTTTGTAATCTGGTTTTGTATCTACAAGAAGCATGAAGAAAAAGAAATGGACAATGAATGAGTGTTGAAGAATAGCCAACTTACTCCCGCACGCGCCCTATGAGGTGCATTGGGAGGTTAAATTGTATGTATCTCTGTATATTTTGGAAATAAAGAGCTTTGAACTTGAACTTGAACTTGAACTTGAACACACACACACACACACACACACACACACACATATAATTTTGAACGACACCCCAAAACGTGTTCAGGGGGTCATGATAGGAACTTCTATGGTGGTCCCGGGCTTAAGTTTCACCGTGCGGGTCATGCTAATAGTTCACTTTTCCATAGGAAATTCACTTATAATCACACGTATCCTTAAAAAAATTAGATACTGACATTTTTATAAAATTTCACAACCTGAAGATACTACATGTGGGTCTCAACTCCACTTCAGCACTGAACAGGTGATTTCATACATTTAATATTTACTGTAATTTAAAACATATACAGTTGTTAAACTTGAATACTTTTTATATGAACCGTAAATGGTTGTTATATTGAATACTAGAATCATCAGAAAATGTATAGGATTTCAAAGTACGATCTCCCATAACAAATAATAAAACTTGAGAGGTCAGCCAAGTTTTAAGTCCTAATTTTAAAGTTAAAGTCCAGCCAGAAAGTTTGAAATACAATATTGTGCCCCTAAAGGTATTATATAGAAATTATTTTGTTACTTTTATGGCCAGTTTTGATTGCCACCCTGACTTGCACACTGTCCGAGCTTGCCGAACTCACAATAGGATGAGGCTTTATAACTGTCTATAAAGACGGTCCCCCACACTTCTCGCGAACACATTCGAACCTTCGGCCAAACTCCGAATGTTCAAAGTATTCGCGAGAAGTGTGGGGGTTACACGAACTTTGATTACAGGACGGAATGTTCAGGCCTGTTCGTGAGAAGTGTGGGATCACCATAAGCCTAGTAAATGTTTGTTTAATCATCCTTTCATCTCCCTTTTAACCACTTTTTAAAATTATATCCATCAACAGTAGTTTTAGTAATTCACCCCCTGACAATTCATACAACTAGCATAGGGATGCTTCTAACTGGGGTCTATGCAATGTTCAATTTTATTTCTACTGCTTCTAAAGCACTTGACGACCACAAACATGTTTTTGGATTGTTCTTAGATCTGAGCAAGGCTTTTGACATGGTGAACCACAGCCTTTTGCTGAAGAAATTGGACAATTTTGGTACTAGGGGTGTTGCAACTGGACGGAATTTCTTCCACCCAGATATTGAGTTCTGTAAGCGGGAACAGTGTGCAAGTCAGGGTGGCAATCAAAACTGGCCATAAAAATAACAAAATAATTTCTATATAATACCTTTAGGGGTACAATATTGTATATCAAACTTTCTGTCTAGACTTTAACTTTAAAATTAGGACTTAAAACTTGACTGACCTCTCAAGTTTTATTATTTGTTATGGGAGATCGTACTTTGAAATCCTATAAATTTTCTGATGATTCTAGTATTCAATATAACAACCGTTTACGGTTTGGATTGGACTACACTGCTTTTATCCTATGGAGAACACAGCCAGTGCAAATCAATTATATCGACCAACAAGGCTGCGTTGCTTCATAGAAATCTGGAGAAGTAGTAGTTGACTCTGGAGTTCCTCAAGGTACGGTCCTTGGACCGATCCTTTTCTTGTTGCTTATCAATGACATTGCTGGTAGTGTGTCTAGATGTGACCTGTGTCTGTTTGCCGACGATACATCGCTCAGTATCAACGATATATCTCGAGAAAATCTTGAAATCAATACATTCATGCAGAGTAGTCTTCTTCTTCAGTGGTTGGCTGTAAACAAACTTTCTGTAAATTCCGATAAAACTAAGTTTATTGATTTTAAATTAAGAAATTCTTATCGCATTTCTGATGGTTCAAATATTATTGTATGAGGTTTTGAAATAGAAGCATGCAAAAATAAATATTTTGTAGGACTTACCATAGATTCTCGACTTGATTATTCCAAACATATTAATAAAAGGTCTCAGGTAGGATGAATAGTGGTATTTTTACTCTTGGAAGACTTGCTCAGTTCACAGGTACTAGGGTTCTTCTAACTGCTTATTTTTCTTGTTTGTATCCACACATCAGGTATGGCATTCCAATTTGGGATGCTGAATCAACTTGTATAAAGAAACTGTTTCAGTTACAAAAGAAAGCAATACGACTGATTTTTGGAATGACAAGACTTGAATCGTGCAGAGGTGTTTTTTCTGAAATTAACTTACTGACTTTTCCCTGTATTTATATTTTTGAAACTCTTTAATTCCTGCTTAAAAACAAACACTTTTTCAGATGGGCCACATTTCTAGGTTTAATTTTCGTAATGCTGGATCCCTGGCAATTCCCCGTCACAACACTACCTTTTTCAAAAACCAGACTTTGTATGCAGGCATTAAATTATACAATTCCCTCCCATCCGACCTCATGGCAGTTACTGATGTGGGCAAGTTTAGGAGGAGGCTGAGATCCTTTTTGGTTGCTCAGATTTCAATAAAATTGGCATAGTTGGTTTTTACACTGGGTTTGAGTTTTAAAAGTTTTGTATATGGAAATTCACTTCCCTCACGTCAGCGTGCTGCGTGCGATCTCGTTTTAAATTAAGACAAAATAAACATAGGCCTCTAACACACATTTTCAAGAATTACTTTTGGATTGTCAAAATTACTAAATTAATAATTCAAACAAACGTCTGCCAGTGTACCAGTAGTACCAACCGGTGTCTCCGTCTCCAGGTAAAAAACGTTTTCTCCATCTGATGCCACAAAAATTCTCCACCCCAAAAATACCAAATTTCCCCACCATTCCCAACACAAATTTTCCCTACAAGAGCCCTAATCTTCCAAAATACCTTGACAATTTAACAAAATGTAAAGCTAAGTTCTATATTAAACATGCGACAAAAATATCACTTGGCATACCTGATTATTTCAGTTTGTGAGAACGAGCTATAAATAAATAAAAATAAAAACAGTAAAAGCAAATACATTAAAACAATAAAAATACATATTAGCAATAATAAAATACCTGACCACCTTACCCTACCTATACCCTGCCAACCTCAAATCAAACCCTATCCAGAAAATAATCAGATCTTCTCGAAAGGCACCAGAAGATGACAACACTACAGACTATCCCTGTACGGTCTGTAACTTGGAAGTTAAGAAGAGGATAAAGCAACACAATTTTTTCTTCGGCTGAAGAGGGCCCAAGCGCCCTAAAGCAGCCACAGTGGGCCAGGGACTTTCCCGTCCACTGGAACTTCACGAAACGAACGAATACTTTTTGACTGTGGTGGTTGGTATCACACACGCTGCGTGGGTATAAATGACAGGCAATACAAAGCGATTGAAGCTAAAACAAGTTACTTTGAATAGGTGTGTAAGGATTATGCAAACATATTAATGCCATATAACCTCATGATGTGGATAAAATTTTTGCTCGAAAGTCAGTAATGTGGAAGTTCGTGGTCGTCAAGGATAATGATTGTTTTGTTATAGTACAATATAGGGTAGAAATTCCCCAATTCTAGGGCAAAACATTATTTTCATAGTGGTCACACTGCTATGACGTCTTATGTTTATTTACTTTTCCTTCCCTTCCATCTATTTACTTTTACTACACTCGGCGTTTAAGACTTAAATTGTATTTATAAAATGTTTGCTTTATGATACTCGTTTTTTGTTCCTTAAAAGGTCTTCCAGAAACGTTGTGTTTGATATGATTTATTTTGTTCGAAATTTCTAATAATCACAGTTAGTGTCATACAAATTGTTTAAACTGAAATTTAAAAAAATGACACAACCCGAAGAGAGTACATATTTGGGTCTCGACTTTAGCACTCAACAGGTGATATCATACACTTTATTATTATTTAGGCCTATACAATTTTACTTGAAACTTATAGTATATTGTTATAACAAGTTAAAGCAATTTTGCTAATTGACCTATTCCCTAAGGTTAGTGTTGGAAAACTGAAATCAGCATTAAGTAATTAGAAAGTGTTATCTCACATACTAAAAAAGAAACATAACCTAAAGGTCTGTTTAGTAACTTCAGTCCAATGAAATACAGTGGAACCTCGATAACTCAGGGGAACGGCAAAAATTTGAGTTATCGAATATTTCGAAATATCGAGGTTCGACTTATCAAGGTGATTTTCCAGACCGACTTATTGAGGGTCACAGTAACGAAATAGATGGATCATGGAAGGGTATAATTCTTACATAAGTTCGAGCTATGTATAAAAAATAATCACATCGTATAATAATTATAATTAAAATTAAAATAGATTTGAACAATTTTAAATGTCTAAAATAAGCCCGGAAATATATTGAAAAGCTTCTTTGGTTAACATAGTAGAGGACGAAATACTTCCTCCAGTGAAAATATTATAGAGGAGGAAAGTAAACATATGACTAACAGTTTGGTATTTTGGTGATGTTTTTTCCGTTCGACCACTTCCTGTCTATTTTCTACACTTTTTTGCTCACTTCTTATCACCTGTCCTAAACAAATTCCTCCTGCTACGGAAGTCAGTTCTGACCAACTACGCATCAATTTCATTTAACTGAACATTAATGTACTATAGGCTATTAAAATAATTTGCAAAACCAAAAGGGAACAAATCATGATAACAGTTAAAATTGCAGAGCATTGTTGGAATTAGTGTGAAGCAGTACGACACTTTTTTTGTTTGCTTTTATTTCCTGTGTCAATAGCAAATAGTCTTGAACTTCTCATGGGGTAGAGTTTTGCCAACACGTTTTACCAAACTGCAAACACTTTGTAAAAAACAACCTAAATACTATGTTTCACATACTACATCCAGAACCTCTGAACTCACACTAACTAACGACTCAGAACACAAATCTAATCAAATCAAAACCATTTTATTTAAAAAATATATATAATTTACAAAAATATGAGACTATTCCTTATTTATGAAATGAAATCCTCACATAGGTGAAACCCGTGCGTGAGGATGAGTGTATTTGATATGCGTGTTGCTCATCAACATAAATTTGTCAGTTGTTTTACCGACACCAGGAGCACCTGGGAAAGAGATTTAGTGGGGAGGAAGGGTTGAAATTTCCGGCTGCAAGTCACTGGAGGTTTGGTGAATCAACAACTTCGACATAGGCCTATAGAGGTTCTCTAGTCAATACTTCGACTTATAGAGGTATGGCAATTGTACATATTCGAGTTATAGAGGTGCTACAGCTAAAACTTTGACTTATAGAGGTGCGGCAACAAGCTAAGAATTCTGCAAAAATTTGAGTTATCGAGGTGTTTCCTGTTAGGGTAAGGGTCAATACCACCAAATGGGATAGCTTAGGTCTCAAAGAGAAAAATGAAAAATTAAATTATATATTTTTAAAACCTTTATTGCTTTGATTAAACAACCTTTGTTCCTACCTTTCAACCCTATCCTACATTCCAAATAATAAATAAATAAAGTGTAAACGATTAAATATGTCTTTATTTACCCATCGGTCACTCGTCTCCAACTGGCTTGGAGGTTATGCTGATCAAAACAAATATGTCAAGCAGACGATTGCCAACGACTGTGGTGTATAACCAATGACAATTTAACCTGTACTTCTACACGTTAACATCGGTCTGGAGAAAGTTGAGTGGGAAAATGGTTTTTTCGTATTGACAAGTAGTGTCTCCGAATGTCCGTGGTTCAAGGACGCGTAAAACTAACGGAGTGTCCAGAAAAAGGTGTGGCGGTAAAAAGAGCAGGAAACATCTGATCTATTCTTCTAACAGTTGATAGTTTGTTTTATGAGTGTAGTTTTTTCAGAAAAAGTTATAGATTTTCTGAAATATCTACAAAACCAGGGAAGAATTATATCGTACCTCAATTCACAAACAGTACGGTCACACTTATAAATCATAACATGTTATTCTTTTATGAAAAAGCTAAATATATCATAACAAGTTAACAAGAACTAAATACAACCTCAAGACGTGGTTAGCCTACAAAGCTTAACTGAACGACTATTAAAAATAATGTCTCGAATATACATATCGGTCACGAACAGATCTCTCACGTGACCGGTACTGTTATGTGTGACCGATCTGTATATCCGAGACATTATGTTTAATAGTCATTCAGTTAAGCTTTGTAGGCTAACCACGTTTTGAGGTTGTGTTTAGTTCTTGTTAACTTGTTATGATATATTTAGCTTTTTCATAAAAGATTAACATGTTATGATTTATAAGTGTGACCGTACTGTTTGTGAATTGAGATACGATATAATTCTTCCCTGGTTTTGTAGATATTTCAGGAAATCTATAACTTTAATAGTAAGTTTCATATTTTATAGTAATGAATAAGTTTTATTGTCTTTTAGATGTATTATGTTACCTTTTAGTGGTATAAGTCACGTGAGTTTACCAAACGGTCACTGTTGTTACCCGCCGGTCACGTCTGTTACAGACCGGTCACGTCTGCTACAGGCCGGTCACGGGGTAAAAATACTAACTAAACGACGATAATATATTTTTATTGATATATATATTTACATAAAACTGATGAAAAAATGTATTCACATCTCACAATAGTAAAATCATTATTTAAAAATGTTTTCCAATGAATAAATTTTAGGTATTAGGTACCAAATTATGATACACTTCCAACTTCAATACCATTTTCTAATTTTTAAAGGTTAAAATGATGGAATCAGGAAATAAATACACGTTATGTTTTTGTTATTGTTTATTTAATTAAACATTCTGTCAGTTGTTTGCATAAAATGTCTTAAACTAATTTTTTGTGGGAGGTTAAGTGAGTGTGACCGATCACTGAAAATGTTTGTTTTTTCATATAAAAAATGAAAATTGTGCTCTGCTGCAGCGTTGGAGTGTTCCCAAAAATGTATGAGACTAAACAGTCAATAGTAGAAGACAATTTGACAATTTTAATTTTAAAAATTTTCCTTAACCTAAATTATCCCATTTGGTGGGATTGACCCGTAACCATTCTACTTATAGAGGTAAAATAACATAGCATTAGGTAGGCAAGTTCAAGGGGAATGACAAAAATTTGAGTTATCAAGGAATTTGACTTATTGAGGTTCAAGTTATCGAGGTTCCACTGTATTTGGTATCTTTACACAGACTAGTTTAACCTTCCGAGTGGCCTAATGACGATTAATCATTTTAACACGTTTGATGCAACTGCCCCGAGGCAGATCCTTTACAAAATGCGGCCCGCCAATTGCTGGTCAGGGTCACATTTCTAAATCTTGGCTGACCAGTGGATGTGAACGTAGTTCTTAAAAGCGCCAATAGATAGCAGCACATGCCAAGTTGATGTAGAGAGTCAGTATTGCCATTTTGTTGAGGGATTTTGTTAGCAAAAAAAGCAGTTTTCCCAGTCCCGTAGTCGCACGAATTGAGAGAAATTTCAGTGCCAACCTACACCACAAATGTCACATGGTTATATCTAAACTGCGAACGACTTATAGTCCGTCCTATTCAAGAGCTGAGCTCACACTGAAGCAATGTTGGCGGCAGGAGAGAGGGACGTGAATTCCCGCCATCTGCCAATGGCGCAAGGATGGAATTCACATCCTCCGCAAACTACGTGTTAAGTGGGTGCCCCGGTACCAGAAACTTATGACGGAAATCTTTATATTTTTACTAAATTAGAGAGGAAGAGCAGACTACTCAACTGCAAAATCGTTTCGTCCCATTAGTCTCTCATCGTTTCTCTTGAAGACGCTGGAAAGACTGGTAGAAAGACATCTAAGAAAGGGAGTGCTTTCAGGTACTCCTCTTCATTGAAACTAGCATGCCTATCAGCCTGGTAAGTCCTGTGAAACAGCCCTGCATCAACTTGTGAGCAGGGTGGAGGACAGCAAGCTAAGGAAATCGTTCTATGCACTTTCATGGACATTGAAGGTGCTTTTGACAATGTTACTTACACGGCCATGGTCCGGGCGGTGCGTGGGCGTGGTCTTGAGTCCTCTATTTGTAGGTGGATTGAGACCGTGCTCTTCTCCAGGCGGATTAGAGCCGATCTTCAAGGTGAATCGATAGTGATCGCACCCACGAAAGGTTGTCCTCAGGGAGGTGTGCTTTCGCCTCTTCTGTGGAACCTCGTGGTGGACGGTCTCCTCCGTGAGCTCACTAGCAGAGGCGTCTTAGTCCAGGGCTATGCAGATGACATAGTCCTCATGGTACAGGGAAGGTTCACGAATATTGTTGATGATGTCATGAATGTCAATCTTCAATATGTCAATGTCTGGTGTCTTGGAGATGGACTAAGCATAAACCCCTCAAAGACAGTAGTTGTTCCGTTCACAAGGAAAAAGAACCTGGAGTCTCTTTCCCGGCTGAGACTTGGACCAACACAGCTTGAAATATTAGGTTCAGTCAAATACCTAGGGCTGACAATTGACTCTAAGCTGACTTGGAATGATCATTTGAATAATACACTGCATAAGGCGAAATGGGCGCTCATGACGTCCAGGAGATTTGCAGGCTCCATTTGGGGGATCAAGCCTCATATAGCGCTGTGGCTGTATAAGGCAGTAATAAGGCCTTGTCACATATGGATCACTAGTCTGGTGGACAAAGGTGAACTTGACTACAGCCATAGCCAAACTCACAAGTTTACAAAGGCTGGGCACACTTCTAGTCACTGGAGCTTTCAGGAGCAGCCCATCAGCAACTCTCAAAGTTGCTCTTGGATTACTGCCTTTGGATATCTTCATCAAGGCAGAAGCACGAAAATCAGCCTATCGATTAAAAGCCACAGGCCAATGGAGGGAAGGTCTGTCTGGAACAGGCCATTGCACCATCACCAAAGCCATTGCTCACAGCCCTGTGCTGGAAATGACTTCAGATGTTATGACTACGGAGATGGTTTTCACTAAACCTTTTTCTGTTGAATTGTGCTCCAGAGAAGAGTGGAAATCTGAGGAAGGGCCCTATTTCAGGAAAGGCAGCCTTGTCTGGTACACGGACAGCTCTCTCATTGAAGGAAAATATGGCTCGGGGTGTACAGTGAATCACCGCAACAGAACTCTGCGCATGTCTGGGACAACACTGTACTATTTTTCAAGCAGAAATTTGTGGCATCATGGTTTGTGCCAATCTAGGCCTTGCCAGGCGCTATTGCGACAAGCATATAGTAATCTTATCAGATTGTCAGGCTGCCCTCAAGGCTCTTGATTCCAACAAAATCAAGTCAAAATTAGTGTGGGAGTGTTACAACGCACTCAGCGAACTCGCAACACGCAACTTGGTGCATCTTGGTTGGGTACCTGGCCATGTAGGCATAGGTGGCAATGAGTGTGCAGATAAGCATGCTAAAAGAGGTTCCGGTATGTCATTCTTTGTTCCAGAGCCAAGCTGTGGCATAAGCAAAACAACTGCTTTTCACACGATCAACAAATGGTCCAGGGACTTATATCGCCAGCAATGGCAGGGGTACTCTGGTCAAGCTCTTGGCAAAAGACTGCTAGCAGACACTAGCTCTTACTTCACTAACTGATTGGTGAGGTTGGGCAGAGGTCGGGTTAAGCAGGTGATTGCGTTGATAACTGGACATGGCCACTTCAGGAAACATCTCCACACTCTTGGACTTAGAAATTAAAGTCAGGTGTGTAGGCTTTGCAGTCAGTCTGAAGAGACTGCCAAGCACATCATACTGGATTGTGAGAGACTTTGGGCGAGGAGAAGGGCTCTGTTTGGTTACAAGCAACGAGGTGATGAATGGGACGTTAGTGTTGGGAAAAAACTCTTGGATCTCGTAAAGGGTGCGGGCATTAGTTTGCCCAACTAACGTACTACGGACACACAATAAGCTTCGGTTGACGTGTGATGATCTTTGAATCTTTGGATCTCTGAATCCGTCCCTTCAACAACACATAAACACATAATCATAAACATACTAAATTAGACCTAGCTGTCAAGTATTGAAAATGAACGTGAAGTTGGTTAATACTGATACCAATCGAAAGATAACATTCTAAACTTCCATTTGTATAAATATGATTGAACCTTCTAATCTAGCATTAGTAGATCAATTTAGTAATCCATTACCTAGTTATCCTTTTTCAAAAACCAATATTCAGTCAGTTTATATTAGATAGTCAGAAGAAACAATAGGAAACAAAAATCTATTTCTCAAAACTTGCTTATTACAGTCTACTCTTGATAATCCGACAGATATGGACCAGTGCTCTCTCTAGCACTCACGGGAGATATGACGGGCAGGCCTTGTCGGATTACCAAACGTGTTGGTTTAGCTAATGTTGGACTATGAAGATTGAACTGTATTGTAAGTGCACAGTCAGCCAGTTAAAAACTACAGGTTCAACACAGTTTTTTTTTTTTTTTGATTAGCCTAGTAGGTCTATGTATATAACACGTTTTGTATTTACTGAATATATTCTTTTATAAATAAAACCGAGCAATCAATAACAAGGATGATTGTCAGTTAAAAAAATTCCATTTCCATGTTGACCTAACTTTGTTTTAGAGTTTTTTCGTATTCAAGATTGATTCAAGTTCCCATTTTTATTTATTTATTACAATATAGGTATCAAAAATTGTAGCAATCGCCGATGCAGCTTTGAAATTAATATCAGTTTTCATCAACATTCACAATTGAAATTTTATCACCCATCTGTCTGTTTACAGAAGGCAGACAGACGACTCAGTACTTATTTACTTTATACTTTTTCTTCTTTACCGTTGACTCGAGTAGAGTTTTGAGAGCTGCGGTATTCCCAGCCTCTCTTTGTAGGTTGGTTGGTTGGTTGGTTTGGTTAGGGTAAGTTGGTTGAGTGGGTTAGAAGTGGTTTATCTTTGGTTGGCTTGGTGGGTATTTTGGCAATCACGCTAATTTTTTACAAAAGATTCATCTAACCTATTAACGCAATTTTGGACCAAAAAATATTTGAGCTCACTCTTGAATTTGTTTAGGGCCTACATTATTTATTTGTCAGATTCTATCTGGTAAAATCTGAAAAAACTTCTCTGCCTAGGCCTATATAATATTCTGTTTTTTTTTCATATAATTTTAGCTTGTGTTGTTCTGAAAAATGGTCCTTAAATCTAGTGTTATGGCTATAGACAGTATTTTTATATTCAGGTACCGGTACGGTACCTAAAAAGGTTTTGACATAAACAGAAATTTCAAAAATGAAGAGGCATGGTACTGTTAAGATTATCAGGTTCACAAAGTTTTTTTTTCGGTGTGCTCTGTTGTGAAGTTGAAAAATTGTATGCGGTGCCCACTTTTGCCAAACAAAAATTTCCTTGAGACTTTTCTCCGATGCACCTCATAGACAAATGGAATAAGAGATGTGTGACTTGAGCAAGCAGTGGTAGATACTTTTCAATTGGCTAATGTTTTGGAGGCCTCCGAGGCTCCTAAGTACAAACACACCTTTAGCCATTTTGTCTTTGACTTTTGCCAGCTGCTCGCTCCAGTCCAAACTCTCGCCCAGTCTCACCCCCAGAAAATTTGCAGATTTGTCTTGATGCAACTCTGTGTCTCCATCATCACGTCAGGAACTCAATTGAATTTTGATTGCTGTTTTTTATTTGTTTGAATGCAAAAATAATTTGTTTTTTTCTGGGTTTAATTTCAGTTTGTTTTCTAAAAAGAATTGTGCCAATTCGTTGATTTTCAAAAAAGAATCAGCTTCATCATAAGCAAAAATGAATAGATTTTCTTCTGGAATATCATCAGTGAAGTCATTTATCTATACCAGAAACATGAGAGGTCCAAGAGTGGGTCTTGGGGCATGCCCCTTGAGGTCATTCTGGGGCTGACTTTACAGTTGTGACTTTTGTTTCTATTTCAAACAGAATTTCAGTGACTTAGGTCCTTTTCTTCAAGTATAATTTGGGCCAATTCATTTCTATGCCATTGACACCCAGATTTGTCAATTTATCTAGCAATATGTCTGCATCAACACAGTCGAAGGCTTTTAGTCAGATTGGCAAAACATCTTACTACCGAGTTTCCAGCATCAACTAACTGCATTGATACAGTAATTTAGGAAGTCAGTTAATGCTAATTTTGTGGACTTTGATTTCTGGAAGCCATACTGCCTCTTGCATAGAAGATGAATTTTTCCAAAAAAGGCAGCAAGCTGTTCGGCTACCACTTTTCCAAGTAATTTAGAAAAACTGGCGGGAGTGAAATCGGGCAGTAATTACACACCTCCCACTCATCCACTTTTTAGTGAATTTCCCCTATAGGGAAGAAGCTATTACTGTAGTTGGCATGGTTAGACCTAGGCCCGGGACCATGATAACTTTTCGTTTTGAGGTTCTCAGACTCCAAAAACACCATTCGATCGAAACTCTATATATATCCGTGAGCTCGATAACTCTCGTAAAAATGATCTGATTTTGATGACATTTGGTATAAACGTGTAAAGCAGCATTTATGACTTTAAGTTCGAAAACCAGCCAGATCGCTCCATCCAAAGCGGTATTTTGGGGGGTTTTGTATCCCAAAAATGGGGTTTTTGAATTTTTTATATATAATTTTTGAAATAGTCAAATTTTTAGTTTTTACCATTGGATTCAGCTTAAAAAAACATACAATTTGGTATTTTTATAATTTCTACGTCAATTGGTTACCGAGATATTGCAAGTGCTAAACACAGTACGTTGTCTAATGTTATTCTTATGGAGGAAAAGAAAAATTTGATATCTCGCTTATTTATGAATGTATACTGACGAAACTTGGTAAATGGCTTCATCTGGTTGTGGTCTATTGGTATTTGCTAAAAAAAATGTGTTGCCAAAGGCTCCCGTAGCAGCAAACCTGCGTACTCAGCCCCATGTTAGTCTTATGAATAATAGTTAAATGCTATGTCTCCCTTAATTATGAACATAAATTAATTAAAACTGGTATATGACTTCACCTAGTTGAGTTATATTGATATTAGCATAAAAACCCATTTTTCGTGTTCGGTGATGCAGCAAACCTGCGTACTCAGCCCCAATGTTATTCTTATAGATAATAATTAAAATGTTACTTATCGCTTATTTGTGAATATATTTTTATGAAACTTGGTAAGCGGCTTTATGTATTGTTAAGACATATCTCCAATTCGCTGAGTGTGCAGGTTTGCTGTGACGGGGGTATTTTTAAATCGGTTTGATCTTAGCACTTTTGCAGCCGTCAGGGAATACACCAGTCCTCAGGGAGAAATTTATCAGATGTACTGCTGGCTTTATCAGCTCAAATTGGCAATGTTTACGAGCGGACTCAAATTGACGATGACAGGGGCAACGCATTTGTATTTTACAAAGGGATGCTTCACACTTATCAAAAGTGCCACTCTTAGGGTAATCTCTCTACTGGGATCTGGGATGGAGCAATATTTGTGGCCTTAAGTTTAACGTCATTATATTTTTATTTCTAATTATCATTTCACATTGTCCATATAGTTTAAATTAGTCTTGTTACATTCCAAAGAAATATTGAAAATACTCTAACTTAAAAACATAGGTAAATAACAGCCTGGTTTTATTGTTTTTATAATTCTATGGCTTCTAGGATATTTTAAATTAGGCTAAAGTATTTTGGTTAGCGATAATTAAAAAAAAATTTAGCATACGTTTTCCTGGCATTAAATGGTTATTGAATCTATTAGGCCTACTGCAATTTGTATCTCATTTTAATATTTCAATTTTTATGTATAACATGTAAAGTGGCGGAATATCGGACTGACGAAATGATCAGCTATGGCAGATAATTTGCTGATTTTCATTATGGTTGTTAGTAAAATGGGTTATTTCAGGCCCAACAAGGGAAAATTTTCCAAGATATCAGTGGCGACACTGAGAAGTGCGTCTTAACAATTCCATTAGTTTTGACTCAGTTGTGCCAAGCAGATTAATCGCAACTTACAGTATTTACTATGAATATAGCACATGATCAAAAGTTACCTTTTAATGAGTGTGTTAGGTCTTCATATTCTTAATAACTACCAAAAAGGTGTAGTTTTGTTTCAACTGAATCTTACATCACTCATTCAGAATCCTTTATTCCAAGGGTCTGATGTGATTAGGGTTGCCATATCACTAAATTTCGCCGGAGATTACCGGATTTTGAGTGTAAAAATATAGCTCCGGAGAATTTCTCCTTTTGAAATTGTTCCCAAAATTGCGATGAATAACGCAAATTTTGTAGCCTACCTATTGAAATTCTATGTGTGAAAGAAAATGTATTTATGTTTGCAACTTTATCGTCATGCAATGTTTGCCAAAGCTAAATATTCTGCCTTCCTGTAACTCTAACCTCTATTATTTGTTACTCTTTGGCTTTATTTCAGTAGGAAATATCGTGAACTTTCACATATTTGCCGTTATCGAACGCTAAAATCAGTATGAAGATTTATGGCTCTCTGCTGTTTATTAAATTTAAATCTGAAAAGTAGGTAGCCTATGTTGTTTTAGGCTGTACATTTTAGTTTTTATACTTTTGTATAGTTTTTGTGTGATTTACGATTTAAGTCAAACAACAAATAATAATAAAATGTATTTTCCTACACAGTTTATCTTGTGGCACCCTCGCTGTGGAGAATCCGATTAACTTTCCTGAGTAACTATATTAAAACCCCTCCCACTCTCATTTTTTAGACTGGTGTATTCCTATCCAGCTGCATTTACATTTAAAAGGATCACAGCTGGTCACTTTGCCTATTTTCTTTGTTTAGTTAATAAAAACAGACTTTTGTGTTTTTATTTTGATACAGTTGATTAGGGGACAAAACAAAAATAAAATAATAAAAAAATAAAAAACTAAGAAATCACACTCGTGGGTCA
Organism: Allygus modestus; assembly: GCA_963675035.1. Lineage (NCBI taxonomy): Eukaryota > Metazoa > Arthropoda > Insecta > Hemiptera > Cicadellidae > Allygus > Allygus modestus. Next base: position 167,781,739 of record OY776113.1, read on the forward strand.
GGCCCGACATGCGACAACGTAGCTAAATTCAGCAGGTGGCGGGCTAAATAGTATCTAATCTAATAATTTACTCCTCCTTAACACAACTATGTGCTAATCGTATTTAATGCAATAAACATTGTGCCTGCATAAATATATTTGTTTTACAAAAATATCATATTGCTGCTTGTTTGTATTATCCTCTAAAAAATCTATATTACGCGCAGGCCGTGCGGCGCACGTCACTCTGATTTCTCAATAAAAGTGTTTATCTTTATTTTTAAAGCAATATAATAATTAGTAGCAGTAGGAAGCAAAAAAGTATTTATATTTATACTCCAAATTCAAACCGTAATTACATTTCCTTTTTCCACTTAATCTCCGCCTAACAATGAATAAAAGGAGGGCGAAGGGTCCCCAGCACACCAAGGACCCACCGTGAATGTGACATTAAATGAATATGATAAGTGATAATGCTGGGAGGCCGTAAGCGCAGTGCAGGTGCTGCATTCAGCTAAAACAAATCCTAAAAGAAAACGATACTCTTAAGTTTGTAGGCAACACCCACAATTATTTAATCAGAACAAATAATATATTTAACCGTAGTTGATTTATTGATAACTGTAGATAATCTTAATCATTTTTTATTTTTCAACCGGTGTTATAAGCTACACTAGTGAAAATATGGTGACAAGTTGTATTGAGTCATAATTACTTCTATTACCTGGGACGCAAAATTAATAAGTCACAGTTTACCAATTTGCCAAACTTGATTTATTTGATTAAACTAGTAGAACCTTAGTAAAGTATGTTGTTGACATACACAACTTATGAGTCGATGAACGCAACAAGCAGGTTCAGTGACGGGGCAAAGACAGAATGCAATAAACATCTTGGATAGTGTTTCTCAAAGTCAGTGGCTCCTGGCGCCTCAAGCCCGCCTAGAGTGGGAGGGAGGGGAGCAGCTCTGCGGGGTGCCATGTTTTTGCGAGAAACAGCGCATACAACCTTCCCGCTTGGCAGTCGCTGAGACACTGACTGCCCTGGAGGGGGAGATCAGAGAACAGGGAGTGGGAGAGGGGGAAGAGGGGAAGAGGCGACTGGTAGCGCTGTTGCGGCATCACCGAACAAACTAAGGCCAGCACAGACAACTCCGAGGCACGCTCGGCCCGTAAGCTACATTTATCTATTCCGTTTCATCCATAAAAATAACATTGAACTGACTACGCAGGGTTGTTTTAACGAGAACCACTACAAATGGAATTTTCATGCAAGTATAAAGATACCACATCACAAACACATGAAGGCACATACCAAGTTTCATCAGAATATATTCATAAATACAGGAGATATCTAATTTTATTTATTCCCCATAAGAATTACATGGGTCAGCACAAATGGGACAACATATGTTCCCATGAGACTGTGTACGTAGGTGTGCCGCAGAGGGGGTATTTTATGTGGACATTAATAGATCACAACCAGATGAAGCCATATACCAAGTTTTATCAATTAGTGTTCATACATCAGCAAAATAAAAGAATTTTACTTAGGTTATTCTCCATTAGAATAACATTGGACAACGTAGTTTTTTGACATATGTATTTAGCATATGTCAGTAACCAATTTACGTAGGCTAGAGCAATGATCTTAACACCAAATTTGTTCAAGCTGATACCAACTATGCAAACTAAAATTTGATTCCAATAAAAATAATATGTGAAAACGCAAAAAACAACTTTTTTGGAGTACAAAACCTCTTATTTGATGGTGGTCTGGTTTTAAACTCATTCAAATAAATGCTCCTTTACACCCCCGTACCAAATTTCAAAAAGATCGGACCTTTTTTACGAGATTTATTATGTTAACAGACACACACACATACATATGCACACACACATACATATGCACACACACTGTACATATCTTATATAAATTTGAACAGTGGTGTTTTCGACATCTGAGGGCCTTAAAACGAAAATTTATCTTGGTCCCGAGCTTAAGTCTTACCATGCCCCCTACGGTAATACCTTCTTTCCTACAGGGGAAATTCTGAGGTCTAATTTAGGATTAAAATCCTGGAAGCCCTAACATAGCCCTGGAAATCCTTGAAGTAGGAAATGTTTAGCCCTACTTTTCTAGCAGGTACTTTAGTGCACATCATGGGTGGTGCAATATATTATTTAGTTTTAGGTTTCACCGCAACTTATGCCTAACCAGCCGTGCCTGTGTCTCAAAAATTCTCTTAAATAGAATATCTCGCAGGGAACCCCTCCGACCTAATTCTTTATTTAACTATATTTCTCCATTTTTATCTGCTAGGTGGCTGATTGATCCAGAAGCCCAGTCCTAATTTAATATTCTTAGAATGTTTGCCATTGCCTGAAGCATTTAGTCATTAAACTTAGTTAATACCGGTACTCATCTATTATAAAATCATAGCACATTTTATTCAACTTGATTAGACCTGTATTTACAACAAAGTGTTAATCAACTTACTGAATGGTTTTTACAAAACCATCAACTCAAAATAAATATAAAACACTATTTAAATCTCTTTAAATATATTTTCTTGTCTGGGAAATAAACTGTTGGCTGCGTACAGGCCAAAATTATAGGATTATAAGCAAAACTGTAATTTCACTATTTTGATCGGAGGGGCAAAAATGGTTGTGATTGTGATTATTGTGCCTTTTCATATATTACCATAATATTTTATCCAAATTATTGGGGGGTCAACTGCCCCCCCTTGCCACCCTCGAATTACGCCTATGATTATAAGGTTCAGTATACAACAAAGAAATATTTGGTAAAAATTTAGTATGGAGAGGGCCTGCAAGATTTTGTATAACTTTGGCTCAACCTTTAACTAATAGTCAATACCTGCAACATAAGTGTTTGGAAGTGTTTAAGTTTTACCATTTTTTTAAATTCCTGTGACAAATTACTATCAAAAGTTTAGCATCACTATTTAGTACATATTATTACATTGTAACAAAAGCAGTCGTGGTTACAATGTAGGCCTATTGAGTTCTGTTAAGTTAATTCCTGTTGTGGCCAAGCAATTTGCCTATTATATTGCTTTTGGGCCTAAATTACTTGTTGTATGTTAAAGACTGCCACAGTATTACCCAATTGGGCCTAATTTGTTTTGAATTTTGTCAATTTGTCAATTTGTCAATTGCTAATGAAATTTATTTATGTTTCAGTTGAAAGGAGTAATTGTAAATGAACAACTCGAAATCATTCACGAGACAAATGTGCAGTTTGACAGTGTGTTGCCAGAGTTCAGGTTGGTAAACTAATATGAGTTATTATTGTCTACAGGTCCATTCGTCATAAAAAACCGAGTTTGTATAATTTGTTTATTAATTGCAAACTCACCTGATTTTAATACTAGCCATAGTAATTTTTAATTTTTCTTTTGATTTGTTTTACGATCCATCAAGGATTTTTCATTAGAGGAAGTCTTTTATGGCTTAAGATAACAAAACTAGTAAAGGCAAAGTTGTAGATAATTATACGACAATCAACTTTTATTTTAAACACTTCTTTGTAAACACAACAAATAAGCATGTGCAGCATATACTATTTGCCTCCTGGATTGATTGTATGACTTAAAAAATAAGTTTACATACCTTGTCGTTATCAATCCACTAGTTTAATAGATTACTAGTTTCAGGACTAGTTTTGTCCCATTGTCAAATCTTGATGTATCACAGAAGAAAATACTGCCGCCTTGAGTTTAAAAACATTTTACACTAACCTCAAACTTTTACTAACACAAAGAAACATTAAACATTTAAAAAACTTCACAATGAGTGTGCACGTTAATTCCCATGTGTGGTCAGCCAAGGACAAGAGCAAACTTGTTCTTTTTGAGTTTGCTCTTGTCCTTGGCCGGCCACACATGGGAAATAGTGCACACTCATTGTGAAGTTTTTTAAATGTTTAAATTTACCATTTTCCAAGATTGCGGCTTGGTAGGTCATCTCACATAAAATAGTAAAAACAAAATTTGTGAATAATGTCATGACAAACAACTTTTATATTTTACATTCCTTTGGAAATTCAATAATTAAGCAGTGACAGCTTAAAAACTCATTTTTGGCTGCCATTTTCCAATATGGCGCCTCCGTAGTTGGCTATACCCAAAGACAGAAAATACAAAAGTTGTAGATAACCGCAAGACAAACATCTTTTATTTCAAACACTTCTTCATAAACCTATCAGTTAGTAAGTTACAGCCTAAAAACTTATGGCCGACATTTTCCAAGATGGCGGCTTGAGCACAACTTTTATTTTTGGGGGATTTTTAGATATTAAAGAGAAGATATCAGGTAGCATGAGTACAAAGTTCCCCAACAGGAAGCCAATTGTTCCCTTAAAATGACGGCTACTAATCATAGGCTTATACACTTGATGAACAAAATGAAGTGGACAATCTATTAAAACTACAAGATTTAGGATACTTTCAAACGTCAATTTCTCGCTTCCCAGACCTTTTTTTAAACCAATTGTTTCGATTTTTCATATTCAGTGAAGTGGTTTAGTGTATAAAAGAACTTCCAAATTCACTTAAAGCTGTAATACGCTATTTTGAGAAATAAAACATTTGCCTCATGCTGGTTTCTTTGACTTTAATACTGTTTTAGAACATCCCTGATATGAACACAGTCATGACCGTCACTAGCAAACAAAATTACGAGTTAAAAATGTTATTTAACACCAATGCTAATATAAAAATAGCTTTCACACGCTTTAAACTGTCTATGGTGCACAGCAGTCCATCAGTGCAAAACACCGACCAAATATATGATTTTTCACTTTGTCATATTTAAAATCTCAATTGATATTTTTGAAGAGATATATCTGTTGCTCTTAAACACAACTATTATTTTTACTGTTCCTAAAATGTACATAAGCACTACAAATAAAAAAATGATAAAATTTGTCTTATTGATATTTTAATTTTTAACTACGTAGTGTATAAAACTCTACACATTTTAATAGTGCTATTGTAAAGGTGTTTTTATACTCATAAATCCTGTGTTTGTAGGGACTTATAATGTTTAATTCATTTTTGTGTTACGTACATAGCATTTTACAAAATATAGTTTTACATGAGTATATGCCTAATATTTAATCGCTACATAAATAATATTTTGTAAAGTTTTGTAATATGTATTTGATCTAACATATATTTAACAGTAACAACCGTGCATTTCAAATATGAGCATATTTTAAAAAATAGATTTATAAATAATACTTTACTTTTTCTTGAAACAAAAAAGGGTTTTCCACTAACCTTTTTTAATGGTTAGAGGAACTATCAAATCACTGAGGCAGTAGTTTCAATGAATTATAAATAAAAAATAAGATATAGAATGGGAAACAGACTTGTGTTGCCATTCTCAGTTATGGAACAAATTACTTTTTATCACTTTTTTTAGTATTTTGGACCACTGTGCGGCATGGTGTGTCGGGGTGAGCCGAGAGGGGTAGACAGCCGCAACACGAGAGGCACCAAGTGGCTGGCGTACCAACTTCGTACAATAGTAGGCCTAAAGCATCAGACCTCTGTCTATACGTTCTAGAGATGGGAATTACCGTTTCTTTTGAGAAACGCGTTACACTGTTCCATTACAACTTGGTATCAGCTCCCAATAACCTGTTAATTTTGTAACCTGTTACTGGTCCGTTCCTGCTGCACCCCCTACCACACCGCGACACATCCCACTGATCCCAGTCCAGCGAGAACATAATGTTTTTCTCCCTTGGTGTTATTGCTCTACCCTGTTTCTAGCCGTTCATTTGTTTCGGCCCGGCTGGGCTGTAAGTTAATTCTAGCATGGTTTTTACCGTTCCCTGGAGGATCGTTTGTTCCAGTTTGGCTGTAATGAAACGTAACTATTCTTGTACTGTTGATGTTAATGTTACCGCACTACGTACAGTTTTCGTTTAATTTCGGCTGGAATGGAACGTTTCCTCACATTAAAAAACCGTGTTGTCGTTTAGAGGGCTTCATTCCTGACTGAGCCATTACAGACAATCAGTTCAGAGTCCGCCGAGCTTGAAGCAGTTGGCGTTACAAAAATAACAGGGTATTTTGAGTAATGTGTTATCTTGGTAACATGTTACAAGTTATTAACAGTGTTATTTATCCTGTTACGTTAAATAACATCCATCTCTAATACGTTCTCTGTGCCTACAATCCATAGCCTGTGAAACTTTCACATTTCTACCTCAACCTATGACTCAAGGACTAGGCTTGTGAAGTTGTATTAATACTTACATATTCGTGCTTCCCCTTTTCCTGTTGATTCACTTGTGAGCATGGGATGCGTTATGCATTGACAAATTGTTTGTGTTACTGGATACCTATTCCACTTTACCCTACCCATGTACCCTAGTGGCAGAGTGCTCATATTTATTGGTAGAGCGACTTTGTTTTCAAGACATGTAGACCAGATAGTGTGGACAGTATTATAGTTTTGAATGGCTCAGCACAGTGGGCTATCCAAGCCCTGTGATCAGCCCGACAGATTTTTTGCTGTAAGACGAAGGGATGCTGGACACCTTACTATTGTTACAAATATACAAATCATACATTGCATGACCATTATCTATAAAAATCAACTCGAGGGCTATTAAAGCATGGGAAAATCTGAAGTTGTAATCTTGAAATTAACGTATTAACTGAACTGGGATCAATAATACAAATAATAAATGGTGTCCAGGTACCTTCCAGATTAATTTGATCTGAGGTTAGCCCGATGATCGGGGTGACTGATCAGGGTGAAATTGATCATTTTGTATTGATTGTTTTTGTTTTGTAATTTATTGTATTGTTTTGTTTAGGTTGTTTTTTCTTATATGCATATTTTATATCTTTTATCCGAGTTAGTGCAAGTTTTAACATATCTCAAAGAGTTGCAAGAGGTGTTTTATTACATTCTGTACATAAAATGTAATATACTTACTGATTGACAAAAATGTTCATTAAACTCAAATCATAGTTTATCTTACAGTTAGATGAGATATCTGTATTTTCAATTTAGTTGAGGTTAAGGCTGATATGCTCTGATAAGATTGCAGACCTCTGATCTTTAACTTTTCTATTTTTATACTTAAAATGTTTTTATTTTTTTATTTGCTAAACATTGTTTTTAAATTTAGGCTTATTTAACCCAGTTAATTTTAAAAAAAATACTTGGGAATTGTTATCTAACCATTATGTTTAACCAATTTCTTTTGTTTTTCAACACCAGCGTCACTTTTGTTTAGAGTACACTTAAAATACTTCAAAAGGGAAAGAAGTCCACACCCCTAAAATTGTTGTGGCCAACCTGGGGTTTAAACCCCTAACCTCTTGAACCCAAGTCCAGAACGCTAACTGTTAGGCTAGAGAGATGCCTACACAAATTGAATATAGTAAAAAATTCAGAAGAAAATAAACAAATATTACAGTTTGAAGGAAAGGCGGCACAACAAATTTTTGTATAAAAACAAAACATATCTGGTAGGCCTATCCAATTTGCAGAAAATGAGTCACCATCTAGTCATTAAATAAATCAATGACGACTTTGAAATTTTATAGCTGATTATTATTTTGGAAACAAAAGTCAGTATTCTATACATCACACATTTTATATTACTATGACTGCATCTCACGGGTCATTGCTAGCCCTAGCGCCCAAGAGCAGGTTCATACATTCAGACCAGATGCATTTTACTTGATACTGTAGCTGTGTCCTGAATGGAAAACAATACAGTCAAAATCTCATTGTAATGATACAAATGAAAACCTACATATTAATTCTAACTTATTTATGAAACTAAAATAAGTTATCATCTATACACTAAACCCTTATTTGTAATTGCCTGTTTGCCCTCCCCCCTACAAGCCCTCCCAGGAATTACTGTGCAAGCCTATAATGTAGATATATTCTACAAACATTGTAGAGGTATAAGGTTAACTACTGTAGAGGTTGTTAACTACTGTAGGCCCAAAAAATTCAGTTTTAGATTTATAAATTTTTTTAATAGGCCTATATTACTGTCGAAACTAAACCACCACTGCAAATCCATCCCAAACTCTGCTAATTTTGGTTAAAATCTGATTTACGTTAATTTATTAAAATAAGGACCACATTATTAAGTTTACAGTCTACCATTGTGGTTCGGTTTTGTTAGTCCATATTTACATATTTTTCCCAATCAATTGTTAATCTACAAAGTATATAGTGAAGTAAATTGTCCTGACCAATAAAGCCTAACCCCCTTCCCCTCTATATATATACCCCTATTACATAATCTCTAAATATAGGCTACAGTTATCCTAGTTCTTTCCACTAGTAAGTGTGTCTGTTTCGGTAGTAACTACACATGATGTTTTTAGTATTCTCTCACTTAATATCGGTATGTGGCTCTTGGTTTTTGTGATAGGCACTAAATGTTTGAGTTATTTTAGGACACAAAGTGGGGTGGTCAGGCAGGATAAGAAGACGGTCACTGCCCCTGTGTTGATGTGGGTCAAGGCTCTGGATTTGCTGCTGGACCAGCTCAAAGTCTGTGGGGCCGATTTCTCCCAGATAGCAGCTCTCTCTGGTTCCGCCCAGGTATTAATCTTTTTCAATTTTCCAAATTGAAATTTTTTTTATTAATACTATGATTTAAGGTGTCAAAAAAGGAGTTTGGTTATTAAAATGACTTGATAAAACCTATGCAATAGCTAAAAATTCATTACCATCCTCCTTTACTTTTTGGGTTATACAGTAGAAACTCGCTAACACGACCCTCAATAGCACGACTTCCTCGATAACACGTGCATTTTTACAATTCCTGTCAGATTGCCATAACACTTAATGTTAAATGTATCTCTATTGTACGACTATGATTGTTTTACAAACCTCAATAGCACGACTTCCTCGATAACACGTGCATTTTTACAATTCCTGTCAGATTGCCATAACACTTAATGTTAAATGTATCTCTATTGTACGACTATGATTGTTTTACAAACCTCAATAGCACGACTTCCTCGATAACACGTGCATTTTTACAATTCCTGTCAGATTGCCATAACACTTAATGTTAAATGTATCTCTATTGTACGACTATGATTGTTTTACAAACCTCAATAGCACGACTTCCTCGATAACACGTGCATTTTTACAATTCCTGTCAGATTGCCATAACACTTAATGTTAAATGTATCTCTATTGTACGACTATGATTGTTTTACAAACCTCAATAGCGCGACTTCCTCGATAACACGTGCATTTCTACAATCCCCGTCAGATTGCCATAACACTTAATGTTAAATGTATCTCTATTGTACGACTATGATTGTTTTACAAACCTCAATAGCACGACTTCCTCGATAACACGTGCATTTCTACAATCCCCGTCAGATTGCCATAACACTTAATGTTAAATGTATCTCTATTGTACGACTATGATTGTTTTACAAACCTCAATAGCACGACTTCCTCGATAACACGTGCATTTCTACAATCCCCGTCAGATTGCCATAACAATTAATGTTAAATGTATCTCTATTGTACGACTATGATTGTTTTACAAACCTCAATAGCACGACTTCCTCGATAACACGTGCATTTCTACAATCCCCGTCAGATTGCCATAACACTTAATGTTAAATGTATCTCTATTGTACGACTATGATTGTTTTACAAACCTCAATAGCACGACTTCCTCGATAACACGTGCATTTTTACAATTCCCGTCAGATTGCCATAACACTTAATGTTAAATGTATCTCTATTGTACGACTATGATTGTTTTACAAACCTCAATAGCACGACTTCCTCGATAACACGTGCATTTTTACAATTCCTGTCAGATTGCCATAACACTGAATGTTAAATGTATCTCTATTGTACGACTATGATTGTTTTACAAACCTCAATAGCACGACTTCCTCGATAACACGTGCATTTTTACAATTCCTGTCAGATTGCCATAACACTTAATGTTAAATGTATCTCTATTGTACGACTATGATTGTTTTACAAACCTCAATAGCACGACTTCCTCGATAACACGTGCATTTTTACAATTCCTGTCAGATTGCCATAACACTTAATGTTAAATGTATCTCTATTGTACGACTATGATTGTTTTACAAACCTCAATAGCACGACTTCCTCGATAACACGTGCATTTTTACAATTCCCGTCAGATTGCCATAACACTTGTGTTAAATGTATCTCTATTGTACGACTATGATTGTTTTAGAAACCTCAATAGCACGACTTCCTCGATAACACGTGCATTTTTACAATTCCTGTCAGATTGCCATAACACTTAATGTTAAATGTATCTCTATTGTACGACTATGATTGTTTTACAAACCTCAATAGCACGACTTCCTCGATAACACGTGCATTTTTACAATTCCTGTCAGATTGCCATAACACTTAATGTTAAATGTATCTCTATTGTACGACTATGATTGTTTTACAAACCTCAATAGCACGACTTCCTCGATAACACGTGCATTTTTACAATTCCCGTCAGATTGCCATAACACTTGTGTTAAATGTATCTCTATTGTACGACTATGATTGTTTTACAAACCTCAATAGCACGACTTCCTCGATAACACGTGCATTTCTACAATCCCCGTTAGATTGCCATAACACTTAATGTTAAATGTATCTCTATTGTACGACTATGATTGTTTTAGAAACCTCAATAGCACAACTAAATAAATTATGATAATTAATTAATTATGTAAATTATGTTTTATGTTACAATGTGAATTTTTATTTATTAACCAATTATACTTTTGATACAATGATAATAAATGTAGCCTACTTTTTAAATTAAAACGTGTTAGCTTGAGTTGATACAAAATACACTAGCTATAAAGGGGTTTTAGAGAAACCAATAACCTTGATAGCACGACTTTTAGTCTACACGACTTTGATAGCGCGAACCTTAAATAGAAGAGTACCTCGATAACTAGTATGTTTCCCAAATCTCCTTGAGAGTCTTGCTATTAAGATTTGAAATATATTGTCGTAACCATTTGAGATATAAGAAGCTACGTCATTGAGGGTTAGTTTTTGTATTGTCATCAGGGATGCAGGGAAAGAGGCTTCCTATGTGCCCCTTGCCCCATTCTGTAGTCACCACGGCCTTCTCTTGAAAATGGAAATCTTGTTTTTATTCGCAGTCTGACAATATGATGTTCAGGTAAAAGGAGTTATACCTGGCCACTCACTAGGTGGATTGTAAGTCAGACTTTCACAGTCAATGGTCATGAAGAGTTCACCTATCTACGGCAGAGTTAAAGGGGATCTTATCTAAACAGTAAACAGTACGGTAGGAAGGTGATGGGACCGGTGGGATCTTTGTGAGTTGCAAATATGCTCAGGTATTTACTTACCTATCCTTACTGTGTGTTTGTGGCCCACAAAACAAATTTTTGTAGAGTTTTAGATGTTCAGGCTCTCAGCAACAATGTGAGCCGGTCGTGTTGCAGCAACACGGGACTGTCTACTGGCAGGTGGGAGCTGAAGAGACGCTCAAGACACTGGACCCTGGAAGCTTTCTCCACACTCAGCTAGCATCTGCCTTCTCAGTGACCAGCTCGCCCGTGTGGATGGACTCGAGCACATCACAGCAGTGTCGGCAGCTTGAGGAGCGGGTTGGTGGAGCTCAGGTATGTATTGGTGAATTGATCAGAGGACATGCCAAGGTTAGTTATGGCAGCATCAAGATATCACAGCAAATCGGTTACGACAAGCTTACCGTTAACCTTGGCTTCTCCATGTTTGTAGGCAGTAGAGGATAGATTGTGGTCCCAGGAGGACAGGGTAGACCCTGCTTGGGCTAATAATCCTGCCCTCGAAGGAGTCACAGGTTTCGCTCTGTAGGTGCCTAGCGTCACTCGAGGTGCATAGAGTCTGCCCCAGGTGAATTGACTGTTCTGTTCCAAACTACCTTTTCCATACCTGTAGTTCCTTTCCTTCCGGTGACCTGCACTAAATTCCCATCACGGAAGATGTATGTCTAGCAGCTCTGCTAGGGTTTCCTAATCCTTGTTTACATTACAGGATTGTACTCCAGTGAGGTACATCAGCTTTTTAGTAGATCAAGCTATTCATTGTTTCTGGATTAGGAAACCCCAGCATGGCTGCTAGGCACGTCTTCCATAAGCGGGAATTTAGCGCTGGTAAACGGAAGGATAGGATATAGCAGGAAAGGAAAGGGTGGGATGGGAGACAGGCAGCCAAATTGACCTTTCAGAGGGCCTACTCCCATGCTCCTGTGACAGCTGTGATCAGACTCAAACAGGCACCGCTCTGCCCTCCAACTGGTAGTCAAAAGTTTATATGAAAATGCAATAACATAGAGGAAAACTTTTGTCCACAACTTCAAATCTAACTGTCCTGTTAAGTCTGTGGCATTGCAAAATGTCGTGGATCCTTTCAATTTAGTCATAATTTTGCCTATGCTTGCCTCATTATTTTCAAGACTACTTTTAAAAAACATAACTTACTGTGAATTAACAATATAAGCCTGATCAGGGTCAATTAGCATTTAAAGTTTAAATTATAATTTATAGTACTGTACCTACATTTTTATTTTATTTCAGAAACTGGCAGAAATAAGCGGTTCTAAGGCTTATGAAAGATTCTCTGCAGCTCAGATTATGAAAATCGCCCAAACTAAGCCTTCTACTTACACAAACACTGAGGTAATCTAGCCTTGTTACTCAACCAGGAGTATATTATAGAATTAGAAATAGATTGAAATTAAAAATATGTTGACTTTAAGATTTTTAATTAAACGTAAAAGTATCATACATCTAATAACTTTTTATTGAGAATGTCTTCCAGGTCAGATTAACAAATAAAACAATTTAAATCTAAATGTAAATATCCCTGTCGAAGCAAACCTACACACTCGGCGAATTTCCAACGCATATGTATGTGTCTCGCTACTATATATAGCCACTTCCCAAGTTACATTAAAACACTTTCATAAATAATTTATGTACAGGGTGTCTTATATACACCGACAAACTTTGGGATATTGTTCCTGAAGTCAAAACAAAGAAAAAATGTCACATAAGTATATAGCCTATCTAGCTTCATTTTCCGTCTGTCAGTCTGTATGTGGTTTTTACAAAACAATTCATAATTTACGAACCGCTTAAGATATGGTTTTAAAACTTACAACTAGGGGTGTGCGAGTATTCAAACTTCGAGCTTTTTCGAGCCGAATATTGCAGTATTCGGCTCGGCTAGAGATTTGCATTAAAGTTTGAAGTTCGAGCCGAATATTTAGAACGCCGACTAGTGAAAAGAGTCGTCAACAGAAGTAAATTTAAAGCAAAACCGTTCCATAATCAATGTTAGAATTCTCGTACTTGCGTCGGTAGACCTAAATAACAAATATAATTCGGCAATGTGTACCCTTTTTTTATTTTGCCAATTGTGGGTAACACAATATTAATTTGGAAAACTATTTTGACCAGCCCAGATAACAATAACCTTGACCAACAGGCAGTGAAATGATGCACAATGATAAACCTTTATGTAGCATTTAATTTACTCCTCCTCGGATACTCTTCAAAATCAAATTAAACATTTCTTGCTCATAAAATTATAACTGAATTTACATTATCTTAGCAACTACATATATGGATCAGTCTTACTTTATTGCTACCCCGCCTGCCATTCCGATTTCCGATACAAAGCATGAGCTCGAAACATGAACCCCGTCTGGAAATAAAACAGAAAATCCAGACGCATTAATAATTAGTATTTACTACAATTCATTTTAAAAAATCAAATTACTTTACAACTTTACATGTGCTTTTCGACTGAACAAAATATAACAAGCACAACCAAATATTTAAATAAGTGATTTTACAATTACATATTATTTCTCAACAAAACAAATTATATAAACATGACAAGGAATTAAACAGTTACATTTTAATAATCAAATAGTTTAAGACAGTTATACAATTCAAAGTTAATTAAAGTTTTTACTTACAATTACTACGGGGATGCGACATGATGGTCGGAAGGCAGTTATTAGACTCCGAACGGCTTACAGAACTTAAAATATGAATCTTGGCGTCTGCAGTGCCTACATGATATACTCGACGTAATTACAGGTAAAGACAACTTATATATACATTAATACTTTGATATACATTTGTGTATTTTAATAATATCCTAATATACGGTATAAAATTTCCCCCTACACATTTAAAATATACAAATGGATATCATATAAATCGCAATACCTAAACATCTTTATACAATTATATTCCCTTAAAATTTCAGCGACAATTTTCATTCAAAATATTTACTCTTAATATAATCAAAACATAAACAAATCGTTTTGACAGTTCGACCATAATGTTTGACATTTCATACGACTACTGAGCTCTGACGGCGAAATTAAGAACTCGCTTCATCTAGTTTGCAACTATTCCGCTAGAATACGCTCACAACTACTTCCGTCTGCAAATTACTCATTTTCCTGTCAAATTAGTAACTTTATTGACAATAACAAATCATTCTAATACATTTAATTCAAAATTGACATCATCATTCTTTTATTAACATTTTACTATTTTTCAAACTATTCTCACATTTTAATTCCCCTTATAACCTAAACAAAACATATTATAAATGAGATATATTGACGCATAACGGTACACTTCCACAAATAACTTTCTCTTTTCAACATATTTCCTGTTCGCTGTTAGTCTATAATAATCCGTGTTACTGTAATGTGTGTCGTGTGTCGTGTGTGTTAATAGTTTTTCGTTTTCGTGTGTTATAGTGTGATTTTTACAGTGTGTGTTTATGTGTGTGCGTGTAGTGATAAAATGTGTCAACTCAAAAAAAAATGTGCGCTTAAAACTACCTAACTCTAATCACTCGTACAACATTCAGCTTAATTCATACTCATTTATACGCGGGATCCCATACTTACACTCAATTTTACATACTTACATACAACAGTCAATTTTTACTCTACTAACAACTAACAGAGAAATTTATTTATTATTAAATCACCATTTTCTTTTTTTTTTATTACTTGAAATCCTTACTTTACGTTAAAACTCATTATTAAATCGTTAAATACCTCAATATTCCTCATTTATGTTAAATACATTACTCAAATTATTACCCTTCAAATCAAAAATAAATTCATTTACTTAAAATTAAAATAATACAACCAATTCTTCGTTGCTAAGGCTTGAAAATGTAAAGATAATCCGAGTACATCTTCTTGCTTGATTTTGCTACATCATTGCTTCATTTTACTACATTTTGCTTCAGGTTTTCAATACATTATTTTTCTTTCTTGAATTTATAGCTTTGCGATTATTTTCTAAAGTCTTGTTCACGTTTTCTATAACATTGTTCCGCGAAGTGTCCAGGTCGATTACAATAATAACAAAGTTTTGGCTTAGGCTGTGTTACATTTGAATTTCTCAAATTTATTGCAGGTCTAGGCCTATAATTTTCGTTAATCTTATAACGACTGGGCTGTGTTGTTGGGGGCAGATAGTTATCTTTAGGTACGTTTATGCAACCTTGATTTCTTACTAAATCATTATAACCAATGTTATTGACATTAATACACAACTGGTCCAAATCTGAAAATGTTAGTGGGTTTTTCTCAAATATTAATTTGTTTCTTATCTCTGGGTGTATTCCATGTTTAATAAATGTCACAAGTTGTTCTTCAGTTAACCCTAGCAGTGGCCATTCGACCAATTTGGTCGAATTTTTATGTCGCCTGTTGTGGCCATCGACCAAATTGGTCGAATTCTACAGAAAATTTTGTAACGTTAATAAACCAATAATAATAAACTCAAAAGTCATCAATATATATATCATTCGAAAGATCACATTCTGAACTTTCATTTTATTACATAAATGAATCGTGTAGCAGCTGTATAACAATGTTACGACGATTAGAAATTGAATGAAGTTTTGGTACAACGCAATTGCTGCAGCCGACGCTCTGACAATGGCAAAACACGATACTTTTGAAATTACCCAGATCGGGTAATTTTTCTCGCAGGAAGATGCGGTTGGTACCAATGCACAGCTGAAGAGTTGCGCTTTTTTTTGGTATTAATTTTTAGAATTAAATATTGATTGGGCAGGTTATATGATTTTCTGAAAACAGGTGTTTTCGTTTTTTTTGTATTATGGCCAATTCGACCAAATTGGTTGAATTCTAAATTCGCGTTTATATGCATTGTATGTTATAGTTACTACTCATATAATATGTTATTTTGAAGAGGAAGAAATGTAGAGTAATTTAGTTTTGCCGATGGCAGCACTGCTCCTAGCATAACAGCTGTCAGATATTCAACAATTCGTCATTTGTTTTGATCTGTTGTTCGCCATTGCGGTATTGGTAAATGCTTGTCTATGCATTAGGTGATTTGTATCCGCGAATCGTTTATGAATTAGGTATTATTTCGGAGTTTTAGTGTTAGTGAAGTGTTTGTGTGTATATAACAGTAATCTTTATGCATTATATTATGCATAAATATTACTGAAGTGTGAGAAATTTGTGTTATATAATGTGTACCACAACTAGTCATTGACATGAGGACTTCAGGGGGAGGGTGAGTTTTATGTTTGTTTTATGTGTTTTTATGTATAGTAAATGTTTGATTTTTATATTTATAATAAATTTTTATAATTGTAATGTTGACTCTTTTTCATTATTGGGTAGGCCTAATATAATTTAGAACAATTATTTCGTAAACCCCTATATAGGCCTATTGACCGCACGTTATCTCGTACATAACACGCCACTAACCTATGTATATGTAAATATATATATATTTGATTGTTTATAAATACCTGTAGTAATAATAAATAGATATAATATGACAATATTTATGTTTATACAAATTACAAAGATCTCATTGAAAAATACTACTTTTCACAAATTTGCCAAGTCCGCGACTATTTGTTTGTTGCTACATAACACATATACAAATAATAATTTACCCTAGGTATTATACATTTATAATTAGGGAATTGAATGTACTACAACATGTTTATAATGGTTTTGGGGTAAAAAATTTGGTAAAAGAGTTATATACTAAATATTGTGAAATATTTGTTTACAAAAAACGTAAAAATAGCGAAACATTCTTTTATTTACATGTATTTATAACTGATACTAATTTTTTACTATCAACTGTATGACTTCTTTGGATTCCTTACTTCATTAGCTTTACAAATATGTATATATAAATATTAGTATATACATATATTACATGACTTATTTACAACACAATATAACACTGTACAGTTCACGCTTTTTGCGGTTTTCCGTTTATTATAATATTATGGCCCTAATACTTACAAAAAAAATTTTTCCTCCAATATGTTATATATTTATATGTAGGGAATTGAATGTACTACAAGATATTTATAATGGATTAGGGGTAAAAAATTTGGTAAAAAAGTTATATACTAAATATTGTGAAAAATTTGTGTTCAAAATACGCAAAAATAGCGAAACATTCTTTTATTTACATGTATTTATAAGTGATAATAATTTGTTACTATCAACTATATGACTTTTTTGGATTCCTTACTTCATTAGCTTTACAAATATGTATATATATATATTAGTATATACATATATTACATGACTTATTTACAACACAATATAACACTGTACATTTTACGCTTTTTGCGGTTTTCCGTTTATTATTATTTTATGCCCCTAATACTTACAAAAAAAAATTCTTTTCCCAACATGTTATATATTTCTATGTAGGGAATTAGATTGTCTACAAAATGTATATAATGGATTTTCCATAAAAAATCCGTAGAAAAAATTTCACCGAGGCTGCTTTTGAAATTTATAAAAAGAAATTTCAATTTTTTTATTTTTTTCACTTTACTGAAAAATTACTTTCCTGAATCTTTATTATTTTAGTATTTCTAGATTCCCCTGTTCTTTCCGGTAAAAATGAATATGAGGTTGGCTAGGTTTACCTGTACGGTTGAATTTATACGAATTTTCAAAAAAAGGTCTGCAAAATCGCCAAATCTGCTTGGCCATTTCCCACTTCAACATTAGGCCACTGCTAGGGTTAAATTACTTTTTAAAATCTGATGATTAATTTTTACTTCATTGATGTATATAGATAAAGGTTCATTGTGTTTTTGAGGTCTGAATATAAGTTCTTGCTTAAGTTTCTCTCTTTGAGTTATGGGAATGAAAGTTTGTAATACATCAGTATGTAAAAAGTCCAATGATTTTGAGGTGCGTTTGTGCTCGTGTATTTTATTTATCAAGGGCGCTGTAGAGTATATGGGCAAAATTTCAAATAGTTCATTTTCGGTTAATGCAGTTTCATTTCGGATATCTACAATATTCCTCAAAAATTGTAACAGGGGACTTATCTCGAGTCCATTACAGGGAGTGAATTTTTGTAAATAAATCTCTAATGGATTGGACAACTTTCCAAAAATACTGGTAGGTTGAGTGTTATGGGCAGTTACTAATGGTGTAGCAGTGGAGGTTGATGGTATATTTTCATGTGTTACTGTGGTAGGGTTGAGTAATTGTGGTCTTGTAGTAGCAGCGGTTAGGTTAGGTTCCAGTAGTGGTTGAGTAGGCGTAGAAGTAATAGGATTTGTTTTTACTATTTGATGTTCTTCTGTTTTACCTAAAAGTTCTTCTTCTTCGACGAGTGATGTGTTAAAATCCTTTTCAAATGCAGCCATTTCATCAAAGTCTACTGTGTTTTCAATGGATTTAAAGCTTTCTAAGGTAGATGTTAATTTGCTTTTTATTTCTTCTAGTTTTAATTTTTCTTGAGGATCTATTTTACATTTTAGTAAGTTGTTTACCCTATCTTGCAAGTGATTTGATTTAGCCTTAATTTTAGCTATTTTCAGTTTACTTTGATTTTCACTACATTGTTCAATTAATGCTACTAATATTTCAAATTTTTGACTCACACAATCTATTTCATTATGCAAAGTATACTTTCCTGTTAAATTATTAACTTCAGGTTTTATATACAAACAATCCCTTAATAGTTTCCTCATGAAATCAACACTATCATTAGTTATTTCCTGTGCCCTTATAGTTAGTTCATAGTGTAATTCATCCTTACTTAAGTAGTTTAGATTATATTTCGATGACATATTGTTTATTTATTGTACCACAAATAAAATAATATAACACAGTTCTTGTAGATAAATGCACCTTTCATACACTGAAATTTTGAAATTTGATTTAGATAAAACACTTGTCCTTTTTATCACATATTTTATATCAATGAAATATTTCTTCAGTAAATCATGGATTTAAATAAATACTACAAGTAAATTAATTTCATGCTATTTCAGCACTTAATAATGATTTCTCGCAGTTTACTTGTCCAATAACATATTTTTATTTATCTTGAGGTAAATAGTGATATCTTGCTGTAATTTTGTTGTACCTGTGGTTTTGAGGTTATGTTGTTATCGGTAAATTATGTTATGCTATTTCAGCATTTTGATAAGCATAGTCAAATTAATCTAGCAGAGTCGCGCAATAATTATGTACCCTTTTTTTATTTTGCCAATTGTGGGTAACACAATATTAATTTGGAAAACTATTTTGACCAGCCCAGATAACAATAACCTTGACCAACAGGCAGTGAAATGATGCACAATGATAAACCTTTATGTAGCATTTAATTTACTCCTCCTCGGATACTCTTCAAAATCAAATTAAACATTTCTTGCTCATAAAATTATAACTGAATTTACATTATCTTAGCAACTACATATATGGATCAGTCTTACTTTATTGCTACCCCGCCTGCCATTCCGATTTCCGATACAAAGCATTAGCTCGAAACATGAACCCCGTCTGGAAATAAAACAGAAAATCCAGACGCATTAATAATTAGTATTTACTACAATTCATTTTAAAAAATCAAATTACTTTACAACTTTACATGTGCTTTTCGACTGAACAAAATATAACAAGCACAACCAAATATTTAAATAAGTGATTTTACAATTACATATTATTTCTCAACAAAACAAATTATATAAACATGACAAGGAATTAAACAGTTACATTTTAATAATCAAATAGTTTAAGACAGTTATACAATTCAAAGTTAATTAAAGTTTTTACTTACAATTACTACGGGGATGCGACATGATGGTCGGAAGGCAGTTATTAGACTCCGAACGGCTTACAGAACTTAAAATATGAATCTTGGCGTCTGCAGTGCCTACATGATATACTCGACGTAATTACAGGTAAAGACAACTTATATATACATTAATACTTTGATATACATTTGTGTATTTTAATAATATCCTAATATACGGTATAAAATTTCCCCCTACACATTTAAAATATACAAATGGATATCATATAAATCGCAATACCTAAACATCTTTATACAATTATATTCCCTTAAAATTTCAGCGACAATTTTCATTCAAAATATTTACTCTTAATATAATCAAAACATAAACAAATCGTTTTGACAGTTCGACCATAATGTTTGACATTTCATACGACTACTGAGCTCTGACGGCGAAATTAAGAACTCGCTTCATCTAGTTTGCAACTATTCCGCTAGAATACGCTCACAACTACTTCCGTCTGCAAATTACTCATTTTCCTGTCAAATTATTAACTTTATTGACAATAACAAATCATTCTAATACATTTAATTCAAAATTGACATCATCATTCTTTTATTAACATTTTACTATTTTTCAAACTATTCTCACATTTTAATTCCCCTTATAACCTAAACAAAACATATTATAAATGAGATATATTGACGCATAACGGTACACTCCACAAATAACTTTCTCTTTTCAACATATTTCCTGTTCGCTGTTAGTCTATAATAATCTGTGTTACTGTAATGTGTGTCGTGTGTCGTGTGTGTTAATAGTTTTTCGTTTTCGTGTGTTATAGTGTGATTTTTACAGTGTGTGTTTATGTGTGTGCGTGTAGTGATAAAATGTGTCAACTCAAAAAAAAATGTGCGCTTAAAACTACCTAACTCTAATCACTCGTACAACATTCAGCTTAATTCATACTCATTTATACGCGGGATCCCATACTTACACTCAATTTTACATACTTACATACAACAGTCAATTTTTACTCTACTAACAACTAACAGAGAAATTTATTTATTATTAAATCACCATTTTCTTTTTTTTTTATTACTTGAAATCCTTACTTTACGTTAAAACTCATTATTAAATCGTTAAATACCTCAATATTCCTCATTTATGTTAAATACATTACTCAAATTATTACCCTTCAAATCAAAAATAAATTCATTTACTTAAAATTAAAATAATACAACCAATTCTTCGTTGCTAAGGCTTGAAAATGTAAAGATAATCCGAGTACATCTTCTTGCTTGATTTTGCTACATCATTGCTTCATTTTACTACATTTTGCTTCAGGTTTTCAATACATTATTTTTCTTTCTTGAATTTATAGCTTTGCGATTATTTTCTAAAGTCTTGTTCACGTTTTCTATAACATTGTTCCGCGAAGTGTCCAGGTCGATTACAATAATAACAAAGTTTTGGCTTAGGCTGTGTTACATTTGAATTTCTCAAATTTATTGCAGGTCTAGGCCTATAATTTTCGTTAATCTTATAACGACTGGGCTGTGTTGTTGGGGGCAGATAGTTATCTTTAGGTACGTTTATGCAACCTTGATTTCTTACTAAATCATTATAACCAATGTTATTGACATTAATACACAACTGGTCCAAATCTGAAAATGTTAGTGGGTTTTTCTCAAATATTAATTTGTTTCTTATCTCTGGGTGTATTCCATGTTTAATAAATGTCACAAGTTGTTCTTCAGTTAAATTACTTTTTAAAATCTGATGATTAATTTTTACTTCATTGATGTATATAGATAAAGGTTCATTGTGTTTTTGAGGTCTGAATATAAGTTCTTGCTTAAGTTTCTCTCTTTGAGTTATGGGAATGAAAGTTTGTAATACATCAGTATGTAAAAAGTCCAATGATTTTGAGGTGCGTTTGTGCTCGTGTATTTTATTTATCAAGGGCGCTGTAGAGTATATGGGCAAAATTTCAAATAGTTCATTTTCGGTTAATGCAGTTTCATTTCGGATATCTACAATATTCCTCAAAAATTGTAACAGGGGACTTATCTCGAGTCCATTACAGGGAGTGAATTTTTGTAAATAAATCTCTAATGGATTGGACAACTTTCCAAAAATACTGGTAGGTTGAGTGTTATGGGCAGTTACTAATGGTGTAGCAGTGGAGGTTGATGGTATATTTTCATGTGTTACTGTGGTAGGGTTGAGTAATTGTGGTCTTGTAGTAGCAGCGGTTAGGTTAGGTTCCAGTAGTGGTTGAGTAGGCGTAGAAGTAATAGGATTTGTTTTTACTATTTGATGTTCTTCTGTTTTACCTAAAAGTTCTTCTTCTTCGACGAGTGATGTGTTAAAATCCTTTTCAAATGCAGCCATTTCATCAAAGTCTACTGTGTTTTCAATGGATTTAAAGCTTTCTAAGGTAGATGTTAATTTGCTTTTTATTTCTTCTAGTTTTAATTTTTCTTGAGGATCTATTTTACATTTTAGTAAGTTGTTTACCCTATCTTGCAAGTGATTTGATTTAGCCTTAATTTTAGCTATTTTCAGTTTACTTTGATTTTCACTACATTGTTCAATTAATGCTACTAATATTTCAAATTTTTGACTCACACAATCTATTTCATTATGCAAAGTATACTTTCCTGTTAAATTATTAACTTCAGGTTTTATATACAAACAATCCCTTAATAGTTTCCTCATGAAATCAACACTATCATTAGTTATTTCCTGTGCCCTTATAGTTAGTTCATAGTGTAATTCATCCTTACTTAAGTAGTTTAGATTATATTTCGATGACATATTGTTTATTTATTGTACCACAAATAAAATAATATAACACAGTTCTTGTAGATAAATGCACCTTTCATACACTGAAATTTTGAAATTTGATTTAGATAAAACACTTGTCCTTTTTATCACATATTTTATATCAATGAAATATTTCTTCAGTAAATCATGGATTTAAATAAATACTACAAGTAAATTAATTTCATGCTATTTCAGCACTTAATAATGATTTCTCGCAGTTTACTTGTCCAATAACATATTTTTATTTATCTTGAGGTAAATAGTGATATCTTGCTGTAATTTTGTTGTACCTGTGGTTTTGAGGTTATGTTGTTATCGGTAAATTATGTTATGCTATTTCAGCATTTTGATAAGCATAGTCAAATTAATCTAGCAGAGTCGCGCAATAATTATGTACCCTTTTTTTATTTTGCCAATTGTGGGTAACACAATATTAATTTGGAAAACTATTTTGACCAGCCCAGATAACAATAACCTTGACCAACAGGCAGTGAAATGATGCACAATGATAAACCTTTATGTAGCATTTAATTTACTCCTCCTCGGATACTCTTCAAAATCAAATTAAACATTTCTTGCTCATAAAATTATAACTGAATTTACATTATCTTAGCAACTACATATATGGATCAGTCTTACTTTATTGCTACCCCGCCTGCCATTCCGATTTCCGATACAAAGCATTAGCTCGAAACATGAACCCCGTCTGGAAATAAAACAGAAAATCCAGACGCATTAATAATTAGTATTTACTACAATTCATTTTAAAAAATCAAATTACTTTACAACTTTACATGTGCTTTTCGACTGAACAAAATATAACAAGCACAACCAAATATTTAAATAAGTGATTTTACAATTACATATTATTTCTCAACAAAACAAATTATATAAACATGACAAGGAATTAAACAGTTACATTTTAATAATCAAATAGTTTAAGACAGTTATACAATTCAAAGTTAATTAAAGTTTTTACTTACAATTACTACGGGGATGCGACATGATGGTCGGAAGGCAGTTATTAGACTCCGAACGGCTTACAGAACTTAAAATATGAATCTTGGCGTCTGCAGTGCCTACATGATATACTCGACGTAATTACAGGTAAAGACAACTTATATATACATTAATACTTTGATATACATTTGTGTATTTTAATAATATCCAATATACGGTATAAATGCTAATGCTTTCGGTCCTTCGTTTAAAAAATAACCAAATATTAAAGTACTGTTTTAAACTGCCGACTTGATCAACCAACGCAATGGAGGTACTTTCTCTATGCTCAATCACATCAAGTGGACATATCACACTATTCTGTTTGCAGTGCAGTGTTGCCGTTGTCCAGTTGAGCTGTGTAATATTTCACGGTTAATAATCAAATTAATAATTAACACAACAATCGTACTGCTCCAGAAAAAGTACCCCAGCAAAAAACTAAAATCGATGAAAACGCTTTTTCTAACTGTTGCATCGGTACATTCTTTTCCTTTTCTACAACTTACAACTTCTTACATTACACAATAATTTTATTCCCTGGAGTCTGAAATTACGTCTGGCAACACTGTTTGTGTACCCACTTTGCGAACTGCCTTAAGACGTTGAGTGAAGATGGTTAATAATGTTTAGCTTGACCAATAGCTAAGTTGAAAGTTGAAAGTTGTAGGTGATAAACGACTAATGATCACAACGGGGTTTTAATGTGCAGCTGAAATAGTACTCTACAAAAATTGTATTGTTAAAAAATCGTCAGTTTACGGTAGAATCTAAAGTACTTAGAGATAAAGCAAATATAAATACAACTGTAATAATATGGTAGTTGTTAAAGTTAACAATAATTAGTGTTGCATCATTGTTGTAATAATTTACACTTCAAAATCACTAATTGCGAGGTTCACAAAATCTAAAGATTAATAAATATTCTGAATGGTTACGTAATGCATATTTATAATACCGGTGGTCATATTATTTAAAAGTTTGATTATATTCTATGTACGCCCAACCAAGGGCAAGGCAAGACGCGATCAAAATGGCGCAGTGCTTTGTAACTTGTAACGCTACAGCTGTGCGATTAAACTCATATTTTTAACATTGTTAACTCCGCGGGATTGTTGGAATTTGTGAATAAACGTCAGTAGAAAGCATATCATTTTGTAATTGTATGCTATCAAATTGTTAAAGCAGTGATGGAAGAACAATGCATTGACGATCCTCTTCCACCTTCTGCTTTTGAAACCCTGCTTTAGAAGCAGATGTAATAGGTTAAGTCTGTTAGTTAATAGGTTAGATACAACATAAGCTAGGCCTACATTATTGGACAACTTATTTCAGTGAGTACAATAAGATATGAAGACTGGTTTAACTAACTTATATTTATAACAGGATAACCTAAAATTTACTATTTACAAACAGTTGAATGAGAGATATAGGCTACTGGGTTTTGGCAATTCCCTAAGCTAGGGCCTAAGTGTTTGGTTACTTGGAGAGTGCACATTGACTTATAGTCCGTTTATTATGGCTATTAATAAATACGGTAATAACTGCATTAGTTAACTGTGGGCTTATCAGTCTAGTTAAAAATGTGTAGTTTTCTTCCTTTAGGTTATTTTTTCCTATGTAGGCTACCTACTTTATATAGAAATAAAAATTGTTCGTTACTATCTACAAGTGGTCTCAATAAATTTTCCTTTTTAGTAGCCTACCTATTTTGTTTTTTTCCCACTGTAGGCCTTTATTTATTGAACATAGGCACAATGAATATAGAAGAAGAGAATGAAAGATGACAAATATTGAAAGTTATAAATTACTTTACATTACCATAATGAATCAAATGTTTGTTCTTTTAAACATAATGTAAATAAGGAATAAATATAGGCCTAATCAAAAACACACAAAGCTCGAGAACTTTGAAAAAATTATGCCCACCTTGGCTCGAGTCAAAAAACACTACCGGTATATTGCACACCCCTAGAGAAAATCCTCATAAAAAGGGTCGAGAAAGCTCGAAGCTCAAGAACTTAGAAAAAAAGCTTGGCTCGACTTGAGCCAAAAATCACTATTCGCACCCCCCACTTACAACGAATATTGATGGGTATATAAGGTCTGTTGCCCTATGAAGTTTTATTTTTATAATCTTAACCGTTTCAAGATGGCGGCCATTTTAATTATTCTTTAAACAATAACTTCAAAATCGGTTGGTTTAAAAAAATGTATAGCAATAACGTTTTATTGTAAATGTTATTACAAATGTAATGACACCTTAATTCGGATGAAAACTAAGCGAGCTATGATTGTTCAAGTGTATCAGATCACTGCATTGCCGTGCCGCCCACGTGCACTTCGTGCCTGAGGTACGGCGGGCGGCATGGCAATGCTGTGAACTGATATACTTAGCTCGCTTATTTTTCATCCGATTCAAAAAATGTAGGTGTCTCATTACATTTGTAATAACATTTACAGTTAAACGTTATTTCTATACATTTTTTTAAAAACTACCGCTTTTAGAGTTATTGTTGAACGAATAATTAAAATGGCCGCCATCTTGAAACTTTTAAGGTTTGAAATTTAAAACTTCATAGGGTAATAGACCTTATACCTATCAATATTCGTTGTAAGTTTCAATTCAATTCAAAATTCTTTATTCATAGGAAGTACACAGAGTATACACTGAATAGTGTCAAGTGCCTTTTCTTACATCTAATACATATTTACAACAAATTAAAGCAAACCTACATTTTTTAAATAAAGCAAAGTAAATAATTGTTATTGAATCACATTTTGACACTATAAGGTTTCACACTATTAGTTTGAAAACCATATCACAATCTTAAGCGGTTTGTAAATTATGATTTTTTTTCAATCACATACAGACTAACCGACGGAAAACGAAGCTAAAGAGGCTATATACTTACATGAAATTTTTTTGTTTGTTTTGACCTCAGGAACAATATCCCAAAGTTTGTCGGTGTATTTCAGATACACCTTGTATAACGTTTTATTTATTCTCCATAAGAATAACATTAGGGCTGAGTACGCAGGTTTCCTGTTACTAGGGAGCTAAGAAATATGTTTTTATGCAATTATCAGTATAACTAGATACCGAGTTTTATTAATTTAGGTTCATATCAAACTTTACTTATTCTAATAACATTAGGGCTGAGTATGCAAGTTTGCTGTTACTAGGGAGCTAAGAAATATGTTTTTATGCAATTATCAGTATAACTAGATACCGAGTTTTATTAATTTAGGTTCATATCAAACTTTACTTATTCTAATAACATTAGCGCTGAGTATGCAGGTTTTCAACTATGGGGACAGTAAAAATATATTTTTGTGCACAACTGCTCTGGTTTCAGTGATTTTCACCTGTGATACTACTAAAACCTTATCTTATATTCAGCTGCAATTAACATCACAGCTTGCAAAATAAGCGCCTTAGGTTTATAAATCAGTATCTTTACATATTACAAGTGTTACAAATTATATTTCACTATAAAGAACTCGTTATGAGATAACTGTGGTGAGGAATATTAATTAGGCCTTAATCAGCATAGGGGAATTTTACTCACCTTTATTAAACCTACACTCAGTTTGTAATTTTTTGACAAATGTGAGTAATTTTTTTATTTAGACGGTTGTATGATGATTGCAGAGAATATCATTGGTGAGCAGTTTTGCGTGTTCACTGTTCTGCGGTCACTATGCCCCCATAGACTGGTCCGATGGATCTGGAATGAATTTGTTGGACATCCACAGCAAAAAGTGGTCTCAAGAATGTCTGCAGGTTCGTATTTCAACATTGTGTCTCATTCAAGGTAGATAGATAATGGTAATTATGTTCAACTACATTTGATCAAAAAGGCAGCCTTTTATATTAAGTAGTTCGGTCATAACATTTGTTACAGTAAGTATAATGTTCCATGTTGAGTATCTATCTCAAAAGTGCTCCTCAGAAGCCATTAATCTATCGTATGCAGACCGATTCCATATAAGATTAGCACTTTTTGGTATTTACTTTTGCAATGTGGTCCATTATGAATTTACAATTAACTGATAACAAATTAACTGTGTATCATCGTCAATTAATTAATTTACCCTTCTGGATTTTGGTACTTACTCCAACCAAATGTGAACTTTAAAGATAATGCAAACAAAATATGTTAAGAAACTTGTGATATTTTATTGTTAACTTGAAGCGCCTTTTGCCTGAAACCGAGCAAAACTCTATGATAAGCTGAACTTGTTAATTTAAAGAATTCTAAAACAATAATACATGGCAATTTTCATTATTAGGTACTGGCCAAAATAGATTCACTAAAACCTTGTGTTTAAAAATATTTGTCTTTTACTAGTTTTTGGACGAATAAGCATTGTGTGCTGAGTGTTATCTTAGGACCGTAGGAGTTTAACTTCATCTCAAACCATTCTGAACCAATTAAAAGTTGAGATTACCTTCCTGAACCAATGAAAAGGAAATTGGGTGTTATTAATGATTGGTTGGGGGCTAATTGTGGTGAAATAATAAATTGAAACTATTGAATTACGTTCCTGTGTTGAGCTAAATTGAATATATTACTGAACCGGGAGACAGAATGAATTAAATTGAATCTCTGCTACCATGAACTATTTGGAAAGGCGTACTAGACTATTTTGGAGGACTGAATTACCCAGAGCCCGATCGATCTGCCAGATTAATGCCTTGCCGTAGCCAGCCTTAATGAGTTAGTTAAACATCTAGATAAAAATGATCTGACGAACTGCCGAATTCCCTCAACTACTCATTGTTCAGAGACTAAACCTTAAATAACCTATAAAGCTAACTAAATATTCCTGAACATAGACATAACTATAAAAACTAAATAACAATAAATAAGGACCAATGCTTAAATAATACTGTTGCAATCTTGTGGCGTGGCGTGGGTAGCCCACGCCACGAGAATATTCCTAATATCACATGCCTGAATCTACTATTCCCTAATTATATTCATTATAACTTAGCCTGACTCGCCCTAGCTTCCCTCCCCTTACTACTAGTACTTATCTAGCCATCGCTAGGCGATGGTTCCGGAAGAAAAATTTGGTTGACAGCACCGACGAATACGGCGTCTTCCTAGGGGGGCGGGGGACAGCAAAAGACAGACGCTCACTCTCCTTGCTGGCGGAAGGGGGCAACAACGGTGACGTCACCCCACATCCGGACCAGCCTTCTGCGAAAGCGAGCCAGTTACTGGGTTGGCAAAGACGAATATATATATATGAGGGTGACGTGACACGGCACAGCCACCCTCCCAACTTGAAAAGAAATTGCGCCTGCGCTAGTGGGTTGTGGAATTGGAGTTTCAGGTTTGTTTTAGAGGTTAGAGTTAGTGGATGGTTCCCTATGCAAAGTGGAAGAATTTTGGTAGAGTAATGCCTACCACTAGTCAAGCCAAGAACTTAATGTGGGACCGGTGCCAGGAATGGCTTCATCTTGAGTTGCGGTGAATTGTGTTGTGAACAAAGGAGGAACAAGTGGCATGATAAGTGGGTTCGGCTTAACTCTCTCCTTGGTTTGTCTCGCACCTGGATCCGAGATCTTACCAGGCTCCCGAAGGAAGGCACCTCCGTCATATTTGTAATTGGCCGCTGAGGTCTAGTCAGATTCGGGCTCCTCCCCCCCTTACGAGAAAAATACTTTGTGAGGCCTCAGAACTTGTACCTGGCTTGGGTGTTGTGGACCAAAGGTGGTCTTCGTGGAAACTTGGTTTCTTTTTGAAGAAAAAAGGGGTTTTGTATCTGCACGCACAATTTTTTTTTTTTTTTTTAACTTGTTAGTTTGCAGTTGTGGCTGTTACGATTGCTTGGTTTGCTAAGGCTAATACAGCTGAACTGTTTGTTGGCTTTTGTGACCGGTGCTGGCTGCTTGCATACTCTCAAGAGTGTTCTACTTATAGTTTGGCTGCTTTCTGGTTTATGAGTTGGCTCTGGTCAGACTGGCTTGCAGATTGCCGCAGATTTTCGAGATGCAGGTGTTCTCTATCGTTTTTCTTTCTGCTGTAATATTTATTTTAAAGTTGCTGAAGTTCGGTGGAATTGTTATGGTTGTATAGTTGCTGAAGTTCGGAGTATTGTTATGGTTGTATAGTTGCTGAAGTTCGGAGTTTTGTTATGGTTTTATAGTTGCTGAAGCTCGGAGTATTGTTATGGTTGTATAGTTGCTGAAGTTCGGAGGTATTGTTATGGAGTAGCTTTCAACATCATTGTCTAATATTGTCTCGTTGTAGAGACGTGGTACAGTGTATAGACTGAGCGCAGCATAATTGATTGTCTTGAAGCCTTTAGTTGGATATGTGTCACTTTAAATCTGTCTGGTACACGAGGTTTGTAATCAGTTTCTTATTGTTTTTTTTTTTTTTTTTTTTTTTGATTGTGCAGATACTTTAATGATTTTTTTGGTTTTGGGGAGTCTCGGTTGTGATTTTAATTGTTGGTAGCCAAGGTAGTCGTCCTGGTTAACAGATACTTAAAACCCAAAGTAGGATTGACCGAGTAGTGTGCTTTTGCGGCTTTTGGCTCACTTGATTTATGGCTTCCGGTCACGTGACCGGAAGCGCTGAGTCATTAAATACGTCATCTGAGGCTGAGCCAGTGACGTAGGCGGTTTTGTGACGTAATGAGGGAAAGTTCAAAGTTCAAGGTCACGGTGAAGTTTTTTTAAAAAAATCTACCTCGCACTCGTAAAATCCGATTGTGATTTGATAGTTAATCGATAAGAAATATCGAATGAAAACCATCGAATGAAACAATCGAATGATAGGAGTGCGAGGTAGTACTATTACAAATATTACTTTATTCTATTTACAATAATTCATATTACAAATATTACTTTATTTTATTTACAATAATTCATATTACAAATATTACTTTATTTTATTTACAATAATTCATGTTTACAATAGTTCCCCGTTGTTCGTTGTCATCGATGTTGTTGATCCGGACGAGTTGCGACCATCACTTCGCTTTCTGATGAAAGACGGCAGATATTTCGATTCCTGCGCAGAGTCCATGTTGTTTTTTGATGCGTAAAGTTCCAAAGATAAATCGTAACCGGGCGCAATAAGAAGTCTTAACTCTTCATTAAAAACCTCGAGGTCTTGGAAAGTCGCCAGATGAATAGAGTCATAATGAATACACCTAATTTTGATGGACATTTCAACAGAGAGCTCGATGTACACTGGTCAAGAGCTGGAGGTGTACTGACTATTCGCTAGCTAGCGTTTTGGTATCAAACAAAATGGTGGGGGTAAAAGTGTGGTGGGGCGGAGCAGATGGCGGACGGCAGATGGCAGGCAGCTGGTGCGAGGCAGATGGTTGCTACTACATTCGCCGCCACAGTAATGCAATCCGTCGGCGTAATTCTTGTATTTTATCTTGTCGGTTCATTTGATACGTTTTACATCTACATATGCAATAGCTGAAACACCTGCACTTACGACAAGCTTTCCCGTCAACTTGATCGCCTGGTATTTTAAAACATTGTAACTCGCAACAATATGTATTCAAATTGTTATCGAATGATAAATTGTTCATCGGTGGCACCGACATGTTAGCTGCAGCGTGTGTTAGACAAGACTGAGACTAACTTCACTGCTCCTCTCTCTTTTATACCTCTTTATAAGTTAACCCTGAATGAAAGTTCAAGGTCATCCGTTTGAATTTTTAAAAAAAGCAACACAGCAGTATATAAAATAATATACTGCTGTGTTGCTGTTTTTCTTTTTTTCTTTTCTTTATTAAACAAACATCTTACAATACAATAAGCTTAAGTCTAACATTAATGACTAGAAATACAAACAGAGAAATACAAACAGAGACATTATGTACAAAGATGCGTGATGTGCAGAGTGAGTTCCGTAGAGTTGTTGCCGCTTACACCGTGTGATACCAAATACAACGTCCCCGGTTGAATATCTTGCAAATCTTCATTTTGTAGCAGTTGAACAAATCGTTTTGGAAGAAATACTTGAAACTTCGGCTCATCTCCTGGAGTGAAAGGTCCTTCGCTCAATGAAACTAGAATTGCTTCTCCATGTGTGGTTTCCACTTTCTTGATGTTATGAATAATGTAGTGTTTTTGTTCTTTTAGTTCTGAACACTTTTTAGTTAGCAGAAGGTCGGATTTTGAATGAGTGTTGAATTGATCAACCAGTGTTTGTAGAAACTGTTGTGATGCCATCTTCGTCAGCAGTAGTTGTGGTGTCTTCTGTGATGTTGGCTCTTCGGAGTCTCGAATAATACTCGTGCTGGGGCGGTGTTGTCTCCTCGTATTTATAGGCCCCGCTACCCCCACCACATTTCTGCGTTTGTTTCAAGTAAGCAGCCAAACGATATGCGTTGTACAATGCACAGTTTGTTTGACCGTGTTTAAGATCTTTTGCAGCGACACAAATATTTCCGAGATTAATGTTAAAATCCTTACTGATAGTTATATCGAAAACATAACCGTGCGTGTACTTTTGTATCCAATTCTTTTTTTCTAATCCTTTTGTGTATATATGCGAATATTGTTTGCAAAAGTTAAACATAATACTGTGCAGATTACTGTAGCTTATAAAACCTTCATACCAGTGTATGTGATGAAAGTAGTTTGTTATCCATTTGTTTGTAATTTTTGCTTTGGCGTTAAGTTTGTTAAAAGAAAAAGGAGCTTCAAACGTAAATGGGTAGGCTACAAATGTAAGCAAGTCTAAAATTACTAATTCCTTGATAATAAACCTATCATCATTATTTCGAAATGCTTGAAATTCTATTACACAAGGCTTTACACTCACTTCTTCATCCCCTCCGCTCATCATGGCACCTAACGATCAACTAAACTGTTTTCCACACCACGGTAGGTTAAATACCAGGCCGTACAGTTGCAGGCGCGTTGGTGTATATTTAACGTGGGCACCGTCCCCAATAGGCCTACCCCACGTGTGTTCTTCTTTACTAAGTCAAACTTTAGTCTTTTTTAACTTCTTCTTCTTGTGTTTCGTTTTCTTCTTCTTCTTCTGGTTTCTTTGTTTCTCCTTCCTGTGTTGTTTCTTCTGTAGCTTCTGTAGCGATTTCTACAAGTGGTTCAAAATCCTTTAACTTTCTCCACATGCAAACTTCATGAGGTATTCTTTTAAAAATAGATGTATCCACAGGTCCGTACACGATGGTGCTATCAGGTTGTTTTTCCAAAGTATCGACCAAATATTCTTTAATAATAGCGCTTGCAAATACCAACTGTCTCATGTACCTTGTAATAGGTTCTGTTGCGTAGTTTAAAACGTAGAATTCTTCACGTGACAGTAGAATCTTATTTTCATGTTGAGTCAAGTCTCTAATTCGCACTTGTAGTTGTCCACGATGTTTAACAATATCGATTTCATTGTCACAATCCAAAAGTCGAATATGTGTTTTCCTTCCACACAAACTGTTAGTTAAATAACATTCTATTAAATGTACATGTTTCAAAAATGACTCCCAAGCATTTTGCGAAAATAAAACCTTCTTTGTTCCATGGTGTAGTATTACTGTAGGCGAATAATCCAATGATTTCATCAATCCAACTGATACACTTTTACTGATGCATGCTGAGATGGGGTAAAAGATTCGCAAAAAAACTTCAGTTAAAATGTGAGGAGGAATATTTTCTTCAACTTTCTTCTTCCTCTTTGGTACTACCTTTGATGGGTCTGCATTACTTTCCTCCTCTCTATCTCTTTTACCAAACTTTAAAAATGCAGTTATTTCCTTGATGATTTCTGCTTCACTAGTATTATCACATTCCAATAACGGTGCTACCTCTGCATCACCTTGTACAACAGATGGAGAACTCATTTTGTAGAAGATGTTACCCATGCGACGATAGACGATCAACTGAAGACCTGCATTGTTGCTCCGCTATTTATAGGTTAGCGACTGTGGCGGTGCCGGTGGTGGTACAACGTTTTACAATACTGTCTTTACAATACCGGTCAACGGTGTGTATGTAACAGTTTTATCGTGCAAAATTAAACAATACGCAGATGTATTTGCAGGTACGTTTTCTTGAAATTCCATTTCTATTTTTATATCAACACTAGACGATTTTACAGATTCATTTTGTTTGGAACAATCAATTACAACAATCGGAGCTTTCGATTCAAATGTTAAATATTATATGATTATTGAATAATGTATTAGTACAATATTTATACCGTTAGATAGATCTTATTTAAATCTACTAATTACCTATAGGTATTTTACATTTTAGTACCTCAAAGGATTTTGAGCAATGCGACATAGTTTAAATGATACGGTGAATTAACTAAATTAAATAATTTATTTACGTGAGATGTACTAATATTTTTAATGGTAGTACTAAAGAGTACGAAGTAGGTACTAAATAATGGCAAATAGTTTGCTTGTTAATTCCAACATGGCTCGGCCAGCGAAATTGACATGATTCAGTGTTCGTTCTGTGACGTTTAAAAAATCATAATAGGTGCGGACAGCGAGGTTAAAAAATGGGAAACCCCGCAACTGCCAGTACGGCGAGAAAATCCACTAGAAGTGCTACTGCTAAGGTGTTCTGGTCGTAAGTTGTAAGCTAACTAGCAGACGTAATGCCGATTTACAAAAAATCCCACTTTATCCCGCAATCCCATTTTATCCCACAAGCAGTCAAAATATCCCATATATGGGATAAATATCCCCCAAGTGAAGCACAGATAAATCCCAGCTGACATTTTAAAGACAACCATAGTCAATAGCTTACTACGAAACCCAATTCAACTACTGAATATCAAACATTAAAATTAGTTTTAATAATTATTAATAATCCAAAATAAAATACAAATGCTGTGTTAAAACATCCCTTTGGTATCCCAAATGACTCCTTCAAAATTTCATTAAGAAATGTTTTACAGTTATTTAGTATTTCGATAACACACCCACACACACACACACACCCACACACGGCCACTGAAACTTCTTCATCGATACAGTGATTCACTTCGTTCATCATATCAGCTGTTGGATGTCAACTAAGATACACGTTTTTATTTTTCTCCTGAAAAATAATCAATCTTTTAATTATTTTTGTTTAATTTTGTAATATTTAGTGTTCTTATTCGTTTTAAAGTGATGAACTTAATCATGTAACAAGTCAGAGTGTGTTTTTCGTTTGAATATTTGTTCAACAAACTTTATTATTCTGTTGCTTTTTTTTTTTAGGTTAGTTATTTGTTATTACCAACTATGGCAGTGAACTTACATGACCATAACTATATTTCCTCGTCTAAGACCAATTCTAGTGCCGATTTGACGTTATCAAATACTCAGGAACTCTCCGATGGACGTAGTTCTGATAATGAACATTCAATGGAAAATTGGCAAACTGTAGTAACAAGAAACACAAAGAGAAATCTAACTTCGTCACCAGATCACGATCAAAAGCGCCATCGCAATGGTCTCAGTGCGGTAGACGGGCGATTATCTAATGTCCATATCCCACTCAAAAACAACTACGAACCGCTGTCCTCGAATCTTGAAAATTCAATGGACGATGAAAACTTGGCTACCAGTCCAACTAAGGAGTCAAAACCACCTCCTTCCTCCCCAGAGTGACCAATGTAACGCCAATGATTAAAGCTCTAGACTCAATGGTATCCAACACTGGATACTCTTACAAATGTCTCAATCAAGACAGGATTAAACTATTTCCTTCAAACTCAGACACTTACCGGAAAATCGTAAGAGGCCTCACGGACTTGAACGTAAGTTTTCATACATACCAGCTAAAATAGGAACGGGCATACAGGGTCGTCTTGAAGAACATGCACTACTCGACATGCATCAACGACTTGAAAACCGCAATTGAGGAACGCGGCCACAAGGTAAGACATCTAAGTAATGTGCAGAATAGATTCACAAAAAAACCAATGTCACTTTTTTTTCATTGACCTAGAACTTGACGTACACAACAAAGATATCTTCCAAATTCAATATTTGCTAAACGCTAAAGTTTTGTTTGAACCACCTAATAAAAAGAAAGAGGTTGTCCAATGTAAACGTTGCCAAAGATATGGGCACACTAAATCCTATTGTCACAATGTGTTTCGTTGTGTCAAGTGCACTCAAGAACATGACACAAAAGTCTGTCCTAAACCGACAACAGCACCCCCTACATGTGTGTTGTGCTCTGGTGAGCACCCGGCGAACTATAAAGGTTGTCCTGTGTATAGGGAAATACAGGTAAAACAATTCCCACCTCTTAGGAAAAAATCTCTAGGAACCAACCAAGGAAGTGTTGATCCTCAAAGTCAAACTCAAGATAAACTTAACAAGTCCAGTAACAGCAGTTTAGTAACTGAAGGGCTAACTTTTGCACAAGCTGCGCGAAACAGAAATGAAGATATTACCTCAAAAGAACATAAACATAACGAGCAAATCAAAGACTCGGAAAACTTATCTGAAATAATCCAAAACTCGTTTTTGCGCTTCGAAAGTATTTTATCCAAACAAGCGGAACAGATTAGCACTCTACTTAATCTGTTAACTACTGTTGTTTCTCGCCTAAAATGAATATTTTTCTGAAAATTGCTTTATGGAATGCCAATGGCTTGGCTCAGCATAGCCAAGAGGTTCAGTTATTTATCACTCAACACAAATTAGACGTCTTACTTATTTCAGAAACTCACTTCACGGACAGAAGCTATTTTAAAATTCCAAATTACTCACTGTACTTTACTAACCATCCAGACAACACGGCCCATGGGGGTACTGCCATCTTAGTCAAAGACACGATTAAGCATTATGAACTACCCAGCTTTAGAGACGATTATCTTCAAGCTTCGAGCATTGTTGTAGAAGATTGGTTAGGTCCTATTACATTTTCCGCTATTTATTGTCCCCCAAGACATGTTATAACTAAAGAACAATTTGAACAATTTTTTAACACCCTCGGTAATAAATTCATTGCAGGTGGTGATTATAACGCTAAGCATCAAGAGTGGGGTTCACGATTGGCCACACCAAGAGGTCGTCAACTTTTACGGGTTATAAATGATAACCATTTCAATCATTTTTCCTCAGGCGAACCTACATACTGGCCAACTGATATGCGAAAAATACCGGATTTATTAGACTTTTTTGTCTCAAAAGGCATTAACCAAAATTACACAGAAATCCAATCCTGTCTCGACCTATCCTCTGATCATTCGCCGATTATACTAATCGTTAAAACGGAAGTGTTTCAAAAATTGCCGAGAGAAACTTTGTACAGCAAGAATACTGATTGGAACAAATTTCGCCAATTAATAAATGAAAATATAAATTTAAACGTCCAACTGCATAGTGTTGAAAATTTAGAACATGCTGTAGATTACTTTATCGATTGCCTTAAAAATTCTGCAAATTCGTCTACGCCCGCAACCCATTATTCAAAATTTACCAAATCAGGACTTAACTACCCTATTTATATCAAGAAAAAGATCGCTGAAAAAAGGAGACTAAGAAGGATATGGCAAAATAGCAGGAATCCATTGGACAAGGCAAATTTTAATAGAGCAGCTCAACATTTAAAAAGACTATTGTTCATTACGAAAAACCAGTGGTTTGAAGAGTACACCCAATCTCTGACAGCTACCGAGGCTACAGACTATTCGCTATGGAAGGCCACGAAAAGGATGAAGCGACCCAAAATATCCATTTCACCTATTCTGAAATCTGATGGAAGCTGGGCAAAAAGTAATACTGAAAAATCTGAAGCATTTGCACAATACTTTTCAAATGTTTTCAAACCGAACGATGCTTTAATTGACAACGAAGAGGAATTACAAGAGTTTCTAGATTCTCCACTTCAACTTGATTTTCCGTTACGAAAATTTAAACCATCTGAAATTCGGTCAGTCATAACCAACGAGCTTAATCCTAATAAATCTCCTGGCTACGATTTAATTACAGGAAAATTGTTGAAGGAACTTCCAAGAAAAGGTATAATATTCTTAACTGTATTATTTAATGCTATTTTGAGATTAGATTGCATTCCTGTTCAATTTAAAAAAGCTCAGTTAATTGTCATACCAAAACCAGGGAAACCTCTAAACCAACTGAATTCGTACCGACCTATAAGTCTTTTACCAGTCATATCAAAGGTATTTGAAAAACTTCTTCTCAAAAGGTTACAAACTCTGATTGATGTACATGTAGTGATTCCTGGCCACCAGTTTGGTTTCAGGCAGAAACACAGTACAGAAGAACAAGTCCACAGGGTAGTTGACATAGTACGACAGTGTTTAGAAAATAAAAACTACTGCTCGGCTGCCTTTTTAGATGTCAGCCAAGCGTTTGATAAGGTATGGCATACTGGCTTGTTGTACAAAATTAAGAAGTATCTACCACATTCTCTTTTCCCTATATTAAAGTCATATCTTACGGATAGATCTTTTCAAATTAAATATCAAGATTATATTACTCAACTGCATCCTATAGAATCGGGAATTCCTCAAGGAAGTGTACTTGGACCTTTTTTATACATCCTCTACACTGCAGATCTCCCAGGAAGTGAGCATACTGAAATTGCAACTTTTGCAGATGACACTGCAATTTTATCCGTTAATACTGGCCCAGCTCAAGCTTCTGTCCACTTGCAACAAAGCTTGGACATAATTACAAACTGGTTTAAGACATGGAGAATAAAAATAAACGAAAATAAATCAGCTCATATAACTTTTACTTTAAACCAAAATTCTTGTCCTCCAGTAACAATAAATAACAATCAACTACCTCAAGTAACTGAAGTTAAATATTTAGGTATGCATATTGATACTAAACTAACGTGGACAACTCACATTTGGATGAAGAGACAGCAACTAAATTTAAAAGCAAACAAACTAAATTGGCTACTCGGAATTAAATCAAAACTAACTTTGGAAAACAAATTATTGTTATACAAAACTATTTTAAAGCCAGTTTGGACTTATGGTGTGCAACTTTGGGGCTCTGCGAGTAACTCAAACGTGGAGATAATCCAAAGGTACCAATCAAAAATGCTAAGAAAAATTGCCAAAGCACCTTGGTTTGTATCCAATAGAACGCTGCATCATGACTTAAACATCCCAACAGTTAAAGAAGAGGTCACTAGGTTCAGTACAAAGTATATTGGCAAATTAGAAAACCACCCGAATCATCTTGCTATGAACTTGCTCGACAATTCAACCGCTGTGTACAGATTGAAACGATCCACAATCTTGGACCTGCCTTTCAGATTTGTTTAGTGATTTTTGTTAGCGCTAATAGTGGTTAGCAACTAGCTCAAGTTTTAACGTTATTTTCTGTATTATATCTCACAAATTATTTACTCATTGTTCAAACTAGTTAAGAACAGATTGTAAAGTTAAATAAAGTTATAAAAAAAAAAAAAAAAAAAAAAAAAACTTCGTTCATCAATGATGGACATTGGACAGGTTATTAGCAATACCAGATGTTACAGGGAAGGAGATTATTCATCTATTTAAATAAAATAAGTGTTGATTCTACATTCCTTTCAGCAGTGAAATTTTGTATTCAGCGGAGATATTTAAATTGTTGTTAACATTTGTTTATCCGTCTGCCTGTTTATGAGCCAGATTGGTTCCGTGTTTCCAAAAAAATACTGTACTGAATTAAATAAAGTATTTTGCCTATTTTTGTGTGAAGGAGGAAACCTTTTGGTTGTTTTAAATCATAGGACATCACTAAGGTTATGCCCCTTTGTCCGGCACTGCTACATATTTGTTCTGATGAGCATTTAGTCAGCCAATTATATTTTATCACAGAATGGAGGAAACACGTCTACTTTACTACTCTACAAAGGTATAATAACCCATATAAAATAACGGAATGGCATGAATCATTGTGTACAAAATACATAAGCCCTTGCAACATGGTATTTAAAGCTCATTGTGATTATAATACTAAATATTTTCTGTGTTTTTAAGTCCACCATTAATGCAGGAGTTATTGAGCAGATATTTGGAAGAAGATGGTCCATCCCAAAAACTAGTTATGCGGGATTATTCCCGTTCCAATGAGGCTTGACCCTAACGACCTTCAACATTGCCATGTTAATTGTATACTTACTAGACTGATCGAGGAAATTTTGGTAG
This sequence comes from Allygus modestus, assembly GCA_963675035.1. Taxonomy (NCBI): domain Eukaryota; kingdom Metazoa; phylum Arthropoda; class Insecta; order Hemiptera; family Cicadellidae; genus Allygus; species Allygus modestus. Next base: position 167,821,844 of record OY776113.1, read on the forward strand.
AAATACAACAGGCAACAAACTATAGTTAGAAATAGGCCTATACTTCCCATCCCGTATGTCCTTTGGGACTTATCTGCTCCGTCGGCCTTTAAAATTTTAATTTAATCAACACTGACGTTAGTAGTTAACTGGACATATTGAGCATACATTTGTTAGGAGGATAGTTATTACATCAGAATAAAACCTTTGCGCAAACTCATGCTCCCTAAATGCTTTACGTTGCTTTAAGGCTCTCCAAATATTGGAACTATGGAATTTGTGGATTATTAAATGTGTTCAAATCAGGACTCATCCATAGAAAATTATTTAGTATTGTATAGAACGATATTTGAAAAACTAACATTGTGGTATTGGTTAAAAATTGTAAATAAAAACTAAATAATCGTAACAGCTGTTCAAAAGCAACCAATCAAGTGTAAAAATAACATTTAATTGGTAAAGTATCATGTGATTTTTGTGAGGATAGTGATTAGAACCAATGAATACATAACTTTAAATATACATGATTAGGTTATGTATAAATTGCGAGAACCATTACAACTGAAGATTAAATATAAAGCAGACATGTCCAAACGACAAGAAACAAGCAAATAACTCAAGGCATTTTTGACAAACTGACTGGCTTCTCGAGCAAAGCTCGGTCTCCCAGGTGCTTTAACAATAATAATTGTAACTAACTTCTCAAACATAACATTGTACTCTGATCGCGAGCGAAGCCGCGACGGGCTGCTAGTAAATAACTGACATTGCTTTCTTAACACTAACATTAAATCGGCCAACATAAAAGTTTATTTTCTTTATAAAATGTAACCTGGTCTTAGTTCTCTTAAATATTTAGCCTATAAAATACTTGGTTAATACTAGCCTGTAACCCATTAATTGACAGGAATTTTGAAGGCATAACCCCGGATTATTTTTGAATTTATTTACAGTTATTATGGTGAATATATACAAAATGTCCGTAAATATCAGAATATCCATAAGTCCAATTATACTTTTTGCAATTCCACAGGACAATGGGGAAATAATTTGACTAACTCAGTAAATCATTTTTTTTGCAAAGTGGTTAAATTCTGGCCCATATCAGACAAGGAAAAAAAACACTAATTTAGACTTTTCTGATAAAATAAGTCAAAATAATATCAGGACTGTTAGCTATATGTACAGGCAAAACTATAATTTGATTTTTATATATAATTACAGAATATAGAACATAATTGCTACACATCACAAACAAACAGCTGTACATCTTAATATATGCTAGTGTACGTACATTACCTCACAGACTATTGAACTAAATCTATATCTATAAATACGAAACACCGATCATCCCCCAGGCCACACCTCTACATCTGTAACCACAAAATTTGGCGCATATACTCTTTCCATAGCATAGGTAACAACTAAGAAATGAATTTAAGAAATTCCCTTAGGGCTCCGCCCCATGGGAAGTCAAAGTACCATCCAGTGTTATTCTTATGGAATACTAAAAACCAATCATCCCTCAGGCCAAACCACTACACCTACAACCACAAAATTTGGCACATATAATTATCTGGTGGTCTTGGGCTTGATTTAAAGTCTTTAACAAGTAAATTAATCACACAAGCTGATTTTGTAGGCTAAATATTCAAATAGTCTTGCACGTATTTTGAAACAGACAAATAAAAATCTTTCTTGTTTCTGCATTTATTTTGCTAAAAATCATCTAAAGCAACGGTTCTGTTCGCGAACCCCAGGTCTTTGTTATGAATCGCTTGGTGGTTCGCATGGAGAAGTGTGTAATGGTGAATATGTGTTAATAACTAAGTTGTAAATAACAATTAAAATATTTTTAATTAGTTTGAAAATTATAAAAATTACTAAGATTAAAAGACGGATTGCACCAACGTACTATTGAAATTTATACCGGCAACCATTTAAAAACTAGCTTTCAACAAAAAGCATTATATTAACTTTTGGTTAGACTTGAATATTAAACAGTGAATATTAACGTTTGCCTTTTTGGAAATTTAGGATCTGTAACCTGTCTGATCCTCTGCACTGTTAGAAAGAGCTTTTTGTCGCACAAATTAAAGAAAAAAAAAAAACTATCACAGGAACAAATTGGATGCTGCCCCAGACAAAGAATTTGATTAAGCTTCCTTTAAATAAAACTTAAAAAAATTAAAACTGTACAACAAAACAAGGGTGGGACTCTCATTAGTGAAAGTTTGTAAGTGGTGGTTACACCTGTTTAGTAATTCTCTTTTTGTATTCTGTGGCGTTCCTTGGACCTGTTTCTACGTCAATGTCCCCAGAATCAGGTACTGGAGCTGTTGGCTATCCGGAACTGTTCTACCAATACAGACTGCCGGTCGCACTTGCTTTTTATTCCTCTTTGTTATAGTCTGTGGTATTCCTGTGCCTGTTTCCACGTCAGTTTCCCAAGAACTTGGTACTTGAGCTGGTCCCCATCCGGAACTCTTCCAACGATGCATTCTGCTTTGTAATTTTAATGCATTCTGCTCTTTATTTTATTCCTTAGCATTCCTGGGCCTGTTTCTATGTCAGTGTCCCCAGAATCTGGTACTGGAGCTGTTCCCAATCTGGAACTGTTCTACCGATACAGACTGCCAGTTGCACCGGTTTTGTAATTCTTTTTAGCGAATTTCCCCTATAGGGAAGAAGCTATTACCATAGGTCTCATGGTAAGACTTAAGCCCGAGACCATGATAACTTTTTGTTTTGAGGTCCCCAGAAGCCAAAAACACTATTCGTTCAAATTTATATATATGTATATATATATATATATATATATATATATATATATATATATATATATATGTGTCCGTGAATACAATAACTTGAGTAACAAACGTCCGATTTCGATGAAATTTGGCTCAAATGTGTAAAGTGACATTTATGACTTTAAGTTCAAAAACCAGAAAATTCGGACCATGGTAAGGGGATTTTATGGGAGTTTTAAATTTTCCAATAATCAGTTTTTTGCATTTTTTACCCTAAAATTTTTAAAAAAACTTAATTTTGGTTTTGACCATGTTATAGAGCTTAAAAAACAAATAATATAGTATTTTGAATTATTAACCTAGGTTAAGTGGTTGCGGAAAAAATACAAAAAACCTGCTCATAAAATCTCCCATGTTAATCTTATGGGAAAAAGGTTTTTGGCTTTTCCTCAGTTAATTTTACTTTAATTTTAACATTTGCTTTTACCAATCACTTCAGCTCCACAAAACAATCATTTTCGTGTTTAAATTGTGATTTCACGTCCAACCGTTGCAGAGATATTCAAAGTGCTAAACACTGTACGTTGTCCAATGTTATCCTTATGGAGAATAAATAAAATTTGATATCTCGATTATTTATGAATCTTGGTGAAATTGATGAAACTTGGTATATGGCTTCATGTTGTACTGGTATATTGATATTTTTACAAAAAATCAATTTGTTGTTGATAATCCCCGTAGCAGCTAACCTGCATACTCAGCCCTAATGTTATTCTTATGGAGAATATGTAAAGTTTTATATCTCCCTTAATTATGAACATAAATTAATAAAACTTGGTAATGTAGCTTCACCTGGTTCAGTTATATTGATAATTGCATAAAAACTCATTTCTTATTTTCCTAGTTGCAGCAAACCTGCGTACTCAGTCCTAATGTTATTCTTATGGAGAATAAATAAAATGTTATAAATCACTCATTTTTAAATATATTTTCGTGAAACTTGGTAAGTGGCTTTATGTAGGAGTGAGAAACATATAAATACATTAGAAATTCGCTGAGTACGCAGGTTTGCTGCGACGGGGGTATTATTCAGGGTTCCCACAAGTTTTTGAAAACGAAATTCCCAGAAAATTCCAGGACATTTCCATTACAAAATCATGAATTTCCAGGGCACTAAGGACATTCAAAAACACATTATCGTAGGTTTATTATAATTTTATTTGTATACATATTAATATATTAGATATATTATAAATGTTTCCAAACCATGAGAGGCTATGAGATGTACATAAGAACATAGAATAGTTTTATTGTGCTTTCGAGTGTTTAGTTTCTAAATTGAGGTCAAGGGAATAAATTACAAGGGTCATCCAAAAAGTAAGGAAGGTTTGCTTACTGCACCTAGCACAGCTCCCCTATCACCGTGTGGCAGTCCAGTCCTTCCCCACTAAAGTATGAGCCGAGTCTCAATGCTGTATGGTCACTTGTCTTATTTCAACAGCGATTCAAAATGGCGGTGGCAATTAAAATTCCCACAAAATGTGAGATACACAGTGTTATTCGGTTTCTGAGTTAAAAAATGTCCAGACTATGGACATTTTTAGAAAAACACCAAAGAATGTTTATGGAGAAAGTGAAAAAATGATATTTTAAATTTATGTATAATGTGCTAAGATTTTTAGCAAGTGTCTTCCTCAAATTTTCCCTCAAGTCATTCTTTTAAATTACCTTTAGTGAGCAATGACCTGGCACTCCAATCCTCGTCGTGCACAATGGATTTTCCTTCATTAAACCTGGTGCACCCTTTTTCCCTGAAGACTCGACTTGAAGTCTTGTGTGCACGTTCACCATAAACTTTCTTTGGTGTTTTTCTAAAAATATCTTTGGTCTGGGGGCTGGGAATTTTTTAACTCAGAAACCAAATAACACTGTATATCTCACATTTGGCAGGATTTTCGATTCCCACTGCCATTTTGAATTGCTGTAGACATAAGACACGTGACATAAGAAACGAACTTGCGCAGCAACAAGACTCGGCTCATACTTTGGTGGGGAGGTGAGTGGCCTGCCACACACGCAATCGTGGTGATGGGGGAGCTGTGATAGATGCAGTAAGCAAACGTTCTTTACGTTCTGGATGACCCTCGCAAATTTGTTATTAACTCATTGTTACGATGTCATAATAATTATACAAATATTTGTTTCATATATTCATCTTTGATTTTTAATGCAAGCCAAATTAAAGAAAACTTATATTTTGGGCCAAACAGATTATTTATTTTGGTGCTCCCTTATTTTATTAACACTAATTCTTATATTTCCTATCTTTTTCAATTTTAAAATTACTGGATTTGAAAAATTGTATAAAAGCAAAAGAGTGTTTTCTTAAAAAAAAAATTTAATACAAAATAAGATTTACATTGCCTTTGCAGTGAATGTCTGAAATTATTTTATTATTTGTCAAAAATAATGTAATAAGCCTACATTCTTATAATTTGTTTACAATTTTATTGATCAAATGCTTATACCAGTAAAATTGTGATTTTTAGTAAATGTTGATCTTAAATCAGCAAAAAACTATTTTAATTCATTTTTGGCGTTGCTTTTAGATTTGAGTTTGGTAGACTAAATGATAGAAAATATCCATTTAACAAAAAAGTGGTAATGTCCAGGAAATTTTAATTTTAAATAACTTTTAATAAACAATTAATTTTAAAATAAGTTATTATAAATGTATTAAAATCTCAAAACTAGTCATCAATTTTCATATTAATATTTGTATGTAATATATGACCAAAACGAAAAATGGCCAAAGGTCCTACTGCAGTCTCTTTGAGTACATGGTGGACTCGCTCGCGCTGAGGCGACGTGACTTGAGCTCATTTTTAAGCGCTTCGGCAACCCATCGACATAGGATTTCTCCTAGGGCTTAGGGTCGACTGACTCTTGTGCAACAGCTGTTCACAAGAAACCCTTCTCCACGTCAGTCCTCCAGGTCCTCGCTGGAGTATTTGCTACTACCACCAAGATCTGCGCCGACTTGGTTCCACATCTATTTTTACCTCTTCAGTTTTACGAATACCCAATCCTTTGACCTTAACATCATGATACTCCATAAGCAGTTGGTATACACGCTGGGTAAAGATATCCGCTTTAGTAGTAGAGTTAATATAGTGGAGGTATACCATGGTAGATGCTCTATTGATGCAGTTCACAACCAAAGTGATTATTGACTCTGCAACATCGCGCTTTAATACCCATCATGTAAGTGGGTCAAGGCCGTCTGATTATATTACCAAAACGGGGAATAGAGCAGTAAGTGATTCTCACTATAACCACAAACTGATATATTCCCCGCCTGTGATCACCCCTTCTACCACATCTTCTAACTGGGTCAAGGTCGTTTCTGATAAAAATGGGGGGTGGGGTGTGAGATTTGACAGAATCTCACACCCCGGAAACCTAAAGGGAAGTAGATATAATTTACAGTAAAGTCTGGCTAAAGTTCAAGTCACAATGAAGAGTTATTATTTTACAAATATAAAATCACACAAATATGTAAATTGTACGAATCTAAAATAAAGGAGTCGGTGAGGAGCCTTAGGACCCCTCTCACCGAGGTCTAGCGAAAACCGGGGAAATGCGAAACCCCATCCGGTATGCAAAGAAGGTGCAGTGATCGGTTTGCGGGCCGTAAACACTGCAAAGCAAGAGCCGGTTTGCTGGCCGTACTCTTAAAAGCTAAGGAGAGCCGGTTTTCTTGCCGTACTCGCAAGGAAAGGAGTTGGAGTTAAAGGGTATCTTACATATTTGTATGATGAATAATTAATTTCAATTAACAAGAGTTATAAATGTAAATTGTACTAATCTAAAATAAAGGAGTCAGTGAGGAGCCTTAGGACCCCTCTCACTGAGGTTTAGCGAAAACCGGGGAAATGCGAAACCCCATCCGGTATGCAAAGAAGGTGCAGTGATCGGTTTGCGGGCCGTAAACACTGCAAAGCAAGAGCCGGTTTGCTGGCCGTACTCTTAAAAGCTAAGGAGAGCCGGTTTTCTTGCCGTACTCGCAAGGAAAGGAGATGGAGTTGAAGGGTGTCATTAATATGTGTGTGTGTGTGTGTGTGTAAGATGTTAATAAATTTAAAAAAAAATGTATAAATAACCTAGCCAAACTTTAAAGTAATTTAAAGAAAGGAGTTAGTACTATCTACAATACAAAATAAGAAAACAAGCAAGCAAAGTTCAACCAAACATACAACATGCAACATGCAAAAGTATAAGGGATTAATAAAAAGTGTGCGCATACTTAGTATTAACCCCTTATTTCTCCAGTTGTTCTTATAAAAAGAACAACTAGACAGTTGCACTGAACAGTGGAGATGGTACCATGTTAACACTCCACTGTACAGCAAGCAACTGATGTCAGTTACTGCATGGTTCGCTTATATAGGAGACGCGAAATTACCTCGGCTGAGTTTGATGAGGTTTTAATTTCGCTTTTATCAGCATACTACAATACAGTTAAGAAAAGCAAAGACATGCGGAAGATTTTAAATACAAAAGCTAAAAGCAAAAGCAACGACCCTAGCATGCAAGAAACTAACTACTATAGCCGGACTAATAAAGCAGCAATATAACATGCAGGAAAAGACAGAGTGAAAGAGAAGGAAAAGAGAGAGAAAGAGAACCCAGGTAGCGAGATCTTACGAGGGGGGCGCCCTCCCCCCGCATTACCCCGCTACTGCAATTGTCCTCGCACTTTAATACGCAGGTCACTTGCATGGGAGCAGTCTCGACTTAGATCGACGACTGGTAAGGAACTGTCCGGAGCACTCGCTTATATGGCCGCGGGAGGGCGCGGGTAATTTTCCCGACACAGGGTAATTTGGTTGGGTATTTTGTTGTGTAATGCAGCTCTAGACATAAAAACAAAATTCGGCTGATTTAGTGAGGTTTTTAATTTCGCGTGTAACAGCTGGCGCGGGGCGTTCCCTTGACAGCTTGATTTAATGGGTTGCGCACCGGTTGCATTCTACTAGGTAATTAACTCTCCCACTCGTTTTGTTGAACGCTAGTACAGGTTGGGATTCTCTATCTCTATTCATATTTAATTTAGGTACCTTTTGTTGTAACTAAAATAATTATGTTGTGTAGCTAGTTGAGGTATTTTGCATTTACGTATTCGTATTATTACTTTAGTGTGAGCTGCCCCCATTATATATCATTGTGAAATACGGCCAAGACGTCGAACGTCGCATAGTGGGGCAATTTTAATAATCTAGCTGGACAAAAATACCTATCAGAAATATTGTTATTTAACAAAAGGACATAAAATATAAATAAACAAATAGACAAAAGAGTCAAACCAATGATTATTATAATTGCATTGTCATTGGGCAGAGTGCAGATAAGGCCAAATACTCAGATAATGCGGGAGCCGGTCAGTAGTTAAAGTTGTCGCTGTCAATTAGTCGCTGTGTAGGACCCCAGTATGTGATGTTCTTCAAATAGGTTATTATTTTATTATTAATACAATGGATAAGAAACACAAAGGTAAGTCAGTGTTCCTGTTTTGATTATTTTTTCAATGTGAAGATTTTTTTTTTGCTTAATCTTTAAAAATAAATGTGTTACAAAGTGTTTTAGAGTAAAGGTTTCAAGGAACCTACCAGAACCTTGAATATTATATATTTCCATGAAGGGCGGATTGTACACAATCCAAAAATTCGTGTTTTAGCTGCTACTTTTTGCAACTTTAAATTTGTAAAGAAAAAATACTATAGGATTACCCTGCAATACTAAATTTTGGAGTAGTTGTACGTACATTTGTTGGCGTACAAACTTTAATAGCAAACTTGATTTTCAAAATATTTGTTAGTTTCATTAAAGAACAATCGATATCAAATGTTTTTCATTTGCACTTATTCAAAATCGTGGGCTCCAATGATATTTCAATAACAAAAAATGTTAGATTACATTAATTTACTCATTAAATTCATACACGTTTTTATTTACATATATGTCAGGTTATATGATCAGAACCTTATAAAAATCTGGTGTATTAAAGTTTTTAAAATGTTTAATTTATTTATAATCCCAATAGTAAACTATTATTGGTTGATTTTCGCTACAGTGCAATACAAGTATCAGGATGTTTTTTTATTAAACAAGTTAAGGTATTTTGCATTTACGTATTCGTATTATTACTTTAGTGTGAGCTGCCCCCCATTATATATCATTGTGAAATACGGCCAAGACGTCGAACGTCGCATAGTGGGGCAATTTTAATAATCTAGCTGGACAAAAATACCTATCAGAAATATTGTTATTTAACAAAAGGACATAAAATATAAATAAACAAATAGTCAAAACAATGATTATTATAATTGCATTGTCATTGGGCAGAGTGCAGATAAGGCCAAATACTCAGATAATGCGGGAGCCGGTCAGTAGTTAAAGTTGTCGCTGTCAATTAGTCGCTGTGTAGGACCCCAGTATGTGATGTTCTTCAAATAGGTTATTATTTTATTATTAATACAATGGATAAGAAACACAAAGGTAAGTCAGTGTTCCTGTTTTGATTATTTTTTTAATGTGAAGATTTTTTTTTTGCTTAATCTTTAAAAATAAATGTGTTACAAAGTGTTTTAGAGTAAAGGTTTCAAGGAACCTACCAGAACCTTGAATATTATATATTTCCATGAAGGGCGGATTGTACACAATCCAAAAATTCGTGTTTTAGCTGCTACTTTTTGCAACTTTAAATTTGTAAAGAAGAAATACTATAGGATTACCCTGCAATACTAAATTTTGGAGTAGTTGTACGTACATTTGTTGGCGTACAAACTTTAATAGCAAACTTGATTTTCAAAATATTTGTTAGTTTCATTAAAGAACAATCGATATCAAATGTTTTTCATTTGCACTTATTCAAAATCGTGGGCTCCAATGATATTTCAATAACAAAAAATGTTAGATTACATTAATTTACTCATTAAATTCATACACGGTTTTATTTACATATATGACAGGTTATATGATCAGAACCTTATAAAAATCTGGTGTATTAAAGTTTTTAAAATGTTTAATTTATTTATAATCCCAATAGTAAACTATTATTGGTTGATTTTCGCTACAGTGCAATACAAGTATCAGGATATTTTTTTATTAAACAAGTTGATTGTTATCTTTAACAGTTAACTATATAGGATTTCAAGGTAGGTAAACTTAATAAATTTATAGCTTTTCCTAAAAACCTCTATGAGGTTATGTCAAATTAAACTTGCATAGGCCTACATCACCTTTTGTAAAAAAAAAAAAAAAATTCATTATACAATGATTTTAGTTTTACTCTTCTTAATTGAATATATTTTTACAATTGATGGAAATAACCTCTCCAAAGTTAACAGCATCAACAATGGGTTTAATTCAAGTAGTAAGCACCCAGAACCACCGGGATGACTTCTCCTCTGGTGACCCGAAGTTATGGTTTAACATATACCAAATGGATACTCAACTTGCGGATTGATCAGACGAACAAGTAGTTGTTTGTACGCAAGAAGCAGCACATGAATACATGCACTGGTTTAGATCATAGTAGCTGTTATAATTATACAGCGTTGAGCAAACATTATTGAAGTTTTCAGTTACGAAGCTGAGGTCTAAGGATGTGAGTAATGTACAGTGCCCTGCGGCAGAGAACTCTGTTAGAGGCGGAGCCTGCAGTCGGCGTGACCTTGAATAAACCAATAAGCATCACGCGTAGTTGACAAGCTGTTTGCCCGCTCTAACAGCGCTTGACGTCGAATCATTGTACTAGTTACATTAAATTGTCGGCGCTCGGGTAAAACATGTAAAACTGCAATAAATCTTGTAACACTGTGTTAAAGAAAAATAAATTACGAACATTTTTAAAAAAGGTGTAGGGCGATAGCTTTTTTCCTTTTATATTAAAAACTAATTTGATTAGATTCTTTGATTGTAAGGCTAGCAAATGGAGTTCTTGGATGTTATTTTGATTTTGTTTGATGTACTAAACGTCTGAACTCTAAAATATCTACAAATCTAGTAAAGTTCAAATAATCAGCGATATAAAAGTACTATTTCTCGTTATAATCTAAATTTAAACCATTGAGGCAATTACTTTCCCTATAAATCTCTGAACAATGAATAAAAGTAGGGCGACGGGGTATTGTACTTATATCCGACACTCGGTTTCCAAGAAATCTACCGTAGAATACTCCAGGCTGAAACATTCTTAGCAAGTTGTCTGCTACGCAAGATGCATCATATGAGTACATGCAATAAATTAGATCACAGTGACTGTTATGATTGCGTAAAAACAGTGTCGAGCAAGAATTGTTAATGTTTTTAGTTACGGAGCTCCGATCCTCACAGAGTCAGAGCTAGACTCTAACTAATGCATGTCCCGTAGTTATTGTGCGATGTGACAACTTGGTGGGGGAAACTGGTGTGGTGGGGGGGTAAAGACGAGTGTCTATCCTACATGCTTGTATCACTTCAGTATACCTGCGGCTCTTGCATAGTTCACATGGATTCGCCAATACAAGGCACTACGGTTTCTTCCACATGTTCTTCTTTTAATATTGAGCAAGCTGACAATACAAATGATGAAATACAAGTACATGAAGTTTATAGCACAATATCTTCTGATGCAGAAGCAATAATGTCATCTCTAATAGGGTTTGACTAATGATGGTGGATGTAGTAGCAACCATCTGCCTCGCACCACCTGTCGCCTGCCATCTGCTCCGCCCCACCACACTTTTACCCCCACAATTTGGTTTGATACCAAAACGCTAGCTAGCGAATATTCAGTACACCTCCAGCTCTTGACCAGTGTACATCGAGCTCTCTGTTGAAATGTCCATCAAAATTAGGTGTATTCATTATGACTCTATTCATCTGGCGACTTTCCAAGACCTCGAGGTTTTTAATGAAGAGTTAAGACTTCTCATTGCGTCCGGTTACGATTTATCTTTGGAACTTTACGCAACAAAAAACAACATGGACTCTGCGCAGGGATCGAAGTATCTACCTTCTTTCATCAGGAAAAAACACGATGATCGCGACTCGTCGGCATCATCAACTTCGATTTTAACCAACATCGGCGGAAGCTTCGTATTGTAATTAAGAACAAACATTGTTAATAAAATAAAGTTATTTTGTAATAGTACTACCTCGCACTCGTATCATTCGATTGTTTCATTCGATTATTTTCATTCGATATTTCTTATCGATTAACTATCGAATCACAATCGAATTTTACGCGTGCGAGGTAGTACTTTTTTAAAACACCCTCCCCGTGACCTTGAACTTTACCTCATTACGTCACAAAACCGCCTACGTCACTGGCTCAGCCTCAGATGACGTATTTAATGACTCAGCGCTTCCGGTCACGTGACCGGAAGCCATAAATCAAGTGAGCCAAAAGCCGCAAAAGCACACTACTGAGCTGACTAGACCGAATAATTTTGGGTGGTCTGACCCGACGAGGTCAGCCAGTGCAGGGGTCAAGCGGTTTGCACCAGGTGCCATGGAACCCGACTCAGATCCAAGGTGGAGGATTCCAATTGGTGCGACAGTTCCCTACAGAAGGTTAGAGCTAACAAATCTAAAGGTGGATGATGGTTGAGTTGTTGAGGAAATAAGTGAGGTGTATTGGGAATGCTCGATTTTTTGCCTTTTTTATAAGCGAGAAAACAATATATGACGCATGCTTGATTGATTTTATCCCGAGGACGTGAATAATATTTCTCCCCGAGATAACGGGAACGGAATCCCTTGAAAAACAACTTAAAACTAAATCTTACAACTAAATAACAAATGCTCTCCTAATTTGCCCTCTTGTGGCCCTAATTCAGATTCTCTGGTGATGTGTCTTGTAAATTGACAGCTCTACTGTGCCTAGCTTAATTGTATATACCTAAGGTTGACGGTTGTAATTAATTACGAAAATCTACCTATTCTTGCCTTAAAACTAGTGACTAGAGTTTGGTTGGTATACCTTTGAGAAGAGTAAAGATAGGGGAAATAGGAAAGATTAATTGACAGAGTGTCTTAATTAGTTGCCACACGGTACTCAATAAATTTCAGCTAGCAAACTGCAATCTATTGACATGTTTTAGGTGCATTCTCAGAAGCCCCTCACTTCAGGATTGAAAAATATAAAAAATAATAAAAAAAAATCTAAATCCTGACGTGAAGTAAATTAACGTTACTGAATTCTCAAAAAGTAAAAAGACTTCTAAAAATGTTACGCACATGGGCCGTTGGCAGAAAAAATGGGGAGGGGTGTTCCAGCTGCGCGCGGAGAGCGCTGTGTAGGCATACCCATCAGAAGGAAGGTGCTACCTTAGACTCACGCGCTGTATCTCCACGCGTGACTGGGTTGGAAAAGGAAACAGAAGAGTAGAAAAAGACTTAAACCTAATATCACTAGGCAAGGCTTTTCATCTGGCAGATGATCGTCAGGGTATGATGGGCTTGTAATGCAAAACTGGAGTAAGAGTGAATTCTTCTGGAGCACAAAAGCTATTTTGACTGTGCTGGGGGGGGGGAATGAATTTAACGCCAGCTACGGCAAAAGAGATTTCTCTATCAAGGGGATCAACTTCATAAATGCGTCGTTGTTGAAGTGAATTCCATCGCGACGCATTGAATTCCCGTAATAGACATGAAAATACTGCGCTTCATTGAGTTCCTGGGGAAGGTCTATTACCTTAACCAGGTCTGATCGCATTGTGAGCAAAAACTGTTTATCTGGTGCAAACGTGCAAGTGATGGAGTAGAATTGCTTATCCTAGGATAGACAGGCAAGGTGGTGAACACTATTACCATCCTGGGATAATTTCGACGAATAACTCTCAAAAAAGACAAAAATTTACCCTTGAATGTCGTCATGTCGACGTTGGCTAAAAAATCATTTGTCCCTAAAAAAATCAGTAAGGGCATGTGCTGCTGCAAGTCGGAAATATTTAATTTGACAAATGCCTTGAGGTCAGAGATTTTTGCTCCAGAGATTCCTCTCACCAGAACCGGGTGTAAACTCCCAGATAATCCAGGGTTGCAGTAGAAAAAATTGTTGAATCAGACGGCAAATGAATCGCCCAAAACCTGTAGAGCCAGGGAGTTGGTTGTTTGGCACATTAAATCAGCAGGTGTTACATTTCCGGCCGAATTTAATCTGTAAACCTAGGAAGTCCCGGTTGGTAACCCCTCGGGTGGGTATATTTTGGAAGGCATGCTTGGGTCTTACTCACTAACAACGGTAAATACCAAATACACTTTCAATGAAATACCTACTAATAAATAACAACAATAATAAAATTCTTCAAACTTAACAATTAACAATATAATTTATGTTATCACAGTGGCATGCCTTAACTACTACTAAATCTAATTTCCCCAAGGGCAAAAACGCTCAGCTGTTTGCTGTGCTTGTGTCTTTAATTCAGCGGAGTTAGCCGGGCCAGTACTTTCGGCTTTCGAATTTCTGTAACACGGGCCGATTTCGGGATTTCAAATAATAATAATAATGCCGGTTGGGAAACAAAATTACTATTTATTAAAACTTACAACTTTACAACAACTGATTTAGAACAATTTAAACGACGTTAACAATAGGTATATCCGAGGTTGAAATACAATAATTAAGGTTACATTGAATTTAGAAAGACAATGCCAATTAATAAATTAACAGGGAGAGGCGGCGCGACGCGTGTTAATTACATCGTCACATCTTCGGGACTGGGGCGGAGGCTCTTGTCTCCTTCGCCGATGCTGAACCAAGCCAGCCAATCAGAAACAGTTTCGCACGTGACGTCACGGGAACACTTCATTGACAAGTGCTGCAGCCAAACGATCACTCACGCCGTTACTCAAACTAAGAGGCACAGGAATCGTGCGTTTAAGGCCAATGCAGAGCGTCAAGTTGCTGACGCAGCTCATTCCTGTTGATATCAACGCCCGGCCGGGCCCGTGGGAGCGTCTAAGTTGAGATTAGCTTGGAGCAACTATCCTAGCGTCTGGTGGTTCATTTTATATTTTATACCAGCCAACTCTTCAAAATGAAATAATGAATGAAATAATGAAATTAATGTTTAGAGCACCGTTCCTCCTTCCAATTATAGGTTTTAGTGACGGTAGAAATTTAATTATTGGGAACGGTAAATTGTAATTATTTAATTACAGTGTCGTATTAATGGCTTTAAACAGTCTAGGGATTTTGGGCCGTCACACCCCCCTCACCCTTAGACCATGCTGTCCCCAGCATGAGGTAACAGCAGATTGCCAAGTCCAACTTCTCTCAATGTTTGGAGAGTACACTCCGTCTTCCGTTGGCTGGTCGGTGATCAGGAAACTTCTAACTCTGGACAGCTAACCTCAACTCTCTCCGCAAATAAAAAAAATTATTTAGGCCTAACTTCAACTTTTGTTTTACAAAAAAAAACTCGAATTGTCACCGGTCCGCATTTGCCTCTCCCTTTACAAAGTATATCTCAAAAATATCACAATCAAAACATCTCAAAAGTCAAAGTTAAACAACCAAAACAACACCTAAAAAAAAACTAAAATATCTTATTTCACAAGGACAAAAGTTACCTAAACTTAAACATAAAAACACAACACACATTCCCATCTAAACAGACCATTACAACATTACAGAATACATTACTCATGAATTTATTCATAGCTTCACACAGCTAAAGGCGAAGTGAAAATATTTACTAGAGGGCATTAACCGACCCTCTCTCTATGGCAAGAGTATTACAGTCGTTTCCAAAAACAAAAATCTACCATGCCATCGCTAGAAGATACTTCACTGAGTTTAATTATGTGTATTTAAAACCAATTGGTTAATTTTTCTAAGTATCTGAACAGGGTATGAATTATTATATTTTAAAGTTCGAAAGAGGGTAATTGAGTTCAGTACTTTTATGGCAATTTAGAACGCTACTTGCCCGCTATGGTGAAGCCGCATGGGTTTTCACTTGGGGCCGGTTTTCACTCTGTCACCCCTTCGGTAGTAACGGATCTTCCGACGTAAGGTCAAATATTAGCAAAAGAAAATTTAACATTATCCTAACACATTCTTTTCCCAAGCTACAGTACCTACTCTAATTAACTCGTCAACACATGTCAAAATAGCAAATTAACATATTGACACCGAGAATCAACAAAAAACACTTTTCGCCAATACAGTGATTATCCATAGATTCCGGTGAAACTTCACCCACTATCGGCCGAAGCCTCAAATCACTTAAAAATTACCAATAATAAATCAAATATACAATTAAATAATCAATATTATAGAAAGAATTATTAACTAATCTTTAACACAACCTCACGTTCAGTAGGCCTGGTAGCGACACAACACTGTCTTGCTAACGGGGTCCGGAAAATCCCTCAGCAAGGCATTTTCTGCAGTACTCTTGACTGACTATACACTACTATACGTCAATTTTTTTTTCTTTAAATTTTGAAAAATCATTCAGGCTGGCTCCCGGGTGCCTACAGTCCAGTCGGGGAGTTGAAGGGAAGGGGGCTATTAGGGGGTGGGAAGTGTGCACATTACCTTCCTGTGGACACCAGTTGGGCCAGTGAATCCTTTACCCTTCTTGGGATATACTACTACCGTTAGTTGGATAGCTTCGAATAATAATTTAAAAAAGTTGCCATTACCAGCCCACAAATATTACACCATTCTTTGAAACACACAACAAAATATACCGGTATGCAAAGATCATTAACGCTACACATACATATACAAATACATAATACACAAATAGGCAATCGCACAACAATCAGAGGGGGATCCCCAGTCCTTTCGCCATCGCGTCCTCGCGGAGACAAGTCCAGAGGTACTCACTTCTTCGCAGCGTAGTACGCGACTTCTTGATCGCGGTCGAAAGTCTATGTTTATTAAATACTTTTCACTTACTGAAGGTGTCCCGGTCGGTAAGTCACTCCTCGTCACATTTTACCGCAAGGTCAGCCTAACGTTAGCTGCGCTCGTGGAACTGTCGTGCTCTGCTTCCGGTGCATGATCTGCTACCAATTCAACAGGAGGGTACCATCTCTCCAAGGTTCTGAAGTGGCGACTCTGTCTGCGCAGCCTGCGGGCGCTGTACACGGCCTCTCAGGGTGACACGGAGCAGGTCGGCAACTCGAACTCTCCATCTCAAACCTACAAAGACAACTGTGATTATCACAATAACCGAACGGCCGCCCCACATGTCCTACTCAACCATGCGGGCGCCAGCATAATGGACTCTTAAGGTGCTGGAAAGTACTCTCCTAAGAATACCCCTTTACGCTTAGGTGCCAAGCTGATCATCTAGTCCCTGCAGGACCTTCAAGGTGGCATTCACATCAATATTCATCAACTTGGTCTCTTCGTCAGAGAGCATCGACCTCAATTCAAGAACAAAACTTTACTCATCTGGCTGACATGAGTGTTGCTGCCGTGTATACGGGCGGGCAACTTAAACTCATCACTAATAACAACCCCTCTATACGGGTCAAATACATCACGTTAAACATTGACCACAAATCAAGAACCAGGACCCAAGTTACCTGGCCTACATGAGTATACTGCTGCCATTTACACAGGCAGGCAATATTGAACTCATCAGTGGCTACAAAAAAACACATTTTATTTATTTATTTTTCTTGAGGGAGGCCCATTCAACGTTATGATTTCAATGGGGCATTTTCCCCAAAACAAAACTCAAACAGACTACAAAAACAGACCCAGAATACCATCGGCTGGTTTACTCGTACCAACCCTTTAGTAAACACACAACCATCAACCTCCGCTTTGCCGGCTGTACAGGCGAATTGCGCTGCACAGGCTGGGCTTTCTACCCAACAGCTTGCCATAGCACAAGCAAAGATTATTTACCCCCCCATTCCCGTTTGCTTTGATTAATTTTTGTTCTCTTCACGGTCTGGCCAAGAATAGCATGATTTAGCAAGCATATTCCTGGAGCAGAGCACACATTTTAAAATTCTATTAAAAAAAAAACAAATAACCATAATGTGATTCCTAAACACTAGTACATCAGTATACTTAGGTGATAACACTTGTCCACATCAGCATAATCCATTCAGTAATGGTTACGAATGCACTCCCTCGGCAACTCCACAGCGAGGAAGACCCTCCGGTGTCCCAATCCACAGGGACAGCACAAGAATGGCCTAGAATTATAACTTTCCTGTATAACAAACAAAACAGGTTATCCAGTGAACACGTGTTATCACAAGTTAGAGCACAAAGCATTAAAAACAACAACCTTCCTACGAAGAATCACTTATCACTAACTTCACCAGCCTTATATTTTAAATATAAGGGAAGCTAACTGGACTCTTTTTGTAAATTTTGAATTTAGTGTAAATGGACTAAGTCATAAATCATCGTATTCACTCATAATCTCTGGTTCATTATCTAATTCATCACACCGCAAATGGGAGCTCTGGCTTCACAATGCTCAGTCCCAGATGAGGGGGTAAAGTATTAGACACTTTAAATATTACATCGGCAAATAATTTATGTCCATGTTCGGAGTACTTATAATAAAACAGATGCAGCCATACAATTTAAGGGACAGACTGCATGCAAAAAAAAAAAAAATTTAATTTCTCAAACTATCAAACTAGGCAATTTGATGCTCACGATTTCAAACTGTAAAAATAAATGTGATCATTGTTTACGAAGCACCGATCTGCAACAGTACTTAAAGCTATCTGCAGATCCTAAAACTGAACACAAATACGCATCACAATTTACTGGCTTCAACTCAAAGCTTTATTAGTTCCAATTTGAATTAATAATTTTTTTTACCTACTCCTTTAATGGATGTTAATTAAATTCAATCACACACAAAGAGATGTACTAAATATCTTCACGTTGCTGATTAACTTACATAAAAAAACAAAGTCCAGTACCACAAACAAACAGTACCACTGCTCTACTGACTGTCATGTTCAGTTGGCCCAAAACCAGGAACCAGAGCTAAACAATGAGCACAGTATAGCCCAGTTCTCAAAAATCCATGCAGCAACCAACTGCGATTTGATTTTCTCCTCTATGCTATTTTGTCTCACATAATTTTGAAGGAGAGCAAAACAGCCTTTTTTTAAAACTGCAAACAAAAGGTTAAATAATTTATTTATTACCCCTTCACAACCGTTACCGAAGGTTACTGCCCATTAATTCTCTCAACTTTAAATTACTGGTTCCACAGGTGTAGAACCCTCAATAACCCCCTACTGATGAGAGCTTCTGAAATAAATAAAATTCGCCCAGTCCCATTTATAATTTCCAATACTTAACTGAAGCAATTATCAGAAGCTCACACGCCTAAGTCAACACGTTGTTTTGTTTCTAAGAAATTTTTAGAAAAATTCAAAGTCCCAACTTAAAGTTCAATAAAATAAACTTAAACCCCAGAACGCGATTACTCTAAGTTCCAACACGGTGAATTATCCAATTAGAATCACGAAATTAATTTCAAACAAAAATTCACAAGTCGTTTGTAGTATTCAGTGAAATTTTGAAAATCCGGCTAAGTCCGTAGCTCAAAATACACAATAAATTTCGAAAATTATTGTCAAACGCCCATTTCCCCACTAATATGGTGGTCCACGTCGATTATTTCTAAGTCCCGATTAATTTCAATGAAATGTCACAGAACTCCTATTTCCCCACTACTAACGCTTTGTTTCGTCGAAAATTTTCAAAGTTCTGATTTACTTAATTTCTTTGGTAAATAAAATGCAGTGGTATCCTTTGTCCTGACAATGAAGATAGGCCAGAAAATTGACACAGTTTATAAGTGTCAGATCATTAATTTTTATTAATTTGTAACAATAAAATTTTTCAATTACTTGATTTTAAATTATTGGCCTATTTCCAATGACGCCCAGATTTTTTTCCAATGCATTTATAGATTTACCACTTAATTATACGACCCAGAGTTAATCACACATGCAAATAAACTTAGGTTAATTTAGAAAGCATTTATTCTAAGGTTAATATAATAAATAAATCCTACAAACTCCCGTCCTTGGACAAAACAATGTTAAATCAACTAAATAAAAATATAACACTTCAGGAATGATTATTACATCTACTAACTGCAACAAGTGTGGGACTCCGTTTGGATTAATATATTCAGACATCTGTTTACAAACACAGGCAAACACCACTGCCTTGTGCATCACGGCGTCACTATGCGCCAAAGCCTTGTTACGATAATTGTCGCCCAAGTTCCACTGCAGACAATTCGGATTAATTTACAATATAATATTTCTTCAATTCAATTCCCAAATAAGTTATAATTTCATTTTAATGTCGTCCTCTCCCTGTTCCCCGATGAGTTGCAATTAAACTCGCTTATTTGCACCTCAATCAAACTGAAGTGGCAAATCGGCAAATCAAATATGGCGGATTAATCCGAACGCAACAGAGACACAGAGACGCCTAGATTGCAAATGGCGGCTCCAAGCTTCCTTCCACAATTAATATTCCAAGTCACTTTAATTTTTAAAATAAACCTCCTTAGTCACAGGTAATACTTAAAATCAACTCTGATAGCCCAATAATTTTGATTTAATATGTCTTCTCAAACAATGAAATTCTAATACATTCTCATAACAGTTCCATGCCATCTCGATTTGGCGTCACACACAATTAATGCAAAGTGACGAAGGAGGGGGAAGTAGTGTTGGAAGGGGACTTTTGGCTCACTTGATTTATGGCTTCCGGTCACGTGACCGGAAGCGCTGAGTCATGAAAGACGTCATCTGAGGCTGAGCCAGTGACGTAGGCGGTTTTGTGACGTAATGAGGTAAAGTTCAAGGTCACGGGGAGGGTGTTTTAAAAAAGTACTACCTCGCACGCGTAAAATTCGATTGTGATTCGATAGTTAATCGATAATAAATATCGAATGAAAATAATCGAATGAAACAATCGAATGATACGAGTGCGAGGTAGTACTATTACAAAATAACTTTATTTTATTAACAATGTTTGTTCTTAATTACAATACGAAGCTTCCGCCGATGTTGGTTAAAATCGAAGTTGATGATGCCGACGAGTCGCGATCATCGTGTTTTTTCCTGATGAAAGAAGGTAGATACTTCGATCCCTGCGCAGAGTCCATGTTGTTTTTTGTTGCGTAAAGTTCCAAAGATAAATCGTAACCGGACGCAATGAGAAGTCTTAACTCTTCATTAAAAACCTCGAGGTCTTGGAAAGTCGCCAGATGAATAGAGTCATAATGAATACACCTAATTTTGATGGACATTTCAACAGAGAGCTCGATGTACACTGGTCAAGAGCTGGAGGTGTACTGAATATTCGCTAGCTAGCGTTTTGGTATCAAACCAAATTGTGGGGGCAAAAGTGTGGTGGGGCGGAGCAGATGGCAGGCGACAGGTGGTGCGAGGCAGATGGTTGCTACTACATCCACCATCATTAGTCAAACCCTATTAGAGATGACATTATTGCTTCTGCATCAGAAGATATTGTGCTATAAACTTCATGTACTTGTATTTCATCATTTGTATTGTCAGCTTGCTCAATATTAAAAGAAGAACATGTGGAAGAAACCGTAGTGCCTTGTATTGGCGAATCCATGTGAACTATGCAAGAGCCGCAGGTATACTGAAGTGATACAAGCATGTAGGATAGACACTCGTCTTTACCCCCCACCACACCAGTTTCCCCCACCAAGTTGTCACATCGCACAATAACTACGGGACATGCATTAGTTAGAGTCTAGCTCTGACTCTGTGAGGATCGGAGCTCCGTAACTAAAAACATTAACAATTCTTGCTCGACACTGCTTTTACGCAATCATAATAGTCACTGTGATCTAATTTATTGCATGTACTCATATGATGCATCTTGCGTAGCAGACAACTTGCTAAGAATGTTTCAGCCTGGAGTATTCTACGGTAGATTTCTTGGAAACCGAGTGTCAGATATAAGTACAATACCCCGTCGCCCTACTTTTATTCATTGTTCAGAGATTTATAGGGAAAGTAATTGCCTCAATGGTTTAAATTTGGATTATAACGAGAAATAGTACTTTTATATCGCTGATTATTTGAACTTTACTAGATTTGTAGATATTTTAGAGTTCAGACGTTTAGTACATCAAACAAAATCAAAATAACATCCAAGAACTCCATTTGCTAGCCTTACAATCAAAGAATCGAATCAAATTAGTTTTTAATATAAAAGGAAAAAAGCTATCGCCCTACACCTTTTTTAAAAATGTTCGTAATTTATTTTTCTTTAACACAGTGTTACAAGATTTATTGCAGTTTTACATGTTTTACCCGAGCGCCGACAATTTAATGTAACTAGTTGTACACACAGGTCTCGCAATCTACATTATCAGTTAGATTCATATACCTAGTTCTTTTACATGATGGTATACATTTTTAACACTAAGTTAAATAACATTCTTCTATGCATAACTGTTTACAGAGTCACAAGGAGTGATCTATCCAGCTTATCAGTGCAACACGTATTGTCGTTTGCTTTATTAGCAGCTAAACTGCCCAATGGAACCAGTCCGAAGAATGAAAATTGCGCTAATGTTGGAAAATATTTAAGATCCTTGACATACTACCAATAAAACCCCGTCGACGGAGGGTTATAACTTATTTTGGACACATTTATACTGTAATTCGTAGCAATAACGAATCCATTTATTTAAATAACAAGCATGTGTGATAAAGATGGATTAACAATTTTTCCTAATAAGAGGGTATTAACACATTAAGACACGTAATAAACGTAAAGACATTTTAAATAATTATTGTAATAAGCAATCGACAGTTGTAATAATCAGCTGAGCCCTTGAATTAAGTCGTTCAACACAATTTTTATTGGGGAAGTAACCTTAATATCAAGTTTATTTATGATTATTATATCACGATTACCACTTTTAATTGGTAATTACTAATTTGCTTTGTGGTTTAACATTGTTATGACCCGTTTCATACGCTTTGTTTGGATTAAAATAAGACGCCGCGGTAAATGTGTGTCAGCGGCTACATATTGTTAGGCCATCTCTACTCTGGACCAACCATTGGTCTAGAGTCTGGCTTGCATAGTGAAAACAATACAAAATAGCATGACTGAATCTTTACGTTTCCATACGTCTCCTTGAAATCTTGTACGTTTAAATTATATAGAAATTTGATTTTTTTTTGTGATATATTTAATGACTACTAAAGGCCGTTAGCTCAAAGAGTATATAACATCCTAATTTATACTTACAAGGGGTATTGTAATAATTTTACTTAATAGCTAATCCTTTGAGAAACTTGTTTAACCGGGTGTGTCCAACTGTCCACTCCGGCGGGGTAAATCCATGTCGGAATTTGCATAGGGTCCTCCCCAATTTGAAGTCCCCTGAGACAATAAATTTGTTTGAATTTGATTTTCGTGAGCATTTAATGACTTTCAATTAAAGAGCTATGTTATAATCTGGCAGCTTTGTGCCGTTTGTAAAGGTCGATTCCTGACGGTAGGTAGTCATTTTGGGTTTTTTTTTATAATACGTTATTTTATACAGTTTGAGTAATGAAACAGTTGTTTCCTACCATGTAATTGTATGACCTAGAACTAAAATATATTAATTGAGACTACCCAAAATAAATTTAAAAAAAACTCTCAATAATTACACGTTATCACATTTGCTATGTCACACACCAATTGCGTTTCACCTTCGATTGGTTCATTAAACATGCGAAAAACCAACAGCAATCATGATGTAATCGTTGCAGAAATTAAACGCTATCACCGACCAGCCACCGCCGCCGCGTAATGACGGGTAACTGACGCTTCCTGCATCCGATCATAATTGTACGTTTCATTTTTATGGGCAGTTTAGTTTGAGGCGATGCTGGTTTTTTTAAAGTGTCCCCGCGTGTAAGTGTTACGGCGGGAAAATGCAAGCAAAAAATAAAAAATAAAATCGAGAACTTTGTAACGTGTCAATTATAATGTAGATAATTATTGTGTATCGTTTCCTTGAGAGTAATCTATAATATTATAAAGAAGAGGTGGTTTCTGTCTGTCTGTCTGTTTGTCTGTCTGTCTGTCTGTCTGTCTGTCTGTCTGTCTGTCTGTCTGCCGGTCTGATGTTCCGGGTGAACGCAAAAACTACTTAACCAACTGGGCTGAAACTTTACACAAAGGTAGATCTTGAACCCATGCAACACATAGGCCTATTCACTTCTTTAAAATTCCCTCGGGCTGCACCCCGGGAACGTTCTATTTTCCCAAGTTTAAATCGGGTTACATAAATTAGTGATTACATATGTAATTTATAAACATTTATTTTATTTAACCTTTTATTAATAGGTAAGCACACAACTGCCCCTCTTTTTTCTTAACTGTTATGCATCGTAGGAGAAATTCACGCATACCGTTAGGAAGGTATTGCTTTGTCAAATGATCAGAAACCCATTATAATTTACATAGCCTCTCAGACCTACGCCCCACAAACCTTTGAATATATTTAGTTTATTAAATTTGCTACATATCAAATTATAATTACTATGAGAAATGCAAGTTTTTGTTATGTATCGAAACCAAGCTCAACATTTTTCACTCACACATATTATTTTATTGCCCCAAGAATTTACAATAAACTTCCAAATAATAATGTTAAAACTTTGGTAAATCACAAGAAATTCATAAAAAGAGGTTAGACAATAATTGAAGGGTTTTAAAAATGTTGATGTTTTATTACAAATAATGCTTTAGTTATGTTAAGAACACTACAAAATTATTTTAACAAAATTGGATATTTGGAGTTTGGTTTAGTAATATTTTAATACGTATTTTTATAAGTTATTCTATTATGTTATTATACTTACAATTCAAAATACTTACATATAGCACAATATTTCATGTTAATAACCTGTCAATTATAATGTAGATAATTATTGTGTATCGTTTCCTTGAGAGTAATATCCTATAAATAACTGTTGGAAAAACTAAATAAAATACGAACCAAGATGTTATTACATTTAAGCGTCGGTTATAAAAAATTAAATTTCAATATGGGCAAAAAATGAAAAGACAAAATTTATAGTTAAAACAAAACAGTTTCAATACTACGTTAAGTGCGCATGGTTCGCACTATCACATAAAGCCATTCACCAAGTTTGATAAAAAATTAAATAAAAATATATCAGCAAAAGGCGTTTAAAATAGAAATTGATGAATTTCAGTAGATAGAGATAGAGAATCCCAACCTGTACTAGCGTTCAACAAAACGAGTGGGAGAGTTAATTACCTAGTAGAATGCAACCGGTGCGCAACCCATTAAATCAAGCTGTCAAGGGAACGCCCCGCGCCAGCTGTAACACGCGAAATTAAAAACCTCACTAAATCAGCCGAATTTTGTTTTTATGTCTAGAGCTGCATTACACAACAAAATACCCAACCAAATTACCCTGTATCGGGAAAATTACCCGCGCCCTCCCGCGGCCATATAAGCGAGTGCTCCGGACAGTTCCTTACCAGTCGTCGATCTAAGTCGAGACTGCTCCCATGCAAGTGACCTGCGTATTAAAGTGCGAGGACAATTGCAGTAGCGGGGTAATGCGGGGGGAGGGCGCCCCCCTCGTAAGATCTCGCTACCTGGGTTCTCTTTCTCTCTCTTCTCCTTCTCTTTCACTCTGTCTTTTCCTGCATGTTATATTGCTGCTTTATTAGTCCGGCTATAGTAGTTAGTTTCTTGCATGCTAGGGTCGTTGCTTTTGCTTTCAACTTTTGTATTTAAAATCTTCCGCATGTCTTTGCTTTTCTTAACTGTATTGTAGTATGCTGATAAAAGCGAAATTAAAACCTCATCAAACTCAGCCGAGGTAATTACGCGTCTCCTATATAAGCGAACCATGCAGTAACTGACATCAGTTGCTTGCTGTACAGTTGAGTGTTAACATGGTACCATCTCCACTGTTCAGTGCAACTGTCTAGTTGTTCTTTTTATAAGAACAACTGGAGAAATAAGGGGTTAATACTAAGTATGCGCACACTTTTTATTAATCCCTTATACTTTTGCATGTTGCATGTTGTATGTTTGGTTGAACTTTGCTTGCTTGTTTGCTTATTTTGTATTGTAGATAGTACTAACTCCTTTCTTTAAATTACTTTAAAGTTTGGCTAGGTTATTTATACATTTTTTTTAATTTATTAACATCTTACACACACACACACACACACACACACACACACACACATATTAATGACACCCTTCAACTCCATCTCCTTTCCTTGCGAGTACGGCAAGAAAACCGGCTCTCCTTAGCTTTTAAGAGTACGGCCAGCAAACCGGCTCTTGCTTTGCAGTGTTTACGGCCCGCAAACCGATCACTGCACCTTCTTTGCATACCGGATGGGGTTTCGCATTTCCCCGGTTTTCGCTAGACCTCAGTGAGAGGGGTCCTAAGGCTCCTCACTGACTCCTTTATTTTAGATTAGTACAATTTACATTTATAACTCTTGTTAATTGAAATTAATTATTCATCATACAAATATGTAAGATACCCTTTAACTCCATCTCCTTTCCTTGCGAGTACGGCAAGAAAACCGGCTCTCCTTAGCTTTTAGGAGTACGGCCAGCAAACCGGCTCTTGCTTTGCAGTGTTTACGGCCCGCAAACCGATCACTGCACCTTCTTTGCATACCGGATGGGGTTTCGCATTTCCCCGGTTTTCGCTAGACCTCGGTGAGAGGGGTCCTAAGGCTCCTCACCGACTCCTTTATTTTAGATTCGTACAATTTACATATTTGTTTGACTTTATATTTGTAAAATAATAACTCTTCATTGTGACTTGAACTTTAGCCAGACTTTACTGTAAATTATATCTACTTCCCTTTAGGTTTCCGGGGTGTGAGATTCTGTCAAATCTCACACCCCACCCCCCATTTTGTTCAGAAACGACCTTGACCCAGTTAGAAGATGTGGTAGAAGGGGTGATCACAGGCGGGGAATATATCAGTTTGTGGTTATAGTGAGAATCACTTACTGCTCTATTCCCCGTTTTGGTAATATAATCAGACGGCTTGACCCACTTGCATGATGTGTATTAAAGCGCGATGTTGCAGAGTCAATAATCACTTTGGTTGTGAACTGCATCAATAGAGCATCTACCATGGTATACCTCCACTATATTAACTTTACTACTAAAGCGGATATCTTTACCCAGCGTGTATACCAACTGCTTATGGAGTATCATGATGTTAAGGTCAAAGGATTGGGTATTCGTAAAACTGAAGAGGTAAAAATAGATGTGGAACCAATTCCTTTGAAGAGAGAAATTTACCGATTATTACAAGAGGGGTTTGTTTTGTGTCTTTATTACACTACACGTTAGGTTAGCGACTTTTTCCCGAACAAGACATTGAACCAGCTATATTCATTGTAAAAGGGTGGTGGTAAACATATATAAGGCAGTCGGCTTCGGAGTATAGTTATTGTTCAGCTATGGATAGCCCAGGAGGATCGTCTAACTTAGATGTTAAAGGCAATGTTGACTATTGAATATGTTAAAGATGAATCTACAACTGAAGATCCCTATTATTTTATGAAATTTTTAGTTGATCGAGATGCAATGTGTACAATCCGACTTCACATCCAAGTTTAAAAATCTATCAAATGTTCCTGTTGAAAAAAATTGTCCTTGTTAAATACAGAGCGGGGAATAGATCAATTTATGGTTTAAAATGAAATAATTTACTGCTTTATTCCCCGTTCTGGTAATAAGTTAAAACGACCTTGACCTACTTACAAGACTTAAACATCCTTGTTTCATAAACATTGTTACATATATTTGATACAATAATACCCATTTCTTATCACTAGTTACCCCCACCACTTAAATCGGGGAATATAAAAAGAGATTTCTCATCAGTGCTTATCTCATTCTGCTACTTGTGTTAGCACTAGAATATATAGCAGCTATGTCACCAAAGGATAATATATTTCCTTCTGCAAAATCAATCGTAGGAATTATAAAACATATTGTGATTGAAGGTGAGGATGAAAATGAAGACGAATTGGAAGATTTTGAATTATTAAGTGATATGGATGCAATGGAAGATTTTGAATTATTAAGTGATATAAACAGTGATGATCTTGAAGCAGGATATATGGAACAAATTGAACCGTTAAGTGACGGGGAATCTGAAACCTATATAATCTATCAGCATCTTCTTTGTTCTGAAGAAATACATGATGAAACTCCAACCACTAGTAGTAGTAGTTTGGATGGGTTATTTTTAGATAGTGCACGAGGGGTATATCATATTCGTCGACGACTATTTCTTTCCGATGCTTCTGATACAACTGATTCCGATTCATCAAATAAGTCTGATTAAGTGTTGTCTTTTTCTTGTCAACTGACAAACTTTAAATACAGAGCGGGGAATAGATCAGTTTGTAGTCAAAGTGAGAACTACTTACTGCTCTATTCCCCGTTTTGGTAATATCGTTGTATAACCTTGACCCAGTTACAAGACAGAAAATATTTACCAGCTTTCAATTTTTTTTTTTTTTTTTTTTGCTTTTTTTTTGTTTAGAAAAAGTGGGGGTAACTTATAAATTTAATGGTGGGGGAACGTCTATTTAATGTCGATGCAACAGTGTATATTTATCATATCGGCATGATGAACCCACCAGGAAACTCCGTTTGCTACAGCTTTCCCCTCATCGATATCGATGATGTGATAAAACTTACATCAATAACAAAACGGTTTGAACTCGAAAGGCGACTCATAAAAGTCGACGTAATTCCACAAGATCTTCGTTCTGCAATGTTGACCATCGAATATGTTAAAGATGAATCTACAACTGAAGATCCCTATTGTTTTATGAAATTTTTAGTTGATCGAGATGCAATGTGTACAATCCGACTTCACATCCGAGTTTAAAATCTATCAAATGTTCCTGTTGGAGAAAATTGTCTTAGTTAAATACAGAGCGGGGAATAGATCAGTTTATGGTTTGATATGAAATCATTTACTGCTCTATTCCCCGTTTTGGCAAATATGTTCAATGACCTTGACCTAAATACAGAACTTTGTAGCCTTCAGCTACAATAGTAAATATAAAATGCAAAAAAATAGTAAACTTAACGTAATACGTACCCCCACCACTTTTGCTAGGGTATAAATAGAGGGGCATTTGCAGTGTTGTTCATTATTGCCTTGACCTTTGTGGAGATCGCACCTACATTATGCATCGCTGCGATATTTGCAAGTCTTCATTTAAGGATGAATTTCTTTTAATGATTCATAATGAACTGAAACATAACAACAACCAAGATGAAAAATATGAAGAAGAAGAATTGAAAGAAATAGATCAAATGTTAGCTCAACACCAACATTCCAGACCAACTGTAATTCAATATGCACCATCAACATCGACTTCTACCTCTGCTCTGTCTACACTTCACCTTCCTTCAACATCATCAGCTGCATCGACTTCTACGCCTGCTCTGTCTACATTTCATCGTCCTTCAACATCATCAGCTGCATCGAGTTCTACGCATGCTCTGTCTACACTTCACCGTCCTTCAGCATCAACAGCAGTAAATGTAGAACTACATGCCCGAGCACTTCCGGGTAATGTAGTAACCCACTTTAAAATTGACAATGCAAAATTACAACTCGAAGAATTTTTAAATAACGCAAAAGGATTGGTAAGTAAAACTCTGCAAAATGAATTAAAAAGATTAAATTTTATCAAATTTGGACTATTAATGGATGCTTTATTTACAAACATTCAAAATGAAACTTCACCGAGAGGGTTTTTAACAAAAAACCGTACCATTATGTTTTCGTCAGATATTGATTCAATCGTATCTGAATGTTTTGAAGAGCTCAAGACAAAAATACAAGAACATGAAGGAAGAGGCTCTGGATGGAGTTTGTTAAGCATCACAGGGCTAGACTTAAGAGTACACAAACACGGCTATGGAATTCGAGGAAGTAGCTACATCCCTCTACCAACAAAGATTAGAAATACCTTATCCTGCGTCAACGTACAAAATCAAGATACTGAATGTTTTAAATATGCCATGTTGGTCAAATATGTAACAGACAATCCGATAAGACCAAGTCACAAATATGAAGAAATACAACATAAGTATAATTTCCAGGGAATGAATTACCCTGTTGCAATTACTGATATATCAAAATTTGAAAAGCAAAATCCTTCAGCTTCTGTCAACATTTTTGGCTTAGATTCGTCAAACAATGCGTACCCCTTGCGCATAACACCTATTGAGCGCAGAGATCATACGGATTTGCTATTGATCACTAAAGGGGACATATCCCACTATGTCTACATAAAAAACTTTGCAGCTCTTGTATCTAAACAAATATCAAAAAAACACGGAGAGAAAACCATTTGTAAAAGATGTTTTTGTCATGTAGGCAAACCATTAAGAAGGGGAGGTTCAGAATGGTTAGTAGAACATCAAAGGTTATGTAATGGAAACTATGAGGTTAGAATTAAATTGCCACATTCCAGCAGAGCGCAGATAAAATTTGACAAAATAATACAACAATACCGTGTACCTGTTGCTGTTTACGCTGATTTCGAGTCTTCTTTACATCCACTTGAACAACAAGAAGAGGACGTTACAAGAAGAAGCAAATACCAACTTCATTCACCAAACAGTTATTGCATACTAATTAAATCCACGTTGACTGAAGACCATCTTCAAAAATATGGACTATCATCTTCTCCAAAGATTTATCGCGGTGAAGAAGCAGCCAAATACTTTGTCGATGATCTGTATGAAATAGCTGCAAAGGTAGAAGAACTGTATGGAACAAAGGTACCCATGTCACCTATGGAAGAAGAAGAGCTTCAACATTATTATTCAACAACAACGTGTTATTTGTGTAATAACACCTTTACACTGGATAACGTTAAAGTTCGTGACCACGATCATCTTACGGGAGCGTATAGAGGTGCAGCCTGTAACGCTTGCAACTTGAACTACAAACTACCATATTTCATCCCCGTAGTTCTGCACAATCTGAGTGGTTATGATTCGCACTTCATAATCCCCGAACTAGGAAGAGATAATGGAGCAATAGACGTTTTGGCTACTACAATGGAAAAATTTATAAGCTTTTCAAAAAAGGTGGGTAAAATTAAATTAAGGTTTGTTGATTCATTTAGATTTATGCCTTCAAGCCTCATGAAATTATCTGAAAATCTAAGAAGAACAGATTTGATAGAAACAAGCAAAATTGTACCCAATAGTAAAATGGATTTGGTTCTTCGAAAAGGAGTCTTCCCCTATGATTACATCGATGGACTGCATAGATTTGATGAAACATCACTACCTCCACCAGAACACTTCAAAAACAAACTTAATGATTCGGAAATATCACTTGAGGACTATCAACACGCACGTCGAGTATGGAACGAGTTAGATATGAAGACCTTAGGAGATTACTCGGACTTTTATGTCAAACTAGATGTAACTCTTCTTTGTGATGTAATGGAAGAATTCCGAAACACTTGTTTTGCTGCCTACGGTTTGGACCCTCTACATTCGTATACTTCACCAGGATTAGCTTGGCAAGCCATGTTAAAAGAAACAAAATGCAAACTCCAACTTTTAACAGACATTGACATGGTTTTAATGGTTGAAGCTGGAGTAAGAGGCGGATTGACCCAAAGTGTTACCAGACATGTCAAAGCCAACAACAAATACCTACCCGATTATGATGAAACCAAACCGTCAACCTATTTAGGATATTTCGATGCAAATAACCTGTACGGTTGGGCAATGTCAAACCCACTTCCTTTTGATAACTTTAAATGGATTAATCCCGACTTTATTGGCGATATTTTACAAATTCCGAAACATGGTGACACTGGATATATTTTGGATTGCGATTTTGAATACCCAGAAAATTTACATGATCTTCATTATGACCTACCACTTCTTGCTAAAACAGAAATTTCACCAATTGGAAAACACCCCAAATTAATGATGACATTAAATAATAAACAACGCTACGTGGCTCACTTTTGGGTGGTTCAACAAGCTATCGAATTAGGACTACGTTTAACAAAAATTAATAGAGTTTTGGAATTTTCTCAATCATGCTGGTTGAAACCCTACATTGATTCAAATACCATCAGAAGAGCAGCAGCTACATCAGACTTTCAAAAAGATTTCTTTAAATTAATGAATAATGCGATATTTGGAAAAACATTGGAAAACAAAAGAAGACATAAAAATGTTAAACTTGTTACCGACGCAAAAAAATTACAGAAACTAGTACAGCAGCCAAATTTTGGAACATCGATAATTATTAATGAAAAACTTGTAGCAGTGTCCATGAAGAAGACGAGTGTGAAGATGGATCGTCCTTTGTATATAGGCATGTCAATCTTGGACATCTCAAAAACACACATGTACGATTTTCACTACAACAAAATGGTGGCGTTCTACGGAAGAGAAAATATATCTATTACATATATGGACACTGACGCTTTTATATATCGCATAGTAACATTGGATATGTATAAAGATTTACGTACATTTATTTACAAGAACGACTTTGATTTCTCCGATTATCCAAAAGATCATCCAAACTACGACAATGACAGACACAAAAAAGTACTAGGCAAATTCAAGGATGAGGCTAATGGTGTTCTACTTGAAGAGATTGTTGCACTGATGTCTAAACTATATTCTTTGAAACTCTATAATGAAAAAGCAGAAGAAGAAGAAAAGAAGAATAGCTATATTAAGAAAGCTAAAGGTGTAAAGAGTTTATATTTAAAGAAGAAAGTGCATTTTGAACACTACAAGCAATGCTTATTTGAGGATAACATCATTACAGCTAAATTCAACACCATCAGAAGTTTTAACCATCAGCTGTACAGCGTGACTGAAGTTAAAAAGGCGCTATCCTGTAATGACGACAAAAGACAAACCCTTCCAGACAACATCCACACTTTACCATTCGGTCACTATTCCCTCAACCCTATTGACTAATAACCCTTTCATCGTCCTAGATCCTCTATCCTTTTCCTTTCCGTAAAAAAAGGGGAAACACAGCAATGTTAAGCTGTGTTTCCCCTTTTTTTACACAAGTTTTGAATGACCTTGAACTATATGTATATATATATATATATATAAGCAGATTTATACAAAAGAATATTTAATACCATATCAGCTGCCTTCGTGAAACCATCATGTCAGACCTGAAGGAGAAGATTATTAATGAACTACACAAACCTGCAAGAATAAAGTTTCCAAGAAGAAATACTGTTATAAAAGGGATAAATGATCTATATCAAGCGGATTTAATTGAAATGCGACCGCATAGCAGAATAAACAAAGGATTTAAATATATACTCACAATTATTAATTGTTTTACAAAAGTTGCAGACGCTTTGCCTCTAAAGGACAAGACTGGTAAAAGCGTAACAGAAGCCATGGAAATAGCCATAAAAAGAGATAAAAACAAAATTAAACATTTACAAACTGATGATGGAACAGAATACTTTAATACAAACTTTGCACAGTTAATGAATAAATATAAAATAAATCATTATTCTACAAATTCAGAGAAAAAAGCTGCTATTGTAGAAAGATTTAATAGAACCTTAAAAGGAGCACTGTATAAACAATTTTCAAAAAGAGGTTCTTACGTATGGTATGATGTTTTACCACAATTAATAAATGATTATAACAACAGGTTTCATAGAACTATTGGTATGAAACCTAACAAAGTAAATAGAAGAAATGCAAAAGATGTATTAAAACGCATAAAGAAAAATACAAAGCCTAAAGTAGAAAAAATGCAGCCAAGAAAATTTAATGTAAGTGATAAAGTACGGATTAGTAAATATAAGGGAGTGTTTACCAAAAAATACCTTCCCAATTGGACGAATGAAGTTTTTACAGTGTATAAAGTGCAACCGACTGTACCTGAAACGTATATCCTAAAAGATAACAAAGGAGATTTGTTGCAAGGTGCATTTTATGGACATGAAATGTTAAAGTCAACAGTAGGTGATGTATATCTTGTTGAAAAAGTGTTACAAAGAAAAAAGGACGCAGTTAAAGTGCGGTGGTTAGGGTTTAACAAAACTGAGGATTCATGGATACCTATAAAGGACTTGGTTTAATACAAGCAACTCATTTCATCGTTAACCTTTGAGCAGGATGGAGATTATTCACCATAAAGATCGATTCAATATTAATAACATAGATGATTTAACTGTGGATAACGTTAAAATCAACAATGGTAAACACGGTAGTTTACTTCCAAACACTGTTCGATGTATAGTAAGTGGCCCCTCAAACTGTGGAAAGACCAATGTTGTCTTTAATTTGATCACTAATCCGCAGGGATTAAGGTTTAGTAACCTATATATTTTTTCAAAGTCTCTACATCAACCAAAGTATCAATTGCTGGATAAAATCCTATCTGATGTGTCTGATGTTAATTTTTACAAATTTAACGCTAGTGATAGCATTATGCAACCAAACGAAGCGAAACCGTATTCTGTATTTATATTTGACGATGTATCTTGTGAAAATCAGGATACTATTAGAAACTACTTTGCCATGGGAAGACATAATAACATCGACAGCATATATATAGGACAAACTTATAGCAAAATCCCAAAACAACTTATCAGAGATAATGCAAATATTCTAATTGTATTCAAACAAGATGATACTAACCTAAAACATATATATAACGATCATGTGAATGCGGATATGCCATTTGAAAAGTTTAAAGAGCTTTGCGGAAAAGCATGGGCGGAAAAGTATGGATTTTTGGTTATTATGAAAGATCAAGCTATAAAAGATGGTCGTTATAGAATAGGTTTTGATAAATTCGTTTTAATACACTGATTAGCGGTATTACTGTACAAGTCGTCAAGGTGTGAAGATGGTTAACCAGGAAAAGCTATTAAAGGAAATAAAATCACTTAGTGATTCTATTAGACAAAAAAACCGAGCTTTAAAATCAGGTATAAATGAAAGAGAGCAATTTTTAGAAACAACATTCAAACCTGTTACTGAACCTTTAAAGCGATTAGCACAAAATATGGAAAGACCTTCAATTCGCTTCGAAGGAGACAAAATGCTACCAATTTCCAAATATGAAGAAGAATTTCAGAATGATGAAAGTTCTGACCAGTTACAAACATCTGAAGAAAGCGACGAGTATGAAGAAAGCGGAGATATAGGAGATTTAAGGGAAAAGAACATTGCAGGAGATACAAGTACAGAAGATACAAGTGCGGAAGATACAAGAGCAGAAGAAGAGGATATCAACCCATCCAACTTAAGCAAATTAGGCACAGATATTATGTTTAAAGGAACACTTGGAAGAAAATATACATTAAAAATGTTACATGGCACACATGCTAATCGAAATTATCATACATATGGAGCTAGAATAGAGGATAAAGGATTAATGATTGGAGATAGAAAGTTAGATATAAACGAAAATGATGATATAGTTATTGGTGATAAGAAATATAAAGGTACAACAGGTTTGTTTGAACTCATCTTTAAAAATAATCCTGGTAAATATACTAAAAAGGATTTACAATTGTTTAAAAATATACTAGAGTATACAAATGCACATAGAAAAAAATATTCCAAAGAACTACCTATTCATAGAAACAGGTCAATAAAATACACAAACATTATATCTAGTCTTTTCCCCTCGAAATCAAATAAAGCTCCAATTAAAAGAAGAGCTTTATCTTCTGCTGAATTAAATGTTTTGCATAAAAAAAGAAAAACAACTGATCCTACTACATCTGGAAGGGGATTATTAAAACATTTGTATAAAACCAATATAATATATTACAACGATATAAATAAGTTAGTTGATCGAATGAGGTTATTACATGAAGCTATGGAAGCCGGGCACACTGGTTTAGAAAACGAATGGGTAGCTTTGGTTGATGAACTGCGAAAACGAGAAATAATTGTTCAGTAGACGTATATATATATATATATATATATATATATAGTAAGAACCTAAACGATAGCGATTCAGTTACATCATGAGTGTGGACAAGTTTGGACGGTATTCCGAGTTTGGAGTAAAATCTGGATATAGTGAAAAAAGAGCTGGGTTTCCGTTAACACCTGATGGTAATTATAATTTTGAAGGAAAAGTAATTCAAAATGTTGGTGATCCGCTTTTGTCTTCTGATGCGGTTACGGTACAATACATGGATAAAAGAACCCCGATTGTACACGAAGACCATTGGGGATTTTCCGGTAAAAGGTTAAGCAATATAAAACATCCCATTTATGATGGTGAAGCAGTAAATTTAGCGACTTTAAAATTGTTAACGATTTACAAAAAGAATGAAACTGATACAAGCTATGATGTAAAAAAATTAAAATTGTCAAATGTAGGTGATTGTGAGCAGGATGGAGACGCTGTAAATAAGAAAATATTTGATATAGTACACAAGAAATGGACTACAGAATATGAAAAACATATGGAAGGTTTGGTGCAGCTTTATTTAATTATATCCATCGGGCTTCAGGAAGAGCTGTAGCTTCAGATGTTGACAGCCACAATTATTTAGACTGGAAAAAGATACACAATCCAGAAAAACCTAATCAATTAGATAAACCGTCTGAGCCTTCTAAAGTCAAGACATTAGGAAAGGGGGATAAAGTGAATGTGATTAATGAACCAACAGAAAACGATGAAGATTATATAAGAGAAAAAAGAATTTAAATACCCATGATAAGGGATAAAGCATCAGTTATATTCGAGAGATGATACAGAGAGGATGATGGAATCCAATATTACTGCGTGGAGTTTAATATCTCAAGAGCCGAGATTTCCCCAAGGAGTGCTGACAGATGGTTTTGTTCAACGGTTTGATAGATATATGGATTGGGAACAACTTTCCATACACTACCTCTTCACAATGACTATGTTAAGAATTTATTTTCACAGAGTTAACTGGATTCATATTTTACAAAGACAACAGTTTTCAGAAAACTTCCTTGTAGAGATGACATCAAATTTTAATAACTGTTGGGAAGTAATAAGTAAATATCAAAATCTCTCTGAAAATTACATTGACAATTTTAAAGATAAACTAGACTGGAATGTGTTATTTAATTACCAACGATTAAGTGGCAAGTTTCTAAGGGAACATGACAACTATTTAGATTTTATTCATTTTACCGAAAACAACGATACCATCACCAGCGGAGAAACATTTGAAACATCTTCAATTACACCTTATTTCTATTTTTACTACTTTTATTTATTATGTCTACATTTAATTAATTAATCCATTTCTATATAATAAATGGATTTTAAACAGTATATATAATACAAGAAGCCAAGACTAATATTACATTCATTGTAAAACATTTATAGAGTGCACCTACTGATTGTAAGTTTGGCTATAAATAGTCATGCCGAGGGCTAAACGCATCAGTCATAATCGAGAGAGATTACAGAGAGGAAGGGGAATAGCATCAACAGCATTTTCTCTATTAAGTAAACCGGTTGGAGCTATAGTTAACAAGGCGATTGATTTATTACCTGTGGAATTACATTTACCTGGAGGATATCAATATTGTGGTCCTGGAACCAAATTAGAGAAACGGCTTGCTAGATAAGATCCTGGAATAAATAAGCTTGATCAGGCTTGTAAACAGCACGATATAGCGTATTCCAAATTTGGTGATACAAAAAATAGATCAATAGCAGATAGAGCACTTTCTGAGAAAGCTTGGCAAAGAGTAAAATCTAGTGACGCGAGTATTGGTGAAAAAGCAGCGTCTTTAGCAGTAACAGCAGCAATGAAAGCAAAAACTACGTTTGGAGGAGGAAAGAGAAGAAGGCGTGGGAAAAGACCCGCTAAGAAACAAGGAGGTAATATCAGAAGAAAACGTCGATCTACTAGTGGTAAAGGTAAAAAGAAACCAACAATATGGTCAATGATAAAAAAGGGAGGAGGACTATACCTAAGACCGTATCGTGTGTATTAAATAAGAAAGAGCAATTAATAATTAAAAACAAAGAATTAACCAATGAAGAACTGATTACATATGCTTCTTGTTTGAAAATCCCATTTTTTAGAGGAGTATTTATGAAAGATGAATTACCGGTTAAAATGTGGAAAAATGAGACTGGTATAGTAAATTTGGATAATAGTGAAGGATTAGGCACTCATTGGGTGTGTTACAAGAAACTTGGTGAAACGATTTATTATTTCGACAGTTTTGGAAACCTTCCACCACCGAAAGAACTTCAACAATACTTTCGTGCGGCAGAAAATGTTTTTTACAATTATACAAGAAAACAACCTGATGATACATCCATTTGCGGTCATTTATGTTTAGACTTTTTAGCTAAAAGTGTTAGTCAACTTTAAGATGTCTTCGTATACAGTGTCATTAACCGGTAACTCATGTACTTTGCGCAGTATTCTGTTTCCAGCGCTACGTTTGCAAAAAGGAAGACTATGGGAAGCCGCATTATTGGATTTAACAACATATAACTCTATTCCAAACGTTAGTGAAGGAATTAATAACAAAATACATTATTACAAGACAAAAGATAATAAAGGAAAATATTCAGCTTTGGAAGAATTCAGTTTACCAACAGGAGCTTATGAAATTGATAATATAAATGAAGTTATACAAAAACATATGGGAAAAGAAAATATAACGATAAAAGGCAATAACAATACAATGAAAGCCGAAATTACTTCTAAGTATTATATTGATTTTGGCCAAGAACGTTCAATTGGTAGTTTATTGGGGTTTTCTAAGGAAACAAAGGTATTAGAACCTAATACAACTCATTCTGGGAATAGAACTGTGACGATCATCAAAGTAAACAGCATAGACATTACATGTAACATTATACAAGGATCCTACAGAGATGGAGAAAATCGGCATATATTACACACATTCTACCCATCAGTCGCACCGGGTTTCAAGATAGTAGAAAAGCCTCAAAACCTTGTGTACCTACCGTTAAACACCAGTTTCATTTCAGACATCGTGCTGAACATAGTGGATCAAGACGGAAACCTTATTGACTTTCGAGGAGAAGCTATTACTGTAAGAATACATATAAAATCATCCGCTTAGATAATGGGGTTATCATTTAAAAAGAGAGAGCCAACCAGCAAAGAGGTCAGTAGCTCATCAGCTGTAGAAGGATTAACAAGTGACAACATTCGTTTTCTAGAAGAAATTGGATTAAAGGTCATTAACAATGGATATACTGGATATAGCGCAGGGCCCAACATTCGACGAGACCTTATGGGAAAAGGAATATCACACGCACAACCCTTACGCTTCGTCCAAATTAAACAATAACGATGAAATTAGGATTCCTATACAACAACAAGACATTTATACTCTTCCATGCGAAAGTTATTTATATATTGAAGGAAAAGTAACAAAAGCTGACGGTACTGTTGGAACCACTGTTCCGTTCATAAATAATCCTATGGCATTTTTGTTTGACGAGATTAGATATGAAATTTCAGGAGTTACAGTCGATTCAACAAAAAAGGTTGGAATTTCCAGTACATTAAAAGGATTAGCGTCTTTAACACCAAATGAGAAGAATCTGTTAGCTGTTGCAGGATGGGTTGCACCAGACAAAAGTATAATTACTCCTGACGCTTCGGGAAACTTTGATTTTTACGTACCTTTAAGATTACTTTTAGGATTTGCTGAAGATTACAGAAGAATAATAATAAATGTAAAACAAGAACTAGTTTTATTAAGGTCATCAAACGATAATGATATTATTAAAGCATCTGCTGGAACAACTGAAGCCAATTTAGACTGGAAACTAACATTAGACAAGATTGTTTGGAGAGTACCACATGTGCGACTAAATGATGAACACAGGATTACATTATTAAGAAAGTTAAAATCAGATCGAGACATTGTAATGCCATTCAGAAGCTGGGAGTTTCATGAATACCCCGTTTTACCTTCAACACAACGGCATACATGGACTGTAAAAACTTCTACTCATTTGGAAAAAGCGAGATATGTAATCTTTGGATTACAAACAAAGAAAAAAAGTATATTAACTGAAAATGCTGGTGAATTTGACCATTGTAAATTAACAAACTGTAAAGTGTTCCTGAATTCACAATTCTTTCCCTACGACAACTTTAATATCTCTTTTGATAAAAAAAGGTACAGTGTTTTATACGATATGTACGCTAGGTTCCAAAATTCATATTACGGCAAAACAAACACACCTCTACTATCTCCCGTACAGTTTGAATCGAAAGCTCCGATTGTTGTAATTGATTGCTCCAAACAAAACGAATCTGTAAAATCGTCTAGTGTTGATATAAAAATAGAAATGGAATTTCAAGAAAACGTACCTGCAAATACATCTGCGTATTGTTTAATTTTGCACGATAAAATTGTTACATACACACCGTTGACTGGTATCGTAAAGACGGTATTGTAAAACGTTGTACCACCACCGGCACCGCCACTGTCGCTAACCTATAAATAGCGGAGCAACAATGCAGGTCTTCAGTTGATCGTCTATCGTCGCATGGGCAACATCTTCTACAAAATGAGTTCTCCATCTGTTGTACAAGGTGATGCAGAGGTAGCACCGTTATTGGAACGTGATAATACTAGTGAAGAAGAAATCATCAAGGAAATAACTGCATTTTTAAAGTTTGGTAAAAGAGATAGAGAGGAGGAAAGTAATGCAGACCCATCAAAGGTAGTACCAAAGAGGAAAAAGAAAGTTGAAGAAAATATTCCTCCTCACATTTTAACTGAAGTTTTTTTGCGAATCTTTTACCCCATCTCAGCATGCATCAGTAAAAGTGTATCAGTTGGATTGATGAAGTCATTGGATTATTCCCCTACAGTAATACTACACCATGGAACAAAAAAGGTTTTATTTTCGCAAAATGCTTGGGAGTCATTTTTGAAACATGTACATTTAATAGAATGTTATTTAACTAACAGTTTGTGTGGAAGGAAAACACATATTCGACTTTTGGATTGTGACAATGAAATCGATATTGTTAAACATCGTGGACAACTACAAGTGCGAATTAGAGACTTGACTCAACATGAAAATAAGATTCTACTGTCACGTGAAGAATTCTACGTTTTAAACTACGCAACAGAACCTATTACAAGGTACATGAGACAGTTGGTATTTGCAAGCGCTATTATTAAAGAATATTTGGTCGATACTTTGGAAAAACAACCTGATAGCACCATCGTGTACGGACCTGTGGATACATCTATTTTTAATAGAATACCTCATGAAGTTTGCATGTGGAGAAAGTTAAAGGATTTTGAACCACTTGTAGAAATCG
This sequence comes from Allygus modestus, assembly GCA_963675035.1. Taxonomy (NCBI): domain Eukaryota; kingdom Metazoa; phylum Arthropoda; class Insecta; order Hemiptera; family Cicadellidae; genus Allygus; species Allygus modestus. The sequence continues at coordinate 167,863,014 of OY776113.1, forward strand.
CTACAGAAGAAACAACACAGGAAGAAGAAACGGAGAAACAAGAAGAAGAAGAAAACGAAACACAAGAAGAAGAAGTTAAAAAAGACTAAAGTTTGACTTAGTAAAGAAGAACACACGTGGGGTAGGCCTATTGGGGACGGTGCCCACGTTAAATATACACCAACGCGCCTGCAACTGTACGGCCTGGTATTTAACCTACCGTGGTGTGGAAAACAGTTTAGTTGATCGCTAGGTGCCATGATGAGCGGAGGGGATGAAGAAGTGAGTGTAAAGCCTTGTGTAATAGAATTTCAAGCATTTCGAAATAATGATGATAGGTTTATTATCAAGGAATTAGTAATTTTAGACTTGCTTACATTTGTAGTTTACCCATTCACGTTTGAAGCTCCTTTTTCTTTTAACAACCTTAACGCCAAAGCAAAAAGTACAAACAAATGGATAACAAACTACTTTCATCACATACATTGGTATGAAGGATTTATAAGCTACAGTAATCTGCACAGTATTATGTTTAACTTTTGCAAACAATATTCACATATATACACAAGAGGATTAGAAAAAATGAACTGGATACAAAAGTACACGCACGGTGATGTTTTCGATATAACCATCGGTAAGGACTTTAACATTAATCTCGGTAATATTTGTGTTGCTGCAAAAGATCCTAAACACGGACAATTAAACTGCGCATTGCACAACGCATATCGTTTGGCTGCTTACTTGGAACAAACGCAGAAATGTGGTGGGGGTAGCAAAGAACCGGAATGTGGTGGGGGTAGCGGGGTCTATAAATACGAGGAGCCAACACCGCTCCGGCACGAGTATTATTCGAGACTCCGAAGAGGCAACATCACAGAAGACATCGCAACCACCACTGACGAAGATGGCATCACAACAGTTTCTACAAACACTGGTTGATCAATTCAACACTCATTCAAAATCCGACCTTCTGCTAACTAAAAAGTGTTCAGAATTAAAAGAACAAAAACACTACATTATTCATAACATCAAGAAAGTGGAAACCACACATGGAGAAGCAATTCTAGTTTCATTGAGCGAAGCACCTTTAACTTCAGGAGATGAGCCGAAGTTTCAAGTATTTCTTCCAAAACGATTTGTTCAACTGCTACAGAATGAAGATTTGCGAGATATTCAACCGGGGACGTTGTATTTGGTATCACACGGTGTAAGCGGCAACAACTCAACGGAACTCACTCTGCACATCATGCATCCTTGTACATAATGTCTCTGTTTGTATTTCTCTGTTTGTATTTTATTGTTTGTATTTCTAGTCATCAATGTTAAACTTAAGTTTATTGTATTGTAAGATGTTTGTTTAATAAAGAAAAGAAAAAATATAAAAAAAAATAATATAAAGAAAATAAAGAAAACAGCAACACAGCAGTATATTATTTTATATACTGCTGTGTTGCTTTTTTTTTAAAATTCAAATGGATGACCTTGAACTTTCATTCAGGGTTAACTTATGAAGAGGTATAAAAGAGAGGGAGCAGTGAAGTTAGTCTCAGTCTTGTCTAACACACGCTGCAGCTAACATGTCGGTGCCACCTATGAACAATTTATTTTTCGATAACAATTTGAAGACATATTGTTGCGAGTTACAATGTTTTAAAATACCAGGCGATCAAGTTGACGGGAAAGCTTGTCGTAAGTGCAAGTGTTTCAGCTATTGCATATGTAGATGTAAAACGTATCAAATGAACCGACAAGATAAAATACAAGAATTACGCCGAAGGATTGCATTACTGTGGCGGCGAATGTAGTAGCAACGATCTGCCTCGCACCAGCTGCCACCTGCCACCTGCCGCCTGCCATCTGCTGTCCGCCATCTTCTCCGCCCCACCACACTTTTACCCCCACCATTTCGTTTCATATCAGAACGTTAGCTAGCGAATAGTCAGTACACCTCCGGCTCTCGACTGGTGAACATCGAGTGCTCTCCACAAACGTAAAACATTATATTAAAATGTCCATTAAAATTAGGTGTATTCATTATGACTCTATTCATCTTGCGACTTTCCAAGACCTCGAGGTGTTTAGTGAAGAGTTAAGACTTCTTATTGCGTCCGGTTACGATTTATCTTTGGAACTTTACGCATCAAAAAACAACATGGACTCTGCGCAGGGATCGAAGTATCTACCGTCTTTCATCAGAAAGCAAAGTGATGGCCGCAACTCGTCCGGATCAACAACATCGATGACAACCAACAACGGGGAACTATTGTAAACATGAATTATTGTAAACATAACTTATTGTAAATAAAATAAAGTAATATTTGTAATTGTACTACCTCGCACTCGTATCATTCGATTGCTTCATTCGATTGTTTCATTCGATATTTATTATCGATTAACTATCGAATCACAATCGTTTTACGAGTGCGAGGTAGATTTTTTTAAAAAAACTTCACCGTGACCTTGAACTTTGAACTTTTACTCATTTCGTCACAAAACCGCCTACGTCACTGGCTCAGCCTCAGATGACGTCTTTCATGACGCAGCGCTTCCGGTCATGTGACCGGAAGCCATCAATCAAGTGAGCCAAAAGTCCCCTTTCCCTACTACTGGGGGAACCGACGCTATCTGTTCCTCTCACAAAGAGGCTAATGGCGACTTGAGGATTTATTCAAATTAATCTAATTACTTTAAAATTCTCTAATAATTCGAAAAATGCATATTTCTTCACGGGAGTTGCGCTAAAATGAGTTTAATTTATTGCTTTACAAGATTAAACGGTTACCTACTGCTAAAACGACATATATAAAATTAAACAAGATTGCACCAATTAATTAAAATAAATTTACTTACCAAAATACATTCTCCGTCCGTGGGATTCTTCAAGTGGTGTTTTCTTGCAACACTACCCACAAACCTGACACCAATTGTAACACGGGCCGATTTCGGGATTTCAAATAATAATAATAATGCCGGTTGGGAAACAAAATTACTATTTATTAAAACTTACAACTTTACAACAACTGATTTAGAACAATTTAAACGACGTTAACAATAGGTATATCCGCGGTTGAAATACAATAATTAAGGTTACATTGAATTTAGAAAGACAATGCCAATTAATAAATTAACAGGGAGAGGCGGCGCGACGCGTGTTAATTACATCGTCACATCTTCGGGACTGGGGCGGAGGCTCTTGTCTCCTTCGCCGATGCTGAACCAAGCCAGCCAATCAGAAACAGTTTCGCACGTGACGTCACGGGAACACTTCATTGACAAGTGCTGCAGCCAAACGATCACTCACGCCGTTACTCAAACTAAGAGGCACAGGAATCGTGCGTTTAAGGCCAATGCAGAGCGTCAAGTTGCTGACGCAGCTCATTCCTGTTGATATCAACGCCGGGCCGGGCCGTGGGAGCGTCTAAGTTGAGATTAGCTTGGAGCAACTATCCTAGCGTCTGGTGGTTCATTTTATATTTTATACCAGCCAACTCTTCAAAATGAAATAATGAATGAAATAATGAAATTAATGTTTAGAGCACCGTTCCTCCTTCCAATTATAGGTTTTAGTGACGGTAGAAATTTAATTATTGGGAACGGTAAATTGTAATTATTTAATTGCAGTGTCGTATTAATGGCTTTAAACAGTCTAGGGATTTTGGGCCGTCACATTTCAATAAAATAAAATAAAAAACTGAAGTTGAAATGCTTCTAAGTTTCTTGTCACAATAAATTTCTATCAGTCTGAGACTGTCAAATTATTTATATCCTACTTCCATGGATGCAGATTTATATTTACACATCATATGCTATAAAATCCACATTGGAAATTCCATAAAAAAACACAAGACTCTTGCGCAAGAATACAAGGTGAAAAACAATTTTTAATGCAATGGGAACGCATTATTCGCTCATAGGTTACTTTTAAACTACAGGGAACAATAAACAAGACAAAAAAAACTACAGTGATAAAAAACATTTAGGGCCTATTTACCGTCAAAAAATCTTTCAAAGTTCTGTAGAAGTCTATCTTGCTAATACTTTCCATGAAACTAGCAATATCAAACCGAATGAAACACTCCTGCACACCTACTATTCAACTAAAGCAGAAGGTAATTACTATTATAACCATTTACAATATTTCAGTCCCAAACTGTAATCCTGGTTGCCTGCTGCAACACAAGTTCCTGGTTGCAGGTGAAAAAAACAAATTTCCAGCTTAAAAATCACAGAATAAATTTATGACTTTGGCTGATTAAGGTTAAGTAGTCCATATTGTACCAGAAAAACACCTCAGCAAACCAATTTGACCCAGTAATAAAGGCCATAAGAAACCTACTGCTTAAAATAAACAGTACCTCCAATGTAACCACCACCGGGTGACAATCAGTAGCAAAAGTTGAATTTATAAAAAAATTACTAACAGAAATGAATGGAATGGCTAACCTAAGCAAATATACTCCTTGCCTACCTAAATATACCAAAATAATTTAATTTTTCAACCCGGAAGTGATAGTAGGCTATACACTTTCTATCTGCTGTACTGACTTTGGTGGCCTATTGCTATAGGCCTAATTTGTGTGTGAGAGCTTAACTCAGTTTTGGGGTTGCTATATGTTAAAACTGATACTATCCTAACAACTGAAACAAAAAACACCCTAGCAATGTTTATATGGGGCCAAAATAAAACAAACTTAAGTCTAAATATGCTGTAAAATGGTTATTAAGAGTTTAAATCACTATAATGCAGGTTATAGACATGAGTATACACAGGTTTCATTAAGCTCATTTTAATATAGGTACAACACAATAACACCATCACTTATCACTCTTTTACTTGTCACTGAATTTTGAAAAAGTAATAAATTACAAAAATGCTTCACTGTTAAAAAATGTATTTAAGTTTACCAAGAAAAAATGTTGTCACCAATGGATAGCCTTCAGGTAAAACCTGCAATCTATCACTTACCTTGCATTGGTGCAACTCTATTAATTAAATTACTGTGTATCAGTTAACTTTAATGTTTGTAAGCAAAAAATCTTCTCCCTCATCTAGCTGTGCACTGGCTCCTTGTATATGGTGTAGCAGATCAGCAAGGCTAAATAACAAACATACTGAAAACAACTTGGCAGGACCCATAAGCATTGCAGGACTGATTGTAAATGAAAAAGGCCTACTTAACTACCCAGTATCAGTGTGGTAACTAAAGGCTTTGCCATCTAACTACATGGAGGAAAACTATTTTTAAAAAAACATTTGCCACAAGTCCTAAATACTAAAAATAACTGTGTGAATCAGAATTGTACTGCTGCACATTGGTAACCTACTGCTTACCAGCATTTCAGCTAGGTAAAAGGTAATGCGTTTACTTGGTAGGATACTGTGAAACCGTGCCATAAGGGCTAAATATGTTGAAAGTTATTAAACTAACTTATTATTAAACTAACTTACTGAAAATGCTGAGTCACAGATGTAAAGTTAAATAAATGAATTGCTAATTAAACTGCATACTAACGAAACACATTGCACAGAAACTAAAAGTAAGCTGGGAACACATTAAAACTGTAGTAAAACTCTGAACAGGAACTACTGTGACATATAAACACTGGGACTAGGTTACAATAACAATTCTTTGAGGTTAAGCCTCCACTGACATTTCCTGAAGAAGCCTAACAGCTATAGCTGTAGATAAGAGGGGGTAACATTGCTGGCAAGGCTATATACGGCTTATATCTGGCAGATATGTTTTATTCTGCTACCATTCTGGACCAATTAAAGGTGAGATTACCTTCCTGTACCAATGGAAAGGGATTTTGGGTGTTATTAATAATTGGTTGGGGGCTAATTGTGGTGAAATAATAAATTGAAACTATTGAATTACGTTCCTGTGTTGAGCTAAATTGAATATATTACTGAACCGGGGGACAGAATGAATTAAATTGAATCTCTGCTACCATGAACTATTTGGAAAAGCGTACTAGACTATTTTGGAGGACTGAATTACCCAGAGCCCGATCGATCTGCCAGATTAATGCCTTGCCGTAGCCAGCCTTAATGAGTTAGTTAAACATCTAGATAAAAATGATCTGACGAACTGCCGAATTCCCTCAACTACTCATTGTTCAGAGACTAAACCTTAATAACCTATAAAGCTAACTAAATATTCCTGAACATAGACATAACTATAAAAACTAAATAACAATAAATAAGGACCAATGCTTAAATAACACTGTTGCAATCTTGTGGCGTGGCGTGGGCAGCCCACGCCACGAGAATATTCCTAATATCACATGCCTGAATCTACTATTCCCTAATTATATTCATTATAACTTAGCCTGACTCGCCCTAGCTTCCCTCCCCTTACTACTAGTACTTATCTAGCCATCGCTAGGCGATGGTTCCGGAAGAAAATTTGGTTGACTGCACCGACGAATACGGCGTCTTCCTAGGGGGGCGGGGGACAGCAAAAGTCAGACGCTCACTCTCCTTGCTGGCGGAAGGGGGCAACAACGGTGACGTCACCCCACATCCGGACCAGCCTTCTGCGAAAGCGAGCCAGTTACCGGGTTGGCAAAGACGAATATATATATATGAGGGTGACGTGACACGGCACAAAGTGTTTCCTATTGCACTTAATCATTAGTTTAAAAACATTGTCCATACTAAACTAGCTGTTGGCATTAATCACCTAAGGTAGATAAGGTATGATATCTAACAACTTTAATACTGTACGTATCTTACCAATTTTGTATTAAGAACCGAGGTAAACCAACATTTATTAGTGAATTTCCTTTGGAAAGTGAACTATTAGCATGACCCGCACAGTGAAACTTAAGCCCGGGACCACCATAGAAGTTCCTAATGTGACCCCCTGAACACGTTTTGGGGGGTCGTTCATAATTGTATATATATATATATATATATATATATATATATATATATATATATATGTTTTTGCACTCTAGCGGTCGTATTTTTTGTCCGATTTACTTAAAATTTGGTAGTGACATTTCTTTCTGTAATCAGTTGAACAAGTTCGTTGGGCAAAACAATCGGAAAGCTCTAAACCCCTTTTTTGGGGATTAATCTTTAAAATTTTGAGTTTTTGGGCCCAAAAAGGGTCAGAAAGGCCCCAGATGTAAAATCAATGCACGTTAAAAGATGGGAATTAAAAAGGCAAAAGTTTTAAGCCCTCTCTCGTCATTCTAGCATAAATATTTACTGAGTTATTAAAGAAAATGTGTATAGACTAAACACAGTACGTTGTCTTACGGGTGTTTTATACTAGAAAAGCCTGTTATTCCTTTGTTAGAGTACTATTATCATCCCCAGCAACCTCACACCTACTTTTAAGCCTGTCTGGACCTTCTCCTAACCTTATAATGCGCAAAGTGGTATTCCCAGCTTTGCAAGTAAATGAAACCAGGAGTATCAGAACAGCCAAAATATCAATGTTTTCAGATTTTAATAAGAATTGGACAAATGTATGTTTTTACACTGATTTTGAGTTTTAAAAGTTTTTATGTGGAAATCACTTCCCTCACGTCAGCGTGCTACGTGCTAACTCGTTTTTAAATTGTTAGAATTAATTTCCTTCTGCTGGAATGTCACTACATTAGATTGACCTTTTGACATTCCTGTTGCAACTCCTTGTAGAAAAAGTGTAAAATGCGGCCACTGCGACAACGTGATTTATGTTATGTGTTTTGTCGTGAATTTATTTCGGTATTTATATTGTTTACTGCTTTTAAATTTTTACAATGACAAAACGCTAATGTGCGGATGGCAGACTCCTACCATTTACTTTAGGTTACCTTAATATTATAATCTTGGGATGTTTTGTATAGGCTTGTGCTGAGGACCTGGGCACCAGACTAGGGGACCCGGTGGCTTCACACACAGACCTAGGCTGTGTCAGCGAATACATGGTCGAGAGACATGGCTTCAGCCCCACATGTAGTATCATCGCTTTCACTGGTGACAACCCCTCATCCCTGGCAGGTATTTCCATCATTTTCTAAGATCCATATGGGTTTCAAGTTTCAGAAAGTCTTAGAAATAAATCACTTAACAAGTTTTTGTTCTTCACTTGTCTTTATGCTGAGTAGGTTTTAGGCTCCAGAAGTCAACCAGTTATTTGCTGAGATCCCTTTTATTTTATCATTCTACTTTTTCAGTCTTAAGGTTATGGTACATCAAGATAAGAAACAATTTTATGTCTAAGGTCGAAAACCAGAATGATCGGACCATGGGAAGAGGGTTTTATGGGGGTTAGAAGTTTCCAAAAATCAGTCTTTTGCATTTTTCACCCTAAAATGTTTAAAACACTCAATTTTAGATTTGACCATTTTATATAGCTTGTACAAACAACTATTATAGTATTTTGAATCATTAACCTGGGTTAACTAGCTGCGGAGGAAAACAAAGTTAATTAAATTTCCCATGTTAATCTTATGGGAAAAAGGTTTTTAGCTTTCCTCAGTTAATTTTACTGAAAACTTCACATTTGTTTTTACAAATAAGTTCAGCTCTACAAAACAATCATTTTGGTATTCAAATTTTGATTCTACGTCCAACCGTTGCAGAGATATTCAAACTGCTTAACACAGAACGTTGTCCAATGTTATCCTTATGGAGGATGAATAAAATTTTATATCTTGATTGTTTATGAATGTATATTGATGAAATTTGGTATGTGGCTTCACCTAGTTATGGTATATTGATATTTGCACAAACAAATTATTTTTTGTTGATGGTCTCCATAGCAGCAAATCTGCACACTCAGCCCTAATGTTATTCTTATGGAGATTAAGTAAAGTTTTATATCTCCCTTAATTATGAACATAAATTAATAAAACTTGGTACGTAGTTTCACCTGTTTCACCATATTGATAATTGTATAAAACACCTTTCTTATCTTTCTTGGTTGCAGCAAACCTGCATACTCAGCATTAATGTTATTCTTATGGAGAATAAATAAAATGCTATATATCACTTATTTATAAATTTATTTTAGGGGTGTGTGAGTATTCGAACTTTGAGCTTTTTCGAGCCGAATATTGCAGGATTCGGCTCAGCTCGAGATTTGCAAAAACGTTTGAAGTTCGAGCCGAATAGTTAAAACGCCGACTAGTGAAAAGAATCGTCTACAAAACTAAATTTAAAGCAAAAACTTTCCAGAATCATGTTAGACTTCTCGTAGTTTGCGTCGGTAGAGCTCCATAACAAATGTAATTCAGCAATGCTAATGCTTTTGGTCCTTAGTTTAAAAAAATAACTAACTATTAAAAGTACTGTAACATTCTGCCGACCTGATCAACCAACACAATGGAGCTACTTTCTCTACACTCAATCACATCAAGTGGACATATCACACTATTCTGTTTGCAGTGCAGTGTTGCGGTTGCTCAGTTGAGTTGTGCAATATTTCACAGTTAATAATAAATAATTAATAAAACAATCGTACTGCTCCAGAAAAAGTACCCCAGCAAAAAACCTAAAATCCATGAAAATACTTTTCTGAACTGTTGCACCGGTACAGTCTTTTTTAAAACTTAAAACTTCATACATTACTCAATAATTATATTCCCTGGAGTCTGAAATTAGTCTGGCAACACTGTTAGCGTACCCACTTTGCAAACTGAATTAAGACCTTGAGTGAAGATGGTTATAATGTAATAATGATTTAGTGTGACCAAAAGCTAGGGACAAGGTTGAACGCCTAATAATCATGACGGCGTTTTAGTGTGCAGCCGAAATAGTATCCTCCAAAAATTGGATTGTTAAAAAATCTTCAGCTGACAGTAGAATCTAAAGTACGTTGAGATAAAGCAAATATAAATACAACTTTAATCACACTGTAGTAGTTAAAGTTAACAATAATTAGTGTCACATCAATGTTGTAATAATTTACGCTTCAAAATCACTAAATTGCGAGGTTCACAAAATCTAAGGATTTTATTAAAATTCTGAATGGTTACGTAACGCATGTTTATAATACCAGTGGTCATATTATTTAAAAGATTGATTATATCAATATAATCAATATAAGCATAACTAAGGGCATGACGCGATCAAAATGGCGCAGTGTTTTTTAACGCTACATCTGTACGATTAAAATCATATTGTTAACTCCGCGGGATTTTTTGAATTTGTGAATAAACGTCAGTAGACAGCATATCATTTTGTGATTGTATGCTATCAATTTGTTAAAGCAGTGATGGAAGAAGAATGCATTGAAGATCCTCTTCCATCTTCTGCTTCAGATATAATAGGTTAAGTCTATTAGGTAATATTAGGTATTAGGTATATTAGGTTAGAGACAAGCTAGGTCTACGATTATTTGATAGCTTATTTCTGTGAGTACAATAAGACACAAAGACTGGTTTAACTAAGTTATATTTATAAAAGGATAGCCTAAAATTTACTATTTACAAACAGTTGAATGATAGATAAGCTACTGGGTTTTGGCAATTGCCTAGGCTAGGGCCTAAGTGTTTGGTCACATGGAGAGTACATATTGACATATAATCCGTTTATTATGGCTATTAATAAATGCGGTAATAACTGCATTAGTTAACCTGTGGGCTTATCACCTAGTTTAAAAAATGTTGTTCTCTTCTTGTATGGTTTTTTTTCTATGTACCGTATCTACTTTATATTTAAAGAAAAATTGTTCGTTACTATCAACAAATGGTCTCATTAAATTATCGTTTTTATTAGCCTACTTATTTTGTTATTTTCCTACTGTATGCAGTTTGAATGAAGGCATAATGAATATAGAAGAAGTGAATGAATGATGACAAATATTGCAAGTTATCAATTATTTTATATTACCATAATGAATAAAATGTTAGTTCTTTTAAACATAATATAAATAAAGAATACATATAGGCCTAACAAAAATGCTCAAAGCTCGAGAACTTTAAAAAAATTCTGCCCGGCTTGGCTCGAGTCAGAAAATCACTACCGCCATAGCATCCCTAGAGAAAATTCCCATCAAAAAAGCTCGGCTCGAGAAAGCTCGAAGCTCTAGAACTTGGAAAAAAGCTCGGCTCGAGCCAGAAATCACTATTCGCACACCTCTAATGTATTTTTATGAAACTCAGTAAGTGGCTTTATGTGGTTAGGTATGAGATACTTATCTACGCATTGGAAATCGCTGAGTACACAGGTTTGCTGCTACGCGGGTATTTTTTTATTTTATTTGTTTTCATTAATCATAACTGATGAACAGGAATGGCTTTGAGGTCGGGAGACGTAGCTGTGAGCCTGGGAACCTCGGACACGCTGTTTCTGCCTCTCCCCCTACCCCCCACCCTAGCTGAGGGCCACGTCCTGGTCAACCCTGTAGATAGTGACGCGTATATGGCCCTGCTGTGGTATGTTTTCTTATGCACTTATAAGTAGTACATTTAGTGTCCAAAGAAGCCAGCAAGGCCCAAATATTTTGTTTTTGAATAAACATACAATAATGACACTTAGTAGGCCTAATTACATCCTTATACTAGTTATCGACTCCTTGATACAATCCGACATATTTCACTGTACGGTGACATCCCATGGTGGAGGTCTTGAAAATGTTAAATTTAAGCATAAGACATGAGATTAAGCATGAGATTTAAGCATGAGATTTTGTAACTCATTTGAAAGACTTTTCTTGGTATAACCATTGATTTTAAATACAGAATAGATGAACCGAGCTTATGGCCAATCTGTAACCCGAAAAATACACCATGAAACTAGTGCCACACCATCTCAAGAGAATGCGCTGGCAACCAGGGTTTCAATTTGCGGGATTTTTATCCCATCCCTGGGATTTTCGAAACTTCCGCAGGATTAAACAGGATGCGGGATTAAACGGGATTAAAAACATCAATATTATTGATATCGCCGATCACAATATGAAAATAATTTCGGTTAGTATAATTTCCTGAAGTTTTATTTCAAGAATATAAACATACAGAAGAGCTGGTAAAAGTAAATAGAAAACTATTTGAAGCTGCAAGCGGAAAACACAATAATGTTCTCAGATCAAAAGCGGGATGAAAAGGGATTTTTGAAGGAGATTTATCGGGATAAAACGGGATTTATTTTATCTGAAGAACGGGATTGTTATATATGTTTTGGCCAGCAGCTGATAGAGTGGGCTGATTAATGGACCAGCTGATCTGTTTTTCTGGCTTCAAAAATTAACCAGTCTAGGGATATCTATTCTGTATTCAAAATCAATGTTATAACCCTTTTTTGTTATTTTGAATTAAAACGAACGACCGTGACAAAAAAGGCAGACTTTGTTCTTTTATGAATGGTTTTAGTATATAATCTTAAAAGAGTCTTTCTAAATGATATTGTGGGAGTTTTCACTTTGAAAGTGTACATCCTATCAATGTGACAACTTAAACTTCAATCTTATCGCTTCCCAAAAATGTTCTATAATCTGGGCAATATTTTCAACATAGGTTGTATCGGGTAAGGGTTTTATATTTGTTAGTGCAATATTTCCTGAAGCTATGGTTTATGTGTTTCTCTTTTCAGTTTCAAGAATGGTTCATTAACAAGAGAGAGAATTAGGAACTCAGTTGCTGAAAAGTCATGGGACAGATTCAACGATCTTCTAAACAGCACGCCCAGAGGCAATTTCGGAAACTTAGGTACAAAAACTTGAAATTTAGTACCAATAAGGGGTGTGCAAGTAGTCTTTCCTAGATTGGATCGTTAGTTTGTAGATGGTAGCAATCCTCAGTGGATCGGCAGGAAACATTTGCTTGGTTATTAAGTTATTTTTTTAACTTTGAATCAAGTTTCGGTTTACAAAAACTCAAATTTCAAATACTTATACATCTTTGTACTTTTGAATGTTTAGTTTAATCCCTACCTCATTGAAGAAAGTCAAGTGAAACATTAGATTAAAAACTGAAAAATTAGGTTTTTGGTTCATTTTGAGTTTTTTGGGCTTGCTAACTTACATTGATTTCAGTCAACCTGAACATTCAGTATTCATAATTAATCCATGAGGAAATTAGATTTACATTTTACCATGGTGAATGTCAAAATAACAAATTTGATTTTAGACTAACACATGTTCAAAAATGGTTTATTATGTAGTTTAGCCATTTAAAGTAAGGAAGTTTACCCGGTGGTGTGGCCGTGTACCTGATATTAAGTCAGAGCTACTGTTTGTTTGTTTATAAACAGAATATTTAAGACAGCTGTGATGTTTTTTTATACAGCATAGCCCCCCTCAAACAGCATGGCCTATGTAATATCTCCTGACATCATCGGTTAAAACCTTCTTGTGTTAAATTAGTAGGGTATTTTATGTTCCATTCCATGAAATATAAATTCTTTGATACTGCATACTACTTCCAATATTAACAAAATTAAAACTCCATTGGACTATGAGGCGAACAAAATAAATAAAATATGCTGTATCAAGCCCCCCCCCCCACGATGTTTGGACTGCTTTGACTACATTTCACGATTTTAATGCGCCAATTAAAAATGAAATGATAAGGATTATTGCGTATAGGTTAGAATTTACACTTGTATTTTGTTCATAGTTATTTTCTTAAAGTGCTTTAAATTTTGAGTAAAATATCTAAATAAAATTTTTACTACTTTATGTGTGAGTTACGATATTGAGAACCGGTAAGACTCTTTTACTCATTAAGATTACTTATCTCTGAACACGGTAATGTGATAAAGTGATGTTGGGCTATCATGAAAATATTCTTTATAATTTTCCAAATAAAATAATAAATGTTATGTAATGTATGATAATATGTTTAGCAAATTTTTGTAATAAACCTTGCAAAATTATAAAAATGACGTAAAATTTAAGATATTTCTAAAAAACAGTGGGAGGGTGTAATTAAGTAGCACTAAAACCCCCATTGATTGAAGTTATGAAACCATTTTACTCTGTTTACAAATCATATTGTGGTTGTTTTCTTGCCCAGGACTGTACTATGATGCCCAAGAAATCCTCCCTTTCGCTCAGGGTGACTTCAGGTGGGACAGGAGCAGCAACGCTGTGCCCAAGTTCAGCCCAGAGACTGAGGTCCGGGCTCTGCTAGAGGGACAGTTCATAGCCAAGCGAGCCCACGCTCAAGATCTGGGATTTGTTGTAGGTTAGTACAGTACACTCCCCATTATCCGAGTTACCCTGAGGTGACCATTTTTTTGTATTTTGCTCGCAATGAAATACAGCAAACTCTCAGAAATCCGGATTGCACTTATCCGGATTCCCGTTTATCCGGACCAATAATCTTGAATTTTTTAAAAAATTTATTGCAAATAAAAACGAAAAAACTGAATTTCACGGTTTAGCGCCTCCAGTTTCCACGTGATTATCCCGCATTACTTAAAATGTCTTGTAGTTTGCACCGTCAGGCGAGTCCTCACCAAGCCCAACCGTGCCGTTATCGTTGTTTGTTATTATTTACATATCGGGTGGGTGCGCTGCTCCATTCAGGGCTTCTTCTGTTGATGACTTATCATTGATGATGTAGACTGTAGATCCAGTAGACTGATGACAGTTTTTAGTACAGTACATTTTGTTTATGATTTACAGTGTTATTTTAAATCTTTTTACATAAAAAAAGTACCTAGATTTCAATATTTCTATTTAAACTACAGTTTGTCTCGTTTTCATGTAATAAATGTGTTCCTCTGATAATCCAACCTTTTTTGCCTTCCGACCATGCTCTCAGTCCCTTTGGTGACGGATCATCGATGTTCTACTGTATTACAGAGTGTTTGAAACTTTTTTCTGGAAGCTCACTCTTGTATTAATACTTAAACGTAACCACATATTGTCATAATTGTTCACTATAAAGGCGGATTTGATGATTCATGCCCACCTCCGGGAAATCTAAATTTTTCTAAATCCGGTCCGCCAGAATAGTCCGGATTTCTGAGAGTCTACTGTAAAAGTAAGTGTCAAAATCTGTAAGTTTGACAGTGTTAAAGAATTTAATACAATTATTCAATAATTAAATAATTTAGTTAAGTACTGCATGTAATTGACAAAGTCGTTTGTCGACTGCTGGGCTTTCTGCAACGCATGATAGGAAAACAAACAAGCATGTAGGGGACATTGGGCCCTTCCATCCACGGTCCAACTATACACTATACTCCACCAGGATGGTATCTTGCTACTTGTACTAATAATTAGAAATGATTACATCTAATGTCGTGTTTGTGTATACCATAACTCTGATTTATATAAATCATACAAAGGATAGAGGCAGTGTTTTTATACTATCAATACACTTTTTTTTCTTACGATGCGAAATCCTAGGTCATGTTTTAGTACTTATTCCGTATGGTACTGTATTTTTCTTTCTGGGAAGGACTTGTATTAAAGCAATATTATTTTATTTTATTTTTTTTAACAATAATTCCCTCTCATTAGTTTGAATAATTAAAGAAGTTATAATTTAATTGCACTGTTGAAAAACGTGTTTTTTTATGTATGACATTAAAAATATAGTCCACCTCCTTATTATCTGAGGTGGTTTCTGTCCCGAAGACCACAATGACTGTTTTGCTCTCCCTCATGGTTAATGACAAACTGTTAAACATTATGTGCATTAGTGAAGGTTGACAAGTGACCATGTACGTATTGTATAGTAAATTTTTTCTTCATTTTAGTTCCCTCCTGCCATATAATAATGCTGAATACCACCCCCTCCCTTTTTTGTGTTGCATAACATAGTTTTTTCTCATATTAAACTTAAATCTTTAAAAAATCAGTATCGGATTTTTTTATACATTACTGTATGTTTAAAAATGTTATGTAATCGTTATCAATAGTGTGAATATTTTAGGGAAAGACTCTAGGATATTGGCCACGGGGGGAGGTTCAGCCAACAAAGGAGTCCTACAAGTACTGGCAGACTGTTTCAACACCAATGTTTACACAATGGTGAGTTTTTTAAATATTTAAATGAACAATATTTACTTCCAAACAAAATTAAAGAAGTTAAGATTTCTTAGGCAACAAGTAACATGCACATACCTTTCAAATTCACAAAATTTGGTTAAATGTGAAAAGCAGTCTACGATTATTAAGAAATGTATAGACGATTCTGTGGTAATTCCAAATTAAAATCTAGTATGTTTTTTGTTACTTCGAATGTGTGCAAATTTATGTAAATAAATGCTCACTTCAGTTATGGGTGGAAGCTGGGTTACTACAATTTAATAATTATATGAATTTCTTGAATTTAATTTACAATACAATGTTTTAAAACTGGAAAAAAAACAAAGGCAATGAGTCATCCATATTAATTTTCTAGTAGCGACCTTAATATTAGGGGTGGGCAAGTACTCGAGTTTCGAGTATTTGTTCGAGTACTAAAGACTACTCGAAGGCCGAGTCGAGTAGTAAAAATACTCAAAGCTATCGAGTCGAGTAGTTGACTACTCCCTCCGTTTACCCCAGATAGTTGAAAATAGCGAAGTTACCCCCGCCGTTTACCCACGTTTACGGCGCTAACCAACGTTTAACTAAATAAGTAGGGATGTGCGAGTACTCGAAACTTTGATTTTTCGGCCGAGTATTTTAATACTCAAACTCGACTCTAAGTTTTTAAAACTACTGGAAAGTTCGAGCGAGTATTTCACGCCGATTTCCGGATGATTGTTAACGATTGCGACCGGCCAAAACGCGTAGTTACGGCCGCAAAAGGCAATCGCATCACGTAAAATCGGCCGAAAATGACGACCGCGAACGATTGGAACCGCCAAAACGCATAGTAACGGCCGCAAAAGGCAATCGTATCACGTAAAATCGGCCGAATATGACGACCATGAACGAGTGACGGCCAAAACGCGTATTAACGGCCGCAAAAGGCGATCGCATCACGTAAAATCGGCCGAAAATGACGATCGGACCACGTAATTTCGCCCGTAACTAACGATTTCGGCATTTAATATTGATTATAAGCTATGTCTGGACCAGGTGAAATTGGCCAAATGACAAGCGGGCCCTGTTACCAGCTGGAAACGAATGTCAAACCGTGTTTTGTTTGTCAAAACGTAATCCAGTTTTATTGTACTGGCCAAACTTTGAATTGCTACTCATGTATCAAATCTAGGGTGATATCCATATTCTGTTACACTATTTTAAACTACCAACTGATGGCAAATACTCGCTCGGAAATACTCGAAACTCAAAAATAATTGGCACTACTCGACTCGACTCAACTCGATTAAAAAAATCACTTGTACGCACACCCCTAAAAATTAGTGACTGAAATAAAGAAAAATAAGCTTAACATTTTTGAATAGAAAGAAATAAAATGTCAGGAAAGAAGGAAATCAACATAGAAAAGTTTGAAAAGTCGGGAAAATAATAAAATTGATAAACAGTGATTGTACTATCCATATCTCTTGAACGGAAAGTCACACAACTTTGATTGCATTTTATTTTATTTGTGGTAATCAGACGAAAAAATGAGCCGTAATTTGTCTTTGTACGACAATTAGTTTCGGTTTTAGCATTTTGGACTAGGAACTGTTATCTCTTGAATAAATTACCAGGACCTTCGGCCGGAAACCGAACAATAGACCAGCCATTAAGAATGGGACAACAAATTTAGAGTCACTCGACGACTTGGGCCACTAGCTTTGTTTATTTTATGTTCTCCTCATTCTCCTACATCCATAAATAGACTACTGTCAATTCTACTTTCGTGTTAGTTGAGAGTTATTTTGGGACTAGAAAGGAATTGATTGGTTGTCGGGAGGAGTCTTTTTCAACCACTTATTTTGTTAAATGATGTTTATCTCTGTTTGTTTACCCACGCTAAGTTGTTTTTTTGTACCGACGGCCTGAAATCGGAATTGACTTTGGACCATTGATTCTCGACAATTGGAATCGACTCATCCTGTTAAAAACATTGTTTTCAATAAATCAAATCAAATTCTTTATTTGCCATATTAATTTTCTTACAAATCATTGACAATGTCATATATCAGGTGAAACCTACGTCATACAAGCCATAATACAAACACTTACATTAAAAATATTTCAATTTCAAAATACTCTGCTAAATAAAAGTCACCTTGAAAGAAATACATGAATATTATGAGATTAAATTAATTAATAATAATATGAAGCAAAAGAAAAATTATTGAGGTATCATTTCAAAGATATGAAACAGTATTAGAAACAAGAATAGGGGACTCTGAATGCATGAAATGTCATAAATTGCCTTGAAATGTAATCTTTCCGATATTGAAAAATTCTTCTAGGCTGTAAAAAGGGTTTTTCAATAACCAGTTATATAGTTTATTTTTAAACTGATTTAGGGTATACTGGTCAATCAGGTTATACTGGTCAACACAAAAAATAAAATTTGTTTTTTTACTTTTTAAAGAACTACTCGACTCAACTCGATACTCGAGTAGTTTGGTTCAATACTCGACTCGTCTCGAATCGATTTAAAAAAACACTACTCGTCCACCCCTACTTAATATGTGTAAAGAAATAATGTTCCAAAGTCCAGGCCACTTATAATGGACTCAGTGCATTCAACGCCTGATAGGATTCACTGCTGAGGATGGGCCGGGGCCCAGGAACGCACCCTAGTACCGTGTTGTATTCAATCTGCTACTACTCCAACAGCTTGTAACGTAGTGACTCTATATGGACCCAGCTGTAGTTTTGAGTAACGACGCGCCTTCTGGTGTGCGCATACACATCCCCCAGCCCACACCACATTACGTCTGTGTCACGCCACTAGGGGTGTGCAATGCAGCGATTTGATTTTGATTCAGTGCAACTATGTGATTCAAAGAATTTAGATTCGAATCGATGCAATGTAACATGTTTCAATGATTACAATTAAGCCTATACACCAATTTTTATGACCAACATGGATGATCTACCATTTTGGCCAAAGTCTAGTTATAATTTTCTGATTTGACCAATTAATTATTCTTCCATTCTATCTTGACCCATCATTTCAAAAACGTTTGCATTAAAAACGCATAACCTAAACTTAATTGTATTTACAAGTTTCAAAGGACGAACGAATACAAACGATCGCCAAAGTTAAATAAAGAGTGACGATGTAGACAGTTTTGCCAGATTGTAAAATACCACTATCGTACCATGCCAGTAAAACTACCTTATTTTTGACAAAATACTATTTTACCCACCCTTGGAATAGTTTTGTGAAGGTATAACGTTATTCACATAACTCAAGATTTTTTATAAAAAACTGTTTATTATAATTCATAATGGAGAAAAACGTGATTGTAAGATAATGACTCAAAGAAATAATGTTGGTCAGCCGACTGATTTATTGCTTTCAACCGGACCCCACCCCTCCCCACCTGTCCCTCTTCCTTCCTTATCTCCAAGGTAAGATTTTTTGCTATCAACCCAAACACTCCCTTTGTAGCGCGGGAATACGGCAGGAGTATAGGAAGGCATCGAAAAGATTTTACAGTGACAGAGACCAACACAGCTCTAAAGCAGTAATTTGTCTGGTCTAAACCAGACAAATCTGTTATAACTGCTGCTATTGATTTTATTGATTCACTTATAAATTCTGTTGATAAAGGAGAAAAATCTATTGGAATATTTTTAGATTCAACTAAGGCTATACCAGTGTGCCCCATAAGATGCTATTGAATAAAATAAAAAATTTAGGAATTGACGACGTCACTTTGAAATGGTTTGATTCATATTTAACACATAGATCACAATTTGTTTCGATAAAACACTTGCAAAATAATCATCAAGTCTCCAGTCGTTTACCTCTTGCAGTGATTCAACATGGTGTTCCGCAAGGTTCAATATTAGGATTAGGACCTCTTTTATTCCTTTGCTACAAAAAGAGCTTGCCACAAATAATATCAGACAGCCCTTCTAGTGAATTATTCCTCTATGCGGATGATGCCAGTTTAAAAGTTAGTGACTCATCGTTAAATTATTTTGAACTAGAGTCCTCGAAATGTTTAGATAAATTAAATCATTTTCTAAATTATCATCAGCTATTATTAAATACAAATAAAAGTAACTTCATGATTTTTTCAGCAGGCAAAAGTAGAAATCCAATTAATCCAGTAATTAATTTAAATAATAAAAGTCTTCAAAAAGTAACTTCCACAAAGTTTTTGGGTTTGATTCTAGATCAAAATCTTTCATGGAATTTGCATGTCGATCACGTTATTGACAAAATAACTTCGGGATTGTATGCTATCAACAGAATGTCAAAATTTTGCTCTATAGATACTTTAAAAATTATGTATTTTGCCCTCATTGAATCATCCATAGCGTTTGGGATAAGTTTATATGGTACATCAAAGCAAAACTTAGACAGAATACTTATACTCTAAAAAAGGGCGCTACGAATTATATTAAACTTAAACTGGGACACTTGTGATCGAGATCACTTTCCACCAATGGGTATCATGACGGTTTACAGTCTTTATGTTTACCATAAGATATTACATGCTAAAATACTCTCAAATGCTAACATGGTATCTAGGCTGGGGGATAAACACAATTATCTCACTAGATTCAGGAATAAAATTGCCATTGATCCCCATAAATTAAGAGTCTTTTTAATAAAAAGGCAGGTTGTGCAGGAAGCAAATCTATGGATGGACTGCCGGCTGGAGTGTGGACTATTGATGAATTAAAAAAGTTTAAGAGAAGGTTAAAAGAATTTTTAACTATTAAAACATTGTACAATTTTGAAGATTTATAATAGTTTGTTATTCAATTGTGTAATTATGCAGCATTATCCTTAGTTTAGTTGTTTGACGCCATTCAGTATATACAATGTTTACTTTATGAATAAAGTGATTTTCAATTCAGTAGGCTATCTAAAAATGTAACTTTTGATGTTCATACCTAATGTTATAGTAACTTGGCATCGGTTCAGATCCAGAAAATAGGAAACAAATTTATTTTGGTTCAGTACCCACATATGTAAAACCACTTTATTCACACTAAATAAGAACATGAAGACATACATTCTGTTTAAAATTTAATGAGGAATAAGAAAATATATAGTTTGCACAGATTTTTCTAAATAATAAGTCTAAAAATGAAACTAACCTTAAAACAAAACACTAAAGCCTACATCACCATAACAACAACAAACAATCACAGACGTTCGGAATTCCGTCAGAGATGATAGTAAAAATAGCACGAACGGTGGTTATGTATAGTCATCGTGAAGCCTTGAATCCGATGATCACGTTGGTATGCTCAATGCCCGGGATCGCTCAATCGTACACGGAAATATTACACAAAGCTGGAGGTGTGCATAGTCGCCCGATTTCGGGCGACTGACACTTGGGGGTCAAAAATAGTCGCCCGAAAACGGGCGAAGGTCACTCTGAGGGTTAAGTCATGTTAGTTGGAATTAAGTTATGTATAATAAATGTCAAAAGGAGAGTGATTTTGTAAAAAAAAGTGTCAGCACCGGGGGGACTCAATAAGGCAAATTTTCAGCAGTGAATGTGCTAATTGTTTAGAACAATGGCAAATAAACATATTAAAAAGTATAAAAGAAGAAGGGGTCTGCGGTGCACCGAAAACCCTTACCTCTATATATAGTACGGGTGCCTCTATATTTGTTAGGGGTGTGCGAGTACTCGAAACTTCGAGTTTTCGGCCGTGTATTTTAATACTCGAACTCGACTCGAAACTTTGAAAACTACTCGAAAGTTTGAGCGAGTATTTTCCGCCGATTTTCGGACGATCGCCAATGATCGCGATCGGCCAAAACACGAAGTAACGGCCGCAAAAGAACAATCGCATCACGTATAATCGGCCGAAAATGACAACCGCGAACGATTGCGACCGGCCAAAATGCGTAGTAACGGCCGCAAAGGGCAATCGTATCACGTAAAATCAGCCGAAAATGACGATTGCGACCGGCCAAAACGCGTAGTAACGGCTGCAAAGGGCAATCGTATCATGCAAAATCAGCCGAAAATGACGATTGCGACCGGCCAAAACGCGTAGTAACGGCTGCAAAAGGCGATCGCATCGTGTAAAATCGGCCACAAATGACGATCGGAGCGCATCATTTCGGCCGTAACTAACGATTTCGTTATTTAATATTGATTGTAAGCGATGTCTGGACCAGGTGAAATTGGCCAAATGACAACCGGGCCTTGTTTCATCGGCTGGAAATGAATGTCACACCGTGTTTTGTTTGTCAATACGTTTGTCAGTTTGATTGTACTGGCCAAAACTTTGTATTGTTACTTATGTATTAGTTAGAAACCATGTTTAGATTATCAAATCTAGGTTGGTATCCAAATCCCATAACACTATTTTAAACTACCAACTGATGGCAACTACTCGCTCGAAAATATTCGAAACTCGAAAATAATTGACACTACTCGACTCGATTTAAAAAATTATTACTTTCTCACCCCTAATATTTGTACTATTATCTATACTTATTTAATTATTATTATTGAAGTATACTTAAATGCACCCAGTAAATATGTGGCCTCCAGGCAGGGCATTCCCCAACGCGGACAACGGCAGAAAGTGTGTTCCGCGTCGTCGAGAAATGCCCAAGCAGTTTTTATTCATACTGAAAGCAGTATAATTAATCAGTTAAGCAACTTATGCAATTGATTGATCCTCAAGTAGTTTTTGAATTCATTTATCATGAATATTTCAAGAACTTGTATTAATAATATTAATAAACACATTAAAATGCAGTGCTCCAGAGTTGTAGGTTTTGTAAATAATATCAGCTGTAGAGTATAGTTATTTTTTATTTTAACCAAATAAATATAAAAAATGTTTGATGTCCTTCAAGTATTACTTAATAAGTTGTTATGATAAATCCAAATTAATATTTAGTACAAGTTAGCATATATGACGTTATTGTACCGTAGCAAATTTATACCAAGAACGAGGTACAAAATCTTTCACCATACCGATCTGAAATTTGTTGTACCACAGACCCCTAGAAATAAGACTGTAAAATAATTTAAAACAAAGACAAAATATTGGTTTCATAATTGATTTATTAATTTGAAATAGAAATATAGCACATAATGTGGTTGTGGATTACTACTGTAAAAATGTTATTGTTGGGTTTCTTTAAGACGATAACTATAAACAGTAAGTATGTAATAAAAAGTTTATGCACAGAATAGATTTCAGTTTACTGCCAGAGATATGCGGTTTTAGTTGAACCATTAAAACCAGTTAGTTTAAAATATTAAAAACCCAAGCAAATTTATCAGTTTAAAATATTAAAAACCCAAGCAAATTTATCTGGAATACGCCATAAATTCCCGAATCAATATTTACTGTAATTGTCTTCAGGTTAGCCAGGTTTCCAATTATTGTTTTTGTTTAATTGATGGGGTTGGTAGTTTTTATTCTGGGGTGGTCTTTTCCTGCAAGTCCCCTATAAAATTGTAGTCTTGAAATTACGTAACAAATCATGGCATACACAGGTTATCCAATGTCCAACTTTGAATTTTGTATTTTACAGGTCAAAACAAGCAAATAAAAACCTTAACATTAAAATGGTGAACCCTCAGAAACGGTGAAAGATTACATTACGAAACTTGGTTTGAATAATTATCTATTAAGTTCAAAATGCCTTTCAAATGTGATTTATTTGCAACATTCAGTTTAAACATTTTGCCGGTTTAAAATTGTCTATATTCAAATATCTAAAACTAAAAAATTTTAAGTTACCAAATTGTGAGACAATTATAATCTAAACACAATGGTATATGATATTTAAGGATTGAATAATGAATTTATTTTTATTTTTGATTAATAAATTAGATTTTTCTCTGTTATTCATTATCTAATCCTAAAATATGATACACCATTAGTTTTGTCTTTAAATTGTATAAATATTTGGTAGCTTGGTATTTTGTTGTATTTTTATATTATATTTTTTAAATTCCGCCACTTAAAACAGAATTTTTCCCAAAAATCGAATTTTAAAGGAGTTTATTAACTGTTAAGATTCATATTCATATAAATTTTCCTTTTCTTATGTTACGAGGGTAGTTTTTTATCAAACTCCTATAGGCCATAAATAAAAGACAAGTATATACAAAATAATTATTTTACTACCAACATATAGGTACTCTTATGCTTACTCTTCGACTTAGTGAACACAAATTGAAGCGTTTGTCGTACGTGTACGAGCTTTTCAATACCCTCTTCGAAGAACGTTGCCGCCAATGAATTGAAGTGTGTTGTTTACATGATGGAACAGTGCATCCTCCCCACCAAATGCTCTGTCACTTCCATGATCAGATCTGGGGTCAAAAATTTAAAGATGACCGTATACTGATGTGCATGACGAAGGGTGTCAAGGATGCAGATCCGTCACTACAGAAAACCTTGTTCAACAAGTTGATGAAGCAGCTAGAGAAAACTGTAGGTTCACCCTAAAGTGTTTAGCCATGCAATTTCCTGAAATTTCAAGGTCATCTCTGTACTCTATCTTTATGGAACATTTAGGCAAAAAGAAATTCTATGCTCGCTGGGTCCCAAAAATGTAGTCAGAAGACCACAAAACTCGCCAAATGGATACTGCTTTGACATTCCTTGACGTCTTTCGTCATGCTCATCAGTATGGTCATCTTTAAATGTTCGACACCATTCATGTACTGCCATCACTGTAAATATTTTCTTCATACACTCGGCTCATCCTACGATGGATTTCTGCTGCACTGTTCCCTTCTGCTTGCAGGAAACGAATAACGCTTTGCAATTTACACTTGGCGGAAGAATCGATTGAGGCGGTCATGTTTACGCGTCCGCAACTCAACTCAGAGTGATGATCTGAACCTGGAAGTGACAGAGCGTTTGGTGAGGGGGATGCGCTGTTCCATCACGTAACCATTAACCGCCTACTGCTTGTCCGGTGTTTACGCTGTGCGATCATACAGACAACATCATGACACACACCAATTCATTGGCGGCAACATTTTGAAGAGGGTATTGAAAAGCGTGTACAGGTACGACGAATACCTCAATCGTTACAGTGACTTAGTCGAAAAGTAAGCATAATATTATCTGACTTTTGGTTATAAAATCATTTTTTTAATATACACTTCTCTTTTATTTATGGTCTTATCGGAGGCTGATAAAAAAAAACAAAGTGGGATAGGATACCAGTTATATTATATTATTCAACTTATATAGTTAACCCATTGGTGCAGACACACGCGCTGGTTACGTGGCGGCGGCTCGGGACCGAATGCCGAGTCACGCGCTGGTTACGTGGTCTATATTTGACCTTCATTTGTTCACGTAGTTCACCGAAAATCCAACAGAATGCGCTGGTAGGTCTTTGCACGGCATATTTACGAAACTATCTGTAATAATACTTCAGTTTTAGCCGTTGGTAAACCTGTAGTTTGTGATTTATTTTGTTTTCCCAACTGAGAGTTTCTGTCATATGTTTAGTGTCAGTGAACATCTGTTATTGTTTATTGTTTACGCTATGTTTTTATGAAATAAACATTATGGATCGTGAAAACTTGACTGTTTATTATGTTGAAAGGCTACTAAATAGTGATTGTGAAGAGGACTACGATTGTGACGGGAGTTTGAATGATGAAATAATTACACAATCGCGAAAATCGTTCGGTAATGAACACCCAGTTTAAGTAGGTTATGTTGACACAGACGATGAAATTGTTTTGCCTTCTGATGATGAGAATGAACTCGGTAGGTTTAGTATATTTACAAATAAAACTTTTAGTAAAAGTTAGTAAACCAAACATTTTCGTGGTTGATTCAGGACCAGCTGGTGACTGTCCCAATGTCAATGACGACAACACTGATCTGGCTAGGCCTAACCCTGAATGTGACTCTGAGGTAAACCCTAAGCCTAGTACCCTAACAAAGCAATGGGCACATTTTCCGATTCAGATACCACCAACTGCCTGTAAAAGGTTCCCAGCTAGAGCTTGCAAAGTCTGCACACAGAATAAAAAAGAGCTGAAACCAGGTGGTTGTGTGAGCAATGCCAAGTGCCGCTGCATCTGGAGAATTGCTTCAAGGCTTTCCACACCTTACAGAATTTCTAAGAAGAAGAAGAAAAGTGGACAATGTACATAGATTTAAATAGTTAGGGCCTAACATAAACTGTGTAAAAAGTGTAATAATGTGAAGGGTATTTTTTTATCATGTTGCTATGGAAACACTTGAGGGACATCAGAAATCCTCCTAAAACAGCAATGGTAAGCCCCTAAACTTTTTTTATATTCACTTTATTATGTGACATATCTTGCTAAAAATTATTTTCTACGCTCATTTTGATATTTACTTTCGAATAAAGTGTATCTTAACCATGTGAAACTCTTTTTAGTAATAAAAAAAATAAATACTTTTGAATTTTAATTTGTTGTTTACTTTTTTTACATATGTTTTTGGAAAAAAAAATATATATACATTTTTTTTATTACAAACTTATTATTATATGATAGACAAACAATTCCTTAAAATAATGTTTCAAATTGCATTGTTCTATTGTAAAAATTAACGAATTTATAAGTCTAAAACCAAACTATTGAATTTTTGTACAAATTAATTGCTGCCACCAATCCTGCAGAGGCAGATATTACTGCTTCCTTAATGGGTTAATCCTAAACATAAAAATATAATTTTCATATTGCCAGTGATAAGGGCTATCTTATTATTCTAACAAATTATAATTTTGAATCATCTTACAAATAATAAAAAATCAATTGAAAAATGATTAAGTTTTTAAAAACTTGTGTTAAGTTAAGATTAACCATTAGAGGGATATTCAGAATGTTGCCACCTAACCAGGGGGGAGGAGGGGGGTTTCACCTCTTAAGACCACTGTGTGTAGAAGAAGACTAGTGCCCACATTTCAAGAAAAGATTACTAGAATATGTTCTATACATGCTACCATACTTTATATTAGAGATGTGCGAGTACAGGTTTTTTAAGTCGAGTTCGAGTCGAGTAAATGGCAAAAGATTTTAATCTCGAGTTCGAGTTGAGTATACAAATAAAAACACACATAGGTCGAGTTAAATTGGATCAAAACAGTGTATAGGGTTCCATTTATAAATGTTGTTATTAAAATATACTTTTCTAGTCACTATGCCCTGAAAATAACAATAGTAAGTCAAATAAATGGATTCCTGCTTCATTGGAAAAAGATAAGTACATTTATCTGAAAATAAATCATACCAAAGTTATTGCCTAACATTTTGCCATGAAGGTCAAATACTTTTAATATTTTGGTATTAAGGTTTTTATAACCTATATGGTATTAATTAACAGTTTCATTAAAAAATTATTTAAGTTTTTTATTTTATTTCCTATTTTTTATTTATCCTATGTTTTATTGTATATTATGTTTAGGCCTAAGCTACATCTTTCTACGAATGGAGGAAATAAAATTACATTTAGGCCTAAAAGTTAAAATAAACTTTATGTTAATATTTAAAAGGCCTATTACATGGTAAAGCATTAACCTACTTACTTACCACACAAAATATATTTACTAACATATCTTAGCATTAATTTTAACACTAATAGTCCTAATAAGAACAATCAGTTAATAAAAACATGAAGATACTATGTTTGAAAGTGCCTGGCAAATCAATTGATAAAATTGAAGCCATGTCTTAAATAGAGTTTCAAAGTATTAAGAATGATTTTAAAAAAAACATTAATGAAACTTAAACAAAGCCTAAACAAATCACTTGTCTTTAAAATCAGCTCAATATTTATTAATAATATGAACAATAGTTGAGCCTAAAATTAATGGATGGAATTTTGTTGAGTCTCTTTTGACTCAGTTTCAATTACTATGGAACACAAAACAAGCACAAACTTCTTATACTTACCTATTAGATTTCATTACAGATTTGTTTTTGATATTTTAATTTTGTTTACAAAGTTAGGTTAACCTAAAAGTGGACTATGACTATACAGGCAGTGTTCATACAGCTCAATCTGGAGGTCCTGGTAAATCTTCCTTTTTGGTGTAAAGAGTAGGCTAACACAAATTTATAAGCCACAACTTACTTATTTATTAATAAAACACTAAAATTCACATCACAACTAACTCTTAACACCTCAAATGCGTTGACACTCAATTTGAATTTACAGACGACGCGCGGCCGCGGACGACCCGTGGTAGCGTGGGTAAACGGCGGGAGTAAACTCGCTCGAAATCTTCGAGTTTGAGTAAAACCTCGAGTTTCAGAGCCGAACTCGGCTCGAACTCGAAATTTCGAGTACTCGCACATCTCTACTTTATATTATAGATTTAGGAAATATAAAGTAATTTATTGTATATTATATATTTAGGAAATATAAAGGATTTTTTTTATTACAGTAGGGCTAAGAGGAAAAAAGTATTTGTCAGTTTTCTGATACCATTCATTTAATACAGTTTCACAAACCCTACCCGAAATAGACTATTGAGTTAGAAATGGCAGTGAACCAAAATATGTATCCAACCAATTATACAAAACTCCAAATCCCGTCACTTCCAAATTAATTGTCCTTTTAAGGTTTGGTTTATAATAAAGCAGTTTATTAACCAATACCTTTAATATGATACATGATAGGGAATGAGTCGATTCCTATTCCGGTTCCGATTCTTACAAATCGATTCTCGATTCCTATTCCATCAATTCCCAATAAGTTAGTCAGTAATTTATTTGTATTTAATAAATTGAGACAATCGGTTGGTGATTATTTTTCATTACTAATAAAATAAAATAAACTTACAAAAATAAATAATTCAAAAAGCCTGCTTATTTTTCATATAATTGTTATGCTTTAAGTTACATAAATCTCCCATGATATTTTTTGGAATTGGTCTTTTTGTGTTATAAAACAATCACTTTGGATGTTAACTATTCTTTACCAATAAAAATACATTTGTAATGTTAATGTTAAGTTTAAGGTTTTAAATGTTGTACAAAACTTAGAAAGCAATTTTTTTTTAATAATTAATTTTTAATGATTGTAGATAAAACGTTTTTGTTTTTAAATATACTGTAATGTTATTTAGCAGTTTTTTGTAGTTAATTGTGAAGCTATTCATGGGGAAAAACGTAGTTGTAAGATAATGACTTAAAGAAATAATGTTGGTCAGCCGACTGATTTATTGCTTTCAACCGGACCCCGCCCCTCCTCTACCGTCCCGTCTTCCTTCCTTACCTCCAAGGTCCGATTTTTGCCCCCAACCCAAACACTCCCCGTGCCCCTCTCTTACTTATCTTGCTTCCATAAATAACTAACCTCTCATTGTCTCCTTTCATATGAGCTAAAAACAGATGTTAGGCTTATTTTTCTTTATTTCAGTCATATATTTTGTTAAACATTATTTGCCGGCGTAAATCTGGGTAACGGCAGGACTATCGACAGCCTGGAATCGATGGAATCGGAATAGACTTTGGGCCATCGATTCTCGACTCCGATTCTAAGCCTGAGAATCGGTGGAATTGAGCATCGACAATTGGAATCGACTCATCCCTAATACATATAATGCTACGCTAACCATATTTCCAAGACTTCCTGTAAGGGAATACACAAGTCATAATTTTCTAAGTATAATATGTTGGTCAAAGTCCCAAGTTGATTTTGTCCAATCTAAAATAAACACTTTGTCAACAGGAGGTGGCCAATTCAGCGGTGCTGGGTGCAGCATACAGAGCCAAGCATGGGCTGTTGCATAAAAAAGGTTTGAGCTTTGGAGAGATGACTGAGCATTTGCCCCTTCCTGCCCTAGCGTGCCGGCCCTACTCTGACTCTGATCAGGTGAATCACTCTCCCTCTCAGGGTGATAATGCAAACTCAATATTAGGCCATAAATTACACATGTGTATTTGTTGAATACAGTGGAACCTCAGTAACTCCAACCTCAAGAAGTCAAATTCCTTGAAAACTCGAATTTTTTTCATTCCCCTTGAACTTGCGTACCTAATGCTATGTTATTTTACCTCTATAAGTCGAAGAGTTAACAGGAAACACCTCGATAACTCAAATTTTTGCAGTATTCTTAGCCTGTTGCCGCACCTCTATAAGTCGAAGTGTTAGCTGTAGAACCTCTATAAGTCGAAGTTGTTGATTCACCAAACCTCCAGTGACTTTGCAGCCGAAAATTTCAACCCTCCCTCCCCACTAAATCTCTTTCCCGGGTGCTCCTGGTGACGGTAAAACAACCGACAAATTTATGTTGATGAGCAACACGCATATCAAACACACTCATCCTCACGCAGGGGTTTCACCTATGTGAAGATTTCATTTTATAAATAAGGAACAGGCTCATATTGTTGTAAATTGTATATATTTTTAAAATAAAATGGTTTTGATTTGATTA
This sequence comes from Allygus modestus, assembly GCA_963675035.1. NCBI lineage: Eukaryota > Metazoa > Arthropoda > Insecta > Hemiptera > Cicadellidae > Allygus > Allygus modestus. The sequence goes on from OY776113.1 coordinate 167,893,347, forward strand.
GATTTGTGTTCTTAGTCGTTAGTTAGTGTGAGTTCAGAGGTTCTGGATGTAGTACGTGAAATGTAGTTTTTAGGTTGTTTTTTATAAAGGGTTTGCAGTTTGGTAAAACGTGTTGGCAAAACTCTACCCCCTGAGGAGAAGTACAAGACTATTTGAGGCTGTTGACACAAAAAATAAAAACAGTGACATCGGGAAGCAGTTTGGACCACCAGTGAACACTGTCGACAATTTTAAAACAAAAACAGTGTTGTACTGCTTCACCCTAATTCCAACAATGCTCTGCAATTTTAATTGTTATCATGTTTTGTTCCTTTTAGTTTTGCAAATTATTTTAATAGCCTACAGTACATTAATGTTCAGCTAAATGAAATTGATGCGTGGTTGGTCAGAACTGACTTCCATAAGCGGGAGGGATTTGTTTGGGGCAGGTGATAAGAAGTGAGCAAAAATATCTAGAAAATAGATAGGAAGTGGTCAAATGGGAAAAACATCACCAAAATACCAAACTGCGAGTCATTATTTGTTTACTTTCCTCCTCTACAATATTTTCACTGAAGGAAGTATTTCGTCCTCTACTACGTTAACCAAAGAAGCTTTACAATATATTTCCGGGCTTATTTTAGACATTTAAAATTGTTCAAATCTATTTAAATTTTAATAATAATTATTATACGGCATGATTATTTTTTATACATAGCTTAAACTTATGTAAGGATTATACCCTTCCATGATCCATCTATTGTGTTACCATGACCCTCAATAAGTCGAAGTCTGTGGAAAATCATCTTGATAAGTCGAACCTCAATATTTTGAAATATTCGATAACTCGAATTTTTGCCGTTCCCCCTGAGGTTTGAGTTATCGAGGTTCCACTGTACCAAATGCTCAGGATGTCTTGCAGTCAGGTTTTAATGTCAGGGAAGTGATCAATAATAAAACAAACTGATGTTTTGGTAGGTTTACCTAGTGTCACTAGGCACTAACAGGATATTTGTGGAAAAAACACTCCCAGGATCATTAGAGCACCTTGTGATGAGGTCCTGAAAGTTTGAATAGAAGGATTCCAGATTTGTTGAAAATAAAACAAATTCATTTCAGTCTCAACCAACTGCTCATATATACAAGCTCCACAATGTCATTTGTCGGACACAAAATAGCACAAAATGCAGCTAAATGGGACAGCAATATTTACAAGATTCTTGCAAATGATATAGAACAATATAATCTTGCCGTCTTTAAGAACCAGGAAGTTTTCATTTTGATGATGAGTTTGCTCAGAAAAAAGGTAAGTGGTTGCAGAGAAAATCCAAAAAAAGTGTCCCATGTTAATCTTATGGGAAAAAGGTTTTTAGATTTTTATCAGATAGTTTTACTAAACACTTCACATTTCTGTTTATTAATGTGTTTAGCTCAACAAAACAAACATTTTGGTGTTTTAATCGTTGTTCTACGTCCAACCGTTGCAGAGATATTCAAAGTACTAAACACAGTACGTTGTCCAATGTTATCCTTATGGAGAATAAATAAAATTCGATATCTCGATTATTTATGAATGTATATTGATAAAACTTGGTATGTGGCTTCAACTAGTTGTGGTATATTGATATTAGTACAAAAAACAAGTTTTTTGTTGATAGTCCCCATAGCAGCAAACCTGCATACTTGGCCCCCATGTTATTCATATGGAGAATAAGTAAAGTTGTATATCTCCCTTAATTATGAACCTAAATTAAGAGAACTTGGTATGTAGCTTCGCCTGGTTCAGTTGTATTGATGATTGCCAAAAAAAAACACATTACTTATCTTCCTTGTTGCACAAACCTGCGTCCTCAACCCTAATGTTATTTTTATAGAGAATAAATAAAATGCTATATATCACTTATTTATGGATGTATTTTTGTGAAACTTGGTAAATAGCTCTATGTAGTAGTGAGTCACATATATATGCATTGGAAATTCGCTGAGTACGCAGGTTTGCTGCAACGGGGGTATTTAATTCCTATTCGCCAGAGAGCATAGAAAAATATATAAAGAGTAAATGAAATATCATACCTTGTTTGGTAATGAATATGTAAAGTTCTTTAATCTTATTGATCTGTTTGTATCTTTGGCAAACTAAGAGAAATAAAAAAACATCTAGGGGGAATTTGAAAATGTTAACAATTTTGTAAAATGAAGAGGAAAATTGTTTGTTTTTGTTAAAGTTATTAATATAATAAACTGTTTTTCAGATCTATTCCCCCTTGGTGGAGAGATATCGGAGTTTTATCTGCGATATTCTTAAGACGTAATTTGTTGACTGTGATTTTAAAAAATAACTACACGCTTTAATGTACAACGACCAATAACTGCACAAATAGCTTATACAGGGTGATTGGTACTTGGTGTGACAAAATTTTTTGGGTGATAATATGGAGTAAATGGAGTCTAAATACATAATTTTTTTTGTTTATCTCAAAGTGGTCTCTTAGCTGTAAATGTTATAAATTTGTTTTAGAAAAAACTGATGTTGCCATGAAAAAGCTTAAAATTTTCAATTTTATTTTTATCTGATGACGACATGAATATTATTTTCTGAAATCTAGTAAAATTTTGACTTAGTTAAAATGGTTTCGTACTTGATAGTCAATATTTTATAAAAGTAGTGGCGTCTTAAACTTCAAAAATCATTTTTTGTAAAAAACTAACAGTATTGTTAACTAATAATAATTTGGTTATTTCAATAAGTTATAAAATGTCAAATAGCCTTAAAAACTTCCCAATTTTATTAGCTTTAATTTAATGCCAATAATTCTTTTATTTATTTGGAGTATGTCGGAAGAAAACAAATTTTTACATAAAAAAACACGGGTTAACAGAAACCAGTAATAAAAAGTAAATAAGCTATTTGCTTCTAGCGATCCTGCCAAAGTTATTATTGCTTTTTAATGGAATGAACACTATTAAAAAAAGCAAAAACAAATAAAGCAAAAATTGTATTTCACTTTCTGAACTGTCCACGGTCTGTTTTCAATCTTTAAAGATAAGAAATTCTTAAGGATTGTTATCAGAACCAATTCCTCAACAGTTATCACATTATCATACACAAAGGACATGAAGTGAACCTTATCTAGGAGATAATTTACCTTGTACCTTGAAAAAACACAGTTTAAGCAATTTATTGATCCAGTTTGGTGAAAACTATCATGGAGTACACAGTGTGTGAGTATGCAGAAATGCATTATGTTTACGGTTTCTGCGACGGAAATGCTCGAGCTGCTCAAAGAGAATACCATGTCCGGTACCCTGAGCGACGAGTTCCTAGTCCCGCAGTGTTTTCCAGATTAGATCAACGTTTATTGGAAAGAGGCACTGTTTATAAACAGCCAAGCGAGGTAGGTCCTGCCCGTCAAAATGTAAATGTGGATGAATTAGTTTTAAATATGGTTGAGGACAATCCTCAAATCAGTTCCCGACAGCTCGCCAGTGAGGTCGGAGTTTCCCAGTGGAAAGTATTGAGCATTTTACATGAAAATCAGTTCCATCCTTACCACTTCACTCAGGTTCATGCTTTGGAGCCTCAAGACTATGCACCGAGAATACTGTTTTGTCGTTGGCTTTTAAATGCTGACATTGAACAGGACCAGTTCTTGAAAAATATTCTGTACACCGATGAATCCAAATTTACTAGGGATGGCGTTTTTAACATTCACAATATGCATCACTGGGAGCAAGAAAATCCCAGAGTGATTCGTGAAAGTTCACACCAAAGAAGATTTCATGTCAATGTTTGGAGCAGAATCATTGGAAACCAACTTGTAGGGCCACACTTTTTTCCAGAAAACCTAAATGGCGTTGATTATTTGAATTTCCTCCAACATGACCTGCCCATAGTGCATTATATACCTTCTAGATGGACTCAATCTCGACCGTCGTCAAAGAGATAGTATCATCTTTCAGCAGGATGGAGCGCCTCCACACCTCACTAACGACGTGCGCGACTGGTTATCACTAAACTATCCAACGTGGGTAGGGCGCGGAGGGCCTGTAGCTTGGCCAGCCCGGTCTCCTGACCTCTCCCCCTTGGACTTTTTCGTGTGGAGAACAATGAAAGACATTGTTTATTCTTTGCCCGTAGACTCTGTGGAGGAGTTGACGAACAGAATCATTGAAGCTGCACAAACTGTTCGAGACAAACTGTCATTTAACGTCACAGTGAGAGCAATGAGGAAACGTGCAAGGGCCTGCATTAGAAAAGGAGGCAGGCAGTTTGAAAATGAAATTAAATAGTTTTTTTTTTGGTCTTGTTTTTTTAGAGTGCTGTTTTGATGAGTGATTTATAAAGTATTTTTTAAAGGTGAGAGGGTTTTTTTATAACTATCCTTTCTGTTTCCCGTGTGTTTCTAACTTGTAGTTTGTTTTGTACCAACATAATTCCACAGAAAATAACAATTATTGGTATTAAATTACAGCTTAGAATATGGAGAAGTTTTTTGTTGTATTTGACATTTTATAAAATTATAAAATAACACTATCATTATTTTTTGAAAATATCGTAAGTTTTTTACACAAACCAATGTTTTTAGTCTTAAACGCCACAATTATCATAAAATAATGACTGACAAGTAAAAAACCAACTTAACTGAATCTAAATTTTACCAGCTTTCAGAAAATGCTGTCAAAACCGTCATCAGATGAAAGGAAAATTGAAAAATTTAAGCTTTTTCATGGAAAGACCAGTTTTTTGAGAAAATAATTATAAAATTCATAGATAAGATACCACTTTAAGTTAAACAAAACTAATTGGACATTTAGACTCTATTTAGTCCATATTGTCACCCAAAAAATTTTGTCACACCAAGTACCAATCACCCTGTATAGTTTTAAGTTTTAATGTTCTCAATATGTGCTTATTTTTGTTAATTAAGCACTCTAATCACAATTTTGTAGCTTTATATTATTTCAGCATGGTAACATGAAATGTAAAATATTTGTAATTTATCATATACAATATTAAGTGGTTCAACTAAGTTTAGGACTTAATCCTAAGAAGCACACATTCCTATTTTAAACAAGTTTATTTTTAGACTATTTTTTTTTAAATGTTTTACAACTTTTTTTTAATCCTGTAGGGCCATAACACTTTCCCTTGCGTTTTGATAATTTTCATTGAAGATAATTATTTTTTACATAGTCTTCTCAAAATCGTATTGCTATTCATAATTCTAAAAATGTTAGGAAACTTATTATTTACATTTTAATGGCTCTTAAGGTTTTAAATTTTAGTATGTCTGTTTTGCATTTTTACCATGTTTTTCTTTTAAGAGAATATTATTTTTCCAAAAACTATAAGGAAAAAACTGTCTTGGTATTTTAACCAGTCCTAAAAGTTTACACTATTCAAAAATATGTATTTAACATTCATTCTGATTGATGTAATTGGGTTAACTAGTCAATGTTGAAATAAAGATTCATAATTTGTTAAATAAAAGGGTTGTTATACAATTGGGGTGTCATGTTCCAAAGTAACTGATAATTTTAAAGAGAATTCAGACTTGTACAATTTCTCAAGTCTGCAGATTTCATTGAATTTAATACATATTAAAAAAATTGTCTTCAATACATATTATTATAAAGGAAACAATTAAAAAATGTACTATGTAATGGAGAGTTTAACACTTGAGATTTGAACTTTCTTACAAATACAGTTTTAAAAGTACTTATGAATACATTAACATCTTAATGTTAATATATTAAGAGCTAGTGGTTAAAGCTACATCCCGGTTAGCACTTACCAAACATTAACTATTATTGCCTATGTATTCTGTGATCAAGTAAATCAAGAATTTTTCATTTCAATATGTGCCTTATTGTTATTTTTATTTACAAAATATTTTAAGTATATATTTTTGTAATGTGTTTATTGGGGGAATCAGTGGTTGTGCAATCTTTTATTAATAGTGAAGTGATATTAATCTCTGGACAGAGAATGATGTACTTAGTTTTATTTATTTTTTGTTTTTATTTGTTGGTTAACCAAAGAATTTTAATCCTTAATCGATAAACCTGTTGGTTGTTTTTGAGCATCACACTATTTTAGTTATATTTGATCTTTGTTATGGTTTTATAGTTTATATTAGTTGTTGCACATGCTTTAAACATTCTAAACAAAATAAATTAATTTTAACCGATATTGTTTTTTTAATAATACCTTTTTATTTATACTTTATATTCAGTATATTGTAGAACATTTGTCAACTGACCCTTGTGGGACCAAAGACCATGTTTGATCGTGAAAAACGAGTAAGGCCTAAGGAAATTTCTTTTTAATTGTTTATTGCTAAACAAGTAAAAATATAATAACACCGAAATAATTGTTTATGTACACAACAGCTAAAAATTCAAACTATTCTTTACTTTTAATTGTAATACAGATTCATTAACTGACATAAAAGAAGGTCTTTTAAGTGGTCTCTATCTCTGTGTATGCTTGCGTGTGAGTGTATGTGTGATATACCAGTCTATTATTAAACTAAAACCTACTTCCAGCTTTTAAATTATCCAAAATTGTTGCCATGTTGAAGCCAGGGTGAGTGGAAAGTTAGAGATGCTAATAGGATGCAATAGGAAGTAGATATGAAGACGGGGTTGTACGTCCAAAATGGTGGAATGCGAGGTCGGAGGTCAATTCCTTGAAATCCCCACTTCTCTGCGAGCGTCATAAACCCTGTAAACGACCATTTTCATGACCGTATTGACAATATCTAATTAAAAATTGAAAAAATAAAAGTAAAAGATATATTAAAGTCAAATTTCTGTTTTATTGCAATTTTTGTATTGAAATTCAATAAATATTGGTTGACTCATAGCGTCTGTCCGTCTTGGGTCTTTTATCTCGTGCTAAGCTCCACCTGTTTTGTAATATGATTGGTTGAACACTTGTTATCAGTCATAAGATCAACTGACTCTGCCTTCAACAGAGTCTATATGGGTGTTTTCTTTTAGCATATTGATAATGAAGATTTATTCCTGTCAAGTGCTACTATCTGCTGTATTTTATTGCAACTGTTTGTAGGCAAACAATGTACTGAGTCGATAATGTACATTTTTCAAAGAATAAATAAATAGTATTAATAAGTTTTAATATTTTTTGTTTGTATATATGAGTAGTATAGTTGATTTATAACCATTATATTACAAATTAATCAGTTCATATAGGTAAGAAACCGACCCCACTATACTTTCAACTACCTGGATGTAAACAGTGTGATATTAGAGATTAAAGGGGGACATGAATCGCTACCCCATATTTCCAGTTAAGTTTTGCGATGTTTATCTTTACGTGGGTTCATATGACATCATTTGTGTTAGCATACTCACTGTACAGTATGAGAGGTGAACAGTCCGTCTGCGGTTGTTATCTCGCGCTAAGCTCCACCCGTTGTGTAATATGATTGGTGGTCTTTACAAGTGCATGTTGAGAATAGTTATAGGAGGTATAGGTCAAATTTAATCGGGCCCCATTTTGGGTCACAACCTATTTCCTATTATGAAGGTAAAGGCAGGAGAACTTTTACCTGAGTCTTAATCAGAGTGTAAAGCTTGAAACACTTCCTTAACTGGGTCTCTCGTAGGGTGTTTAAGGCCTTTCACCTACAAATTTATAACGACCATCGTCAACGCACGTCACAGTCGTGGTCAGATCGGATCGCATCGTACAACAATCGCAGTTACCGAGCGTTGACAAAGGTCATTATACTGTGACTTGCGTGAGTGTCGTCAATGAATACAGAGTTTTATGGGCCAGAGTCTGTCAGTATTTGAATCTTGCCCTGCTAGTTTTGCGCTCGGCCACGAGGCAGCGCACACTGTCTACCCAGCCACTCCTCCCCCCCCCCGACCGCCGCTATAGCCAACAAGATCCCGCCTTACTACAAGAGCGAAGGGACCTAGGCCATGGCAACACCTCGTGTTTTCGGTACCGGTCTGCAGTGCTAGAGGCGCTTCACAGCGTCGGGGCACAAAACTACGGATGTCCAGCGTGCCAACTTCAAATAAGCGACAGAATTTTTAACACATAAAAATACAGAATCTGTTCTTATAAGACTCTGTATTCATTGGTGTCGTACGGGCGGACAAATTTTTTTACGCATGTCCAGCCGCTCTTTATTATTTTTGATTAAATCTGTAATTTCCTATTGTATTTTAACACACTTAAATTCAACTGTCTTCTTTCCTCTCATCGGCAGTAGTAGGAAGTAGGATCAGGTCCACCTGTACTCAGCCGTGATAATAGACTGGTATATGCAAAAAGTCAGTATACCATTTTAGTTACACTATTTTATTTTTTAGTTTGGATGGTATACTATTTTTTAGCCTCAATTTTAGTTTTAACCACATTTTTATTTATATAAAGCTAGGTTTCATTAATTATTTTCATTGCTAGATAGAGAGTTATGCAACTTGTGTTGGGCAATAAGAAAAAGAGCAATATCCAAGGCACTTTTAACTGTAGGTTTTGCCCCTAAGTTGCACTAGAGCTTCCACAATATTTGATGTATGGAATTAAAGAAACATGAGTTGCAGACATTTTAAACTTTGGATTTTCTAGAGATATACTTAAGCATTGGTTGCATATAAAGAGCACTATGGAATTGCCTCGTTTAAACACACCCTCAGAAAACATTCTCCAGTCCTTTTTGTGGGTTACACTTATCTAATATTTATTAAAAGAAAATCTCACATACTTGTATTACAATTTACTTAAATGTTCATAAAACATCACAAACTTTAATATGCATTATTTGTACCCCTTTCCTGAGAACTCAATTTATGTAAATGCATTACTAGTTTTTGGAATACCACCGATTGCATGAGTAAGGTATTTTCAGGAAAGTTATTCACGCAAACGGTAACACATGAAGTACTTTACTTCAGAGCACTTAATCCCAATAATCTCTAATCTGTCATTAAAACTTAAAAGATAAATATTTCAGTACTAAAGATAACACACTTATATATATTTAAGAACAACTTGTAATTCACGGACTAGTTCTTTACTATTTTCTTTTTCCCATAGGTAGTTAAAAATGAGTGTAACATTTTATTGTGTTTTTTTATGTATGTCGTTAGTATCCTTTGTTAAATGTAGTTTCGACTATGATATTTTGGAAAGAAAATATCCAGACCGACCAAAACCCTTTACAGACCTCACTAATCTAAAAAGCACTGACTACCCCGGTTATAGATTACCCACAAATTTAAAACCTTCGAATTACGATTTACTTTTTACTCCTTTCCTAAGCAACAGCACATTTAAAGGTCAAGCAAACATCACGTTTGATGTCGTTAATGCAACAAGTGAGATTGTTCTAAATGTTAGATTCGAGTCAATTCAAGCTGACAGCTTAGAACCTATTGTAATACAGAGTAACCCTGCTGTGACTGTTATCAATACAACAAATGACCAAGAACATCAGATGGTTCGGTTCCAACTAAGCGGTACACTGCGGCCTCAGGAAGGAGTACTTATTAGTATTAAATATGATGGAGTTTTAGCCTCTGACATGATGGGTTTCTATCTGAGCACCTACAACACAACTGACTCTAGTGGCGTGCAACAAACTGAGCAGTAAGTATTTTAGAGCAAAGTGTTATATTTATGCTCATGTTTTCTAAGTGGATTCTGATATGCTATTTATCATCAAACAAATGATTTTTTTTTGGGGCTTATTATGTTTTAAGCTTGTGAATAAAGTATCTGCGTTATTTTGAATATAGTCTAAATAATATTAGTCAGGGTACCATATTATGTTATAAATAAAACATGCCCCGTTAAATAAATAATCTCGTCATTAGTCTGAAATAACATTATAATTTTAAGAGTTATTGTGTTTAGTTATTTTAAAATTCTAATTCTAATTTTGTTAGTCGTAACTTGCAGAAGAATTTTGTGCATTAACTGAATATTTTTCAAGAAGAATATACATCATTATTAAATATGTATTTTTTAAGTTAATAGTTTTATTTTTCTAGACTTAAAAATATTGTTTTTAATACAGTAGACTCTCATAAATCTGGATTAATGCAGCAGACGGTCAGTCGGTACAGATTTATAAAAAGCCAAATAGATTATTATAAAAAAAGATTTATTTATAAAAATCTGAATTTCTCAGAGGTGGGTATGAGTCATCAATTCCGCCTTTAAGGCGCAGAATTATGACAATATGCGTTTACGTTTATGTGTTATAGAGTGAGCTTCTGAAAGACGATACAAACTACATGACATTTGTGTAATGCAGGCTAATCACTGGAACCTGAAGACGTTAAAACGTGAAGTTTCGTTTTTTGTTTTACTTTATAACAAATAACTTGTTGAACATTTAAAATTATTGGTCCAGACTTCCCGGAATCCAGACTAGGCTGATCCGAGTTTCTGAGAATCTTCAGTATGTATACAACAACGCCTTTGGTAGAAAAGTAGATCCAATCCTACATATTAAAACGCAAAATTAAAAATTTTCCGGAAGAACGTGTGAGATTTCCACTGGACCGATTTACATGCGGGTGGTGTTTTAAATTAAAGGGAATAACCCCTATATTTACACATTTTACCTTACATTGTGGTATCTGGTCAGTAACTTCTTAAAAAATGAAATGAAAAGTTTTCTTATGACAATTTATCGTGGGGTACAATTTCAACATTGCAACATTGCTCCTCTTTGATCAGTTCATTTCAGGTTTCCAATGAACCGTTTTATTCGTGGTTTGTTTTAAATGAAAGATCAATCAATCTATATTTGCACAATTTACTTAAATTTTTGAAGTAATTTCATTAGAATATAAAAAAAAACTTAAAACCTATTTTATCACTATTTTAAGTTTCTCTAACCAGCTGATTATTAAAACACGTATATTGTGTATCTAAGAACTGACAAAATAGATATAGGTTGCAGCAAAAGGAATCATCTGGCTTAGATAAAATCATTATTGGCCAGTATCTTTCAACGATATATCACATATACTGCAATCACTGTGAAGTCGATTCAGGCTGACCCAAAGAAGAAAATAATATTTTTCCCATATCTTTCAATTATTACGGTATTAATTGACACAATGTATCAATTAATCTATAATGTATAATTACATAACCTTTTAAGTAGTGACATCTCATGTTATTTGTTTTTAGTTTAGCCTCTTGAGCAGAGAGTAAACAATAGCGCTGATGCTCGTTGGCCTATTATTTCTCCGTGGGGCACTTTGTTCAACCCGTAAAATGTCAAAGCAAAGTTTGTTTGGTAAACAAAAGAGTAAACAGGATATTTATTGTCATACATTGTGAAAACAAAATCCAACAATTGGCAAAAGTTTCAGACCAGCCGACTTGATTTATTATGTCCGTAAACGCTCTAAAATGAGCAATTACAATGCTGCAATCTGTGAGGATAATCATTAACTATTCTAGAAATTTACTTGTAAACGTATTTAAGTAATCAGCTGATTAAATAAAATATCTCCATTCAATTAATTGACATGGGAATTTAAAAAATGTTCATAAGGCACCTTTTTTAGGTAATGTAAATTATTTCTTCCGTTCTGTTTTTATTTAATTTAAAAATAAAAAATATTACAGAGAACATTTATGGGGAGAAGTCGTTAGTCGCATTGTGCGAATTTAGAAAAACTAAAAATATTTCATTGTTGGTGAGGGTACCATGGAATACTCAACCTTAGTATTGTATCCCTCGAATTTCGACAGGCACCAACTAGTTTATTTTATTCTTCACAACATGGTACAAATTAAAGTTATTAGTATTTCTTCATTTTTTCTCTATGTTGAATTTGCATGCAATCCTATTAAATATTTTAATTTTGCATAATTGATTTTTAAATTTCTTAGAAATTCACTAGAACCCTGCTAATCCAAACTAATTGGGGCTGGGCCCCATTTGGATTACTAAATTGTTGGATTAGCCGTAAATCAAAATTTTTAATTCGAGCAGCTGGATTTGCTATACATTTAAATAATTTAATTTTGTGTATAGGTGCAATGTACAGTTATATAATTAATTTAAACTACACTGTGAACGGAATTGTGTACTAAATAAAGCATATTTGTATCATACTGTGAACAAATATACATTAGTTGTGCACTGGAAAAGCTTTCCGCATTCTGCAACTGTGGTTTCTCAACCCCCACCGTTCCCCTCATCCTTACCTTGCATCACGTGAAGTGAGTCAGTCATAGTGACGCCACCGCATGTATCCGTGTGAGTGATGGGTGAGTTCCTTATCTCTCACACGTTAGTCAGCTGCATCTTTAAAACAAGTTATATAATCTGATGTCTTTAACCTTCAGAATCAAACTTTGCAATTGGTTTTTTATCTTTTACAGAGACATTACCTTTTACGACGATTTTTTTAAGGGAATAAAACATTTAAAATTATTGTTTTACACCTTATTACAGTACTGTACAGTTTTTATGTAATTTTTGTATATTAATTATGTTTCTTTTATCTTTTAACTTATACATACAATTTTTGTTGTATCTGAAAATTGTGTTGAAATGAAGTGGATTTTCGGATTAGCGGGGTTTGGATTAAAGGGGTTCTAGTGTTTTTTTTTTAACATATACTCATGATTTTTCAATTCGCAGAAGCTACATTTCATGCCACAACAAAATATAAATACAAATTATTTTGAGGTGACAGAAGGCCTTTATGGACAAAGCGCCAATTAATTCAGGTAACCTTAATAGTGCTTAGTATTCATTAAATTAAAAAAAAATGCTTTTAACATACCGGATGCCACTATTTTGAAGATAAAACTGTATGCACAAATTCCTGTGTGTGAAGATTTTTTTATAAAATAACATATGAATAGCATCATGAAAAAAGTTCTTTCTAGATGTACCATTATTGCTCAAAAAAAAAAAACGGTTTAATCTTTTGAACCCCAAGCTTGTGAATAAAGTATCTGCGTTGAATCTGTGTTTTATTTTTTTTATTTTTTTGTTTTACACGATTAAACATTTGAAATTTTTAAAAAAATCATGCTTCCAAAGGACACACACACAGTAAGAATTGGTAAAAAATAACAAAATACCTGATGTGTAGAGCACAATGGATCACCCTCCCTGCAACTCTGCCACTGTCAGGTGAACTTTCCATGAGACTGAGACGAGATTCAACTCTCGATCCAAAAGTGCTACCCCTCACCGTAGCATACCCCTCGCCTGATAACCATTCAGCCACTGATCAGACGATCAGACCGAGTAGTATCAGCTGATCAGCTGATGGGCTGGACGAGGTTTTTTTTAGTTTTATTGCAGCAGGTTACACAACATTTTAGACACAGACCCAGACAGTGCTCATAACAGTATGATTGCCTATATCATAACTAACCATTTTTTAGGTAGCAGGTTCAAAAGCTGATATATTGGCGCTTGGGGCTCAAAGGGTAGTTTCTAGGGGGACAACTCGATTGGTAACTCGGTCAGTGTTCAACCATGTGAAAGGGTCGAAATTAGGCTTAAGTAGTCTCGTTCAGAACCACCTCAAAACCTAACAGGATGATTGGCTCAGTATCGCGGCTCCATGACAAGCCGAGGGAACATACAATGTAATGTATTTATTTGTGAAACATAGCAAATCTCACCAATGAGACAAGACTATTGACTCCCACACAACCCTACCTCCAACCACCAGAGGAGGTAAGTGCATCCAACCTAAGCCAAAAAAAGTATTATTAATAATAATAATAATTATTATTATTATGTAATTTTTGTATATTAATTACGTTCCTTTTATCTTTTAACTGATACATACAATTGTTGTTGTATCCGAAAATTGTGTTCAAATTAAGTGGGTTTTCGGATTAGCAGGGTTTGGATTAAAGGGGTTCTAGTATTGTTTTTTTTTCAACAAACAATGAAAAGAACAATGAAATTACAGTACTAGTTGAATAACTCCTATTCAACTATCCAAGAACACAGTAAACCACGGACCCACGGGGTTTAACCGGGTGGTAGTGGTTTAGGTCACGTGGGTTTGCAACTGGTGCTGTTGTTCAGGAATTCGGCTTCTGAGTAGAATGGTCTGTCCTGTAGCCATGATGTAACATATGTATGTTTTGGTTGTGTCTAAAAGTATGGTTTTGGGTTAAGCCCTTTAATTTTTAACCTCAAGACTTGTAAAACTGGTAATGTTTAGTTTTATGATAACCCCAACATCAACCAGCACGTGAGTGTGGGAGCTTATCACCATCAGCAGAACTTGAATGTTCAAGGGGCAATTCAATGATGTCTCTAATTTTGTATACCGGTATCCGCGCTAGTCACGAACACAGTTTATTGTTTCGTATTCCCTTATGAAACCATGAATTCTTCAATACTTGTGATTAGTAGCAGGATGCCAAAGTTTGCATAGAAGGTTTCAGAACTGGATATTGATGTTTATTAATTTAATTAAATTATTAAGTGATTATTTAAGGAACCAATGAGAAAAAAGTATTACACACTTGAATGGCTCCCGCCAGTAACGTTGTAAGCGACAAAATGTAAATTTTTCAGGAAATGAAAAAACAAATGAAAAAATAACAATGGGATATATGTTTTTTTTTTGGTCACATATGTATTAAATAGTACAAGTGGTCATTAAAATAAATATTCCAATTATATCGCAAGTAGTAATGAAGTTATGACCAAATACGTGATTTCAGAATTGCAAAAACGTTGTAAACGACAGTCGTTTACGTTTTTGCAACTTTTTAGGTTTGTGGCGGTTGCAACGTTATTGGGTAAAAAAAGGTAAGAGCTGTTATGTGTAGAAAATTTTACTACTACAATAATAAATACATATTGTACATGTCCTAAAATGGAAAAGTCAAATATTTGCCTTAAACTTACAATATAAAACCGGTTATAATCAATAAAAGTTCAAATATTTACCTTGAAACTACATTTATTTGATGGCAAAAGTAAACTAAACAAAAGACTTAATCTATAACATAAAATTATATAAAACACATTTCTTGTAAAGAGCTGTGAGCCCTTTAATTTTTAACCTTAAGACTTGTAAAACTGGTAATGTTTAGTTTTATGATAAACAAGGGTTTTGGGCACTTGGCGGTTATAACGTTACTGTACCTCACGTGATGGCAGTTTTCGGGGTACAGGTATTTTCTTTTCACTGATGTAGGGTTCCCCGGCATTCCTGTTTACTTTTCAAACATTCCTGGACCAGTTTTGAATGTTAATTGGACGTTTTTTATTGCGGTTAAGCCGATTTATATCCGAGGGCGAAAAACTCGCCCGTGGTGGTGTTGCCATCCCGAACACATGCAACGTTGCTGCACGGAGGGACCAAAAACTCGTGGTTTTCCACCGGTCCCAGTAATGGCAACTTAAAAGATATCAACAAATAAATACCCTGCACTAGTTTAGGATGTCGTTTCCAACCTTAAACCAACCTTATTTTACTACATAGAAATCTCGATTTTGTAAAATTTGTCGCTTAAAATATTACTGACACTAGACAATAGACAATATTTCTTTATTTACATATTCATTGAGAATAGTACAAGCGTCAACAATTACAAATAATTACAAGCGGTTATAATTACAAACTGAGTAATTATTGATTTTTTTAATTTGTTGTTTGTTATAAGAATTGAGGAGGAGCTCCACTGGTGCTGTTATTCAGGAATTCGGCCTCTGAGTAGTACGGTCTGTCCTGTAGCCATGATGTCAGTTGGTTCTTGAAGCATGGTAGTAGTAGTATCTTAAGCTGCTCAGGTATGGTTATAATACAAAGCTCCTTTGTATGCAGGTTTTTTTTCCAAACAGACTGAGATGTTGCGGTGGCAAGGCAAAATTTGAAGCATGCCTTGTGTTGTGCCGGTGTATGTCCTGATGTCTTGGCTGTTGTGAGGTGACTGCAAACAGGATTGCTTCACGTATGTAAAGTATGTGAGATTACGGTGAGAATTTTGAGTTGTTTGAAAGTCTTCCGGCAACTTTCTTGGTGTCGTAAGCCTGCTAGGCATCTAATTGCTCTTTTCTGTTGTTTGAGGACCCTTTCTAGGTTGGTGTTGGCTGTCCCTCCCCATGTCACTATGCCATACCTCAGGTGTGATTCAAAAAGGGCGAAGTAAGCTACTTTGGCCGTGTCCAAGCCACTTATTTGTTTAATACTACGAATTACATAGATGCCTGAGTTACATATATACTGGCGGGAGCCATTCACTTGTTAACAGCTTTATGCAATTATAACGTATTGTGGTGGTCCCTGTGAAGAGATGTCCATAATACTCTTCACGCAATACTTACGAGAGGGGTGAACTGACGACGTCGGCAGACGTAGCAGGCCTAGCCGTTACCAATCGAGTTGTCGTTAGTTCTGAAACTGACTCTGTTTGCTTGACTGCTCTTTGACTCGACCGTTTACCAATCGAGTTGCCCGTTGTTAGAGTGCTTGCATCAAACTCTGAGGTTCACCAAATCAATTCAGAGCGAAAATCTTGTAAATTTGATTAACTTTTACAACTGGGCCCAGCTACTATAATGTGTAATTGTGCTGTTAATTTCTAAAAACTCAATTGTGGAGTTTGGACTATTTCCTATCAAAACGTTATAAAAGCCCAGTTCTAAAAATTCAAAACTATGCACAATTTAAAAGTGTCCATAGAAATCCAACCGGCTTAGTGGCAGTAGGGTGATGTTTCCTGTCTTAGCTCACTGCAACCTTAGACTTGCAACATATTTTTTTATCTCGTTTGATAGTGGACTGCTGTTGGAAAAGCCCTTGTTTTTCTCAAGTGTGATTTTTTTAATAAAAGCTATATTTTTGCTCCATAAATAATGTATTTAATACAATTTTGCAGTTTCATGTTGTTAAAAAAGATTTGTTTCATCAAATATGGCTGTGATCGAAGCCTTTGGCAGTAAAATTATGTTTTACATGTCACTTTGCATTCTCAAATATTTAAATAACATTCAAGTTGTACTGTTGAATAAACAACCGTGACATCGTCAAGTGATCATTATAAAATAATGAATCATACACACAATATGAATTATTTTAATAACAGTGCCACTTATAAATTTAATTTAAAAAATAAACGGTCATTTATCGCCATAAAGATGCAATGTTGTACAAGGCAAAAGTCAATTGCAAGTAATAGTTGTAAACAATGGTGAAATAAAATCAGACTCTTGAAATAAAATAAACTAGTTAACTAAATCACATTGTGTAGTTGATGAAATTATGGATACTATCAAACCTTTTGTCAATCAGATGCTGCTTTAGTCTAGACCTAAATTTATTTAGGTGAGGAAGGAAGGAAATGCGTTAAAAAGCCCGTTTGGTCATGGAGTGAGATTGATTTTGATGGAAGGTGGTTCAGGAGCGTGCAGCAGCTAATGGCAAAGTTGTCTAACTACTTGCCCTTGGGTATAAAAAACAAAAACAATCCCAACAAATTCAAAGTAAAGTTAAAAAAATTAATGATTTATGTTATTCTTTAAATGAATATTATGATAAGTTTGCATGAGACTGTGTTAAACTAGGTAGCTGTGTTATTTTGTTATGTGCTTATTATATTTAGCTCTTAAGTAATTAACTTGACACCATTCATGTATATCATCTATACCATTATGAATAAAGATATTTTGACTATTGAGTAAGTTACCACTGTTTCTTTAAAATGGTTATTGGAAGGAGGTGTGGTAACTGAAAACAACTGGTGATATTTATTAAAAAAGGTTAGAGATTCAAATATAAAAATAGAGGGAAATGTAAAAATATTGTTATTACGAAAAAGGTTCTGCAGGACTCATCCCTCCTCAGATTACAAACAATCCTGATGGCTTTCTTTTGCATCCTAAATACCCTCTTGGTTTTGCTGGACTCCACACCCCAAACAGGAACACAATTTAGTCTTACTTCAACACTAAATCTTGCTGCTATACAAGTTTTGTGAATCTTACTTGCTAATATACGTTATCCACAGTCTGATGGCAATAACACAGTTCGAGTCGACATATGCCCGACGAGCGTTTCCGTGCTTCGATGAACCAGCGTACAGGGCAAACTTCACAATTAGAATCTATCGTGCTTACAACCAGACCTCCATGTCCAACATGAAACTTCACACCTCTGTCAATGAAACAGAACAGTAAGTATATATTGTGGTTTACTGTAGTTTCAGTGCTACTATTGATTAAGGATGTGTTAGATTTTGTGCAATTACTTTCCTGAAATCAATCACACACACACACACACACACACACACACACACACTCACATGTCAGTTTCAGACTGCCTCAGTTGCATGAAAGATATTTTCAGTTGCCCTTTTATAGCTTCTAGTCATGTAATTAGTTAAACAACAGGCTGTTCAGAAGAGTGTAAATATGACTAAACACAAGTTCTTCAATCATATATGGCTTGAAAAAATAGTTAAACAGTTAATACAGTTAAACAAATTAAGGAATCTTTGGAAGGTCCATCAGTCTATATCATCGGGTTATTTTCATGATTATTTTTGTTAACGGATAGCAAATTATGCCTAGATATCTCATCACTCATCCAATCTAACATATCTACAGTGTGCTTCGCACCACTGGCTTTCACGAACGGTTGTTTGCATCAAATTATTACTTATGTTATACATATATGTTCATTAACCAAGACAGTTCATTTGGTTCGCCAAATAACAACAATATTACAACTCTCCTTTTTCCGGATGTTTATATATACTGTATATCCAATAACTTAAGTGCAATCCACTTATTATTGTACAATGATAGATGAATAAAATACAGTAGCTGCTAACTTAGCAAAATAGGCATGCTATGTGAGTTTGAATTTTTTTTAGGTTTTGCTTTTAACTTTAAAGGCTCTTTCAAAAACTTCTGAACCTTGACTTTTAGAGTTTAAAAAAACAAATGCATGATCATCAAATTCCTCTTCTTTTTGTAGTGAGCCTCTGAACAAAATGAACTTTTCTATAATGTACACAATGTGGAACTAAATTATCTCCGGTAACATTATGAACTATTCCTTTAAGTGCATGGGGAAAAAACTAAAATGCCAAATAAACCTTTGGATTGTCTTGCTCCATTTCCTTATTTTTTTATGTTTTTACATACTTTCCATCTCAGGATAGAATATATAGAGATATTGATTTTACACTTGACATGTAGGAGTTATTCAAGTTCAGTCTGATTTTGCTTTCAATTTTACATTCCTAACAGTTGGTTTTTTTAACACTCAGGTATTAGTACTACTCCTAAAGTTAGTACAGTAGACCCAAACCTAAGACCACTTCGAGAGGAAGAAACGAGAGTCAAAGCCAAAAAAAAGTGTAATGACATTTTTTGTTAAGAGGGAGCTCCAGTCCTCTGCGTTTACCTGCTTCTCCCATAAGACCAATGTTAACTTTCAAAGTCCGTCCCTCCTCAATGGGTTGTCCGAAATTGATTATCTATGGTTCGTTTTAAGGATAAAAAATATATCTAGCGATTTCAGTAAGCAGAATTTCATTATCATAAATAGTTTGTGCATAAAAAAATCATAAATATTGAATATTTTGGAATTTTATTGATCGATTATTATTTGGGATATTGGAATTCTGCTTACTGAAATCGCTAGGTATATGTTTGCTCTTTAAAATGAGCCATAAATCAACGATATCGAATAATCCGTTGAGGAGGAACAGGCTTTGAAAGTTTACATTGGCCTTATGGGCGAAGCAGGTAGGAACGCGAAAAGTTTCGTGACTGGAGCGCCCTCTTAAAACAAATTGAGGTAGCTTTTAAAACTTAAAAATGTGTGTTTTATGTGTTGTTCTTGTATTTGAGGATTTTTGTTTTTGTAGGTAGTCTTCAACATGTTTTCCAGTATTATGTCCTCAATTTTGACATGATTCGTGTAGCTATTTTATGCTGCAGCAGTATTTGATTTAAATACTGTTAAGTTGTTACACCATATATGCTTATTCCATGTAGCATATGTCAGTGAATTTAAGCATAGAATTTGGCTTTTAAAGTTTCTACATTGCAAATTTTGGACATTTGGCGCAATGAGTACAGCCCGGTAGATATTTTATGCACAACGTGATTCACATTCTGATCCCAACTACCGGCAAATGTTCATCGATGATGAATCCTCAAAATTTACTTTCAATCTGACTTAATCCATCACTATCATCAAAAATGTCTCCAGTTAATGTTTATATAGGCTGCTTTGTTGAAAAAGATACAAAATTATATTTAGATGGATTTTAAAAGATTTTTACTATTTAAAAAATTGTTAAACATCGATAGGCCAATGAAGGATCCTGAAGCAACTATATTTGTGCCATCATCCTAGTACATCACTACAATTATACTCAAACTATACTAATTTATTTAAAAAAAATAGGTTAATAGATGATTATTTCAGAAATATGTTTATTCTACCATACATTTTTGAAGATATCTTAACAAGTAATTTAATTACTCTATTTGGAAATGGTGTAGTTCCGATTTTTTAGGTCATGTATTCTGATATTATTGTTAGTTTGGCTTACATTAAAATTTAAAACATTAATTAACTTCCTTGCCTTTATTTGAGGCCCATGGCCCCCTTATGGCTCAAGACCACCTAAATATGAAACAGCCCTGTTAGATTTGCGGTCCCCAGAGATTAGAAACGAGAGATTTATAACTCCTGTTATTAATCCTCCTCAGAGTTCTGGACATATACAAGACTTCCCCTGCAATGCCTACATACCTAGTAGCCTTTGGGGTCAGCGACTTTGCGTGGAAATCGGATGGTGGAAATGTTAGAATCTTCACCCGACCAAACGTTATACAGGATGCTGTTTTCGCTCTGTCTGTTGGTCAGGTAATTTTAAGAAGTAAATTGTGAATTATTATTACAAAGTTATTATTGATCCCATCCTACCTTCTATGCTGTTTCAGTATTAAAAATAACCTTAACTGAGGCTCTGTAGGGGTTCAAAGTTTAAAATTGGACTATTCAATTCAACTAGATATATCTTGTGTAAAGTTAGAAAAAGGCAGAGCACTTTCCTACAAAATTAGAGAAAGTAAAGAATCTTTGTAGGATTGTTCAATTCTCAAGTAATTCAGTGGATTAAATTATGAAAACGTCATTCACAGGTGGTACTTAACATTTAGATATACAAAATTCAAAACTAGAAATTCCTTGTTTATTCTGATTTAATGTTTTGTAATTTAGTTCAGTTCAATCATACTAAGACTTACTATAAGCTCTCAAAATAACAAATTTGAGGGGTTTCGACGGCTTTCCCTTGAAAGCGTTTGTAATGTACTCTCAACGAAAATGCCACATCGTTGGAATACAACAAAATTAATAGAAACAAACCTTTAAAATTGGCTGTTATGTTATGAATAAGTTTGCTAGACAGTAATAGTTTTAATGAGCTCATGTACCACTGATCCAGTTTAAAAACCATTAGATTGTAAGTATGGTTGTTGTGATTTGTTGGTATAGCATGAGATTATGATTGCTTTTATGTTTATATTGCAGCCTATACTGGACACCATAGGTAACTTCACCAATGTCCCTTACCCCTTGGAGAAGATGGATATAGTTGCTGTGCCTGATTTCAGTGCTGGAGCCATGGAAAACTGGGGTCTTGCCACCTTCAGGTACAATATAACCTCTCCATAATTCCACACTAATATGGTATTGGATCATGCATCCAGTTGCTAGGTTGTTATAGGTATGTTTTTGGTGTACTCATAATAACACAGTATTGTATTTTGAAAAAGCAACTTTATCCTCATGGTAACCATGGTACAGAGTTTTAATGCAGTTTATACATATACCCCTTGATTGCACTAAGGGTTATAGGTTTTCTTCCAATTTACTGGCATGATACTATTTTAAGTTAATGATTGTAGTCATTATTTTTGGCCAAAAAAGTAATACATAAAGATAAAAATTGAGGTCTAGTATACTTTGGAGTGAGAATGTTTAAGAAATGGGCAAATCCTCACATTGTGGAACAATAATTATAGGCTTTTTAGCATTAAACATGTAAATAATTATATAATAGATTGCATAAATTACACTGGATATCGGAGGTTTTATATAATAGAGAGCTAGATGTGAGAAAGTTTTAAGTATACTTCATGTCTTATATAGTCAAAACAATATGAAAATTAACTTTTAACAGTACCATAAAAATATTATATGTGGAAATTATGTTTTGGATTAGTTTATTTTTTAAATCCTTGTGCTTATTTTTTAAATACTGTTTTGACTTGATTTTAATTAAATTGGTTTTGTTCTTCAAATTATTTTAGCTGTTTGATCATTTTGATTGCCATGATATTTGTTATTGTGACTTGAAGTGGGAAACAAGTCCTCATATTCCTCTTTGCTTTTTTTCTTTTGTAAAAACAAACTACTTTTTTCGATACCGATACTCTTAACATTCGGTATCAAGGCACTATCGGTTAACCAAACGGACGATACGATGACGATTACTGCCCTTGGCCCGCCATTCTTTCGTATATTTCTTTGCAATTTGAAAGATGGATGGTGTGTTCTTTATTATTTCACATTATTGCGACCAGTAACTTTCATTCGGTATGAAGAGTTGACCATTACAGACAATAAAATGACGCACTTGCTTGCCATGTCATCATGTCATTGTCTGTGATTTGAAAAATGGGTGATTGGACCCTGATTCCTCTAAATTATTACAATTTCAATATATACTTAAGTAAGTCATTTTGAGAAACAGGGATTTAATCAAATCACAAACAAAATAATATTTTTCATTTATTTAACCAAATATGTTAGAAATTAACTTGATCGGCATCATAGAACATTTTAGCAACTACTCGACTTGAGTTATTTGAGTAGCCTTATTGCACTAGAACCCTGCTAAACCGAAAGGGGCTTAATTCTAACACAATTTTCAGTCATAAACATTTTATGTAAAAGATAAAAGGAACTAAATCAAAGTACGAAAATTACATAAACAATGTTTCATTATAATTAGCGAATTTCCCCTTTAGGGAAGAAGCTATTACCATAATCGGCATGGTAATACCTAGGCCCGGGACTATGATAACTTTTCGTTTTGAGGTTCCCAGATGCAATTTATATATATATATGTGTGTACGTAGGCACGATAACTTGCGTAAAAATGATCCGATCTTGATGAAATTTGGTTATAAACGTGTAAGGCAGCATCTATTTTCATGAGTTCGAGAACCAGACAGGTCGTTCTATTTTAAGAGGGGCTTTGGGTTTTGGGGGGATTTTGTACCCAAAAAATGGGTTTTTTGAACTTTTTACACATAATTCTTTTTAAACCCAAATGTTGGTTTACACCATTAAATTCAGCTTATAAAAACAAACAATTCTGTTTTTGATCATTGCTCTACGTCAATTGGTTACTGAGATATTGAAAGTGTACGAGTTTTGACACTGTACGATGTCAAATGTTAATTTCATGGAGGATAAGTAAAATTTTATATCTCGATTATTAATGAACATATATTAATGAAACTTGGTGTGTGGCTTGATATGGTTGAAGTTTACTGATATTTGCATACAAAACCCATTTTTTGTGGTCCCCATGGCAGCAAACCTGCATACTCAGCAGCTATAATGTTATTCTTATAGAGAATATTTTGCTTGTTTATGAACATAAATTGGTAAAACTTGGTATGGTACTTTATCTAGTGGGTGATCCATTGAGATTTGCATAAAACCCTGATTATTGTGGTCCTTGATGCAGCAAACCTACTTACTCAGTCAATGTTTTCTTATGGAAAATAAATAAAAAGTCATATCTCGCTTATTTATGAATATGATTTGATGAAAGTTGATAAGTGGCTTCATGAGGTAGTGAAGTACCATATGAAATTCGCTGAGTGTACAGGTTTGCTGCAACGGGGGTATTTTGAAATAGTGTACAGTACTGTAATACGGTGTAAAATAAGATTAGCAAATGTTTTACTCCCTTAAAAATCCTCATAAAAGGTAATATCTCTGTAAAAGATAAAAAACCAAATTGCAATGAACGATAAATCATTAGGTTATTTAACTTACTTTAAAGATGTAACTCACTTATGTATGAGAGATAAGTAACTCACTTATCACTCACACGGGTACATGCAGGGTAACAGCAGCAAGGGGTGCGAATGACTCACCTGACGCGACAAGGGTGAGGGGCTTTGACCTTGTTCTATTTTTGTAGACAGACGGACGGACAGACGTTGGGGACATGTGAATTGTGGTCGCTTAAAGCTTTTTTCACTAACAGAGCACAACAAATGTATCACAGCAAACATGCATTATTTAGTAAACAATTCTGTTCACATTGTACTTTAAATTAATTATAGAACTGTACAATGCACCTATTCACATATATTTAAATGTATTTTTACAGTTATTCTTTTGATCTCCGGATAATCCAAAAATCGGTAATCCTAACAGGGCCCTGTCCCAATCAGTTTGGATTACCGGGGTTCTACTGTACTTGACTCGACCACCGAGTAGTCTTTAATACAGTACCTGAAACATTACTCAAACCTCGAGTACTGGCCCACCCCAATTGTTTTTGTACAGTTTAAAAATATTTTTTAGGGACAAATATATTTTGTATGACTCAAAAAAGAACACCAAGAGGGACTTGTACGAACTGGTGTCAGTTATCGCCCATGAGTTTGGTCATCAGTGGTTTGGTGACCTGGTGACCCCCCAGTGGTGGGACTACACTTGGCTCAATGAGGCTTTTGCCACCTACTTTACGTACACCACTCCTAACCAGGTGAGTTTGCTTTTACTGTCTTCATGTTACACTGTAATGAGTTCTCCAAACGTCATCTTGAAATAGTGTTGTGGGTTCTGGATAAAAAATTACATTGACTTGGGTTTAAGGAAGGGAGGGTTGACGTAATAATTATGTCATTTTTATTACCAATTTCTAAATTGTTTTCAATACTTTAATTATAAATTTGGTAAAATATTTAACTCAAAAAGAGTAAAATTTGTTGTTTCTATTTTAAACAACTAAATAAACGTACAAATTAAATGAAAAATACTGTTGTTTTATTCACCATAGATGTTGGCATGCATATGATGATTTCAGCATTTTTCAAACAGGAAGGGGGGTTGTCAAATGATGACGTAAGGTGATTTTAGGGATGGGGGTCTGAAAATGTATATGCCCCCCCTTAGAGCGGAAACATAGGAGGATGGCCCCTAACTCTTTACTCTTATGCTCGTGGATGTGTCTCTTCAATCTAATAAGTTTGAAACCACAGCACTAGTACATTACTCATTAATTATGCCATAACAAGAGTCAATATATCAGATATGATACAAGGTACTAGGTCAGTCTTTGTTAGCATATAAAAAATGTGTTATTGTAATTACCTTTTACTTACTATAAACCTGTAAATTTTCATTTTTGGATTATTGCCTCTGAACTGTAATAACTATTAAATGGTTTTAAATTACCTTTCGTCAGCAGTTCAATCCGCAGTGGAAACACTACAACCTGGTTTCAGCACTTAGTTGCGCCATGATCACGTAGGTGTCAATTTTTTTTTAGAAAGGTAATTTAAAACCATTTAATGTAAATTTTCTCTGATACTATGGCTTGTATATTTTACCTCCTTTCTAGCCACAGTAGGTAGTTTGCAGGAAGACAATAAACAAAATAAAAAAGCATATGGTGGGGTTTAGCTCAACAGTTAAACTCTTGGACTTCAGTTTAAGCTGAGGGCTTTCTTTATGGTGGGGTTTAGCTTAACAGTTAAACTCCTGGACTTCAGTTTAAGCTGAGGGCTTTCTCTATGGTGGGATTGGCTTAACAGTTAAACTCTTGGACTTCAGTTTAAGCTGAGGGCTTTCTCTATGGTGGGATTGGCTTAACAGTTAAACTCTTGGACTTCAGTTTAAGCTGAGGGCTTTCTCTATGGTGGGGTTTAGCTTAGCAGTTAAACTCTTGGACTTCAGTTTAAGCTGAGGGCTTTCTCTATGGTGGGATTGGCTTAACAGTTAAACTCTTGGACTTCAGTTTAAGCTGAGGGCTTTCTCTATGGTGGGGTTTAGTTCAACAGTTAAACTCTTGGACTTCAGTTTAAGCTGAGGGCTTTCTCTTTTAATCAATTGTGTGCTTTAAAGAAAATAAATCTTGTATTGAAATACATAAAATAAATTATAAATATTGTTTGTGGCTTGCCTGATAGTATAATTGTGTTTTGCGCAGCAATTTCACTGATAGGGATGTCGAGGACAGTAATGAAATATAAATATTTACTTCCATAAGAATTTTAAGTTCTTTGAGAGTAAATTTTGTTAGCTCTTTAGACTACTTATATGGCATAGTCACTCAATGCGGATATACAACATCTGCTGGGAAAAATTAACAGTCGCATCACATCAAGGTTCCACATTCCTTCTCCATTATATAAATGTTACCATCCGGTCGATAGTCTGAGATTGACAGCAGTCCATAGTTTTTAGTTGATATATCATAATTATTATTTATTAATAGAAGGTTGAGTTAAAATTCAAGAAGGTTGAGGAAACTTGAGATTCTAGAAAATAATTTTATTTTTGAGGAATCATGTCCCAGGACTAAAACTGGTCTATACCAGTTTTGAGGCTGACATTGGGTACAGCAAATGAAGTTGTCATTACTATGGGTAAGTCTTTTGGCTGCCCATTATGACAAACTTCCCTTTCACCTTTGGTCCCTCCATTTGCAGCAGCTAGGGACGGAATCTCCGGATTTGGTCGCCAACCTGCCAACCTGAGAATGGATGGTCCCTGACTGTTGTACATGGATACCCTGTCAGTTGAGTTGATCAGTTGGAGGGCAGAATGTGGGTCCCCTGTTTGAGAGCCTCATTCCAGCTGTCACAGGGGCACGGGATTTGGCCCTCTGAAGGGTCGATTTGGCTGCCGTCCCATCCCACCCTTTCCTTTCCATGCTGGAAAGGAAACAGGAAACAGCCATTCTGGGGTTTCCTAATCCGCAACAATGATGATGATGATGATGAGTAATCGCAACCTCACTATTCCTATTTAAAGGTGAAAATTCGCTTCCCTCATGTCAGCGTGCTGTGTGACAAATCACTTCGATATTTATTACTATATAGTACTGTATTATTGTCTTGACTGTTTGTAGATGTTATCACAGTTTAAAGATTTTCAAAAGTATTTAATTTACATAAATATATCTTAAATGTCATTAAAACACAATATTGTAGTATACAAATGTTGATAAACCTTTATTTTATTCGTAATATTCAATTTATTGAATCCCTTTGTTTTAACCGTGGATTTGGGTTATCCGTGACCCTCCAACCGGTCATTACCCTGGATAATCGGGAGTTGACCGTATGGATATTAAAATTAAAATAAAATAAATATCTTTAAAAAGTGGTACTTTGTTTTAAAATGTTACTATAATTATTATTTATTATTATTAGCAACTCTAATCAATCAAAAATATTCATGTCTTAAAAGAATACTGTGCGGATTCAATCAAACAAACTGTACAAAGATACCATATTATATGTGATAGACCTTGGCATATTGAGAATTTCTCTCCAACTAACAGCTGTATCCAGAGTGGAACATTGGCAGCACAATGTACATCAGTGAAGCCTTGCAAAGTGCCCTAGCCGCGGACATTGGCAACACCAGACCCATGACCTCCCCTGTATACACTCCAGATCAGATAGAAAGCATCTTTGACTATGTCATCTATCAAAAAGGTATGTGCCCAGATCTAGCATACTGGGTTTATGATTTTTTGTACTAGAGCATAAAGTTCAACTGATATATATGAAAAAAGTTTTGTTTCTGACATATTCACTCCCTGATTCAGGTGGACACATTATTTTTGTTATTTTGCTTGCATGATAACAATGGAGTTTTTTAACGTTTCAAACTTTGGCCTTATTACTGCCTAATGTCGACCTTATGTTAATTAGCATCAGTACCTGGGGGCCGAGCTTTGCTCGGGGAAGGCCAGTCAGTTTGTTTAGATGACTTGGAGTAGTATTTGGCCATGTCCCCCTACTGATGAGCAGATTTTCTTAGCTCGTTTGCTTTTTTTATACATGTTTAAGGTTACTCCAGTTGATATTTATAGTTCAATGTATGATTTATTCATTTCGGATATGATATAACCACACTGTATGTAATCTTCACTCAATGGTTTTAGTTACTGTTCTCAGGATCCAAGTTTTGACTTAAACTACACGAGTATTATTTTGAAAGTTCACTGACTGATTATAAACAGCTGCTATGATTCTTTTGTTTTGATTGAACATTGCACTCCAAAAGCCCAATGTTAAGTTTTTCAACTTTCATGTTTTTTTTTTTAATTATTTGTTTTTTTCTGGAGATGAGATCTGTCTAGAACTTAATTTAACCCAGTTAATTTAATTTACTTATTTCTAACATTTGAAGGCGATCGTTGGAGCCGTTTTTAAGGTCAGTCTCAACCAAGCAAGCATTCAAACCTTACTCGTATTAAAGTTTAGGATTAGTAACATTTTTACGGGAGTTGTATTCCTCTGTATGGTGTTATAGGGATGTATTTTCTATGACAGGTATTTTCATAAATTAAACTACGTTGATAAAAAAAGAATTATACCATCAGTATATTTTAATCCATAAATTGTTCCACACAGTGTGTTTGAAGGCGGATAGCACTACATGATTCATAGTGCTAATTTTTCCAGACAAATGTATTCCTATATAAAAAACCCCCAATGGTATACCGTAGCAGTAATGTGTCTGTTTTAGTTGGCCTAAGTATTTTGTTTTATATACTCCTTGCAGCATAAATATATCCATGACCAGTTGGCTTAAATTTACCTAATCCTCATTAGAGTCAACTAAGATATTTAGTGTCTAAACAGTTGCTCACATCTATGTCATCTATTTGCACAACCGGCATTTTTTCTTTTCATTGGCGTTGTGTATTTGACACCATACCAAATTTCTTACTTCTAAATTTATTGGATCTATTTTCTAAGGAATTTGAACTGATTCTAAACCTTTTCTGGTTATCAGAGTTTTTTTTGTTTTTTTTTTAGCAGGAAACATGAAAAGATTTGATTTGATTTTTATAATAATGTATTTTTAATTTGATTGTGATATATTTTAATTTGATTGATTAGCGGTACCTTTAATGAACAACATCAATAATAAAGGGTATTTAGACAGTTGAGTGATTCTGCTCTAGACTTTTAGAGCAGTAATAGATAAATAAAACTAGATGCATAAATGTAGGACCGAAAAATATACTTTTTTTCTTAAAATAGTCAGAAATATTTCTAAAACACAATTCTTAAAACCTGATGTTTATAAGAAGTAACCTGAATCAAAAATGGCAGCTGGTCAAGAGTTACATTACTACGCAATAAGCTCAACTTTAAAACTTCCAATACAACTGTCAATGTTTAGGTATTTTCACAAGTTGAATTTGTTATACATGATGTGCAGTTTATGTTTAGGAGGCTCTGTTCTTCGAATGATTGAAAACTTTTTGACAACTGCAGTTTGGAAAGACGGGCTGAATAGATACCTGACAGAGAATAAGTAAGTTGATCTTTTTAAAGCAGAAGTAGTAGGTTCATTTAAGGCATCACAGGGTTTTACAGTGGAACCTTGATAACTCGAACCTCAGGGGGAACGGCAAAAATTTGAGTTATCAAATATTTCGAAATATTGAGGTTCGACTTATCAAGGTGATTTTCCACAGACTTCGACTTATTGAGGGTCACGGTAACACAATAGATGGATCATGGAAGGGTATAATCCTTACATAAGTTCGAGCTATCTATCAAAAATAATCATTCCGTATAATAATTATTTTTAAATTTAAATAGATTTGAACAATTTTAAATGTCTAAAATAAGCCCGGAAATATATTGTAAAGCTTCTATGGTTAACGTAGTAGAGGACGAAATACTTCCTTTAGTCAAAATATTGTAGAGGAGGAAAATAAACAAATAATGGCTCACAGTTTGGTATTTCGGTGATGTTTTGCCCTGTTCAACCACTTCCTGTCTATTTTCTAGACTTTTTTGCTCACTTATCACCTGCCCCAAACAAATCCCTCTCCCTTACGGAAGTCAGTTCTGACCATCCACACATCAATGTCATTTAGCTGAACACTAATGTACTGTAGGATATTAAAATAATTTGCAAAACTAAAAGGGAACAAAACATGATAACAATTTTGGAATTAGGGTGAAGCAGTACGACACTTTTTTTGTTTTAAATTGTCGACAGTGTTCACTGGTGTTCCAAACTGCTTCCCGATGTCACTGTTTTTATTTCCTGTGTCAATAGCCTCAAACAGTCTTGAACTTCTCCTCAGGGGCCAACACATTTTACCAAACTGCAAACACTTTGTAAAAAATAACCTAAAAGTAAAAACTATGTTTCACGTACTACATCCAGAACCTCTGAACTCACACTAACTAACAACTAAGAACAAAAATCGAATCAAATCAAAACCATTTTATTTAAAAAAATATATATAATTTACAACAATATGAGACTGTTCCTTATTTATGAAATGAAATCCTCACATTGGTGAAACCCGTGCGTGAGGATGAGTGTGTTTAATATGCGTGTTGCTCATCAACATAAATTTGTCGGTTGTTTTACCGACACCAGGAGCACCTGGGAAAGAGATTTAGTGGGGAGGGAGGGTTGAAATTTCCAGCTGCAAAGTCACTGGAGGTTTGGTGAATCAACAGCTTCGACTTATAGAGGTTCTCTAGTCAATACTTCGACTTATAGAGGTACGGCAATTGTACATATTCAAGTTATAGAGGTTCTACAGCTAAAACTTCGACTTATAGAGGTGCGGCAACAGGCTAAGAATACTGCAAGAATTCGAGTTATCGAGGTGTTTCCTGTTAACCCTTCGACTTTTAGAGGTAAAATAACATAGCATTAGGTAGGCAAGTTCAAAGGGAATGACAAAAATTCGAGCTATCAAGGAATTCGACTTACTGAGGTTCGAGTTATTGAGGTTCTACTGTATAATTAACACTCCGGTAGCTGCAAAGTTCCATAGTATTTTCGATCTTCTCCAGGTTTTTGTTTACAGTAATATATATTTCAATTGATTAATGGCAATAAATCATTATTATTATTATATCAGTTTGGGTATATTAAATAAAGTACTTGGGATTACTTTAGAATATTAGCGCTGATTTGTTCTTTTTCTTTTACTTGATGTAAATTAAACTTTTACTTTTAAAAGGTTTATTAATTATACTGTTGATGTATATTTGGTGAATAATAAATGCCTTTATAAGTTTTTTATGCTTTGATTATTATTCATGTGATGTTTTTTAACACGTTCGCTGCGGACCATGGGCTGGTCCGGGGTTCGAGTCGTTGCCGCCACGCGTACCACGGGCTGGCCTGGGCTGTGTCAACACAAAGTTTACCGGTCTAGTGTGCTACAGCGTGGCGCGCGGGGTAGACGATTTTTTGCCAGCGTGTAGCTTAAAATGTGAGCTTTATTTTGGTGTAGGTTGGTAGTATATTTCCCCCAATATCCCGACTGTCACGGGACTTCTCCGCATTCGTTTTCGTCCGACTTAATTCCTGTATATGCAACCCTGGTTGTCTTCTGCTATCTGGATTGTTCTGCTACCTGTTGGCGTTTTGTAGTACTACATCCAGTGGTATTGTAACGCAGTACAGCTCCGCACAGTTTTTGTCATTCGTTAGCCGGGAATTCTAAATGTAACTTCGCCTATCGGAACAGTTGCAGCATGGCGGGAACACGCCCACGGGCATGCCCCGCGGCAAACATGTTAAGTCTTTCAAAAAAACAGCAGTCACATAGACCTTTCTAGTGGTCTGTACTTATCTAATTGTTACATGCAAGACATTGCCAAACACGAAAACGCAAGAAACAAACAACAATGTAATCTCGACCGAGAGAATAAGCCAGGCAACCGGCGCAGTCACGTGACAGCCCGACCAACAAAACTCCTGGAAACCGCGAAATCGCCCCATTCCTCGTAACTTGACCGCGTGCTTCACTTCGTTCTTCAAAATTAAATCGCTACTTTAAACTCTCTCAAAATTCGTCGATTTGTTTGCGGGTGCACCCCACCAACGTAATTCTATTTCGCGAATTATTAACGGGAAAGTATAAACGCGCGATTTGAATTAAATTCAATTCGGTAACTTTAAACAAATCTTGTGAGCACATTTCTTTTCAAAATTCAGGTCGAGTCAGGCAAAAGTTGGGCAAAGGTAACAATTAAAGGGGATTAGTAATTTATTTGAAGTGCAAAATCATTTATCGTTATTTAGTTTATGGTGTGTTATTATTGTACCTCAAATGTTTACGTAAGTAACTAGATTTAATATTGTAATTTTAGTACTTGGTCACAGTTTCTATAACATTGTAGTATATCATTGTTGACGGATATTGTATTTAAATCTTATTTGTTATATTGTTAATTCTCATATCTTTATTCACTGTTAATTCTTGAAATTTTATCGTTATATTTTTAAAACACTGTGAAATAATCTGGTGTGAACTCATCCCTTAGGAATCATATTGAAACATACAGGAAATTCAGTATTTAAAATTAAAATTGTTTAAATTGAGTATATTGTAAAGAATTATTGTAAGAGCTGTAAATCGTGCCAGTAAATTAAATTAAATCTGAATATCAAAGGATTCATGAGTTTGGTTGATTTTACAAAATAAATAATATGCATAAATAAGCAGATAGTAGGACACTCTTATGTCATCCTCGATCTAGTCAATGCTGTGAGTACATCAAATGGATTAGTGGCAATTGTTGAAGGCTAGAGTACTGGAGGTTAGGTGGAGATAGTGTACATTATATTAAATTCCCAGGAACTCGCTTGCGGCAGTGCCACGTGCCAGTAAATATTATTCTATACCCTGTTATGTCCATATCTCACTGCTGACTCACATTGTGTAATTTACTAAAGTGCAATTAAACTCTTCAATAATAAGTAAATAGTAAGGCCTTGAAATCCGCCAAACGATTGAATAACCTAACTTAAAGTAATTATAATTCAAGATCACCCTTTATGGCTCTTTGTTCCTCCAAAGGACATGTGACAAACTTATACTTAATAAACTGATTTCCTTCAACCATTGTTCTCATTGAAAGCAACCCACACATATTCAGAGATCCACGAAGGTTTCCCGGGCCCAGCAGCCTTCCACATCTCTGTATTAGATTTTAAATAAGTGAGTTAATTAAGATAAAGAGTTACATTTTAGTAGTTGTCAGCTAAAGAGGAAATATACAAGGTATTTTTCATAACAAGTGGTAGCGAGCTATCAACTGAATTGTGGGTTGCCAGAAACAGAAACGTGACCAAGTTATTGTTATTTAGTTTTAATCTATTTTTCTGTGATTCTTAGACATATTTAATTTAATTTATTTAAGTTGAACTATTTGATTTATAATGCTTCATGGACGTCAATATATCACAACAGCTAGGGATCGGGCAACGAGAATTCAATCACGTAATCTAAGAATTCCAAATGTAGATGGATCCACCCCAGTTGTGATTAATATTGAACCCCAGTCGCAGGCCGTAAATAATGTAGATATACCACAATCTCCCGCAGCGCCACGTGGTAGTTTAGAAGACAGGTTACACAGCGCGAACTTAATGCCTCGCCAATTTGCACCGCGCGGGAATTCAACGCATCTAAGGCAAACTCTGTCGAACGAACCGGAATCAGATCTTCTTATCACGCGTGATTTTACAGGCCAACACTTGGACACACTTTCAACAACTGATCGCACCGTGGTAATAGAATTAGTTCGTAAATTACAGCCTTGTTCGGGAGAGGATGAAGCCCATCTGATACATTTTTTGAAGCAAGTTAACACAATTTTTCAAATAGTTCGTTTTGGGCACTATGACGTCATGAAGTTAATTTTGCCACAAACTCAAGCACTTCTTTTCGAGATTTGGTCACAGGGATTAGAATTAAATTACACATGGGACAATTTGCACTTTTCAATATTAACAGCCCTTTTTCCTGGCTTACAGTTAGAACGAGTGACAAACAGGTTTGTAAAGCGACTACAGGGACCTCAGGAATCTTTTTCGAGTTTTGTTAATGATATTATCTCCTCCGCTACAGCATTACAGTGTAATTTCCAGGATAGTTATTTAATAGAGGTAATACTTTCAAACATGAATCCGCGCATGCGCAGTAGCTTCACATTCCAGAACAAGCCCCAAACAATTTGGGAATTGAGATCTTTGGCGAACTCAGTGAATGCGTCGATTCAGGCGGACAAATTTTATTTTCACACCTTCCCTGAGAATCAACAAGCGACCGCTGTCACTTCAGGAAGTCAACAGCAGTTTGCGCAGCGACCCCCTATCAAATGTTTCACATGTGGGGAACTTGGACACATCGCACGCAATTGTAGACAGGGAAACGCGAGAGGCAATTTGGCGTGGAGGTAGTTGAATTGCCGCAGATTAACACCTCTATTTCTGCTACTCCTTTGAATTTCTCCTTGCAGCTACCGACAGTCAAGTTTTTTATTCCACAATGTTTAATGACAGATGCACTCATAGATTCAGGATCGACAAACTGTTTTATAGACCAGAATTTTTTTCAAAATATCAAGTCATCACCAGGTGTCAAGGAAATTATTAAAACAAGTATGTCAGTTAAATCAATAAATGGACAAAGCGCTACAGTTAGGAAAATAGTTAAGCTTCACTTCAAGATAGGTCATTTCTCTTGGACATTTGATTTTTTTGTAGTAAATTCGCTACCTTTCCCGATTATTTTAGGGGTTAACTTCATGCAGAAATCACAAATGAACTTAGATTTTTCCAGTAATACCATAAGATTTAACTTCAATAGTAATGTCAATCTTCCAATGAAAGATATTTTTGTCAAGCAATCACAACCCAGTAATTCTTTATTTTTGGAGTTATCGGAAGCAAATAAAGCACATTCACATCAAACAGAAGAATTTTTACAGAAATTAAAAAGTGATTTTCCCTCTGTTATAACTAAGCGCATCGGTCAAGCGAAGGTTGCTCCTTATCATATCAGCTGTTTGCCAGCCAAACCAGTTTGTTCCCCTCCCTACCCCTTGCCCCCGGACAGATTAGCGGCGATGAGACAGATCACAGACGACTTACTGAATAATAAGGTTATTAGGAAATCAACAAGTATACACTGTGCCCCAGCATTTCTCGTTTCTAAAGCTGATAAAAATAAATACCGACTTGTTTGTAATTATAAGAGAATAAATGAATTTATTTCCTATGATGCTCACCCGCTACCTACCTTGAATTCAGCATTTGAATTTTTAAGTAAAGCCAAGTACTTCACATCACTGGACATGAATAATGCCTTTTTTCAAATCCCATTAGATTCTCAATCAAGACAGTATACAGCATTTTGTACTCCGTATGGTTTATTTGAATTCAACACAGTTCCACAAGGTTTAAAAATAGGATCCCAAGCCCTTACTAGAGTCATGGATGAAATATTAGGAGATTTTAAATTCAAGTTTGTCTTCAATTTTTTAGATGACTGTTTAATTTATAGTGAAGATTGGGAAACTCATAAACAGCATGTAACACAAGTTTTAAATAAATTCAAGGAGTACAACATTACCATAAATCCCGAGAAAATAAAGCTAGGCCACACTTCAATTAAATATTTGGGACACATTATTTCAAACCGGACACTTTCCTTAGATCCCGACCGCATAGCACCTATCCTGCAATATCCTAGACCACGTAATTTGAAACAGCTTCAAAGATTTTTAGGATGCGTCAATTTTTATTCCCGTTTTATTAAGGATTTTTCTAAGATCGCACTACCATTAAATAACCTCAGGAAGAAGAACGTAAAATTTCAATGGACAACAGTACACCAGGAAGCTTTTGACAAACTAAAAAATTCTCTAGCAACATCGACAACGCTTGCATTGCCGGATTTTGAGCGAAAATATGTTATAACGTGCGATGCTTGTGATGAGGCAATCTCGGCAGTCTTACAAATGCGAGACGGGGACAATCTTTTACCAGTTCACTTCGCTTCACGCACTTTAAGCGAAACAGAACGCAAGTACCCGATGCACAAAAAAGAATTTTTAGCTTGTTTGTATGGAGTAGAGAAGTTTAGGCCATATTTAAATAGCAAATTTACATTACAAACCGACAACTCAGCAGTAATGTATATTTTGAAGGCTAATAAACAAGTTAGTAGTCAGTTATCCAGGTGGCAACTAAGGTTATCAGAATTTGATTTTGAAATAGAGAATATTAGGGGCAAGTTAAATGTTGTAGCAGATGCACTATGTAGGGTCTTCAAGGGTGATACGGACAAAAACGTTAAAATCACCGAAGATTCCGCATGTTGCACTCTGCAATTATTTCCAGAATTATTCACTTCAATTAGGGAGAAACAGGCTCAGGACACAGAACTTAGTTTAATTATTTCAGACTTGAGAAATAGAATTCCAGTTAAGGACTATTCATTGCGCAACAATATTTTATACTTTGGTAAACAGGGCAGAAAGAGTAAAATTGTAGTACCACAGTCCATGCACACTTTTATTGTTAAATATTTTCATGAGAACCCTATGTTTGCACATGCGGGCATAGCCAAAACAATCAATCACATACAGAAGCAATTTATTTGGAAAGGCATGATACAGTTTATTAGGAATTTTGTTAGGCAGTGTGAACAATGTCAACTCTCAAAACCGGCACAGAATCAGAAAATAGGTCAGTTAAGTTCCAACATTCCCACAAATTGTAACGAGCAATGGTTTTGCGACTTTGTTGGACCATTACAACGGACGCAGCGAGGTAACGAATCAATTTTTGTTTTGGTAGATAATTTCTCAAAATATTGTTTTTTATACCCAGTTAGGAAACAAACGTCAGACTCCGCTATAAATATTCTTCGAAACAACATTTTTGCTCAACATGGCCTTCCGCAACGATTAATTACAGATAACGCCTCCATTTTCAGATCACAGAAATTTTTTTCATTTCTTTTTGGTTTAGGAATTAAGCATATCACAACCTCCCCATATAGACCTCAGGCTAATGTCGCGGAACGAGTCAACAGGAACTTAGTCACAGCTTTAAGAATTTTTCACAACCAGAACCACAAATCTTGGGATATTTATTTGCCATATTTAATGCTTGCCTTTAATTCCGCTGCTCATGAAGCAACAAAGTTCACTCCAGCAAGTATTTTCTTGGGCAGAGAGCTAACACATCCGTTACAATTTCTTTGGAACTTGGAAGCCGGAAACACAAATAAGCCGAATTTAGACACAGTATTTCAGAATCTCACTAGGGCACATAATAGGACAAAATTGCGATACGACAGAAATCGAACTCCATCTACCTTCGTAATAGGCGATAAAGTCGTGTTGTATAGGCATTCCCTTAGTAACAAAGACAAGAAGATAACAGCGAAACTTAATCACAAGTGGAAGGGTCCTTATACAATAACTCGACTTACTTCACCAGTTAATGTTGAGATAAGCTTGGACAGTGGTCCAACTCACAAACAGATTGTAAATGTTGATCAAATAAAAAAGTTTTTTCCTTCAACGTAATTAATTGATTTCATTTTTAGCACTTAAACTGTTGTGACCAATTGACCTTATATTTAAGCTTCATTTTGTAAACCCATATTATAACAGATTCTCATGTGTGGGAGACTCTCATCTGAGCAGAGCAGCGAGACATTGGCACCTGTCACCCTCAACCATCATCACTATCTCTGGGGCGACGACACATACAATAGTCACGGAGGTGCGCAGATCCACTGCACATCTACAACCAACTTGTATCCTGCTCATCGGCACGAATGACGTGAAACGCAACATCCCTCACACAGTCTCCACGCACAACATCAAGACAATATGCAACATCTTAACTTATTCAGGGAGGACAGTTTTTATTTTGACAGTGCCACAAACTCTTTTCAACAGTGAATCTAACAAGAAAATTAAGAAATTAAACCACTTCATTCAATCTTTAAACTCAAAATCGAATGTTTTTATCCTCAACCTACAAACAATTTTTTCTGGTCACAACATCACAACATTGATTGAACATTTTTATCGCAACGGCAGGAAAGATGGAATTCACCTAAATCACAAAGCATTTTTTCTAATTATGAACGAAGTACAGTTTAAGTTAAGTGCAACGCAACACAATGGACTTAGTTACAACATCGCTCTGGACAGTTAGGTTTCACCAAGTTTTGGGGGTGAGTCTTCGACCGAAGTGGAACTTACAGGTATCATCGCCGTAAGAGTCCACCACCTCTACTGCTATTGAAATTGGATTGTCAAATGTACCTTTAGTATTAAGCGCTCCTCATTTTCTGGAATTTTTAATTTTTGTGGTAGGAAATTTTTTTTTAGATCAGGGTTGGACAAAAATTAAAAAGCTTTTAGGGGGGGAAAATTGTTACATGCAAGACATTGCCAAACACGAAAACGCAAGAAACAAACAACAATGTAATCTCGACCGAGAGAATAAGCCAGGCAACCGGCGCAGTCACGTGACAGCCCGACCAACAAAACTCCTGGAAACCGCGAAATCGCCCCATTCCTCGTAACTTGACCGCGTGCTTCACTTCGTTCTTCAAAATTAAATCGCTACTTTAAACTCTCTCAAAATTCGTCGATTTGTTTGCGGGTGCACCCCACCAACGTAATTCTATTTCGCGAATTATTAACGGGAAAGTATAAACGCGCGATTTGAATTAAATTCAATTCGGTAACTTTAAACAAATCTTGTGAGCACATTTCTTTTCAAAATTCAGGTCGAGTCAGGCAAAAGTTGGGCAAAGGTAACAATTAAAGGGGATTAGTAATTTATTTGAAGTGCAAAATCATTTATCGTTATTTAGTTTATGGTGTGTTATTATTGTACTTCAAATGTTTACGTAAGTAACTAGATTTAATATTGTAATTTTAGTACTTGGTCACAGTTTCTATAACATTGTAGTATATCATTGTTGACGGATATTGTATTTAAATCTTATTTGTTATATTGTTAATTCTCATATCTTTATTCACTGTTAATTCTTGAAATTTTATCGTTATATTTTTAAAACACTGTGAAATAATCTGGTGTGAACTCATCCCTTAGGAATCATATTGAAACATACAGGAAATTCAGTATTTAAAATTAAAATTGTTTAAATTGAGTATATTGTAAAGAATTATTGTAAGAGCTGTAAATCGTGCCAGTAAATTAAATTAAATCTGAATATCAAAGGATTCATGAGTTTGGTTGATTTTACAAAATAAATAATATGCATAAATAAGCAGATAGTAGGACACTCTTATGTCATCCTCGATCTAGTCAATGCTGTGAGTACATCAAATGGATTAGTGGCAATTGTTGAAGGCTAGAGTACTGGAGGTTAGGTGGAGATAGTGTACATTATATTAAATTCCCAGGAACTCGCTTGCGGCAGTGCCACGTGCCAGTAAATATTATTCTATACCCTGTTATGTCCATATCTCACTGCTGACTCACATTGTGTAATTTACTAAAGTGCAATTAAACTCTTCAATAATAAGTAAATAGTAAGGCCTTGAAATCCGCCAAACGATTGAATAACCTAACTTAAAGTAATTATAATTCAAGATCACCCTTTATGGCTCTTTGTTCCTCCAAAGGACATGTGACAAACTTATACTTAATAAACTGATTTCCTTCAACCATTGTTCTCATTGAAAGCAACCCACACATATTCAGAGATCCACGAAGGTTTCCCGGGCCCAGCAGCCTTCCACATCTCTGTATTAGATTTTAAATAAGTGAGTTAATTAAGATAAAGAGTTACATTTTAGTAGTTGTCAGCTAAAGAGGAAATATACAAGGTATTTTTCATAGCAGTTACTACCACTTGTTTATTTAATCATTTTGTTCAAACTTTTATACAAAATAAATACTTTGATCACACTTGGCATTTTTGGTCAAAGTAATTATTACTTTCTTTTGCAAAGCTATTCAAAAGCTGTACCCTT
Source organism: Allygus modestus (assembly GCA_963675035.1). Taxonomy (NCBI): domain Eukaryota; kingdom Metazoa; phylum Arthropoda; class Insecta; order Hemiptera; family Cicadellidae; genus Allygus; species Allygus modestus. The sequence continues at coordinate 167,933,438 of OY776113.1, forward strand.
TTAGCGAATTTCCCCTGTAGGGTAGAAGACTACACCATTGCACTTTTACAGACACTTTTCCAACATGGTCACAATTAATTTGAGAGACCATACTTAATGTATGTATTTGCGTAAATCATAGTTGACATAAGTCATCTGGGTTCAGTCCACTCTTCACCTATTGTTGGTGCTGGTCTTTGGTGAAGATAGGCTCATCATTTGTGTTTGGGATTAGTCGTAGTGACTACTGTGTTTTACATTTTGGTAATTAACTTGTTAAGTAACCTAGATAAAGATTCCAATTGAATCTATTCCCTTGATTATTATATTTCTTTCAGTGAGTTTGTAAGTTTTACATTATACTTCTTTACCGACCTAGTAGTGTTTTAAGCGATATTATTCAGAAAAGTTTTATTTTGTTCAGGTACAAAACAGGGACTCCAGCTGAGCTATTTTCTGCTCTGGAAGCCGCAGCAATCAAAGTGAACAGTTCAATCGCCTCTAGAGTAGTGGCTACTTTGACCACTTGGACCACACAACCTGGCTATCCTCTTGTCGAACTACACAAGGAGTCTGACTCGGTGTACCTGATAACTCAGGTAACATAACACCACTCGATACTCAATCATCTTTTACCCTCTCTGATATGGACCGATGTTTGTGTTTTTGCTCGCTCAATAATCTTAAAAATGGCTCCCACAAGTTTGATACATTTCGCACATATTTTGTTAGGTAAAACTTTAATTAAGTTTTATTTTTATAAATAATCCCAATTCATTTTAAATTCTAAGAACTTGTGGCTTTTGGAGTTTTAAGAAAAAGAAAACAAAATATCAAAATGAATTTCCAACAAGAAAGAATAAAAAGTGAACAATATCGAATACAAACTCGGTATCCATTTATAAATTTAAAATAAACTGAACATAGTCGGTTCATAAAATCTGCCTTCATTTTGTTATAACATCATTAGTAATCATGCTTCAACACATAATTGTAACGGTTATGGAAAACTATATGTGACAATGGACAAGGCATTGATCCAAGATACATCTAAATTTACACTATGACAAAAAAATATGTTAATAATATTTAAAGTTATAAAAAATGCTCTTTTAGTAACAATTTCAGGGTATTTATAAATTTGTCTTCTGATAATTTTTTCATTTCATTCGGTGGTTCATCTGCAACAGCTCCGACATTATTTTTGAACCAGGTATTGTATTGATGAAAATGTCGCTTTACTTCAGTCATCAAAGATCCATTTCACCATAACTGAGAGTTGAAAATAAATAGACCATACATCGTTAAAATCATATATTTAATAAAATTATCTCTACAAGAAACTGTTTTTGTTAATCCGGTGTACACTGTTTCTGTTGCTTGTGCAGAGTCCGTACGAATTGAACAACAGCAACTTGAGGTGGAGTATTCCCCTGACCTACACCACACAGGAGGAGGCTCGGTTCAGTGCTACCGAGGCAGCCAAGCTGTTGCTGTACAACACTGACGAGATTGTTACCATCAACACCACGGGCTGGGTCATACTCAACATCGACCAGATCGGTTAGTTTCATCACTTCTGTTTATACTATAAGACAAATATTAATTAAATAGTGGCTTGAAGGGGCCATAGCCCCTAACCTTGCTTCAATACTCTTGCTTCAGCTAATTTTTTATTTCTTTACATACCGAGGAAAATAAAACAATATATGTAGAAACATATGTCAGTTCATAAACAAAGTAGACAATCACATGTTTTAATGTAAACAAAGCAGACGTTTTAATATAAATCCCCCATGCTTTTCTTATGGGGAATGTTTTACGTTATTTCTCGTTTGCTAATAACATTTTAGAAATTGCTATTTTTCCCGAGTCCCTGGGATCAAGACATTTAATTTGAGCCCTCTCCTATTATCCTGCAATTCACCAAACTCCCACAATTTTGACTTAAAAATTTTGCTTACAGAATTATATATAAAGATTGAGTGTAATGTCATGCTTTGTTACTGACTTTGGGAAAATTAATTAATAACCCGATGAACATATGCGATCATAGATTATCATGAAATCCGAACTACAGCCACTACTTCATATTTAAGTCCGATTATGTGGGTTACAATCCGACTTTGCCACTCTTACATGATCCAGGCTCTGTTAACACCTCTAACTGGGTCAATATCAGTAAACAAGGTAGCTTAGATACATCTACAGCTACATTTTGTAAAAAGTAGCACACTACTCAGGGGCTGATCCAGAGGTCATGTTTGGGGGGTGGGCACCGAAAGTTACCCCTCCCCCTACCCCTGGGTGGTTCCTGGCACCCCCATTATTTTTTTAACTATATGAAATTACACAACAAATTAAATTAAGTTAACATAATATATCAATAACCTTGTACTCAAGAAAAAAAGCAATCATAACTTTATAAAAAAGCTGAACAAAAATTAACTTTACTTCTACTGCGTCCGACCGTGAATAAAAATAACAAATATTTAGGCATTACACTTTTTTCTACGTCATCAGTAGGCGTCTAAGAACAAGTAAGATGCCTCAATAAACAATTTATTTTAGTAGTTACCCACGCGAAAAACTATTTACAAAACATATTTGAAATCTGCAATACTGAACAGCCAAGGTCATCGACTCGAAAAATGAAAATGATGTACCACATTTTTACAAAATAAAATACTTGGCGTATGAGCTTTCGTTTGCATGCAATTTCATCTTTGTTTCCTCTCATTTCAGTACATATAATTCGAGGCACTTTTTGATTCTAGCCTAGCCACTGGATATTTATTGCCTTGCAAAGGATTACACAGTTTAAAAAAAAATCAAACCTAACCTGTAAACAAAAAACAGCTGACAGCAAACGACGGTAGGCGGGCGGAATCCAGTAAAAAATGATCACCGAATACAATGGTAGCAACCTTTGCTGTTTGTGGCTAAATAAAATCTACCTTCAAGACCATGTTGAAAACACTGAATTTTCTGTCTACCAACTGCCAAAACTGCAACAACTTCGCGATACTCGGAAATATCCATGTTTTTGTAAGACGCTTTAGATGAAAGACGAGGATCTAAGAAATGTGTTGTTTACTAAAATGGAAGTTTAAAATTTCATCTGTCTAATGGTATATATTTTATTCCATTTATCGAACGTTTAGGTGCATTAGTTTGAATTTTAATGTAACAATGTATATGGGAGCGGCAAAATTTGACTCTCGGAACCAAAAAATGGGGTTTCGGGAGGCTTTTGCTACTTATATTTTAATTCAGATTTATTAAAACTTTCATTGTATGCTTGAATAATAAAACATAACACAACAATTCTTAAGTTTGGGGGGGGCGACCGCCCCTACCGCCCCCCCTTGGATCCGCCCCTGGCACTACTCCCCACCACTGCCTATGATGGATGGGGATGCCACTAAACCGTGAGAGCACATCTGCCGTGTAGCCCCATCACCATAGCTGGCTCACTGGACCATGCCATCAATCCCAGTCTATAATTATATAATCAAAATTAGTCAATTCAATTCATAGGCACGTGTACTAATATGTATAAATGGTTCTACATAATTAAAAATAAAAAAATAAAACAATTATGTAAAATTTTTAGGATTAGAAATGGACAATAATCTCTCCTGGAATTTACATGCTGATAAAGTGATTTCTAAAATATCATCTGGTATTTTTGCATCATCAAGATTAAAAAAATTCTTTGATACTGATTCTTTAAAAACAGTATTTTGCATATATTCATTCGATTATTTCTTTTGGAATATCACTCCGTGGGGCCACTTCTGATAGCAACCTAAACCATTTTGAAATTTCAAAAAAAGGCCATGCGAGTTATTTTAAATCTTAAACCAAAAACTTCAGTAAAAGAGCATTTTATATCTTTAAATATAATGACTGTCTATGGAATGTATGTTTTTGAAACTATTCAGTCATTGCAATTTAAATTTGATGAAATCAAATTAATTGGGGATAATCACAATTATAACACAAGAAATCAGGGGGAAATTGCTTTGAACTCCCACAGGCTAGAGTTGTATAAAAAAAACAACATATATTGGATCTAAGTTTTTCAAAAAAATTCCAAAAGACATAAAAGACATGGTTGGTCAATCTATGTTTAAAAAAAATTGAAAAACTTTCTCATCAACAAGGCTTTGTACTCTCTCAAAGAGTTATAGTGTAGATAAGCCTTGTTAACAATCACGCTGCATTAATTATTTTCTTTTTTGTTAACAATCACGCTGTATTAATTATTTTCTTTTATACTTCTTAGAAAACTACCAAACTTAGTAATAAGACAAACTGATGTATTGACACCATTCTTGTATATTTGTATATACAGTAGAAGTCCGATTATCCGAGCTAAACGGGACCGAGACTACTTCGGATAATCAAAAACTCGGATAACACGGCGGTAAAAATTATAGGTTATAATTAGACAATAATCGCATTGAAACTGGAGAATACGGTTTATTAATACAGTAATAAGTGATTTATGATTAAATAAACCTTTTTAATACTCTCCCTTTTATCCAATCTCTTAATTGCATTATATTTTGTTTCCAAAGAAACCACAATTCTTTTACGTTTACCACTCATATTTGTGAAACAACACACTGATTGAAAACGGGACTGAAGCGCACGGTTAATCAGTTCGGCGTAGACTGAGACAATGGCGCGAACTAAAGATGGGTGTTATTTAACATAACAGGATGAATAACAGTGTTGCGGCCGTGTCAACGTTATCGCGGCAACACGTTGCGGAGAACTCCCTGTTATTCTAATAACGTTTCTACACCCGTTATTAGAGTTGGCAATCGTTATTTAAATAACAGGTTGCCGCAACACGTTATTGGATTGCTGCGTTGTCGTTACAACCGTTGCCGGAAAACAACGATAATTCACATCTCTAGCGCAAACACAGTCGACCGATAAGACTATTGGTCCTAGCAACAACCAATAGGAGTAGCTTGTAATACTCGACCTAGCAACCACAGCCAATAAATTTTTCAATTGATTCACGATTATTTATTTATTTATTTACGATTTATTTCCAAGGCTATATAAAGTACTGTATTTGCCTCGGTTAACCCGGCGGCTCGGATAATCGGACCTCGGATAATCAGACTTCTACTGTATGACATGAATAAAGAAAGTTTGACTTTGACTTCTAATTAAATGTATTCATCAAGACCTTTGGATTAAAATATTATATGTCTATCACAAAATGGTATATTATGCATATATTTTTTCCCACCTAACATATGGTGTAATCTTCTGGGGCAACTCACAGTCCAGTGAAACAGTATTTAAAGTTCAGAAGAGTATAGTACGCACAATGATGCATAAAGACCAGTCCACTCCCAGCAATTATTTTATTCATAATTTTCCTCCTGGATTTAATATAAATTTGAAGTAATAAGAGACATACCTTATCTGTCATCAATCCTGAAGGGATTTTAAAAGATGTTATATAAAGACAAAAATATGGACAAATACATGACTAATTACATTTAAATATAATTTCAACTATAACCCTCAATACTAATTTATATAATTTAATAATTATATATATTAAATGTAAAATAAACACCCCCATTGCAGCAAACCTGCGTACTCAGCGAATTTCCAATGCATATATATGGGTATCACTACTATCTAGAGCCACTTACCAAGTTTCACAAAAATACATTCATTAATAAGTGATCTATAGCATGTTATTTATTCTCTATAAGAATAACATTATAATTGAGTACGCAGGTTTGCTGCAACAAGGAAGATAAGATATGTGTTTTTTTGCAATTATCAATATAACTCAACCTGGTGAAGCTACATACCAAGTTTTATTAATTTAGGTTCATAACTAAGGGAGATATAAAACTTTACTTATTCTCCTTATGAATAACATGGTGGCCGAGTATGCAGGTTTGCTGCTACCGGGAAACATCAACAAAAACAATTTTTTTGGTGCTAATATCAATATACCACAACTATTTGAAGCCAAATACCAAGTTTCATCAATATACATACATAAATAATCGAAATATAACATTTTATTCATTCTCCATAAGGATAACACTGGACAACGTAATGTGTTTAGCACTTGTAATATCACAGCAACGGTTGGACGTAAAACCACAATTAAAACGCCAAACTGATTGTTTTGTAGAACTAAACTGATTGGTAGAAAGAAATTTGGAGTTTTTAGTGAAATTATCCGAGGAAAATCTAAAACCCGTATTCCCATAAGAATAACATGGGAAATTTTATGGACACATTTTTTGACTTTTCTCTGCAACCACTAAACCTAGCTTAATGATTCAAAATACTAAATTTGTGTTTTTTTAAAGCTCTTTAAAATGGCTATAGCCAAAATCTAGTGTTTTTAAAATTTTAGGGTAAAAAGTTCAAATAACTGATTTTTGGAAAATGTTAAACCCCCATCAAACCCCCTTCCCATAGACCGATCCATCTGGTTTTCGAACTTAAAGTCATAAATATTACTCTCCACATTTGTGCCAAATTTCATCAAAATCGGGCGCTTCTTTCAAAAGTTATCGCGGTAACGGACACACACACATATATATATATATATATATATACATATATATAAATTTGAACGAATAGTGTTTTTTGCATCTGGGGACCTCAAAACAAAAAGTTATCATGGTCTCGGACTTAAGTCTTACCATGAGACCTACGGTAATAGCTTCTTCCCTATAGGGGAAATTCGCTAAAACTATTAGGTGGATATTTATTCCTCCTCTCGCGTTCTTATATTGCTTCATTGATTGGTTTGACTCAACACCCCTTACAATACTCATCCAGGTACTTTTGAACTTCCTGTTAAATTAAATTATGTTATCATTAGCAACCTATGTACTGCTAGTTGTTTGTGCACTGTCTTTAGTTGTTTAGTTTTTAATCGCCAAAAGTAAACAGGTCTGCTCCCTGCCATGGCCATGATGCCTGTAGCTTTCAAGTAAAAAATCCTTCAAGCGCGAGGCCCTGAGAAGCCGTACCTGTTACCCCCCCCCCCAAGAACAGCACTTATATTCATGTATGATATTTTTTAAAGATTTGCTACCTATTTCTCCCTTCTTACGCAACCAAATTCGATAAAGAATTATTTTAAAGCTCAGACACTCCGCTATTGACAAATTATAATTTAAAGTTATCTACCATAAAATTTATGTTTGAAATTTATTATGAGTGTAAGTTATTATGGATGGAAAGGGATGGGGTGAAATGGGGGACTTGCTTTTAACTCACAAACCAATGTTCCCCCAGTGGGTATATAAGTGTTTCCCACTAAATGTATATTCATATAAATATCATTAATTTTTTAATTGATAAAGATGCAAGTTTAATTTGCACACTCTATGTTTGATTTGTAAAATAATCCTACTAAAATCATTTATAAAAGATCAGAGAAACTAATGAGGATATAATGAACTGAACAGTGAAAAATATGTTTTCAATCAGTCTTTGTGCTGACAATTTAAAAAATATTATAGACAGTTTTTATAATCACCAAAGGACTGTATCCTGCACAACCTTTTAGGTGACTAGAATCTCTCACCGATTGCTAACTGAACACTGAATTCTAAAATCCTCGTTGAGCAGATTTATGAATTTTGAAATTAATTTGTCTGGATTTGAATCAATTATGATGCATTTTGAAATTAATTTGTCTGGATTGGAATCAATTATGAATCATTTTAAGAAAAATATTTAGAAATAGGGCACTCTTGAGGAGGATTTGATAAATCAAAATCCCATTGTCACAAAATAAATATATCAAAGCAACAACAACATCGATAACAATACTAACAATATAATACAATACAATACTAACAATATGTGGCCAGCTTTACTGGACTCATAGCTTAGTGGTAGATCTGGCCTCACAACTCAGACTTGGTCGGATACAGATTCAATCTTGGCTGACTGCTATACTATTTTTTATGAGGTCAAATGACTGCCATTACATTCAAATCAAATCAAGTCAAATCAAAAACTCTTTATTCACAAAACGTCAAGATTTGTTATGGCGTCAATACAAGTTTAAAACAACAGTTTAAATCAGTACAATTGAAGGATGTCCCTCCATCGTAGGAACTCGTCCAGGGAGTAGAAGGGGTTCTTCGTTAGCCACTTCCTAACGAAGTGAGGGCTGTCTTCAGTTTTTCCCTGTTTGGCTTCTCATGTCCTCAGGAAGCAGATTATGGAGTTTCCTGTCGATGTATGTTGGCTTCTTCTCGTACAGTGTGCTGTGGTAAAGTGGTAGCTGATATCTGGACGCATGTCTGGTGTTATGACTATGGATGTCCATTCCTTTTTGAAGGGGTTTGCCGTCCACATATAGAATCACCTCCCTGACGTAAAGTGCATAGACTGTCATAATGTTTAGTTGTGTGAAGGCTTCCCTGCAACTTTCCCTCCAATCGAGGCCTTTTATAAGTCGGATAGCTCTCTTTTGAAGGAGCAGGATACGATTTAGGTTTCCCGCTGAAGTTCCTCCCCAGACTCAGAGGCCGTATGTTAAGTGTGACTCAAACAAAGCGTGGTAGGCGGTCTTTGTGGTACCTTCATCACTTGTGTGTTTTATTCTCTTTAGAACATATAAACTGGTGTTTAGTTTGCTGGACAGAGTGGACAATGGTACCTCACTGTCCTTAGAACACCACACAGGCCTACTGGCTTATAGTAATGGACAGTTGAGGTATAAAACAAAATAAGCTTGTTCCGTCCAAAAATAGCAGGTCAGTTTCGGTTTCTCTACTTCTAGTGAGACTAAACAAAGTCAAAGTAACAGAAGCACCCCTTAATCCTGTAATATGGATGTGTTGTAATTTATGTTCTCATGTTCAACCAATTAGAACTTCAGCCAACATTTTCTGCTTGGAGATGTCAAACCTGGTTCTGGGTCCTAATTTTTAATTTTTTTATGGCAAAGTATTTTTATCATCCGATCTTTGAAAAGTGAATAACCTAAAGAATATATTCTATAATTTCCTAGAATACACTGTTTGCTTGTCATCGGGTGGCCATGCCAGTCCTATGTTATTGGAATTGACTTGGCACATTATCAACTTTATTAACCAGTTATAGACAACATAAGAATAAGAATTAGAATAAGAATAATTTATTGTCATTAAACATATAACATTTAATAGACATAATCAGGTACATCTTGCAACAACACAGTTGCATCTGAGTCAAAAAATCGTCAATAGAATACAAAGGATGATTTATCAAAACATCAGTTAAAATTGATTTAAAACTATACATCGGTTCAATATTTCTTAAGCCCATTGGTAACTTGTTATAATAGGCCGAATAGACAATATGTATCCGTTATTAGGTGCTAAAACTGAGGACGACCCTCATCGGAAATATTTTCTAACAAGAACAACCAAGCTGCATACCAATTAGTAATTTTTAGCTAGTGCCATTTTCATGTGAAATGATTGCCTCATTTCAACCCTGAAACTGAGTATATGGTGGTAATGCCTAGCTTTACTTATATATACTTTTTTGGTTTTTTACTTTCATATCAGGAGGTGAAACCTGACATACATCTTCAGAACCTCAATATGTAACTCCTAGTATTTTGAAATTTCGTAATACTGTCTTGACGCTGTAACTATTCTTAAGGAATATGTGACAAAAGAGTTTTGTCTATTGTCTAACTTGAAAACTGAGGAAGTTGGAGATTTCAGTGACCTGGAGAGGTCGTTAAGGTACTGATATCTTTCATTCTAATCAGTGTTCCAATTCAGATTTAGATCTACACGTAATATGCATTTTGCAGGTTATTTCAGGGTCAACTACGAAGATGACAACTGGTCTAAAATCATAAAACAGCTGAAGTCAAACCACACAGTGATAGGAACAATCAACAGAGCCCAGCTGCTGGACGATGCATTTCATCTGGCTAAAACTGGTCACCTCAACTACTCCATTGCTATGGCTCTGACTGATTATCTGCACAGAGAAACCGGTTATGCTCCTTGGAAAGCGTTCTTTACTAACATGCAATTCCTGGTTAATCAATTCTACAACACATCTACTGGTGAAGGTCTTATGGTATGTAATTCAACATTATATTTTGTCTAGAATGATGTCCCCTTCTTATTCCTTGTTCTTGTGTGACATTTGTTATCAGGTGCACACTTTTTTCTGTTCACCTTTAACTGCTTTTATTGCTGAAGGTTATCTTAAGCTAAGTTTGATTCAAATTGTGTTGGGTCTTTTTGATAGCATTTTCTTTTCTATGTTTTATTCTCTTCAGGACATATGACCTGGTGATAAGTTTACTGCAGACTCTTTTAAATCTCAACTGCCGGTCACCATAGGCCAATAGGCCTCTGCGGTGATCTAAAGACAGTAAGGTATTGTAACGGCATTAGTCACATGGGCATTTTTAAAAGGCCGATCCACAACCACAGCAATAACTAAACTTGCAGAATTCATAATTGATATTTTTTTAATTGATTCATAATTAATAGTGGGCTTTGCCCATAGTTAATTTGATTTCCCATGGTAATCTTATGGATAAAGTTTGTTTACGTCAGGTTTACTTAAAACATATATTCATCAAACAAGAGAGTTCATTTGGTTCATCAGAGAATAATGCAGCACATAATACAACCCTTTTCTTTACGAGTGTTTTTATATTCACACATTCACACATCATTAAATTCATAATATTTTCACAACAAATAGTTAATAATCAGTTATTATTGCACCATGATAGTTTGAGAAAATAGTTGCTAGAACAGCGAAATAGTCATGCTATGTGTGTTTTAATAGGATTTTTTTGTATTTTAAGGTTTTTCTAAACTTAGTACCCTTTCAAAAATTTCTTACGCATGGACATTTACAGATTTAAAAAAACACACACATGATCATTGAATTATTCATAATTTCTTAATGAGCCTCTGTGCAAAATGGTAATCTTCACAATACTCACAACTACACTGCTATTGTCTGTGGCAGACAGAAACGGTAGAAGATAGAGTCATCTGATGATGAACTCTTTGCACAGTGTTTTAAAAGTTTCATTAGTGGATTTTGATCCATTCTATGGAAGACTGGATGAACGAATATTTTGTTGAAAGAGAAAAAGCCCATGAATTCCATTGTATTTTCACAGATCATCTGAAACAGCCGGAAATCTTTGTTTTGATATTATCTGATAGATTTGTCTCATATATTTTTTTAATGAATGAAAAACAACTTTATTCCAAAAACAAAACTACAGTTTTGTCATCAAATTATTGGAGACATACCACTAGCGTCCCATATCGGCCTTCTTTCACAAACACACTTAATTGTCCATCCTTAATTCCTTAGTTTAGTTTAGTTCTTAGTTTCTTTAGGTTTTTTTCTTTATTTTACGTATTGAGCCAAAAACAAAAATGCTCAAAAATCAAAAAAAGCTTATAACTAAAGACACTGCATGCATACGTTTGCTTCTGAAACAAATTAATTTGGTTGGAAGATTTTGGTTATTCAAGCACATACACACTCGCGCAACTAAATGCATGTAGTGTGATCTTTTTGAGTGAGCTGTTAATTGTTTCTTGGTTTATCTATCATATTTGCCTGCCCGAGCAAGCGAGCAATGTCATCACACCCATAGAAGGAGATTTTAATTCATGAAAAACAAATACAGAAACAAGTTGGAAGCTCTCCCAGACATAATAGTATTTTGGGCTACTTTTAAACCTAACTTCAAAGTACCGGTACTATCTGCAAAAATCAAATTCAGGGCTTTCATTTTTGAACATTTAAAAGTAAAAGAAGTGACAAGACTGTTGACTGTTTAAAAATCAACTTTTTTAGATAAGTATAATAAACCTCGTGAACACAACATAATTTTTAAATTTGTTTGCTTAGTAATTGTAAATTAATTATTTCTATTACTTTTTATATTTATGATTAAAAAGCTGAATTGTACTGCAAAATACAAAACTCATATAGCTTTAAAGTATATTTATTGCTGATCCTATTACTAATTCCTCATTACTGACTGCACTATCATCGGGATCAGGAAAGATGTCATTTGGGATCCAGCTAATAATAAGGCTGCATCCTGTCACTGTTGCCATTTTTCCATAGAAAAATAACACTCGAGTGTTATGTCGATCAGCTGGGGTGCAGTTTCGCAATTCAGCACGTCTGTTATTGGCTGGTCTTGGTTGATAGCCCTGTAAGCCACGCCCTCAATAGCCAACTCTCCTGCTTGCGGGAATAGGTTCAGTGTAGTCTGGTTCCGGGGTACAATTTATGAAAAGAAATAGGTAAGGGGTACGCATCTTACAAAAGGTTGAGAACTGCTCGCCTATTGTATAATTAAGTACTTAATGGTTCAATTTATGACTATTAGGACACACTAGCCCAAAAAAAGGTTTATTCATACGTATCACCTAGCAATTGCTAAGCGTCTGTGAAATGTTAGCTTTTCCTAGGGGATAGCAAATGCCAGTATTTGTAAATGTGTACTTGCAGCTTAGCTTTTCCTAGGGGTTAGCAAGTGTCAGTAGTTTTATTCATCCACAGCCTACACCCCTTATACCACTTATTGATTTTTTATCTGCTATAAACAGTCAGTGTTATAGAAATGGTAACAAAATTTGAAGATGTTAGGTAATAGTCCACATTTGTACCTGATAATAATATGACTTTGAAATTGTGTTTTGTACAATAATGGTACCAAGCTGGTTATAAAATATTGGAATAATTGAATATTTTATGTTTATAAAGAGACTGGTGGCTTCAAAAAGCATTAGTTAATGATACTTTTCAGGAATTATTTTAGTTTGTTTAGAGTTGAGCTACTTCGCTTGATGCATAACAAGTCTGATACTCTTCAAGGCACTAAGTGATTGTGTTATTTCAGAAATTTGCTAGAGGCATAATGGCTTCTCCTTTTCAAACTTTGACATCCAATCTAACAAGTTCCACTTCGTCATTTCTGGGCTCCATGACTCTCTTATCTGCTGGGCAGTTTTCCTGCGACATGCATCTCTCTGACTGTGAAAAATTTGCAACCTTAGCTTTTCAGAAATGGACACAAGATCCTTACAGGTAATAAGAATTTCTTCATATCTCCATGGAAAATTTGTTTGGGTAAAACATAAATAATTTTAATAATACAGTTCTAGAAACGTTTGTCATACTAGGTATGTATATGAGGTATTAACATTTTAATTAGTGATGTGTCAAAACCAAAACTTGAATCTCAAAACGACCAAAACTTTGGAAAGTTTCGGTTTCGAGATTCGATCGGTGAGTTTCGAGAATCAAAACTCGAAACTGCTGAGATTTGTTGTGTCTTTATTGTTGTTTTTTTAACAGAAATCACACCTGTGTTTCGATCAATAATGCAAAGGTCAAAAGCCTACTGTCATCGGTCGTCTACCTTCACCTTTCTTGGATTATTGATTTTTTATTTCTGAAAGAACAACTCTAACCAAAATATATAATTAGTTTTAATTAATTTTTCTGGATTTATTTTTCATAACCATACCCAGGCAAGTAAATAGGGTTTCGCGATTTGAGTTTCGAGATTCGAGATTCGATTTTGTAAGTTTCGGTTTCGGTTTCGAGATTCGAAATTTCTAGTTTTGACCATCACTAATTTTAATGAATACATCTACTATCACCCTTGATTATATAAGTTTGAACATTTTCCTTACATAAATGCCCCCTCCCCCCCATAGGCGTGCGCAGAGTCTGGTCAGTGTGGGTGCCGGAACCGAAAAATCCCCCCCCCCAATCTCGCCACTCTAAGAACATATTTATCTGCCAAATAATTGAATACGTCAATTATAGTATGTAATCTAACAGTTATCTCCTCCTTGACACAAATATGTGCTAATCTTACTTATGCAATAAGTATTGTGTCTGCATAGGTATATTTAGTTTACAAAATATCATAATGTTACTTGTTTTGTATTATCTTCTAAACAAATCTAGATTACACTCAGGCCGGTTGGCTGCACGTCACTCCGATTTCTTGTTAAAAGAGTGTATCTTTTTAAAACAATATAACAATTAGCAATCAACTGAAATAGGGTACCAAGCATTTTTTTAATAAACCTAAAATACATGAAGATAGCATCGCAGAAACTATCTTTTCTCAGAAAAAATATACTTGGTTGTACTATACCTACCTGACAATATGGATGGAATTATTATTCATATTGATATTTTTATATTGTTTTACTTTTCCCATTGCTTATGGTGCACTCAAAGTGGAAAGTACATTAAAATAAACAGCAATATAAAAGTAATATTTCTATTTATACTCCAAATTTAAACCATTGTGGCATTTACTTTTCCTATAAATCTCCGCCTAGCAGTGAATAAAATGAGGGCGAAGGGGTATAGTACGTAGATCAGACACTCGATTTCCGAGAAATCTGCCGACTGTCACGGGAAAAGTCAGATGATGGTTCATGTTTTGGACATCGATTTTAATTGAATTTGCATTTGTAAATACTACCTAACTGTAACACAATAATACTCCCAGTAATACTTACTATTAAAGCAAAAATACATATTATTTTGTACTTATTTCTTAGATTCAACTTAATTTTTTAACATACTAACATCTAAATATTTATTTAATCATCTCTTTTGGCGCCCCCTCAAGCCCTCCTTGGAGCCACCGTGGGTCCGCGGCATCCACCCTGTGAATAGCACTTATCTTATGACATTTGTATGTGCCATGTTCTATACTTTAATACTGTCATAAAATGCTTATTTTCTCTTACAATAAGAGCCAGTAGGCTTGCAGATGCTTCAATAAGTATACCTAATAATAAATCAAAGAATAAATAATGCCAAATTTAAATCTATAAAACCTGAATAAATTCAAAAACCTTTTTTTATTTTGCTCTAAACCATGTATTTTATTTCATACGCATGTAACTATTCTTATTTTTAACTAAATAAATTAATATAAATTTGTATTCTTTAACAATTAATTGCTGGAAAAATTTGAATTAAAAATCAATTTTGCAGTAAACACAGAAAGTTGTCAAATGATTTTTTTTATGGAGGATCGATTAATTATAATTTTCCTCTCATTTGCCCGTTATTTTCATCTAACCTTTGGATAAAGGTTTTTATTGACCTTATATGATACCATTTAACCCTGGGGGTGACACTGTATGTAGCAGTAGCAAATGACTCTACTGCCTCTAATGAAGATATACCTTTCTAACAAATACTTTACTGGAAGACTTTGCACGTTCTGCACGGTGAACGTAAAGCAGAGTATAGAGATTGTACTATCAAAAACTCATAGTCCCACTATCCACAGCTGTATTGACAGCAAATACTTCACCCTGTGTTTTACCCATACTTTATATTTTATACTTATTAAATAGAAAGGAACCTATTGATTATTATAGGGTTAAAAGGGAGAAAGTGTGTGAAGTATTTTTTCTAATACCGTTTATTTCTAATAGCAGTAGTGGGGGTTTGTAGGTTCTGGGCCAAGTGATTTATGGCTTCCGGTCACGTGACCGGAAGCGCTGAGTCATTAAACACGTCATCTGAGCCTCAGCCAGTGACGTAGGCGGTTTTGTGACGTAATGAGGGAAAGTTTAAAGGTCAAGGTCACGGGGAGGTTATTTTAAAAAAGTACTACCTCGCACGCGTAAAATCCGATTGTGATTCGATAGTTTTCATTCGATAAAAATATCGAATAAAAACAATCGAATGAAGCAATCGAATGATACGAGTGCGAGGAAGTACTATTTCATTTAACTTTATTTTTACTTTTCTTTTTATTTACAATAAGTTATGTTTACAATAATTTATGTTTACAATAGTTCCCCGTTGTTTGTCGTCATCGATGTTGTTGATCCGGAGTCGCGACCATCACTTCGTTTTCTGATGAAAGGCGGTAGATACTTTGACCCCTGCGCAGAGTCTATGTTGTTTGTTGCGATCAGTTCTAAAGATAAACTGTACCCATTCGCTAGGAGAAGTCTTAACTCCTCTTTAAAAACCTCCAGGTCCGTAGAAGTTGATAGATAAATAGAGTCATAATAAATACATCGAATCTTGAGTGACATGATAATGTTATTTTGTGAAGAGCGTGGAGAGAGGATGATGTTCACCAGTCGAGAGCTGGAGGTGTACTGAGTATTCACAAGCTAGCGTTGCAATCGTACCAAATGGTGGGGGTAAAGTGTGGTGGGGCGGAGCAGATGGCGGAGCAGATGGCGGAGCAGATGGCGGACGGCAGATGGTAGGCGGCAGGTGACAGGCGACAAGTGCGCGGCAGATGGCAGCTGACGTGGGGAGGAAGACCTTGAATAAAATACCCATTAGTTACCCATCAAAATAGTTGTGGTTCCATGTGCACCGCGCAAAAGTTGGTCTGCTCGTTGAAGTTCCTCCTCTAGTTTAGTAACCAGCTGAAAATCCGCTTCCATTTCATCCTCCTGCTCTGGACATTGCGGCTGCGCACACCACCTCTTGCAAGCATAATCATACGCGTTATTATAGTCCTCAAGGACTTGTTCATATGTCCTAGGCTGCTGGGATATAGTTTGCATCGCCGCTCCTTGCTTAACCTCGGTAGTCTCAAGAGTTGCCACCAACTCCTTCTCACTAATCGCACCTCCCCAAATAATGTTATTGCCACGGCTTATGATGTTGCTTGTTGGCTGCTGAGATGTAGTTTGCTCAACCTCGGTAGCGTCAAGAGTTGCTATCAACTCCTCCTCACAAACCGCATCTCCCCAAATATTGTCGTTGACGCTGTTCATGGTGTTGTCCGTTCCAATGATAGTATAGTAATGCAGCGTTTGAGTGTAGGTTAGGTACTTGCTCCTTCCCCCACCACATCACTTCCCCCACCACACCACTTCCCCCACCAAGTTTTTACATCGCGCACTAACTAGCGTACACGCATTAGTTAGGGTCTGACTCTTACACTGTCAAGACCGTAGCTCCTTAACTGAAAACTTCAATTAATTTGTCTCAACACTATATGTGTATAAATATTACAGTCACTATGATCTAAACTAGTGCATGTTTCCATGTGTTGCTTCTTGTGCAGCAGACAACTGGCTAAGAGTGTTTCAACCTTGGCTATTCTACGATGGAACCGCACATTGTCCGCTAAAAGCGTAGACATTCTATCTTCATCGTCGGAGAAGTAGAAGGTGGTGGCAAGCGGGCTACTGAAGGACACCTTACTCATATTCCTGTAAAACATGTTCAGACGTTAACACAAACTATATAGGTAGATGTTCATCCGACAAGAGATGGAAGTATAATGATGTAGCGCTAGCGAGTAGGATAGACACCTATCCCCACCACAACGTTACCTTGTCCTTCAAACAGTTGTTTTTCGCTACAGTTGCTATACCTTTGGTCGGATCTGAAGTCTGTTTGCACTAACTTGTTCGTCTGATCAATCCGCGTAGTTTGAGTACCCACTTGATATATTTTAAACCGTAAATAAAGAAGTTATGTAGGTTTGACCTCTAAAATAGCTGTTTTTTAGCTATTACTGCTATGCCCTTGATCGGATCTGAATTTTGTTTGCACCACCTTGTTTGTCTGATCAATCCACGTAATTTGAATACCCACTTGATATATGTTAATCCGTAAATAAAGAAGTTATGTAGGTTTGACCTCCAAAATAGTTGTTTTTAGCTATAACTGGTATACCCTTAGTCGGATCTGAATTCTGTTTGCACCACCTTGTTCGTCTGATCAATCCGCGTAATTTGAGTACCCACTTGATATACTTTAATCCGTAAATAAAGAAGTTATTTAGGTTTAACCTCCAAAATAGTTGTTTTTAGCTATTACTGCTATACCCTTGGTCGGATTTGAATTCTGTTTTCGCCAACTTGTTCGTCTGATCAATCCGCGTAATTTGAGTACCCGCATGACATACTTTGCACAAACTTTGTCCCCCCACCCCCCCCCCCCCCAAATGGGTCATGTTCAAGGTCAAGGTCAAGGTCAAGGACCTTAGGACTTAGAAATTTTCACAAAGTGGGCTGCACACAAACATGAGACTAACAGTCTCCTGCCTATGTACAGGCCAAGTCCCTAACTTGAAATGCTTAGGGTGGTCCTGAAAAGGACCGTTTGTGTTCGAAGGAGATGGCGGATAAGGAGCGGTGGACAGATGGTGGTGTTTACTTTATTTCTTTGTAACCCACTTTACTTGACCCTTCAGCCGTACCAAAAACAAGTCGCACTCGGTCTCAGGAGGTAGCAGAGTGGACCTTGGAAGGTGGACCTTGACGTAACGGCCGCCAAAGAGGTGTTGGAGTAGGTATTCATCGCCGATCTTCCCCACAAATAAATATTCCACGTTCATCTTCAACTGGGCAAACTTAACGGTGACAGACTCCAGCGGCGATACCAACTCGGTAAGTTTCACCGTAGCCGTCCTCTTCATTATTTCCTCAACAGTTGGAGGTGGCGATGAAGGTCGAGGCGCTGAAGGGCGAGGCAGTGTCGATGGCGGAGATGCAGAAGACGTCGAAGGCCGTTGTTCAAAGTAAAGTGGGTGGTTCCGAAAATTTCTTTGTATACAAGACCTAAAAGAACTAGGTCTTTTGAAGCCGCTCCTTTTCTCCGAAGACTTCTTCAAAGTCTCCTTCAAACGTTGCAGTTTCTCGGGTGTGATGGGAGAAGACATAGCGCAGAGGTGTATTCAGTTCGCAAGGCAAAGCTGGAATGAGGTACCAGACGGAGCAAAGCGGGTCGCCAAGTGTAACCGTGACATTTCCATATACGGGTAGAAAGCTAAAGACCGGTCTACATCCTGTTCCCCTTCCACCGTGACGACACAACCCCCCCCCCCCCTGACGTCACGGGGCGGAGCGCCCCCCCCCCGACGTCACGGGGCGGAGCCCCCTCCCCCCCTCCCCCCCCGACGTCACGGGGCGGATCCCCCCCCCTTCGACCTCCCCCCTTCCGCTTCGGTGACGTCACTTTGCCTTTATAAGCGGGAGCAGTCCGCAGTCTCGTCGCAGTAGCTTGCCGCCCGTTGTTTGGATATACGTCCCAGTGGGTTGCACTCTGCTGCAGCGTAGGTCTGTTAAGTGTGCGTTGGGCCCGACGCGCAATTAAGAGATCCGCGCCCTTGCATGTTTAGTTAGTTTGTTAAGCATGTTAGATAACGCTTGTAGTTTGCTGCTAGGTAATGTAGTTAGTGTGTGGTATCGGTTTGAAGTGTTTTATTTACTAATAACATATGTACTCCCGGCCCTACAGGTCCCTCAACAACCTTGGTCAAAACTTGGGTTCGCAGCAGCCTGACGCCGGGTGTTTGGGTCTACGTCCCACCGGGTTTCAGTGATACTGTTGACCTTTGCAAAACCGACCTCGGCTGTTCTTGTAAAAGTAACGTTAACTGATTAATTTTGTTTAAATAGTTGTTGGCAAAGTCTTTATTTTAAAAGTAATGTAACTTGTTTCTCATCCTTTTCCTAACCCCTTACAAAAAGGTATGGCTCCCAAACCGACCTTATGTCATTACGGCGCGCAAACCGGTTGACATTACCCATCTTAGCCTGAGAAACGTTTGTGAAATATAAAATCAGCCTCTTGTTTAAAATCAGTCTCTTGTTTAAAATCAGTCTCTTGTTTGTTGTCTTTTGTCCCCTTCCCCAATACAGAGCGGGGAATAGATCGGTTTGTGGTCCAAGTGAGAATCACTTACCGGTCTATTCCCCGTTTTGGCAACTGGTTCGGATGACCTTGGGACTTAGAAAATTCTCGTACAGAGCGGGGAATAGATTGGTTTGTGGTCCAAGTGAAAACC
Organism: Allygus modestus; assembly: GCA_963675035.1. Lineage (NCBI taxonomy): Eukaryota > Metazoa > Arthropoda > Insecta > Hemiptera > Cicadellidae > Allygus > Allygus modestus. Next base: position 167,953,260 of record OY776113.1, read on the forward strand.
ACTTACTGCTCTATTCCCCGTTTCGACAACATGATCAAACGACCTTGACCCACTTTGGGACTTAGAAAGTTCTCGTATTGTAAAATATACATATATATATTTATTCGTTACAACATTAACACCCCCACCCTATAGCACTTTCACTCCCCACCACTAACATTGTGTATAAAAGAGGGTCCCCCAGCCCTAGTAAAATCACTCTTCTACCTGTGCTGTTATACCTCACACCATGGCACACATTAGGAAGCAGACACGACCTCTCAAATTGAAACCTTCTGCTTCGTCTTCAGCCGCCTCTACCACTTCGTCTTCTGCGGTTCCATCCATCCTTCGAACAGCTCTGATGTTAGCTAACATCGTCCCGGAGAACTGTTCACCACCACCTGCTGTGTCAACGTCTTCCACAAGTCCTTCACCTCTTCCGTCAACTTCTCGTGCTGTTTCTCCAAGTCCTTCTACATCTTCAAGTTGTTCTACATCTTCAAGGTCTTCTACATCTTCATCAAAGTCTTCCACATCTTCTGCTTCTTCATCCTCATCATCAAGGTCGAGGCCAAGCCAACCAGCCACACAATCATCTTCTCCAACCAGACCTTCAGTAATCTGCACATACACTTCATCTCCTTCAGAGAAATTCAAACAACTGAAATCTGTACAAAGGATGTGCATACTTCCTGCACAACAATGCAGTTATATATTCAAAAAAGGTGCTAAAAAAGGTGATCGCTGTCAGTAGTGTGGGTTTGCCGGTTTTGCGCCGGAAGTGACGTCACATCCGGTCAGTGACCGGATGCGCTGAGTGAAAAAATACGTCATCTGAGGCTGAGCCAGTGACGTAGGCGGTTTTGTGACGAAATGAGGTAAAGTTCAAAGTTCAAGGTCACGGTGAAGTTTTTTTAAAAAAATCTACCTCGCACTCGTAAAATCGATTGTGATTCGATAGTTAATCGATAAGAAATATCGAATGAAACAATCGAATGAAGCAATCGAATGATACGAGTGCGAGGTAGTACTATTACAAATATTACAAATATTACTTTATTTTATTACTTTATTTTATTTACAATAATTCATGTTTACAATAGTTCCCCGTTGTTCGTTGTCATCGATGTTGTTGATCCGGACGAGTTGCGGCCATCACTTCGCTTTCTGATGAAAGACGGTAGATACTTCGATTCCTGCGCAGAGTCCATGTTGTTTTTTGATGCGTAAAGTTCCAAAGATAAATCGTAACCGGACGCAATAAGAAGTCTTAACTCTTCACTAAACACCTCGAGGTCTTGGAAAGTCGCAAGATGAATAGAGTCATAATGAATACACCTAATTTTAATGGACATTTTAATATAATGTTTTACGTTTGTGGAGAGCACTCGATGTTCACCAGTCGAGAGCCGGAGGTGTACTGACTATTCGCTAGCTAACGTTCTGATATTAAACGAAATGGTGGGGGTAAAAGTGTGGTGGGGCGGAGAAGATGGCGGACAGCATATGGCAGGCGGCAGGTGGCAGGTGGCAGCTGGTGCGAGGCAGATCGTTGCTACTACATTCGCCGCCACAGTAATGCAATCCTTCGGCGTAATTCTTGTATTTTATCTTGTCGGTTCATTTGATACGTTTTACATCTACATATGCAATAGCTGAAACACTTGCACTTACGACAAGCTTTCCCGTCAACTTGATCGCCTGGTATTTTAAAACATTGTAACTCGCAACAATATGTCTTCAAATTGTTATCGAAAAATAAATTGTTCATAGGTGGCACCGACATGTTAGCTGCAGCGTGTGTTAGACAAGACTGAGACTAACTTCACTGCTCCCTCTCTTTTATACCTCTTCATAAGTTAACCCTGAATGAAAGTTCAAGGTCATCCATTTGAATTTAAAAAAAAGCAACACAGCAGTATATAAAATAATATACTGCTGTGTTGCTGTTTTCTTTATTTTTTTCATATTTTTTATATTTTTTCTTTTCTTTATTAAACAAACATCTTACAATACAATAAACTTAAGTTTAACATTGATGACTAGAAATACAAACAATAAAATTCAAACAGAGAAATACAAACAGAGACATTATGTACAAGGATGCATGATGTGCAGAGTGAGTTCCGTTGAGTTGTTGCCGCTTACACCGTGTGATACCAAATACAACGTCCCCGGTTGAATATCTCGCAAATCTTCATTTTGTAGCAGTTGAACAAATCGTTTTGGAAGAAATACTTGGAACTTCGGCTCATCTCCTGAAGTTAAAGGTGCTTCGCTCAATGAAACTAGAATTGCTTCTCCATGTGTGGTTTCCACTTTCTTGATGTTATGAATAATGTAGTGTTTTTGTTCTTTTAATTCTGAACACTTTTTAGTTAGCAGAAGGTCGGATTTTGAATGAGTGTTGAATTGATCAACCAGTGTTTGTAGAAACTGTTGTGATGCCATCTTCGTCAGTGGTGGTTGCGATGTCTTCTGTGATGTTGCCTCTTCGGAGTCTCGAATAATACTCGTGCCGGAGCGGTGTTGGCTCCTCGTATTTATAGGCCCTGCTACCCCCACCACATTCCGGTTCTTCGCTACCTCCACCACATTTCTGCGTTTGTTCCAAGTAAGCAGCCAAACGATATGCGTTGTGCAATGCGCAGTTTGATTGTCCGTGTTTAGGATCTTTTGCAGCAACACAAATATTACCGAGATTAATGTTAAAGTCCTTACCGATAGTTATATCGAAAACATCACCGTGCGTGTACTTTTTTATCCAGTTCTTTTTTTCTAATCCTCTTGTGTATATATGTGAATATTGTTTGCAAAAGTTAAACATAATACTGTGCAGATTACTGTAGCTTATAAACCCTTCATACCAATATATGTGATGAAAGTAGTTTGTTATCCATTTGTTTGTACTTTTTGCTTTGGCGTTAAGGTTGTTAAAAGAAAAAGGAGCTTCAAACGTGAATGGGTAAACTACAAATGTAAGCAAGTCTAAAATTACTAATTCCTTGATAATAAACCTATCATCATTATTTCGAAATGCTTGAAATTCTATTACACAAGGCTTTACACTCACTTCTTCATCCCCTCGCTCATCATGACACCTAACGATCAACTAAACTGTTTTCCACACCACGGTAGGTTAAATACCAGGCCGTACAGTTGCAGGCGCGTTGGTGTATATTTAACGTGGGCACCGTCCCCAATAGGCCTACCCCACGTGTTTTCTTCTTTACTAAGTCAAACTTTAGTCTTTTTTAACTTCTTCTTCTTCTTGTGTTTCGTTTTCTTCTTCTTCTTCTTGTTTCTTCGTTTCTTCTTCCTGTGTTGTTTCTTCTGTAGCTTCTGTAGCGATTTCTACAAGTGGTTCAAAATCCTTTAACTTTCTCCACATGCAAACTTCATGAGGTATTCTATTAAAAATAGATGTATCCACAGGTCCGTACACGATGGTGCTATCAGGTTGTTTTTCCAAGGTATCGACCAAATATTCTTTAATAATAGCGTTTGCAAATACCAACTGTCTCATGTACCTTGTAATAGGTTCCGTTGCGTAGTTTAAAACGTAGAATTCTTCACGTGATAGTAGAATCTTATTTTCATGTTGAGTCAAGTCTCTAATTCGCACTTGTAGTTGTCCGCGATGTTTAACAATATCAATTTCATTGTCACAATCCAAAAGTCGAATATGTGTTTTCCTTCCACACAAACTGTTAGTTAAATAACATTCTATTAAATGCACATGTTTCAAAAATGACTCCCAAGCATTTTGCGAAAATAAAACCTTTTTTGTTCCGTGGTGTAGTATTACTGTAGGGGAATAATCCAATGATTTCATCAATCCAACTGATACACTTTTACTGATGCATGCTGAGATGGGGTAAAAGATTCGCAAAAAAACTTCAGTTAAAATGTGAGGAGGAATATTTTCTTCAACTTTCTTCTTCCTTTTTGGTACTACCTTTGATGGGTCTGCATTACTTTCCTCCTCTCTATCTCTTTTACCAAACTTTAAAAATGCAGTTATTTCCTTGATAATTTCTGCTTCGCTGGTATTATCACGTTCCAATAACGGTGCTATTTCTGCATCACCTTGTACAACAGATGGAGAACTCATTTTGTAGAAGATGTTGCCCATGCGACGATAGACGATCAACTGAAGACCTGCATTGTTGCTCCGCTATTTATAGGTTAGCGACAGTGGCGGTGCCGGTGGTGGTACAACGTTTTACAATACCGTCTTTACGATACCAGTCAACGGTGTGTATGTAACAATTTTATCGTGCAAAATTAAACAATACGCAGATGTATTTGCAGGTACGTTTTCTTGAAATTCCATTTCTATCTTTATATCAACACTAGACGATTTTACAGATTCGTTTGGTTTGGAGCAATCAATTACAACAATCGGAGCTTTCGATTCAAACTGTACGGGAGATAGTAGAGGTGTGTTTGTTTTGCCGTAATATGAATTTTGGAACCTAGCGTACATATCGTATAAAACACTGTACCTTTTTTTATCAAAAGAGATATTAAAGTTGTCGTAGGGAAAGAATTGTGAATTCAGGAACACTTTACAGTTTGTTAATTTACAATGGTCAAATTCACCAGCATTTTCAGTTAATATACTTTTTTTCTTTGTTTGTAATCCAAAGATTACATATCTCGCTTTTTCCAAATGAGTAGAAGTTTTTACAGTCCATGTATGCCGTTGTGTTGAAGGTAAAACGGGGTATTCATGAAACTCCCAGCTTCTGAATGGCATTACAATGTCTCGATCTGATTTTAACTTTCTTAATAATGTAATCCTGTGTTCATCATTTAGTCGCACATGTGGTACTCTCCAAACAATCTTGTCTAATGTTAGTTTCCAGTCTAAATTGGCTTCAGTTGTTCCAGCAGATGCTTTAATAATATCATTATCGTTTGATGACCTTAATAAAACTAGTTCTTGTTTTACATTTATTATTATTCTTCTGTAATCTTCAGCAAATCCTAAAAGTAATCTTAAAGGTACGTAAAAATCAAAGTTTCCCGACGCGTCAGGAGTAATTATACTTTTGTCTGGTGCAACCCATCCTGCAACAGCTAACAGATTCTTCTCATTTGGTGTTAAAGACGCTAATCCTTTTAATGTACTGGAAATTCCAACCTTTTTTGTTTAATCGACTGTAACTCCTGAAATTTCATATCTAATCTCGTCAAACAAAAATGCCATAGGATTATTTATGAACGGAACAGTGGTTCCAACAGTACCGTCAGCTTTTGTTACTTTTCCTTCAATATATAAATAACTTTCGCATGGAAGAGTATAAATGTCTTGTTGTTGTATAGGAATCCTAATTTCATCGTTATTGTTTAATTTGGACGAAGCGTAAGGGTTGTGCGTGTGATATTCCTTTTCCCATAAGGTCTCGTCGAATGTTGGGCCCTGCGCTATATCCAGTATATCCATTGTTAATGACCTTTAATCCAATTTCTTCTAGAAAACGAATGTTGTCACTTGTTAATCCTTCTACAGCTGATGAGCTACTGACCTCTTTGCTGGTTGGCTCTCTCTTTTTAAATGATAACCCCATTATCTAAGCGGATGATTTTATATGTATTCTTACAGTAATAGCTTCTCCTCGAAAGTCAATAAGGTTTCCGTCTTGATCCACTATGTTCAGCACGATGTCTGAAATGAAACTGGTGTTTAACGGTAGGTACACAAGGTTTTGAGGCTTTTCTACTATCTTGAAACCCGGTGCGACTGATGGGTAGAATGTGTGTAATATATGCCGATTTTCTCCATCTCTGTAGGATCCTTGTATAATGTTACATGTAATGTCTATGCTGTTTACTTTGATGATCGTCACAGTTCTATTCCCAGAATGAGTTGTATTAGGTTCTAATACCTTTGTTTCCTTAGAAAACCCCAATAAACTACCAATTGAACGTTCTTGGCCAAAATCAATATAATACTTAGAAGTAATTTCGGCTTTCATTGTATTGTTATTGCCTTTTATCGTTATATTTTCTTTTCCCATATGTTTTTGTATAACTTCATTTATATTATCAATTTCATAAGCTCCTGTTGGTAAACTGAATTCTTCCAAAGCTGAATATTTTCCTTTATTATCTTTTGTCATGTAATAATGTATTTTGTTATTAATTCCTTCACTAACGTTTGGAATAGAGTTATATGTTGTTAAATCCAATAATGCGGCTTCCCATAGTCTTCCTTTTTGCAAACGTAGCGCTGGAAACAGAATACTGCGCAAAGTACATGAGTTACCGGTTAATGACACTGTATACGAAGACATCTTAAAGTTGACTAACACTTTTAGCTAAAAAGTCTAAACATAAATGACCGCAAATGGATGTATCATCAGGTTGTTTTCTTGTATAATTGTAAAAAACATTTTCTGCCGCACGAAAGTATTGTTGAAGTTCTTTCGGTGGTGGAAGGTTTCCAAAACTGTCGAAATAATAAATCGTTTCACCAAGTTTCTTGTAACACACCCAATGAGTGCCTAATCCTTCACTATTATCCAAATTTACTATACCAGTCTCATTTTTCCACATTTTAACCGGTAATTCATCTTTCATAAATACTCCTCTAAAAAATGGGATTTTCAAACAAGAAGCATATGTAATCAGTTCTTCATTGGTTAATTCTTTGTTTTTAATTATTAATTGCTCTTTCTTATTTAATACACACGATACGGTCTTAGGTATAGTCCTCCTCCCTTTTTTATCATTGACCATATTGTTGGTTTCTTTTTACCTTTACCACTAGTAGATCGACGTTTTCTTCTGATATTACCTCCTTGTTTCTTAGCGGGTCTTTTCCCACGCCTTCTTCTCTTTCCTCCTCCAAACGTAGTTTTTGCTTTCATTGCTGCTGTTACTGCTAAAGACGCTGCTTTTTCACCATAACTCGCGTCACTAGATTTTACTCTTTGCCAAGCTTTCTCAGAAAGTGCTCTATCTGCTATTGATCTATTTTTTGTATCACCAAATTTGGAATACGCTATATCGTGCTGTTTACAGGCCTGATCAAGCTTATTTATTCCAGGATCTCCTCTAGCAAGCCGTTTCTCTAATTTGGTTCCAGGACCACAATATTGATATCCTCCAGGTAAATGTAATTCCACAGGTAATAAATCAATCGCCTTGTTAACTATAGCTCCAACCGGTTTACTTAATAGAGAAAATGCTGTTGATGCTATTCCCCTTCCTCTCTGTAATCTCTCTCGATTATGACTGATGCGTTTAGCCCTCGGCATGACTATTTATAGCCAAACTTACAATCAGTAGGTGCACTCTATAAATGTTTTACAATGAATGTAATATTAGTCTTGGCTTCTTGTATTATATATACTGTTTAAAATCAATTTATTATATAGAAATGGATTAATTAATTAAATGTAGACATAATAAATAAAAGTAGTAAAAATAGAAATAAGGTGTAATTGAAGATGTTTCAAATGTTTCTCCGCTGGTGATGGTATCGTTGTTTTCGGTAAAATGAATAAAATCTAAATAGTTGTCATGTTCCCTTAGAAACTTGCCACTTAATCGTTGGTAATTAAATAACACATTCCAGTCTAGTTTATCTTTAAAATTGTCAATGTAATTTTCAGAGAGATTTTGATATTTACTTATTACTTCCTAACAGTTATTAAAATTTGATGTCATCTCTACAAGGAAGTCTTCTGAAAACTGTTGTCTTTGTAAAATATGAATCCAGTTAACTCTGTGAAAATAAATTCTTAACATAGTCATTGTGAAGAGGTAGTGTATGGAAAGTTGTTCCCAATCCATATATCTATCAAACCGTTGAACAAAACCATCTGTCAGCACTCCTTGGGGAAATCTCGGCTCTTGAGATATTAAACTCCACGCAGTAATATTGGATTCCATCATCCTCTCTGTATCATCTCTCGAATATGACTGATGCTTTATCCCTTATCATGGGTATTTAAATTCTTTTTTCTCTTATATAATCTTCATCGTTTTCTGTTGGTTCATTAATCACATTCACTTTATCCCCCTTTCCTAATGTCTTGACTTTAGAAGGCTCAGACGGTTTATCTAATTGATTAGGTTTTTCTGGATTGTGTATTTTTTTCCAGTCTAAATAATTGTGGCTGTCAACATCTGAAGCTACAGCTCTTCCTGAAGCCCGATGGATATAATTAAATAAAGCTGCACCAAACCTTTCCATATGTTTTTCATATTCTGTAGTCCATTTCTTGTGTACTATATCAAATATTTTCTTATTTACAGCGTCTCCATCCTGCTCACAATCACCTACATTTGACAATTTTAATTTTTTTACATCATAGCTTGTATCAGTTTCATTCTTTTTGTAAATCGTTAACAATTTTAAAGTCGCTAAATTTACTGCTTCACCATCATAAATGGGATGTTTTATATTGCTTAACCTTTTACCGGAAAATCCCCAATGGTCTTCGTGTACAATCGGGGTTCTTTTATCCATGTATTGTACCGTAACCGCATCAGAAGACAAAAGCGGATCACCAACATTTTGAATTACTTTTCCTTCAAAATTATAATTACCATCAGGTGTTAACGGAAACCCAGCTCTTTTTTCACTATATCCAGATTTTACTCCAAACTCGGAATACCGTCCAAACTTGTCCACACTCATGATGTAACTGAATCGCTATCGTTTAGGTTCTTACTATATATATATACGTCTACTGAACAATTATTTCTCGTTTTCGCAGTTCATCAACCAAAGCTACCCATTCGTTTTCTAAACCAGTGTGCCCGGCTTCCATAGCTTCATGTAATAACCTCATTCGATCAACTAACTTATTTATATCGTTGTAATATATTATATTGGTTTTATACAAATTTTTTAATAATCCCCTTCCAGATGTAGTAGGATCAGTTGTTTTTCTTTTTTTATGCAAAACATTTAATTCAGCAGAAGATAAAGCTCTTCTTTTAATTGGAGCTTTATTTGATTTCGAGGGGAAAAGACTAGATATAATGTTTGTGTATTTTATTGACCTGTTTCTATGAATAGGTAGTTCTTTGGAATATTTTTTTCTATGTGCATTTGTATACTCTAGTATATTTTTAAACAATTGTAAATCCTTTTTAGTATATTTACCAGGATTATTTTTAAAGATGAGTTCAAACAAACCTGTTGTACCTTTATATTTCTTATCACCAATAACTATATCATCATTTTCGTTTATATCTAACTTTCTATCTCCAATCATTAATCCTTTATCCTCTATTCTAGCTCCATATGTATGATAATTTCGATTAGCATGTGTGCCATGTAACATTTTTAATGTATATTTTCTTCCAAGTGTTCCTTTAAACATAATATCTGTGCCTAATTTGCTTAAGTTGGATGGGTTGATATCCTCTTCTTCTGCTCTTGTATCTTCCGCACTTGTATCTTCTGTACTTGTATCTCCTGCAATGTTCTTTTCCCTTAAATCTCCTATATCTCCGCTTTCTTCATACTCGTCGCTTTCTTCAGATGTTTGTAACTGGTCAGAACTTTCATCATTCTGAAATTCTTCTTCATATTTGGAAATTGGTAGCATTTTGTCTCCTTCGAAGCGAATTGAAGGTTTTTCCATATTTTGTGCTAATCGCTTTAAAGGTTCAGTAACAGGTTTGAATGTTGTTTCTAAAAATTGCTCTCTTTCATTTATACCTGATTTTAAAGCTCGGTTTTTTTGTCTAATAGAATCACTAAGTGATTTTATTTCCTTTAATAGCTTTTCCTGGTTAACCATCTTCACACCTTGACGACTTGTACAGTAATACCGCTAATCAGTGTATTAAAACGAATTTATCAAAACCTATTCTATAACGACCATCTTTTATAGCTTGATCTTTCATAATAACCAAAAATCCATACTTTTCCGCCCATGCTTTTCCGCAAAGCTCTTTAAACTTTTCAAATGGCATATCCGCATTCACATGATCGTTATATATATGTTTTAGGTTAGTATCATCTTGTTTGAATACAATTAGAATATTTGCATTATCTCTGATAAGTTGTTTTGGGATTTTGCTATAAGTTTGTCCTATATATATGCTGTCGATGTTATTATGTCTTCCCATGGCAAAGTAGTTTCTAATAGTATCCTGATTTTCACAAGATACATCGTCAAATATAAATACAGAATACGGTTTCGCTTCGTTTGGTTGCATAATGCTATCACTAGCGTTAAATTTGTAAAAATTAACATCAGACACATCAGATAGGATTTTATCCAGCAATTGATACTTTGGTTGATGTAGAGACTTTGAAAAAATATATAGGTTACTAAACCTTAATCCCTGCGGATTAGTGATCAAATTAAAGACAACATTGGTCTTTCCACAGTCTGAGGGGCCACTTACTATACATCGAACAGTGTTTGGAAGTAAACTACCGTGTTTACCATTGTTGATTTTAACGTTATCCACAGTTAAATCATCTATGTTATTAATATTGAATCGATCTTTATGGTGAATAATCTCCATCCTGCTCAAAGGTTAACGATGAAATGAGTTGCTTGTATTAAACCAAGTCCTTTATAGGTATCCATGAATCCTCGGTTTTGTTAAACCCTAACCACCGCACTTTAACTGCGTCCTTTTTTCTTTGTAACACTTTTTCAACAAGATATACATTACCTACTGTTGACTTTAACATTTCATGTCCATAAAATGCACCTTGCAACAAATCTCCTTTGTTATCTTTTAGGATATACGTTTCAGGTACAGTCGGTTGCACTTTATACACTGTAAAAACTTCATTCGTCCAATTGGGAAGGTATTTCTTGGTAAACACTCCCTTATATTTACTAATCCGTACTTTATCACTTACATTAAATTTTCTTGGCTGCATTTTTTCTACTTTAGGCTTTGTATTTTTCTTTATGCGTTTTAATACATCTTTTGCATTTCTTCTATTTACTTTGTTAGGTTTCATACCAATAGTTCTATGAAACCTGTTGTTATAATCATTTATTAATTGTGGCAAAACATCATACCATACGTAAGAACCTCTTTTTGAAAATTGTTTATACAGTGCTCCTTTTAAGGTTCTATTAAATCTTTCTACAATAGCAGCTTTTTTCTCTGAATTTGTAGAATAATGATTTATTTTATATTTATTCATTAACTGTGCAAAGTTTGTATTAAAGTATTCTGTTCCATCATCAGTTTGTAAATGTTTAATTTTGTTTTTATCTCTTTTTATGGCTATTTCCATGGCTTCTGTTACGCTTTTACCAGTCTTGTCCTTTAGAGGCAAAGCGTCTGCAACTTTTGTAAAACAATTAATAATTGTGAGTATATATTTAAATCCTTTGTTTATTCTGCTATGCGGTCGCATTTCAATTAGATCCGCTTGATATAGATCATTTATCCCTTTTATAACAGTATTTCTTCTTGGAAACTTTATTCTTGCAGGTTTGTGTAGTTCATTAATAATCTTCTCCTTCAGGTCTGACATGATGGTTTCACGAAGGCAGCTGATATGGTATTAAATATTCTTTGGTATAAATCTGCTTATATACATATAGTTCAAGGTCATTCAAAACTTGTGTAAAAAAAGGGGAAACACAGCTTAACATTGCTGTGTTTCCCCTTTTTTTACGGAAAGGAAAAGGATCAAGGATCTAGGACGATGAAAAGGTTACTCGTCAATAGGGTTGAGGGAGTAGTGGCCGAATGGCAATGTGTTGATTTTGTCTGGAAGGGTTTGTCTTTTGTCGTCATTACAGGATAGCGCCTTTTTAACTTCAGTTACGCTGTACAGCTGATGGTTAAAACTTCTGATGGTGTTGAATTTAGCTGTAATGATGTTATCTTCAAATAAGCATTGCTTGTAGTGTTCAAAATGCACTTTCTTTTTTAAATATAAACTCTTTACACCTTTAGCTTTCTTAATATAGCTATTCTTCTTTTCTTCTTCTTTTTCATTATAGAGTTTCAAAGAATATAGTTTAGACATCAGTGCAACAATCTCTTCAAGCAGAACACCATTAGCCTCATCCTTGAATTTGCCTAGTACTTTTTTTTGTCTGTCATTGTCGTAGTTTGGATGATCTTTTGGATAATCGGAGAAATCAAAATCGTTCTTGTAAATAAATGTACGTAAATCTTTATACATGTCCAATGTTACTATGCGATATATGAAAGCGTCAGTGTCCATATATGTAATAGATATATTTTCTCTTCCGTAGAACGCCACCATTTTGTTGTAGTGAAAATCGTACATGTGTGTTTTTGAGATGTCCAAGATTGACATGCCTATATACAAAGGACGATCCATCTTCACACTCGTCTTCTTCATGGACACTGCTACAAGTTTTTCATTAATAATTATAGATGTTCCAAAATTTGGCTGCTGTACTAGTTTCTGTAATTTTTTTGCGTCGGTAACAAGTTTAACATTTTTGTGTCTTCTTTTGTTTTCCAATGTTTTTCCAAATATCGCATTATTCATTAATTTAAAAAAATCTTTTTGAAAGTCTGATGTAGCTGCTGCTCTTCTGATGGTATTTGAATCAATGTAGGGTTTCAACCAGCATGATTGAGAAAATTCCAAAACTCTATTAATTTTTGTTAGACGTAGTCCTAATTAGATAGCTTGTTGAACCACCCAAAAGTGAGCCACGTAGCGTTGTTTATTATTTAATGTCATCATTAATTTGGGGTGTTTTCCAATTGGTGAAATTTCTGTTTTAGCAAGAAGTGGAAGGTCATAATGAAGATCATGTAAATTTTCTGGGTATTCAAAATCGCAATCCAAAATATATCCAGTGTCACCATGTTTCGGAATTTGTATAATATCGCCAATAGAGTCGGGATTAATCCATTTAAAGTTATCAAAAGGAAGTGGGTTTGACATTGCCCATCCGTACAAATTATTTGCATCGAAATATCCTAAATAGGTTGACGGTTTGGTTTCATCGTAATCGGGAAGGTATTTGTTGTTGGCTTTGACATGTCTGGTAACACTTTGGGTCAATCCGCCTCTTACTCCAGCTTCAACCACTAAAACCATGTCAATGTCTGTTAAAAGTTGGAGTTTGCATTTTGTTTCTTTTAACATGGCTTGCCAAGCTAATCCTGGTGAAGTATACGAATGTAGAGGGTCCAAACCGTATGCAGCAAAACAGGTGTTTCGGAATTCTTCCATTACATCACAAAGAAGAGTTACATCTAGTTTGACATAAAAGTCCGAGTAATCTCCTAAGGTCTTCATATCTAACTCGTTCCATACTCGACGTGCGTGTTGATAGTCCTCAAGTGATATTTCCGAATCATTAAGTTTGTTTTTGAAGTGTTCTGGTGGAGGTAGTGATGTTTCATCAAATCTATGCAGTCCATCTATGTAATCATATGGGAATACTCCTTTTCGAAGAACCAAATTCATTTTACTGTTTGGTACAATTTTGCTTGTTTCGATCAAATCTTCTCTTCTTAAATTTTCTGATAATTTCATAAGGCTGAAAGGCATAAATCTATAGGAATCAATGAATCTAAGTTTTATATTGCCGATTTTTTTAGAAAAGCTAATAAATTTTTCCATGGTTGTTGCCAAGACATCTATTGCTCCATTATCTCTCCCTAATTCCGGGATTATAAAGTGAGAGTCGTATCCACTAAGATTATGTAAAACAACGGGGATAAAATTTGGAAGTTTGTAGTTTAAGTTGCAAGAGTTACAGGCTGCACCTCTGTAAGCTCCTGTAAGATGATCATGGTCTCGCACTTTAACATTATCCGGTGTAAAGGTGTTAGTACACAGATAACATGTTGTTGCTGAATCATGTTGTTGAAGTTCACCTTCAGTCATAGGTGTCATCGGTAACACATTTCTATACATTTCTTCCACCTTTTCAGCTATGTTATATAAATCATCGACAAAGTGTCGAGCTGCTTCTTCACCACGATAAATTTTCGGCGTAGACGACAGTTCATATTTACAAAGATTATCTTCAGAAAGCGTGGACTTTACTATTAAACAATAGCTGTTTGGTGTGTGCTGCTGGTATTTGCTCCTTCTTGTTACGTTCTCTTCTTGATGTTCGAGCGGAAGTAAAGACGCTTCAAAATCAGCGTATACAGCAACAGGTACACGGTATTGTTGTATTACTTTATCAAATTTTATCTGCGCTCTGCTGGGATGTGGCAATTTAACTCTAACCTCATAGTTTCCATTACATAACCTTTGATGTTCTACTAACCATTCTGAACCTCCCCTTTTTAATGGTTTGCCTACATGACAAAAACATCTTTTGCAAATTGTCATCTTTTTTTCATGCTTAGATAATTGTTTAGAAACAAGACTTTCAAATTTTTTGATATACACAAAGTGTGAAATATCGCCTTTAGTAATCAATAACAAATCGGTATGATCTCTGCGCTCATTTGGTGTTATACGCAAGGGGTACACATTGTTTGACGAATCCAATCCAAATAGGTTGACAGAAGCTGAAGGATTTTGTTTTTCAAATTTTGAAACGTCTGTTATAGCAACAGGGTAAGTCATCCCTTGAAAATTATATCTATGTTGTACTTCTTCATAATAGTGACTTGGTCTTTCCGGATGAATTGTTACATATTTGGCCAACATGGCATATTTAAAACACTCAGTATCTTGATTTTGTACGTTGACGCAGGTACGTTGATACGTTGTACGTTGATTATGTTTTGACGTAGGTATTTCTAATCTTTGTTGGTAGAGGGATGTAGCTACTTCCTCGAATTCCATAGCCGTGTTTGTGTACTCTTAAGTCTAGCCCTGTGATGCTTAACAAACTCCATCCAGAGCCTCTTCCTTCATGTTCTTGTATTTTTGTCATTAGCTCTTCAAAACATTCAGATACGATTGAATCAATATCTGACGAAAACATAATAGTTCGGTTTTTTGTTAAAAACCCTCTCGGTGAAGTTTCATTCTGAATGTTTGTAAATAAACCATCTAGTAATAGGCCAAATTTAATAAAATTTAATCTTTTTAATTCATTTTGCAGAGTTTTACTTACCAATCCTTTTGCGTTATTTAAAAATTCTTCGAGTTGTAATTTTGCATTGTCAATTTTAAAGTGGGTTACTACATTACCCGGAAGTGCTCGGGCATGTAGTTCTACATTTACTGCTGTTGATGCTGAAGGACGGTGAAGTGTAGACAGAGCAGGCGTAGAAGTCGATGCAGCTGATGATGTTGAAGGAAGGTGAAGTGTAGACAGAGCAGAGGTAGAAGTCGATGTTGATGGTGCATATTGAATTACAGTTGGTCTGGAATGTTGGTGTTGAGCTAACATTTGATCTATTTCTTTCAATTCTTCTTCTTCATATTTTTCATTTTGGTTGTTGTTATGTTTTAGTTCATTATGAATCATTAAAAGAAATTCATCCTTAAATGAAGACTTGCAAATATCGCAGCGATGCATAATGTAGGTGCGATCTCCACAAAGGTCAAGGCAATAATGAACAACACTGCAAATGCCCCTCTATTTATACCCTAGCAAAAGTGGTGGGGGTACGTATTACGTTAAGTTTACTATTTCTTTGCATTTTATATTTACTATTGTAGCTGAAGGCTACAAAGTTTTGTATTTAGGTCAAGGTCATTGAACATATTTGCCAAAACGGGGAATAGAGCAGTAAATGATTTCATATTAAACCATAAACTGATCTATTCCCCGCTCTGTATTTAACTAAGGCAATTTTCTCCAACAGGAACATTTGATAGATTTTAAACTCGGATGTGAAGTCGGATTGTACACATTGCATCTCGATCAACTAAAAATTTCATAAAACAATAGGGATCTTCAGTTGTAGATTCATCTTTAACATATTCGATCGTCAACATTGCAGAACGAAGATCATGTGGAATTACATCGACTTTTATTAGTCGCCTTTCGATTTCAAACCGTTTTGTTATTGATGTAAGTTTTATCACATCATCGATATCGAGGAGGGGAAAGCTGTAACAAACGGAGTTTCCTGGTGGGTTCATAATGCCGATATGATAAATATACACTGTTGCATCGTCTTTAAATAGACGTTCCCCCACCATTAAATGTATAAGTTACCCAACTTTTTCAGTCATGTAAATGGGTCAAGGTCATACAACGATATTACCAAAACGGGGAATAGAGCAGTAAGTGATTCTCACTATAACCACAAACTGATCTATTCCCCGCTTTGTATTTAAAGTAAACTATTTGAAGACAACAAAGACTTATTCAGATTCTTCCGATGATAATGATGATGATGATGAGCTCATATCACTAAATAAGCGACGACGAACACAAAAGTTCCCTGTGACTGGATCTAGAACTACATCATCGATATTAATACTGCTTGGAGGGGTTTCACTATCAACAAGGTCCATTTCCTCCAAACAGAGCAACTGATGATGACATTCTGGTTCATTATCATCGTCGTCGTCGTCGTCAGTCAACAGCTCCAACAGCTCCATCTCTCCAAGATATGGTTCACTGCTAGCAAACTCACTCAGTAGTTCAAGATCACTAAATAGTTCATCTTCCATCTCTGAATCGTCTTCGTCTTCATCTTCGTTTATATTTACTGGAATATTTTGAATCAATTCCAGTATAGTCTTCTTAGAAGGGAAAATGTTATCTCTGGGCGACATGATTCCAAGTAGCAGACTGGTTTTACCACTAATACGAAACCACCTTTTATACCTGATTTTGGTGGTGGTGGGGGTAAGTGTTGAAAGTGCAAGTGGTAGGGAAAAGTGATAGGGAAGAGGTATTATTGTAACACAAATGATTAAGTCCTGTAAGTGGGTCAAGGTCACCTTATCCTATTACCAGAACGGGGAATAGAGCAGTAAGAGATTCTTATTCAAACCTCAAACTGATCTATTCCCCGTTCTGTATTCCCCCCCCTTTGGCCTTTTATGTAGTTTATGAGGTTGTGTAATAAAGGCACAGGATGTAGCCTTCTCGTAATAATTGGTCAATTTTTTTCTTCAAAGGGATTGGTTTTACATCTATTTTTACTTCTTCTGTTCCACGAATACCCAATCCTTTGACTTGAACATGTTGGTACTCCGTTAACAGTTGGTAAACACGCTGGATAAAAGTATCCGCTTTAGCAGTAGAGTCAATATAGTGGAGGTATACCATGGTAGATGCTCTCTTGATGCAATTCAGAACCAAAGTGATAATTGTCTCTGCAACATCGGGCTTATATACCCATCGTTTTTTTTTGTTTTTTTTTGCTTTAGTTACAGGTTTGGAACAATATAAAATGTTATGTTAATCTTCCATCCATTATCGACTAACCTTACCATATTGCCAAAGATTTTATATAACTTTCTACTATAGTTTGTTTCAAATGCTTAATTTTCGCTACTATAAACTTCACTTGTTGGTCTCCACATGTACAATTGACAACTAACCTCTATATCAAGATACCGTAGCAGTAATCTCCTTACAGCAAGCAACTGATCAATGTTTTCGACCCGTCTGCTAACTATTATAGTTGCTGCAGAGATAGAAGGAGTGGATGCACTCATTTTCAGCAGATTACTAATTTTTACCAACGATGGAGAACCTCCTTTATACTTAGTTTAGGTGGTGGTGGGGGTTAGGAAAGGATATTGTTGTTGTTGTAAGAAATAAGAAGATCTTTCATTATTTTTTATCAAACGAATATTTTCTAAGTCCCAAGGTCATTTACACCTGTTGCCAGAACGGGGAATAGAGCAGTAAGTTGTTCTTACTTTGACCGCAAACTGATCTATTCCCCGTTCTGTATTCTTCCGTTCAGTATTTCCAAACCATCTTTAGTCAGTTGAAACAAATTGATCAATTTCAAATGTTAGAATTTCATTAAGAATTTTTTCTATTGCAACATCACCATCATCAAGAAAAACTTATTTAAGAGTTGAGTTGGAGATTGGTTGATCAGGCAGTTGAGGCGAAGTCAATGGTTTTTCCAACTCCATTTGTAAAGTTTTAATGTATTTTGTCGCGTGTTGTATAATTGATAATCTTGACATTTTTGGATTAACAAATGGTAGTTTTGAATGTAGTATCTTGTATGCTTTATTTACTTTTAGCACCCTTTTCTGCTCTCGGACATTTCTAGGCTCTCTATGTAAGTTGGATGATCCAGCTTGACTGTCCATAGCTGACTAATTACTAAGTTCTGGAGCGGTCGCTTAAATACCCCGCTTACCTATACCATTAGAGTGGGGGTAGGTAGTAGAGTGGGGGTAGGTAGTAGAGTGGGGGTAGGTAGTAGAGAAGGAAAGTTTTATTTAACATATCTATCCTATCCGCAGATTTTCTAAGTCTGTGAGTGGGTCAAGGTCGTCTGAACATATTGCCAAAACGGGGAATAGAGCAGTAAGAGGTTCTCACTTTGACCTCAAACTGATCTATTCCCCGCTTTGTATTTCAAAGAACTTTAGTTTTTTTTTTTAAGATAGTTACTCGTCCTGATCTTCATCCATGAGGAAGATTTGTTTGTAAGCTGAAGGTTCTTCAGCGAAAAAATGTTGGTCCGCTAACTCATCCTCTTTAAGAAAAATGGCTTCAAAAGGTGGAGGGTTGTGTAAGACTTCTTTGTAAATTGAGGACGGTTCTTGAAGCTGCGATTGAAGGTTTGCAATGTATTTTATTGTCTTTTGTATAGTGGTTAATTTAGAATCATACGGATTGGAGGATGGTAATATGCTTCTTAATACTTTATAACGGTCAGCGATCCTTGTTCTCATTTTCCGAGAACTAGCATTGTTTCTCTCGGTTTTGAGAGATCTCGAGTTTAAGTTTGGCGAAGTATTACCAGTCTCTGGAAGAATGTGGGATAGAATCATAGCCTGGACAAGTATCGATGGGGCAGCAGAAGATGAAACAGTACAAGAAGAGGCGGCAGAAGTTGGTTTTCTGATGTGCTTCATGGTGTCTGAGATGGGCGAATACAAGCAGCAGACTGATTTTACCATCGATAAGGTGTCTCTTTTATACCCAATGGAAGTGGTGGGGGTACAAGTTTTAGGGAGGAGATATTTTAGTAAGAAATATATATATATATATTTCAATGTTGTTTTTTACTAAACGGAAATTTTCTAAGTCCCAAGGTCATCTGAACAAGTTGCCAAAACGGGGAATAGAGCAGTAAGTGGTTCTCACTTGGACCGCAAACTGATCTATTCCCCGCTCTGTATTTGAAAGTAAACAATTACTCTTCTCACTATTGAGCAGCCTTTGTTCTTTGAAGCTCAAGTTCTAAGTCTGCAACCAGGCGAAAGTCTGCATCGTGCTCCTCCCATTGTTCAGGAGAACGCGGTTGACCACACCACTTTGTAAAGGCGTACCTCATCGCCTCATTATACTCCTCCAGGATAACATGATAGGGTCTTGGTTGTTTCGTTGTAGACTGCATCGATGATGTAGTTTGTTGCGGTTGAGACTGAGCACCATTCTCCGCAACCTTATCAATCTTATAAACCTCAGTCATTTCAGCAGCCTCAGCAATCGCGTACAACTCCTCTTCGCTAATTTGCTTTCCCCATGTGTTGCTGTTGACGCTAATGACGATACAACTAATAGTTATATTCCGAATCGCTCGCTTAAATACCCGCTTACCCCCTCCCCTCTTTACTGTTGAATAATGTTTTTAGTATAATATTTCTCCTTTTTCCTTTTAAGTTTTATCTTTGACTTAGTGTACAATATCTAAGTCCGTTATCTAGGTCAAGGTCGTTGTAACATTGTAAAAAAAGTGTGGACAACCTATTTACACTCTGCAGCATATGCTACAGATTGTAAATAGGTTGTCCACACTTTTTTTTTAATTTGGAAAAAACTATTTTAATTTGGAATACACTTTTTTGATCTTTTTTATTTTAATGTTTTCCACACAGTGAAACCTGAATCATTTCGAATTAAATAGTCCTGTTTGGTAAGTTCTTTGACGTGGAGGTCCATGGCTCTAGGCAACTCTACATAGTACAATTTACCTTCACATTGAACCACCACCTTTGCAAAGCCCTTTGATTTAACAAAAATGTATCGTTTATTTCTACAAAGCCTATTAATTCGAATTTTGGTCGGTCTCACTGTTGGATGCGGTGTAGAAAGAGAAACGGTACCCTTGTGGTTTTGTTTTAAATGTAATCTGCATTCTTTTTCATTTAAAACACAAGACTTAGCACAACGTTCCCCTTTCCTTGCACCTTTTTTAAAACTGTAGCTGCATCTTGGTGCAGGAAGTATAGACTGCCGTCTCAAGGCTTTTAATTGTTTAAATTTCTCTGAAGGAGGTTCGTTGTTAATGCAGATTACTGAAGGACGGGAAGGAACACTTGAAGAAGATGTAGAAGGTTTGGTGGGAGAAGAAGGAAGTAGACTTGCAGATGGTGTTGAAGAGCCTGGTGTAGAAGGCGGAAGAATGCTTGCCAGCGCCTGCTGAAGAAGCGAAGGAGCTGGTGAAGCCAAAGATGGTGCAGGTGTTTGCTCATCCTTCCTCGGTGATGGAGAAGGTGAGCAAGAAGTAGCCGAAGATGAAGACGATGAAGAAGATGAAGAAGATGAAGAAGATGAAGAAGCTGACGGGGGAGCAACGAGGTTTTCTTGAAGTGGTTGCGGTCGTGGTGCAGGCTCCTCAGAAACAATACACGATAAAATCAACGCCTGCCGAAGGATGGAAGGAGCTGGCGGAGCAGATGACGGAGCAGGTGAAGAGTGCTCCACCTTCCTTGGCAAAAGTTGCTTCCTGCGGTCAGACATCTCGGGAACAGAATTGCACTCGTGATGTGTAAGCAGCAGAATGATTTTATCACTGGTGGAAACCCTCCTTTTATACCCAGTTGTAGTAAGGGAAAGGGAAAAGAAAGGGGGGGGCATTTAATTGGGATAGGCTATGGTTTAAAATATTCATCTTCCTATATGTGACCAGACGAAAGTTTTATAAGTCCTGTCAGTAGGTCAAGGTCATCTGAACTTGTTGCCAAAGCGGGGAATAGAGCACAAATTGGTGCTCTATTCCCCGCTCTGTATTAGGGGACAGGGAATTACAAGCAATGATTTTAATAACGAAAAATAAAGAAAAAAACCCAAAAAAAGAAAGAATCACAACAGTTTCTCAGGCTAAGAAAGGTAATGTCAACCGGTTTACGCGCCGTATTGACACAAGGTCGGTTTGCGCGCCATACCTTAGAGGGGTTAGGAAAGGGATGAGAAACATATTACATTACTTTGAAAAAATAAAGAATTTACCCACAAATATTTAAACAAATTGAACAGTTAAAGTTAAAGTTAATTTTTCAAAGATCAACCAAGGTCGGTTGTACAAAGGTCAACAGCAAACTGGAACCCAGTCGGACGTGGGTCAGTAACGGGCGCCAATCTACTGCGAACCCAAGTTTTGACCAAGGTAGAATTACAAGGACCGATTTTATATTTACAAGTTATTTTTCAAAGATCAACCAAGGTCGGTTGTACAAAGGTCAACAGCATACTGGAACCCAGTCGGACGTGGGTCAGTAACGGGCGCCAATCTACTGCGAACCCAAGTTTTGACCAAGGTAGAATTACAAGGACCGATTTTATATTTACAAGTTAAACCCCACGGATAAAAATAGGGACACTTTACCCAGTTTGGATCAATGTCCATAAGAAAAGGGAGCTGTAGGGAAGGTACATATTAGTAAATAAAACACTTCAAAAACCAACACCGAAACATTAATTACAAACACTAACTACATTTACTAGCAAACTACAAGCGTTAATGTAACAATCTACCATGCATAACAAACTAACAAACACATGCAAGGGCGCGAATCTGTTAATTGCGCGTCGGGCCCAACGCACACTTAACAGACCTACGCTGCAGCAGAATGCAACCCAGTCGGACGTTGGTCAGTAAAGGGCGGCAAGCTACTGCGAAGAGACCGCGGACTGCTCCGCTTATAAAGGCGGCGGTCAGTGGTGGGAGGTGACTCCGCCCCGTGACGTCAGGGGGGGGGACTCCGCCCCTTGACCTCGGGGGGGGGCCTCCGCCCCGTGACCTCGGGGGGGGACTCCGCCCCATGACCTCGGGGGGGGGGGGGGCTCCGCCCCATGACGTCAGGGGGGAGTTGTGTCGTCATGGGGGGAAGGGGAACCGGATGTAGACCGGTCCTTAAATGTCACGGTTACACTTGGCGACCCGCTTTGCTCCGTCTGGTACCTCATTCCAGCTTCAACCTTTACCTGGAACGGTCAACTCGCTCTCTGTTTTAATATGTCTTCTCCATTGACTGCTGAAAAACTTAGAAGGATTAAGGATTCTATGAAGAAGTCGCCTCCAAAGACAAGTGGATTTAAAAGACCGTCGTCGTTCAAGTCAAGAATACAGAAAAGTTTTCAAAATCACCCGCTTTATTTCAAACAAGTTTCATCAGCTGCAAGACATCCGCCCGTCCAAGGTTCTTCAACGCCATCTTCACATTCATCAACTGCACAACATCCTCCAGTCCAAGGTTCTTCAAGACCAATTTCACCATCACCATCACCAAAAATATCACACAAGTCAGTAATGAGGAAGATCGAAAAAATGAAGACCTTGAAGGAAGACGAACTAATCACCCCAATTGACATTATTAAAACAAAATTTAAATTTTTAAGGAAAAACTTCTCCTACACAGTGGTGTTTCAAAAGAGCAAATCAACATATTATTTATCATCCGGCGACGTCCTATTCGAGGTCGATTTAGCGCAATCGATTCCGGCACCACCAGAAGTAGGCTACCGTCAGACTTTGACTTTGGTCAAAGAAGAAGGCAAAGTAAAGTGGATTGTCCAATAAAGCCCTTGTCCCACCCCCTCCCACAAAAGGTCCTTTTTAACAAAAGGACCGCCTAAGCATATCAAGTTAGGGATTTGGTCTGTACATAGGCAGGAGACTGTTAGTCTTATGTTTGTGTGCAGCCCACTTTGTGAAAATTTCTAAGTCCCAAGGTCCTTGACCTTGACCTTGACCTTGAACATGACCCAAAAAGGGGGGGGGTTAAAACGGTTGTGCAAAGTATGTCATGTGGGTACTCAAATTACGCGGATTGATCAGACGAACAAGTTGGTGCAAACAGAATTAAGATCGGACCAAGGGTATAGCGGTAATAGCTAAAAACAACTATTTCGAGGGACTCACCTAAATAACTTCTTTATTTACGGTTTAAAATATATTAAGTGGGTACTCACATTACGCGGATTGATCAGACGAACAAGTTGGTGCAAACAGAATTCACATACAAAAAAGGGTATAGCAGCAACAGCGAAAAAACAACTATTTTCAAGGACAAACCTAAATAACTTCTTTGTTTTTGGTTCAAAGTATAACATGTGGGTACTTCAATTACGCGGCTTGACAAAACAAACAAGAAGGTGCAATCTAAATTTAAATCTAACCAACA
Organism: Allygus modestus; assembly: GCA_963675035.1. Taxonomy (NCBI): domain Eukaryota; kingdom Metazoa; phylum Arthropoda; class Insecta; order Hemiptera; family Cicadellidae; genus Allygus; species Allygus modestus. The sequence continues at coordinate 167,976,661 of OY776113.1, forward strand.
GTATAGCATCCGTAGCGTAAAAACGATGGTTTGAAGGACAAGGTAACGTTGTGGTGGGGGTTAGGTGCCTATCATACACGATAACGCTACATCATTATTCTTCCAGCTCTTGACGGATGAACATCTACCTAGAGGGTCTGAAAAATGTCGCAGTTTTACAGGAACATGAGGAAGGTGACCTTCAGTAGTCCCCTTGACACTACTTTCTACTTCCCTGACAATGAAGACAGAAGGTCTACACTTTTAGTTGACAATGAGCGGTTTCGTCGAAGAATAATCGAGGTTGAAACACTTTTAGCCAGTTGTTTGCTACGCAAAAAGAACCATATGAATACATGCACCGGTTTAGATCATAGTAGCTGTTATACTTATACAGCGTTGAAGCGCAAACATTATTGAAGTTTTTAGTTACGGAGGTAAGGTCTTGACAGTCTAAGAGCTAAACCCTAACTAACACATGTAAACTAGTTATTGTGCGATGTAAAACTTGGTGGGGAGACTGGTGTAGTGGGGGGACTGGTTTAGTGGGGGGACTACCATCTGCCGCACACTTGCCACCTGCCGCCTGCCACCTGCCGCCAGCCATCTGCCGTCCGCCATCTGCTTCGTTCTACTACACTTTTACCCCCACCATTTTTTGATACCAGAACGCTAGCTAGCGAATAGTCAGTACACCTCCGGCTCTCGACCGGTGAACATCGAGCTCTCCAAGACGCTCTTCACAAACTAACAATATTATTTCACTCAATATCTGATAGATGTTTCTATTTCATTGCCGTCAGGTATTATTTTCCACCTGACAGCAATGAAATGCAAACACCTAACAGAACAGATAGGTGTTAAAAACACAACATGGACTCTGCGCAGGAATCGAAGTATCTACCGTCTTTCATCAGAAAGCGAAGTGATGGCCGCAACTCGTCCGGATCAACAACATCGATGACAACGAACAACGGGGAACTATTGTAAACATGAATTATTGTAAATAAAATAAAGTAATAAAATAAAGTAATATTTGTAATATTTGTAATAGTACTACCTCGCACTCGTATCATTCGATTGCTTCATTCGATTGTTTCATTCGATATTTCTTATCGATTAACTATCGAATCACAATCGATTTTACGAGTGCGAGGTAGATTTTTTTAAAAAAACTTCACCGTGACCTTGAACTTTGAACTTTACCTCATTTCGTCACAAAACCGCCTACGTAACTGGCTCAGCCTCAGATGACGTATTTTTTCACTCAGCGCATCCGGTCACTGACCGGATGTGACGTCACTTCCGGCGCAAAACCGGCAAACCCACACTACTGCTGTCATAAACGTTGTATTTTAAATGAAGGAGAGTGCAGTCTTCATTTAAAATTAAACCATAGCGCATCTCCTTCTTCACCACGTCCAACAGTAGTGCCAACCAAAATTCGAATTAATAGGCTTTGTAAAAACAAACGCTACTTCTTTGTTAAAATAAAGGACTTTGCAAAGGTGTTGGTTCAATGTGAAGGCAAACTGTACTATGTAGAGTTACCTAGAGGCATGGACCTCCACGTCAAAAAGCCTTCCCAGAAAGACTATTTAATTCGAAATGATTCAGGTAACACTGTGTGGAAATCATTAAAATAAAAAATAAATAAAAACAAAAAAGACCAAAAAGTTTATTCCAAATTAAATAAAATTTTCTTCCAAATTAAAAAAAGTGTGGACAACCTATTTACACTTTGTAGCATCTGCTGCAGAGTGTAAATAGGTTGTCCACACTTTTTTTACAATGTTACAACGACCTTGACCTAGATAACGGACTTAGAAACATTTCGCTCTGTTTGAATTCCTTTTCAAACCAAAAAATTGATCTGTTCACCAACCTTTTAGGTGGGGGTAAGCGGGTATATAAGCGTGGCGTCGTAGAACATATTCATTAGTCAGCTATGGAGACTCCAGCAGGTTCATCCAACTCATCAGCTACTGATATGGAATTACTTCCATATCAGTTACTCTGGGAACGTAGAGCGAAACAACATAGAGAACGTTCGCGAAGAAACGAAAATAAAGTAAAAGAAGGATACAAAAGATTACAAGTCGCTGTACCATTTGCTAATCCTAGTGATTCTAGGATTTCAAAAATTCGACAGGCAATACAATATATTAAGTTTCTTCAAACACAGCTTCAAGAACCTTCTATAAAAGCTGAACTGCCTGAGGAACCGCTGCCCCCCTTAATCTTACAAAAAGAATTAGGGAACGTTTTTGTCGAACCTCCGACCCTTAAAAAAGAAGATGACTAAACTCGTTAAAACAATGAGAGGGGTTAAAAAAAAAACAAAGCGGGGAATAGATCAGTTTGTGGTCAAAGTGAGAATCACTTACTGCTCTATTCCCCGTTTTGGCAATATGTTCAGACGACCTTGACCCACTAAAAAGACTTAGAATATTTGTGTATAGTATTGACTTACACTCCGTGTGGTAAAATAATGGAAGATATATTTATTTCTTAACACGATATACCCCTTCCCTAACCCTTGTACTCCCACCACTAACCCCCACCATTTAAACGTAGTATAAAAGGGGTTCCCTATCACTGGTAAAATCATTCTGCTGAAAATGAGTACACCCGCTCTCCCTATCGCTGCAGCAACACTAGTAGTAAGCAGAAAGGTTGAAAAGCACGATCAGTTAATTGTCTTAAGAAGATTACTGCACAAGTTTCTCGATTGGGAGGTTGGTTGTGATTTGTATATGTGGAAGCCTACGGCTCCAGTGTATAATAGTGAACAGGAAGCATGGAAAACAAGCTATAAAAACAATGTAAAGTTACTTAAAATGATTGGTATAATGGAAAGGTTACTCCGGCAGAAATGGATCATCAATACAACATTTTATATTAAACCAAACCATTGTTGAATCAATAAAAAGGAGAGAGATTAAAAACAGAGCGGGGAATAGATCAGTTTGAGGTCTAAGTGAGAACCACTTACTGCTCTATTCCCCGTTCTGGTGGTATGTTCAGACGACCTTGACCCACTTACAAGACTTGTCATTCTGCGACATCGTTGTTTGATATAAAATGTACTTCCTACAATAATATCCTTGACATTTACCCCCACCACGTAAACTTGGTATTTAAGCGACCGCATCGGAATATCCCCAGTAGTTAGCTATGGATTCCCAAGCAAGCACATCCAAAGAGTATAAAGATGAACTATCGGAGTTTTTGAAGTTCAACAATTGCTTGCAGAACCGAAGAGCCGAAAACGCATTAAAAACAAAAACATATAAGCTGACAATGCAAAAAGCCTACAGTAGATTATCAAGTAAAGTCCCGGGCGTTAAATCTACTACTAAAACAAAGGACTTGATATATCGGGCAATAAACTACATAAAACATCTGCAGGCAATAGTTGCAGAAGTTCCTTCTGAAGAACCGGTCTCTCTTGAACCGATAGAATGCGTGTTCCTGGTGGAAGATAGGTTGACGAAACATCATTTTCTTGAGGAAGAACCGTCAGCCTACAAACAAATCTTCCTCATAGATGAAGACCAGGATGAATAAGTGGGATGACAAAATTAAAGACGTCTGGAATACAAAGCGGGGAATAGATCAGTTTGTGGTCCAAGTGAGAATCACTTACTGCTCTATTCCCCGTTTTGGTAACATGTTCAAACGACCTTGACCCACTTCAGGACTTGGTAACAACTTTGTTTAATACTAAATATATATTTAACAACAATATCCCCTCCCCAACACCCCCCCCTCTAAATATTGTGGTATAAAAGGCGAGTTTGTATCAATGGTTGAATCAGTCTAGTCATGGCACCAAGAGACATCATCTTTCCTCATCCACGAGAGGTAATTCTAATGTTAAAAAACATTATGTTAGAAGATGAAGATGAAAATGAAGATGCGGTGTTGGAAGATGAAGAAGTTGATTCCGTAGAGATGGAAGCCGTGAATTGGATGGAACAATTGGAGAGTGATGAGGATATCTCTAGTGTAGCGGATGACGTGGAGGAAAACTCGAATTCGGACGATGCGGAGTGTTACCAACAGTCACTCTGTTTGGAACACATGGAGGCAACTCCGAGCGGTAGTAGGACCCTTTTTGAGGGTACCTACGTCACTAGCTTTCTCCCCCGTCGCTTATTTCCGTTTGATGAGTCGGACTTGTCAGATGAGTCTGATTAGTTTTCTTCGTTAACCTTCCAACTACAAATACAGAGCGGAGAATAGATCAGTTTGTAGTCAAAGTGAGAACTACTTACTGCTCTATTCCCCGTTCTGGAAATATCTTCAGATGACCTTGACCTATATCAGGACTTGGAAACAACTTCTTTTGATACAATAATTATTACTAAATCAAACATATGCTCCAAGTGGGGGGTACTCTAATGGTGGGGGTAAGCAGGTATTTAAGCATGCACTTTGGAATACACGTATTAGTCAGCTATGGATTCGCAAGCAAGCACATCCAACTCCAGATCTGGCTACAATCAGAGAAACGCTGAACACTCAAAGAAATGGAGAGTGAATATTAACACTGGATATGAGAGATTACAAAGAGCAATCCCATTCGCCAAACCTCGAGATGCAAAAATAACCGTTTTGTATATGGCCATGGAATATATCAAAAGTTTACAGTTAAAACTCCAAGAACCGCTGTCAGCTCCCTCAATCGATCAAAAACTGTTGGAATCATGTCCTCTGACTGAAGATGAAAAACTCCAAGAACCGCTGTCAGCTCCCTCAATCGATCAAAAACTGTTGGAATCATGTCCTCTGACTGAAGATGACTTGGCGGTTCAACATTTCTTTGCTGAAGAACCTTCATACAAACAACTTTTTGAAGATCAGGATGATTAAAAGAAAACTTAAAGATCTGTTAAATAATACAAAGCGGGGAATAGATCAGTTTGTGGTCCAAGTGAGAATCACTTACTGCTCTATTCCCCGTTTTGGCAACATGTTCAAACGACCTTGACCCACTTTGGGGACTTGAAAACATCTTGGTTTGATGTAAAATGTACTTCCTGCGTAAAATTTGGTACTTCTTTACTAATACATATACTCCGGCATGTATACCCCGGGTATAAATAGAGGTGCATTTTGGAGTGTTATTAGTAGCTGGTTAGCCTTTGAGGAAGACACAGTTATAATATGTATCGGTGCAATATTTGTAAAGCCTCATTTAGAGATGATTGGCTTTTAGCCATTCATAAAGAACTAAAACATAATCCCAACACAAATACAAAATACCCCCGTCGCAGCAAACCTGCATACTCAGCGAATTTCCAATGAAGATATAAATGTCTTAATACTACATAAAGCCACTTACCAAGTTTCATAAAAATATATTCACAAATAAGCGATATATACAATTTTAATTAATCTCCATAAGAATAACATTGGGGCTGAGTACGCAGGTTTGCTGCAACAAGGAACACAAAAAATGAGTTTTTATGCTAATGTCAATATAACTCAACTAGGTGAAGTCGTATACCAGTTTTTATTCATTTATGTTCATAATTAAGGGAGACAGAGCATTTAATTATTATCCATAAGAATAACATGGGGGCTGAGTACGCAGGTTTGCTGCTACGGGAGAATTATGCAAAAACAATTTTTTGGAGCAAATATCAATAGACCTCAACGAGATGAAGCTGTATACCAAGTTTCGTCAGTATACGTTCATAAATAAGCGAGATAAAAAAATTTTCTTTTCCTCCATAAGAATAACATTAGACAACGTACTGTGTTTAGCACTTTCAATATCTCGGTAACCAATTGACGTAGAGGAATGATCGAAATACCAAATTGTGTGTTTTTTTAAGCTGAATCGAATGGTCAAAACTAAAATTTGACTTTTTCAAAAATTATATGTAAAAAATTCAAAAAACCCATTTTTGGGGTACAAACCCCCCCCAAAATACCCCTTCGGATAGGTCGATCTGTCTGGTTTTCGAACTTAAAGTCATAAATGATGCTTTACATATTTATACCAAATTTCGTCAAAATCGGATCATTTTTACGAGAGTTATCGTGCTCACGGACACATATATATATATATATATATATATATATAGATATATATATATATATAGATATATATATAGATATATATATATATACCCCCCGTCGCAGCAAACCTGCGTACTCAGCGAATTTCCAATGCATTGATATGTTTCTCACTAGTACATAAAGCCACTCACCAATTTTGACAAAAATACATTCATAAATTAGTGATTTATTCCATTTTATTTATTCCCCATAAGAATAACATTAGGACTGAGTACGCAGGTTTGCTGCAACGAGGAAGATAAGAAATGAGTTTTTATGCAATTATCAATATAACTGAACCAGGTGAAGCTACTTACCATGTTTTATTAATTTATGTTCATAATTAAGGTTGATATAAAACTTTACTTATTCTCCATAAGAATAACATTAGGGCTGAGTATGCAGGTTAGCTGCTACGGGGACAATCAACAAAACATTTATTTTTTGTGCAATTATCAATATACCAGTACAACATGAAGCCACATACCAAATTTCATCAATATACATTCATAAATAATCAAGATATCAAATTTTATTTATTCTCCATAAGGATAACATTGGACAACGTACTGTGTTTAGCACTTTGAATATCTCTGCAACGGTTTGACGTAGAATCACAATTTAAACACCAAAATGATTGTTTTGTGGAGCTGAAGTGATTGGTAAAAGAAAATGTGAAGTTTAAAGTAAAATTAACTGAGGAAAAGCCAAAAACTGTTTTCCCATAAGATTAACATGGGAGATTTTATGAGCATGTTTTTTGGATTTTTTCCGCAACCACTTAACCTAGGTTAATAATTCAAAATACCATATTATTTGTTTTTTTAAGCTCTATAACATGGTCTAAACCAAAATTAAGTGTTTTAAAAATTGTAGGGTAAAAAATGCAAAAAACTGATTTTTGGAAAATTTAAAACCCCCATAAACCCCCCTTCCCATGGTCCGATTTTTCTGGTTTTCGAACTTAAAGTCATAAATGTCAGTTTACACATTTGAGCCAAATTTCATCGAAATCGGACGTTTTTTACTCAAGTTATCGCATTCACGGACACATATATAGATATATATATATATATAGATATATATATATAGATATATATATACATATATATAAATTTGAACGAATAGTGTTTTGGACATCTGGGGACATCAAAACAAAAAGTTATCATGGTCTCGGGCTTAAGTCTTACCATGAGACCTACGGTAATAGCTTCTTCCCTATAGGGGAAATTCGCTAATTCTTCCCTATAGGGGAAATTCGCTAATTCCCTATAGGGGAAATTCGCTAAAAAGAACAAAATGAAAATGAATTAGCTTCAATCGATCATCAATTAGCACAACATCAATTTGCAAACCTAAATCAAAAAGAACAAAATGAAGTTTGAAGACCGAGTGTCATTCATTATGCACAATCAACGCCATCAACATCGACTTCTACGCCTGCTATGTCTACACTTCATCATCCTTCAACATCAACACCATCGACTTCTACGCCTGCTATATCTACACTTCACCATCCTTCAACATCAACCTCAACGCCTGCTATGACTACACTTCACCGACCCTCAACATCATCAGCAGTAGATGTGGAACTACACGCTCAAGCACTACCTGGTAAGGTAGTAACACATTTTAAAATTGACAACGTTAAATTACAACTTGAAAACTTTTTACATAACGCCAAAAAATTAGTAACCAAAACACTAAAAAATGAACAAAAAAAGATTAAATTTTATCAAATTTGGACTGTTGCTAGATGCCATATTCACTAACATTCAAAACGAAACATCACCAAGAGGTTTCATGACAAAAAACCGAACCATCATGGCTGCGTCAGATATTGAAAAGATCGTAACAGAATGTTTTGAGGAACTTTTGACGAAACTACAAGAGCATGAAGGAAGAGGATCTGGATGGACTTTATTAAGTATAACAAGTCTGGATGTTAGAGTTCATAAACACGGTTATGGAATGAGAAGAAGTAGCTATATCCCTCTACCGCAAAAAATTATGAATACCAAATCCTGTATTAACGTGCAAAATGAAAATAATGAATGTTTTAAATATGTTATGTTGGCCAAATATGTAAAAACCATCCGGAAAGACCAAGTCAAGCATATGAAGAAGTACAACATAAGTATAATTTCCAGGGAATGACTTACCCTGTTGCAATTACTCATATATCAAAATTTGAAAAGCAAAATCCCTCAGCTTCTGTCAACATTTTCGGCTTAGATTCGTCAAACAATGCATACCCCTTGCGCATAACACCTATTGAGCGCAGAGATCATACGGATTTGCTATTAATCACTAAAGGGGATATATCCCACTATGTCTACATTAAAAATTTTGAAGCTCTTGTTTCTAAACAATTATCTAAACATGAAGAAAAGAAGACAATTTGTAAAAGATGTTTTTGTCATGTAAATAAAGAATTAAGAAGAGGAGGTTCAGAATGGTTAGTAGAACATCAAAGGTTATGTAGTGGAAACTATGAGGTAAGAATTAAATTGCCACATCCCAGCAGAGCGCAGATAAAATTTGACAAAGTAAATCAACAATACCCTGTTCCATTCCTGTTGTGTACGAGGACTTCGAAGCATCTTTACTTCCTATTGAACAACAAGAAGAGGATATCACAAAAAGAAGCAAATATCAAAAACATGCACCAAACAGTTATTGTATACTAACAAAATCCACGCTGTCTGAAGAATATCTTCAAGAATTTGGACTATCATCTGCTCCGAAGATTTACCGTGGTGAACAAGCAGCGAAACACTTTGTAGATGAGTTGTATTGCATTGCCTCTAAGGTGGAAGAAATCTACAAAAATAAAATACCGATGCAACCTATGGATGAACACCAACTTCAACATCACAATTTGGCAACAACTTGTTATCTGTGTAATAACCTATTTACACCAGATAACGTTAAAGTGCGTGATCACGACCATCTTACAGGAGCCTACAGAGGTGCAGCCTGTAACGCTTGCAACTTAAATTACAAAGTACCATCTTTTATACCCGTTGTTCTACATAACCTTAGCGGATATGACTCTCATTTCATAATCCCGGAGTTAGGAAGAGATGATGGAGCAATAGATGTTTTGGCAACAACAATGGAAAAATTTATAAGTTTCTCTAAAAAGGTTGGCAAAATAAAACTTAGATTTATTGATTCGTTTCGATTTATACCTTCTAGCCTAATGAAATTAACTGATAATTTAAAAAGAGAAGATCTGATAGAAACAAGCAAAATTGTAGCCAGTAGTAAAATGGATCTGGTTCTTCGAAAAGGAGTCTTCCCCTACGATTACATCGATGGACTTCATAGATTTAATGAAACATCACTTCCTCCACCAGAACAATTTAACAACAAACTTAATGATTCGGAGATTTCACTTGAAGACTATCAACACGCATGTCGAGTATGGAACGAGTTGGATATGAAGACTTTAGGAGAATACTCAGACTTTTATGTAAAACTTGACGTGACTCTTCTCTGCGATGTTATGGAAGAATTCCGAAGAACCTGTTTTGCAGCATACGGTTTAGACCCTCTACATTCATATACATCTCCAGGACTAGCTTGGCAAGCAATGCTGAAAGAAACAAAATGCAAACTCCAGCTGTTAACAGATATAGATATGCTTTTAATGGTTGAGTCGGGTGTTAGAGGTGGATTAACTCAAAGCGTGACGAGACATGTTAAAGCCAACAACAAATATCTACCTGACCATGATCAAGAGAAACCTTCAACGTACTTGGGATATTTCGACGCGAATAATCTGTATGGATGGGCCATGTCGAACCCACTTCCATTTGACAACTTTAAATGGGTTGATCCCGACTGTATTGGCGATATTTCACAAATTCCAAAACAAGGAGATACCGGATACATTTTGGATTGCGACTTTGAATATCCAGAACATTTACACGATCTTCATTATGACCTTCCACTCCTTGCAAGAACAGAAATTTCACCAACTGGAAAACACCCCAAATTAATGATGACCCTTAACAATAAACAACGATACGTAGCTCACTATTGGGTCGTTCAACAAGCTATCGAATTAGGTTTACGTCTTACTAAAATTAATAGAGCTGTAGAATTTTCCCAATCGTGCTGGTTGAAACCATACATAGACTCGAATACTACCAGAAGAGCAGCCGCTACATCAGCCTTTCAAAAAGACTTTTTTAAATTGATGAACAATGCGATATTCGGTAAAACATTGGAAAACAAAAGAAGACATAAAAATGTTAAACTTGTTACAGATCCGAACAAACTACAAAAACTCGTACAACAGCCAAACTTTGGATCATCTATAATTATTAACGAAAATCTTGTAGCTGTATCTATGAAGAAAACAAGTGTGAAGATGGATCGTCCTTTGTATATAGGTATGACAATCCTGGATATCTCCAAGACTCATATGTACGATTTTCATTACAAAAAGATGGTCACCTTTTATGGACGAGAAAACATCGGCATCTCCTACATGGATACAGACGCTTTTATATATTGGATAATTACTAACGATATGTATGAAGACCTTCGGACATTTGATTACAAAAACGACTTTGACTTTTCCGACTATCCAAAAGATCATCCAAACTACGACAATGACAGAAACAAAAAAGTGCTTGGCAAATTTAAAGATGAAGCCAATGGTGTTATACTTCAAGAAATTGTTGCACTAATGTCAAAATTATATTCTTTACAACTAAATGAAAACCAAGTCATTAAGAAAGCTAAAGGAGTAAAAAGTTTGTATTTAAAGAAGAATGTGCATTTTAATCACTATAAGAAATGTTTATTTGAAGATCAAGATATAACAGCAAAATTCAACACAATCAGAAGTTTCAACCATCAGCTGTACAGCGTGACGGAAGTAAAAAAAGCTCTCTCTTCAAATGATAATAAACGACACATCCTTGCAGACAACATCCACACTCTACCATTCGGCCACTATTCCCTCAACCCTATTGACGAGTAACCCTTTCATCGTCCTACATCCCTTTTCCTTTTCCTTTCCGTATAAAAGGGGGAACACAGCAGTATTTTGCTGTGTTCCCCCTTTTATACATTAGTTTAGAATGACCTTGACCTATATAAGCAGATTTATACAAAAGAATATTTAATATCATATCAGCTGTCTTCGTGAAACCATCATGTCAGACCTGAAGGAGAAGATTATTAATGAACTACACAAACCTGCAAGAATAAAGTTTCCAAGAAGAAATACTGTTATAAAAGGGATAAATGATCTATATCAAGCGGATTTAATTGAAATGCGACCGCATAGCAGAATAAACAAAGGATTTAAATATATACTCACAATTATTAATTGTTTTACAAAAGTTGCAGACGCTTTGCCTCTAAAGGACAAGACTGGTAAAAGCGTAACAGAAGCCATGGAAATAGCCATAAAAAGAGACAAAAACAAAATTAAACATTTACAAACTGATGATGGAACAGAATACTTTAATACAAACTTTGCACAGTTAATGAATAAATATAAAATAAATCATTATTCTACAAATTCAGAGAAAAAAGCAGCTATTGTAGAAAGATTCAATAGAACCTTAAAAGGAGCACTGTATAAACAATTTTCAAAAAGAGGTTCTTACGTATGGTATGATGTTTTACCACAATTAATAAATGATTATAACAACAGGTTTCATAGAACTATCTGTATGAAACCTAACAAAGTAAATAGAAGAAATGCAAAAGATGTATTAAAACGCATTAAGAAAAATACAAAGCCTAAAGTAGAAAAAATGCAGCCAAGAAAATTTAATGTAAGTGATAAAGTACGGATTAGTAAATATAAGGGAGTGTTTACCAAGAAATACCTTCCCAATTGGACGAATGAAGTTTTTACAGTGTATAAAGTGCAACCGACTGTACCTGAAACGTATATCTTAAAAGATAACAAAGGAGATTTGTTGCAAGGTGCATTTTATGGACATGAAATGTTAAAGTCAACAGTAGGTGATGTATATCTTGTTGAAAAAGTGTTACAAAGAAAAAAGGACGCAGTTAAAGTGCGGTGGTTAGGGTTTAACAAAACTGAGGATTCATGGATACCTATAAAGGACTTGGTTTAATGCAAGCAACTCATTTCATCGTTAACCTTTGAGCAGGATGGAGATAATTAACCATAAAGATCGATTCAATATTAATAACATAGATGATTTAACTGTGGATAACGTTAAAATCAACAATGGTAAACACGGTAGTTTACTTCCAAACACTGTTCGATGTATAGTAAGCGGCCCCTCAAACTGCGGAAAGACCAATGTTGTCTTTAATTAGATCACTAATCCGCAGGGATTAAGGTTTAATAACCTATATATTTTTTCAAAGTCTCTACATCAACCAAAGTATCAATTGCTGGATAAAATCCTATCTGATGTGTCTGATGTTAATTTTTACAAATTTAACGCTAGTGATAGTATTATGCAACCAAACGAAGCGAAACCGTATTCTGTATTTATATTTGACGATGTATCTTGTGAAAATCAGGATACTATTAGAAACTACTTTGCCATGGGAAGACATAATAACATCGACAGCATATATATAGGACAAACTTATAGCAAAATCCCAAAACAACTTATCAGAGATAATGCAAATATTCTAATTGTATTCAAACAAGATGATACTAACCTAAAACATATATATAACGATCATGTGAATGCGGATATGCCATTTGAAAAGTTTAAAGAGCTTTGCGGAAAAGCATGGGCGGAAAAGTATGGATTTTTGGTTATTATGAAAGATCAAGCTATAAAAGATGGTCGTTATAGAATAGGTTTTGATAAATTCGTTTTAATACACTGATTAGCGGTATTACTGTACAAGTCGTCAAGGTGTGAAGATGGTTAACCAGGAAAAGCTATTAAAGGAAATAAAATCACTTAGTGATTCTATTAGACAAAAGAACCGAGCTTTAAAATCAGGTATAAATGAAAGAGAGCAATTTTTAGAAACAACATTCAAACCTGTTACTGAACCTTTAAAGCGATTAGCACAAAATATGGAAAAACCTTTAATTCGCTTCGAAGGAGACAAAATGCTACCAATTTCCAAATATGAAGAAGAATTTCAGAATGATGAAAGTTTTGGTCAGTTACAAACATCTGAAGAAAGCGACGAGTATGAAGAAAGCGGAGATATAGAGGATTTAAAGGAAAAGGACATTGCAGAAGATACAAGTACAGAAGATACAAGTGTAGAGGATACAAGAGCAGAAGAAGAGGATATTAACCCATCCAACTTAAGCAAATTAGGCACTGATATTATGTTTAAAGGAACACTTGGAAGAACATATACGTTAAAAATGTTACACGCCGCACATGCTAATCGAAATTATCATACCTATGGAGCTAGAATAGAGGATAAAGGATTAATGATTGGAGATAGCAAGTTAGATATAAACGAAAATGATGATATAGTTATTGGAGATAAAAAATATAAAGGTACTAAAGGTTTGTTTGAACTCATCTTTAAAAATAATCCTGGTAAATATACTAAAAGGGATTTACAATTGTTTAAAAATATATTAGAGTACACAAATGCACATAGAAAGAAGTATTCCAAAGACCTACCTATTCATAGAAATCGGTCAATAAAATATACAAGTATTATATCTAGTCTTTTCCCCTCGAAATCAAAAAAAGCTCAAATTAAAAGAAGAGCTTTATCTTCTGCTGAATTAAATGTTTTGCATAAAAAGAGAAAAACAACTGATCCTACCACATCTGGAAGGGGATTATTGAAAAATTTGTATAAAACTAATATAATATATTACAATGATATAAATAAGTTAGTTGATCGAATGAGGTTATTACATGAAGCTATGGAAGCCGGGCACACTAGTTTAGAAAACAAATGGGTAGCTTTGGTTGATGAACTGCGAAAACAAGGAATAATTGTTCAGTAGACGTACATATATAATAAGAACCTAAACGATAGCGATTCAGTTACATCATGAGTGTGGACAAGTTTGGACGGTACTCCGAGTTTGGAGTAAAATCTGGATATAGTGAAAAAAGAGCTGGGTTTCCGTTAACACCTGACGGCAACTATAATTTTGAAGGAAAAGTAATTCAAAATGTTGGTGATCCGCTTATGTCGTCTGATGCGGTTACGGTACAGTACATGGAAAAAAGAACCCCAACTGTACACGAAGATCATTGGGGGTTTTCCGGTAAAAGGTTAAGCAATATACAATATCCCGTTTATGATGGTGAAGCGGTAAATTTAGCTACTCTAAAATTGTTAACGATTTACAAAAGGAATGAAACTGACACAAGCTATGATGTAAAAAAATTAAAATTATCAAATGTAGGTGATTGTGAGCAGGATGGAGATGCTGTAAATAAGAAAATGTTTGATATTGTACACAAGAAATGGACTACGGAATATGAAAAACATTTGGAAAGGTTTGGTGCAGCTCTATTCCATTATATCCATCGGGCTTCAGGAAGAGATGCAGCTTCAGATGTTGATAGTCACAATTATTTAGACTGGAAAAATATACACAATCCTGAGAAACCTAATCAACGAGATAAACCGTCTGAGCCTTCTAAAGTCAAGACATTAGGAAAGGGAGATAAAGTGAATGTGATTAATGAACCAACAGAAAACAATGAAGATTACATAAGAGAAAAAAAAATTTAAAATACCCCCATGATAAGGGATAAAGCTTCAGTCATATTCGAGAGACGATACAGAGAGGATGATGGAATCCAATATTACTGCGTGGAGTTTAATATCTCAAGAGCCGAGATTTCCCCAAGGAGTGTTGACAGATGGTTTTGTTCAACGGTTTGATAGATATATGGATTGGGAACAACTTTCCATACATTATCTCTTCACAATGACTATGTTAAGAATTTATTTTCACAGAGTTAACTGGATCCATATTTTACAAAGACAACAGTTTTCAGAAGACTTCCTCGTAGAGATGACATCAAATTTTAATAACTGTTGGGAAGTAATAAGTAAATATCAAAATCTCTCTGAGAATTACATTGACAATTTTAAAGATAAACTAGACTGGGATGTGTTATTCAATTACCAACGATTTAGTGGCAAGTTTCTAAGGAAACATGACAACTATTTAAAGTTTATTCATTTTACCGAAGACAACAATACCATCACCAGCGGAGAAACATCTGGAACATCTTCAATTACACCTTATTTCAATTTTTACTACTTCTATTTAATATGTCTACATTTAATTAATAAATCCATTTCTATATAATAAATGGATTCTAAACAGTATATAATACAAGAAACAAAAACTGATATAACATTCATTGTAAAACATTTATAGAGTGCACCTACTGATTGTAGGTTTTGCTATAAATAGTCATGTCGAGGGTTAAACGCATCAGTCATAATCGAGAGAGATTACAGAGAGGAAGGGGAATAGCATCAACAGCATTTTCTCTATTAAGTAAACCGGTTGGAGCTATAGTTAACAAGGCGATTGATTTATTACCTGTGGAATTACATTTACCTGGAGGATATCAATATTGTGGTCCTGGAACCAAATTAGAGAAACGTCTTGCTAGAGGAGATCCTGGAATAAATAAGCTCGATCAGGCTTGTAAACAGCACGATATAGCGTATTCCAAATTTGGTGATACTAAAAATAGATCAATAGCAGATAGAGCACTTGCTGAGAAAGCTTGGCAAAGAGTAAAATCTAGTGACGCGAGTATTGGTGAAAAAGCAGCGTCTTTAGCAGTAACAGCAGCAATGAAAGCAAAAACTACGTTTGGAGGAGGAAAGAGAAGAAGGCGTGGGAAAAAACCCGCTAAGAAACAAGGAGGTAATATCAGAAGAAAACGTCGATCTACCCGTGGTAAAGCTAAAAAGAAACCAACAATATGGTCAATGATAAAAAAGGGAGGAGGATTATACCTAAGACCGTATCGTGTGTATTAAATAAGAAAGAGCAATTAATAATTAAAAACAAAGAATTAACCAATGAAGAACTGATTACATATGCTTCTTGTTTGAAAATCCCATTTTTTAGAGGAGTATTTATGAAAGATGAATTACCGGTTAAAATGTGGAAAAATGAGACTGGTATTGTAAATTTGGATAATAGTGAAGGATTAGGCACTCATTGGGTGTGTTACAAGAAACTTGGTAAAACCATTTATTATTTCGACAGTTTTGGAGACCTTCCACCACCGAAAGAACTTCAACGATACTTTAGTGCGGCAGAAAATGTTTTTTACAATCATACAAGAAAACAACCTGATGATACATCCATTTGCGGTCATTTATGTTTAGACTTTTTAGCTAAAAGTGTTAGTCAACTTTAAGATGTCATCGTATACAGTGTCATTAACCGGTAACTCATGTACTTTGCGCAGTATTCTGTTTCCAGCGCTACGTTTGCAAAAAGGAAGACTATGGGAAGCCGCATTATTGGATTTAACAACATATAACTCTATTCCAAACGTTAGTGAAGGAATTAATAACAAAATACATTATTACAAGACAAAAGATGATAAAGGAAAGTATTCAGCTTTGGAAGAATTCAGTTTACCAACAGGAGCTTATGAAATTGATAATATAAATGAAGTTATACAAAAACATATGGGAAAAGAAAATATAACGATAAAAGGCAATAACAATACAATGAAAGCCGAAATTACTTCTAAGTATTATATTGATTTTAGTCAAGAACATTCAATTGGTAGTTTATTGGGGTTTTCTAAGGAAACAAAAGTATTAGAACCTAATAAAACTCATTCTGGGAATAAAACTGTGACGATCATCAAAGTTAATAGCATAGACATTACATGTAACATTATACAAGGATCCTACAGAGATGGAGAAAATCGTCATATATTACACACATTCTACCCATCAGTTGCACCGGGTTTCAAGATAGTATAAAAGCCTCAAAACCTTGTGTACCTACCGTTAAACACCAGTTTCATTTCAGACATCGTGCTGAACATAGTGGATCAAGACGGAAACCTTATTGACTTTAGAGGAGAAGCTATTACTGTGAGAATACATATAAAATCATCCGCTTAGACAATGGGGTTATCATTTAAAAAGAGAGAGCCAACCAGCAAAGAGGTCAGTAGCTCATCAGCTGTAGAAGGATTAACAAGTGACAACATTCGTTTTCTAGAAGAAATTGGATTAAAGGTCATTAACAATGGATATACTGGATATAGCGCAGGGTCCAACATTCGACGAGACCTTATGGGAAAAGGAATATCACACGCACAACCCTTACGCTTCGTCCAAATTAAACAATAACGATGAAATTAGGATTTCTATACAACAACAAGACATTTATACTCTTCCATGCGAAAGTTATTTATATATTGAAGGAAAAGTAACAAAAACTGATGGTACTGCTGGAACCACTGTTCCGTTCATAAATAATCCTATGGCATTTTTATTTGATGAGATTAGATATGAAATTTCAGGAGTTACAGTCGATTCAACAAAAAAGGTTGGAATTTCCAGTACATTGAAAGGATTAGCGTCTTTAACACCAAATGAGAAGAATCTGTTAGCTGTTGCAGGATGGGTTGCACCAGACAAAAGTACAATCGCTCCTGACTCTTCGGGAAACTTTGATTTCTACGTACCTTTAAGATTACTCCTAGGATTTGCTGAAGACTACAGAAGAATAATAATAAATGTAAAACAAGAACTAGTTTTATTAAGATCATCAAACGATAATGATATTATTAAAGCAACTCCTGGAACAACTGATGCCAATTTAGACTGGAAATTAACATTAGACAAGATTGTTTGGAGAGTACCACATGTGCGACTAAATGATGAACACAGGATTACATTATTAAGAAAGTTAAAATCAGATCGAGACATTGTAATGCCATTCAGAAGCTGGGAGTTTCATGAATACCCCGTTTTACCTACAACACAACGGCATACATGGACTGTAAAAACTTCTACTCATTTGGAAAAAGCAAGATATGTAATATTTGGATTACAAACGAAGAAGAAAAGTATAATAACTGAAAATGCTGGTGAATTTGACCATTGTAAATTAACAAACTGTAAAGTGTTCCTGAATTCACAATTCTTTCCCTACGACAACTTTAATATTTCTTTTGATAAAAAAAGATACAGTGTTTTATACGACATGTACGCTAGGTTCCAAAATTCATATTACGGCAAAACAAATACACCTCTACTATCTCCCGTACAGTTTGAATCGAAAGCTCCGATTGTTGTAATTGATTGTTCCAAACAAAATGAATCTGTAAAATCGTCTAGTGTTGATATAAAAATAGAAATGGAATTTCAAGAAAACGTACCTGCAAATACATCTGCGTATTGTTTAATTTTGCACGATAAAATTGTTACATACACACCGTTGACCGGTATTGTAAAGACAGTATTGTAAAACGTTGTACCACCACCGGCACCGCCACTGTCGCTAACCTATAAATAGCGGAGCAGCAATGCAGGTCTTCAGTTGATCGTCTATCGGCGCATGGGTAACATCTTCTACAAAATGAGTTCTCCATCTGTTGTACAAGGTGATGCAGAGGTAGCACCGTTATTGGAACGTGATAATACTAGTGAAGCAGAAATCATCAAGGAAATAACTGCATTTTTAAAGTTTGGTAAAAGAGATAGAGAGGAGGAAATTAATGCAGACCCATCAAAGATAGTACCAAAGAGGAAGAAGAAAGTTGAAGAAAATATTCCTCCTCACATTTTAACTGAAGTTTTTCTGCGAATCTTTTACCCCATCTCAGCATGCATCGGTAAAAGTGTATCAGTTGGATTGATGAAATCATTGGATTATTCCCCTACAGTAATACTACACCATGGAACAAAAAAGGTTTTATTTTCGCAAAATGCTTGGGAGTCATTTTTGAAACATGTACATTTAATAGAATGTTATTTAACTAACAGTTTGTGTGGAAGGAAAACACATATTCGACTTTTGGATTGTGACAATGAAATCGATATTGTTAAACATCGCGGACAACTACAAGTGCGAATTAGAGACTTGACTCAACATGAAAATAAGATTCTACTGTCACGTGAAGAATTCTACGTTTTAAACTACGCAACAGAACCTATTACAAGGTACATGAGACAGTTGGTATTTGCAAGCGCTATTATTAAAGAATATTTGGTCGATACTTTGGAAAAACAACCTGATAGCACCATCGTGTACGGACCTGTGGATACATCTATTTTTAATAGAATACCTCATGAAGTTTGCATGTGGAGAAAGTTAAAGGATTTTGAACCACTTGTAGAAATCGCTACAGAAGCTACAGAAGAAACAACACAGGAAGAAGAAACGGAGAAACAAGAAGAAGAAGAAAACGAAAAACAAGAAGAAGAAGTTAAAAAAGACTAAAGTTTGACTTAGTAAAGAAGAAAACACGTGGGGTAGGCCTATTGGGGACGGTGCCCACGTTAAATATACACCAACGCGCCTGCAACTGTACGGCCTGGTATTTAACCTACCGTGGTGTGGAAAACAGTTTAGTTGATCGCTAGGTGCCATGATGAGCGGAGGGGATAAAGAAGTGAGTGTAAAGCCTTGTGTAATAGAATTTCAAGCATTTCGAAATAATGATGATAGGTTTATTATCAAGGAATTAGTAATTTTAGACTTGCTTACATTTGTAGCCTACCCATTCACGTTTGAAGCTCCTTTTTCTTTTAACAAACTTAACACCAAAGCGAAAAGTACAAACAAATGGATAACAAACTACTTTCATCACATACATTGGTATGAAGGATTTATAAGCTACAGTAATCTGCACAGTATTATGTTTAACTTTTGCAAACAATATTCACATATATACACAAGAGGATTAGAAAAAAAGAACTGGATACAAAAGTACACGCACGGTAATGTTTTCGATATAACTATCAGTAAGGACTTTAACATTAATCTCGGTAATATTTGTGTCGCTGCAAAAGATCTTAAACACGGTCAAACAAACTGTGCATTGTACAACGCATATCGTTTGGCTGCTTACTTGAAACAAACGCAGGAATGTGGTGGGGGTAGCGGAGAACAGAAATGTGGTGGGGGTAGCGGGGCCTATAAATACGAGGAGACAACACCGCTCCAGCACGAGTATTATTCGAGACTCCGAAGAGGCAACATCACAGACGACACCGCCACTAACGAAGATGGCATCACAACAATATCTACAAACATTGGTTGATCAATTCAACACTCACTCAAAATCGAACCTTCTGCTAACTAAAAAATGTTCAGAACTAAAAGAACAAAGACATTACATTATTCATAGCATCAAGAAAGTGGAAACCACACATGGAGAAGCAATTCTAGTATCATTGTGCGAAGGACCTATGACTCCAGGAGATGAGCCGAAGTTTCAAGTATTTCTTCCAAAACGATTTGTTCAACTGCTACAAAATGAAGACTTGCGAGATATTCAACCGGGGACGTTGTATTTGGTATCACACGGTGTAAGCGGCAACAACTCGACGGAACTCACTCTGCACATCATGCATCATTGTACATAATGTCTCTATTTTGTTTTTCTCTGTTTGTATTTCTAGTCATCAATGTTAGACTTAAGCTTATTGTATTGTAAAATGTTTGTTTAATAAAGAAAGAATAACATTAAAAAAAAGAAGAAAAAACAGCAACATAGCAGTATATTATTTTATATACTGCTGTGTTGCTTTTTTTAAAATTCAAATGGATGACCTTGAACTTTCATTCAGGGTTAACTTATGAAGGGGTATAAAAGAGAGGGAGCAGTGAAGTTAGTCTCAGTCTTGTCTAACACACGCTGCAGCTAACATGTCAGTGCCACCGATGAACAATTTATTTTTCGATAACAATTTGAAGACATATTGTTGCGAGTTGCAATGTTTTAAAATACCAGGCGATCAAGTTGACGGGAAAGCTTGTCGTAAGTGCAGGTGTTTCAGCTATTGCATATGTAGATGTAAAACATATCAAATGAACCGACAAGATAAAATACAAGAATTACGGCGACGACTTGCATTACTTTGGCGGCGAATGGAGTAGCAACCATCTGCCGCGCACTTGCCACCTGCCGCCTACCATCTGCCGCCTGCCATCTGCCGCCTGACATCTGCCGTCTGCCATCTGCTCCGCCCCACCACACTTTTACCCCCACCATTTAGTATGATTACAACGCTAGCTTGTGAATAGCCAGTATTTCTCCGGCTCTCGACCGGTGAACATCGAGCTGCTCGTCCCGACTGTGTGTTCCCTGCGGTCACATAAATAGGCAAGGAACACACAGTCGGGATGGGCCGATTGGACAAACAAGCGCAGCACTTGAAAACTGCGACTGACGGCCGCGACTCCGGATCAACAACATCGATGACGACAAACAACGGGGAACTATTGTAAACATAAATTATTGTAAACATAACTTATTGTAAATAAAAAGAAAAGTAAAAATAAAGTTAAATGAAATAGTACTTCCTCGCACTCGTATCATTCGATTGCTTCATTCGATTGTTTTTATTCGATATTTTTATCGAATGAAAACTATCGAATCACAATCGGATTTTACGCGTGCGAGGTAGTACTTTTTTAAAATAACCTCCCCGTGACCTTGACCTTTAAACTTTCCCTCATTACGTCACAAAACCGCCTACGTCACTGGCTGAGGCTCAGATGACGTGTTTAATGACTCAGCGCTTCCGGTCACGTAACCGGAAGCCATAAATCACTTGGCCCAGAACCTACAAACCCCCACTACTAATAGCGACCGAAGCTCAACTACCCCTCCCCTCAGTTATCACTCGAGAGCGAGTGTCCCTGTTAGTCTCAGAGAACAATGGCAACCCTATGATTGCGCTGTTAGACTCACATAGTCAGTCTTATGTATGAGTGTAATTTATTGATTAATACAAGTTTAAAAGAAGTAAAATATGTGAAGGTTTCCTGATACCATTTGTTCTTATCTCAGCATGCCCCCGGAGATTAGACAAGCTGTAATCTGCACACAGCTGAGGCTGGACGACAGTGGCAAGTCCTTCCAGGCAGTGCTCGACTATTATCTCAACTCTGACAACGGTGGCGAGAAGCTGACTCTCCTCAGAGCGATGGGCTGCGTCACAAATCAAGTCGCCTTCGATATGTAAGCACAATTCAGCTAGCAGAATTAATAAGGAAACTTCCAAAATTTAAATTATTTGGAAGTGATAAAATCTTTAAATTTTTTAAATTTTTGATTTAAATCTTTAAATGTTTCAATGAAAACAAAAACACAAACATAGTTAATTTACTTTTCAACGTTCAGTATTTATCCCACATTTTAGGCTTTTTTAAGGGTACCTAAACATCAGTTGTGAGTTAATTCTTTCAACTAAACAATTAATGTTACCTATTAATGTTAATAGAGATTGAGTTTGCACATACAGTTATTGAAATTCAAAGCGATAAGAGTTTCTGTCCAACTCTCTAATAAGGCTTATCATGTGTGATAATAGACCAGTAAAACATGCCTTGTAAGTCAGCAATACAAACAAACAAAAGTATTTTCAATTACTTTTAGTAAACTTCTTTGAAGTATTTAATATCAGCCTACATTAATTAGTCAGATGCAGGGCTAAAAAGTAAACCGACACAATTTATGATAACCAATAAGTTGTTCTCACATAAATGACCAAAATATTAGGTAACTGTTCTGGGTTTAAAATAGTTTGGTATCATGAAAAATGTTTCATTCAAAATTCTAAATGTTTATTTTTTAAGACGAATGATAAGGATTTTCAGCAAAGAACACATTTTATAATAGATGAGGTTTGATCAAATTTATTGCCCAGGTACCTAAATGTGGTTTGCGACGTAAATGCTAACCATGTGAGACTACAAGATCGATCCACTGCCTTCAGCACCCTGTATTCCCACCAATCCGCAGTTTCCCCAGGTCTGCAATATCTCGCCAACAACTATGATAAAGTCAGTCAAGCGTAAGTATAAACCTCTTGTAAATGCTAACCATGTGAGACTACAAGATCGATCCACTGCCTTCAGCACCCTGTATTCCCACCAATCCGCAGTTTCCCCAGGTCTGCAATATCTCGCCAACAACTATGATAAAGTCAGTCAAGCGTAAGTATAAACCTCTTGTAAATGCTAACCATGTGAGACTACAAGATCGATCCACTGCCTTCAGCAACCTGTATTCCCACCAATCCGCAGTTTCCCCAGGTCTGCAATATCTCGCCAACAACTATGATAAAGTCAGCCAAGCGTAAGTATAAACCTCTTGTAAATGCTAACCATGTGAGACTACAAGATCGATCCACTGCCCTCAGCACCCTGTATTCCCACCAATCCGCAGTTTCCCCAGGTCTGCAATATCTCGCCAACAACTATGATAAAGTCAGTCAAGCGTAAGTATAAACCTCTTGTAAATGCTAACCATGTGAGACTACAAGATCGATCCACTGCCTTCAGCACCCTGTATTCCCACCAATCCGCAGTTTCCCCAGGTCTGCAATATCTCGCCAACAACTATGATAAAGTCAGTCAAGCGTAAGTATAAACCTCTTGTAAATGCTAACCATGTGAGACTACAAGATCGATCCACTGCCCTCAGCACCCTGTATTCCCACCAATCCGCAGTTTCCCCAGGTCTGCAATATCTCGCCAACAACTATGATAAAGTCAGTCAAGCGTAAGTATAAACCTCTTGTAAATGCTAACCATGTGAGACTACAAGATCGATCCACTGCCTTCAGCACCCTGTATTCCCACCAATCCGCAGTTTCCCCAGGTCTGCAATATCTCGCCAACAACTATGATAAAGTCAGTCAAGCGTAAGTATAAACCTCTTGTAAATGCTAACCATGTGAGACTACAAGATCGATCCACTGCCTTCAGCACCCTGTATTCCCACCAATCCGCAGTTTCCCCAGGTCTGCAATATCTCGCCAACAACTATGATAAAGTCAGTCAAGCGTAAGTATAAACCTCTTGTAAATGCTAACCATGTGAGACTACAAGATCGATCCACTGCCTTCAGCACCCTGTATTCCCACCAATCCGCAGTTTCCCCAGGTCTGCAATATCTCGCCAACAACTATGATAAAGTCAGTCAAGCATCAGTATAAACCTCTTGTAAATGCTAACCATGTGAGACTACAAGATCGATCCACTGCCTTCAGCACCCTGTATTCCCTCCAATCCGCAGTTTCCCCAGGTCTGCAATATCTCGCCAACAACTATGATAAAGTCAGTCAAGCGTAAGTATAAACCTCTTGTAAATGCTAACCATGTGAGATTACAAGATCGATCCACTGCCTTCAGCACCCTGTATTCCCACCAATCCGCAGTTTCCCCAGGTCTGCAATATCTCGCCAACAACTATGATAAAGTCAGTCAAGCGTAAGTATAAACCTCTTGTAAATGCTAACCATGTGAGACTACAAGATCGATCCACTGCCTTCAGCACCCTGTATTCCCACCAATCCGCAGTTTCCCCAGGTCTGCAATATCTCGCCAACAACTATGATAAAGTCAGTCAAGCGTAAGTATAAACCTCTTGTAAATGCTAACCATGTGAGACTACAAGATCGATCCACTGCCTTCAGCACCCTGTATTCCCACCAATCCGCAGTTTCCCCAGGTCTGCAATATCTCGCCAACAACTATGATAAAGTCAGTCAAGCGTAAGTATAAACCTCTTGTAAATGCTAACCATGTGAGACTACAAGATCGATCCACTGCCTTCAGCACCCTGTATTCCCACCAATCCGCAGTTTCCCCAGGTCTGCAATATCTCGCCAACAACTATGATAAAGTCAGCCAAGCGTAAGTATAAACCTCTTGTAAATGCTAACCATGTGAGACTACAAGATCGATCCACTGCCTTCAGCACCCTGTATTCCCACCAATCCGCAGTTTCCCCAGGTCTGCAATATCTCGCCAACAACTATGATAAAGTCAGTCAAGCGTAAGTATAAACCTCTTGTAAATGCTAACCATGTGAGACTACAAGATCGATCTACTGCCTTCAGCACCCTGTATTCCCACCAATCTGCAGTTTCCCCAGGTCTGCAATATCTCGCCAACAACTATGATAAAGTCAGTCAAGCGTAAGTATAAACCTCTTGTAAATGCTAACCATGTGAGACTACAAGATCGATCCACTGCCTTCAGCACCCTGTATTCCCACCAATCCGCAGTTTCCCCAGGTCTGCAATATCTCGCCAACAACTATGATAAAGTCAGTCAAGCGTAAGTATAAACCTCTTGTAAATGCTAACCATGTGAGACTACAAGATCGATCCACTGCCTTCAGCACCCTGTATTCCCACCAATCCGCAGTTTCCCCAGGTCTGCAATATCTCGCCAACAACTATGATAAAGTCAGTCAAGCGTAAGTATAAACCTCTTGTAAATGCTAACCATGTGAGACTACAAGATCGATCCACTGCCCTCAGCACCCTGTATTCCCACCAATCCGCAGTTTCCCCAGGTCTGCAATATCTCGCCAACAACTATGATAAAGTCAGTCAAGCGTAAGTATAAACCTCTTGTAAATGCTAACCATGTGAGACTACAAGATCGATCCACTGCCTTCAGCACCCTGTATTCCCACCAATCCGCAGTTTCCCCAGGTCTGCAATATCTCGCCAACAACTATGATAAAGTCAGTCAAGCGTAAGTATAAACCTCTTGTAAATGCTAACCATGTGAGACTACAAGATCGATCCACTGCCTTCAGCACCCTGTATTCCCACCAATCCGCAGTTTCCCCAGGTCTGCAATATCTCGCCAACAACTATGATAAAGTCAGTCAAGCGTAAGTATAAACCTCTTGTAAATGCTAACCATGTGAGACTACAAGATCGATCCACTGCCTTCAGCAACCTGTATTCCCACCAATCCGCAGTTTCCCCAGGTCTGCAATATCTCGCCAACAACTATGATAAAGTCAGCCAAGCGTAAGTATAAACCTCTTGTAAATGCTAACCATGTGAGACTACAAGATCGATCCACTGCCCTCAGCACCCTGTATTCCCACCAATCCGCAGTTTCCCCAGGTCTGCAATATCTCGCCAACAACTATGATAAAGTCAGTCAAGCGTAAGTATAAACCTCTTGTAAATGCTAACCATGTGAGACTACAAGATCGATCCACTGCCTTCAGCACCCTGTATTCCCACCAATCCGCAGTTTCCCCAGGTCTGCAATATCTCGCCAACAACTATGATAAAGTCAGTCAAGCGTAAGTATAAACCTCTTGTAAATGCTAACCATGTGAGACTACAAGATCGATCCACTGCCCTCAGCACCCTGTATTCCCACCAATCCGCAGTTTCCCCAGGTCTGCAATATCTCGCCAACAACTATGATAAAGTCAGTCAAGCGTAAGTATAAACCTCTTGTAAATGCTAACCATGTGAGACTACAAGATCGATCCACTGCCTTCAGCACCCTGTATTCCCACCAATCCGCAGTTTCCCCAGGTCTGCAATATCTCGCCAACAACTATGATAAAGTCAGTCAAGCGTAAGTATAAACCTCTTGTAAATGCTAACCATGTGAGACTACAAGATCGATCCACTGCCTTCAGCACCCTGTATTCCCACCAATCCGCAGTTTCCCCAGGTCTGCAATATCTCGCCAACAACTATGATAAAGTCAGTCAAGCGTAAGTATAAACCTCTTGTAAATGCTAACCATGTGAGACTACAAGATCGATCCACTGCCTTCAGCACCCTGTATTCCCACCAATCCGCAGTTTCCCCAGGTCTGCAATATCTCGCCAACAACTATGATAAAGTCAGTCAAGCATCAGTATAAACCTCTTGTAAATGCTAACCATGTGAGACTACAAGATCGATCCACTGCCTTCAGCACCCTGTATTCCCTCCAATCCGCAGTTTCCCCAGGTCTGCAATATCTCGCCAACAACTATGATAAAGTCAGTCAAGCGTAAGTATAAACCTCTTGTAAATGCTAACCATGTGAGATTACAAGATCGATCCACTGCCTTCAGCACCCTGTATTCCCACCAATCCGCAGTTTCCCCAGGTCTGCAATATCTCGCCAACAACTATGATAAAGTCAGTCAAGCGTAAGTATAAACCTCTTGTAAATGCTAACCATGTGAGACTACAAGATCGATCCACTGCCTTCAGCACCCTGTATTCCCACCAATCCGCAGTTTCCCCAGGTCTGCAATATCTCGCCAACAACTATGATAAAGTCAGTCAAGCGTAAGTATAAACCTCTTGTAAATGCTAACCATGTGAGACTACAAGATCGATCCACTGCCTTCAGCACCCTGTATTCCCACCAATCCGCAGTTTCCCCAGGTCTGCAATATCTCGCCAACAACTATGATAAAGTCAGTCAAGCGTAAGTATAAACCTCTTGTAAATGCTAACCATGTGAGACTACAAGATCGATCCACTGCCTTCAGCACCCTGTATTCCCACCAATCCGCAGTTTCCCCAGGTCTGCAATATCTCGCCAACAACTATGATAAAGTCAGCCAAGCGTAAGTATAAACCTCTTGTAAATGCTAACCATGTGAGACTACAAGATCGATCCACTGCCTTCAGCACCCTGTATTCCCACCAATCCGCAGTTTCCCCAGGTCTGCAATATCTCGCCAACAACTATGATAAAGTCAGTCAAGCGTAAGTATAAACCTCTTGTAAATGCTAACCATGTGAGACTACAAGATCGATCTACTGCCTTCAGCACCCTGTATTCCCACCAATCTGCAGTTTCCCCAGGTCTGCAATATCTCGCCAACAACTATGATAAAGTCAGTCAAGCGTAAGTATAAACCTCTTGTAAATGCTAACCATGTGAGACTACAAGATCGATCCACTGCCTTCAGCACCCTGTATTC
Source organism: Allygus modestus (assembly GCA_963675035.1). NCBI lineage: Eukaryota > Metazoa > Arthropoda > Insecta > Hemiptera > Cicadellidae > Allygus > Allygus modestus. The sequence goes on from OY776113.1 coordinate 168,004,605, forward strand.
CCACCAATCCGCAGTTTCCCCAGGTCTGCAATATCTCGCCAACAACTATGATAAAGTCAGTCAAGCGTAAGTATAAACCTCTTGTAAATGCTAACCATGTGAGACTACAAGATCGATCCACTGCCTTCAGCACCCTGTATTCCCACCAATCCGCAGTTTCCCCAGGTCTGCAATATCTCGCCAACAACTATGATAAAGTCAGTCAAGCGTAAGTATAAACCTCTTGTAAATGCTAACCATGTGAGACTACAAGATCGATCCACTGCCCTCAGCACCCTGTATTCCCACCAATCCGCAGTTTCCCCAGGTCTGCAATATCTCGCCAACAACTATGATAAAGTCAGTCAAGCGTAAGTATAAACCTCTTGTAAATGCTAACCATGTGAGACTACAAGATCGATCCACTGCCTTCAGCACCCTGTATTCCCACCAATCCGCAGTTTCCCCAGGTCTGCAATATCTCGCCAACAACTATGATAAAGTCAGTCAAGCGTAAGTATAAACCTCTTGTAAATGCTAACCATGTGAGACTACAAGATCGATCCACTGCCTTCAGCACCCTGTATTCCCACCAATCCGCAGTTTCCCCAGGTCTGCAATATCTCGCCAACAACTATGATAAAGTCAGTCAAGCGTAAGTATAAACCTCTTGTAAATGCTAACCATGTGAGACTACAAGATCGATCCACTGCCTTCAGCATCCTGTATTCCCACCAATCCGCAGTTTCCCCAGGTCTGCAATATCTCGCCAACAACTATGATAAAGTCAGTCAAGCGTAAGTATAAACCTCTTGTAAATGCTAACCATGTGAGACTACAAGATCGATCCACTGCCTTCAGCACCCTGTATTCCCACCAATCCGCAGTTTCCCCAGGTCTGCAATATCTCGCCAACAACTATGATAAAGTCAGTCAAGCGTAAGTATAAACCTCTTGTAAATGCTAACCATGTGAGACTACAAGATCGATCCACTGCCTTCAGCACCCTGTATTCCCACCAATCCGCAGTTTCCCCAGGTCTGCAATATCTCGCCAACAACTATGATAAAGTCAGTCAAGCGTAAGTATAAACCTCTTGTAAATGCTAACCATGTGAGACTACAAGATCGATCCACTGCCTTCAGCACCCTGTATTCCCACCAATCCGCAGTTTCCCCAGGTCTGCAATATCTCGCCAACAACTATAATAAAGTCAGTCAAGCGTAAGTATAAACCTCTTGTAAATGCTAACCATGTGAGACTACAAGATCGATCTACTGCCTTCAGCACCCTGTATTCCCACCAATCTGCAGTTTCCCCAGGTCTGCAATATCTCGCCAAGAACTATGATAAAGTCAGTCAAGCGTAAGTATAAACCTCTTGTAAATGCTAACCATGTGAGACTACAAGATCGATCCACTGCCTTCAGCACCCTGTATTCCCACCAATCTGCAGTTTCCCCAGGTCTGCAATATCTCGCCAACAACTATGATAAAGTCAGTCAAGCGTAAGTATAAACCTCTTGTAAATGCTAACCATGTGAGACTACAAGATCGATCCACTGCCTTCAGCACCCTGTATTCCCACCAATCCGCAGTTTCCCCAGGTCTGCAATATCTCGCCAACAACTATGATAAAGTCAGTCAAGCGTAAGTATAAACCTCTTGTAAATGCTAACCATGTGAGACTACAAGATCGATCCACTGCCTTCAGCATCCTGTATTCCCACCAATCCGCAGTTTCCCCAGGTCTGCAATATCTCGCCAACAACTATGATAAAGTCAGTCAAGCGTAAGTATAAACCTCTTGTAAATGCTAACCATGTGAGACTACAAGATCGATCCACTGCCTTCAGCACCCTGTATTCCCACCAATCCGCAGTTTCCCCAGGTCTGCAATATCTCGCCAACAACTATGATAAAGTCAGTCAAGCGTAAGTATAAACCTCTTGTAAATGCTAACCATGTGAGACTACAAGATCGATCCACTGCCTTCAGCACCCTGTATTCCCACCAATCCGCAGTTTCCCCAGGTCTGCAATATCTCGCCAACAACTATGATAAAGTCAGCCAAGCGTAAGTATAAACCTCTTGTAAATGCTAACCATGTGAGACTACAAGATCGATCCACTGCCTTCAGCACCCTGTATTCCCACCAATCCGCAGTTTCCCCAGGTCTGCAATATCTCGCCAACAACTATGATAAAGTCAGTCAAGCGTAAGTATAAACCTCTTGTAAATGCTAACCATGTGAGACTACAAGATCGATCTACTGCCTTCAGCACCCTGTATTCCCACCAATCTGCAGTTTCCCCAGGTCTGCAATATCTCGCCAACAACTATGATAAAGTCAGTCAAGCGTAAGTATAAACCTCTTGTAAATGCTAACCATGTGAGACTACAAGATCGATCCACTGCCTTCAGCACCCTGTATTCCCACCAATCCGCAGTTTCCCCAGGTCTGCAATATCTCGCCAACAACTATGATAAAGTCAGTCAAGCGTAAGTATAAACCTCTTGTAAATGCTAACCATGTGAGACTACAAGATCGATCCACTGCCTTCAGCACCCTGTATTCCCACCAATCCGCAGTTTCCCCAGGTCTGCAATATCTCGCCAACAACTATGATAAAGTCAGTCAAGCGTAAGTATAAACCTCTTGTAAATGCTAACCATGTGAGACTACAAGATCGATCCACTGCCCTCAGCACCCTGTATTCCCACCAATCCGCAGTTTCCCCAGGTCTGCAATATCTCGCCAACAACTATGATAAAGTCAGTCAAGCGTAAGTATAAACCTCTTGTAAATGCTAACCATGTGAGACTACAAGATCGATCCACTGCCTTCAGCACCCTGTATTCCCACCAATCCGCAGTTTCCCCAGGTCTGCAATATCTCGCCAACAACTATGATAAAGTCAGTCAAGCGTAAGTATAAACCTCTTGTAAATGCTAACCATGTGAGACTACAAGATCGATCCACTGCCTTCAGCACCCTGTATTCCCACCAATCCGCAGTTTCCCCAGGTCTGCAATATCTCGCCAACACTATGATAAAGTCAGTCAAGCGTAAGTATAAACCTCTTGTAAATGCTAACCATGTGAGACTACAAGATCGATCCACTGCCTTCAGCACCCTGTATTCCCACCAATCCGCAGTTTCCCCAGGTCTGCAATATCTCGCCAACAACTATGATAAAGTCAGCCAAGCGTAAGTATAAACCTCTTGATTTTAGGTTTTAATATTTTTTAGGCAACTATTTACTCATTTTTATAGAGACAAAATGTTAATCGTCCTTATAAAGTAACCAGGATTTGTGAATATCATCATCTCCTTCTGAGTCCATCTTACGTATCCCAAAAATCGTAAATCAATACTAATAACAATTGTATTACTATTGCTACCTTAGTACAGGTAACATAAACCTTTTATTGCTAATTTTTTATCCAGAGGCTAACCTATCAGTACTACTGTTACTATACTATTATGTTCGACCGATGAATTTTGTTTTCTTAATTTCTTAACAGGTAAAAAACAACAAATATGTAAGTATAATGAATAAATAGAAGACAAATATTCTTGAAAACACGTTTAACAAATTTTTTTGTTAATTATTTCCAAGATCCAGAGTATTATTTATTGAAAATTCAGCTATGCCAAAATTAGTTCCAACATTTGCTGTTTTTGTACCTTCATTAACTGGGCTCAATTGTTCCACAGAATTTGTAACTGGGTGAATTTATTCATCAAATGAAAATTTTACTTTTTTCACTCATTAAAAATGCTATTTCAAACGCAGCCCTATTAAAATTCAGCTGTGACAGGCTACTAGTATAAGTGAAATCTTTAGATATGTAAACTAGACCAATTTTGGATATAGAATTAACTTTAGTTCAACATTTTGTTTAAGAGGACTTTGGATATGGCGGATTATACTCATGTTGGATTTATACTCCATAAGAACCAAAGTTAAATGGAATGCATGATATCTCGTTTATTTAATGCCAGAAAACTATGATTTATATCTCAATTTAAATGTTTCTTGAATATATATTTTGTGTTGAGCGATGTTTTTTATAAAATAAGTATATTTCAGTATAAGTCTAATTATCAACTTTCTTAATTATTATGATATTTTAGTTATTACACAGTTAATTATTTTTGTTTTGTTTGTATATATGACTAGTCCTTTGTCACGAATGTATCTTTGTGTCTACATTTAAAAATCTAATGTTATAGGTTGATTGAAAATAATTAATTATTTCTGAGTAAAGGTTTGTATTATTATATTATTAATTAATGCTCCTCATAAATGTTTTTGTAATTCTTTTCTAGATTGGGCAGTTCAGTCGATTCTGTCTTCTCAATTCTGGGAGGCATAATATCTCAAGACACTCACATTGCTCAGGTATTTTTACGTTTGGATATTGCTTGGACATTTTTAGGTCAATATATGTTCTGTTATTTGATTATTTCAATTTTCCATCTATTTTTAATTTCTCTGTTTAATTATCCTTGTTTGTCTGAAATAAAACTGAAATTTGTTAAAACAGACTTTGTTATATATGACTGGTGATTAATGTTGTAACATTTGCTAAGTTGAAGGAATTAAAATCAATATTCTTTTGTTATAACTACAATTTCTAGTGTTGTTGTAAGGCATTACTCCTTAGGTGCTTCTAAGGTCGTTGTACATGAATACTCCAATCACGGATTCTCCCTTATCTATGGAATCAACGATAGAGTCTACAAAGTTAACTGCTGCTGTTATGGTAGATTTTCCTTTTCTGAAACCATGTTGGTTATTGCCTAATTTTCTGTTGCTTTCTAAAATAATGAAAAGTCTCTTGTAAGCAGTCTCTTGTAAGCAATCTCTTCATAGATTTTTGATATTGAGAGTAATAGTGAAATTGGTCGATAATTAGTTTTACAATGTGCATAATTTTTTCATATTTCGGGACAATTTTTGAGATTTTTAAAATATCTGTGAAATTTCCACAAATGAAAGATGAATTTAGTAAGTGCACTAATAATGTACACTAAATCTAGAACATTGATTTTTTTCTAATAAGTCTGAGAGACAGATGTTTAGTCAGTATTATGTTACATAACTCTAGACTTTCACGCTCAAAAATTCAATAACAATACTATTCCACTCATGTAGTATTTAAAAAATATTTGATATCCAAAAAGTGTTAAATTAACAAATATTAAGATTTTGGCAAACCATGTATTTCTCTTGACTTAATAATCATGTTTAGAAAATTTTAACAAATGTACTGATCCAATGAATACATTTTAACAGGTGAAAAGCTTAGTGAATGATACCAAAGTGGACCAAAGACTGAGGGACAAACTGGAAACACTGGTCCTGCCCCTGGTGATCAAAAGGCAAGCCTGGGCCCAGTCCCCACAGGCCACACAACTCAAAAATTGGGTCCACAACAACACCAGTTCATCAGCTTCATCTATTTTTGCCCGCTCTATATTCATCGTGCTATTCAGCTTTGTCTTAATATCACATTTGTAGCTATATCGTTTTTTTATTAATATTTAGCCATCTAAATACATTTTAGATGTCACATACTTTAGTACATGTTTCATACATTTTTAAGTAATTTTTTACTTTTTTATATCTATAGAACAAATTAATTATACTTTAAAACATGCTGTGTCAACTTTCCTCACCCTTTATGTTTGTATTTCTATGGTTCTTGGGATATGTTTTGTAACTTTGTATATTTTGTTTAGATTTACATATAAAATTGAATAAATAAAGTTCCAATTAATTGAATGTGAAAAATCAATCTATGTCCAATCAAACATGTCTTCTGAATATTGTATAGTAAGTAAACTACTCTTCTAAATTTGTTTCAATCTTTTAATCATTTATCTGTCAACCTTCTAGAGTATTACGTAGCACATACTTCTTTGATCATGATTCAATTGCTTTGATAATTATTATCTGATAACCGTAAGGAGTGAAGTGTGTATTTTGTTCACTAATTTGACTTTGGCAAAATGTTAACAACTTTTTGATTGGCTTATTATTAGTTGTTATAACCACGGGATCTATTCAAATATGTCTTTTTAGTTTAATTTTTTTATTCCATTTTTTTATATCTATAAGTGTATAATATTTTTAATTAAATTTTATTTTATACATTATCCTGTAACTTATTCTCTTTCCTATATCTGTTATATCCTAGAATATTATAATCTGAAAGTCAGAAAGTTTTAAACTTAGGTTGATTGATTCATGATTAGGTGGAAAGTAATTTAATGACAGAAACTGAAGAAAGTTTTTAAACAGAGAATAAATAAATATATAAAAAGATGTGTTTAAATTGTTTTAGTTATTAATATGCAAAGGTGTTTAGTAAATCAGGCACCATAAAATTACTGGAGGAACCTTTTATTAGAGTTACTAAACATTTATTTCAGAATAAAGGGGGCATTTCAAGAGAATAACTGAAAAATAAATATATGAAATATAAATAGTTTTGAATTAACACACACTCGTGCAGTACTGTAATGACTGCAGGTGCATCACAGTGGCCAGATTGTGGTAATTTGCGGTATTGTTGTGATAGATAAAGACATGAAATGGAAACATTTACAGGCCTCTTCTCATTAAGATCTGTCCGCACGCCTATGATATCATCAAACTCATAGAATATTAAAATTACAGTCGAGCACAAGAAACAAGTGAAAATCCTTTACTTCCTCTTGTTTTATCCAAGCATTTTTGACTGCCTTAGCAGCAGGTTACTTTGTAATTTAGTAAACTATAGCACATGTCAACTGAAGCTGGATAGTCTCTTCAAAGATCTGCAAATAACACCCTCTGGTTTTTCCGTTCAAAACATTTTTCATCAGCAGGTAGACGGTAAATGTAGACCAGATCTTCTTAGATTTGGGATGTAGTAAATCTTCTTAGATTTGGTTTTGGCTATGACTTTTGTACTTTTCCCATAAAATGTATTTTGGTAAAATGTTGGAAACCGATCTTGGTAAACAGTTTTTGTGATGGAATGTTTTCAAGAAGGATTGTGGCAAATGGGATTCTTCCTAGTTTGTGTAGCTCACAGGACATGTTCCGAACAATGATATCAGCATATCCTTTGCCCCTGAACTCAGCATCAGTGAAGAGCACAAATATGCCTCCCGGATGGAAGGTCAGTGCAGAACAAACCAGCTTCTTGTCCGTTTTTCTAAATAAACCTAAGAAACAAAAACAATTTTTGTTAAATTTTAAGAATTATTTCATAACAATTATTTCTTGAATGTATTTTGTTATTAACTCTTGTTAAATTTGTTCTATTGTTGCCTAATTTTTATCTGTTGTTAATATTTATCAGTCTGTGCTCTAAATACTGTTTTTACTGTAGTATTATTTTCAACAGGTTTCCCTTCAAGCAGCAGATATTTAGTTTAATTATATAGTGACGTAACAATATCTATTGAATAGTCATTTATGCTCAAAGATAAACAAAGACAAAATTAATCTCAACAAATTGGGCAAAAAATGTCATATTTGGAGAATTCAATTACATTATTTTCCACTATGAAGAAAATTAGATTACGTGAAGTTGCTATATCCTTTCTTCCATCATATTATCAGTTTTTAAAAGTATTTTTCTACCTGTCCTGAAAGATGTTTCTCTTTAAAAATATAATATTTTATCGATATTCCAACAAAAATTTCAAAACATTGAGTCAAACAGTAATAAAATAATATGCCTTTAGTGGAGGCTCATTGTGCTAGAATGAAACTTTGTTGTAGTGGAATAAAACCGCCATGGTTGCTCTGCTTTAATTCTTTAATAATCTAAGTAATGGGAATGTAATATGCATAAACAACATATAACCTTAAACATTTTAACTTTTGCAATATATTATGTCACTAAAATTCATTTATTTTGTCCACATTAATTACTACATTCTAGGGGTGTGAGAGTAGTGATTTTTTTTAATCGAGTCGAGTTGTGCCAATTATTTTCGAGTTTCGAGTATTTTCGAGCGAGTATTTGCCATCAGTTGGTAGTTTAAATAGAGTAATGGGATTTTAATACCAACCTAGATTTGATAATCTAAACATGGTTTCTAACTAATATATGAGTAGCAATACAAAGTTTTAGCCAGTACAATCAAACTGGATTACGTATTGACAAACAAAACGCAGTTTGACATTCGTTTCCGGCCGATAAAACACGATCCGGTTGTCATTTGGCCAATATCACCTGGTCCATACATTTCCTATAATCATTATTAGATGACGAAATCGTTAGTTACGGCCGATATTAAGTGGCACTTTTGCCGATATTATGTTTTCCATCGTCATTTACGGCCGAAATTACGCGGTCCGATCGTCATTTTTGGGCAATTTTACGTGATACGATCGCCTTTTGCGACCGTTACTACTCGTTTTGGTCGGTCGCAATCGTTAGCGATTGTCATTTTCTGCCGATTTCACGTGATGCTATCGTCATTTTTGGCCGATTTCACATGATGCGATCACCTTTTGCGGCCGTTACTACGTATTTTGGCCTCTCGCAATCGTTAGCGATCGTCATTTTCGGCCAATTTCACGTGATGCGATCGCTTTTTGCGGCTGTTACTACACGTTTTGGCCGGTCGCGATCGTCCGGAAATCGGCGGGAAATACTCGCTCGAACTTTCGAGTATTTTTCGAAACTTCGAGTCGAGTTCGAGTATTAAAATACTCGGCCGAAACTTGAAGTTTCTCGGAGTACTAGCACACCTCTACTACATTCATAACTAACACCACGATACAGAGAACATATAGGTATACAGTAGAACCTCACTTATTCGAAGGTCAGGGGACAGCCAATTTATTTCGAATTAAAGGAAGTTTGAAATATCAAGAGATTGAATTATAGATGTTAATGTGAATGAAATTCGAATTATAGAGGCAAAGAAAATAAACGTCAATGGATTCAGATCTGGAGGAAACTGAGTATACGCATCAGTTCATGTTTCAACAGGCTTGTTTTTTGCGCTTGATTTGAATTTCAGAGGCTTACTGTACCACAGTTCGTACTGTAGAGGTTGACTTCGAATTTTAGAGGTAACGTTTCAAATTACAGCATCCAAATTTGAATTCTAGAGGCCCGAGTTTTAGATGCTACATTATGCGTTGAAAACACTTTGAATTATCGGTATATTATTTTTCGAATATTAGAGGTTTCTGAAGGGAACAGAAAAAAGTTACTAATTATAGAGGTTTTCGAATTATCGAGGTTCGAATTAGTGAGATTCTACTGTATATACGTTCTCTGTGCTAACACACACACTTAAGTCTAGGTGAGTAACATTTCATTGGTTGAGAATAGATAAAACCATACAATGTGTAAGGGCCCTGAGGAACAGTCTCTTGTTCATCAAATATAACATTTTAACTTAAACTATAGTAATTTTTACATTTTGCTCATTATTGAATATCTAAACAACTAATATGAGTTTGACATTAGAGGAAACAAGCACAACCACAACACACTTGACAAAAGTAGTCTGTGCTTTTTCCCCAAAGTACAAATTAACATCGACTGATAAATTAAATTAAGAGGATTCTATAACACTTTTTTAATCAATGGCTAATATCTACAAGAACTGTGTTTACAAACATTATAAAAAACCTATTTTACTTCTAGTTACTAAAAAATCCATTCCATTTCAATAATACATATGTATTTCAATTCCGGTTTCACTTTACATTTTATTTAATTTGTTATCGTTCAGATTTATATTTACAATAGACGCGCTCCATGGGACTGAGCTAACGCGCTGGGTCAGATAACTAAAAGGATGATTAAAACAAATAACATCTGGGTACTGTCATATTAGGCACTAAAAATTATAAAACTTATACAACAGTAACAAAATAAGTACCAATATGCAATACTTGCTAACTATGGAAACATATGATCATCTTTTTGTGACCTGAACATTTGTATGGTACAGTATTGGGATGTGACTGCGGCGGCGGATGCGAGACATTTCACGGATAGAGGACGGTTATTTTGACATAAAATAATAGTGACATTTACATATATCTCTAAGATGTACGTTTAAGCTTATGCATGATGAACGATGATTAAAAGAGACTAATTCAATCAATGGTTAAGTCATTAGTACAACCATGAATAAACAACATGAATAACGCTTTGCATTTATCAATACTATTTCATCTAATTTACATGTATACAGCCATGGCCTAAAGGAACTCCATAGTCCATTGGTTTCCTTCGAAACATAGGTTTGTCATGACACTCTGTTTTTAGATTTTATTCAAGAGAAGGGAGCGTAAGAAAATCTCATGGTAAATCCCATTCTGGTGGCCCTAAACCTTATATATTTAAGACAAAACGGGTATTTTACCTTTGTCAGTAGTCCAATGAAGAAATTAACTTAAAAGCACAATTACAAGTAGTAATTACAAGTTCGTCTAAGCACATGTTGCGTGAAATGAATAAATAAAGAGATAAATATAACAAAGAGGCAAAATCACAAAAAAAAGGTTCAGTTAGACTTTTTATGATGCACGACTGCACAAATGTGCAACTATGTCAATATGGATGGTCCTGGCATAGGTCTCCTTATCACCATTATTATCAGTAGGACATAGTTCGTGTACACTGAAGTGTTCATCCAAGTGTGTTAGTATATCAAAAATTCAATGGGGCTGGAGCTTGTCATTGAGGATTTTATCATTTGCTTATTCCTGTTAGTAAATTTGTTATAATTCTAACCCTTCAAGAGTATTTATTTCAATCCCTGCTTTGCTGTATATATGTATAACTTCTGCATACATGTTTTGGCATCTTGCTAGCTTATAAAGATTAGTGTCTTGGACCTTGGGTCAAGGGGTCACAGATACAAATTCTGAGGTGTCCACAAATTTTAACGGGTTTGGATCGCTTACCCTTCAAAGCGATTGTGCGCTCCTAATAAATGCCTCTGACATTAAAACAAAAATAAAACTTTAAGGGTGTTGTCACTTAAACTCACTGTATGATTTTGACTAAAAAGGTATTGGGCAAAAACATAATTTTGTTTATTAGGACCGTGGTTCAGTATGTACTAATTATAGTGAACTAGAAACCCCCACCTTGTTGCCTCATATATTGGCTTTGGCAGTCCAAGCTCATAATTTTTTAAATACATTTAAGTACAATCTTGCAATGTCATCCTACATTGCCCTTAACATGGCATACCAATACTGTAACGAGAATGACCTGGTTGCAAATCCAACTAAAGTCAGCCAGATAGCATTTGGAAGACGAGCAGTCAAAGTTCAAATCATTCCTGATATACAAATGGAGCCGCATGTTAAAGTTCCTGGGATTAACTATAGATGAATATGACCTGGACTCCGCACGTAAACACACTCTGTAAGAAACACTTAATACCAGTCTATACATGTTAAAACAAATTAAATCCCTCAGTAACAATTAAACAGTAAAAACGTTTTATTTCTGCCTCTTTGAATCTCAGCCAAGATATGGCCTTGTTGTATGGGGTGGTACAACAAAAACAATCCTCAAAAGAATTCTGATCCTTCAGAAAAAATCCATTAGGACACTAGGAAGCATTCATTGCTTGGAAAGCTGTAGGGATGCATTCAGGTCTCAAAGAATTTTGACAGTAGTTTCACTGTATATTCAAGAAGTGGTGATGTATGTGGGTGGAAAAGATCTGCAAAGAAACGGAGACACTCAACAACACAATACCATAAATTGTGAACTATACATCCTCCCAGTATACCACCTGAAGCTGTGCGAAACTAAACCATCCTACATCGGTAGGAAACTCTACAACTCACTACCACAAAAACTTCATCACAAGAGAGAGAATTCACTAAAATCATCATCGAAAGAATGGATTCCAGACCGACCTTTCTACTCACTTGAGGAATTTCTACAAGGAAACTTCCAGAACTAACCTCTCTTCACAAATTAAATTTACATTGATGTATTAATGTTTCAATTCTTTACACTATTTCTGTAATCTTAATGATTGAAAATAAAGGTAATTCTCATTCTGATTCTGTATTTTCTAGTTACAGTAGAGTCTCGATTATCCGACCTAAACCGGCCGCGGCAAGGTCAGATAAGCGGGAAGGTCGGATAACACGGAATGTCGGATAATCGAAGGTCGGATAATCGAGACTCTACTATATATGTGATGGAGCAACACACTCTCTTTAAGATTTACTATCAAAGAGGGCATTAGTTAGCAGGTTACCCAGTCCGAAGTTGTTACTGAGCTGTTGACTAATATAGACCTCAGATCCCGGGAACTTGTGAGGCCAGTTGTTGTTGATTTCAGTCACATGGCTTTGGTCCAGTCTTGCCATGTACATCTCTTCTGGTACAGTGCTATCACAAACAACACACTTTGCTTAGTATTATATCTATATACCACCCCAAGCATAGTCATTTATTTCAGTTATATACTAATTAAAGTTATGTAAAAAATAGTTGAGTGGTAAAAGTCAAACCATAAAAAAACTTAGTACATAGAAATATTAAAACTATAAGAAAACAAATACTGGATATTATAGCCTATTTTGAAATGGACTCTGATGCATGTGAAAAGGCAAGAGTTAGATACTTTAATTTAATTAGGTGTTTTGATTATCACATATGTTAAAAGGTAAGTTTGAATGAGCAAGGAAGAAGTACTTCTGTCAATGATAGCAAATGTGTCTTAAGTTATAAACAGGAGACAAACCAGCAACAATGATTTCAGCTTTATGATCTCTTAGTTCAGAGAACTATTTTGTAAACTTTAGAACAGAAGAAACATCCCTCCTATACTCTGAAGTCAATAGAATAATGTGCATACTGTCTATAAATAAATGAATACAGACTATAACAGATTAATCACATGGGAAAATAGTTGAATAAAACATCGGTTTACTGTTGAACAATCTTAATCTGGTTACAGGTATTGTGTACTACCCAAATCCAATAACTGGAGAAAGGTTGAATATTATTGAATAAATTTTCAAATATTGATTATAAATTTGTTTACATCTTTCAGTTGACTTTAAAAATTTTTGATTTAGAAGAATCATGTTTTTTTACTAATTTAGTTCCAGCTAGGCACAAATATTTGTAGTAAACATCTTTGAGCTTAGACCTATTCAAAAAAACTGATAATTTTCTTAAGTTTACCACAACAATTGTTAAGTAAAATTGAACAATTATTTATTTTTAACACTTATCAGATTGGCTTCCAAATTTCAACTTCAAATTAGACTAACTTATGAAAATTGACAATGAAAGCGAAACATGTTTGTTTGCTAAACAAATTATAACCCACTTTTATAGGTGAGATACTTTGAAGAAATTCAGTCCGTTTTATTTTGCTTTAGTTACACCGAACAACTTTAGTAATCAATTTCTGTTCTTGTAAGTTTCATACCTGTAATCCACTGGTTCCGACAGCCACATCATGTAGTTATGTTTTATTTTGCTTTAGTTACACCGAACAACTTTAGTAATCAATTTCTGTTCTTGTAAGTTTCATACCTGTAATCCACTGGTTCCGACAGCCACATCATGTAGTTATGTTTTATTTTGCTTTAGTTACACCGAACAACTTTAGTAATCAATTTCTGTTCTTGTAAGTTTCATACCTGTAATCCACTGGTTCCGACAGCCACATCATGTAGTTATGTTTCAAGTCAAACTCCACACCTTTGGTTTTGGCAACCTCATTGATAACTGGGACAAGTCTATCAAAGATTACTTCGAAAACAAACCCTTTACTGCTCCATGGGATCCGAGAGGTTCTCATCAAACTGTGCTTTAACTCTGACAAATCATCTGAAGCAGTGTATATAAAGTAGAAAGTGACACATTCTATGTTTCCTCCCTGCAAAATGTTGATATAGATCAGTATAGATGGCTTGCATGGTAGAATAAATGTTATAATCTTATAACTTGTTTAAAATTGATGAGGGATTGTTTGTCAAAATACTTACGAGTGTTAGCCAAAGCTCAAGAGAGTTCATCTGATGTCCAAACTGAGCAGTTTTCACTTTCTCCCCCTATATATATAGAGAAAATTTGATTTCTTACTAATTTTATAACTTTAGTCTTTGGTGGAAATATTTGTTGTTGTGCTCCCTTAGCCTAAAAAGGGGGTTTTGAAGTGAGTTCTGACTGTAGGGATGTGTACAGACCTAGAGACCTGGTGTGCAGGTACTAATCCATGTTATCTCCAGGAATATTTTAACTTTCAATGGTAATAATACCCCAACAACCGCAAAACAAATCTAAAAAATATCTCTAACGGTTTTTATTCAGATTTGGTACTTTATGGTCTTTCAGGTTCCAACAAAATGTATTTCTGGGAAAATTTGGTTTAAGAAATTATAGAGCTTAAACAGTTCCAAAATTCTTCTCTTTTTTGGATTTTCATAAAACCATATAAAAAGACTTTACTTATCATCATTATAAAAACTATTTAAATTAGTATTTTGAATTATTGCCCTACGATTAAAGGATTGCGGAAAAAAATAAAATGATAATTTTGCGGTAAACGCAGTATGCTGTCCAATATTATTCTTACGATATAAAAGTTGTCATATCTCTCATATCAGTTTCATTTTTTGTTCAATCAATCAATCAATCTCTTTTTATTTCCATTAAAAACAATCAAACAAGGAAAAACATAACATTAATTATCTTAGAAATATTCCCCACATAGGCAAAGTCTGTGCATGTGGAATGAGTTAAAACAATCAGTCCATGCATTTTCTCCGAGGAACACTGTCACTGTCACTTTAGAACAATAATGGGGTAACATTTAAAAAAAAAAAATATATATATATATATAGCACAGATAAAAACCACTGAAAAATTACAGTTAAAATAATGCATGTGTGCACGATGATCCACAACTCAAGTGATTAGTTTATCTGTAGTTAGAGTGAAAGAAAGAGAGAAAAAAACAGAAACAAAGCATTCAATAACAAGAAACCTGGACACCATAAGCGCGCACACATACACACAGACATACACAACAAACACACACCCTCACTCATAAGACCCCACCCATACGCACACACACACTTGATAACACACACAATCTCAAACAACCACTGATTAGGAGTATAACGTGATACAACTATCAATCTGGCCATGGCCTGTTAACTTAACCATCTATTTACCATATCCTGATATCTGTATCATTAAAACTTAATATACAGGTAAAGTTAGCATTGACCATTATAGGATATTCAAAAAATACTGCCACCTAAGCCTAAGGGAGGAGGGGGGGATTTCCCCCTCTTGAATACTGTGTGTAGTAAATGATTCTGAAATTCTTCCAATAAAGGGATTTGGGTGAATATTTATTTAAACCACACCTCATTCATTACAAGATTTTCTACACATGCAACTGTACTTTATATTCTATATTTAGTAAATATAAAGCAATTTATTTATTAAAATTGGGCTAAAAGGGAGATTGTATATATCAGTTTCCTGATATTGTTAATGTTCAGTTGCAGAGGTTATATGTAAGATTTAGGTGTAGTTTTATTGGATTAGAAGACCCTGGCCAGGCACTTCTCCAAGTCGCTACTACTAGAGAGAAAGAATCATTCCTCATCCCGACTAATTCATCGTGCAAAGACTCCCTCACAGGAAGCTCATCTGGCTTCAAAGATCCATTGGAGAGTCGTTTCCCCATGTTGGTTTGCCCTCTAGCCTTTCATACTTTCAGAGGTTATCTGTTGGTATATAGTATACTGATGCAAATGATTCCCTATATAAATTACTCCCTTCCTTAGGTATCAATCATTACTGGTTTGGCAATTTCATTTTAAATGTGGTCTATTTATAATTTTTGCCAGGTATAAAATCTTACTTGTAATTCAATTTTTAGAAACACTCATTTACACTTAAAATTTTAAAAAATAAAGTAGGTTTTTGTTTAAAAAATACTAGTGCAACTATTATGCCGTGTTCAATTTGAACGCCATTTATTTGTTATTAGGTTAGCCTTTATGAGGTCTCACATGACATTCTTATAGCTGAACTCAGGAAGTATGGAGTCAGAGGTTCAAAGTACCATTTCAAATTTCCTGTAAAACCAGAAAAAAAAAATCTCCTTAAATGGTGCTTCTTCTAAGACAAAGAACATTTCACATGGTGACCTGCAGGCTAAGAGCTTGGCCCGATACTGTTCGATATCATGGTTTACCCCCTGAGTGCCAGTGGTCACACCCAAAAGTGCCAGTTTTTGAAAGGGTATGATATGTCGCTCGATTACATGGGTAATCGAATGAAGTAATCGATACGTCAATAACAAAATTGAATCAAACGATACATCCATTTAAAGTAGCAGAAATTAAAGTCATCACACAACGATATATCGTTGCAAGGTACTTTTCGGTTGAACTGACTACAAAGAAATATCATTGCAACGTACATTTCAGGAAGAAGATGTGCAAGGATTCATTATTGCATGGTTCACCTTTAAATTAATGAAGGTAAAACACAGTCCCTGGCGTGTACTCTAAAATCAGGAGTGGAAGAAGAAGAAACTGTCAAACTGTTCGAGCCCTCAGTGGCGTAGATAGACCTTTGTCAAGGGGGGGGGATATCTCATTTAGGGAATACAAACAAAATTGTGTTCGTGACTAGCACATACAAAATTAGAGACATTATTAACCTTCCCCTTACACTTACTCAAGTGCTGCTTAACGGTGATAGCTCCCACACTCACGTGCTGTAGTTGATGTTGATGGGGCTGTGGCCATATTACAGCGAGCGGTGGCAGTAGTACACGCATCATTGTCACTGATCACTTCACTACAGCACTTATTTTTGCCCACTATCTGTAGCAACACCTTCACTTACAAAGTTTCACCACTTTCATTTTTCCTTTCAGGAGCGATAAGCACCCCGTTAGTTTACATTGTTTTGAAATTTTAATTACAAAACAGACATGCGTCAAAACGCCGCGAATTGTGCAAGGTCACCGACCTAACTGACCTAAAGTTAAAGAGACGTCTTCTAGACCGTCTAGTGATGTGTCAGTACAACTGTAATCAGTATCTTGTAATCAGTACTGGTTGCCAGCAAAAGTATCTGATATCCGGGAAAAAAGTAAGTACAGAGTAATCATGAGTACATCCAATAACTAATATCAGACTAACCCACCGAGTACTAACAAGCACTAACTACTAAAGAATCAGAAACGGCAGCCGAGACTCATTGATACAGGAACTAGATACTTTTGGGCCAATAGGAGCGCTAGACTCAATGAGTAACAGATTTATTTGTAATCATTTAATTAAATAATGATTACGTAATCTGGAAGTTGTTAGTTTATAAATATAATAATAAATTAAATTTACTTTTATGGTTTAGTTTACCTAATTTTAAACAATGGTTTTAATCTAAAACATTTGTAACTTGGGCTCAGTTGATGGAATACCGAAATGATTCCTATTGATAGGCCTACACATCTGAGACATCAACCATTTTTACCGAGAGTAATCAGTATTTGTAACCAGTACTAGAAGTACTTGTATCAGTTGTAATCAGTACAGGAAAGTAATCGTTAAGCGCATCACCAATACCGTCTAGACGTCAAGGTCAAGGTCAAGTGCGCTAGTTGACGAGCCGGCCGCTAAGGGATGAGGATAGCCTGTTCGGTGACTTACGTCCCACTTGGCGCACATATACTGTGCCGGTGCGTTCATCTGCTACTATTTTATTGAACGCGAACAACATTCATAATATAAATAATATATTTTAGAAATATTTCACACACATATTTTGTTTTTCAGCAACAGCATTTCTTTTTGCTCAAAAGGCGCAGGCTTGATTTAAGGAGGATACACATTTTTACTTTTCCAAGGTTCAAAGGGGGGAGATATATCCCCCTGATCCCCCCCTCCCTTATTTACGCCACTGCGAGCCCTGGGTCGTTCCTCAGTTAAGTTGGAATCACCTTTTAGAAAAGAAAAGGTATATGTATTATATTATCCAGAGTGCTTTACCCATAGCGAAAACTTAGGTCAGAAACCATCCAGCATTATCTGATAAATGTTTACCATGATTTCATTCACAGCCATATAATATATCACCTGGTACTATGGGAACACTCCCCTGAGCCTCATCATGTGCTACTTCTAGAAACAAACAAAAGAGAATCAAAACTTTTTATGTGCATGTAATGAGCACAATAACCCATTTTAAAGGAGTTTGGAGTACTCACTATCTTTAGCCAGTGTGTTTACAAAATCCTTATCCTCCTTAAAGGATATGAAAAAAATTTTGAACGGAGGGAGTTGTCGAGCATACGACCTGAACATGCCTTGTCATCTCAGACTTACTCGGAAATGCCACCCTCGATTTGCAAAAATCATTTTCAATACTTTACAAGAAAGAGTGTGACAGATGGACGTTCCAATATTTAAAACAGTATTGTGTGACTGCCTAGTGAATAGGCCACTCTCTGGAAGAACTTTGTAACCAACCATAAGTTTGTGTATAATTAGTGAGATTAAATGTATGTTTCTTTATTTGAGAGGATGCACTCTATCCGACAGTGTCGGACAAAGATGGAAAAATAAAGTATTCAAGTTGTCAGTACTTTTGGAGATTTCAAGCTTGTGAAGGTGCCCTAAAGTTTACAACAAACTCTCAAATTTTTCTAATTTAAATAACATAGGTTAGTTTATTTTACCTGCGGAACAACAACTTTGATTTCTTAACATATAACATCTTACAAGACAAAGAATAACTGATCGTCTTATCAATTGTGTTAGGCTCAACAAACCCGTTTTCAGGTGTATTAAATTGATGTAAAGTATACCCCCCAATACAATCTGCTACAAGTATATTCTAAAATGGAGAGGGGGGAATATTCATTTTAGTATGCTACTTTTTAGCGAATTTCCCCTATAGGTTTCCCCTATTACGCTATTACCGTAGGTGGCATGGTAAGACTTCAGCCCCAGACCATGATAACTTTTTGTTTTGAGGCCCCCAGATGCCAAAACCACCATTCGTTCAAATTCAAATATATACCGGGTGTCCCATAAAGGCCCCCCCTCTTAATTTTTGAACGGCTGTAAATTTTCAAACAATCTTCGGTAAATGTCACTAGCATAAGTCAAAGTATTTTTTAAGTGGTTAAGGGTTTCAACCCTCACCCCTAAATAGGGGTTGCGGAGGGTAGTTTTTATTTTTAAATAGCAACCCCTATTGAGTTGCATTTTTTTAAGATATATTGATTTTGTTATTGAAACTGCTAAAATTCGCCTCCTTACCAGAAATCAGATATAAAGTGGGCAAATCCAACTTTGTATCTGATTTCTGGTAAACAGGTGAATCTTAGCAGTTTCAATAACAAAATCAGTTATATCTTTTGCTGGCCATAACATTAGATTAAATGAACATAGAGAGGTCTAGTTTGCGGCATTCATTTTTTTTATACTCTTTAAAAATATGTGCAGCTTGATAGGGGTTGCTATTTAAAAAATAAAAAACCACTCTCAGCAACCCCTATTTTGGGGTGAGGGTTGAAACCCTTAACCACTTAAAAAAATAATTTGACTTTTGCTAGTGACATTTACCAAAGATCGTTTGATAATTTACAGTCGTTCAAAAATTAAGTGGGGGGGGACCTTTATGGGACACCCGGAATATATTATATGTGTGTCCGTAGGCACAATAACTTTTGTACAAATTCTGATCTTGATTAAATTTGGTATAAATGCATAAGGCAGGACATCTATTTTCACGAGTTTGAAAACAAGACAGGTCAAACTATTTTAAGAGAGGTTTTGGGGGGTTTTTTACCCCAAAAATGGGTTTTTAGAACTTTTTACACAAAATTATTGTTAAATCCAAATTTTTGTTTGCACCATTGGATTTATCTTAAAAATAAACAATTTTTACAATTAAGTACTTACAATTATTACTATATAAAAAAGCAAATAATATAATTCAGCAAACTATATTATAGTTTGTATTAACCAGGAAATGGAGTATAAACCAGTCTTATCCTCAATGAGATGAGGGTTGTCTTACCTGACACTAAAATCCTATAAGATAAGAGCATTAGTCACCAAGCAGGAAACTTGGGGCACTTGGGACAAGTGGGCATTTTTGTTCTTAATCCCCCCAGTCACTTGTTACAGAAGCCTCTGTTACTTCTAATACTTTCCTCGACCTTATTCCCTGGTTTTTAGGTCCTAATTTTAACTGCTTAATTTGATTTAGCATATTCAAAACTATTTTGTGTGAAACTAAATAACTATCTTGTTAAAAAAACACTATTTACATTAATACTAGTTTTTTTAGGAAATAACAACTATTAACTTACAAAGAATATATGGTACTTACAACAGTAAATTTTGTTTCGACAAGGTACACTCCATTTTCAACGTCTCCGTACCTGTAGATGGTTTGATTTGGCTCTTTTATTTTTGCTTTTTTGTATTCACTAGCTAATGTAATATATTGTTTTAACTAGAATCAAAACATGTGTAAGAGTAATATCATTTCAAATGAAGATGAAAACCTTAATAGCTAATAAAGGTATCTTATTACGTTATGTGTTCAAACAAACTCATTGTATTTGTACACTGATGGAAAAAATTTTGAAAAACATGATTCTGTTTGACTTTGGTTACAAAAATTAAGTTTCAGCTTGGGGGTGATATTTGATTTGTATGAATTAAAGAATTTGTCCATTAACATCTTACTTTTTCATTTATTTATTTATTTTCTACGGAAAGCGCTGTTTGGTACAATGATTCACAATCGACTCAATATAAACATACAATAACTGGTGTACAATTATTTATATTGATATTTTGGTAGAAATGTTAATTCTATAGTTCAATGGTAATGCAGAGGTTCAGAATACAGATGACTTCCAGGCAGTGCTCGACTATTATCTCAACTCTGACAACGGTGGCGAGAAGCTGACTCTCCTCAGAGCGATGGGCTGTGTCACAAATCAAGTCGCCTTCGATATGTAAGCACAATTCAGCTAGCAGAATTAATAAGGAAACTTCCAAAATTTAAATTATTTGGAAGTGATAAAATCTTTAAATTTTTTAAATTTTTGATTTAAATCTTTAAATGTTTCAATGAAAACAAAAACACAAACATAGTTAATTTACTTTTCAACGTTCAGTATTTATCCCACATTTTAGGCTTTTTTAAGGGTACCTAAACATCAGTTGTGAGTTAATTCTTTCAACTAAACAATTAATGTTACCTATTAATGTTGATAGAGATTGAGTTTGCACATACAGTTATTGAAATTCAAAGCGATAAGAGTTTCTGTCCAACTCTCTAATAAGGCTTATCATGTGTGATAATAGACCAGTAAAACATGCCTTGTAAGTCAGCAATACAAACAAACAAAAGTATTTTCAATTACTTTTAGTAAACTTCTTTGAAGTATTTAATATCAGCCTACATTAATTAGTCAGATGCAGGGCTAAAAAGTAAACCGACACAATTTATGATAACCAATAAGTTGTTATCACATATATGACCAAAATATTAGGTAACTGTTCTAGGTTTAAAATAGTTTGGTATCATGAAAAATTTTTCATTCAAAATTCTAAATGTTTATTTTTTAAGACGAATGATAAGGATTTTCAGCAAAGAACACATTTTATAATAGATGAGGTTTGATCAAATTTATTGCCCAGGTACCTAAATGTGGTTTGCGACGTAAATGCTAACCATGTGAGACTACAAGATCGATCCACTGCCCTCAGCACCCTGTATTCCCACCAATCCGCAGTTTCCCCAGGTCTGCAATATCTCGCCAACAACTATGATAAAGTCAGCCAAGCGTAAGTATAAACCTCTTGTAAATGCTAACCATGTGAGACTACAAGATCGATCCACTGCCCTCAGCACCCTGTATTCCCACCAATCCGCAGTTTCCCCAGGTCTGCAATATCTCGCCAACAACTATGATAAAGTCAGCCAAGCGTAAGTATAAACCTCTTGTAAATGCTAACCATGTGAGACTACAAGATCGATCCACTGCCCTCAGCACCCTGTATTCCCACCAATCCGCAGTTTCCCCAGGTCTGCAATATCTCGCCAACAACTATGATAAAGTCAGTCAAGCGTAAGTATAAACCTCTTGTAAATGCTAACCATGTGAGACTACAAGAACGATCCACTGCCCTCAGCACCCTGTATTCCCACCAATCCGCAGTTTCCCCAGGTCTGCAATATCTCGCCAACAACTATGATAAAGTCAGCCAAGCGTAAGTATAAACCTCTTGTAAATGCTAAACATGTGAGACTACAAGATCGATCCACTGCCCTCAGCACCCTGTATTCCCACCAATCCGCAGTTTCCCCAGGTCTGCAATATCTCGCCAACAACTATGATAAAGTCAGTCAAGCGTAAGTATAAACCTCTTGTAAATGCTAACCATGTGAGACTACAAGATCGATCCACTGCCCTCAACACCCTGTATTCCCACCAATCCGCAGTTTCCCCAGGTCTGCAATATCTCGCCAACAACTATGATAAAGTCAGTCAAGCGTAAGTATAAACCTCTTGTAAATGCTAACCATGTGAGACTACAAGATCGATCCACTGCCCTCAGCACCCTGTATTCCCACCAATCCGCAGTTTCCCCAGGTCTGCAATATCTCGCCAACAACTATGATAAAGTCAGTCAAGCGTAAGTATAAACCTCTTGTAAATGCTAACCATGTGAGACTACAAGATCGATCCACTGCCCTCAGCACCCTGTATTCCCACCAATCCGCAGTTTACCCAGGTCTGCAATATCTCGCCAACAACTATGATAAAGTCAGCCAAGCGTAAGTATAAACCTCTTGTAAATGCTAACCATGTGAGACTACAAGATCGATCCACTGCCCTCAGCACCCTGTATTCCCACCAATCCGCAGTTTCCCCAGGTCTGCAATATCTCGCCAACAACTATGATAAAGTCAGCCAAGCGTAAGTATAAACCTCTTGTAAATGCTAACCATGTGAGACTACAAGATCGATCCACTGCCCTCAGCACCCTGTATTCCCACCAATCCGCAGTTTCCCCAGGTCTGCAATATCTCGCCAACAACTATGATAAAGTCAGCCAAGCGTAAGTATAAACCTCTTGTAAATGCTAACAATGTGAGACTACAAGATCGATCCACTGCCCTCAGCACCCTGTATTCCCACCAATCCGCAGTTTCCCCAGGTCTGCAATATCTCGCCAAAAACTATGATAAAGTCAGCCAAGCGTAAGTATAAACCTCTTGTAAATGCTAACCATGTGAGACTACAAGATCGATCCACTGCCTTCAGCACCCTGTATTCCCACCAATCCGCAGTTTCCCCAGGTCTGCAATATCTCACCAACAACTATGATAAAGTCAGCCAAGCGTAAGTATAAACCTCTTGTAAATGCTAACCATGTGAGACTACAAGATCGATCCACTGCCCTCAGCACCCTGTATTCCCACCAATCCGCAGTTTCCCCAGGTCTGCAATATCTCGCCAACAACTATGATAAAGTCAGCCAAGCGTAAGTATAAACCTCTTGTAAATGCTAACCATGTGAGACTACAAGATCGATCCACTGCCTTCAGCACCCTGTATTCCCACCAATCCGCAGTTTCCCCAGGTCTGCAATATCTCGCCAACAACTATGATAAAGTCAGTCAAGCATAAGTATAAACATCTTGTAAATGCTAACCATGTGAGACTACAAGATCGACCCACTGCCCTCAGCACCCTGTATTCCCACCAATCCGCAGTTTCTCCAGGTCTGCAATATCTCGCCAACAACTATGATAAAGTCAGCCAAGCGTAAGTATAAACCTCTTGATTTTAGGTTTTAATATTTTTTAGGCAACTATTTACTCATTTTTATAGAGACAAAATGTTAATCGTCCTTATAAAGTAATCAGGATTTGTGAATATCATCATCTCCTTCTGAGTCCATCTTACGTATCCCAAAAATCGTAATTCAATACTAATAACAATTGTATTACTATTGCTACCTTAGTACAGGTAACATAAACCTTTTATTGCTAATTTTTTATCCAGAGGCTAACCTATCAGTACTACTGTTACTATACTATTATGTTCGACCGATGAATTTTGTTTTCTTAATTTCTTAACAGGTAAAAAACAACAAATATGTAAGTATAATGAATAAGTAGAAGACAAATATTCTTGAAAACACGTTTAACAAATTTTTTTGTTAATTATTTCCAAGATCCAGAGTATTATTTATTGAAAATTCAGCTATGCCAAAATTAGTTCCAACATTTGCTGTTTTTGTACCTTCATTAACTGGGCTCAATTGTTCCACAGAATTTGTAACTGGGTGAATTTATTCATCAAATGAAAATTTTACTTTTTTCACTCATTAAAAATGCTATTTCAAACGCAGCCCTATTAAAATTCAGCTGTGACAGGCTACTAGTATAAGTGAAATCTTTAGATATGTAAACTAGACCAATTTTGGATATAGAATTAACTTTAGTTCAACATTTTGTTTTAGAGGACTTTGGATATGGCGGATTATACTCATGTTGGATTTATACTCCATAAGAACCAAAGTTAAATGGAATGCATGATATCTCGTTTATTTAATGCCAGAAAACTATGATTTATATCTCAATTTAAATGTTTCTTGAATATATATTTTGTGTTGAGCGATGTTTTTTATAAAATAAGTATATTTCAGTATAAGTCTAATTATCAACTTTCTTAATTATTATGATATTTTAGTTATTACACAGTTAATTATTTTTGTTTTGTTTGTATATATGACTAGTCCTTTGTCACGAATGTATCTTTGTGTCTACATTTAAAAATCTAATGTTATAGGTTGATTGAAAATAATTAATTATTTCTGAGTAAAGGTTTGTATTATTATATTATTAATTAATGCTCCTCATAAATGTTTTTGTAATTCTTTTCTAGATTGGGCAGTTCAGTCGATTCTGTCTTCTCAATTCTGGGAGGCATAATATCTCAAGACACTCACATTGCTCAGGTATTTTTACGTTTGGATATTGCTTGGACATTTTTAGGTCAATATATGTTCTGTTATTTGATTATTTCAATTTTCCATCTATTTTTAATTTCTCTGTTTAATTATCCTTGTTTGTCTGAAATAAAACTGAAATTTGTTAAAACAGACTTTGTTATATATGACTGGTGATTAATGTTGTAACATTTGCTAAGTTGAAGGAATTAAAATCAATATTCTTTTGTTATAACTACAATTTCTAGTGTTGTTGTAAGGCATTACTCCTTAGGTGCTTCTAAGGTCGTTGTACATGAATACTCCAATCACGGATTCTCCCTTATATATGGAATCAACGATAGAGTCTACAAAGTTAACTGCTGCTGTTATGGTAGATTTTCCTTTTCTGAAACCATGTTGGTTATTGCCTAATTTTCTGTTGCTTTCTAAAATAATGAAAAGTCTCTTGTAAGCAGTCTCTTGTAAGCAATCCCTTCATAGATTTTTGATATTGAGAGTAATAGTGAAATTGGTCGATAATTAGTTTTACAATGTGCATAATTTTTTCATATTTCGGGACAATTTTTGAGATTTTTAAAATATCTGTGAAATTTCCACAAATGAAAGATGAATTTAGTAAGTGCACTAATAATGTACACTAAATCTAGAACATTGATTTTTTTCTAATAAGTCTGAGAGACAGATGTTTAGTCAGTATTATGTTACATAACTCTAGACTTTCACGCTCAAAAGTATTCAATAACAATACTATTCCACTCATGTAGTATTTAAAAAATATTTGATATCCAAAAAGTGTTAAATTAACAAATATTAAGATTTTGGCAAACCATGTATTTCTCTTGACTTAATAATCATGTTTGGAAAATTTTAACAAATGTACTGATCCAATGAATACATTTTAACAGGTGAAAAGCTTAGTGAATGATACCAAAGTGGACCAAAGACTGAGGGACAAACTGGAAACACTGGTCCTGCCCCTGGTGATCAAAAGGCAAGCCTGGGCCCAGTCCCCACAGGCCACACAACTCAAAAATTGGGTCCACAACAACACCAGTTCATCAGCTTCATCTATTTTTGCCCGCTCTATATTCATCGTGCTATTCAGCTTTGTCTTAATATCACATTTGTAGCTATATCGTTTTTTTATTAATATTTAGCCATCTAAATACATTTTAGATGTCACATACTTTAGTACATGTTTCATACATTTTTAAGTCATTTTTTACTTTTTTATATCTATAGAACAAATTAATTATACTTTAAAACATGCTGTGTCAACTTTCCTCACCCTTTATGTTTGTATTTCTATGGTTCTTGGGATATGTTTTGTAACTTTGTATATTTTGTTTAGATTTACATATAAAATTGAACAAATAAAGTTCCAATTAATTGAATGTGAAAAATCAATCTATGTCCAATCAAACATTTCTTCTGAATATTGTATAGTAAGTAAACTACTCTTCTAAATTTGTTTCAATCTTTTAATCATTTATCTGTCAACCTTCTAGAGTATTACGTAGCACATACTTCTTTGATCATGATTCAATTGCTTTGATAATTATTATCTGATAACCGTAAGGAGTGAAGTGTGTATTTTGTTCACTAATTTGACTTTGGCAAAATGTTAACAACTTTTTGATTGGCTTATTATTAGTTGTTATAACCACGGGATCTATTCAAATATGTCTTTTTAGTTTAATTTTTTTATTCCATTTTTTTATAACTATAAGTGTATAATATTTTTAATTAAATTTTATTTTATACATTATCCTGTAACTTACTCTCTTTCCTATATCTGTTATATCCTAGAATATTATAATCTGAAAGTCAGAAAGTTTTAAACTTAGGTTGATTGATTCATGATTA
Source organism: Allygus modestus (assembly GCA_963675035.1). Taxonomy (NCBI): domain Eukaryota; kingdom Metazoa; phylum Arthropoda; class Insecta; order Hemiptera; family Cicadellidae; genus Allygus; species Allygus modestus. Next base: position 168,031,504 of record OY776113.1, read on the forward strand.
GGTGGAAAGTAATTTAATGACAGAAACTGAAGAAAGTTTTTAAACAGAGAATAAATAAATATATAAAAAGATGTGTTTAAATTGTTTTAGTCATTAATATGCAAAGGTGTTTAGTAAATCAGGCACCATAAAATTACTGGAGGAACCTTTTATTAGAGTTACTAAACATTTATTTCAGAATAAAGGGGGCATTTCAAGAGAATAACTGAAAAATAAATATATGAAATATAAATAGTTTTGAATTAACACACACTCGTGCAGTACTGTAATAACTGCAGGTGCATCACAGTGGCCAGATTGTGGTAATTTGCGGTATTGTTGTGATAGATAAAGACATGAAATGGAAACATTTACAGGCCTCTTCTCATTAAGATCTGTCCGCACGCCTATGATATCATCAAACTCATAGAATATTAAAATTACAGTCAAGCACAAGAAACAAGTGAAAATCCTTTACTTCCTCTTGTTTTATCCAAGCATTTTTGACTGCCTTAGCAGCAGGTTACTTTGTAATTTAGTAAACTATAGCACATGTCAACTGAAGCTGGATAGTCTCTTCAAAGATCTGCAAATAACACCCTCTGGTTTTTCCGTTCAAAACATTTTTCATCAGCAGGTAGACGGTAAATGTAGACCAGATCTTCTTAGATTTGGGATGTAGTAAATCTTCTTAGATTTGGTTTTGGCTATGACTTTTGTACTTTTTCCATAAAATGTATTTTGGTAAAATGTTGGAAACCGATCTTGGTAAACAGTTTTTGTGATGGAATGTTTTCAAGAAGGATTGTGGCAAATGGGATTCTTCCTAGTTTGTGTAGCTCACAGGACATGTTCCGAACAATGATATCAGCATATCCTTTGCCCCTGAACTCAGCATCAGTGAAGAGCACAAATATGCCTCCCGGATGGAAGGTCAGTGCAGAACAAACCAGCTTCTTGTCCGTTTTTCTAAATAAACCTAAGAAACAAAAACAATTTTTGTTAAATTTTAAGAATTATTTCATAACAATTATTTCTTGAATGTATTTTGTTATTAACTCTTGTTAAATTTGTTCTATTGTTGCCTAATTTTTATCTGTTGTTAATATTTATCAGTCTGTGCTCTAAATACTGTTTTTACTGTAGTATTATTTTCAACAGGTTTCCCTTCAAGCAGCAGATATTTAGTTTAATTATATAGTGACGTAACAATATCTATTGAATAGTCATTTATGCTCAAAGATAAACAAAGACAAAATTAATCTCAACAAATTGGGCAAAAAATGTCATATTTGGAGAATTCAATTACATTATTTTCCACTATGAAGAAAATTAGATTACGTGAAGTTGCTATATCCTTTCTTCCATCATATTATCAGTTTTTAAAAGTATTTTTCTACCTGTCCTGAAAGATGTTTCTCTTTAAAAATATAATATTTTATCGATATTCCAACAAAAATTTCAAAACATTGAGTCAAACAGTAATAAAATAATATGCCTTTAGTGGAGGCTCATTGTGCTAGAATGAAACTTTGTTGTAGTGGAATAAAACCGCCATGGTTGCTCTGCTTTAATTCTTTAATAATCTAAGTAATGGGAATGTAATATGCATAAACAACATATAACCTTAAACATTTTAACTTTTGCAATATATTATGTCACTAAAATTCATTTATTTTGTCCACATTAATTACTACATTCTAGGGGTGTGAGAGTAGTGATTTTTTTTAATCGAGTCGAGTTGTGCCAATTATTTTCGAGTTTCGAGTATTTTCGAGCGAGTATTTGCCATCAGTTGGTAGTTTAAATAGAGTAATGGGATTTTAATACCAACCTAGATTTGATAATATAAACATGGTTTCTAACTAATATATGAGTAGCAATACAAAGTTTTAGCCAGTACAATCAAACTGGATTACGTATTGACAAACAAAACGCAGTTTGACATTCGTTTCCGGCCGATAAAACACGATCCGGTTGTCATTTGGCCAATATCACCTGGTCCATACATTTCCTATAATCATTATTAGATGACGAAATCGTTAGTTACGGCCGATATTAAGTGGCACTTTTGCCGATATTATGTTTTCCATCGTCATTTACGGCCGAAATTACGCGGTCCGATCGTCATTTTTGGGCAATTTTACGTGATACGATCGCCTTTTGCGACCGTTACTACTCGTTTTGGTCGGTCGCAATCGTTAGCGATTGTCATTTTCTGCCGATTTCACGTGATGCTATCGTCATTTTCGGCCGATTTCACATGATGCGATCGCCTTTTGCGGCCGTTACTACGTATTTTGGCCTCTCGCAATCGTTAGCGATCGTCATTTTCGGCCAATTTCACGTGATGCGATCGCTTTTTGCGGCCGTTACTACACGTTTTGGCCGGTCGCGATCGTCCGGAAATCGGCGGGAAATACTCGCTCGAACTTTCGAGTATTTTTCGAAACTTCGAGTCGAGTTCGAGTATTAAAATACTCGGCCGAAAACTTGAAGTTTCTCGGAGTACTAGCACACCTCTACTACATTCATAACTAACACCACGATACAGAGAACATATAGGTATACAGTAGAACCTCACTTATTCGAAGGTCAGGGGACAGCCAATTTATTTCGAATTAAAGGAAGTTTGAAATATCAAGAGTTTGAATTATAGATGTTAATGTGAATGAAATTCGAATTATAGAGGCAAAGAAAATAAACGTCAATGGATTCAGATCTGGAGGAAACTGAGTATACGCATCAGTTCATGCTTCAACAGGCTTGTTTTTTGCGCTTGATTTGAATTTCAGAGGCTTACTGTACCACAGTTCGTACTGTAGAGGTTGACTTCGAATTTTAGAGGTAACGTTTCAAATTACAGCATCAAAATTTGAATTCTAGAGGCCCGAGTTTTAGATGCTACATTATGCGTTGAAAACACTTTGAATTATCGGTATATTATTTTTCGAATATTAGAGGTTTCTGAAGGGAACAGAAAAAAGTTACTAATTATAGAGGTTTTTGAATTATCGAGGTTCGAATTAGTGAGATTCTACTGTATATACGTTCTCTGTGCTAACACACACACTTAAGTCTAGGTGAGTAACATTTCATTGGTTGAGAATAGATAAAACCATACAATGTGTAAGGGCCCTGAGGAACAGTCTCTTGTTCATCAAATATAACATTTTAACTTAAACTATAGTAATTTTTACATTTTGCTCATTATTGAATATCTAAACAACTAATATGAGTTTGACATTAGAGGAAACAAGCACAACCACAACACACTTGACAAAAGTAGTCTGTACTTTTTCCCCAAAGTACAAATTAACATCGACTGATAAATTAAATTAAGAGGATTCTATAACACTTTTTTAATAAATGGCTAATATCTACAAGAACTGTGTTTACAAACATTATAAAAACCCTATTTTACTTCTAGTTACTAAAAAATCCATTCCATTTCAATAATACATATGTATTTCAATTCCGGTTTCACTTTACATTTTATTTAATTTGTTATCGTTCAGATTTATATTTACAATAGACGCGCTCCATGGGACTGAGCTAACGCGCTGGGTCAGATAACTAAAAGGATGATTAAAACAAATAACATCTGGGTACTGTCATATTAGGCACTAAAAATTATAAAACTTATACAACAGTAACAAAATAAGTACCAATATGCAATACTTGCTAACTATGGAAACATATGATCATCTTTTTGTGACCTGAACATTTGTATGGTACAGTATTGGGATGTGACTGCGGTGGCGGATGCGAGACATTTCACGGATAGAGGACGGTTATTTTGACATAAAATAATAGTGACATTTACATATATCTCTAAGATGTACGTTTAAGCTTATGCATGATGAACGACGATTAAAAGAGACTAATTCAATCAATGGTTAAGTCATTAGTACAACCATGAATAAACAACATGAATAACGCTTTGCATTTATCAATACTATTTCATCTAATTTACATGTATACAGCCATGGCCTAAAGGAACTCCATAGTCCATTGGTTTCCTTCGAAACATAGGTTTGTCATGACACTCTGTTTTTAGATTTTATTCAGGAGAAGGGAGCGTAAGAAAATCTCATGGTAAATCCCATTCTGGTGGCCCTAAACCTTATATATTTAAGACAAAACGGGTATTTTACCTTTGTCAGTAGTCCAATGAAGAAATTAACTTAAAAGCACAATTACAAGTAGTAATTACAAGTTCGTCTAAGCACATGTTGCGTGAAATGAATAAATAAAGAGATAAATATAACAAAGAGGCAAAATCACAAAAAAAAGGTTCAGTTAGACTTTTTATGATGCACGACTGCACAAATGTGCAACTATGTCAATATGGATGGTCCTGGCATAGGTCTCCTTATCACCATTATTATCAGTAGGGCATAGTTCGTGTACACTGAAGTGTTCATCCAAGTGTGTTAGTATATCAAAAATTCAATGGGTTGGAGCTTGTCATTGAGGATTTTATCATTTGCTTATTCCTGTTAGTAAATTTGTTATAATTCTAACCCTTCAAGAGTATTTATTTCGATCCCTGCTTTGCTGTATATATGTATAACTTCTGCATACATGTTTTGGCATCTTGCTAGCTTATAAAGATTAGTGTCTTGGACCTTGGGTCAAGGGGTCACAGATACAAATTCTGAGGTGTCCACAAATTTTAACGGGTTTGGATCGCTTACCCTTCAAAGCGATTGTGCGCTCCTAATAAATGCCTCTGACATTAAAACAAAAATAAAACTTTAAGGGTGTTGTCACTTAAACTCACTGTATGATTTTGGCTAAAAAGGTATTGGGCAAAAACATAATTTTGTTTATTAGGACCGTGGTTCAGTATGTACTAATTATAGTGAACTAGAAACCCCCACCTTGTTGCCTCATATATTGGCTTTGGCAGTCCAAGCTCATAATTTTTTAAATACATTTAAGTACAATCTTGCAATGTCATCCTACATTGCCCTTAACATGGCATACCAATACTGTAACGAGAATGACCTGGTTGCAAATCCAACTAAAGTCAGCCAGATAGCATTTGGAAGACGAGCAGTCAAAGTTCAAATCATTCCTGATATACAAATGGAGCCGCATGTTAAAGTTCCTGGGATTAACTATAGATGAATATGACCTGGACTCCGCACGTAAACACACTCTGTAAGAAACACTTAATACCAGTCTATACATGTTAAAACAAATTAAATCCCTCAGTAACAATTAAACAGTAAAAACGGCTTATTTCTGCCTCTTTGAATCTCAGCCAAGATATGGCCTTGTTGTATGGGGTGGTACAACAAAAACAATCCTCAAAAGAATTCTGATCCTTCAGAAAAAATCCATTAGGACACTAGGAAGCATTCATTGCTTGGAAAGCTGTAGGGATGCATTCAGGTCTCAAAGAATTTTGACAGTAGTTTCACTGTATATTCAAGAAGTGGTGATGTATGTGGGTGGAAAAGATCTGCAAAGAAACGGGGACACTCAACAACACAATACCATAAATTGTGAACTGTACATCCTCCCAGTATACCACCTGAAGCTGTGCGAAACTAAACCATCCTACATCGGTAGGAAACTCTACAACTCACTACCACAAAAACTTCATCACAAGAGAGAGAATTCACTAAAATCATCATCGAAAGAATGGATTCCAGACCGACCTTTCTACTCACTTGAGGAATTTCTACAAGGAAACTTCCAGAACTAACCTCTCTTCACAAATTAAATTTACATTGATGTATTAATGTTTCAATTCTTTACACTATTTCTGTAATCTTAATGATTGAAAATAAAGGTAATTCTCATTCTGATTCTGTATTTTCTAGTTACAGTAGAGTCTCGATTATCCGACCTAAACCGGCCGCGGCAAGGTCAGATAAGCGGGCAGGTCGGATAACACGGAATGTCGGATAATCGAAGGTCGGATAATCGAGACTCTACTGTATATGTGATGGAGCAACACACTCTCTTTAAGATTTACTATCAAAGAGGGCATTAGTTAGCAGGTTACCCAGTCCGAAGTTGTTACTGAGCTGTTGACTAATATAGACCTCAGATCCCGGGAACTTGTGAGGCCAGTTGTTGTTGATTTCAGTCACATGGCTTTGGTCCAGTCTTGCCATGTACATCTCTTCTGGTACAGTGCTATCACAAACAACACACTTTGCTTAGTATTATATCTATATACCACCCCAAGCATAGTCATTTATTTCAGTTATATACTAATTAAAGTTATGTAAAAAATAGTTGAGTGGTAAAAGTCAAACCATAAAAAAACTTAGTACATAGAAATATTAAAACTATAAGAAAACAAATACTGCATATTATAGCCTATTTTGAAATGGACTCTGATGCATATGTACAAGGCAAGAGTTAGATACTTTAATTTAATTAGGTGTTTTGATTATCACATATGTTAAAAGGTAAGTTTGAATGAGCAAGGAAGAAGTACTTCTGTCAATGATAGCAAATGTGTCTTAAGTTATAAACAGGAGACAAACCAGCAACAATGATTTCAGCTTTATGATCTCTTAGTTCAGAGAACTATTTTGTAAACTTTAGAACAGAAGAAACATCCCTCCTATACTCTGAAGTCAATAGAATAATGTGCATACTGTCTATAAATAAATGAATACAGACTATAACAGATTAATCACATGGGAAAATAGTTGAATAAAACATCGGTTTACTGTTGAACAATCTTAATCTGGTTACAGGTATTGTGTACTACCCAAATCCAATAACTGGAGAAAGGTTGAATATTATTGAATAAATTTTCAAATATTGATTATAAATTTGTTTACATCTTTCAGTTGACTTTAAAAAATAACTTTAAAAATTTTTGATTTAGAAGAATCATGTTTTTTTACTAATTTAGTTCCAGCTAGGCACAAATATGTGTAGTAAACATCTTTGAGCTTAGACCTATTCAAAAACACTGATAATTTTCTTAAGTTTACCACAACAATTGTTAAGTAAAATTGAACAATTATTTATTTTTAACACTTATCAGATTGGCTTCCAAATTTCAACTTCAAATTAGACTAACTTATGAAAATTGACAATGAAAGCAAAACATGTTTGTTTGCTAAACAAATTATAACCCACTTTTATAGGTGAGATACTTTAAAGAAATTCAGTCCGTTTTATTTTGCTTTAGTTACACCGAACAACTTTAGTAATCAATTTCTGTTCTTGTAAGTTTCATACCTGTAATCCACTGGTTCCGACAGCCACATCATGTAGTTATGTTTTATTTTGCTTTAGTTACACCGAACAACTTTAGTAATCAATTTCTGTTCTTGTAAGTTTCATACCTGTAATCCACTGGTTCCGACAGCCACATCATGTAGTTATGTTTTATTTTGCTTTAGTTACACCGAACAACTTTAGTAATCAATTTCTGTTCTTGTAAGTTTCATACCTGTAATCCACTGGTTCCGACAGCCACATCATGTAGTTATGTTTCAAGTCAAACTCCACACCTTTGGTTTTGGCAACCTCATTGATAACTGGGACAAGTCTATCAAAGATTACTTCGAAAACAAACCCTTTACTGCTCCATGGGATCCGAGAGGTTCTCATCAAACTGTGCTTTAACTCTGACAAATCATCTGAAGCAGTGTATATAAAGTAGAAAGTGACACATTCTATGTTTCCTCCCTGCAAAATGTTGATATAGATCAGTATAGATGGCTTGCATGGTAGAATAAATGTTATAATCTTATAACTTGTTTAAAATTGATGAGGGATTGTTTGTCAAAATACTTACGAGTGTTAGCCAAAGCTCAAGAGAGTTCATCTGATGTCCAAACTGAGCAGTTTTCACTTTCTCCCCCTATATATAGAGAAAATTTGATTTCTTACTAATTTTATAACTTTAGTCTTTGGTGGAAATATTTGTTGTTGTGCTCCCTTAGCCTAAAAAGGGGGTTTTGAAGTGAGTTCTGACTGTAGGGATGTGTACAGACCTAGAGACCTGGTGTGCAGGTACTAATCCATGTTATCTCCAGGAATATTTTAACTTTCAATGGTAATAATACCCCAACAACCGCAAAACAAATCTAAAAAATATCTCTAACGGTTTTTATTCAGATTTGGTACTTTATGGTCTTTCAGGTTCCAACAAAATGTATTTCTGGGAAAATTTGGTTTAAGAAATTATAGAGCTTAAACAGTTCCAAAATTCTTCTCTTTTTTGGATTTTCATAAAACCATATAAAAAGACTTTACTTATCATCATTATAAAAACTATTTAAATTAGTATTTTGAATTATTGCCCTACGATTAAAGGATTGCGGAAAAAAATAAAATGATAATTTTGCGGTAAACGCAGTATGCTGTCCAATATTATTCTTACGATATAAAAGTTGTCATATCTCTCATATCAGTTTCATTTTTTGTTCAATCAATCAATCAATCTCTTTTTATTTCCATTAAAAACAATCAAACAAGGAAAAACATAACATTAATTATCTTAGAAATATTCCCCACATAGGCAAAGTCTGTGCATGTGGAATGAGTTAAAACAATCAGTCCATGCATTTTCTCCGAGGAACACTGTCACTGTCACTTTAGAACAATAATGGGGTAACATTTAAAAAAAAAAAAAATATATATATATATAGCACAGATAAAAACCACTGAAAAATTACAGTTAAAATAATGCATGTGTGCACGATGATCCACAACTCAAGTGATTAGTTTATCTGTAGTTAGAGTGAAAGAAAGAGAGAAAAAAACAGAAACAAAGCATTCAATAACAAGAAACCTGGACACCATAAGCGCGCACACATACACACAGACATACACAACAAACACACACCCTCACTCATAAGACCCCACCCATACGCACACACACACTTGATAACACACACAATCTCAAACAACCACTGATTAGGAGTATAACGTGATACAACTATCAATCTGGCCATGGCCTGTTAACTTAACCATCTATTTACCATATCCTGATATCTGTATCATTAAAACTTAATATACAGGTAAAGTTAGCATTGACCATTATAGGATATTCAAAAAATACTGCCACCTAAGCCTAAGGGAGGAGGGGGGGATTTCCCCCTCTTGAATACTGTGTGTAGTAAATGATTCTGAAATTCTTCCAATAAAGGGATTTGGGTGAATATTTATTTAAACCACACCTCATTCATTACAAGATTTTCTACACATGCAACTGTACTTTATATTCTATATTTAGTAAATATAAAGTAATTTATTTATTAAAATTGGGCTAAAAGGGAGATTGTATATATCAGTTTCCTGATATTGTTAATGTTCAGTTGCAGAGGTTATATGTAAGATTTAGGTGTAGTTTTATTGGATTAGAAGACCCTGGCCAGGCACTTCTCCAAGTCGCTACTACTAGAGAGAAAGAATCATTCCTCATCCCGACTAATTCATCGTGCAAAGACTCCCTCACAGGAAGCTCATCTGGCTTCAAAGATCCATTGGAGAGTCGTTTCCCCATGTTGGTTTGCCCTCTAGCCTTTCATACTTTCAGAGGTTATCTGTTGGTATATAGTATACTGATGCAAATGATTCCCTATATAAATTACTCCCTTCCTTAGGTATCAATCATTACTGGTTTGGCAATTTCATTTTAAATGTGGTCTATTTATAATTTTTGCCAGGTATAAAATCTTACTTGTAATTCAATTTTTAGAAACACTCATTTACACTTAAAATTTTAAAAAATAAAGTAGGTTTTTGTTTAAAAAATACTAGTGCAACTATTATGCCGTGTTCAATTTGAACGCCATTTATTTGTTATTAGGTTAGCCTTTATGAGGTCTCACATGACATTCTTATAGCTGAACTCAGGAAGTATGGAGTCAGAGGTTCAAAGTACCATTTCAAATTTCCTGTAAAACCAGAAAAAAAAAATCTCCTTAAATGGTGCTTCTTCTAAGACAAAGAACATTTCACATGGTGACCTGCAGGCTAAGAGCTTGGCCCGATACTGTTCGATATCATGGTTTACCCCCTGAGTGCCAGTGGTCACACCCAAAAGTGCCAGTTTTTGAAAGGGTATACCCCAAAAGTGCCAGGAATGTCTAAAATTTTGAGTGTAGTGTAACAGAACAAAACTCAACAAAAAATGATATTCCTTACGTAAAAGTATTTTGCCATGATATGTCGCTCGATTACATGGGTAATCGAATGAAGTAATCGATACGTCAATAACAAAATTGAATCAAACGATACATCCATTTAAAGTAGCATAAATTAAAGTCATCACACAACGATATATCGTTGCAAGGTACTTTTCGGTTGAACTGACTACAAAGAAATATCATTGCAACGTACATTTCAGGAAGAAGATGTGCAAGGATTCATTATTGCATGGTTCACCTTTAAACTAATGAAGGTAAAACACAGTCCCTGGCGTGTACTCTAAAATCAGGAGTGGAAGAAGAAGAAACTGTCAAACTGTTCGAGCCCTCAGTGGCGTAGATAGACCTTTGTCAAGGGGGGGATATCTCATTTAGGGAATACAAACAAAATTGTGTTCGTGACTAGCACATACAAAATTAGAGACATTATTAACCTTCCCCTTACACTTACTCAAGTGCTGCTTAACGGTGATAGCTCCCACACTCACGTGCTGTAGTTGATGTTGATGGGGCTGTGGCCATATTACAGCGAGCGGTGGCAGTAGTACACGCATCATTGTCACTGATCACTTCACTACAGCACTTATTTTTGCCCACTATCTGTAGCAACACCTTCACTTACAAAGTTTCACCACTTTCATTTTTCCTTTCAGGAGCGATAAGCACCCCGTTAGTTTACATTGTTTTGAAATTTTAATTACAAAACAGACATGCGTCAAAACGCCGCGAATTGTGCAAGGTCACCGACCTAACTGACCTAAAGTTAAAGAGACGTCTTCTAGACCGTCTAGTGATGTGTCAGTACAACTGTAATCAGTATCTTGTAATCAGTACTGGTTGCCAGCAAAAGTATCTGATATCCGGGAAAAAAGTAAGTACAGAGTAATCATGAGTACATCCAATAACTGATATCAGACTAACCCACCGAGTACTAACAAGCACTAACTACTAAGGAATCAGAAACGGCAGCCGAGACTCATTGATACAGGAACTAGATACTTTTGGGCCAATAGGAGCGCTAGACTCAATGAGTAACAGATTTATTTGTAATCATTTAATTAAATAATGATTACGTAATCTGGAAGTTGTTAGTTTATAAATATAATAATAAATTAAATTTACTTTTATGGTTTAGTTTACCTAATTTTAAACAATGGTTTTAATCTAAAACATTTGTAACTTGGGCTCAGTTGATGGAATACCGAAATGATTCCTATTGATAGGCCTACACATCTGAGACATCAACCATTTTTACCGAGAGTAATCAGTATTTGTAACCAGTACTAGAAGTACTTGTATCAGTTGTAATCAGTACAGGAAAGTAATCGTTAAGCGCATCACCAATACCGTCTAGACGTCAAGGTCAAGGTCAAGTGCGCTAGTTGACGAGCCGGCCGCTAAGGGATGAGGATAGCATGTTCGGTGACTTACGTCCCACTTGGCGCACATATACTGTGCCGGTGCGTTCATCTGCTACTATTTTATTGAACGCGAACAACATTCATAATATAAATAATATATTTTAGAAATATTGCACACACATATTTTGTTTTTCAGCAACAGCATTTCTTTTTGCTCAAAAGGCGCAGGCTTGATTTAAGGAGGATACACATTTTTACTTTTCCAAGGTTCAAAGGGGGGAGATATATCCCCCTGATCCCCCCCTCCCTTATCTACGCCACTGCGAGCCCTGGGTCGTTCCTCAGTTAAGTTGGAATCACCTTTTAGAAAAGAAAAGGTATATGTATTATATTATCCAGAGTGCTTTACCCATAGCGAAAACTTAGGTCAGAAACCATCCAGCATTATCTGATAAATGTTTACCATGATTTCATTCACAGCCATATAATATATCACCTGGTACTATGGGAACACTCCCCTGAGCCTCATCATGTGCTACTTCTAGAAACAAACAAAAGAGAATCAAAACTTTTTATGTGCATGTAATGAGCACAATAACCCATTTTAAAGGAGTTTGGAGTACTCACTATCTTTAGCCAGTGTGTTTACAAAATCCTTATCCTCCTTAAAGGATATGAAAACAATTTTGAACGGAGGGAGTTGTCGAGCATACGACCTGAACATGCCTTGTCATCTCAGACTTACTCGGAAATGCCACCCTCGATTTGCAAAAATCATTTTCAATACTTTACAAGAAAGAGTGTGACAGATGGACGTTCCAATATTTAAAACAGTATTGTGTGACTGCCTAGTGAATAGGCCACTCTCTGGAAGAACTTTGTAACCAACCATAAGTTTGTGTATAATTAGTGAGATTAAATGTATGTTTCTTTATTTGAGAGGATGCACTCTATCCGACAGTGTCGGACAAAGATGGAAAAATAAAGTATTCAAGTTGTCAGTACTTTTGGAGATTTCAAGCTTGTGAAGGTGCCCTAAAGTTTACAACAAACTCTCAAATTTTCCTTATTTAAATAACATAGGTTAGTTTATTTTACCTGCGGAACAACAACTTTGATTTCTTAACATATAACATCTTACAAGACAAAGAATAACTGATCGTCTTATCAATTGTGTTAGGCTCAACAAACCCGTTTTCAGGTGTATTAAATTGATGTAAAGTATACCCCCCAATACAATCTGCTACAAGTATATTCTAAAATGGAGAGGGGGGAATATTCATTTTAGTATGCTACTTTTTAGCGAATTTCCCCTATAGGTAATACGCTATTACCGTAGGTGGCATGGTAAGACTTCAGCCCCAGACCATGATAACTTTTTGTTTTGAGGCCCCCAGATGCCAAAACCACCATTCGTTCAAATTCAAATATATACCGGGTGTCCCATAAAGGCCCCCCCTCTTAATTTTTGAACGGCTGTAAATTTTCAAACAATCTTCGGTAAATGTCACTAGCATAAGTCAAAGTATTTTTTAAGTGGTTAAGGGTTTCAACCCTCACCCCTAAATAGGGGTTGCGGAGGGTAGTTTTTATTTTTAAATAGCAACCCCTATTGAGTTGCATTTTTTTAAGATATATTGATTTTGTTATTGAAACTGCTAAAATTCGCCTCCTTACCAGAAATCAGATATAAAGTGGGCAAATCCAACTTTGTATCTGATTTCTGGTAAACAGGTGAATCTTAGCAGTTTCAATAACAAAATCAGTTATATCTTTTGCTGGCCATAACATTAGATTAAATGAACATAGAGAGGTCTAGTTTGCGGCATTCATTTTTTTTATACTCTTTAAAAATATGTGCAGCTTGATAGGGGTTGCTATTTAAAAAATAAAAAACCACTCTCAGCAACCCCTATTTTGGGGTGAGGGTTGAAACCCTTAACCACTTAAAAAAATAATTTGACTTTTGCTAGTGACATTTACCAAAGATCGTTTGATAATTTACAGTCGTTCAAAAATTAAGTGGGGGGGGCCTTTATGGGACACCCGGAATATATTATATGTGTGTCCGTAGGCACAATAACTTTTGTACAAATTCTGATCTTGATTAAATTTGGTATAAATGCATAAGGCAGGACATCTATTTTCACGAGTTTGAAAACAAGACAGGTCAAACTATTTTAAGAGAGGTTTTGGGGGGTTTTTTACCCCAAAAATGGGTTTTTAGAACTTTTTACACAAAATTATTGTTAAATCCAAATTTTTGTTTGCACCATTGGATTTATCTTAAAAATAAACAATTTTTACAATTAAGTACTTACAATTATTACTATATAAAAAAGCAAATAATATAATTCAGCAAACTATATTATAGTTTGTATTAACCAGGAAATGGAGTATAAACCAGTCTTATCCTCAATGAGATGAGGGTTGTCTTACCTGACACTAAAATGCTATAAGATAAGAGCATTAGTCACCAAGCAGGAAACTTGGGGCACTTGGGACAAGTGGGCATTTTTGTTCCTAATTCCCCCTAGTCAATTGTTACAGAAGCCTCTGTTACTTCTAATACTTTCCTCGACCTTATTCCCTGGTTTTTAGGTCCTAATTTTAACTGCTTAATTTGATTTAGCCTATTCAAAACTATTTTGTGTGAAACTAAATAACTATCTTGTTAAAAAAACACTATTTACATTAATACTAGTTTTTTTAGGAAATAACAACTATTAACTTACAAAGAATATATGGTACTTACAACAGTAAATTTTGTTTCGACAAGGTACACTCCATTTTCAACGTCTCCGTACCTGTAGATGGTTTGATTTGGCTCTTTTATTTTTGCTTTTTTGTATTCACTAGCTAATGTAATATATTGTTTTAACTAGAATCAAAACATGTGTAAGAGTAATATCATTTCAAATGAAGATGAAAACCTTAATAGCTAATAAAGGTATCTTATTACGTTATGTGTTCAAACAAACTCATTGTATTTGTACACTGATGGAAAAAATTTTGAAAAACATGATTCTGTTTGACTTTGGTTACAAAAATTAAGTTTCAGCTTGGGGGTGATATTTGATTTGTATGAATTAAAGAATTTGTCCATTAACATCTTACTTTTTCATTTATTTATTTATTTTCTACGGAAAGCGCTGTTTGGTACAATGATTCACAATCGACTCAATATAAACATACAATAACTGGTGTACAATTATTTATATTGATATTTTGGTAGAAATGTTAATTCTATAGTTCAATGGTAATGCAGAGGTTCAGAATACAGATGACATTTTCAAATATTACATGAAATTAAGATACATGAACTTCTTGCTGTAATTAGATAAAAGATATAAATTACAAATTTCTTACCATTAATTATTTATACAGAATTGATTATTGTGTATTACCATTACTTAGTGCATAATCAATGGGCTAACAATAATGATAATGATAACTTTAACCTTCTATTCAGAATCAGAATCTTCTTTATTTGATGTCATTAAGGTTAAAAATTGTGACAGAGTTAAATTGATTAGACACTCTTATTCCCTTATTTTATTATTGTTTGACTGTTTCTAGTGCAGAGAAGAAGTTTCAGAAATTCTAAAGAATCTTTAAAATTTGTAAATTATGGTATATCAGTTAATGCATTGTGGTTGAAACAAACACATTCCAAGAGGTTGTTACATTCTAGATTGGCCTTAATCACTGAGTGGAATTGAAAACTAAGCAAGTGATGGAATGTGTTATTATCAGAAGGAATTCCGTGTTATCATAAACCCTCTAATTCTTCTTTATCATGAATGTACTAATGTACTAATGTATGTTGTTTCTCCTTTTATAACACCTAACCCCCAAGTTTTACTAAATAGTAAAACCATGGTTGAACCATCTTTAAACTTATACCCTAGCTGCTAATAAGTACTAGCTTTAAATTTTAAAATTTATATTATTGTATATAAACAATACTGTTGGGAAAACTATTTATAGTTTTTGGTAAAATCAAAACTAAATGTAAATGAGAGCAATATGTTACAGAACGCTACCTAGTATTAATGAAATGTTGCTGGTCAGCATATTTTTTTATTTAATTTATTTTCAGCTTAATACATAACTAGTTGGCCCGACAGATGTTCCTATCCTAATGTCATTGAATTTGTTTTATTTCAAAAATGCTCGTTCATTTTCAAGATGAGCTCGTTCGCTTCGCTCTTCCGCCTCCAGGTTGAGCTCGTTCGCTACGCTCACTCGCCAATTTTTATGTAGAGCTGACTTCGGCATCAAAATTAGAGTTTGAGTTGCCATTCAAGTTGATTTTTTATTTCCATAATGAACATATGTTTCTGCCTTTCAAGTATGTTTAGATATAATCCTTATAACAGCTGTTTGGTGTTACTAACTTACTAACTAACTAACATGCTAACATACTAACCCGACTTTGTTTTATGTATTTACATAATCAAAATAATAAAAATGTATAGATGCACTGAAGGTTATGAAGGTTAGTTTATGATGTACACTTCAGAATGGTTTAAACATGTAGATCTGAACAAAATAAGTGAGACTTTGCCTAAGAACAGGAGGGCTAAGTTTATATCCTGCCAGGTTTTAGGTCAAGTCTTAAGATAGCCACAATAACTTAAGATAACTTTCTCTTATTATGGGCCATGGAGTTTTTAAATAAATTAAACAATCTAACACAACAATTTTAGTTTTGAGCTACATGTCCCCTAGTATACCTTGATATATGCTATATTTACTCACAGGATAAAATTTAGGCCAGTCTTTCTCGAAGATCTTTAATAACTGAGGTATTTCCTCCAAAGCAACAACTTCCATTATATCCGAAGCCATGTTATTTCAGTTTAAAATTCTGAAAAATACACATTTTATAAATACCGTATTTCTAATTATAACCGTTTGAATAATAAAACTGAAACCAACATTTCAATGTGTAGAAATTATCTCTGATACCAAATAATTATCATATTCGCTACCGAGCGTGCACACAAATCTCGCAGTCCACTACCATATAATCTATCTTAAAAATAAAATCACTTACTACTGACTCTGAGTAGCATGGGTGACAGTAACTCTGTGGTTACCCACCACACCTGCATTTCCCTCCCCTCCCTGGGAAAATTGCATTTACGCACACAAGTGGCCAATCTGTAGTGTGGGACTCCTACTAAAAAATTTAGACTACCCACTAAAAACCCCCTCTACTCTTTAGGACTCTAAACCTGGGATTGTTTGTCACATTACTTCAGGCCTGGCCTAAATTTGGCATAAGCATGCAGGGCTCGCTCCGTTTCTAGCTGTCTGAGCCGTGCAATCCAGTGAAATGGCTTTGCCCATCAGGTGCAAGTACAACCTGAAATAGCCGTGATCCGAGCCGTGACCTGTTAGGAACTGTATAAGGTAGTAATCCACCTCACCGTGCCGCCGTTCCACCCACGGTTGGACTTGCTTGACGAGTCTCACAGTCCATCGTCCCTGGAGACAATGGAACCAGGATGAGACTCCTGTTCCCAGCTATGTTGCCATTGCTGGTAGGTGCGGGAGCGCTCTCTCCGGATCTGGCAGCATCCTTACCGATTTCGCCTTGTCTCTGATAAATCGCCTTCCTCTTCCCTGCCAAGAGCTTGACAGGGATGACTCCAGCGACCACCAGGACGGTCGGTTCAGGCACTGTACGCTAGGCGGAACACACTCGGAACGCAGCTTGACGCTGTATTTGAGCGAGCCGGATCTGATAAATCTCTTTATTGAGAGTGTCTGCCCACATCTCAGACCTCAGCCTCAGACATGAGCACAGATTAGACTGCGGACATCAACAAACGTCTTCTGCTAGACCTGGGACCCCCGACATTGGCCATCAGCTAATATATGCGACTCCTTTAGCAGCCTTGTGCTATGTATGGAAGATCTGGTCCCTCCAGCTTAACTTATTGTCCACCATGACTCCGAGGTACTTGACAGCATGCGTGGTCTGGACTACCTCCTTCCTCACTCGCAGCGGGGCGACGGTGTCTATCCTTTTCTTTGTTAGTATCACGATCTCTGTCTTGCTCAAGGCAAGCGAGAGACCATGACCAGACATCCAAGCGTTAACTACACGCATCACTTGGTTCAGTTTCAGCTGGGCCATCTCAACGTTGTGTGCAGCAATGAGAGCTGCGACGTCATGGACATACCCAACCAAATCGGTTTCCTCAGGCATCTCGGATCTCAGAAAAGGCTGTCGAAAGAAACTTTCCAGAGATCCGGGCCGAGTATTGAACCCTGTGCAGCACTGGAAGTGACATCCATCGTCCGCGCTCCGTCTTTCGTGTCGTAAATCAAGAGTCTGGAGCGGACATAGACATAGACATATTTTATTTGAACAAAACACTCCTTACATGTGAGATCATACAGAATAGGTGTATTGTCAGTAATACAACATAAAATAAACTTATTAATTAACAAAATAAAAAATTAAGCATACAATCCTTCAAATAAAACAAAACAATTATATTATAGGGTCACTGTAAAACATCTTGTAAGGAGTAGAAGGCCTTGTCTAACAGTGCAGTTTTTAACCATTCTTTAAACTGACTAATACTTAAAGTTTTGAAACCGGTAAGAAGTCCATTGTACAGCCTCAACCCAGTACTTTTTTCAAAAAGAGTGAAATGATGATTTTTGGGAATCTGAAAAGGTTTTTATTTATAGTATTGTATTTATGATTAAATCTTAATTATAGAGCGTACACTGGCCTACCAGTAGGACGTTAAGTCCTGAAATGAGGACGTTCTCCACAAAATCATATGACTATTTGCGTCCTGCTGGCAGGACCGTTCTTTATACCATTAGATAGAGCACCATACATTTTCAGGACTAGGCTTACTTGGGATTAATTCAGAAATAAACCACTTGTTCTTTTGGTTAATAAATGGTACCATAATCTATAGCTAGCTAAGGTGCTTAGTTTATAATGCATTGTTGGTAATGGCGATTTTATGTTATTTAAGAAATTATTGCCAACATTTTCCATCACAGATTAGTGAAAAAAATCACGATGTTTCGAAGCGTCGTGAAATTATGTTTTTAATAATCAGTGATGGAAAATGTCTGCAATAATATCTTCAAATAACATCTATATAAGTTGGCGTTTTATTACTGATTCAAACTCTGTTATTACGCCTTGATAGGGTTGAGTACTACTGGGAGGAAACGACCTGCTGGAAGGACAATTTGAATTTTCGCCTGAAGGGAGCTGCGTCCTGCTGGCAGGACGAAGACCCATATACAAAAGTCCTTCCAGAGGAGCCTTCCCGCAGGACAAGTGCTTGTTCATTCTATCGTTAAGTTATCAGGGGGATCATCACTTTAAATAGAATGTAAGTAATTTAATAATTCCGAGATATATAAACCTGTAAGTGTGCGGATCCTTAAGTTTTTAAAATGATCTTTACAAAAAGTTTTTGGGTGAGAGTGAGTAATAATTCAAGTGATTAGTTTTTGCAGTCTAAAAACTGTTTTTATCCTTGGTGCTTGGCCCCATAAAATTAAACCGTACCTTAAAAAAGATTTGACATAAGCATGATAAACATTTTAAGAGTTTCAATAGGGATACAGTCTCTTAAATGTATGAATGCAAAGGGTAATGATCAAAATTTGTTCTGAATATAATCCAGATGTACATTCCAATTTAGATTTTCATCAATATATACTCCTAAAAATGTCTGAGACTGGACTAAATCAGAACAGTCAATTTCATTGGTTTGTTTTCTAGTTGATTGGTTTGTTAACTGTTTGGGTTTTATCAAGATTCAATTTTCAACCATTCATGAGAAACCACTCTTCCATATCTGCCAATACATAAGGAAGAGATGTAAATAATTCAGAAGTACAATTATTATTCTTTATTAAAGCAGTAGTGTCATCACCAAACAGAATCAGATCTTTATTTATAGTTTTAAGAAGGTCATTAATGTAAATTAAGAAGAATAGTGGGCCCAAAATGGACCCCTGCGGTCACATATTTCCAAAGTGAAGAGTGTTCTATTTATCTTCTGAGATTATGGTTTGTTGTTTTCTTTTAAAAAGATAAGATTCAATTAATGAAAGAAAACTTTCTCCTAACCCATAATCAGCTAACTCCAGTAGTAAGACAGAATTGTCAACACAGTCAAATGCTTTGGACAAATCACAGAAAACACCAGCTGCGGCCTGTGACTCATCCAAGGCTTCAGCTACCTCATTTATAAATTGAGTGAGGGCAGAGCCTGTACCGAGGTTTTTCCTGAATTCAAATTGTTTGTTATAAAACAACTGTCTGTCTTTGACCCTTTTTTAAATATTGGGGAAATTTGCAAATATGTAAGTTTATCTGAAAAAGTACCATGACTGAGGCACTGATTTATGATCTGAGATAGGGGTTCAGCTATTATGTGTACCGTGACTTTAATTAATTTGCTTGGAAACTCATCCCAACCAACGCAAGACTTATTTTTTTGAGAGAGATAGTCCAATGCAGAGGTATTATCCGATGAGCCGCAACAGTTAAATTTGAATGTGGAAGTTGTTTCACATCGCATCTAACATATTGAGTTTAAGGCATTCTTGACATCAAGCGTAACAAGAAGCTCTACTCGACGGGAGAAATGGTTGTAGCTCTCAGCTCTTACAACCGCTTTTTGAACCTCCATAATTGCGTCAATTGTTGATTGTCTCATTGTCCCTTTCTGAAGCTGTAGTGTTGGGGGCGCAGATCCCCGGCAGCTTCCACGGAAGAATTCAGTCGGGAGTGAATCAACTTCTCAAAAAGTTTACCCACCGTATCCAACATACAGAGAGGCCTGTAGGAAGATGGCAGGTCAGGGTCACCTTTTACATTACTGATAAGAACAAGCCTGGCAATTTTCCAATGAGAGCAACCTGAAGAAATTTTAATGTTGGAAAGAGTCATTAAACCGAATTTTGCAATAATACCCTTCTTACATAGGTAAGCATCAGGCAACATGTATTTTACAAATTAAAT
Organism: Allygus modestus; assembly: GCA_963675035.1. Lineage (NCBI taxonomy): Eukaryota > Metazoa > Arthropoda > Insecta > Hemiptera > Cicadellidae > Allygus > Allygus modestus. The sequence continues at coordinate 168,052,011 of OY776113.1, forward strand.
AATTTAAAATTTAGTATATTTATTTCCAAAATAATATACATTTTTACATTATATACAAACATATTTACATCAAAAATATTCCTCACCAGACTTTACGTCTGTGCACTACACAGCATAAAAGTCACTGTTGGCCCGCAGAAATCTCCTTAGTTTAGAAATGTAAATTAATATTATAAAAAAAATTTAATAATTAAAATTAAACTAAATCAACTATAAACCTTCTAACTGAGTTAAAGTAGGGATAAAATTAGTTTTAAGATAATATTTTATTATGGTACTTCATCCATACTTGCAAAATAAATTAGCATATAACGAAATAATTCCTGAACAACAAAACAGCCACTAAACATAAGCAATAACAGAAAATATCCAAAAATTATCAGAATTTAAACAGACATAATATCTAGAGAAAAAAAACAAAACCACAAAGGAAAAAAGGGTTTCAAGTGTAGGGCGAGTGAGTTAAAGCTTCAGAAGCTAATAAACAAATGCAGAGCAGCCACTCCTCAACTTTCCGTTTGTAAACCGTGAGACTGCCACCCTCTGCATCTATGATCCATTTAGTAAATTGTACTAGAGTCGATGAGCTATGTAGAACGGGTTAAATAAATCAGCTCTATAATTTAATTTTGGAATTGTATAGCCTAAGTTAGTCGCTTCTGGTTCCCTATTGATGGGCAGTGACAGTAAAAATATAATTTTTATTCGCTTTAATATAAATTAACAGTGTTTTAAGATAAAGCTGTCTTATACTGAGGATAGGGAAAACTTAATTTGTACAACAAATCAGAAGGATACCTCTGTCCCGTTGTGTGACTGATAGTGCTACCACCCCAAGCTAGTGTTCCAGGCATAACAATCCCACCTGCAGTGATCCACAGTCAGCACCCGCCTCACTGGCCTGTTTAATGTATTGCACATGTGGTAACATCAAATATATGGCGACATGTTGTTATCTACAATCATCCCAAAAACTTATAGTGATTCACCTGTTCAATCATGCTGCAATTGCACACCACAGACTGAGGATCACTACAGGATTGCATTTTCAGCACCATCTGACCTGGTCCAGAGTCGTTTTAAAAATGAATAGGTCGACATTTTGTTTTATCTATATTTACAGAAAGTATGTTATTGTCAAACCGGTTCTTAATACAAGCCAGATCAGAGGATTCCTTGGCATTAGCTTCGTCCCAAGCTCTGCCAAAAGACATCAAAGCCGTAAGATCAGCAAAAAGAAAGATTCTTCCCTGAATCGAATCACCCCATATATTCTACCTTAATGAATTTGTTCTTAACTCCATTAATTATTCAATATTGCTTTCAGTTATCAAAATAATTTGTAAATCGTGTTAGAGAATAAGTTTTACCCCAATCAGTTTTACTTTATAGCAATGTTTCTCTATTAGCTGAATCAAATGCTTTTGCTAGGTCAAGAACAAATTATAAATTTTTGTTTATGACTTAAGAAAAATTATTTTTGTAACTTCAAAGAATGTGTCTGAAGTATTTTTTCCTTTTCTAAAACCATATTTCAGTGATGATGCTTTCATTATTTAGATAATAGGTAAGTTGAATTTTGACACACTTCTCAAGAATGTTAGCTACCACTAACAATAATTGGCCTAAAACTATTCATGGAAGGCTTTGATCCACTTTTCAAAATTGGGATGACTTTTACAATTTTCAATTTCCCTGTACGAATACTAAGATTGATAGATAATATGTTGCCGAGTGGATTAGATAGCAGGGGAGGTATTCTCTCTCATCCAGGGGCGGAATCATCTCTACTACTGTTAATTACATTCATCGGGTGAATTAGGTAACGGGAGTAGTCCTTAACAAATGTTGCCATTATTCCATCTCATCCAGGGGCTGAACCACCTCTATTACTGGTTAATAGGCTCTACGCTCTAGTGTAAAGACTTAATCACAGGCATCCATCTTAACCACTTAATCCACCTCAGGTGCCAGTTAGATTTAGGCCTACATTTGAGAACAAATTATTGAAATTTTGTTGAAATCTGTAATATCTTTGATGGATGAGGGAGTGACAGAAACCCTCAACCGGGAACCTGTCAATGCGCCTTGGACTGCCCGAAACTTCCTGACACCCACAGCAGCCTGATCTATCTTTGTAGGTAGTATCTTTCTTCATCATAAATTTACATTGTATGGTTATTTTTTTAATCTATTAAGTAAACAATTATGTTTCCTAATAGATTTTAGCAGCCCTGTAGTTATACATGGTTTTAGATTAGTATTTTTAGAACTACATTTAATTTTTATCACTGCTTTATCCAGTACTTTTTGTATAATATAATGAATTAATTCTAAGGGACATTCATTATCATTCGATGTTTCTAAAGGGTTGTGATTTTGTGAGTTATTATTTGCAAGATTAATTTCAATTTTGTTTCAATCAATTTCATGAAAATAAAGTTAACTATTTATGGGTCGATTATGTCCACATTTAGTTATGTCTAGTGCTGTAGCATAATGATCTGTAATTTGAGCTTGTAATACAAGAGATCAATTCCAAACAAACGTTTGTTTGCATTCTGAAACTTTGAGCAAATGTTTTCAATTTTACAATTAAAGTGTGCATATGTAATTAAAAAAACTGCATATACCATATTGCAAAACATGTTTTAAATGTCTTTAAATACGTTTACAAAATCTATTTATGATATAAGTATAAGGGGTTCACTTAAGTACCTAAAAAAGTTTAAAAAAATGTTAAAAACTCATACGAAAGGTAATTATGGGAGAACTAATAGCTTAAAGACCTCAAGAAAGCTACACAGACAGTAAGACAGTTGCAGAGGATTGTCAGGCTGACATTTTTTATAAAACCTTTTTAACTGAACATTTTTGGGCGCAAGGACCCTTAATGTTCTTCCTGTTACTTTATTCATACCAAATTCAAAGTGTAAACTCGCTTCCCTCATTGAAAATAAATTTGTTGATAAACCATTTTTGAGCAATGACTATTTAATTGATCGATAATATATTTTACGGTAAAAAATTGTTAATATATATTACATTTTATCTTACCAGAAAAGTGTTAATGCTATGAGTGAACTTCATGAAGAGATTAGGAGGCACATTTTTGGGTACAAACAGAAATAAACAAACTATTGCCTTTTTCCAAACTAAAGCTTAAATTCAGTTGTAAAAGCATAATTACCACACTGTTATATATTACCATGTGGGTAACAATTTTGTAATGTGACTAATAACCAAAAAGCCGTTGAAATGAACAGTAACCATCTGTGCCAGCTTATATGCCTCATTTTCTACCATTTAATGTTTTCAATCTGGAAAACCGTCATTTGCAAAAGATCTTGACTCATAAAATAATAAACTAAAAAATGATATATCACTTATATATTAAATATCACTCTGACAATGTCTTCATAGTATAAAGTCTACTACTGGGCTTGGTCAACTTTAATGAAAATTTAACTAAAGGAAAGACAGTTATATACAATTTTTATAGTATTATTAGATACTACAAAACATTTACTTCGCATCTCCCTATTTGTACTTAAACAACAAATACCTCAGAGGTGGTTCAAAATCTTGCCACTAGGAGTATTCCCTTTGAAGCACTGGACACAAGGCTATATGAAGATGACTTATAAGTAGTTTCTTTAGTTAATTATAATTGTAACATCCCAGGAGTAATTAGAGAGATAGAGCAGAAAAGTAAAACACTGTAGGATATTAAATGAATGAATGCTGGTAAACAAGAGGTATCACTGTGACTAGGTGGCCTTGAGTTCTACATAACTAATAATCTCATCTCTGATCTAGCAAGTGTTACCAACTGCTTGGTATGAAATAATTTCCCTGAACATTACCAAACCTCCAGCAAGATTCAATTTTGCTGGATGTAAGAGTAAAGATTGTGTTTTCTTGTGGCTTTATCGTATTGCATAATTATAGCTGGGGTCATTGTAATAAGTAAAATACTTTAATCCAGATTTAAAATACCGGTGACCTACTTTACAGAATTAACACTTACAGATATATTTGAAAAAATGTGAAAATCATTAGTAAAATATTAATAGTGCAAAAAAGTATTTTTGAACAAATAGTTGAGAGTGAACAAATATACCAAAACATATTTTTGAGCCGCTTTAAAAATAAGGCTTCAGATTCCTTTAAATACAATTGTTAAAAACAAACATGGTCTTGTATATAATGGTCTATTATCTGGCTCATAATGTAAATCCAGGTTAATGTGAAGGCTGATGGTTTAACAAGAATTTGCTTCTCTTTCTTATTTATGTTATAACATTATTAGTTAATACTATTACACTCTTATGTTACTATACTGTAACCTAATTATTCACATTTATATACATATAATATCATTGCCTGAATAATTAAGTTTATTTTAAATATAAATACCCCCGTCGCAGCAAACCTGCGTACTCAGCGAATTTACAATAAATATATATGTCATAATATCACATTAAGCCACTTACCAGGATTCATAAGAAATATATTCACAAATAAGCGATATTTAAAAAATTAGTTATTCTCCTTAAGAATAACATTGGGGATGAGTACGTAGGTTTTCTGCAACATGGGACACAAAATAAGGGTTTTTTATGCAAATATCAATACAAGTTTCATCCAAATACATTCATAAATAAGTGATATATAACATTTTAATTATTCTCCATAAGAATAATATGGAGACCGAGTACCTAGGTTTGCTGCTAAGGGAACCATAGGCGAAATTTATTTTGTTTGTGCAAACAACAATAAACTACAACCAGATGAAGCCATATACCAAGTTTTGTGAGTTTATGATCATAAATAAGCGAGATATAAAATTGTTCTTTTTCTCCATAAAAATAACATTAGACAACGTGTGTTTAGCACTTTCAATATCTCAGTAACCAGTTGACGTAGAGCAATTATCAAAATATAAAATTGTTTGTTTCTTTAAGCTGAATTCAATAGTAAAAATTTAAATTTGATTTAAATAACAATCACATTTGAAACCCCCAAAAAAAACATTTTTGGGGTACAAAACCCCCCTTCGGATGCTGCGATCTCGAAATCGTTCAAATAAATGGTACTTTTCACATTTGTACAGAATTTTATTAAGATCGGACCTTTTTTACGAGAGTTAGTGTGCTTACGGACACCTTTACTCACTGAATGAGTTCTGAATCAATTGTTATAAATGCTAAAAAAGCCTTAGTTATGAATTATAAGTAAAAAAATGAATTAACATAAGATTAAACTGTATTTTTTAAACTCATAATAGCGATGGATTTGAATTTATTTCTTGATTTATTTGGACTTTACCTATCGCTTCTAGTGCTTAAAACTACACTACGTTTCGGGAGGTAAGGAAACTCCTCCCGTTATCAAGTGAACCCTACTTACATCTAAATATCAAGTTCTTAACCTAACCTTTTTTTTTGGATTTTCTTAATTTTTCTTTTTCATTTTAACTACACTAACACAAAAATAACAAATCATATACAAAAAATAAAATACAATACACTAACAAAACATTTACATATACGAACAAATGGAGAACTGACTATACATTACCTGTTCTGCATCGTTGCCTCCAAACTGACGGCAAACTCGGGGCATTAATTAAATTACATGAAAATCCGATAAGTCAGAGTAGTATTGATGTTAGGCCACTATGCGTTCCCTTAATTAAAAACCATTTCAGTCGAAAATCACCCCACAAAGACACGCCAGTTCCTTGTGTTTCAGTTGCTCCCACGTCTAGAGTCCATCCAATGCGGCTACGACACATGCGTCCGTGATCGCCCTTGGAGGAAACACGGCCACCTGATTGCATGACTAGTTCCCAATGCTCACCTTGGAGGCATGCGGTAATCTCTCTGAGGATATCGTACAAGTGCCCATGTAGCATTCTAGGAGGAATCGTGCAGGCGACCCCACCGCCCGGTGGCTTGTCCATTGCAGCTAGCCTCTCTGGCTCCCTACTCTTCATCTGTGTCAGAGACTTTCCTATTGATCCGTGTTCTTTCCATTTATGTACACACGGATCAGCTTTCTTCATCTTGCTATCTCCAACCTGCTCTTCACCCTAATTCTTCCCTCCCCTTCCTCTATCTCTGTTACAGGCCAACCCAAGGTGTTACGTGGACCGTGCTGATGGGTGGATGGCACCAGGCCTTTTGTATGGTGTCAAGAACGGTACCTGCAGGATACCAGGCGCCCTCCTGCAGTATACAGCCTTGCCCGGGCATGCGGGGCTCTGTCCGGGTCGACTTCATGTCCCTAGCTTCTCGTGGGAACCACATGGACCGCCAAGGGCAAAACAACCAATCAGAACCAAACCTCGAGGCAACTCCAGAAGTTGCGTTGCCCCTAATTCCATCAGGATCTGCCCCATCAGGGCAGGTTCCTCAACCTGAAATGAGTGCATCAGGAACACAGGAGGTTCCGATGCATTCTCATGAGGAGGCTATCAACAATGAGAAGGCTTCCACAGACTTCAACATGGACGATGTGAGCTCAATCACATCAGCCCCACTGGAGGGGGAGGATGAGCTTCTCAGAAGTCCAGGAACACCAAAATCTACGGGTATGCTCGATGATGCCATAGAGCAACTGAACAGCCTGCGGGTTAAGAGAACGAACCTCACCACTGCCCAAAGAAGGAAGGCTATTCAGGCAAAACTTCTTGAGAGAGGTGAAGTTTTTGACCCAGCGAAGTTTCGGAGGGGCAAAAAGAAAAAACCAAAGAGACCAGATATGGGTGAAACTCCAGGCACGAATGTGGGTCCAGAAGCTGAGTCGAGGGCGGCCAAGCGCCCTAGAGGCAATATGGCCACCCCTCCCTCGGCGGAAGGACCTACTAAAAAGGCCAGGAGTGGAACTCATGGAAATCATGATGACCAAACCTTGAATCCAGGGACTTCTAGCAAAGGAGTCTCTTACAGGGACATTTCCGCAATCAAAATGGCCTTTGTCTTGGAGGGCTATCCTGAGGCTAAGCTTTCAGCAGAGCAAGGTTTCAGGAAGCTATTGAAGACGCCATCATGGATGAGCTCGAACCCCTAGAGGACGGCTCTGCTCCATCGTTTGCAGGCACCTACATGGAAAAAGGTGCCTTAATAACATCCTGCATCAACGAAGCAACTAAGCTTTGGCTGGAGACACTCATCCCCAGACTTAAACCACTTGGGGAGAAGAAACTTACTGTTGGACTAAGGAGAGACATCTTGAGGTCAACGAGGGTATTCTTTAGAGCTCACCCGAAGCTCCTGAAGAAAACTCCAGAAAAGGTCCTTGAGATGCTCGACAAGCAAAACCCCACCCTGAAGGTGAAGGAATGGAAGGTCCTGCCAGCTAAGCCAGACCCAAAAGGTTACGGATTCGTCTGTTTCCTGGATGAGGTCTGCTTCAATGCTGTTAGGTCAGCCAACTCTAGAGCCAATCTAGGACTCTGGCAAGTCTCAATTGTCTCAACGACAGTCAAGGACAATGCCCAGGGTCCTCCAGATCAATCTTCACCACAGTAAAGCGGCCTCGGCCGCTTTCTGCCAGTTCTTCCTCAGAGAGGGATTTGACCTGGCACTGATTCAAGAACCATGGCTTCACCAAGGAAGGGTTGCAGGCCTGGGCGATACCAAGGGTAGGTTGATTTACTGTACCTCTCTCAAAAATGTCAGAACATGCATACTTGTGAAGAAAGGTATGGACTGCCTAACCCTCACTGAATTCTGTTCTAGAGATCTCACTGCGGTGTCTATAACCTGGAGTTATGAAGGCAAGGAATGGAGCACAATTGCAGGCTCGGTTTACTTGCCCTACGACTCCGGGGAACTTCCTCCATCGAGAGAGCTCGAACTTTTGGTGGAGTCATCCTGCGCTGGCGGACGACAACTCCTTTTAGGTTGTGACGCCAACGCTCATCACACAATCGGATGGGGAAGCTCTGACACGAATCCAAGAGGTGAGGCTCTTCTTCAGTTTCTCATATCTAAGAATCTTTATGTCTGTAATGTTGGAAACCGTCCGACGTTCGTTACACGAAATCGAAGTGAGGTTATTGACATTACTTTTTGTTCAGAAGTAGTCCTTAGAGTCATTGACAATTGGCACGTAAGCCACGAGGCCTCCTTGTCTAACCACAGGTACATCTGTTTTAACCTGCAAGGTGAGGGTGACTCGCCCTGCTATCGAGATCCCAGGAAAACAGATTGGTCACTCTATAAGTCTGACCTCCTGTCTCAACTGGGATCATTAGGTGGGAGGGTCAGCTGCTTTGCGGACATGGACCAGATTGCTTCTGATCTTCAGAACGCAATTGTAAGCTGCTTCCAGGACAATTGTCCATTGCGGCGGGGAAAGAGTCGCACTAATACTAAGTGGTGGACTGCTGACCTTGAACGTAAAAGGACGGTTGTCAGGAAGCTTCATAACCATTGCAAACGGAGCCGTTTCTGGGAGCCATACCATAAGGCACTCACAGAATATAGCCTTGCAATCAAAAAAGCCAAAGAGAACTCTTGGAGACGGTTTACACAGGAGGTAAACAGTTTCAGCGCAGCAGCAAGACTGCAGCGTGTTTTAGCTTCAAGCCCTATTGGCCTCCTGGGATCCCTGAGGTCACCAGGGGGACAATATACCACTGGAATTGAAGGAAGTCTCAAACTTCTCCTTGAGACTCACTTTCCGGATTGCATTTTTGAGAGTGACTGTTTAGGCATGTCCGGCAACAGCGAAAGGGGCTCATGGCCAAGAGCTGATCGCGGAAGCTGGACTTTAGCCAGACGGATTGTCACACTTTCCAAAGTTAAATGGGCCATCAGCAAGTTTGGCCCTTTCAAATCTCCTGGGGGGGACGGTATCATACCGGCAATGCTACAGCAAGGACCGGAAGCTCTCTTGGTCCTCCTGTGCGAACTCTTCAGAGCAAGTCTGGCTTATGGGTACATTCCTCAAGCCTGGCGCCTCAGTAGGGTGGTATTCATTCCCAAGAGAGGAAGAGCAGACTACTCAACTGCAAAATCATTTCGGCCTATCAGTCTCTCATCGTTTCTCTTGAAGACGCTGGAGAGACTGGTAGAAAGACATCTAAGAAAGGGAGTGCTTTCAGGTACTCCTCTCCATCGAAACCAGCATGCCTATCAGTCTGGTAAGTCCTGCGAAACTGCCCTGCATCAACTTGTTAGCAGGGTGGAGGACAGCCTTGCTGCTAAGGAAATCGCTCTATGCACCTTCATGGACATTGAAGGTGCATTTGACAATGTCACTTACACGGCCATGGTCCGGGCGGTGCGTGGGCGTGGTCTTGAGTCTGCTGTATGTAGGTGGATTGAGACCGTGCTCTGCTCCAGGCGGATTAGAGCCGATCTTCAAGATGAATCGATAGTGATCGCACCCACGAGGGGTTGTCCGCAGGGAGGTGTACTTTCGCCTCTTCTGTGGAACCTGGTGGTGGACGGTCTCCTTCGCGAGCTCACTAGCAGAGGCGTCTTTGTCCAGGGCTATGCAGACGACATAGTCCTAATGGTACAGGGAAGGTTCACGAATATTGTTGCTGATGTCATGAATGTCAATCTTCAATATGTCAATGTCTGGTGTCTTGGAGAGGGTCTAAGCATAAACCCCTCAAAGACAGTAGTTGTTCCGTTCACAAGGAAAAAGAACCTGGAGTCTCTTTCCAGGCTGAGACTTGGACCAACACGGCTTGAAGTATCAGGTACAGTCAAATACCTAGGGCTGACAATTGATTCTAAGCTGACTTGGAATGATCATTTGAATAATACACTGCATAAGGCGAAATGGGCGCTCATGACGTCCAGGAGATTTGTAGGCTCCACGTGGGGGATCAAGCCTCACATAGCGCTGTGGCTGTACAAGGCAGTAATAAGGCCTCAAGTCACATATGGATCACTAGTCTGGTGGACAAAGGTGAACCAGACTACAGCCATAGCCAAACTCACAAGTTTACAAAGGTTGGGCACACTTCTAGTCACTGGAGCTTTCAGGAGTAGCCCGTCAGCAGCTCTCGAAGTTGCTCTTGGATTACTGCCTTTGGATATCTTCATCAAGGCAGAAGCACGGAAATCAGCCTATCGATTAAAAGTCGCAGGCCAATGGAGGGAAGGCCTGTCTGGAACAGGCCATTGCACCATCACCAAAGCTGTTGCTCAAAACCCTGTGCTTGATATGACATCAGATGTCATGAGTACGGAGATGGTTTTCACTAAACCTTTTTCTGTTGGATTCTGCTCCAGAGAAGAGTGGACATCTGAGGAAGGGCCCTATTCCAGGAAGGGCAGCCTTGTCTGGTACACGGACGGCTCTCTCATTGAAGGAAAATCTGGCTACGGGGTGTACAGTGAATCACCTAGAACAGAACTCTGTGCAAGTCTGGGACAACACTGTACTATTTTTCAAGCAGAAATTTGTGGCATCATGGTTTGTGCCAATCTCGGCATTGCCAGACGCTATTGCGACAGCCATATAGTAATCTTGTCAGATTGTCAGGCTGCCCTCAAGGCTCTTGACTCCAACGAAATCAAGTCAAAATTGGTGTGGGAATGTTACAACACTCTCTGCAAACTCGCGACACGCAACTCGGTGCATCTTGGTTGGGTACCTGGCCATGTAGGCATAGGTGGCAATGAGTGTGCAGATAAGCTTGCTAAAAGAGGTTCCGGTATGCCATTCTTTGGTCCAGAGCCAAGCTGTGGCATAAGCAAAACAACTGCTTTTCACACAATAAACAAATGGTCCAGGGACTTACATCGCCAGCAATGGCAAGGTCATACTGGTCAAGCACTTGGCAAAAGGCTGCTAGCAGATACTAGCTCTTACTTCACTAACTGGTTGGTGAGGTTGGGCAGAGGTCGGGTTAAGCAGTTGATTGCTCTGATAACTGGACATGGCCATTTCAGGAAACATCTCCACACTCTCGGACTCAGAAATGAAAGTCAGGTGTGTAGGCTCTGCAATCAGTCTGAAGAGACTGCCAAGCACATCATACTGGACTGCGAGAGACTCGGGGCAAGGAGAAGGGCTCTGTTTGGTTGTAAGCAACCAGGTGATGAAAGGGACGCTAGTATTGGTAAAAAACTCCTGGATCTCGTAAAGGGTACGGGCATTGGTTTGCCATACTAACGTACTAGGGACACACAATAAGCTTCGGTTGACGTGTGAGGATCTTTGAATCTTTGGATCTCTGAATCCGTCCCTTTAACAACACATAAACATAAACATACATCTAAATATCAAGTTCTTACACCTAACCTTTTTTTTTGGATTTTCTTAATTTTTCTTTTTCATTTTAACTACACTAACACAAAAATAACAAATCATATACAAAAAATAAAATACAATACACTAACAAAACATTTACATATACGAACAAATGGAGAACTGACTATATATTACCTGTTCTGCATCGTTGCCTCCAAACTGACGGCAAACTCGGGGCATTAATTAAATTACATGAAAATCCGATAAGTCAGAGTAGTATTGATGTTAGGCCACTATGCGTTCCCTTAATTAAAAACCATTTCAGTCGAAAATCACCCCACAAAGACACGCCAGTTCCTTGTGTTTCAGTTGCTCCCACGTCTAGAGTCCATCCAATGCGGCTACGACACATGCGTCCGTGATCGCCCTTGGAGGAAACACGGCCACCTGATTGCATGACTAGTTCCCAATGCTCACCTTGGAGGCATGCGGTAATCTATCTGAGGATATCGTACAAGTGCCCATGTAGCATTCTAGGAGGAATCGTGCAGTTTTTGGTTTCCGTGTCATGTTCCCGTCGACACAGACGGGTGGGTAGTCACACCTGTGTCGTCACGTGCCCCTGGCGGTAGGTGGGGGTAACGGCTCTCTCCCCTCCACTGCCGCTAGCCACTAGTCGAGTGTGCTATCTGATGGTGAGCGGACGTGAGAGTGAGGTTGCCCGTGTTTGCCGTCAGCTTGGAGGCAACGATGCAGACCAGGTAATGTATAGTCAGTTTTCCATTTGTTCGTGTATGTAAATGTTGTGTTAGTGTATTGTATTTTATTTTTTGTATATGATTTGTTATTTTTGTGTTAGTGTAATTAAAATGTAAAAGAAAAATTAAGAAAATCCAAAAAAGTAGGTTAGTTAGGTGTAAGAACTTGAGATTTAAATGTAAGTATGGTTCACTTGGGAACGGGAGGAGTTTCCTTACCTCCCGAAACATAGTGTAGTTTTAAACACTAGAAGCGATAGGTAAAGTCCAAATAAATCAAGAAATAAAATAAGATTAAAGTAACAAACATTATGTTTGATTGTAGCTGCAAATAAATTGCATGTGTGAAAAACCCTGGAATAACTTTGTAGTTTAAAATATCACATATAGAAACTCAAAACATGCTTAACCCAAAACAAATTTGACTGATTACCTTTTAGTAAAGTTTATGGACATTTTTATTTTTAAGGGATGCCCAAAATGTAAACATAGGTCAAACTACTACTCATTTTAAAGCTCTATTACATTACAAATTGCCACAAACCCTGCTACTGATTCCAAAATGGCAGCCGGTCAAATTTTGAAATTCTTATACTGTTAGCCAAACTTAACAATGGTGTAATTTCTGACACAAATGTCATTTTTAGTTCTGGTTTGCAGTGCTTATTAATGTGTGTAGAATAACGTGTATGCCGAGTGTTTAACTGTACAGGATTATCCATAAAGAATGATCATATTTTATAAAACTACTACTTCAAGTAGAATGAACATCTTAAGTTGGTTGTGGTCTTTAAGTGGAGGTGAAGGTTGAGATTTATTCTACATTAGATTTATAGCACACAAAAAAGTGATATTCTACTTCTGGTCACGTGTACTCTGGAGCATATCTGGAGTTGCTTACTTGCATAAAAATTACACAGAAACCATTTCGTTTTCAATTAGCTTAATCTGAGGGAAAACGTCTCAAGCATATATAAATAAATGTCCCTTGGAATTGTTCTTTTGTAAACAAAATAGACCAACAACTGGGCCACACATTAACCATGCTCCAGCATTTGTGGCCAAAAATAGAATATCAACTTGATGGCTGCCATACAACTGAGGGGTACGTATAGAAACTTATTAAGGGACGAATTAAACTCCCAACCATACTATCCCTTTCATTTTAAGACCACAACCAACGTAATATGTTCATTGTACTTGAAGTAGTGATTTTAAAAATGTGGGATTCTTTTGATGATCTTGTTTGTTACATCCTTTAAAAGATATTCATAAAAGGCGTTGAAGGACTTAAGGTAAGCATAGGCATATGATGGACAAAGTGTTATAGAGTTAAATGCTGCAAATCCGACCTTCAAAGGACATTTACGTCAGAGATCATCCCACTTTTAAGATTAGTTTGAACACTTTATTGCACTCTTTGACTGGCTGCCATGTGTAGGTACCCCTTCAAACTGGCTGGATGGTATAATAAATAGAACGCTCGCATCATATTCAGGCGTTTGCCAGATCAAAGGTTTGAAACTAGATCCAGCTGCCATTTGTCAGTGGGCTATATTCTATTGCTTTATAAGAAAAAGTCAACCTTAGACAGTAACAAGACCAAAACTTTGACCATTCCTTTCAAACATTAATAAATACCATTGACTTATAGGGACACAAAAAAAGCTAAACCTCTCCATGATCTTCCCTGCGGAAAGCCCCTCAAATATTGAAAATTACTAAAAGCTGCATTAAAAAGTAATTATTCAATTTATTTATGAGGTTATCAAAGGATTAATTAATTTTATATTTCATGATATTTTTAAAAATAAATAGCCATACCAGGACTTTTCAAACACACCGTGTATTTTTTTAATAAATATTCACAGCTTTACAGGAAATTTTAAAGCTAGAGGGTTCAAAAAACGTATTTGCTCTCCTATGGGGTGTGTGAGAGATGAGATATCTCCTTACATTTTCTCAAAAAATATTGTGCAGTTTTACCGTAGTACTGGTGCCCCAGTAGACATTATTGTGCTAGACGATAAGTCCACCAACAGACTAAGAAATGGACTTAAACATCAAGAGTTTGTGACTTTACTGCGAAGGTGCATTGCTGAGGAGGTGAACATGAGAGTCTCCCCACCTCGCCTGGCCACCAAGTGGAATGAGCAGCCTTATGCCAGGCCTCTACAGGAGACACCTCACCTCAACCCCATCACACCAGCCCACCCCAGCCTGCCGATGATGACACCTGTTTTAGAGTTTTCAACTCCAGACCTCAAGAACTTAAAAAACCAAATCAAAGTTATAAACATAATATAAGAAAACATTAACAATGTGACTGCTTATAATGGTAGTATCAACCCTAAAAAAACAATTTTTAAGGAAAAAAATGACAAAGTATCAAACTTAAAAAATTCAAATGTTAATACCATAAAATGTAATGGAAATCCATCAATACACACTATAATAAAGGAAAATCAAATTCTGGGGATAATATTAAAATCCTGTTCTTGAACATTCAGGGATTCAAAAATAAGTCACTAATTCTGGAGGCCTTTTTAGCAAACGAGCCAAATACATATATGCAGTGACGTAACTGGCACACCCACAGGGCCCACGGTGCGGGGGGGCCCTCGGGCCTAAGGGGCCCGCAAACTAAAGCAGCAGGGCCCACGGGCCAAGGTAAAAGCTCTAGTGGGCCCGAATAATTGGAAAAAATTATGATATTTAATTTTCAAAACATTTCAAAATAGCAATACAATGTTGTTATTAAAAATGTAAGAATTTATTTATTTTTAGCCTAGAAATAGATCTTTATTCATTCGTTGTAATTGGTGTCTAATAAATGACACACTTTAAAACTGCAATAAGGTTTATTATTTTAATTTTCCTCAATTCCAATTAGTTTAAAAGTAAACTTTAAAGTGAGCTATTTTAACAAATATTTCATCATTTTGCATAACAATTTTAAAACGGTTGTTAGTAGTGTCAGTAAAGTTGTTGAACTGTATTTTTGAAGGTGAATCAGCATTAGGATAGTGATAAATGATAAATCGGGGGCTCGTGATAAGATCCTTTTCAAAACCTCAAGGTACAACCGTAAACGCTATAGCAGCCATTTCACTCCAAACTGAATATAGAATATAAATCCACTCTAAATACCTTTTCAACATTTGGATGGGAACAGAACAAATTGCTGACCTGGAATCTAGATCTGGAGCTTCTGGACGTCTAGCTTGAGTGGCTTCACATTTTGACTCAACACTTTTCGGCTTAATTTTTAGGTATTTTATGTTTCATTGACGTGATGAAACTATTAAAAGCATTATAGTTAGCCTATTTGAGAACCTTTTGGGCGTTATTAAATCACTAAAACTATACAATGCTGCAGGCTGGAACTGACTGAAGTTATGTATTTGGAGGTTAGGAAACGTCTTCATGCAACCTTATCCCAGATCTAGGACCTAGAATAATGGATATGGATAGGGTGAAACTGTACAATATGATACATGGGGGGGTAAGGTCCTGAAATTAATTTTGCAGGGGACCTATAAAAATGTCGCCACTGTATATATTTGATGTATTTCCGAACATTGGCTTAATACCAGTGATGCTTTTGCTGCTTCCCCTGAAGAGTACAAGCGTGCAAGTGTGTTGAGCAGGCAGGAACATATTAGAGGGGGAACTATTATATTTGTTCATAACGATCTTGTAACCCGAGAATGTGACATAAGTTATTTTATTAAAGAGTTTCATTTTGAGGCATCCGCTGTGTTTATTTATGAACTCAAATATGTTATTATTTCTGTATATCACTCCACGGCCGGTGATCCACTCATTTTTCTGAAACACTTGAAGCCCTTTTGGTTTTCTTGTCTCGATGGTCGGATTATCAAATTATTGTTGGGGGAGATTTAAATGGCAGTTTTGATATTACTTCAGAAAAAATAACAGCTAAGGAATTTATCAATATTTTAAGACAGCATACTTTTTTTGCCAAAACAGAACACCAACAAGGGGCGACAACTGCTTGGATAATGTTTTTTCCAATAATGGTGATAGATTTTCATTATTATGTCGTGTTGTTCAGTTTCACTTTTCAGACCACGATGGTATTGTATTTCAAATTCTCAATAAAAGCTACAGAACACCTATGGACAGTACTAGCCCCAGTGTCTCTAACAACTATTGCAAATTAATTTTCCCAAAGAATAAAATCATTGATTTGCTTAATAATTTGCTGGTTTATGATTGGGTTTCCTTCTGCCAGTCAATCCAGTCTTTTAGTGCACTGACGGCTTTTCAAAATCTTTTCTGTCTAATTGAAAATAATGTAAATAATTTTATCATTGTAAAGAGTGCTAAAACTAAAAACTCTAAAATAAATAATAAGTGGTATAATCAAGATTTAGCTAGAATTATGAATAGGCTTGATTTTGTGCATAATATCTCTAAGAACTCAGATAACGCTAACTTAAATAATCAGTTTACTACTCTTAACATTCAATACAAACAAAGTATTAAAGAAGCCAAACTGTCGTACAATGCTCAGCTAATTGATAAAAGTAAAAATAAATGTAAAGCTGCCTGGAACATTATAAAATCAAATAATCCCAAGGCAACCTCAAAAACGCATAACTCAGAAATCTCACCGAGTGCTTTTAATTATTTTTTCATCAACTCGGTCAATCAAATTAAAAAGTCCATGGTTTTCCCTGCTGACACATCTAATGAGTTCTCACAAAACACACCTGGAAGTCGTACACTCTCAGAGAGTTTTCAAATTCAGAGAGAATTTAATTCTGCTGGAAAACAGTTTCATCTGAGGATATCATAAATGCTGGGAAGAGATTAAATTCTTCTGAGAGTTGGGATATTTATTTTATGTCCAATAATATATTAAAGGCTCTTCTACCAATTATTGTACTACCACTCACAATTTGCATTAACTAATTTCTAGAAGAGGGCATGTTTCCTAATCCCCTGAAAATTTCTCGCTTCTGTCCCATCTACAAAAGAGGTCCCAAATCAAGCCCAGAGAGCTATCGTCCAATTTCTATTATCCTTACTCTTTCAAAAATAATAGAGATTGTGGTATTTCAAAAGTAATAACTTACTCCAGTATTTCTCAATTTGGTTTTAGACGGGGACTTTCAACCTTGGATGCTGCAGAGGGTTTGGTAGGGCAAGTTATCTCAGCTTTTGAAAACAAGGCCTATGCTCAGGCCACTTTGTGTCTCCTGAGCAAGGCCTTTGACTGTGTAGACCACAGCAATCTTCTAATGAAGCTGTCCCACTACGGCGTTAAGGGTTCTGCCCTCAAGTTTTTTGAGTCCTATCTGTATAACCGTAGCCAGAAAGTTTATATTGATGGTCAGTGGTCAGAGGAACTTAAGGTCAATTGGGGCGTTCCTCAAGGATCTATTTTAGGACCTTTTCTATTCATAATAATTATTAATGATCTCCCTATTTCCGTTAAAGCCAATAGTCTTCTCTCTGCAGCTAACACTACTTTTATTAACTGTAATTCAGATCTCAATCAGCTCAAACAGTTGGCATAAACCACTTTAAAAGAGGCCTTTAACTGGTTCGTTTCCAATGGCTTTTTAATGAATGCTGATAAAACTAAAAATATCATCTTAACTTTACGTCCCTTAAATCCATCCGATCAATTTTATCATTTGGTCACTGACATTAAATCTTGGGCATCTTCATTGATTATCACTTGACCTGGAGTTCACACATTGATTACATTTCTGCCAAACTCTCAAGAGTTATTTATCTTCTGAGGCACCTTACCTTCTGTGTCAACTTGGGTTACATAAAGGTGGCCTATTTTGCATATTTTCAATCTATATTTAGATATGGGCTTATACTGTGGGACAATTGTACCAGAAGTAATGAAATTTTGGTTCTTCAAAAGAAGGTGATTAGAATAATTAATCAATCAGGAACTTTTGATAATTGTAGACCTCTTTTTATCAGTTCTGAAATTTTGACAGTTATAAATTTGCATCTTTTTGATTTATTAGTGTATCTATTTAAAACCCCAGATCTTCTGAGCCTCAGCTCTAATACACACTCTTACAACACTAGAAACAAAGACAATGCAGTAATTGATTTTTCTATATTGACCAAAAGTCAAAAAAGCTACAAAGTTCTATGTCTCAAACTCTACAACAAGTTGAAACACCTCATAAACACTTACGGCGAAAAGACTTTTAAACGAAAATTTTACAGTTGGCTTTTAAATAACCCTATGCAGTCAGCTGATGAACTTTTCACAGTGAAAAAATTAAATTTTAAGTTTATAGCACTTTAAGTTGTGTTAAGTTTATCTTGTATCCTTTTCTTAATTTTCATTACTTATGTTCACTTTGATAATATTATTATGTTTATCTGACTATATGATTATCTGACTTAGCTGTATGCTGTGAGAGAGACTTTGCCAATACTGTAATGTTTGATGTCAAATAAACAATTTATTTATTTATTGACTTTTGACTGTTGAAAAAATTAGTGTTTGCAAAAATATTATCCAGTTGCAAAAACGTTACCAGTCAGAGAGATTATCTCAAGCAGGATAACAGTACATCCAATACCTTTTGAAATTCAATGAGCAAGGTTCTGAGTCATATATAATTCAGTTATAGACAGACCAGATAAAGTCAGTTATCTGAGCGGGGGAGATACCTTTAATCTTCCCTGAGTCTGTGGAGATGATGATTGGAGGATGACGGTCTCTGCTAAAAACTGTGCAATGGTGTTTTCACATCTCTTTTGTGGTATGTAATGCACTAATTTTCATCATTCGACATAGTTATTGCTTCAGATTTGTTTAATTTGTTTATATGTTACTTTTTATTATTTATAAACAACATTATTCACTGGACTTTGTTATTTTATTTGTAAATGTGACTCTGTGGTTTTATACTCAATTGTTGTAATTTACTAGATGTAAAAAAGTCCGGAACCCCTCTAATCTTTGTTCAAATAAACCAATATCCTTTACGTGGTGATAGTATCTTTAGGTGATAGTATCTTTTGACATTATTGACATTTAAGAGCATCCCCCAAAATTGGGGGGGGGGATTTTGGGGACAATTCAACATTTTAAAATGTAAAACCCCTTTGAGTGTGCTCTCATTTTAAAGAACTCTAAAAACATAGACATGGTGAAAACTAGAGATCACTATCTCTTTCCTAACGAAAATGGTAAATGGTGGCTACTCAAAATTCATGTTTACATTTAAAGTTTTGTATGTTTTCAATTGCAAGAAATAAAATAAAAATTGGTTTAGAAAATTTGCTGTATTTTTATGTTTAAAAAATAAAGGTATTATTTAAAATTTCGAGCTCGCAAGGCCTTTTTTATAATTTCTGCTATCCTTGGAATTACTCAAGAAATCAAATTAATTTTAAAACTAATTTGACATCATTAATTTTTATTATTTTTTTCATTTAAATTTAGCTATAGCATTTTATAATATTTAGTTACTACTAGTTTTCTACAAACAAATTATTTATATACAGTACAAACGTAATGTTAACACCTTTTCAGTGTAGCAGCATAAATAATATAAATTTTGATTGGCTACCATTTTGGTTTGGAAAGAAATAGCAAACTCCAATTTTTAAGCATTCATACATTTTTTAAAGGTCTTTAAAAAGAGGGATCAGTCAAACGGGATTTTACATTTAAATATTTTGATTTGCTCCCAAAATCCCCTATTTTTGGGAGACACTCAAAATTTTCAATATTGTCTAAAGATACTTCACTTTAACTTACTACCACTATCCAAAGGATATTTGTTTATTTTAACAAATAATAATATTAGAGGGGGTCCAGACTTTTTTTACACCCAGTATGTATAGTTATATTTTAAAATGAGCAATACGAACTTTAAAAATACTGTTGTATAATTGTAATGATAGTGTCCTGCATGAAAATCTTTGCCCAGATAGGGGCGGGAAAGCTAAACCCCAACCAGTCTTCCTTTTGCCACTCAAATTGAAAAGAGGAATGAGGTGAAATGTTTCCTACTCCACTGTTCATACACAATCGCTGTTGGTAAGAAAATCTCAGTGATGTTTTGATAACAGTAATAACCCTTAATGCAACTTGATTTACCATCTCTCTTGCACCAACTCTTTTCAGTGGTTGAGATAAATTATCAAGAAATAGTTGTATGGAAACAATGCTCCTACTGAACTATCAAAACAAACTTAATGAAATATAATTAACAGCTGTGATGAAATAGTGACATAACAAAAATATTTTATCCAGTGGCAAGTATGCAGCATCTTTGATTGGTTTAACTTCCCCTCCGAAAAATGCTGGGGAGGGGGTAACTATTCCACTCAGCACTACCTCCAACTTCCCCCTCAACACTTTCAGTGCTATGGACCGATATATCAGCTTTTGAATCTGCCACCAGTAAACATTGTTACTGCTGCATAAGCGATTGTACCATTATGAGCTCAGTTTTCAGTCTGTGTCTGACATGTGGTGTAACCTAGTGGACACAAACTGAACTACCTTGCCCAGCGCCTAGGCTCTAATACCTCCTGGTCCGCTACAGCTGCTAGTCTGATCAGTGGCTGTGCGGTCTAAGGCACTACCTTTCCGGCCGGGGGTAACAATTGGATCGAGGGTTTGAATCCCGTCACAGTCGGTAGTTTTTATGTGCAACTCATGGAGAGTTCACCTGTCTGTGGCAGAGTTGAAGGAGAGGGAGGAACTTAAGCAAACGGTGGACGACTCGTCGGTTCTGTGCTGACGAGATGGGTAGATTCTTTGTGAGTTGCACGTCTAATCAGGTGTTTTGCTACTTTTTACCTAACCTTTACTCTGTGTGTCCAATGGAAGCACAGTTTTTTTTTTTATTTTAACTGGTCAGGCGTTAAAGACGTTTAAAAAATCAACAAAACATCACAGATATTCAACTACTCCTTTCAGAAGCTTAGCACTGAAACATTTAAAAAAAAGACACACTATCGAGATGATTTATCAGTAGTTCTGTACAGCATTCCTTGTACACAGGTGACTTAAATAGTTTTAGAACACTAAATTTAAATGTGATAAATATAGTTATCGCATAGTTATGTTATTTGCTAGCAAGCAGAACTGTTCAATAGTTAAGCTTTCTGGGCGTTCATCTCCAGGGAGTCTGCAGGATTATGGGTCTGCTGTTCCTAATGCAATCCTTTCTCACTAGGTTTCGAGTCCCGCAATAATTGTTTGTGATAGATGTCATTTTAAAACAAAGGTATGACTGAACAACTGAAACACATTAAATCAAGTTTCTTTTTCCTAAAACATTGTAGCTGCTGCCATTTTGGGACAGGAGCGGAATTGGAATTTGGTTTAAATCTACTAGCCTACCTACAAAGAATATTTATGCCGAAATTCTGGCAGCCAGTTGTTAATCTTAATTGTGTTGCGACATTAACAGAAAAACTGAGAAACAATATTTTAAAAGTCAATTATTTGTCACAAGTTTTAAATACAAATTAATTTATAAGTTATGCCTTATTTTACTAAAGTTATAGCTTTTCTAACAAAAATGTTCTGATAAATTATTGTGACACAAATGGCATTATGAGATTATTTGATTATTGTAATCTCCCTACTTATATAATACGCAGGAAGGTATTTATGGAATTTTATAGGCCAGTCGTATACCATTAAGTGTATAAATTATATTTACTAGTTATTAAAAATAACTATATAATATCTATATTAGCTAAACAAATTGTACAAGCTTTCCTTGATATCTGCAGATGCCTCTTCAGAATGGTTTCTGGGTTAGAAAAATAAAACACTTAATATAACACAAACTGGGTCCCTAGCTTTTTTGTCTGAATGCCATGTATGTGTGTGTGTGTGTGTGTGTGTGTGTGTGTGTGTGTGTGTGTGTGTGTGTGTGTGTGTGTGTGTGTGTGTGTGTGTGTGTGTGTGTGTGTGTGTGTGTGTGTGTGTGTGTGTGTGTGTGTGCGCGCACGCACGTTCCATAGACTGTTCCATTTTTACAAGGGAAGCAACATTTAAGTCAAACTTATTATGACTAACAATTGCCATTGAATTTAATTATGATATATATACAAATAAGAACAAGGAGAATATAAACCATAGATAGTATAATATATAAAATATTTAAAAACAAATATATATACAGGGTGACTCGGCCAGCATGTAAAACAGGAGAACGGTTTGGTCCAAAGTAATCAAACAAAATTCTTTCCCACTAAATTGCGTAAGGAGTGAAAATTACAAATATTTTTATCAAAATCTATGTACAGGGTGCTCCGAAACCCTATGTCATGGGTTCAAATCCCTGTGAACATAGGGCAAATTATATATAATTTTAAATGTCTCGTCAAGAGAAACGTTTTGGCGAAAACAGAATACCTTTATCTGTTTCAAAATGGAACCATTTTTGTGTAAAATATTGACATTTACTGAATACCCTCAATTTTCAAAACCACAACTCATATCTTTTTCCCGTTTTAAATTTCTTACTCGTGATTAACTCAGTTTTACTCTGGTATGCTACATGACAGGCTTTTTTTGGAAAAATTATATTTCAGTCAAATGTTTTTTATAATGCTTATATGCCTGAAATTTAAAAAAAGTCATATGGTAGCATATGTAAAAAAGCATACTATTGAAAAGGTCTTGCGAAACCTAGCAACTTTCTAATTTGTACCAACCTTCTACCTCTTATCTTTTTTTGCAATGAAAGTTGCCACTGAGTTTAATAGATTAAAAATTCACTGCCCATATGCGATTTGGTGGGAAAGAATTTTGTTTGAAGACTTTGGACCAAACCGTTCTCCCATTACACATGCTGGACGGGTGGTTTGACTCACTCTTTATATATATAAATACATCAAGAATTCCTGAACAAATCAATATATTTTTTTTTATATTTTTTATTTTATAATTTAAACGTGTGGTTATATTTTTATAGACTTTGAAAATTACCCAAAGAGTTCAAACATGACAGTTGAAAATAAAGATTTTATAGAAAAAAGGGCTCTTTGTTGAACTATAAAAATACATTATATTTTTAACTTACATTTTATAACATTTTCAAATAGCTCTACAACAAAATCTAAAGATGTGTAGAATGTTGTTATCACTATTACGTGTATCAATGTTTTATTTCAACAATTTTTCAGATTTTAAGGAATTCTTTAATAGCATAAAAATAAGATGAAAACTGAATTATTACTATCACACTACATTTGTGGCGAAGCTCGCCTGTTTTTGTATTTCATGTTTTTTCAACATAAGTACTTCCTTTCTCAGTTTTGTCTATATTTATCAAGCCGTTAAGGATCCACTAACCAACATTTAGACTTAAAGATTTAAATGATAACTTTTTGTCTCTCGGCGGCTCTCTGACTGGTCTATGCTAGTACAGAGGTCGACATTGGGTACAAAAAAATGAAGCTGTCTTTTGGCTATCCATTGTGACCCAATTCCCTTTCACCCTGTCTCTTCTGGGGGCTTGACTCCCAGTTAAGCCTGGATACACAGTTTGGTCCGAGTCCTTGGAGGGAGTAGTGGATCTTCCTTGCATGTCTGTCCAGTGGGATGGGTGCCTGGGAGGAAGAGCCCTTACCCGACGGTCTCCAATCTGCCAGGCTGGTGGACGAACCGTCCAGGGGCCACCCGACCCCTAAGAGGTTGGAGGCTCTGTGCGATGGCGGTCCCTCTGTCTGGTGGACTTGGGGGGCACCAGGTTAAAGGGTGAATCGTCCTGGGGTGTGTTACCGATAGAGCCCAGGAGCTAGGTAAGGTTCTCACTTCCTTTCTAGAGCAAGGCAGACTGACCCCGTCCTACCACCTTTCCTATCCCGGAAAAATCCCTCTTTCCGGTGGCTGCACAGTATCCCAAATGGAGACATGCCTAGCCGGCTATGCTGGGGCCTCTTCCTAATCCTCCCAGACAAACAACAAGGAGTATTGGCCACTTATTAATTCACATTTTGAATATTATCATAAAATAACTTTTTCATTAGCATGGTACAATTATTGCTATGATTACGGTATGTAAATTAAAACGTCTGACAACACTTCAAAAATATATTTCCTCTTACACAGTACTCACATACATTTATAAAAGATAGTACACTTCACGCGGAATATCTTGTCCTGTGGCTACTCCACTGCCAGAGTGACTGAGACAGGGGCGGATCCAAGGGGGGGCGGTAGGGGCGGTCGCCCCCCCAAACCTAAGAATTGTTGTGTTTTATTTTATTATACTGGCATACAATGAAAGTTTGAATAAATCCCAATGAAAATGTAAATAGCAAAAGCCTCCCAAAACCCCATTTTTCGGTCCCGAGAGTAAAATTTTGCCGCTCCCGTCTACATTGTTATATTAAAATTCAAACTAATGCACCTAAACGTTCGATAAATGGAATAAAATATATACCATTAGACAGGTGAAATTATAAACTTCCATTTTAGTATATAACACATTACTTAGATCCACGTCTTTCACCTAAAAGCGTCTTACAAAAACATGGATATTCCAGAGTATCGCGAAGTTGTTGCAGTTTTGCTAGTTGGCAGACCGAAAATTCAGTGTTTTCAACATGGTCTTGGAGGTAGATTTTAGCCACCCACAGCAAAGGTTGCTACCATTGTATTTGGTGATTATTTTTTACTGGATTTCGCCCGCCTACCGTAGTTTGCTGTCAGCTGTGTTTTGTTTACAGGTTAGGTTTGATTTTTGTGTAAAACTGCGTAATCCATTACTAGGCAATAAATATCCAGTGGCTGTGCTAGAAGCAAAAAGTGCCTCGAATTATATGTAATGAAATAAGAGGAAACAAAAATTAAATTCATTGTGAAAACGACATTTTAATTTTTCGAGTCGTTGACCTTGGCCTCATTCTTCATTGTATCTTCGCGTCGCATAGTTCAGTAATTGCAGATTTCAAATACGTTTTGTAAATAGTTTTTTGCGTGGGTAACTACTAAAATAAATTGTTTATTCAGGCATCTTACTTGTTCTTGGACGACTACAGATGACGTAGAAAAAAGTGTAATGCCTAAATATTTTTTATTTTTATTTTCGGTCGGGCGTAGTAGAACTAAAGTTAATATTTTTAGCTTGTTTATAAAGTTATGATTGTTTTTCTTTTCTAGAGTAGGCTACAAGGTTATTGATATATTATATTAACTTACTTTCATTCGTTGTATAATTTCATATAGTTAAACAAAAATTATGGGGGTGCCAGGGACCACCCAGGGGAGGGGGAGGGGTAACTTTCAGTGACCCCCCCCCCAAACATGACCTCTGGATCCGCCCCTGGACTGAGATAACCAGCTGGGCTACTGAACATAGAATACTAACGAACAGTTATTTTGTTAACGTAACAACAATATTATGATTAATTAGCTAAACAGATGATGGAAACAACAGATGGCAGATTCAGACCAATGTCTAAATCTCACTCTACTCCAACTGTTTGAACTGTTCCTTCCCAAGATATCCCCAGGTATGGCCCAGGCATCCCCAGGTATGGCCCAGGCATCCCCAGGTATGGCCCAGGCATCCCCAGATCTGGCCCAAGCTATCCCCAGGTATGGCCCAGGCATCCCCAGGTATGGCCCAGGCATCCCCAGGTATGGCCCAGGCATCCCCAGGTATGGCCCAGGCATCCCCAGGTATGGCCCAGGCATCCCCAGATCTGGCCCAAGATATCCCCAGGTATGGCCCAGGCATCCCCAGGTATGGCCCAGGTATCCCCAGATCTGGCCCAAGCTATCCCCAG
Organism: Allygus modestus; assembly: GCA_963675035.1. NCBI lineage: Eukaryota > Metazoa > Arthropoda > Insecta > Hemiptera > Cicadellidae > Allygus > Allygus modestus. The sequence continues at coordinate 168,077,777 of OY776113.1, forward strand.
GTATGGCCCAGGCATCCCCAGGTATGGCCCAGGCATCCCCAGGTATGGCCCAGGCATCCCCAGGTATGGCCCAGGCATCCCCAGATCTGGCCCAAGATATCCCCAGGTACGGCCCAGGCATCCCCAGGTATGGCCCAGGCATCCCCAGATCTGGCCCAAGCTATCCCCAGGTATGGCCCAGGCATCCCCAGGTATGGCCCAGGCATCCCCAGGTATGGCCCAGGCATCCCCAGGTATGGCCCAGGCATCCCCAGATCTGGCCAGATAATATTTTTTCACTAGGGTAGAACATTTAAAGAAAAATCACGTAAAAAAGCAGGAACATTTAAAGAAGCCACTCAGAGGTAGAGTGGCTTTGAATTACTATATTTTGAAGTACCTATTAACATGTAAATGCCATTTTATTCTGGTTTGAGACATCTAATTGAAGGCAGGAACGTAACATTTTTATGATGTAAATAATAATTTTTTTTAGTTTTAGGTTTCACACTGATTACGATATTGATGAGGTCTGATGCATTATCTGGAGGGACAACAACAACCAACTCCTCCCAGTTCCCTTATCAGGTACCAATAATACCTCAATGTTGTAAATGTTGCTTATCTCTTATCATATTATACTAATTAAAAGAGATATCAAACACACTAAATATGTTGTTTGATAGAGAATATGGTAGTTTTTTAATTGACTTTAATACTTTATATTTACTTTAGAGTGTTGATTATGTAAACCTTAATTTGACCTAAATGTCAATAAACTGATAGTCACCAAGGTGCAGTAAAAACCCATGAGATTTCAAATTGTTTGGTCCAATGACACACTTACTGTTTACCTTTAGATACAAATGTAGAAGTAAAGGGACAACTTTAGAACCTACATATGTGAGAAGCATGTGTTGGGTCTGATTTGTATAGCAACAAATAAAAAGCTTTTTAAATAACATTCTCCTTCAGGGAAATCAGCTATTACGGTAGCTGGCATGACCTAGGCAAGGCCTAGGACCGTGATAACATTTTGTTTTGAGGTCCTCAGATACCAGATACAAAATTTGTTCAAATTTATATTAATATAAATAAATCATGCAATAAAATTAAAATTGTAAATAGTTTTTATCATATGTGTATGTGTATACGTACAACTTGAGGCTGTCCCACACTTCTCACAGACAGGCCTGAACATTCGGCCAAACATTCTCTCAGTGAGGGGGTGGTGGTCATGATGGGGGTAGTAGCAACATGGGCCCGTAACAACTTAGGTTTGTCTGAACTTTGTTTGACATAACAAATTCTTCCAGACAAAGCTTTATTTAGTTTATAGTTTTTTAGGTATAGGTAAGATATGGTAGATATATTACTGCATCGTGAACATTTGAATTGCTAAGTTCTTTTTCAAAATACCCTTTCATTTATAAAGTTAATAAATAGGCAAATTCAAGGGGAATTGGAAAAAACTATTAGTGGAGGAATTTTTGATTTATTGATGTTGGAATTTTCAAAGCTCTAAGACCTACTGTAAAATGCACAAGTTATAGCCTCTCTAAGGCTTGACAAGACCACCAGGCTATAGTCATTCATCTTTGATTCTTCTCTCTTGTTGTGTCGGCATCGTATTCCTATCAGTGTGCATCATTTTATTACAGCTGTTATTCAATGTGTTCCAAGGTCTTGACACCCACCTTAACTTTTTTATGATTAGTAATAGCGCAACCACTGATTGTGGTAATCATCACAGAATGAGTTTTCATTCCTCATATACATCTCTTACATCATTGTTCTGGTAGAAATAAAAACAATGTTATTTTGTTATTTATCAACTGTTTTTTTTTGTTTTTTTTTAGCATGTATACTAAACTTGTTTTAATGCAAACTCAACAATCAAAATATACTTTCTAATTTCTAAAATTCCCTGCCATTTTTCTAATATGATGCAATTTTGGAAACATAAAGGCAACCTCATTCCTGTTATGATGATTTTCTGCAGCATTAATTCTTTGTTTTCCACTGACGTTTTCTACTGAGGAGAAAATTGTGTAATTGTATAATGTATTTAAGAGAAAGTTAAGTATTTCTTGCATTAGAAGTGCATGTAGCGAACCTCTACAGGCAGTTTACCTTCTCTTTAAAATTGTCAAATTTTAACGAAGTAATTAATAATAAATAATAATTAGTAATAAAAATATAAACAATGTAGTCAATAATATAAATTTATTTATTAAAGACATGTTTGCATATTAAACATTTAATATGTTTACTATAGTAGTTTTCTGTAGTAACATGTGAAACTATATATCTGTCTGTAAGAAAAATGTTGGTTTCCTATTATGTGAAGAAATTTAGGTCTTATTTATTTGATATTTCCTTATCAAATATTTTATTTATTTTTTGAAATTATTATCAGGAGAAACACCTTTTTATTTTATTTTATAAATAATAAGCCTTGTTAGTCCGATCTTTTCAATACATATACTTAAATTCAGACCATTTTCTGTGGCTATTTTGAAATTTCTTTATGAAAATGCTCATTTCTATACTATGGATTACAGAAAAATAAAATCGTAAATATATTTCTGTGACAGATAGAAAATAGGACATTTTTAATTTGAAGATATTTAAAAAAAAAAATTAAATCACCTAATCCTTGATTGTTATGTTTTGTAAATATAATAAAGAACATATACCATATTTCTTGACATTTGATTAATTTTAACGACAGTTAGGTTTGTGAATGAAGTGAATGAAATTGTTGATGTCTTTAAGTTCTGCTGTTAATTTATTGGATTTTTTCAAATGTGTTAGAATATACAAATCTGAAAAGTTATGGTCGAGAATACATCCAGTGAGGATGATTAAAAAGTACCTGTCATAGAAATGATGATTATTTTTTTTATTATTATGAAATTATTTGCTATAAAAGCACTCACATTAGCCATACGAGTAGCAGGTAAAACCATACAATGCTTTTGGACTGGAGACCCCCCTAAAGATTTCTACTAGTATTCCTAAGCATTTAGATATTTTTTCAGATGTGACAGATTTTATGATATATATCCTTCTCATTGTTTACAGGCTCATGTGGTGTATATTTCTGATGAAACTTTATTCCCCCTATGTAATGCAGTCATCATCAACACTCGTCAGGTGCTTACATCAGCCAGCTGCATAAGTGGTGGGTAAGTAATGTCCAGTGGTTTACAATAGTTGACACTGAGTCCTATTCTATCCAAAATGTTTAATAGAGAAAATTACTTCTCGGATGACAATGCAATATGCACAATTGGTCATGAAGGGAATTATAAATTCAGAAGTACGAGAATAACATTTACGATAAAGGGCCACTCTGCCAATAAAATCCAATTTTGTCCATTAAATGGCTTTAAAAATAAAAACCTGCAAGATTGAGCTTTTAGAGTTTTTAATAATTTGAAAGAATCAAAATAAAAGTAAAAAATACAATGATCTGTCAAATTAACAGTACCTGATGCTCTTGATGTTTCTTTAAGTTAGACTATTACACCATTGATTGTGAAACAAGTAAGAGAGGGAGGGGTTGCAGAAGGAGGAAGGGTGTAAGTGGAATGGGTAAGAAGAGCGGCTGGTGTTGGGCTCACATGTTTTTAATAACATTTAAGGGTCGGTCAGCTTATAAATTTACATATTTTTTCATATTCTGAGGGGTTATCTAAATTAACATTTGCTAAACAGGAGTATTTGATTTTTAATAGCAAGACAAGAGTGATCAGAAAGATGAAGCCGAACAATATCAAAATATAGAAGGTTGCAAGTTGGATATAAAATTGTCAATGCAAGAGGAGCATCGGGTATAGGACTGTAGGCAGTCATATGACTGTAGGCAATCATAGGACTGTGGGCAGTCATAGGACTGTAGGCAGTCATAGGACTGTAGGCAGTCATAGGACTGTAGGCAGTCATAGGACTGTAGGCAGTCACAGGACTGTAGGCAGTCACAGGACTGTAGGCAGTCACAGGACTGTAGGCAGTCACAGGACTGTAGGCAGTCATAGGACTGTAGACAGTCATAGGACTGTAGGCAGTCACAGGACTGTAGGCAGTCACAGGACTGTAGGCAGTCACAGGACTGTAGGCAGTCACAGGACTGTAGACAGTCACAGGACTGTAGGCAGTCACAGGACTGTAGGCAGTCACAGGACTGTAGGCAGTCACAGGACTGTAGGCAGTCACAGGACTGTAGGCAGTCACAGGACTGTAGGCAGTCACAGGACTGTAGGCAGTCACAGGACTGTAGGCAGTCACAGGACTGTAGGCAGTCACAGGACTGTAGGCAGTCACAGGACTGTAGGCAGTCACAGGACTGTAGGCAGTCACAGGACTGTAGGCAGTCACAGGACTGTAGGCAGTCACAGGACTGTAGGCAGTCACAGGACTGTAGGCAGTCACAGGACTGTAGGCAGTCACAGGACTGTAGGCAGTCACAGGACTGTAGGCAGTCACAGGACTGTAGGCAGTCACAGGACTGTAGGCAGTCACAGGACTGTAGGCAGTCACAGGACTGTAGGCAGTCACAGGACTGTAGGCAGTCACAGGACTGTAGGCAGTCACAGGACTGTAGGCAGTCACAGGACTGTAGGCAGTCACAGGACTGTAGGCAGTCACAGGACTGTAGGCAGTCACAGGACTGTAGGCAGTCACAGGACTGTAGGCAGTCACAGGACTGTAGGCAGTCACAGGACTGTAGGCAGTCACAGGACTGTAGGCAGTCACAGGACTGTAGGCAGTCACAGGACTGTAGGCAGTCACAGGACTGTAGGCAGTCACAGGACTGTAGGCAGTCACAGGACTGTAGGCAGTCACAGGACTGTAGGCAGTCACAGGACTGTAGGCAGTCACAGGACTGTAGGCAGTCATAGGACTGTAGGCAGTCATAGGACTGTAGACAGTCATATGACTGTAGGCAGTCATAGGACTATAGGCAGTCATAGGACAGTAGGATATTCAACAAACTCTTTACTTTTAAGCTGTTAGATCTAGGATAACAATTTTAAATTTCCTAGACTTCTTTTTGGTAATAAAGTCTAAGTTCTGAAACTTTATCAGTGAACTTGTCAATGTAGGCATCATGAGCGCAGTAAACAGTTATCACCAGTAAGTTCACTGAGGTAAAAACAATTACACACACATACTTCAAAAAGTTTCATTTCAGAAAAGCTGTCTATTTGTACAATTTAAAATATGCTGAAAGGAAGACTTGACAAAAATTTCCACTCCGCCATAGCAATTAGTCCTAATAAATTTGGCAGCCAAGTGTAGCCTTTAGATTGGTAGTAAAGTCAGTTCAAGTCTGGTCATTATTTAATTTATGTCTTAATCACATGGTATGCTCGTCGTTTACAACCGATATTACGGTCAAATCGCCATTATTCAATATGCAGTTTGATCACCATTTATGGCCTACTATTTTTTTCAATTATCATTTTCAACCGAGCTTTATAGAGGTTTGATCACACAGTATGAAACCACCTGCTACACTGCTCGTCAAAGCCAATAGCCTTTTAATTATTTAAAATAAGTTTCGCACATACATGGTCAGTGTGCTTATTCATCATTGTCTGCCATGATTTCTACTTCTGCGATATGAGAGGAAAGAAAAGTTTCAGTGTACAATGGCACTTTATGCAGTACTAAATCAGTCGATCGACCCCTATTGATTACTGGCACCAATCAAGAGAAATCACTGTTTAGAAAAATTGTAGAAGAATGATTAACATATTTCATATAGTAATTAGCTTAAAGTATTCAGAGAATATCTAAGAAGCTGTGGACTTGAATGAACCAGGCCTGTTTATTTACAACAGTGTTAGCGTGGTTGGGGCGGTAAATGCTAATTTGTCACATGCACGGTTTATGTAGGGGTTATGGCAGTTAAATATAAACACTGTCAATAAAATGGTGCTTATACACTACAATTTGCACCACTTAAAAATGTTCAAAACTATAGGATAATGGTAATTGAACAGTTTAAATATGGTTATACTTTTAAAATATTACTAACTGACAGAGGATAATACTGCCAAACCGCACGTTATTGCTGGTAACGTGGCTGTTACGATCAACTGCGAACTGGCGGGAACATTTCACCCTGGATTATTTGGGCTTTCTAAAACTTTTAGTAAAATGATCTAGTACTCACACACTTGTTATTACTACTTTCAATACCACTATTTACACAAGGGGCAACAAAAAATCCTGAAATTTGTGTTTTTTTCTGTGTTATTATGAAAATTCAATAGTATAATCATTCCTACATTTATACAAAAAATAAATACTGTACTCCCATATATCCAAACTAACATCAACTGCAAGTAGACCTTCATTAGCAATAATAATTCTTCATAACTGTTTCTAACGATTACTTTTATCTTAGTAAATAAGTTATACGACTTTGTGAATAATTTATCTTCTTTATACTTTTATGCGGGGAACTGCTAGACTTTGGATAATGTGCCCCCAAAAATGTGGGCCACACGATATGCCTATGCGGTAAACCAGTGTTCAATTAGATGTAATACGTTACAGGTGACATTACTAGGAGAATACTCTAAAGCATCAGTTGTTTTTAACTGACTATCCAAAGATGCAATATACTGACATCACTATTCCAGCGGGCAAAAATAGTTGACAGTTGGGCTCCAGCCAATAATATGGCTCTACACTGTCACTGTTGCCGTTTTGCCATATAAAAATATCACTCGAGTTTTATTCCGATCAGCTGGTGTGCAATTTGGCAATGCTATTGAGTGGTCTCGGTCGATAGGCTTGAAGACCACACCCTTAACTGTCATATCTCTTGCTCACAAAAAAATAGGTGAAAGACTAGGAAATAGGTGAGCAAGACCCAAAGCCATACAGAAACCTTCTCTTCACTCCCTCCTGATCACCTGTAGCCTCTATAAAAACTACGGTTACCTGAGCTACAGCACTTAAACGGTAATCATGCGATGTTGATGATTCAGCGGCGTAGGTGGCAGAGGAAGAAAACTTCTCAGACAAAGGTGGATTGACATTTAAATCAGTGGGCTGACTCGATGTGGAAGGGGTTACTCGATGTGGGAGGGTGACTCGATGTGGGAGGGGTGACTAGATGTGGGAGGGGTGACTCGATGTGGGAGGGGTGACTGGATGTGGGAGGGGTGACTGGATGTGGGAGGGGTGACTCGCTGTGGGAGGGGTGACTCGCTGTGGGAGGGATGACTCGATGTGGGAGGGGTGACACGCTGTGGGAGGGGTGACTCGATGTGAGAGGGGTGACTGGATGTGGGAGGGGTGACTGGATGTGGGAGGGGTGACTGGATGTGGGAGGGGTGACTCAATGTGGGAGGGGTAACTCGCTGTGGGAGGGGTGACTCGCTGTGGGAGGGGTGACTGGATGTGGGAGGGGTGACTCGCTGTGGTAGAGGTGACTAAATGTGGGCGGGGTGACTCGATGTGGGAGGGGTGACTCGATGTTGGAGGGGTGACTGGATGTGGGAGGGGTGACTCGCTGTGGAAGGGGTGACTCGATGTTGGAGGGGTGACTGGATGTGGGAGGGGTGACTCGCTGTGGGAGGGGTGACTCGCTGTGGGAGGGGTGACTCGATGTGGGAGGGGTGACTCGATGTGGGAGGGGTGACTCGATGTGGGAGGGTTGACTGGATGTGGGAGGGGTGACTCGATGTGGGAGGGGTGACTGGATGTGGGAGGGGTGACTCGCTGTGGGAGGGGTGACTCGCTGTGGGAGGGGTGACTCGATGTGGGAGGGGTGACTCGATGTGGGAGGGGTGACTCGATGTGGGAGGGTTGACTGGATGTGGGAGGGGTGACTCGATGTGGGAGGGGTGACTGGATGTGGGAGGGGTGACTCGCTGTGGGAGGGGTGACTCCTGATGACTGGAGAGACTACATTAGTATGTTTATAGAAAGGGATGTCTATATCTTACTTCTAAATTTGTTGTGGTAACCGTTAGAACTCTTTACAATCTTAAACCTCTATAAAAGGAACAAGCAAAACACAAAAATTGTATGCAGTTTCAAAATTCTCTTATTGAAAAAGATGAGACATTGAATAATATGGTTACTGGTGGCACAAATGGGTGAGGTGTAGACTGACGCCCACAGTGATCTTCAAACGAGCGTGTGAGTATGAACCAGGGAGTCTTCTACAAGTAAAGTAAAAGACAGTGCAGTTTGTTCTATCCATTTTGGTTGCCTTCTTTGTACTACTGTATAAGAATATTTTATTTTACACCTGCTGTCTCTGACTTTATTTCCACAATTATATAGGATCAAGTCTTTAAATGCTGATGAGTGATGTAGATGAGGTAATAAACTTTATTTGCATTGCAATTGAGTTTTGTTTCCTTAGGACAGTTTTGTGGCAATTATAATGTATTTTTTACCTTCACCTCCTTCCCATTTGATGACTGGAGTCTGTCACCGTTTGCTGACTGAGTGCTGGAATTTGTGGTTCGAGTTCAGCTAGCTCTGCATTAAATTTTCATTTATGAATTTTTAATTAAAAGATTAATTCGTAGCAATTATCAAAATCATTGAGGTAAAGTGCTTACTCCATGGTAATTTTGTTAAATGGGTGCTCCCCAGCAGGAGTTGAGAACGTAAGCTCAATCTAGGCTATTCTAACCCGGGGTGCCCATCCCCCCCAAGCCTGTTGGCGCCATTCCCCCCCAAATGTGGCTACTCCCCCCCCCCGTTATAAGCTATAAAAACTTTAACCTTAGTAGCTCTTGTGGCAGTGAATGAACTGAACCTACATACCTACAATAAAGTCGACTGGGGGGGACCACACCAAGATTCTGCCAAACCCAAAAGAATTATACATACACAGATAATGATAATAGCGACAATGAACAAAAATACCTTAGTTATAATTTTAGATTTTTTACTGTACAGATCATGCAAACAAACTTTCCCTCTGGTACAGCTGACAAACCTATCCAGAAGATTGTCGAGGGGAGTCGGGGAGTGCAGGGGAATAATACCATTACAAAATACATAACCCTAAAAACCAGTAACATGTTTTTCTTGCTATTATAGTTTGTTGCTATTTTTTAGTTTATTGGGATTTAGAGATATACATTTGTAGAAGATATTTACGTTTTGGATTAAATGTTTGCACGTTCCAACGTAACCATGAAATGAATTACCGGACGAAACTGGAAGGTCGGCTGCTATGTGAACTTGGGCTTGACTTGACTTTGGCTTGTGAACTTTAGTTGCAGAAAAATTGTGGGTAATTTTCGTGCCTATAAAAAAAACTTTGGACGCTCATTTCAGAAGAAAGAAGCATATAGCTAATTTTAAACTTTGGAAAAGAAAGACCAAGGTCGAGAAGTACCAGCATTTAATGAATTAATCATTGAGTAAATTTGTGAGAAGACATTATCGTATTCTATTTTACAAAATGATTTTAAAAACAATATATTTATAAAATATAAACTATATAATAAAACAATGTATGGTAGGAAATGTGTGAGGTGATAAAATAAAATTAATAGGCTTCCACAAAAGGAACATATTTCTTGGTGGAAGTAGAGAGTTCAAGTGAAAGGATTATAGTTAGGCCGGAGCTACTAGACTGACGAATGATTTCACTAGTAATAATGAACTCACCAGAGACTGATGAAGAAAATCGTAGGATTTTTAACTAAGCCGTTTCCCATGAATCTACTTTAAAAACAGTCAATACGAAAATGTCCACAGTTAAATGTTCATATCTACTTATTTTGTCGTAGATTATTTACCTTTTTTAATAAGTTGTAGGCCAGTAATTTTATAACTTATTTAGTTAATACTATACAATTTGCTACGTGTTTTTGCCACGCTCACATACCTAAATAAACATTTAATTATCATGAATATTGTAAGTAGTTAAGATAAATTATTTGGAAATGAACAAGAAATCAGCACACTTAGGTATTAAAATAAAAAATATATAAATAAAAAAAACACAAAACATTTAGTTGAATAATATTACTCCCCATTTTTATATTAGCTAGAAATAAAACCTTCAATTTTCTGTATGTTTATGAATAAACGAAGTGCTCAGGACCTGCATTCGTTCATTAATTATATTAGATAAATTAAAATTTAAAGGAGGCCTATAGTTGTTTATATGGTAAAAACATAACATAAGCGACTACTTTATATGAATCCGTTTTGTTCGCTATATAATTATTGTTTAAAAATTTTGTTAATAATAGTTCACTTAGTTAGAGCTCAGAAATTGTGGTTAGGTTGTGAGCATAAAGAGAAACAGTAGTTTCAGGTGATTTTTTTAGGTTAATGTTTCAATCCAATCCGGTCCTATAATCAGAAGCATAAATGTCTAGGATTAGTACAGAGGAACACCTGACATCTCTCAAAGGAGATTATTTTGCACGTACTGTACAATAAACAATAAATTTGCTAATAATATTATCTATTATTGTCATCCTCCCGTACATACACGAATGTTCAATTGTGATTCACAAACTGTCACATTTATTTATAGTTTCGTAAATCCCCCCAAAATTGTAAAGGGGTGATCGCGTTGGGCCGGTACAGCAGTCGGCCGGCTCCTTAATGAGTAAAACCTTGCTAGCCAATGAAATCACACACAACGCTACACGTGAATCGTCATTGGCTACTGTAAAGTTCATTGATATTGTAACCAATAGTCTGCTCACTAACAATATCTATTAAATAACATCCAATTTAATTGATTATACTAATCTAGTACATGTGTAACAACTTTATTTACATTGACAGGTAAACTACACAATAAACACAAATAATCCAAAGATCGATTCTGTAATATTTCAGTTTGCCGTTTTAACGATATTGTTAGACCTGATGCTCAGCGCTGTCAACATATGAATGAAGACGCCTCAAACACAAGGTGCCTGAAGCGAGCCCGCTCTGATTGGTCAAACCGTTTTGGCGCCGGCTGGAGACTACAGCCGGCCAACCACCATGCCGGCCGAATGGCGTGCCCCCATTGTAAATTCCCCAAAAAATTTAAATCCCCCAAAGATTTTAAATCTCCCCAAAATTTTATTTGTTGGCACTCTGAACGCCATATCCCCCCTTCTGGGCACCCCTGATTCTAACAGAGTTTGTTCAAACAACCACTGACACTTTTTCTACTTGCGCACCCTTGAAAATTGCCAAGAATAGAAAAGTCTATTTAACGTCAACAAGTAGTGATCCTTCAGTTTTATCTTTGTCTGAAGATACTAAAAAAAGGTGAAAGAACGAAAATACACCTCCATCCTGAAAGATGGATCGGTTGTAAATTTATATTTTGATTGTTATATACATAAATTTGAATACAATACGGATTTATAAAAAGGGGAAGTGATATTAAATGAGCAATGTTTTAATTAGTACTTTTAAAAGTACTTGACATTTGTAATGTGAATTTTGATAGAACAAAAAATAATAAAAGAGTATTGTACCCATATATTGTCTTGGTCTACCAATTAATTTCTACTCATATTTTCTAACAGGTACATGCTTAGAAATACTGAGTTTTTCTCAATTTTTTCAGGGATACAACAGAACAAATACCGATTACAGATTTTTTGGTGGTAGCAGGCACAGCAGATTCCGAACCTGAGAGCGAGAATTACTACTACAATCTGTCGTCTGCCTTTCCACATCCAGACTTTAACTCTACATCATATTACCATGACCTCGTCATTCTGGAGGTAATGTTTAACTTAAACAAATACAAATATTTACCTTTTATTTTACATATTTTGAGAGTTCATGAGCAAGATTAAAATTTTAATTTTTACTTTTCACTCCTATATATAGTATGAGGAGAAAGTATTGTTTTCATCAAAGTGTTTGAATTTGAGTTGTTAGTGAAATATTTGTTTTGGTGCTCCATGAACCCAAAAGAGTGATTTTGGGTGATGTCTGTCTGTCTGTATGTGTGTATGTACAGAGCTAGAGACGACACCAGTGGTCCGATTTTTACTAAATTTGGTACGTAGGTACTAATCCAAGATATCTCCAGGTGTTTTTTAATTTTTTAATTTTTGATTTTTAAGGGTAATTACCTACCAAATCCCCAAAAATCGCTAAAAAACATGACAAATACAAATTTCTCAAAATTGGCTACGATTTTGATTAAAATTTAGTGGTTTGTAGAGCTTTAAGTTTCAACAAAATGGCACCAACCGCATTTCTTGGAATTTTGGGTTTGGAAATTACAGTACTTAAAATGTTCCAAAATTCAGTTTTTTTATTGTTCATAAAAACCATAAATGTTAAATAAAGTTTGTTTATCACTGTTAAAATAAGTTTAAAAACTAAATAATTTAGTATTTTGAATTATTATTCTATAATTACTGGCTGCGGAGAAAATTGAAATTTTCATTTAACGGTAAACGCAGTATGTTGACCAATGTTATTCTTATGGGGAATCAAAAAATTACCATTTCTCTCTTAGTTGCTGGTCAATTTCATTTAAAACTTGGTATGCAGCTCAAGTTAGTATTTACTAACAGAGGATATTCGAAATATGTTGCCCCTTAACTCTGGGGGGGATAAGGGGGCATTTCCCCTCTTAAAACCTCTGTGTGTAGCCAAGGATTCTGTAGTGGCTCTAAAAAAGGGAAAAAAGGGAAGGGACATTTCTTAAAACAAGTTTTTAGTAGATTTTCTGTAAGCTCTACCGTACTTTATATTACATATTTATTAAATAAAAAATAGATTATTCATTAAAGTTGGGCTAAAAGGGAGAAAGAATGTGTGAGTTTTCTGATACCGTTTATTTTGTTAGTGATTAAAAGTTGAATGCATAATCTCATCTCATCTGGATAGTGGTAAGCCAGTCAGCAATCCTGGTATTTGCCTTGTCCAAATTTAGGTCATTTAGTGTTAAAATTGGTAATTATTGGCAGTTCGTAGCAGCTATACACATATGTACAGTTAGTTTTTCAGCTCTCGTGTAAAGACCAAACTTGTTGCCCCCGCCTCACTCCCCCTCCCCATCAACCAAAACCTTCCCCTCATAGCTCTGAGATAAGACTAACACGTGCGGGCTTCCCTCCCTCGCTTGCTGTTGCGTTTGCGTTGTCTCTGGTTCTGTTCCATACTGACCACCTGAAATGACAAGCTAAGGAACACATTCAGATCAGACACTTGTGTAATTCAAAATCTTGATTTCATATATTATCGTCCTGGAAATGCTGAGTTTCACATCTTTGAAATTATTACAGCATTCATGGGCCTATCTCTATTGCTGTTCTGAAAAACATGAAATTAAAAAAGATGGAAACAACTAAGCAAATTTAATAAGTAAGGCCTAGTCTACACTATATGTGACTTGTCAGGCATTAATTTAATCTTAGCTTCTAAAAGTGTTTGGATGACTTAAGTTTAATACCAGTGACTCTAAAAACTCAAGTTGTGTTTTAACCTTTTTTTCATTAACAAAAAAACTATACTGCCGCAACTCATTTATATAATGACGAGAAGTATTTTTAAAACTCATAATAGCGATGGATTTGAATTTATTTTTTGATTTATTTGGACTTTACCTATCGCTTCTAGTGTTTAAAACTACACTACGTTTCGGGAGGTAAGGAAACTCCTCCCGTTATCAAGTGGTAAGTAGGGTTCACTTGATAACGGGAGGAGTTTCCTTACCTCCCGAAACGTAGTGTAGTTTTAAACACTAGAAGCGATAGGTAAAGTCCAAATAAATCAAAAAATAAGTATTTTTAATTGTTAACATTTCCAGCGACATATGTATTGCTCCCCCCTGGTCGTGGTGAAATAACTAAAACCAATATTTTCCCTTACTATACTCTTTGAAAGCACTTACCTGACCTAATCACTAAGTGATAAATAGATTTGATTTTTATTCACGTAACATATGAGATTCAAAGTATATATAATAAAATCATTTAATATATATGTAAATAATTAGATGTTACATATTTTAAATAGGTTACTGTAACCTATTAACAAAAAATATGTCACTAATTATCTTTAGAAAGTCAGTAAACATCTCTAATAAAGCTTAAAATTGTACCGTGACTGAAATAAGGTATATATATATATATATTCTTGTTTATAAAGAGGATAGAAGTCCTCCAAGTTGTACTCAGGGGGGAACTTCAGCAACCGACCTTATATATATATATATATATATAATATATATATATATATATATATGTACCATATTTACTTTTGTTTTCTTTGGAGTTCAAAGTTGTAGATCAAACATAAACATTGTTATTCCACTTATAATACTTTTGAAATGTTTGCTTACTAATTTTTAAATGCTACGACATTACATTACATAAAGTCATTACATATAAAGGCAATACTAAACTCTAATCATTGTAACTTCAATTAAAGATGAAATCCCGATTCAAAACTCTCCTATCCCAAACCATATCTTTCCTCACCTAGGAAGTAGTTTAAAATAATCGAAGATGGCGGATTAAAACAATTAATTAGTTGCATCGCGTAACTTGGTATTTGAACATTGCAATTTTCTTGAATCGTATATTGCGAGTTTTATTCACACTCTCAGTACCAACCAGAATGCCCTGAAGTTGTCACAAAATGATAGAGGTCAAAACAAATTCTCGATTTGGAATAGAGAGGAGCGGAAGTTTTGTTATTTGATATGTCATTTTTTTATATTCATTATTAAATTACTGTACTTTTTAGTATAATATTGTTAAGGGACAGTGACGAATATAGATAATATCTTTGGGGGGGGCCAAGACCAATAATAAGTTATTAGAAAAGTAGTGAGTAGTGTGTGGGATGTTTTCACACTGATGATGACACTGGTGAATTCATTCGCACCAAATAAACCACTACCCCACGGAACCTGTAATACAGGTTCCGTGCCGCTACCCGCTCACTATTGACGTTGTATCGCTATTTTCTCTCACGCATTATATTTATAATAATTTAGATTACCATACTTAATTTCGTCATAATTTTTTTAATTTCGGGGCGGGCCCGGGCCCCCTGGGGTCCCCCCTTATATTCTCCCCTGTTAAGAGATAACATATGATTGCACCATTACTTTGATAAGATTAAAGATTAATCAATGAATAATTAGGAATAATATGACATGTTGAGGAATTTTGAAAGTGTCTTTGGAAAATAAATTAGACCGGTTTTGGCTAATTTAATTGATTCAAGGAAAACATTTCATAACAATCAACTAAAAACAGTTAAGTTAAATCCCAGGTTTTACCTAAAACCTAGTCAAGGCTAATACCCAAATGTATTTCGTTTGAAGCTAATTTAGAAATTGTTCAAGGCAGTAATGTCAAATATGATCCGGCAAGAAATGTTTAGTTCTTTTTAGCCTAGTTGAGGGATTTTTAATTTCAACAGATTGACTCACACTGCTGTTAGGTGAGTCCGTCAAGTGAACTATTTTAACACAAACCCTTGCGACAAGCCAGAGATTCATGTCTATATACCCAACCATGCTCCGCAGGACTGCTTTTGTGGTGTAGTGTAGGCCAAGTAATAATTGGTTGTGGCTATTATATGTTAACATACAATTTTCATTCTTAAAAAAATCAGGTTTTGAAAGTAATAAATAGTTAATAAAATTATGGTTTTATTTTGTTTATAATTTACTGTTAAGACAGACTTTTCCGAAAGTATTCGGACTCAGTAAATTTCCGGATTAGCGAGGTTTCGGGTTAACGGGCTTTATATTAGCAGAGTTCGGATTAACAGGGTTTGGATTAGCATGTTCTAGGGTAATGTTTTACAATATTAAATATTGTGATGTAGCTTAATATGTTTTTCAAATGGAAAAAATGTTAAAATTACAAGATAATTCAAATTAAGTTTGGCGTGTGTTTTTTTTTTACAGTTGCAAGGGGAGTTTGTTTTGTCTGTCAACTTATCTGCTGTGAATCTGTCTCCATTCCCTCTGTACAATGATGAGTGTTTCGTAACCAGCTGGTCGGTAAGTTTGTTACGTCTACCAACATGTTTGCATTGATTAACAGTAAAAGTGTCCTTTCTTTACCATCTAACTGTGAACTGAGTTCATAAAAAATACTATGGCATTTTAGTTTTGGTTTTGATGTGATATACTTATATTTACCTTTTAAAAGATAAAAAAGGAAACCCCACCCCTGGTGGTGGTTTCTGTGGATGAGGTGTGTGGATTATCACATTTTGAACCTCTGGATTCAAACCAGTTGGTTATGGCAAGTTTTAATTCCTTGTTTTCATATTTCACTCAAAATGTATTACTAAACAGCCCAATTAACCGATAGCTAAATATATTTTAAAATTACCAGCGACTGAATAATAATTTACTTATAGCAATCTCTTTATGGTGACAATAATACTTAAGGTAAAAATAGCCGACTTCTACAATAAAAGACTACTGAAATTCAAAGCTGCAAAAAATTGATTAAAAATAAAATAATGATTCTATAATATCTGCTATATCGACCCTCTGAAAGTAAATAAGTTTAATAACTTCAGCCATTAAATGATTATGTAGTTAGATTTGTTTATATAAGTAAGAGTTTTGTATATGTAGTGTTATTTTATAAATACAATTTGATTGGACTTACTAATATCCCTGCCAGAATATGTGTTAGTTAATGAAAGTGAAAGTTATAATAAATTATATAAAATCCTAAGGTGAAACACCAGGCAAGATTTGAACATCTTTTATCATATGACACTTTTCGGTGCTTGAAGGAGTAACAAATACTTTGGGTTCGTAATATGTATGACTGTTAAGCTGTTTAGGTGTTAAAATTATCTCGGGAGATGTCTGTTACAGTAAGAAAGTGGGGTAACTGGACCCAGGGGGTAAATAGGCCATGGTTTTTTTCCCAAAAACCTAAGAGGAAAATTTAATTTTCACTAGTTGGCATTTCTGCTGTATTGCAACTTCTTCCTCAAACAACATGCTTAACCTCTCATTTTGTAATGGCCGCTGTAATACTAGTTGGTGATTTTTGTCATGGAATTTTTTGAAAACAATGTGTTGTAGTCTACGTTAAAAGACAAATCTATGGAATCAGAGTAATTACTAGTTTAGCATAAATTTAAAGCATAATATAAATATGAATTAATGTTATCAGTTTTCTTTCTCTACTAGGATTAAGGTTAAAGGGGGTGGTCCATTTACCCCAATGTTTTTGTGAAATTGGGGTAAATGGGCCAGGTGACTGGGGTAACTAGGCCCGGGTCAGGCCCAGTTAACCCAAAAGGATATCAGGAAGGATTTCAGTGACTTGACAAACATATATTAGAAAGAAAACTAGAAAAGACAGTTAATTAAGTTGGTTATAAAGTTTGTTCAGTTGGTTATAGCGAATTTCATTTCAGGTACACAAGTTAGATATGTGTAATAAGCTGCAGATAACTTACTGACTTTTTTAATTTTCACAATTTTTATTTCATAATTTAATTCAATCTTTATTTTATTTTAATAACAAGCACAAGTTAGCTTAGGTATTTCTGTAAGTTAATCCTGGATGTTTCATTAATACATCTGTTATACCGTATGTTACTTAGCAATTTTCAAAATTTGTATTCAATCAAAAATTATTAAAGTTACATTAAACTATGTTCACTATAAGAACAAGTTAACTTAGGTCTTGTATAAGTTCATCCTTGCTTTTTTATTAATAAATCTATTATTATATCTTAAATGTGGATTTATAATGTTTCTCGTTTCTCTGTACAGTTCTCTTACATCGTCTTAAACACCAAAAGTTTTTCTTTGAAACCTGTTTTAGTATTTTTTAAATTAAATTTAAAAGTGGTTCTTAGACCCATATGCCTCAATTTATATAGCATTCAGCTTGAAATCTAGACCCACATGGTCCAGCGACCCCATTTCCAAGGGGTAACTGGGCCCATGCAGTATATAAATATTTATATATTTTTATATAAGTTTGGTGTAAAAGAACGTTTTGTCACTTAAAAATTAAAACATTTTGGGAAAATTTTTCTAGTTTTTGTTTTTCCTCTTTGTAAAGCCCAAAGGTAGTTAAGAAAAATCAACAGAACATGATGATGGTTAAGAACATATTTAGTTAACAATAGGTGGTATACAGTAAAACTACAAGGGGTGTTCGTAAAGTAACCTCTGTAAGCTTGTCATATGTTCAACCACTCTAATCACGAGCTTGGCGCTCAAAGGGTTAAACTTTTTTTTAACACAAAACACCCCGAATTACTTCTGCCCTATATTTCCCTCACTGTGTATGTGTTTTATATATATATATATATATTGGTTACATTGGCACAGAAAACTAAAACAATACAGAAGGTCAAATGGAATAGGAAAAGGGTTGCGCCTTCGTGGCATCGCCACTATTCTCTCTTATGTGGGCCGTTTGCTCTGAGACAGTAGCTGCACACTTCCCCCACTACCGGCACTACAACTACAGCCACAGCTGAACCAGTGTTCTCATTCGCAGGAATTTTATCCCGTTAATGGGATTTTCTGACCTTCTGCAGGATAAAGTAGGCTGCAGGATATAAAGGGATTTTTCGTCCTGCTAAAATGTACATTTTCCCGTGCATTTTCACGGGATTTTCATGACATGAGCTTTTAAAAATTAATAATAAACTACAATATTATGACTAACGTCGATCATAACGTGAAAAATTGATTGGCTTATATTTATAACAATGTTTTTCAAAATATATAAGATCCAACACAAAGTTAAATTGTGTTTAATGTTTTTGTTCCTCTACACTCTTACTTTATCACCCGATTAAACTGCTATTTTTTAATTTTTCCCCGTACAAAATAATTTTCAATAAGTATTTTGTTTTATACCCCAGGAATACGCTCGTTTTTATCTAGACTCTAACAACTAACAACTTATTATTTTGAATCATGTTTTTATTTCAAATGGTTGTGGAGAAAAGTGAATAAAACCGGCTAAATATGTGAACCTTACAAATCAATTGTATCTATCTATCTATACTTATAAAGTAGTTGTGTGTGTGTGTGTGTGTGTGTGTGTGTGTGTGTGTGTGTGTGTGTGTGTGTGTGTGTGTGTGTGTGTGTGTGTGTGCGTGCGTGCGTGCGTGCATGAGTGTGTGCGTGCGTGCGTGCATGAGTGTGTGCGTGCGTGCGTGCGTGCGTGCGTGCGTGCGTGCGTGCGTGCGTGCGTGCGTGCGTGCGTGCGTGCGTGCGTGTCCTAGGTTATTTTGAAAACGGCTCCTCAGAACTGCGCCTAAGAGGACCAACAAATTTTAGATATGTTTTTCTTGTTTTTACCTCAGACCTCAGAACTCCGCCCCCATGACATCAAAAGCTGCCATGTTATTCTTATGGAGAAAAGATTTTTTTCTAAATGGCTTGAAAACGGCTCCTCAAATCTGCTCCCGGACCATTCTGTAATATTATTTAAACTTGACCTTCTTTAATCCAAACTTGAGACTGATCACCTCATGAAATAAAATCGTAGTTGAAGAGCTAGCATTCAATGGTTGGATACTTCATAGCTGAAAAGTACTGCATATTGCCTACCCTGCCGATCCAGGCACTCAGGCTGAAATCTGCAAGTCACGGTTGGAGAAAGCAGCGGCATGAACAAGTCAGCAGCAGCGTCCAAGTTTGAACTTGCCGACTAATAAGGAACATTCTACTGGTCACCGTAACTAATCCAGAAAGGTGGATTTGAGTTAGTTAATGCCGAGAGTTAGTGAAGAACGCCACACCCTCTACATTTTGGTGGATTTTTTTGGATTCAACAAGAAAATATTTTTAGAGGGTTTGTTGTCCCTGGAATCTGGATCCTGGTCCTTAGCAAGGCTGGCTTCTGGCAGATCTGTCTGTTCCCTGCAGTCGCCTGGGTCGTCTTACTGCCACCTGTGCCCTCCCTATTGCCTTCGTCTGTCGCGCATCCTGGATATCATTAAGAATAAGAAACATTATTTGTTCGCTCAGTTTGTACGCGAATGTATGTTCGCTCTCGATTCGTTGGCGTTTCTGAGCTCAGAGTATTTGGGGGGTGACTTACAAATTGTGTGGGACTTTGTGTGGGGCAATTCTTTGAATTTAGTTCTTTGATTATTGAAAGTTTAGAGCTATTTATAGCCTATTTATAGTTACAGTGCAATTATTTATTTCCTAGTTGAACATAGAGAATTATTATGAAAACTAGGGGCTTAGTGTAAACAGCTTATCGACTCCAAAAATATTTTGCTGTCCCTCAGCCCTGCTTACCACTGTGGAGTTCCCAATTTGGAGAGGACTGATTCCTTGTTACGGTCCATCGAGTCTACTTCCAGAACAAGGTGGTGCCCTGAACTTAACTTAGAAATATTTTGCCAGTGTTGGCTTGGACTTCACAGGAGAGTAGGAACAACATACTCAGCCTTCAACTGAGCTAGCTAAAATTTCGTAACAGCCTTGAGAATAACTGTTACAATACCACGTTTTTGGGGGCTAAAAAACTTCAGATACTTTTTCCCCGGCTGAAGGAAGGAAGTAAGGGGTAATTAACTGGCTCTTCTATCACTTCCCGACGTCCAATTAAACTATGGATGGATGGAACTATGGATGGATTAAACTATGGACTATGGATGTTTGGTGGTTCTTTGGATTTGTTTTACAAAGCAGCATCTCTTGAATTATGCCCAATGATGGATACGCCCCCCCCCCACCAACCAAAGGTCTCTGCCCCCTGGCAAAGTTGCAATGTTATTCTTTCCGCTTTTGCAAGATTTTAGCCAATTGTCATTGATCCGTAACATTTGGATGGGTTTAAAAAAAATAGAAGACTGTTTTTATAACCCCGACCTTAGGGGCTCTGTCCCACTGGCTTAAATGTTGCCATGTTATTCTTATGGAGAAAAGATCTATACTAATAACGTAGAACTCCAGTTGATTGCAAAAACGGCTCCTCAAAACTACTAACACACCATACCACGTTGTAGGGACCAACCAAATTTTGAATACGGTCCACCCCAAGTGTCAGGGCTCCATCCCAATGGCATGAAAAGTTGCGATGTTATACTTATTGAGAAAATACGTTATCTAAAATGGTCAAAAATGGCTCCTCAAACCTGTTTGTGAATCATACCATGTTGTTAGTATAGATACGTTTTTCCGACCTTAGGTCTCCACCCCAGCGCCCTTAGAAAGTTAACATGTAGCGTTTTGGTAAAAATATTGTTCTTGGAGCGACAAAAGACACTCGGCCTAGGTACTACTTGTTATTAATCAAGATTCACATATAATGTAGTTAATGATATTTTTTAATTGTGTGTTATAAGTGAGACCTTTTGCACTTTTACTAAGCAACCAAAATAATTTTCAATGGGCTAAATCATCATCAGGACCAAGATATTTTAGACTTAGTTCGTTGTGAACTTTAGCGAAATTAGATGAAATATTATCATTTATATGACACAAAACAGTTAAACCAACGAGATAAATATCTATAAATGTCACATCCACACAATGCACGGCTCAAAGCGATGTAGAAACAAAACTTATGTTATTTACATAGATGGATGTATTCCTTACTTGTCACATCTGTTATTTCTAATAACCTGCCCATAATGTATTGACAGCGACAGCTGCAATTGAAATAAAGTTATTCTCTATGTTAATCTTATGGGCAAAAAACTATCTTCGAGGGTGGCCTGTGCCCATTAGAGTGAAAATATTGAAAAATAAAAACCTTTATGCACAACTGCGAATCATGACAAATATTTTGACACCTCAATCGCCAAAATCGGTTCAGAAATAACACAGGAGTTATCTTAACAAAAATCACCTTAGCGTATTAATATATAAGATTCCCCCACTTTTAACCCGCAGAAATCCCACCCCACATTCTTAGATTCCAAAATTCCCCACAGTGGGGAAAATCCCTACACCTGGACACACTGACTGCTCGGGTTGGCGAGAGGGGTGACGGCTGGTGGAGTGGGAATTGCAAAGACGTGGTATTGCACCCCCTTTGGCTGACCTAGCGCTACTCTAGCGATTACAGCGATCGATGGCCGAACTAACCATGTTGAGCGCAACTGCCGTTTGTATGGTGATTAGCTTCCTGTATTGGTTTAGTTGTCTTTGCTTTTGATTAGTCCGATTTTTATACAACTGATATACTCACAACGTGAGATATTGGAAAATATCCATCCTCGAAAAAATAAGGAGGGAACTACATATCGTATAGTACTCTAGTAACTTATTTCAAGGCAAGAGATTTTTAGGAATATCAGAGGAACAGACCTGAATCTCTTACCACTTACATACAGATCCCTTAGGCACATTTTCTTCTGATTTTTAAAATATTTATTAGTAAGTAAGAACATTTTGGTTAACCAGATTTTTCAGTTTGAAAAAAGTTGTATATCAAATTGTAGGCCATTATAAATCAATTAAATGACTTCAGGGACATTACACCATTCTCAGACATCGGTCTTATGAAAATTTTAGACCTAGCAGCAAATGCCACTGCCTCCTTTATGATATTGTCACAAAACCCCATCTAAAGGAAACTGCCCAAACATAAAATCCCATCCATGAAACCAACTGTCTGATGCTGTACAAAGTGTTCAAAATAGTTGTTGAGTTATCAAGTTTTAAGTTTGTGAGACTCAACTGTACACAAAATACGCACAGGATTCTGCAGCTTTCTCAAGGTCTTGCTTAAGGTAAAATACATATCTGTTTTATTTTAATTAATTTTTAAATAATTTGACTCAAACATAGAGTATTTATTACCCTATCCATACCTGTGCCTAAAATTCCAAAATGTTAGCATGGAACAATAAGAGAAGTGTCGTCTGCATAAAATTTGGTGTCTTATATAGCAAGTATTTAGGCAGAACATTTATGAAAATAATAAAGAGTGTGGGTCCTAAAACTGATCCTTGGGGAATCCCAGTATGTACCCTTGCACTTGCCCAGCCTTGCATTGAAACATAATATCTGGGTTCCGGTAATTTTAAAATATGGAGAAGGACCTATATTTACATAAGCAATTACGGTATACCGATGCAAGCTCTATCTGTGTTCTGCGTCTGCATGTAGGGTAACCTGGCCCCGTTTTTAATAAACCAGACTTTGACTTAATTACTTTCTAAGCTGCAAAATATGTTCTCTGATTTAGTTATAAACTATTCCCTTCTTTGTTCGATGTTGTGTGAAAACGGAAATGTCCTTTTATTTGCAGTATGTTTCGCTGTACCAAGAAACTCATTTGGGAAACCTAAAAATCACGTTTTTTATTAGAGTATTCATTCACATATTAAAAACTCTACTTAGGTATAGTAACATTTTTAAAACAAAGTAGGTTTTGTAAAGAAAAAAAATGTAAAAACTCGTAGACCACTGATATGTACTTTAAGAAGATATTTGGATTCTTTATGATGTTTAGAAGACACCATTTTAGTTATAATATTGTCTAATAAATTATTAAGTAGTGTATTCCAAACTCCAATATTCCTGTATGAGGGAGTATAGCTGGTATTTTTTCCATGCTGAGGTCAATCCAGTTGGGATTGCCTATTCACTGACCAGCTTGGAGCGTTTCAAACCACTTTGGGTTGCAGTTGGGAGAATTTTATGGTCGAAATTCCCAACAAATGTTGAGCCAACCTGGTCTGCCCCAACAATTGGGAATGGCCGTCACCGTATATGATCCAACCACAGCCCAACCCAGTTGGGGCCCAACCAGGTGATCGTGTATGGGCCTCTTTAGTGAAGTATTATCACGTGACTGCTCTTTTGTCTCTGGAACTTTTTCTTACTACCTAAAAATTGTTAAAAGTTGTCCCCATCCATAAATGAAATAATAGAAAAGATCCTTTCTAACTTTTGCCATCTAACTATAATCTTCACCCTTCAACCAGTTATCGCAAAAGTATATGAAAAAATTTGGTATTGTAACACGAGCCGATTTCGGGATTAAATATAATAATAATGCCGGTTGGGAAACAAAATTACTATTTATTAGACCGCACAACTTCACAACAACTGATTTAAAAACCAACTTAAACGACGTTAACAATAGGTATATCCGCGGTTAAAATACAATAATTAAGGTTACATTAAATTTAGAAAGACAATGCCAATTAATAAATTAACAGGGAGAGGCGGCGCGACGCGTGTTAATTACATCGTCACATCTTAGGGACTGGGGCGAATCCCACGTCTTCTTCCCCAATGCTGAAGCTGCCCATCCAATGAGCGGCGGCCTCAGCACGTGACGTCACGGGAATACTTCGTTGTTCAGTGCTGCCCCCGACGATCACTCACGCCATTACTCAAACTAAGAGGCACAGGAATCGTGCGTTTAAGGCCAATGCAGAGCGTCAAGTTGCTGACGCAGCGCATTCCTGTTGATATCAACGCCGGCCGGACCCGTGGGAGCGTCTAAGCTGAGATTAGCTTGGAGCAAATATCCTAGCGTCCGGTGGTTGTTTTCATATTTTGTACCAGCCAACTCTTCAAAATGAAATAATAAATGAAATAATGAAATTAATGTTAAGAGCACCGTTCCTCCTTTCAATTATGGATTTTAGTGACGGTAGAAATTTATTTATTAGGAACGGAAAATTGTATTATTTAATTACAGTGTCGTATTAATGGCTTTTAACAGTCTAGGGATTTTGGGCCGTCACAGTATAACCAGCTTGTAGAGAGTATTTGTAGAATTACAGTCACATAGATAGTGTCCAACAGAGTTTTTGTTCTAACTGCATAAATCAATGATTAATGCTGCTGTAATCTTTATTTAATTGATTATTGAATCAATTGATAAAGGAAAAATACCCCCGTCGCAGCAAACCTGTGTACTCAGCGAATTTCCAATGCATATATATGGGTATCACTACTACCTAGAGCCACCTACCAAGTTTCATAAAAATACATTAATTAATAAGTGATATATAGCATTTTATTTATTATCCATAAGAATAACATTATAATTGAGTACGCAGGTTTGCTGCAACAAGAAAGATAAGAAATGTGTTTTTTTGCAATTATCAATATAACTCAACCAGGTGAAGCTACATACCAAGTTTTATTCATTTAGGTTCACAAATAAAGGAGATATAAAACTTTACTTATTCTCCATATTAATAACATGGGGGCCGAGTATGCAGGTTTGCTGCTACCGGGAAAAATAAAAAAAAAACTTTTTTTGTGCTAATATCAATACACCACAACTAGATGAAGCCACATACCAAGTTTCATCTATATACATACATAAATAATCAAAATATAACATTTTATTTATTCTGCATAAGGATAACATTGGACAACGTACTGTGTTTAGCACTTTGAATATCACTGAAACGGTTGGACGTAAAACAACAATTAAAACGCCAAAATGATTGTTTTGTAGAGCTAAACTGATTGGTAGAAAGAAATGTGGAGTTTTTAGTGAAATTATCTGAGGAAAATCTAAAAACCGTATTCCCATAAGATTAACATGGGAAATTTTATGGACACATTTTTTGACTTTTCTCCACAACCACTGAACCTAGCTTAATGATTCAAAATACTTAATTGTTTGTTTTTTTAAGCTCTATAAAATGGCTATAACCAAAATCTAGTGTTTTTAAAATTTTAGGGAAAAAAGTTCAAAAAACAGATTTTTGAAAAATTTCAAACCCCTATAAAACCCCTTTCCCATAGACCGATCGATCTGGTTTTCCAACTTAAAGTCATAAATGTTACTCTCCAAATTTGTGCCAAATTTCATCAAAATCGGATGCTTCTTTCAAAAATTATTGTGGTAACACACACACACAGACACACACACACACACACACACACACATATATATATATAATATATATATATAATATATATATATATATTTGAACGAATATTGTTTTTGGCATCTAGGGACCCCAAAACAAAAAGTTATCATGGTCTCGGGCTTAAGTCTTACCATGCCACCTACGGTAATAGCTTCTTCCCTATAGGGGAAATTCGCTAAAAAGTGTTGAGGATGCTGGACTGCATCTGCAGCTGGAGCTAAGGGCTGCATTTGCATATCACACAGTGTTCAAACTAGGACTCCTGGTTATTGCTGGAGTCAGCCCTGTTAAGCTCTTGTTAATTTATGTTTAGCTTGTCTACGCCAATGGCATTTATACACAAATCTTGTTAGAGGACAACAGTCCGGACCTATCAAAGTCATTTGGGCACCCAGGAATCAGACCTGATGTGACCTCCTGCACTGAAATCAGACCTGATGTGACCTCCTGCACTGAAATCAGACGCATTAACCGTCTAGGCTAGCGAGGTGCCCTGTTAAGATACTTTTAGTAGTGGAGAGAAAGGTGATTTACCGGAAGCAAGGCAAGATCGGAAAGGACGCTGTGAAGGTCAAAGGGCTTACCGCATTTGCAGAAATGGCAGGAGAGCTGGGAACAGGAGACCCGAGTGTTGAACTGTCAGGCTCATGCCGCATGACCATGACACATGACCCATGGAACGGCGGTACAGCAAGGTGGATTACTACTTCAGACAATTTTTTTTTAATCATGGCTATTTTCGGTTGTACTTTACATGATGGGCATAACTGGTTCACCAGACTAGGTTTACTGTCCGGGCATTCCTGATTACTAGACACATTGAGAAAGACATTGCTGATGGACGCAGTGAGTGGACATGACAGAGGGTGAGGACAACTGGACTGCTTGCCACAGCTTCACCAGAGCATCCCCCACAAGACTGACCTAGGCTGGGAAGTTGTCTTGGTCTTTGCACGTTTTTTGTCGGGTGGAAAAGGTGTGAGCCCTGAGGGAAGCCCTAAAGTATGACTAGATTGGATACGATGTGACAGGTTCCACCTTAGATTCTAAAAGAGGATAGGACTTTTTATAGTGGGTGGAATATTTGCTCTGTTATAAGTCCACACTACATGATAGCCACCTGTGTGCATAAAGCATTGTTCTGCCTCTAAAAAAACCTGTGCCTCTGAGAATCTGAGTTTGTAATGTATTTATTTGGTGTAGTATACACAGAAGTCATTACCTCCACACTAAACTTGATTGTGTAATTTGGCTGATAACATACTATCTATTATCATTTTCCATCTTCCCATCTGTGTGTGTGTGTGTAATTTTAAGTACCTAAACTTTGAATCTCACACATTGGCAGAGTTTGGGTGGGGTACGGGGGGCATTGCCCCCCCTCCACAACCTTTAGGAACAAAAAATAAAATATTCTCTCCAAAATGATTTTTTTTTAGTTCCCGAAAAGGAACTCTGTTATTAAAATGTAAAAAATAACAAGTTCTGTAAGAATAATAATTGTAAAATTACAATTCAAAATGTAAATCAGTTTAATACTAATATCCTATAATTTTCTTTATGTCAAATAAAGTATAACATGTAGGATTAGTTACGTTTATCGTACCCCCTGCCGTGTCAAACAACAGCTGTCTGGGAACTGGCGGGTTTGCACAAATCTGTCGATCTGCACACACCCAGTGAAGAATATAAATTTAGGAGCATTAACTGAAAATTTTCCAACAAGTTTGAAATTAGTGTTTACTTAGTTTTTAACAGTGCAGTGATAAGATACTGTGGATTTACAACTGGACAAAATTTAAGCAGAGGCAAATATAGATAATATTTTTGGGGCAGGGAAGACCAATAATAAGTTATTAGTAAAATAGTGACACTCGATGTTTTACATTAGTTTTGTTGGCCAAATTCAGAGGGTAACTTCAGGACCATAAGCGTAATTTCTGTATTTTGATTTGAGGGGCAAAAATGGTTGTGATCGTGATTATTGTGACTTTTCATAAAATAATATTACTTCCAAATTATTGGGGGGGCAATTGCCCTCCCTTGTCACCCCGAATTACGTTTATGTTCAGGACTTTCACCAACAGCCCAATTCACACTTTGTTTTTTGCAAAAATGTTTGGAATATAACCTTGTCTTTTCATTACGACTGCGACTCACTTACGCATAACAATAATACATTGGTTGTACTCTGGTAGATCAGAGATAATCTAACCAAATGTCAAACATAAACAAACAATGGCTGCCACTGAACGCTGAACTGCACATTACTGCCGGTGGAGGCGAGCGCCTTTAACTGCGACCACCTGTAGTTAAGATATCCGCACATGCACAGATTGCCTCTAACTAAAACCCCTTGCCACTAGCAGAGGCCTGAGACCACTGGCACCAGTGAATTTGCACCAAATAAACCGCTACTCCGCGGAACCTATAATATAGATCTGTTCACAGGTTCCATGCTGCTATTCGTTCACTATTGATGTTGTATTGTATTTTCTCTTGCGCATTATGTTTATAATAATTCAGATTACTTCATTCTGTCTTTTTTTAATTTCAGGGGGGGCCCGGGCACCCCCTAATATACGTTCCTGAATTTAAGAATATGTGTTTTTGAAAACCTATAGGTTTTTCAATAATTTTCAGTGCAAAATAGATAAATGGGATTTTTTAGCATCTCAATGTAACCTATTTGTTTTCATTAAAACTACTTTCATAGTTTTTTAATTGTAATAATGTATTATTTATAACTCTGTAATCAATATCTAAGTTTATAAAAAATACATTATAAAAAATAAATCTTTTTCTTTAAAGTCTTGTATTTTTGTGCAATAGATTAGGTTTTATCACTTATACTTATCTCACCTAAGTTTCATAACCTCTATGTATTTCCCTCATTTTGTTTAGTTATTGAGTTGTAAACATTTATAGGTGGAGTAGAAAGTTTTCAACGTCCATGTCTAACATTATTTTTGAACTGTTGTTGCATTTTCCTTAGTTATATATGGAACAAAATAATTTCTTGTTATTACCCATGATATGTATGTTATTTAATTGTTATTTCTCGTTAGAATATAGCTATGTTTTTCTATTACGTTTTGATTACTGTGTGAAGAACAGTATCAGGGGCTTAGCCGTGGGGGGGTCAGGATATATCCCCTCCTGAAATCTGAAAAATGTATGGGGAAATGTTACATGGCAGCAACAGGTCTGGGATTTTTTAGAAGTAAGAGAATTGCGAAAACTTGTAGTATTAATAAAACATATTACAGGTTTTTAAACCTTTATGCCACCCGTTTGACCGTTTATCTTTTATTGCAAACAAGGCGGTCTATTGGATAACTGTAGGTAACACTGATCAACGAAATTGCGTACCTGTACCACCGCGCTGCTGTACCCAGGGCCGCCATGAATGGGACAGAAGATTCTAACATTCAAACTGTCCATCACTGCAGCTAAAAGAATGAGATATGTTCCTAACTAGAGTTCCAAACTAACAAAATCAGATTGCATGCAGATTGTTTCGCAGTGTTAACTTCGGTTACCATTTACCTCCATGCTCTTTAAGGGGCCATTCACATATTACATAACACACTTAAAGGGGGGGGAGGGGGTATGGCTTTGCATTATGCTGCGTTACGTGGGGGAGGGGGGATTTGGATCAACATTACGTAATTCATCAATTTTATCCAAAATATATGGCGCACTCCCGTATCTGTTGATAATTTTATAAATCTTTTAAAATAATGTAACTGTTTTATTTATCTGATGAATTCAGTTTTGTGATCTTTCAAAAGTACTTTTTTTAATATTAATCACGCATGTATTTATTTTTTTACCAATTCCCTTTTCATTTACCATAGTTTTTAATTCAATGTTTTGTTAACATTTAACTTATATACAAATTTTAATTTTTGTTATGACTTTTTTTCCAGGATCTTTTGTTTTTAGAGATAGTTTGTTTGTTACTGAGTTAGATCTTTAGCATGAATTGTCACGCTATTTATTGTACGCTTTGTACAAAACTGAATAAAGGGTTTTTGAATATGAATTTGAATATTGGAATGTTTGGTTCTTATATATATAACATTATATATTTATCTAGCGACTGTGGTTTTATGATCTCTCAAAAGTAATTTTTTAAATATTAACAACACATTTATTTTGTTTATTACTTGACAACTGTTACCATCCAATTGTTTTGTATTTCTATTAGTTATAAATTAAATTTGTTAAGTTTTAGCTAAGGTGGTTTATTTTGTTGTCTATATCATTAGTAACAGTCTTGTTTGTGCCAAACAACAAACAACCTCTAACTCCGCCAAAAGTGTGCCCCCAACAAACAACCTCTAACTCCGCCAAAAGTGTGCCACCCAACAAACAACCTCTAACTCCAACAAAAGTGTGCCACCCAACAAACAACCTCTAACGCCACCAAAAAAGTGCCCCCAACAAACAGCCTCTAACTCCGCCAAAAGTGTGCCCCCAACAAACAACCTCTAACTCCGCCAAAAGTGTGCCACCCAACAAACAACCTCTAACTCCAACAAAAGTGTTCCACCCAACAAACAACCTCTAACGCCACCAAAAAAGTGCCCCCAACAAACAACCTCTAACTCCGCCAAAAGTGTGCCCTCCAACAAACAACCTCTAACTCCACCAAAAGTGTGCACCACAACAAACAACCTCTAACTCCGCCAAAAGTGTGCCCCCCAACAAACAACCTCTAACTCCGTCAAAAGTGTGCCACCCAACAAACAACCTCTAACTCCGCCAAAATTGTGCCACCCAAAAAACAACTTCTAACATCGCCAAAAATGTGCCACCCAACTAACAACTTCTAACTTTGCCAAAAGTGTGCCCCCCAAAGAAACAACCTCCTACTCCGCCAAAAGTATGCCCCACAAAAAACAACCTCTAACACCACCTAAAGTGTGCCCCCCAAGAAACAAACTCTAACTCAGCCAAAAGTGTGCCAACCAACAAAAAACCTCTAACACCGCCAAGAGTAGGCCTCCCAACAAACAACCTCTAACACCGCCAACAGCGTGCCACCCAACAAACAAGCTCAAACTCCACCAAAATTGTGCCACCCAACCAACAACTTCTAACTTCTCCAAAAGTGTGCCACCCAACAAACAACATCTAACTTCGCCAAAAAGTGTGCTCCCCAACAAACAACCTCTAACACCGCCAAAGGTGTACCACCCAAAAAACAACCTCTAACTCCGCCAAAAGTGTGCCACCCAAAAAACAACTTCTAACTTCGCCAAAAATGTGCCACCCAACTAACAACTTCTAACTTCGCCAAAAGTGTGCCCCCCAACAAACAACCTCTAACTCCGTCAAAAGTGTGCCCCCCAAAAAAAACCTCTAACTCCACCAAATGTGTGCCCCCAACAATCAACCTCTAACACCGCCAAAAGTGTGCCACCAAAGAAACAACCTCTAACACCGCCAAAAGTGTGCCCCCCAAGAAACAAACACTAATTCTGCAAAAGTGTGCCAACCAACAAACAACCTCTAACACCGCCAAAAGTGTGCCACCCAACAAACAAGCTCAAACTCCACAAAGATTGTGCTACCCAACAAACAACTTATAACTTCTCCAAAAGTGTGCCACCCAACAAACAACCTCTAACACCGCCAAAAGTGTGCCCCACAAGAAACAAACTCTAACTACCAAAAGTGTGCCAACCAACAAACAACCACTAACACCGCCAAAAGTGGGCCTCCCAACAAACAACCTCTAACACCACCAAAAGTGTGCCACACAACAAACAACCTTTAACTCCGCCAAAAGTGTGCCACCCAACAAACAAGCTCTTACTCCGCCAAAAGTGTGCCACCCAACAAACAACTTCTAACTTTGCCAAAAGTGTGCTCCCCAAGAAACAACCTCTAACTCCGCCAAAATTTTGGCAACCAACAAACAACCTCTAACACCACCAAAAGCGTGCCACCCAAGAAACAACCTCTAACTCTGCCAAAAGTGTGCCCACCAACAAACAACCTCTAACGCCGCCAAAAGTTTGCCACCCAACAAACAACCTCTATCTCCGCCAAAAGTGTGTTACCCAACAAACAAGCTCAAACTCCACCAAAAGTGTGCCATCCAACAAACAACTTCTAACTTCCCCAAAAGTGTGCCCCCTAGAAACAACCTCTAACTAGAATAGAATATAATAGAATAGATTTATTTTCTCAGAAATAAAACATTTCAAATTACAATTTCACAGTAAACAAAAATAAATAAATAAATAAAAATCCTGCCAGAACTGACCATCTTTGTTCCTGAAATAATATAGTAAAACTAAAGATATATTAACAAACAATGAAAAAAACAATATCACGTACATTCTGAGAAAAATAGGGCCTCTAAAGGCTAAGCCTGTTTTAGAGGTTCCAACAAAAATTGTATAATAAAATAAAATACGCCCAAAGAAAAATTAACTGAATACGCTATGAAATGTCTTACATCTAAATACTTAACAAAAATATCTTAAAATCAATCTCTAAATTTCATTAGAAACATGTCAAAAACAAAATTTGAACTATGACTAAAATATACTGTCTTGTGGAAAAAACAAACAATGACTGAAAAAAGGTTTTTACACTATTATTCTATGATAAATCTCCCACAAAATGTAAATGAGGTAATTTTATCAGTAAAAATATTTAATTTTTAGTTCAATATTTTCATTAACACGTCTATATTTTCTAATTCCAATAGCCAATTTTTAAATTTTACCATAAAAATCTTTTTGTTTTTAGCTTCTTTTATATAATCAGGAATCAAATTGAATACTCTCGGACCAACAAAAGAAAATGTTTTAGTAAAAAAGGTATAATTTGGTTTTGGAACAAGGCTGTGATCGTGAGTTCTTAATTTGCTTCGATAAGAGTCAGTATTTTGGGGGAGATTTCCACTTTTATCATAAAAACTTTTTAAGACCTTATATACAAACAGATACCTTAAGGGCAGAATTTTCAATGATAAAAACAAAGGTCTTGAACTGTCTCTTTGGCTTCTCCTAGCTATTAATCTAACAAAATGTTTTTGCTGTACATAAATTGCTTCTAAATTTGAAAGATAATTCCCACCGTAACAAATAAGCCCATATTCCAGTCTACTTTCAACTAAGGAAAAATACAGGGAACGTAATACATTTTCTGGACACATATCTTTTAAAAAATAAAAATACCTCAAAACACCATTTAAAGTTGATTTCAATTTTGACATGTGAATTTTCCAATTTACTTCCCTATCAAGAAAAATTCCCAAATACTTAATAGAATCCACTTTCTGAATGTTTTCGCAATTTATTGTACAAGGAGCATGTTTTCTGAGACAATTTACACATCTATAGTTTATGGGACCTGAAAATTTGACATCTTTTCTTAAATTGAAATTAATAAATTTGGTTTTCTCAGTACTTAAAAGCATGTGATTCTTGACAAACCAGAATTTGAGTCTCAGCAAATCTGTATTTATGTCACTTCTAGTTGCCTCCAAGTTGTTGCCCACATAACAAAGGGCAGTGTCATCAGCAAATGAAGTTAATTTACCTTTAAAGGATGCACCACAAAGATCATTTATGTATATTATAAATAAAATTGCTCCTAAAACTGATCCTTGAGGAACCCCATATAAAATTTCACCCATTTCACCAAGCACCCCATTAATTCTGACACACTGTTTTCGCCCTGTTAGGTAGCTTTTGAAACATTTGTGTGCGACTCCTCTTATTCCACAATTGAACATTTTAGCAAGAAGTATTTCATGATCGACAGTATCAAAAGCTTTTTTAATATCTAAAAATAAACCGGTGACATTCTGTCCTGAATTGAGTCCATCATATAATTTTGACATAAAATCATTCAAAGCATGTTCTGTACCTTCCCTAAACCGAAATTGATTCCTACAAAAAAATGTGTGTTTCCCAGAAATTTAACCAATTTTGCCTTCATGATTTTTTTCAAATAGTTTTGCAAATGTTGGGAGTAATGAAATTGGACGGTAGTTACTTGATTCTGTTTTTGCCCCACTTTTAAAAATTGGAATCACTACAGCTTCTTTCATTTTACTAGGAAAAACTCCGCACTCAAAACTTAAATTAATTAAGTGACATATGACATCCTGAATTTTGGGGAAAACAGCTTTTAATAAAGAAGAATTTATTCCGTCTATTCCCGGGGAAGTTTTTCAAGGATTGCACAATTTTTAATATTTCTTGAACTGTTGTTGGCTCAATAAACATGGAAATTACCTGAAAATTAGTTTGAAAATTCTGCTCAAAATTTTGAAATGCACAATTGCTTAAGTCAGTGGTTTCGATTTTCAAATTGTCCACTACACTCAAAAAGTACGTATTAAATTCATTTGAAACAGTTTTGTTTTCACTTATTATCCTACCATTTATTTCTAAACTAATTGATTTATCAACCATTTTATTTTGACCAGTAATTTCGTTTACTACTTTCCACAGTGCTTTGCTATTACCTTTACAGTCGTCAAAACGTCTACGGAAAAATAAATGTTTATGGCTGCGTATTTCACCCTGAAGCTTATTTCTGTATTTGGTATAATAGTTTTTGAGCTTAACATTTCCCGGATGCTTTTTTAGTGTGTTGTAAATTTTATTCCTTATTTTTATTTTCATGTAAAAAAATTCATTCATCCAAGGTTTGAGTTTGGTAAAATTGTTCTTAATTTGAATCTGCACTTTACTGTTTTCTAAATGTTGATTAAATATACAGAAAAAAACATCAAAAGCGTCAGACGCATCAGTTATGTTGTAAACAGGAGACCAGTCAACATCTTGTAATGCATTACTGAAGAAATTGTAATCTATGAGATAAGAGTGCGCAGGCATGTCAGGCCGGCCGCCGCCACTCCGCACCGTCACGCAGCACAGCGAGTGGTCCGTGATGCCGGCGTGCGCCACCACCGCCTCCACCGTCGCACTGCTCAACCTCGCCACTCGTGCGTAGACATGATCTAACTCCGCCAAACGTGTGCCACCAAACAAACAACCTTTAATGCCGCCAAAAGTAGGCCTCCCAACAAACAACCTGTAACACCGCCAAAAGTGTGCCACGCAACAAACAAGCTCAAACTCCACCAAAATTGTGCCACCCAAAAACAACTTCTAACTTCTCCAAAAGTGTGCCACCCAAAAAACAACTTCTAACTTCGCCAAAAGTGTGCTCCCCAACAAACAACCTCTGACACCGCCTAAAGTGTGCCCCCCAAGAAACAAACTCTAACTCTGCCAAAAGTGTGCCAACCTACAAACAACCTCTAACACCGCCAAATGTAGGCCTCCCAACAAACAACCTCTAACACCGCCAAAAGTGTGCCACCCAACAAACAAGCTCAAACTACACCAAAAGTATGCCACCTAACAAACAACTTCTAACTTCTCAAAAAGTGTGCCCCCAAGAAACAAACTCTAACTCCTCGAAAAGTGTGCCCCCAACAACCAACCTCTAACACCGCCAAAAGTGTGCCACCCGACAAACAACCGCTAAATCCGCCAAAAGTGTGCCACCCAACAAACAACCTCTAACTCTGATAAAACTGTGCCAACCAAAAAACAACCTCTAACTTCGCCAAAAGTGTGCCTCCCAACAAACAACCTCTAACACCGCCAAAAGTGTGCCACCTAACAAACAACTTCTAACTTCTCCAAAGGGTGCCCCCAAGAAACAAACTCTAACTCCTCCAAAAGTGTGCCCCCAACAACCAACCTCTAACACCGCCAAAAGTGTGCCACCCGACAAACAACCTCTAACTCCGCCAAAAGTGTGCCACCCAACAAACAACCTCTAACTCCGATAAAAGTGTGCCAACCAAAAAACCACCTCTAACTTCGCCAAAAGTGTGCCTCCCAACAAACAACCTCTAACACCGCCAAAAGTGTGCCACCCAACAAACAAGCTCAAACTCCACCAAAAGTGTGCCACCTAACAAACAACTTCTAACTTCTCCAAAAGTGTGCCACCCAACAAACAACTTCTAACATCCCCAAAAGTGTGCTACCCAACAAACAACCTCTAACTCCGCCAAACGTGTGCCGCCCAACAAACAACCTTTAACGCCGCCAAAAGTGTGCCCCCAACAAACATCTCTAACTCCGCCAAAAGTGTGCCACCCAAAAAACAACCTCTAACTCCGCCAAAAGTGTGCCACCCAACAAACAACCTCTAACACCTCCAAAAGTGTGCCCCCCAACAAACAACCTCTAACTCCTCCAAAAGTGTGCCCCCCAACAACCAACCTCTAACACCGCCAAAAGTGTGCCACCCGACAAACAACCTCTAACTCCGCCAAAAGTGTGCCACCCAACAAACAACCTCTAACTCCGCTAAAAGTGTGCCAACCAAAAAACAACCTCTAACTTCGCCAAAAGTGTGCCACCCAACAAACAACCTCTAACTCCGCCGAAAGTGTGCCCCCAAAAAACAACCTTTTATTCCGCCAAAAGTGTGCCACCCAACAAACAAACTCTAACTCAGCCAAAAGTGTGTTACCCAACAAACAAGCTCAAACTCCAACAAAAGTGTGCCACCCAACAAACATCTTCTAACTTCTCCAAAAGTGTGCCACCCAACAAACAACTTCTAACTTCGCCAAAAGTGTGCCCCCAAGAAAGTACCTCTAACTCCGCCAAACGTGTGCCACCCAACAAACAACCTTTAACTCCGCCAAAAGTGTGCCCCCAACAATCATCTCTATCCCCGCAAAAAGTGTGCCAACCAACAAACAACCTCTAACACCGCCACCAGTGTGCCCCCCAACAAACTACCTCTATCTCTGCCAAAAGTGTGCCACCAAACAAACAACCTCTAACTCCGCCAAAAGTGTGCCCCCAACAAACAACCTCTAACTCCGCCAAAAGTGTGCCACTCAACAAACAACCTCTAACTCCACCAAAAGTGTGCCCCCCAACAAACAACCTCCATCTCTGCCAAAAGTGTGCCACCCAACAAACAACCTCTAACTCCGCCAAAAGTGTGCCCCCCAACAAACAACCTCCATCTCTGCCAAAAGTGTGCCACCCAACAAACAACCTCTAACTCCGTCAAAAGTGTGCCCCCAACAAACAACCTCTAACTCCGCCAAAAGTGTGCCACCCAACAAACAACTTCTAACTCCGCCAAAAGTGTGCCACCCAACACACAACCTCTAACACCGCTAAAAGTGTGCCACCCAACAAACAACCTCTAACTCCACCAAAAGTGGGCCCCCCAACAAACAACCTCTAACTCCGCCAAAAGTGTGCCACCCAACAAACAACTTCTAACTCCACCAAAAGTGTGCCCCCCAACAAACAACCTCCATCTCTGCCAAAAGTGTGCCACCCAACAAACAACCTCTAACTCCGCCAAAAGTGTGCCCCCCAACAAACAACCTCCATCTCTGCCAAAAGTGTGCCAC
The DNA here is from genome assembly GCA_963675035.1 of Allygus modestus. Taxonomy (NCBI): domain Eukaryota; kingdom Metazoa; phylum Arthropoda; class Insecta; order Hemiptera; family Cicadellidae; genus Allygus; species Allygus modestus. The sequence goes on from OY776113.1 coordinate 168,115,008, forward strand.
CCAACAAACAACCTCTAACTCCGTCAAAAGTGTGCCCCCAACAAACAACCTCTAACTCCGCCAAAAGTGTGCCACCCAACAAACAACTTCTAACTCCGCCAAAAGTGTGCCACCCAACACACAACCTCTAACACCGCTAAAAGTGTGCCACCCAACAAACAACCTCTAACTCCACCAAAAGTTGGCCCCCCAACAAACAACCTCTAACTCCGCCAAAAGTGTGCCACCCAACAAACAACTTCTAACTCCACCAAAAGTGTGCCCCCAACAAACAACCTCTAACTCCGCCAAAAGTGTGCCACCCAACAAACAACTTCTAACTCCGCCAAAAGTGTGCCACCCAACACACAACCTCTAACACCGCTAAAAGTGTGCCACCCAACAAACAACCTCTAACTCCACCAAAAGTGGGCCCCCCAACAAACAACCTCTAACTCCGCCAAAAGTGTGCCACCCAACAAACAACTTCTAACTCCACCAAAAGTGTGCCCCCAACAAACAACCTCTAACTCCGCCAAAAGTGTGCCACCCAACAAACAACTTCTAACTCCGCCAAAAGTGTGCCACCCAACACACAACCTCTAACACCGCTAAAAGTGTGCCACCCAACAAACAACCTCTAACTCCACCAAAAGTGTGCCCCCCAACAAACAACCTCCATCTCTGCCAAAAGTGTGCCACCCAACAAACAACCTCTAACTCCGCCAAAAGTGTGCCCCCCAACAAACAACCTCCATCTCTGCCAAAAGTGTGCCACCCAACAAACAACCTCTAACTCCGTCAAAAGTGTGCCCCCAACAAACAACCTCTAACTCCGCCAAAAGTGTGCCACCCAACAAACAACTTCTAACTCCGCCAAAAGTGTGCCACCCAACACACAACCTCTAACACCGCTAAAAGTGTGCCACCCAACAAACAACCTCTAACTCCGCCAAAAGTGTGCCCCCCAACAAACAACCTCCATCTCTGCCAAAAGTGTGCCACCCAACAAACAACCTCTAACTCCGTCAAAAGTGTGCCCCCAACAAACAACCTCTAACTCCGCCAAAAGTGTGCCACCCAACAAACAACTTCTAACTCCGCCAAAAGTGTGCCACCCAACACACAACCTCTAACACCGCTAAAAGTGTGCCACCCAACAAACAACCTCTAACTCCACCAAAAGTGGGCCCCCCAACAAACAACCTCTAACTCCGCCAAAAGTGTGCCACCCAACAAACAACTTCTAACTCCACCAAAAGTGGGCCCCCCAACAAACAACCTCTAACTCCGCCAAAAGTGTGCCACCCAACAAACAACTTCTAACTCCACCAAAAGTGTGCCACCCAACAAACAACCTCTAACTCCGCCAAAAGTGTGCCCCCCAACAAACAACCTCCATCTCTGCCAAAAGTGTGCCACCCAACAAACAACCTCTAACTCCGTCAAAAGTGTGCCCCCAACAAACAACCTCTAACTCCGCCAAAAGTGTGCCACCCAACAAACAACTTCTAACTCCGCCAAAAATGTGCCACCCAACACACAACCTCTAACACCGCTAAAAGTGTGCCACCCAACAAACAACCTCTAACTCCGCCAAAAGTGTGCCCCCAAACAAACAACCTCCATCTCTGCCAAAAGTGTGCCACCCAACAAACAACCTCTAACTCCGTCAAAAGTGTGCCCCCAACAAACAACCTCTAACTCCGCCAAAAGTGTGCCACCCAACAAACAACTTCTAACTCCGCCAAAAGTGTGCCACCCAACACACAACCTCTAACACCGCTAAAAGTGTGCCACCCAACAAACAACCTCTAACTCCACCAAAAGTGGGCCCCCCAACAAACAACCTCTAACTCCGCCAAAAGTGTGCCACCCAACAAACAACTTCTAACTCCACCAAAAGTGTGCCACCCAACACACAACCTCTAACACCGCTAAAAGTGTGCCCCCCAACAAACAACCTCCATCTCTGCCAAAAGTGTGCCACCCAACAAACAACTTCTAACTCCGCCAAAAATGTGCCACCCAACACACAACCTCTAACACCGCTAAAAGTGTGCCACCCAACAAACAACCTCTAACTCCGCCAAAAGTGTGCCCCCCAACAAACAACCTCCATCTCTGCCAAAAGTGTGCCACCCAACAAACAACCTCTAACTCCGTCAAAAGTGTGCCCCCAACAAACAACCTCTAACTCCGCCAAAAGTGTGCCACCCAACAAACAACTTCTAACTCCGCCAAAAATGTGCCACCCAACACACAACCTCTAACACCGCTAAAAGTGTGCCCCCAACAAACAACCTCTAACTCCGCCAAAAGTGTGCCACCCAACAAACAACTTCTAACTCCGCCAAAAATGTGCCACCCAACACACAACCTCTAACACCGCTAAAAGTGTCCCACCCAACAAACAACCTCTAACTCCGCCAAAAGTGTGCCCCCCAACAAACAACCTCCATCTCTGCCAAAAGTGTGCCACCCAACAAACAACCTCTAACTCCGTCAAAAGTGTGCCCCCAACAAACAACCTCTAACTCCGCCAAAAGTGTGCCACCCAACAAACAACTTCTAACTCCGCCAAAAATGTGCCACCCAACAAACAACCTCTAACTCCGCCAAAAGTGTGCCACCCAACAAACAACTTCTAACTCCGCCAAAAATGTGCCACCCAACACACAACCTCTAACACCGCTAAAAGTGTGCCACCCAACAAACAACCTCTAACTCCGCCAAAAGTGTGCCACCCAACAAACAACTTCTAACTCCGCCAAAAATGTGCCACCCAACACACAACCTCTAACACCGCTAAAAGTGTGCCACCCAACAAACAACCTCTAACTCCGCCCATGATCACACAGAAGAGGTTTGAGACAAACTTGTCATACTTGGTACCTATAGTAAACATTGACAAATCTTAAAAAATTACTTAAACCTCTAATAGGTATCTAAAAATTTAGAAACGTGTACAATAAAATACGCAATGAGATTAGACCACTGCACTGGGATGATTAGTTTTGTATCAAACTCGGGCAATGATCTTTTTTATCAAATTGTAATGTGTAATTTTTTAAATGCACTAAAGAAACAAAAAGGATTCAAAGACATGTTGAGGTTTCTAAAATAATTCTAATTTTATTTGACACATGTGATACAGTAAATTATTGTTCGTCACAGTAACTTTATTATTATTGTTATCTTTGCAGCAAAATGGCTTATCTGAGGTTGAAATACCAAAATACAAGTGAGTTTAGACGATGTCAGAATAAAACTGGTTGATTCAAGTATCTTTAAAAAGAAGACTTTGATTTTCTCTCTGAACTACTTAGTTGATCCATTTTATATGCAGATGTAATAATAATAATAATCAATATAATGAACTAAGCATATTTAGTAAAGGGCGACTCTATAACTCTAGATTCAATTAAGTTTTGTATTATTCCAGGAATTTAGCAGTGATGATTACCAGCTTCAGTATGTCAAAGTTTACGTGAGCTCTCAATGTGAATCGGAAACTGATGAAATATTCTGTGCCGGAACTTCATCTTCTGCACCGGTAAATTCTCATAGTTTTAATGAAATAGCCCATAAATGTTCTTTGAGCAGCTACTGTTTGTGATATATTTGACAGGTTACAAAATTGTGCCATAAAATAATAAGTATTATTCACTAACTTTTAGACTTGAAATTGTGTTGTAATGTTGCTGGATATTTAATAAAAAAATTAAGTATGAAAAAAAAGTGTATGAAAATACACATTATGTAAATGTTGCAAATCAGGGGATCTAAAATTAGGAGAACTAGCATTGACTATATGTACGAAAAATAAAAAAAATAGTCAATGGAACTGGTGAAAACATTCACTACTGATGAGCATCGACTATAGTTTATATAGCTAGGGGCAAAGACTTTGATCGTGTTAATTGTGTGCGATGTCATTTACTTCTACTAGCCTGCCCAAATGCATTACGTCAATATTTATTTTGGAGTTAGGATAGCTACTGCTTCACAATTATAAAGTGACATAAAGGGCAGTTTTTGTGATCTATATCAACAAAAGTAAGTAGAATGGTCACTCACATGGATAGATCTTTACTGTCTGCTATACTTGATACCAATTTATTTGTATTGTAAATATAAATTAAATGGCTGAAGATGGCTTTTGATAAGAAGCTGAAATAAATCATTTTAATTCAACTACTTGTACTTATTTGAATATTAGTGAAAAGTAGCCAAGACTTAATAGCAATAAGTGATTTATTTCTGTGCGACTGATCCATCAAACATGTCTTTGATTGGAGTCAAAGCATAGTGAATTAAACATACTCACAGACCGATATTTTAGATACATTTTGGATTTTGGATTTTAATGGCAAATTAAAAAGATAATACCCGTTGATCAAACTGTAAATTTAAAAATAAAAATAAAATATGACTAATGCATTAAAGAAAATTGAAAGATTAATTTACAGGAGACAAAAACTACAAAATAGGACTTGCACCTTTAATTAAAACACTAAAATAATTTTTTTTGGCCTTGCTCTAATGAATCTAAGATGGAATTCAGGGGTGAAGATTCTTAAGATTAATTTATAACATTTCGAATGAAAGCAGGCCCGTGAATCACCTTAGGGGAGGAAATAAATTGCTTATGTTTTGAACTTTAGTGGACAGGGAGAAGAGTCAAACTTCTAATGTTATGGTGATATGAAATAAAACGATGAAGTAGCATGAGACATAACTATCAGACAGAACTAAGGATGAGCTGATTTACCATCTAAAATATAATCAAACGTTAGTTCTGATGCCATGAAAAGGGCAAGTAAAGGCATGAAAGGGGTTAGTATACAAAATGTAAGTAAACTTACGCATAATGCGTAAGCATAATGCAGTACTTTGTATTCATAGTAACGACTACATGGTACATTTAGTAACATACGAGGGTCGTCCAGAAAGTAAAGAACGTTTTAGCATGGTTAAATAAAAACAAAAGATATCAACACCAAACTTTATTTACACAGCCACAGTACCTTATTCTACTTTTCTACGTAATCCCCATTGTTGTCGAGACACTTGTAACGTGGGACCAGTTTCTCTATTCCGGTGTTATACTCATCAGCCGCGAAAGATTTGAGCCATTTCATCACTGCTTCTTTAAGTTCATCATCATTTCCAAACTGCTTTCCACCCAAAAATTCCTTCAACTTTGGAAACAGATGAAAATCACTAGGTGCTAGGTCAGGGCTGTAGGGAGGATGACTAAAGATTTCCCACTTCAGACTTTGGAGTTCTTGCCACGTTCGTGCTGAGGCATGAGGCCGGGCATTGTCGTGAATGAAAAAAACTTTAGCCGACAGCATTCCACGCCTCTTGTTTTGGATGGCGCGACGAAGTCGTTGGAGAGTCTCACAGTAGGATTCTGAGTTTATTGTTGCACCTCGTGGCATGAAATCCACATGGATTAATCCCTTTCGGTCCCAAAAAACCGTTGCCATGACTTTGCGAGTCTTCAACAATGGTTTTTCCTTTTTGTGGTTTGAGGGCGAATTTGAGTGATGCCACTCCATTGACTGACGCTTGCTTTCTGGAGTCTTATACGATACCCATGTTTCATCTCCCGTAACAATACGATCAAGAAATTGGTCTCCATCTTTGTCATATTGAGTCAAAAATTCAAGGGCTGCCCCCATGCGTTTCGCCTTATGGTCATCCGTCAAAATCTTAGGCACCCACCGAGCACACACTTTCTTGTAACCAAGATGATCTGTCACTACCTCATGTAGGAGTGATCGTGAAATTTGTGGAAAAGAGTCATGTAAAGTCGTCAAAGTGAAACGTCGATTTTCCTGAATTGTTTCTTCAACTTTTTGCTTCAGTTCATCCGTGACTAGTGATGGCCTCCCGCTCCGATCTTCATCATGCACGTTAGTCCTTCCTTGGTTAAACATGATACACCATTTTCTTACTGATGACTCATTCATCGCATCTTCACCATAGAAAGCTTTAATTTGCCTATAAATTTCAATGGGCTTAACTTTTTGAGCATTCAAAAAGCGGATTACACTCCGTACTTCACATTTGGCGGGATTTTCGATTAGCGCCGCCATTTTAAAACGCTGCAAAAACAAGTAGCGTAATCACACAGCAACGAGGCTCACCTCACATTGAAGAGAAAGGAAGGGGCAAGCGGCCGCGCACGTAATCGCAGTAGTGGGGGATCTGCGCCGCGCGCGATGCGCATTCGTTCTTTACTTTCTGGACGACCCTCGTACATAGTGATCAAAACATTTGTTAATGATATTTCATGATGCAAATTTTTCAATTGAAAGAGAAATTATACTTACTGCTTTTTGCACCATACATCTCAAACTCATGTATAGGTAATTTTTTTGTGGCATCAGAAAATAAAAAACTGTTTTCAATAAAAATGGTATTGTGGAACTTACAACATCAACATCTAGAAATCCATCTTATGCAGTCGGTGTCCATGCTCAATCATTAATTAAAAAATATAAAAAATGCATGTCTATTGGTCATATGTTTTCCAATCAAATGGGAGATCCCGGTACAAGAGATGCTGTTCAAATTGTCGGTTTTAAAGTTTTAAAGAAGTTTCTGCTTTAGCCTCAGCAGCCATTTTTAGAATGTTGGCATCTGGTCTACTTTCTCAATATTCCAAAATAACCTTGATTTTCCTAACACTACCAGATTTCAAGTTTGTGGTGGGGACAGCAGTTACACAGAAAAACATACTCAAGTATTTTTCTATTTTTTATTAATTAAAAACTAGAGTGTCCTCAGTGTTATGCCGCAATAGGGCAATTCCCTTTTCATGCTTTCACTACTGACTGACTCACTGCACTCATCCTTGCATGAACAATGTGAATTACCTTGGACCGGGACCTCTCTGTTTCATAAAAACCATTCAGGATATTTTCCATTTAAAAAAATTAAAGATGTAATAATTATTAAGTTATAGCATGTGTTTTATGCATGAACATAATCTTAAATTACATGTAAAAATATGGAAGCCCAATGGGGGACAAGGGACATGCATTACATTTTTAAAGCTAATAATTTGTTTATTTAGTAATAGAACAACAAATCTCTATAACAGGGGGAAAATAATTGATAAGTTATGTTATACTTTTGTTTTTAGCGAATTTCCCCTATAGGGAAGAAGCTATTACCGTAGGTCTCATGGTAAGACTTAAGCGCGAGACCATGATAACTTTTCATTTTGAGGTCCCCAGATGCCAAAAACACCATTTGTTCAAATTTTTATATATGTATATATTTATATATATGTGTGTGTGTGTCCGTAAGCACGATAACTCTCGTAAAAAAGGTCCGATCTTAATGAAATTTGGTACAAATGTGTAAAGTACCATTTATTTGAACGAGTTCGAAAACCAGATGAATCGCACCATCCGAAGGGGGGTTTTTGGGGGATTTTGTACCCCAAAAATGTGTTTTTTTGGGGTTTTCACATTTAATTTTATTTTAAATCAAATTTTAATTTATACCATTGAATTCAGCTTAAAAAAACAAACAATTTGGTATTTTGATCATTGCTCTACGTCAATTGGTTACCAAGATATTGAAAGTGCTAAACACAGTACGTTGTCTAATGTTATTCTTATGGAGAAAAAGAAAATTTGTATATCTCGCTTATTTATGAACATAAACTGGCTAAATTTGGTATATAGCTTGATCTGTTTATGGTTTATTGTTGTTTGCACAAAAAAAAAATTTTCGCCTATGGCTCCTGTAGCAGCAAACCTAGGTACTTGGTCCCCATGTTATTCTTATGGAAAATACTTAAAATGTTATATATCGCTTATTTATGAATGTATATGGATGGAAACTTGGTATGTGACTTCACTAAGATGAGTTCTATTGATATTTGCATAAAAACCCATTATTTTGTGTGCCTTGTTGCAGCAAACCTGCGTATTCATCCCCAATGTTATTCTTATGGAGGATAATTAATATTTTAAATATCGCTTGTTTGTGAATACATTTCTTATGAATCCTGTTAAGTGTTATAATGTGTTATGTTATATATTCATTGGAAATTCGCTGAGTATGCAGGTTTGCTGCGACGGGGGTATTTAAACTTTTATACAATTTTCTTCTTTAAAACTACAATGGCAGAAACGGTAGGTTGAAATCACACCCATGAACAAAATAGTGGGCATTTAAACATTTTAAAGTGTTGTTGTTTTTCAACAAAAGGAATTCTCTGTTCATTTGAGTAGCTCATAAACTAGATGATTGCAAAAATGTTTTACATGAAATTTTTAATTTTGTTCAAATCCATTGGTTGCATACGTTATTATTGCCTCTGCCTCCAAAATCATATTTTGGTATAAGTTGCCCGAAATTTTTAAATTTTAACTTTATTAAGTGACCATTTATTTTCAAAAGCTGATTGAGTAAAACACAACCATGCATACCTGAGGTCAATAATACCTTGCTCCTTTAAAAAAAATATAGCCTTTTGAAACAGCTATTATTATCAAATTTCTTATGGAAAAGTGGGTTATTAGCATGACCCGCATGGAGAAACTTAAGCCTGGGACAATCATAGAAGTTCCTAACGTTACCTCCTGAACATTTTTTGGGGGGTCGTTAAAAATGTTATAAAAACATACGACCTTATGCTGTAAATAAACTATATTAATTGCTATTAATAAAAATACATACCTTTTTACCTAAAATAAATACCTTATAAAAAACCTACCAAACCTAAAATACCCCCGTAGCAGCAAACTTGCGTATTCAGCAAATTTACAATGCATATATATGTATCTTATTGCCACATAAAGCCACATACCAAGTTTCATCAATATACATTCTTAAATAAACGATCTATGACATTTTAATTATTCTCTATAAGAATAACATGGCAGCTGAGTATGCAGGTTTGCTGAAACAAGGAACACAAAAAATGGGTTTTTATACAAATATCAATATAACTCAACTAGGTAAAGCCACATACCAAGTTTTATTAATTTATGTTCATAATTAAGGGAGATAACACGTTACATATTCTCCATAAGAATAACATGGGAGCTGAGTACGCAGGTTTTCTGCTACAGGAACTATCGGCCAAAAAATGTTGTTTGTGAAAATATCAATAGACCTCAGCGATATGAAGCAATTACCAAGTTTCGTCAGTATAAGTTGGTAAATAAGCGAGATATAACATTTTTCTTATTCTACATAAGAATAACATTGGACAACGTACTGCGTTTACCACTTTCAATATCTCTGTAACCAATTGACTTATAGCAATGATCAAAACACCAAATTGTTTGCATTTTTAGGCTGAATTTAATGGTGAAAAATAAAATTGGATTCACTAAAATATTATATGTAAAAAACTAAAAAAAAAACTTTTTTTAGGTACAGAACCCCGCAAAATACTCCTTTGGATAGAGCTGGTTTTTGACCTTATAGTCATAAATGCTGCTTTACATGTTTGTACCAAATTTAATCAAAATCGGACTATTTTTACGAGAGTTATCGCACCCACGGACACATATATACACATGTATATATATATATATACAGTTTTGAACGAATGGTGTTTTTGGCATCTGGGGACCTCAAAACGAAAAGTTATCATGGTCCTGGGCCTATGTCTTACCATGCCGACTATGGTAATAGCTTCTTCCCTATAGGGGAAATTCGCTAAAAATACCTTACCTTACCTTAAATACTTTATAAAATAAATATTTTGTCATAAATACCTTTTTTATTCTGTATTTGTACAAAATTTTTGCTCAGTTTATCTGACTTCTAACAAGTTTTGCTATTCTTGATATAATAATTAGTCATGTTTTATTAGTTAAGTAATGAAATAATAACTGTTTCAAAAGGCGGTAATCTTTAAAAGGAGTAAGGTACCTGGTATTGACCTCTGGGGAGAGCGGGGTAATACCGTGCAATTAACCCTTTGCGCTCGTATGTCCACACTCAGTGGACTGTATGGAGTCTGCGACAGCTGGGAATTATTGTCCGACGCTCAGCGCCCAGAGCTCGCATGTCCACACTCAGTGGCCGCACTAGGTTTCGTCGCCAGCTCGGCAGCCATTGTCGGTCGTCTGCTTCTGCCAGCTCGGAATTATTTTCTTCACACTAGACTGAAACGTCAAGTTGAAGCGTACATTCAAGGTCTAAACTTGAAATATTACGTATAATAATAATTATCAGGCATATAAGCCGAAGACTACACAGCGTAAGACAAAAGCGCTTGACTAACTGTTGTTGTTTACTGTTTACATTAGAATGCAACAGCCGACATTTATGCCCATTGCATTCTGGGATTGATCTAGTTTCGAAATCCACCGTCCGATTTCAGCACAATACGGTAGAAAGAATATTAAATGCTGTAAAAGTATGCGTTGTCTCTGTCCACACACAGTGGACATGCGAGCGTCCGCGATCGCATGCGCCATTTAACTCTGTCCACTCGGTGTGGACATGCGAGCGCTGAGCATACGTGTGACAGAAAAAAATCCTGGCTGGCGGGAAAATGGCTGCGGCCACAGAGTGTGGACAGAGGACCCCAGGGGACCATTTCCAAAGAACCTATCCGAGCGCAAAGGGTTAAGCTTCATTATTTTTTATCTTTAATTCGGAAACTCAAATAAAGGTGGAAATCATCTTATTTTGTGACAAATTTAATTCTCTACAGAAGCTAGGCTCCATATTTGAAATATTGAGCCGCTTTCAGTTGCTAAACCAATTTTATGAAATTGTAACATTGCACGGTATTACCCCAAGGGCTAGGGCAATACCTTGCAACATTGTTGATGACAAAGTTTGTGTACAAATAAAATAAATATCCAAAATTTACTCACACATTTTATTTTAACATTGAAATTAGTAATATGTAGTGAATTAGCTTATACAAAACTACGGAAAAAAGTCCTTTTCTTGGCTTTTATCTGATCGAGTCTATTGTGATTGACAAACACAATTTTCGGCTGTGTCACGCCCACTACACTCCGAATGATAAACATATAACAGTTCATTTTCATGACGCCCTGCTGTTTTATAAATGTATTAATAAACGCCATGTTAATAAGTTATAACACAGCATGGGGCAATACCGTGCACATTGTGCGGTATTTTAAATGAAGAAAAATTTGAATAAACTTAGAGCATAACTTAAAAAATGTTTAAAAAACACTGGAAAACAAATATGAAAATTAAAAAAAGAGTTTCACTTATGCAAGTGTGGAGGCAAACTTCTCATGTCCAAAATGGCACTAGTTTTGAATGCTAATTAATACATTTCTTTATTACCTTTAAACTGTCTGAGCTTAGTATTGGAACACCAGCTAAATCAGTATATTAACACTAATACATTATAATTGTTCCAGAATGATCTGGGAAGCCCACTAGTGTGTGGGGGAATACTCATGGGGATTGTTCCTAATTTTCCTCTTCAACTTGGGCTCTTCACGAATATATCAAATAACTATAACTGGATCAAAAATGACACAGCTACAACGACAACTACAGCATCAACAACCACAACTATAACAATGGAAACCACAATTTCAAGCACACCAACAACAGCAACCACACCAAAAACATCAACACAACCTACAACGACCACCACAGAAACAACATCCACCACACCAATTATATCAACCACACCTACGACGAACACCACAGAAACAATGTCAACCACACCAGTAACATCACCTACACCTACAACAATCACAACAGAAACAACGACTACCACAGAAACAACGGCTAGCACAGAAGAAATGGCCACCACACCAATAACATCAACCACTCCTACAACGACCACCACAGAAACAACTTCCACCACACCAATAACATCAACTACACCTACAACGACCAGCACAGAAACAATGTCAACCACACCAGTAACATCACCTACACCTACAACGATCACAACAGAAACAACGACTACCACAGAAGCAACGGCCAGCACAGAAGAAATGGGCACCACACCAATAACATCAACCACTCCTACAACGACCACCACAGAAACAACTTCCACCACACCAATAACATCAACTACACCTACAACGACCAGCACAGAAACAACGTCCACCACACCTACAACGTACATCACAAAAACAACGTCCACCACACCAATAACATCAACCACACCTACAACAGTTACCACAGAAACAATGTCCACCAAACCTACAACGAACACCACAGAAACAACGTCCACCACACCAATAACATCAACCACACCTAGCACAGTAACCACAGAAACAACGTCCGCCACACCTACAACTAACATCACAGAAACAACGTCCACCACACCAATAACATCTAACACGCCTACAACAGTCACCGCAGAAATAACAAACAACACAGAACCAACGTCCACCACACCAGTAACATCAACAACACCTACAACGAACACCACAGAAACAACGAACACCACAGAAACTCCGTCCACCACACCAATAACATCAACCACACCTACAACAGTCACCTCAGATACAACAAACAACACAGAACCAACATCCACCACACCTATAACACCAACCACGCCTACAACAGTCACCGCAGAAATAACAAACAACACAGAACCAACGTCCACCACACCACTAACATCAACAACACCTACAACGAACACCACAGAAACAACGAACACCACAGAAACTCCGTCCACTACACCAATAACATCAACCACACCTACAACAGTCACCGCAGAAACAACGAACATCACAGAATCACCGTACACCACATCAATAACATCAACCACTCCTACAACGAACACTACAGAAACAATGTCCACCAAACCACTAACATCAACAACACCTACAACGACGACCCCAGATTCAACGTCCATTACACCAATAACACCAATCACACCTACAACGAACCCCACAGAAACAACGTCCATCACATCAATAACATCAACCACACCTACAACGAACACCACAGAAACAACGCCCACCACATCAATATCATCAACCACACCTACAACGAACACCGCAGAAACAACACCCACCACACCAACAACAACAACCACACCTATAACTAACACCACAGAAACAACACCCACCACACCAACAACAACAACCACACCTATAACAAACACCACAGAAACAATGTCAACCACACCAATAACATCAACCACACCTACAACGAAAACCACAGAAACGACATCCATGACATCAATAACATCAACCACACCTACAACGAACACCACAGAAACAACGCCCACCACATCAATATCATCAACCACACCTACAACGAACACCGCAGAAACAACACCCACCACACCAACAACAACAACCACACCTATAACTAACACCACAGAAACAATGTCCACCACACCAATAACATCAACCACACCTACAACGAACACCACAGAAAAAATATCCACCACACCAATAACATCAACCACACCTACAATGAACACCACAGAAACAACGTCCACCACACCAATAATATCAACCACACCTACACCAAACACCACAGAAACAACACCCACCACACCAACAACAACAACCACACCTACAACAAACACCACAGAAACAACGTCCACCACACCAATAACATCAACCACACCTACAACAGTTACCACAGAAACAATGTCCACCAAACCTACAACGAACACCACAGAAACAACGTCCACCACACCAATAACATCAACCACACCTAGCACAGTAACCACAGAAACAACGTCCGCCACACCTACAACTAACATCACAGAAACAACGTCCACCACACCAATAACATCTAACACGCCTACAACAGTCACCGCAGAAATAACAAACAACACAGAACCAACGTCCACCACACCAGTAACATCAACAACACCTACAACGAACACCACAGAAACAACGAACACCACAGAAACTCCGTCCACCACACCAATAACATCAACCACACCTACAACAGTCACCTCAGATACAACAAACAACACAGAACCAACATCCACCACACCTATAACACCAACCACGCCTACAACAGTCACCGCAGAAATAACAAACAACACAGAACCAACGTCCACCACACCACTAACATCAACAACACCTACAACGAACACCACAGAAACAACGAACACCACAGAAACTCCGTCCACTACACCAATAACATCAACCACACCTACAACAGTCACCGCAGAAACAACGAACATCACAGAATCACCGTACACCACATCAATAACATCAACCACTCCTACAACGAACACTACAGAAACAATGTCCACCAAACCACTAACATCAACAACACCTACAACGACGACCCCAGATTCAACGTCCATTACACCAATAACACCAATCACACCTACAACGAACCCCACAGAAACAACGTCCATCACATCAATAACATCAACCACACCTACAACGAACACCACAGAAACAACGCCCACCACATCAATATCATCAACCACACCTACAACGAACACCGCAGAAACAACACCCACCACACCAACAACAACAACCACACCTATAACTAACACCACAGAAACAACACCCACCACACCAACAACAACAACCACACCTATAACAAACACCACAGAAACAATGTCAACCACACCAATAACATCAACCACACCTACAACGAACACCACAGAAACAACGTCCATGACATCAATAACATCAACCACACCTACAACGAACACCACAGAAACAACGCCCACCACATCAATATCATCAACCACACCTACAACGAACACCGCAGAAACAACACCCACCACACCAACAACAACAACCACACCTATAACTAACACCACAGAAACAATGTCCACCACACCAATAACATCAACCACACCTACAACGAACACCACAGAAAAAATATCCACCACACCAATAACATCAACCACACCTACAATGAACACCACAGAAACAACGTCCACCACACCAATAATATCAACCACACCTACACCAAACACCACAGAAACAACACCCACCACACCAACAACAACAACCACACCTACAACAAACACCACAGAAACAACGTCCACCACACCAATAACATCAACCACACCTACAACAAACACCACAGAAACAACACCCACCACACCACCAACAACAACCAGACCTACAACGAACACCACAGAAACAACGCCCACCACATCAATATCATCAACCACACCTACAACGAACACCACAGAAACAACACCCACCACACCAACAACAACCACACCTACAACGAACACCACAGAAACAATGTCCACCACACCAATAACATCAACCACACCTACAACGAACACCACAGAAACAATGTCCACCACACCAATAACATCAACCACACCCACAACGAACACCACAGAAACAACGCCCACCACATCAATATTATCAACTACACCTACAACGAACACCACAGAAACAACATCCACCACACCAACAACAACCACACCTACAGCGAACACCACAGAAACAATGTCCACCACACCAATAACATCAACCACACCTACAACAAACACCACAGAAACAACGTCCACCACACCAATAACATCAACCACACCTACAACGAACACCACAGAAACAATGTCCACCATACCAATAACATCACCCACACCTATAACGAACACCACAGAAGTCACAAACCCCATAAAAACGTCAACCACACCTACAACAAACACCACAGAAATAATGCCAACCACTCATACAATGGCAACCACACCAACGACGACCACAACACAAACAACAAAAACCACGCCAATAATGACAAGCACACTAACTACTACAACCACTTCTGCAATGATAACTACTCCTCCAAGCACACCAACAATTACCATGACAGAATCAACAACCACAGCTAGCCCATCAATTACAACTAAAACAGAAAATACCGACTCCCTTTTTACAAACCCACCGACTACTACGTCAATAAAATCAACAAGTTTTGTTGAAAAATATGCCGTAAAACCAATTCTTTTTGTTGGTGCCTTAACATGTGTTTCCATACTTTCAATTTTGTATTGTTTTGTCAAATTGATGCCACCTATGACATCAAGTTTTTGAAATTTATGTGATTAATAATTATGTCATTCTGAGCATTTTAATTAATTCTATTTCCATAAATTGTTCATGGAACTAGATTCATTATAAAATCCTTTTATGTTCCTTATTTTTTATGTGGGTTTAATGGGTAATGTGAATGAAACTTGGCAAATGTTTTAACAATTGCTATTTTTTTTTTATTCACATTACCCAAATGTATTTTGTTAAGTAAAAGCTGTTTCATATTGGGGAAGCTAATAAAACTATATATCATACAGTGAAGAAAGAATAAAAGAGAAAGTTTATAGTAATAATAGTTTAATATGTATGTTGCAATACATTTAACTTAAGCAGTGTTGGGGAAGCTACTTTTTAAAAGTAGCTAGAGTTTTTTTAAAGTAGCTTGCTACAGCTACAGCTACCAGTAAAAAGTAGCTAATCTAGAAATGTAGCTACTTTTGCAGTCTGGTCCTTACTTTATTTAATGGTGTAATAATTGTTCCACACACCCATATCTAGTTTTTTAGTCATGAATTTTCACAAATGCATACCTTAATTCTTAACATACCTTGATGCTTAACGTTGAAGCATTAATGGAAAAATTGCCAAAAAAGCAGGAAATTAGTTCTTGCATAGTATAAAACAATGTGACTGACTCCGTAGATTACACCTGGAGTAATTTAAGAATACATGTTTTTGAAAACCTAGGTGTGGTATTTCTTAGTCCAAAATAGAAAATGTGTTTTTTTTAGAATCATTATGTAGTTGTATGTATTTGGGTATGCGATGAGGTCTACCAGCGTCAAACACTGCCACTTTTGAGTGGTTTAGTTTGGTGGGGCCAGCCAAGCCAAAGTCTACCGCCTAAGAATGCAGAAAGGAATGAGGTAGGGTTTGACACTGGTAAACTTTGTTGCCAGTGGGCCACACTGGAAAGTAGTTCCAATAGTGGCACCAAGCCCTACCACTTTTAAACACAGACTCCACATGTGTTAAGTGTATTATGTGTTAAGTTTTTTAGTCTTAGTTTTTATGAACATATTTTAACAATTTTATTTGTAAACTTATGGTTAATGTAAACAGATTAGCAACAGAAAATTTAATTTGTTGAAATGAATTAAAATACATACATCCACATAAGAAATAAACAGGTGGGTCATAAAACATCATTTAGGTAAAATATTCAATAAACCATGAAAAATGTAACAAAAGGTTACGAAGGTTAGGTAAGTCTTAAATTACATCAGACTGGTTTCACAATTTACAAATAATAGGCCTACTGGTATGCTTATCTATAACATAGGTTGTAGCCTATTGATAGTTGGTCTTTGCAATAATTTATTGGAAAATTCTCACAAATATATTAAGTAACTAATGGCCTTGGCCTAGGCAAAAATTATAAACAAATAACCTCAATATATAGCTTCATATATTATGTTAAATTTCTAGAACTGTTAGGTCGCAATTCAAATATAACTTACATGTCACTACAAAATAACTTTTTTTATTTACCTTTAGAAGTTTGAAAAAATGTTCTTGACTGGTCATGGTAGGGCTTAGGGCTTAAGGTCCGTGGGTGCGATAACTCTCGTAATAAAGGTCTGATTTTGATTAAATTTGGTACACACGTGTAAGGCAGCATTTATGACTTTGTTCGAAAACCAGACAGATCGACTCATCTGAAGTGGTATTTTGGGGGGGTTTTGTACCCCAAAAATGGGTTTTTTGAAGTTTTAACATGTAATATATTAAAAAGTCAAATTTTAGTTTTCACCACTTGATTCAGCTTAAAAAAACACACAATTTGGTATTTTGATAATTTCTCTGTGTCAATTGGTTTCAGAGATATTAAAAGTGCTAAACACAGTACGTTGTCCAGTGTTATTCTTAAGGAGAATAAGAAAAATTGTATATCTCGCTTATTTATAGACGTATACTAACGAAAATTGGTATATGGCTTTATCTGGTTGTGGCCTATTGTTATTTCCACAAAAAAAGCAATTTTTACTGATTATTCCCGTAGCAGCAAACCTGCGTACTCAGCCCCCATGTTATTCTTATGGAGAATAATTAAAATATGTTATATATCGCTTATTTATGAATGAATATTGATGAAACTTGGTATGTGGCTTCACCAACTTGAATTATATTTATATTTGCATAAACATCAATTGTTTATGTTCCTTGTTTCAGCAAACCTGCGTACTCATCCCCAATGTTATTCTTATAGAGAATAATTACAATTGTATATATCGCTTATTTGTGAATATATTTTTATTACACTTGGTATGTGGCTTTATGTGGTATTAAGAGATATATTTTGCATTGGATATTTGCTGAGTACGCAGGTTTGCTGCGACGGGGGAATTTCTGTACTTGCCAAAATATATTAAGCAAAATAAAAACAGAAAATGAAGTACCCTGTTAAGTATAATTTATGTATTGTAAATGCAGCCTACATCTACATTTTATTGTATTGCAAGTTTTAACTTTGCAATAGGAAAGTATGAGGTAGATTGAGGTTATGTTATGGTTATGATATTTTAATTTAATTTCAAGCGCCTGCATGGTGGCAGTGGATTTAAAAAAAACAGTTGAATATAAAAGCTACAATAACAGAATATAAATGAATGCAGTAAAAGCTTTCAAAGAGTAACAAAACTTTTGCACTCGGGTCAGTTTGTAACCCGAGCAAAAGTAAACCACACCCAAGAACTGGGTGGGTGGTTCCCTGGTTTGAGAACTGGGTTTCTGGTTTTGTCTCGGGTCAGTTTGTAATTTAAGTAAAAGTAAAGTATGTATACATAATTACATCAAGATTGTAAAAGTAGCGAAAAGAGTAACTACATAACCCGCTACATCTTCTCTAAAAATGTAGGGCGCTACAGGTGCAGCTACTTTTATTCCAAAGTAGCGGAGCAACAGCCGATGCTACTAAAAATGTAGCTCGCTATTTGAAGCGCGCTACTCCCCAACGCTAAACTTAAGTTAGTAATATCTATGTTTTTAAAGTAAAATGACCCATTTATACAACTTAGAATTGCAAAAGTACTGCAAAGGCACTTGTTTATATTTTATTTATTAAACATTAAGTTTTTAGCTTTTATATTACAATCTTATTTTTGTATGTATTTACTTTATATTTTATGGATTTACAATGAGAATAAATTATATATTTTTCTATTAAAAGTGATTTTTCATTATACCCATTAGATTATATACAGTCTAATAAGCTGAACTTAAATTATTTCACCGACCCTATTTAGTTAGCTATAGTAATTTATTGTGTTAATGTGTTTCCCCTATAGGGAAGAAGCTATTACCGTAGGTCTCATGGTAAGACTTAAGCCCCAGACCATGATAACTTTTTGTTTTGAGGTTCCCAGATGCCAAAAACACTATTCGTTCAAATTTATATATATATGTATATATATATATATGTGTGTGTGTGTGTGTGTGTGTGTGTGTGTGTGTGTGTATGTGTGTGTGTGTGTGTGTGTGTGTGTGTGTGTGTGTGTGTGTGTGTGTGTCCGTGAATGCGATAACTTGAGTAAAAAACGTCCGATTTCGATGAAATTTGGCTCAAATGTGTAAAATGACATTCATGACTTAAAGTTCGAAAAACAGAAAAATCGGACAAAGGGAAGGGAGGTTTATGGGGTTTTTAAATTTTCCAAAAATCAGTTTTTTGCACTTTTCACCCTAAAATTTTTAAAAAACTTAATTTTGGTTTTGACCATGTTATAGAGCTTAAAAACAAATACTATAGAATTTTGAATTATTAACCTAGGTTAAGTGGTTGCGGAGAAAATCCAAAAAACCTACTCATAAAATCTCCCATGTTAATCTTATGGGAAAACAGTTTTTGGCTTTTCCTCAGTTTATTTTAATGTAAACTTCACATTTGCTTTTACCAATCTGTTCAGTTCCACAAAACAATCATTTTGGTGTTTAAATTTTGATTCTACGCCTAACCGTTGCAGAGATATTCAAAGTGCAAAACACAGTACGTTGTCCAATGTTATCCTTATGGAGAATAAATAAAATTTGATATCTCGATTATTTATTAGTGTATGTTGATGAAACTTGGTATGTGGCTTCACGTAGTACTGGTAAATTGATATTTGCACAAAAAATTGAGTTTTTGGTGATTATTCCTTTAGCAGCAAACCTGCGTACTCAGCCCCCATGTTATTCTTATGGAGAAGTCAAATGTATTGACTCCCTTAATTATGAACGTAAATTAATAAAACTTGGTATATAGCTTCACTTTATTGAGTTATATTGATAATTGCATCCCATTTTTTTTGTTCCTTGTTGCAGCAACCCTGCTTACTCAGCCCCCATGTTATTGTTATGGAGAATCACTAAAATGTTATATAGTGCTTATTTATGATTGAATATTGATGAAACTTGGTATGTGGCTTCGCCTAGTTAAATTCTATTTATATTTGCATAAAAACCAATTGTTTATGTTCCTTATTTCTGCAAACCTACGTACTCATTACCAATGTTATTCTTATGTAGAATAATTAAAATCGCTTATATGTGAATATGTTTTTATGAAACTTGGAATGCAGCTTTATGTGGTATTAAGACATATATTATGCACTGGAAATTTTCTGAGTATGCAGGTTTGCTGCGACGGGGGTTTTTCTCATTATTAGAAGTATCATATTGTTTTTTCTAGCGTTTTGGGAAAAAATAAGAGTTATATATCCTTTATTCGACTTGAATCATAGTTCCAAATAAGAAAAGAAGTTGGCGATAGAGGTAATTTGTCTGTGTCTATTGAGCTTAAATTTAGTGTGTCTCAGAGATCTATACTTGGAACACTATTTTACTCTATGTGAATAACTGTGATTCCTCCATAAACTTTTGTATACTTCTCTGTGGTAACATATCACAGTATGGATATTAATAAAATTATACTACCGTGTGTGTTTCTCAGAAAGATGAATATTGTCTTGAAGAGGAATTGCATTAAGATTTAACTATACTCTGATTGTTACGGGAGTTCGGCTGGCAGAAGGGTGGGCTCTACTCTCACACACGCAGGCCTCACACACACAGACGCAGGGGATTAGGACGGTCCACTGACCTGCCGCCTGAGTCATCACTGGCTCACAGAAATTTGACTATCATTTTTTTAAATTTTACCTTCGTTGTAAAATCTATTAATGCTTTTGACTTTAGCTCAAAATGATAAGTAAAATGATACCAAACAATATATACGAGGCTTGTCCAGAAAGTAAGTACCGTTTCGTTCTACCGCCGGCACAGCGCTAGCGATGATGTTCCGCGCATGCGCATTAGTCTCCTTGGTTCATTGTTGAACAGCTAACGCAATTCCGGCAACATTGTGTTGTGTTTACATTAGTTAGTGTGCACTCAAAATGTTTGAAACAATTTCTGATCGCGCGGACTGTGAAGTGCGTTCTGTAATACGATTTTTGAACGCAAGAAACGTGAAGCCTGCTGAAATTCATCGCCAACTTACAGAAGTTTATGGAGAAAAAGTTATCAGTGATGGAATGGTAAGAAAATGGGTTCGGCAATTCAATGATGGGCGAACCAATGTTCATGACGAGGCTCGCAGCGGGCGGCCATCTGTTGTGAGTGATGAATTGGTTGAAAAAGTGAATGAAAAAATTCGTGAAAACAGACGTTTCACCATAAGAATGCTTTCTGATGAATTTCCACAAATTTCAAAATCTCTTTTGCATGATATTGTGGTTAATCGCTTGAATTATCGCAAGTTGTGTTCCCGTTGGGTTCCGAAAATGCTTACGGATGAACACAAAAAGAAGCGACTTGGCAGTGCATTGACATTTCTCACCCGTTACAGTGATGAAGGAGAAGAATTCTTAAACAAGATTGTTACAGGTGATGAAACTTGGGTTTGTCATGTCACTCCAGAGTCCAAACAACAGTCAATGAAATGGAGACACTCACGATCCCCCAAAAATCAAAAGTTCAAAACAACTTTGTCGAAAAGAAAAATCATGTGTACTGTGTTCTGGGACAGAAAGGGCATTTTGCTTGTTGATTTTCTACCCAGAGGGGAAACAATCAATGCGGAACGATATTGTGAAACGCTGAGAAAACTTCGGCGTGCGATTCAGAACAAAAGACGTGGAATGCTTAGTGAAGGCATTGTGTTGATTCATGACAACGCACGTCCCCATTCTGCTGGTGCCACTCAAAACCTTATTCACGGATTTGGTTGGGAACAGTTTGACCATCCGCCGTACAGCCCTGATCTGGCACCTTCTGATTTCCACTTGTTTTTGCACTTGAAACGGGATTTCGGAGGGCGCCGCTTTGACAGCGATGACGACGCTCAAGACGGTGTTCGGCAATGGCTCTCGTCAATGGCGGCATCTTTCTATGAAGAGGGTATAGAAAAGTTGGTTCCTCGCTACGACAAATGTCTAAACAATGGTGGAAACTATGTAGAAAAATAGTTTAAGATATCCTCTTTCTTGTAGAAATAATTTTTGTTGAAAAAAATAATTATTTGTATGTTTTTTTCCAAAACGGTACTTACTTTCTGGACAAGCCTCGTATTTTGCTTAAAAAATTTAGAAGTTACGAACATTTCAATACTAGAAGTTACGAATATTTTCATATATCATAACCGCGGGATTCCTTTCACAAAGGACTTGAGAAAACCTGAGGTCTATCAACTTGTACGTCTGCATAAACCGCCGATGCCAACCTATGAAATCGACGATAAGGCTGCCAACGACGATAAACGTTTCTGACCAATCTGACTTTTTACTATCCCCATCCAGTAAACCATTTTTTGTCATAATCATTTCGTGTTTGGACTCATTTTTCATGGAATAAAACAACAAATTTAGTGACACAAAGCTTTTTATTGTATATCTAACTTGAAATGAATTGCGATTTTGAGGTATCATACAGCAGGTGTTATATTTCTAGGTAGTGAAGGGGATCGGGGCTTTCAGGCAATTAGGACGGTGGTGAGTGTGCGTCAGTGTGCGTGCGTGAGTTGGGTCCCTCGCAGGTAGAGCCGAGCTCCAGCCGCACTCCCTTAACAATCAGACTATACTCATATTCATTTTATCTCTTAGTTAATTTTAAAGAAACTCAGTATTGTAGGGATGTAAAAATACTGTGTTTACAGGTTGTAAATGTAATTGCAGAAATTACATTAGTTATAAAATAACATTTCCAGATTTATTGACTATTTCAGATATACACAAAGTAGATGTATTAATTTAGGTTTTAAATCTGGCAGAGGCAGAGTTATGGGGGCATGGGGGCATTGCCTCCCCCCAACTTTAAGGAATGAAAATAAAATTATTCCTTCCCTAAGAGGACCTCAGTTATTCAATGCGAAAAATAAAAGGTTACCGTATCTAAGAATGGTAACTATAAATATTGTATTACAATTGGAAGTGTACATTGATTTGATACTTATATCCAACAATACTCTTCTGTAGGAGATCTAATATGGATGAGTGCCATCGCTCCAACGCCAAACAGCAGCTATCTGGGAGCTGCGGCTACTCACAAATCTGTCCATCTAAGTCATATAACTTAAGTAGTTTTGGTTTCAAAATCCATAATAGTTAATAGAATAAACGTTGAAGCATTAATGGAAAAATTGCCAAAAAAGCAGGAAATTAGTTCTTGCATAGTGTAAAACAATGCAAGTGACTGACTCAGTAGATTACACTGGAAGTAATTTAAGAATACATGGTTTTGAAAACCTAGGTGTGGTATTTCTTAGTCAAAAATAGAAATTTGTTTAGAATCATTATGTATTTGTATGTATTTGGGTACGCGACGAGGTCTACCAGCATCAAACACTGCCACTTTTGAGTGGTTTAGTTTGGTGGGGCCAGCCAAGCCAAAGTCCACCGCCTAAGAATGCAGAAAGGAATGAGGTAGGGTTTGACACTGGTAAACTTTGTTGCCAGTGGGCCACACTGGAAAGTGGTTACAATAGTGGCACCAAGCCCTACCACTTTTGAACACAGACTCCACATTAAAATCCTTTACAAAGTTTTTCCTGCATTATTTTCCTGTTTAGTATTACTTCTTCAGGTTAACCTTTTAAGACAAATATAGGTTACATACTTTGCGTCATCCAGTTCAAATTTTATTGAAGTTTTAACGATAACATTTGAACTGGAGGATGCAAGGTATGTAACCTATATTTGTCTCAAATTCACGGTTCATGGCTAAACAATGGATTTTAACCTTTTATCTGAAAATGTATAAAAGGAGATATTTCACATTTGTCTAGTACAAATATCTCTCAATAAAAACATATCAAAAATATGTATAATATTAAAATTTTGCTAACAGTTGGTTGAAGTTTTGGGAAAATGTTTTTGTGATGTTATGGGGATTTGCATTGCCTATATATCATCTGATAGCACGTTTTTAACTGATTTTTAAGAAATAATCTTTCATCTTTTCAATTGGTTTCGGCTGGTATATTTACTCAATATCCACCCTACCACAACAAATCTCCTTTTATTTATTCATATACGGTTTACACCATTTTACAATAATCCCATCTTGTGATACAGTTTATGGATAGATTGTAGTTACAAAAATGAGAATATCGATATATATACATGCGAATTTACTACACTAGTTTATTGTTTATTCACAAATCACAGTGCCAAAAAAACAACTCAAACAACAACATACAATATCAGATAAATAGAAGAATCAATCATTCCCAACATGAAAAATTCAGCACAGGCAAATAGTGTCCACAATAAGGAGAACTGTTTGAATTGAGGGATAATCTAACATACATGCGTGTGATAAATAACAAAGATGTACTGAACATATTACAAATAGGAACAAAGTATGAGACTAATGCATAATTACAAGAAAACAAATCAAAACTAATATGCGTTAGGCCAATGAAATTAGACATACAAAATTGCCTACAAGAATACAATCTAATAAGCTCGTTTTTAAAACGTTCATCAGACATTGCAAATAAGTCCAGACAATCGGGCAGGCTATTTACCAGTCGATGAATCCGTGGCACGGTGCTATGAAATTAATATTGCGTAGAGCAGAACCTTCTCTCAAAAAGTTGCTTGGTTCTTCCAAAGCGAGCACAACACGGAAATCGATCTCACCCAGGAGATCAGGTGAGTCCACTGAAGCGGAGACGATCTTCTTTAGTAACATCAGGTCGGAGATCTCAGGCCTGGCCCACAGAGGGAGAAGACCAAATTGCCGGCTTAACTCATCAATTGGAACTTCATCATAGCAGTATCCAAGTAAACGGAGGAACTTCCTTTGAATTCCCTCAAGAAGATCGATATGACCTTTCTGATAAGGTGACCAAAATGAAGAGCAATATTCCAAAATAGGGCGGACTAATTGCACATATAATGTCCTTAGTGTGAAAGGAGAGAAACCCTGGAGATTCTAACAATGAAACCAAGCGCAGATCTCGCCTTCTTGCTAATAATGTTTAAATGACTTTCAGGGCTTAAGGTTAGCGTCATAGTTACTCTAAGATCCTTTACTGAAGAGGGACGGTTGAGTGCAGAGCCATCCAGGGTGAAGTTGAACAAAACTTTATTACAGCACCGCGAGAAAGAGAGTACAACACATTTGGATGAATTCAGCTCCATCTCATTCTCATAACACCATAGGAGTACATTGTCTAAGTCGGCCTGAATTTCTCCACAATCGTGAACGGAAGTCACCTCCTTATAGATTTTTGCATCATCAGCGAAAAGTAGAATTTTTGAGTTCCTTATGACAGATGTCAAATCGTTTATAAATATGGAAAACAACACTGGGCCTAATAAAGAACCTTGGGGCACTCCGGATAAAGCAGGAAAGGCATGAGATGTAGAGCCATTAAATTTTACAATAAGGTGGCAATCAGATATATAACTTTGGAACCACTGTAACATTGATCCAGCCACACCCAATATTTGAAGCTTTTTCAAAAGATGCTCGTGACTGATTCTATCGAAAGCTTTTGAAAAGTCAATGTATATGCTATCCATCTGATGACTGTTGTTGAAGGCCGAGACAATGTCAGCATGATAGATCACCAAGTTGGTTGCTGATGACCTCCCACTGAAGAAAACATGTAGAGTACTTGATATGACCTTGCTAAGAATATGTTATTCTTGTGGAGAGTAGTTCAAATTATATATCAGGAGTATGAATACAGATTGATAAGAGCTTGGATCTGCTTATGATCTGATAATTTTGTTTAGTGTTTGTTTGGAACATTATTTGATAAATAAAAATCCTTCATTGGCATTTGTCTTTCTACCATTGACTTAATGTCAATAGATACTGAAGTTTATCTATAGTCAATGATTTTCTACCCTCCAACGGAAAATCTGGAAGCTTATGCTTTGCCTGCAGTTAAATTAAAGTCCACTGTTGAGGCTTTTAAAGTTAACTTATATGACTTTATTCTAAATAAATTCCACTTTAATAATCTGTACATTATGTTGAAACATAACCAAATATCCTACTTCTTGTATTACATGACACTACACTAAAATAGTTTATATTAACACTGCCAAGAATGATTGTTATAAACTAAATAGCTATAAGAAATCCCAGCTAATAAACTGATTTTAAAAGTTACAGTTAAATCGATGTGGTGGATTAGGCGACTATGAGATTGAAGCGACTATAAACAATTGTCTTATCATTATTCATATTGAGGACTTATCATGTGACTTTTAGGAAGTACTTTTTGATATATTCTTTTCAGTGATGGAAAATGTCCGCAATAATCTCTCAAATAACATAAACCATCACCAAACAATGAATTTTAAACAAAGAATATTAATTTATTAAAAAAATAATCCACCTCTCTCCCTCTCTCTTTCCAATATACAGAAATATTGTATTATAATATTATTATCAATATAAATTCTTCACATCAGTATTCATATACCGGTACCTACACAGAACAATTCTGTACGATAAGAAAAAAAAATCTACACCTAATTTATTCTGTGTTGATGATTATAGACTCATCCTCATAGGCTGACTTAACAGTTAGACCTACATTAACTATATTTTGATCTGGTAGATACTACCAGTACAGTACCTATATTTTGTGTGACAGATACCTACATTTTATTCGTTTTTCAACTAAATATAATTATGACCTATATTTTGTTTACCTTTTTATGCTGGTTATGAACAAAGTTTGTGTTCCATTACAGATTAAAACCCCCAGGTCTAATTTGTTTAGTGTGTGATTAAAGAGGATAACAGATGGGTGTTGCCATTCCATTGGTCATTAGTCTTTTTATTTACATTCTGTCTGAAACTTCTGTTCTTTTGCTGTTGTACTAGCATTTTGTTTTATTGTATCAACAGCTGTCAAATATCCAATTCAACTGATTACTGTTCTTCCATAAGATTAACATTTACATTTTTTGAAGGCCTGTATGAGGCCCTGAGGAACAATATAATTTACAAGCAGGGCCACATTTAGCCAACCAGCGCCCCTAGGCACAGTAACAGTTGCACCCTCCTTCTCACAAGTGCAATGCGCCGAAAATATGTTACACTTGACATTACTTTGATAAATAATGAATACACAAACACTATTAAATATAGAGGTCAAATCTAATGTCAACAATTCAGCCACCTTTTTTGAAGCTTGGAGCATTGTAGACGAAATTCTGCACAGGCAAAAGGAGAGGCGTTTATAATTCGTCCATGTTCGTGCTTGGTTCAACTGCTGCCTCTCATGCACTATCTCTTGTTAGTGCAGAACTCATCGAATTGGTGAAACTTTGGCTAAATTTTGCACATAAGACCTGACCTTCTTAGTGTTTGTGTATTCATTGCTTGCTTCTGGATTGTCCTGCTTTTGGCAGAACTACGTTCTTTGCACTCCTTTTGCCCCTTCTAATTTTGCGCTCTAGGCACGTGCCTATTTGGCCTAGTGGGAAATGCGGCACTGTTTACAAGGGAGTTCTTCAAATCTACACGACAATACCTTTCTAACAATATGCGTGAATTTCTCCTATGACCCACACACGCTGAGAGATATAATGATGACTCTTGCTTCACATCAGGACGTATCAAAATAAATTCCAGTATCAACAAATAATAGTCAAGCAATGTGAAAAATAAAAGCTGACTCAATCGCAATCTAATAGCCTCTTCATTCCACTTGTATAGCTCTGGCAATTACCTCGTATATTATATTGATATTATATTTATTCCTACTTAAATAATCTTCCCTTATATTCTCTTACGGTCAGAAAAATATTAAGAGTTCGCACGCAGCACGCTGACGTGAGGGAAGTGAATTTCCACATAAAAACTTTCCAAACAGGCAGTCTGTCCTGCCCTCCAAAGCTAACTGATGATGTATCCATATGTTTATTAGCTATAGGTATTGCTAGCCCCTGCTGTTTACGAATATGGAGAAACCAGGGTGAATAGAAAGTTTGTCATAATTGATTGCGAAAGGGCAAAGGACTACTTACATGCAATGACATCTTCATATTGCTAATTGTCTAGGTAGCCTTCAGGAAAGGGTAGGCCAAAATGGACAAGGCCAAGGCCAAGGCCATAAGGCCAAGGCCAAGGACAAGGACAAGGTCAACTTATTAGAAAAATTTGATTTTGTTTTATAATTACTCAATTGTTATACTGTTAATCTGTATAACAACAAAATAATATTAGAGAAGCATGTTTAGCCAAGGGGTGATGTACTATTCTAAATTCAATTAAGTTTTGTGTTATTCCAGGAAGGTAGCAGTTATGATTATCAGCAGTACCAGCAGTATCTACAGTATGTCAAAGTTAACGTGAGCTCTCGATGTGAATGGGAAACTGATCAAATCTTCTGTGCCGGAACTTCTTCTTCTGCACCGGTAAATTCTCATATTTTTAATAAAATAATGCCAAAAAATAGTCCTTGAGAAATTACTGACCGTGAGGTATATGACATATTCAAAATATTAAATATTCAGCATTAGTGAATGGGTTTGGACAGTGCACTTCAGGGCCGTTCTCAGCTTTTACGGGCCCCTGGGCAGGCCTGTTGGTGTGGGCCCTTGTTGCCGTCCGAATTTAAGCTGGTGACCTTTTGTTCAGACAACAGTGTCCTAAATAAAACACCCCCCCCCTTGAGTACGGCCCTGGTGCACTTTCCCTAAAACCATTAATCTCTCTCGGTCTGAAACACTCAGTTCAAAATTCCACTAGCATCGATACCCACTCTTTCACCCAAAATTCCACTAGCATCGATACCCACTCTTTCACACGAAATGCCACTAGCATCGATACCCACTCGTTCACCCAAAATGCCACTAGCATCGATACCCACTCTTTCACACAAAATGCCACTAGCATCGATACTCATTCTTTCACCCAGAACAAACATGAAAACAATAAATATTTTTACTAAAACCTTAGATATGAATTATTTCTCATAAAAGTGCTGGTTATTTACAAATGGTTTTGCAGTAAAGTTTTAACAGAGCTTTTAAGTAGGCCCCTATCAAAAATACACAATATTGAAAACTGTGGAAGAAAATATTAGAGAGAACAATCTAACACGTTTACTACTGAGCATCAACTACAGTCGGTACTTGAAACCAATTTATTTCTGTGCGATCGGTTTGTCAAACTTATCTTTAACTGGAAACCAACCAAACATGGCAATTAATTAAACTTACCCATAGACTAATATTTCGGACATATTTTGGTTTTCTTTCCCAACATGTTGAACTAAATTATCCCACACAAATATTACTCGATCCAACAAAGTTAAAAAAAGTCACTGTCATAGGAGTTACAACACCCACAGTGCTCCTAGAAGTGATGGGGGGATTACAATTAGTATACAGAAATTAAATAATTTTAGTTTAATATACAAGTTAAATATAGCAAGTTCTTATTTGTACAGTATTTACTACATTGAGAGTGTAATGTTGTGCAATTCAGTAATGTTTATTTACAAATGTAAATTACTGACATGGCCTTTTTTAAATTTATAATTTACAGCTGACTAACCCTTTGTCAAAGTAGGGTTTTGGTAAGCTAGTAGCCAGACGATCCCTCTCAGCCTTCCTAATCATTGTTTTACATTGTTAGAGCTTGATTAATTTAAGCTACTAATTTAAGATTGGAGAGCGGCCATGTTGGATTTTACCTCCATAAGAACAATGTTAAACTTAAAACCATATATCTCGCTTATTTATCAACATACGAATATGAAAGATGTCTCAAATTAAAGGTATTTTGAAGACGCAGGTGGTTTGCTCACTATTTTCTAAATAAAATAGTACATTTCCAAAAATATAGTCATTTAAAGTCCATATTTTGCAGTTTTTCCTGGTCATTAAAAAAATAAACTCCCAGCAAACACTAATCAAAACTTTATAAAGATTCAAACAAAATTTATTCCAAATCAATAGGTCAAATAGTAACAAAAAAATATGCTTTTCAGTAAAGACATGTTTTGTGCGTTTTAACATTGAAATAGCCCGTAGCGCTAGGGTCAACGACGATATTTCTTCTGACTCCAACGTCCTCTTAAATTTCACCTCTTTTTGTATTACTCTCACCCTCAGATAAGAAACAGAAATTACAAAAAATGTTCAGGTTCGAGATTTAGGGAAACTGTGAAAAAAGGGAAAATAAGTTTGACAAACTTCTTATAAACTTGAATCGTGACTTAGGTGCATGGTGAAAGAAATCGATGAAGACACCAAAGGTAAGTTAATAATAGCGATGTGACTAGCAGTGGTTTTATACTCACAGGTCAAACTGTGATTGCTACTAAGAAATCACTGTGATTTATAACTGTGATTGTGATTTTCATCAGCTGTTGTGTTGGGTGGGAGCTTGCGAAGTGATTTGTGAACTGTGAACGGGTAGTTGCTCAGGTTGTTGTGCTACCCGTATCATTATAAGGAGTTTTTTAGTAGATTGATTAGGTTATTGCGATCCTACAGCTTAGGGAGAAGTGAATACGTTTATGTAATAATTGAGTTATTGCTTTATATAGTTTTCTTAGCAAAGTATTAATATTCGTAACTACTTATGAAGGGTTTGAGAAAATAGCCTAACACTTAGTCAAATCAAAAATAGTTATTTATTGGATGTATGAACAGAAATAGCTTCATGTTAGATTACATATATATTGATATTTACAATTAAAAAATCCAACCATAATACCAACATAAAATGAAAACGAGATCGCACGCAGCACGCTGACGTGAGGAAAGTGAATTTCCGCAATAATACCTTTAAAAATCTAATAAATGGTTTAAAACAACACTGGTAAGATATTTTTTGAAAATTGAATAACTTTATTTTTGGCTTTTCTGATGCTCCTGGTTATATTAAAATTGACCATTAGGATGGCAACGTTGTACATTATAGGATTAGGAGGAGGTATAGTCAGGATAACAAGTTGATATAGAGGTATTGGGGGTGATAAAACTACATCAAGATATGAAAAACAGTCTTTTCCAGTGTAAAATCCCCATAAGAAAATGTACTGTGTTAACACAATTAAAATTTTCTTTAATAACTTGGTACATACTTGTGCTAGAATTATGAGGGAGGGCTTAACATTTTTGGCATTTTACGTACGATAATTTAATATACAATAATGTTATGTTAGGGGCTTTTCTGACCCTTTTTAGGCCCAAAAACTCAAAATTTGAAAAATTAAAATCCCAAAAAAGGGGCTTAGAGTTGTCCGATTGTTTTACCCAACGATCTTGTCCAACTGTTTCCACAAGGGAAGGTTCCTACCAAATTTCAAGTAAATCGGATAAAAATTGCGACCGCTAGAGTTTGAACACACACACATGCACGCACGCATGCACGCACGCACGCACGCACGCACGCACGCACGCACGCACGCGCGCACACACACACACACACACACACACACACACACACACACACACACACACACACACACACACACACACATATAAAGGTTTTAGCGACACCCCAAAACGTGTTCAGGGGGTCACGTTAGCAACTTCTATGGTGGTCCTGGGCTTAAGTTTCACCGTGCAGGTCATGCTAATAGTTCACTTTTCCATAGGAAATTCACTTATAACATACAAAACATAATTAACAATAAACTGTTCGACCCGTTCTCGCTAGACGCTCGGACTCTCCACTGTGACTGTGATAATCACAGTCAAAGTCGAGAGTGTGATTGTGATTTGAGTGACTCGTGGCTGCGCGATGAGGAAATGACTCACACAGAACAGTGAGAGCAGTCTGCCTACAACGAATCGAATCACAGTTAAGACCTGCTAGTCCGGCTCGGTCAGTAACAGGTCGACCTGTGATTTCAGAATCACAGTGATTAAATCACAGGTTCGCAAATCACGCCCCACCACTAGTTAATAATAAGAGGAGGTAAGTTAATGAACAAAGAAAACCAAATTCCAAAAACTGAATCTGTAGTAAAACTATACAGTGTATAAACAAGGGGAATTTAAATGTATGTAATTAATTAAAGAAATTATAGAATCAAATTTAAAATATAATTACTCCCTTTACTCTAAAATAATAATTATGAAAGCAGAGACAGATCGAGACAAATCATTACGCTCCCACGGGAAGTCACGACTCCTCGGCGAAC
Source organism: Allygus modestus (assembly GCA_963675035.1). Classification (NCBI taxonomy): domain Eukaryota; kingdom Metazoa; phylum Arthropoda; class Insecta; order Hemiptera; family Cicadellidae; genus Allygus; species Allygus modestus. The sequence goes on from OY776113.1 coordinate 168,147,585, forward strand.
AACAGGACGTATAGAATTACGATCTCCGATAATGATCAAGCTGAAAATCAAAACCCTTGAGAACAACATTAAGAAAAACAAAGAAACCCATGATCTAAGCATGCTAAGAGAATAAAATAACTTACGGTCAGCGACACGCCCATTTCCTCGAACTAGTAGGCCGATCGGAAGGGGATAACCAATAATGTGTAGGTATCGGATGCATCGATCACCGATTGGCTAGGAGGCGTAACGATGACGGATTGGGGGACAAGATGGCGACAGAGGGAGGAAAAGAGAAGGACAGTCTCCGGAGAGTTTTGGAAGAGTAAGGTAGACACTGGGGAGACCTTCTGGGCTGTTCCGGATTGAGGAGGAACAGAAAGTCTTCAGGAAAGTGAAATGCACCTGAGGGCACCCGGGAGTACGATAAATTCCACCAGTACCTTACGACACTTTACCACTTCACTCGACGAGATTCCATCACACCTGAGTCCATCTTCTGGGTCCATCTTCTGAGGACATCAGGGAGGACACCGACCGACGTCCACCAACCCACCATCAACCCCAGAGGGTGCGGGACTCCGAGAAACCGATCCACGACGCGGCCCGGAGGGACGAGGAGGACAGGACGACCGGACGCACGGGGACGCGAGGTGTTACAGAGAACTCCAAAATATCTGGGTATGTTCCCACTTCATTAAAAAGGTGCACAGTTAGGATATCTTAAATAAAAATATTGAAAGACGAACTTAAATAAAAGAAGCCAAGAAATAATAGCTAGCAGGAGTTAAAAATAAACTACTCTAATAATAAGATTAAACGCAGGAGAATTATAAGATATCTCGAAGGGATAAAATAATCTAACTAAAATAAACTAAAAGGGGTGATGTTAGAATGCAAGTTAAGAACCCACCTGCTATGTGGGTTGAATGTATAAAGTATTAGATTAATAATATGTCAGATATATAAAAAGGGTTCTGATAATTCTGTTTAGTATATACTGATCCTTTATTCAGTGTATCACATGAATGTTGAATGTACAAAGTACTAGATTTTAATATGTCAGATATATAAAAGGATTTATTAGATGATTTTATTTAGTGTGTTTTGGTCCTTTGTTCAGAGTATCACAGGAATTATATGTGAATATTGACAATAACTAAACAAGGGAGAGATAGGAAGCTTTTATTTTATGGGGTTATTTTATATATGTATTTTATGAATGAGAAATATCCATGGGGAAATCCCATCAGTGGATTTGGTAATTATAGGGAGCCTTTATGTCATGTTTTAATTATATTATAAATGTATTAGTCATTGTTGTTCAGACGTTTGCTTTGAAGGACCATTATTATACTGTAAGAGTAGAGGATAGTAGAATTAAAGTGCAAAGTGAAGATTTTGAATGTATTAAACGGACATGGAGTGAGTAAGTGGAGCAAAATATATGTGTTTATCAGGGATAAAAGTAGTGGGGGTTTGCCGGTGCTGGCTCACTTGATTAATTGCTTCCGGAAGCGCTGCGTCATTAAATACGTCATCTGAGGCTGAGCCAGTGACGTAGGCGGTTTTGTGACGTAATGAGTGAAAGGTTAAAGTTCAAGGTCACGGGGAGGTAATTTTAAAAAAGTACTACCTCGCACGCGTAAAATCCGATTGTGATTCGATAGTTAATCGATAATAAATATCGAATAAATATCGAATGAAACAATCGAATGATACGAGTGCGAGGTAGTACTATTACAAATATTACTTTATTTACAATAATTCATGTTTACAATAGTTCCCCGTTGTTCGTTGTCATCGATGTTGTTGATCCGGACGAGTTGCGGCCATCACTTCGCTTTCTGAAGAAAGACGGTAGATACTTCGATCCCTGCGCAGAGTCCATGTTGTGTTTTTGACACCTATCTGTTCTGTTAGGTGTTTGCATTTCATTGCTGTCAGGAGGAAAGAATACGTGACGGCAATGAAATAGAAACATCTATCAGACCTTGAGTGAAATGATATTGTTATTTTGTGAAGAGCGTCTCGGAGAGCTCGATGTTCACCGGTCGAGAGCCGGAGGTGTACTGACTATTCGCTAGCTAGCGTTTTTGGTATCAAACAAAATGGTGGGGGTAAAAGTGTAGTAGAACGAAGCAGATGGTGGACAGCAGATGGGCGGCGGCAGGTGGCAGGCGGCAGGTGGCAAGTGTGCGGCAGATGGTAGTCCCCCACTACACCAGTCCCCCACTACACCAGTCTCCCCACCAAGTTTTACATCGCACAATAACTAGTTTACATGTGTTAGTAGGGTTTAGCTCTTAGACTGTCAAGACCTTACCTCCGTAACTAAAAACCTCAATAATGTTTGCGCTTCAACGCTGTATAAGTATAACAGCTACTATGATCTAAACCGGTGCATGTATTCATATGGTTCTTTTTGCGTAGGAAACAACTGGTTAAAAGTGTTTCAACCTCAATTATTCTTCGACGAAACCGCTCATTGTCCACTAAAAGTGTAGACCTTCTGTCTTCATCGTCAGGGAAGTAGAAAGTAGTGTCAAGGGGACTACTGAAGGTCACCTTCCTCATGTTCCTGTAAAACTGCGACATTTTTCAGACCGTCTAGGTAGATGTTCATACGACAAGAGCTGGAAGAATAATGATGTAGCGTTATCGTGTATAATAGGCATCTACCCCCACCACAACGTTACCTTGTCCTTCAAACCATCGTTTTTACGCCACGGATGCTATACTGTTGGTTAGATTTAAATTTAAATTGCACCTACTTGTTCGCCTTGTCAAGCTGCGTAATTGAAGTACCCACATGTTAGACCTTGAACCAAAAACAAAGAAGTTATTTAGGTTTGTCCTTGAAAATAGTTGTTTTTTCGCTGTTGCTGCTATACCCTTTGTTGGATCTGAATTCTGTTTGCACCAACTTGTTCGTCTGATCAATCCGCGTAATTTGAGTACCCACTTAATATATTTTAAACCGTAAATAAAGAAGTTATTTAGGCTTGCCCTTGAAAATAGTTGTTTTTCGCTGTTGCTGCTATACCCTTTGTCGGATCTGAATTCTGTTTGCGCCAACTTGTTCGTCTGATCAATCCGCGTAATTTGAGTACCCACATGACATACTTTGCACAAACTGTGTACCCCCCCTCCTTTTTTGGGTCATGTTCAAGGTCAAGGTCAAGGTCAAGGACCTTGGGACTTAGAAATTTTCACAAAGTGGGCTGCACACAAACATAAGACTAATAGTCTCCTGCCTATGTACAGGCCAAGTCCCTAACTTGAAATGCTTAGGGTGGTCCTGAAAAGGACCGTTTGTGTTTGAAGGAGATGGTGGATAAGGAGCGGTGAGCGGTAGTCAGTGTTTATTTTTCCTTTGTAACCCACTTTACTTGTCCCTTCTGCCGTACTAAAATCAAGTCGCACTTGGTCTCAGGAGGTGGCAGAGTGGACCTTGGAAGGTGGACCTTGACGTAACGGCCGCCGCCAAAGAGGTGTTGGAGTAGGTACTCATCATCGCTGATCTTCCCCACAAGTAGATACTCCACGTTTAATTTCAACTGCGCAAACTTGACGGCGACAGACTCCAGCGGCGTTACCAACTCGGTAAGTTTCACCGTAGCCGTCCTCTTCATTATCTCCTCAACAGTTGGTGGCGGCGATGAAGGTCGAAGCGATGAAGGGCGAGGTGATAGCGATGGTGAAGATGCAGTGGACGTCGAAGGCCGTTGGTCGAAGTAAAGTGGGTGGTTTCGAAAATTCTTCCGTATGCAAGATTTAAAAGAACTAGGTCTTTTGAATCCGCTCCTTTTTTCCGAAGACTTCTTCAAAGTCTCCTTCAAACGTTGCAGTTTCTCGGGTGTAATGGGAGAAGACATAGCGCAGAGGTGTATTCAGTTCGCAAGGCAAAGCTGGAATGAGGTACCAGACGGAGCAAAGCGGGTCGCCAAGTGTAACCGTGACATTTCCATATACGGGTAGAAAGCTAAAAACCGGTCTACATCCGGTTCCCCTTCCCCCGTGACGACACAACCTCCCCCCCCCTTTTTTTGGGTCATGTTCAAGGTCACCCCCCCCCTTTTTTGGTCATGTTCAAGGTCCCCCCCCCGTGATGTAACATCCCCCCCGTGACGTAACATCCCCCCTTCCGCTTCGGTGACGTCACTTTGCCTTTATAAGCGGGAGCAGTCCGCAGTCTCGTCGCAGTAGCTTGCCGCCCGCTGTTTGGGTATACGTCCCAGTGGGTTGCACTCTGCTGCAGCGTAGGTCTGTTAAGTGTGCGTTGGGCCCGACGCGCAATTAAGAGATCCGCGCCCTTGCATGTTTAGTTAGTTTGTTAAGCATGTTAGATAACGCTTGTAGTTTGCTGCTAGGTAATGTAGTTAGTCTAATATATGTTAGTGTTTGGTATCGGTTTGAAGTGTCTTATTTACTAATGAAATATGTACTCCCGGCCCTACAGGTCCCTCAACAACCTTGGTCAAAACTTGGGTTCGCAGCAGCCTGACGCCGGGTGTTTGGGTCTACGTCCCACCGGGTTTCAGTGATACTGTTGACCTTTGCAAAACCGACCTTGGTTGTTCTTGTAAAAGTAACGTTAACTGATTAATTTTGTTTACATAGTTGATGGTAAAGTCTTTATTTTCAAAGTAATGTATCTTGCTTCTCATCCTTTTCCTAACCCCTCTAAGGTATGGCGCGCAAACCGACCTTGTGTCAATACGGCGCGTAAACCGGTTGACATTTCCCATCTTAGCCTGAGAAAACTGTGTAAAATATAAAGTCAGTCTCTTGTTTAAAATCAGTCTCTTGTTTGTTGTCTTTTGTCCCCTTCCCAAATACAGAGCGGGGAATAGAGCAGTATGTTATGCTCTATTCCCTGCTTTGGCTTCATGTTCAGATGACCTTGGGACTTAGAAAATTCACGTAAAAAGCGGGGAATAGATCGGTTTGTGGTCCAAGTGAGAATCAATTACTGCTCTATTCCCCGTTTCAATAATATGACCAAACGACCTTGACCCACTTCGGGACTTAGAAAATCCTCGTATTGTAATATCCCCCCCCCTTTGACGTAACATCCCCCCTTCCGCTTCGGTGACGTCACTTTGCCTTTATAAGCGGGAGCAGTCCGCAGTCTCGTCGCAGTAGCTTGCCGCCCGCTGTTTGGGTATACGTCCCAGTGGGTTGCACTCTGCTGCAGCGTAGGTCTGTTAAGTGTGCGTTGGGCCCGACGCGCAATTAAGAGATCCGCGCCCTTGCATGTTTAGTTAGTTTGTTAAGCATGTTAGATAACGCTTGTAGTTTGCTGCTAGATAATGTAGTTAGTCTAATATATGTTAATGTTTGGTATCGGTTTGAAGTGTCTTATTTACTAATGAAATATGTACTCCCGGCCCTACAGGTCCCTCAACAACCTTGGTCAAAACTTGGGTTCGCAGCAGCCTGACGCCGGGTGTTTGGGTCTACGTCCCACCGGGTTTCAGTGATACTGTTGACCTTTGCAAAACCGACCTTGGCTGTTCTTGTAAAAGTAACGTTAACTGATTAATTTTTGTTTACATAGTTGCTGGCAAAGTCTTTATTTTCAAAGTAATGTATCTTGCTTCTCATCCTTTTCCTAACCCCTCTAAGGTATGGCGCGCAAACCGACCTTGTGTCAATACGGCGCGTAAACCGGTTGACATTACCCATCTTAGCCTGAGAAAACCTTGTAAAATATAAAGTCAGTCTCTTGTTTAAAATCAGTCTCTTGTTTGTTGTCTTTTGTTCCCTTCCCAAATACAGAGCGGGGAATAGAGCAGTATGTTATGCTCTATTCCCCGCTTTGGCTTCATGTTCAGATGACCTTGGGACTTAGAAAATTCACGTACAAAGCGGGGAATAGATCGGTTTGTGGTCCAAGTGAGAATCACTTACTGCTCTATTTCCCGTTTTAATAATATGATCAAACGACCTTGACCCACTTCGGGACTTAGAAAATCCCCGTATTGTAATATATATTTACTCGTTACAACATTATTACCCCCACCGTATAACACTTGCACTCCCCACCACTATCAGTATGTATAAAAGAGGGTCCCCCAGCACTAGTAAAATCATTCTTCCTCTTGTGCTGTTATACTTCACACCATGGCACACATTAGGAAGCAGACACAACCTCTCAAATTGAAACCTTCTGCTTCGTCTTCGCCCGCCTCTACCACTCCGTCTTCTGCGGTTCCATCCATCCTTCGGACAGCCCTGATGTTAGCTAACATCGTCCCGGAGAACTGTCCACCACTACCTGCTGCGTCAACGACTTACACAAGTCCTTCACCTCTTCCGTCAACTTCTCGTGCTGTTTCTCCAAGTCCTTCACCTCTTCCGTCAACTTCTCGTGCTGTTTCTCCAAGTCCTTTGTCAACGTCTCGTGCTGTTTCTCCAAGTCCTTCTACATCTTCAAGTTGTTCTACATGTTCATCAAAGTCTTCCAAATCGTCTGCTTCTTCATCCTCATCAACATCAAGTTCGAGACCAAGCCAACCAGCCACCCAATCATCTTCTCCAACCAGACCTTCAGTAATCTGCACATATACTTCATCTCCTTCAGAGAAATTTAAACAACTTAAATCTGTACAAAGGATGTGCATGCTTCCTGCACAACAATGTAATTATATATTCAAAAAAGGTGCTAAGAAAGGTGAACGCTGTGTTAAACGTTGTATTTTAAATGAAGAAACGTGCAGTCTTCATTTAAAATTAAACCATGGCGCATCTCCTTCTTCACCACGTGCAACAGTGGTGCCAATTAAAATTCGAATTAACAGGCTTTGTAAAAACAAACGCTACTTCTTTGTTAAAATAAAGGACTTTGCAAAGGTGTTGGTTCAATGTGAAGGTAAACTGTACTATGTAGAGTTACCTAGAGCCATGGACCTCCACGTCAAAAAACCTACCCACAAGGACTATTTAATTCGAAATGATACAGGTATCACTGTGTGGAAATCATTAAAATAATAATATAAATAAAAAGACCAAAAGTTTATTCCAAATTAAATAAAGCATTTTTTCCAAATTAAAAAAAAGTGTGGACAACCTATTTACAATTTGTAGCATATGCTGCAGAGTGTAAATAAGTTGTCCACACTTTTTTTTGCAATGTTACAACGACCTTGACCTAGATAACGGACTTGGATAATTTACACTAAGTCAAAGATAAACTTAAAAGGAAAAAGGAGAAATATTATACTAAAGTCATTATTCAACAGTAAAGAGGGGAGGGGGTAAGCGGGTATTTAAGCGAGCGATTCGGAATATAATTATTAGTTGTATCATCATGAGCGTCAACAGCAACACATGGGGAAAGGAAATTAACGAAGAGGAGTTGTACGCAATTGCTGAGGCTGCAGAAATGACTGAAGTTTTTAAGATTAATAAGGTTGCGGAGAATGATGCTCAGTCACATCCGCAACAAACTACATCATCGATGCAGTCTACAACGCAGCAACCAAGACCCTATCATGTTATCCTGGAGGAGTATAATGAGGCAATGAGGTACGCCTTTACAAAGTGGTGTGCACAACCGCGTTCTCCTGAACAATGGGAGGAGCACGATGCAGACTTTCGCCTGGTTGGAGACTTAGAACTTGAGCTTCAAAGAGCAAAGGTTGCTCAATAGTGAGAAGATTTATTGTTTACTTTAGAATACAGAGCGGGGAATAGATCAGTTTGCGGTCCAAGTGAGAACCACTTACTGCTCTATTCCCCGTTTTGGTAATTTGTTCAGATGACCTTGGGACTTAGAAAATTTTTGTTTGGTAAAAAACAACATTAAAATATATATATCTCCTCCCTAAAACTTGCACTCCCCACCACTTCCATTGGGTATAAAAGAGACACCTTATCGATGATAAAATCAGTCTGCTGCTTGTGTTCGTTCACCTCAGACACCATGGAGCACATCAGAAAACCAACTTCTGCCACCTCTTCTTGTACTGTTTCATCCTCTGCTGTCCCATCGATACTTGTCCAGGCTATGATTTTATCTCACATTCTTCCAGAAACAGGTAGTACGTCACCAAACTCCAACTCGAGATCTCTCAAAGCCAAAAGAAGCAATGCTAGTTCTCGGAAATTGAGAGCGAGAATCGCTGATCGATATAAAATATTAAAAACCATATTACCATCCTCCAATCCGTATGATTCTAAATTATCCACTATAAAAAATACAATAAAGTACATTGCAAACCTTCAATCGCAGCTCCAAGATCCGCTTTCAATTCGCGAAGAAATCTCGAATACCCCTCTACCTTTTGAAGCAGTTTTCCTTAAAGAGGATGAGTTGGCGGATGAACATTTCTTCGCTGAAAACCCTTCAGCCTACAAACAAATCTTCCTCATGGATGAAGATCAGGATGCGTAAGCTTAACAAATTAAAGACTTTTAAAATACAAAGCGGGGAATAGATCAGTTTGCGGACAAAGTGAGATCCGCTTACTGCTCTATTCCCCGTTTTGGCAACAGGATCAAACGACCTTGAGGACTTAGAAAATAATCAATTGGTACAAAAAGAAAAATATTAAAAATCATTATTATTTCTTTACAACAAAATCCCTTCCCTAACCCTATTACTCCCACCACCTACAGCGAGTATAAAGGGGGTCTCCATTGCCGGTAAAGATCATTCTGCTGAAAATGACTGCATCGGCTCCTTCTATCTCTGTAGCAACTCTAGTAGTTAGCAGAAGAGTTGAAAACATCGATCAGCTGCTTGCTGTAAAAAGATTACTGCACAAGTATCTTGTCATAGAGGTTGGTTGTGAACTGTACATGTGGAGGCCAACAGGTGAAGTGTATAGTAATGAAAATGAAGCATACAAAACAAACGATAGTAAGAAGTTATTTAAAATTTTTGCTAATATGGTTAGGTTAATCGAAAAGGGATGGATAATCAACATAACGTTCTATATCAAACCAAACCTTTAACTGAATCAAAAAAAAAAGGAAAAAATTTAAATACAGAGCGGGGAATAGATCAGTTTGCGGTTTAAGTGAGAATCGCCTACTGCTCTATTCCCCGTTTTGGTAATATAATCAGACGGCCTTGACCCACTTACATGATGGGTATTAAAGCGCGATGTTGCAGAGACCGATTATTACACTACACGTTAGGTTAGCGACTTTTTCCCAAACAAGACATTGAACCAGCTATATTCATTGTAAAAGGGTGGGGGTAAACATATATATATATAAGGCAGTCGGCTTCGGAGTATAGTTATTGTTCAGCTATGGATAGCCCAGGAGGATCGTCTAACTTCGATGTTAAAGGAAAGGAGGAGAATGATAGAGAGAAAAGAAGGTGTGCTAGAGAGAGAAAAAGGATTGCAATATTGAATTAAGCCTATAATTTATTACGAACAAAATTACCTTTTCTCGAACCGAACGCTTCAAGACTTTCTACTATAAAACACGCCATAAAATATATTGATATGTTGGAAATGTTATCACAAAATACATCGTTTCAACTGCCTGAAGAATTGCTAACGATGGAAATTGATCAACTTTCTTCAACTAACTAAGAGACTTTGGAAATACTGAACAGCGGAAGACAGAACGGGGAATAGATCAGTTTGTGGTTAAAGTAAGAATCACTTACTGCTCTATTCCCCGTTCTGGTAATAGGTTAAGGCGACCTTGACCTACTTACAGGACTTAATCATTTGTGTTACAATAATACCTCTTCCCTATTACTTTTTCCTACCACTTGCACTTTCATCACTTACCCCCACCACCACCGGAATCGGGGTATAAAAGGTGGTTTTGTATTAGTGGTAACATCAGTCTGCTACTTGGAATCATGTCGCCCAGAGATAACATTTTCCCTTCTAAGAAGACTATACTGGAAATGATTAAAAATATTCCAGTAAATATAAACGAAGATGAAGACGAAGACGATTCAGAAATGGAAGATGAACTGTTTAGTGATCTTGAACTACTAAGTGAGTTTGCTAGCAGTGAACCATATGCTGGAGAGATGGAGCTGTTGGAGTTGTTGACTGACGACGACGACGATGATGATAATGAACCAGAATGTCATCATCAGTTGCTCTGTTTGGAGGAAATGGACCTTGTTGATAGTGGAACCCCTCCAAGCAGTATTAATATCGATGACGTAGTTTTAGATCCGGTCACAGGGAACTTTTGTGTTCGTCGTCGGTTATTTAGTGATATGAGCTCATCGGAAGAATCTGAATAAATTTTTGTTGTCTTCAAATAGTTTACTTTAAATACAAAGCGGGGAATAGATCAGTTTGTGGTTATAGTGAGAATCACTTACTGCTCTATTCCCCGTTTTGGTAATATCGTTGTATGACCTTGACCCATTTACATGATTGAAAAAGTGGGGTAACTTATACATTTAATGGTGGGGGAACGTCTATTTAAAGACGATGCAACAGTGTATATTTATCATATCGGCATGATGAACCCACCAGGAAACTCCGTTTGCTACAGCTTTCCCCTCATCGATATCGATGATGTGATAAAACTTACATCAATAACAAAACGGTTTGAACTCGAAAGGCGACTCATAAAAGTCGACGTAATTCCACAAGATCTTCGTTCGGCAATGTTGACTATTGAATATGTTAAAGATGAATCTACAACTGAAGATCCCTATTGTTTTATGAAATTTTTAGTTGATCGAGATGCAATATGTACAATCCAACTTCACATCCGAGTTTAAAATTTATCAAATGTTCCTGTTGGAGAAAATTGTCTTAGTTAAATACAGAGCGGGGAATAGATCAGTTTATGGTTTAATATGAAATCATTTACTGCTCTATTCCCCGTTTTGGCAAATTTGTTCAATGACCTTGACCTAAATACAGAAATTTGTAGCCTCCAGCTACAATAGTAAATATACAATGCAAAAACAAAAACAAATAGTAAACTTAACGTACCCCCACCACTTTTGCTAGAGTATAAATAGAGGGGCATTTGCAGTGTTGTTCATTATTGCCTTGACCCTTGTGGAGATCGCACCTACATTATGCATCGCTGCGATATTTGCAAGTCTTCATTTAAGGATGAATTTATTTTAATGATTCATAAAGAATTAAAACATAACAACAACCAAGATGAAAAGTATGAAGAAGAAGAATTGAAAGAAATAGATCGAATGTTAGCTCAACACCAACATTCCAGACCAAGTGTTATTCAATATGCATCATCATCATCGACTTCTACGCCTGCTATGTCTACACTTCACCGTCCTTCAACATCATCATCTGCATCGACTTCTACGCCTGCTCTGTCTACACTACATCGTCCTTCAACATCATCAGCTGCATCGACTTCTATGCATGCTCTGTCTACACTTCACCGTCCTTCAGCATCAACAGCAGTAAATGTAAAACTACATGCCCGAGCACTTCCGGGTAATGTAGTAACCCACTTCAAAATTGACAACGCAAAATTACAACTCGAAGAATTTTTAAATAACGCAAAAGGATTGGTAATCAACACTTTGCAAAATGAATTAAAAAGATTAAATTTTATCAAATTTGGACTATTAATGGATGCTTTATTTACAAACATTCAAAATGAAACTTCACCGAGAGGGTTTTTAACAAAAAACCGAACTATTATGTTTTCGTCAGATATTGATTCAATCGTATCTGAATGTTTTGAAGAGCTAATGACAAAAATACAAGAACATGAAGGAAGAGGCTCAGGATGGAGTTTGTTAAGCATCACAGGGCTAGACTTAAGAGTACACAAACACGGTTATGGAATTCGTGGCAGTAGCTATATCCCTTTACCAAAAAAGATTAGTGATACCAAATCCTGCATCAATGTACAAAATCAAGATACTGAATGTTTTAAATATGCCATGTTGGTCAAATATGTAACAGACAATCCGATAAGACCAAGTCACAAATATGAAGAAGTACAACATAGATATAATTTTCAAGGGATGACTTACCCTGTTGCTATAACAGACGTTTTAAAATTTGAAAAACAAAATCCTTCAGCTTCTGTCAACCTATTTGGATTGGATTCGTCAAACAATGTGTACCCCTTGCGTATAACACCAAATGAGCGCAGAGATCATACCGATTTGTTATTGATAACTAAAGGTGATATTTCACACTTTGTGTATATCAAACAATTTGAAAGTCTTGTTTCTAAACAATTATCCAAACATGAAAAAAAGATGACAATTTGCAAAAGATGTTTTTGTCACGTAAACAAAGAACTAAGCAGGGGAGGATCAGATTGGCTTGTAGAACACCAACGGCTATGTAATGAAAACTATGAAGTAAGAATTAAATTGCCGCATCCTAGCAGAGCTCAGATAAAATTTGACAAAGTAATCCAACAATACCGTTTACCTGTTGTTGTGTATGCTGATTTTGAGGCGTCTTTACTTCCGCTCGAACATCAAGAAGAAAACGTAACAAGAAGAAGCAAATACCAGCAGCACACACCAAACAGCTACTGTTTGATGATAAAATCAACACTGTCTGAAGAACATTTGCGAAGATATGAATTAACAACAACACCAAAGATATATCGCGGTGAAGAAGCAGCTCGAAACTTCGTCGATGACTTATATATCATAGCTGGGAAAGTTGAAGAAATGTACAGAAATGTGGTACCGATGATTCCTATGAATGAAGATGAAATTCAACGACACGACTCAGCAACAACATGTTATTTGTGTATTAACACTTTTACACTGACCAACAGTAAAGTGCGAGACCATGACCATCTAACAGGAGCTTACAGAGGTGCAGCCTGTAACTCTTGCAATTTAAACTATAAACTTCCAAACTTTATCCCCGTTGTTTTACATAATCTTAGTGGATACGACTCCCACTTTATAATCCCAGAATTGGGCAGAGATAATGGAGAAATAGATGTCTTGGCAACAACCATGGAAAAATTTATAAGCTTCTCTAAAAAAGTTGGTAAAATAAAACTAAGATTTGTTGATTCATTCAGATTTATGCCTTTTAGCCTTGCAAAATTAACTAAAAATTTAAGAAGACAAGATTTGATTGAAACAAGTAAAATTGTGCCTAATGATAAAATGGATTTAGCTCTTCGAAAAGGAGTCTTCCCCTATGATTACATTGACGGACTGAATAGATTTGATGAAACATCACTTCCTACACCAGATAAATTCAAAAACAAACTTAATGATGAAGAAATAGAACCTGAAGATTATCAACATGCACTTCGAGTATGGAACGAGATGAATATGGAGACCTTAGGGGATTACTCAGACTTTTATGTCAAACTACATGTGACCCTTCTTTGTGATGTGATTGAAGAATTTCGAAACACCTGTTTTGCCGCATATGGATTGGACCCTTTACATTCGTATACTTCTCCAGGATTAGCTTGGCAAGCTATGTTAAAAGAAACAAAATGCAAACTCCAACTTTTAACAGATATTGACATGGTTTTAATGATTGAAGCAGGTGTAAGAGGTGGATTGGTTCAAAGTGTTACCAGACATGTTAAGGCCAACAACAAATACCTTCCTAATTACGACGAAACTAAACCAACAACCTATTTGGGATATTTCGATGCAAACAACTTATACGGATGGGCTATGTCAAACCCACTTCCATATGATAATTTCAAATGGGTTAACCCCGACTCTATTGGCGATATTTCACAAATTCCAAAACATGGTGACACTGGATATATTTTAGATTGCGATTTTGAATACCCGGAACATTTACACGATCTCCATTACGACCTCCCACTCCTCGCTAAAACAGAAGTTTCTCCAACTGGAAAACACCCTAAATTAATGATGACTCTAAATAATAAACAGCGCTACGTGGCTCACTTTTGGGTAGTCCAACAAGCCATCGAATTAGGACTACGTATTACAAAAATTAATAGAGTTTTGGAATTTTCTCAGTCATGTTGGTTAAAACCTTACATTGATTCAAACACCACCAGAAGAGCAGCCGCTACATCAGAATTTCAAAAAGACTTTTTTAAATTAATGAATAATGCGATATTTGGAAAAACATTGGAAAACAAAAGAAGACACAAAAATGTTAAACTTGTTACTGACGCAAAAAAGCTACAGAAACTCGTACAGCAGCCAAACTTTGGAACATCTATAATTATTAATGAAAGACTTGTAGCAGTGTCTATGAAGAAGACGAGTGTGAAGATGGATCGTCCTTTATATATAGGCATGTCAATCTTGGACATCTCAAAAACACACATGTACGATTTTCATTATAACAAAATGGTTGCCTTCTATGGAAGAGAGAACATTGGCATTAGCTACATGGATACAGACGCTTTTGTGTATTGGATTATTACAAATGATATGTATCAAGATCTTCGTACATTTGTTTACAAAAACGAATTCGATTTTTCTGACTACCCAAAGACCCATCCTAACTACGATCAAGACAAAAACAAAAAAGTACTGGGCAAATTTAAAGATGAAGCAAATGGAGTTCTACTTGAAGAGATTGTTGCACTTATGTCAAAACTGTATTCCTTAAAACTATATGATGAAAAAGAAGACGAGAAGAATAGCTATATTAAGAAAGCTAAAGGTGTAAAGAAATTATATTTAGAAAAGAAAGTTATTTTTGATCAATACAAGCAATGTTTATTTGAAGATAAAGTCATTACAGCTAAATTCAATACAATTAGAAGTTTTAACCATCAGATATACAGCCTAACAGAAGTTAAAAAAGCACTTTCTTCCAATGATGATAAACGACACATTCTTCCAGACAACATCCACACTTTACCATTCGGCCACTACTCCCTCAACCCTATTGACGAGTAACCTTTTCATCGTCCTAGATCCTTTATCCTTTTCCTTTCCGTAAAAAAGGGGAAACACAGCAATGTTAAGCTGTGTTTCCCCTTTTTTACACAAGTTTTGAATGCCCTTGAACTATATGTATATATAAGGAGATTTATACCAACGAATATTTAATACCATATCAGCTGCCTTCGTGAAACCATCATGTCAGACCTGAAGGAGAAGATTATTAATGAACTACACAAACCTGCAAGAATAAAGTTTCCAAGAAGAAATACTGTTATAAAAGGGATAAATGATCTATATCAAGCGGATCTAATTGAAATGCGACCGCATAGCAGAATAAACAAAGGATTTAAATATATACTCACAATTATTAATTGTTTTACAAAAGTTGCAGACGCTTTGCCTCTAAAGGACAAGACTGGTAAAAGTGTAACAGAAGCCATGGAAATAGCCATAAAAAGAGATAAAAACAAAATTAAACATTTACAAACTGATGATGGAACAGAATACTTTAATACAAACTTTGCACAGTTAATGAATAAATATAAAATAAATCATTATTCTACAAATTCAGAGAAAAAAGCAGCTATTGTAGAAAGATTCAATAGAACCTTGAAAGGAGCACTGTATAAACAATTTTCAAAAAGAGGTTCTTACGTATGGTATGATGTTTTACCACAATTAATAAATGATTATAACAACAGGTTTCATAGAACTATTGGTATGAAACCTAACAAAGTAAATAGAAGAAATGAAAAAGATGTATTAAAACGCATAAAGAAAAATACAAAGCCTAAAGTAGAAAAAATGCAGCCAAGAAAATTTAATGTAAGTGATAAAGTACGGATTAGTAAATATAAGGGAGTGTTTACCAAGAAATACCTTCCCAATTGGACGAATGAAGTTTTTACAGTGTATAAAGTGCAACCGACTGTACCTGAAACGTATATTCTAAAAGATAACAAAGGAGATTTGTTGCAAGGTGCATTTTATGGACATGAAATGTTAAAGTCAACAGTAGGTGATGTATATCTTGTTGAAAAAGTGTTACAAAGAAAAAAGGACGCAGTTAAAGTGCGGTGGTTAGGGTTTAACAAAACTGAGGATTCATGGATACCTATAAAGGACTTGGTTTAATGCAAGCAACTCATTTCATCGTTAACCTTTGAGCAGGATGGAGATTATTCACCATAAAGATCGATTCAATATTAATAACATAGATGATTTAACTGTGGATAACGTTAAAATCAACAATGGTAAACACGGCAGTTTACTTCCAAACACTGTTCGATGTATAGTAAGTGGCCCCTCAAACTGCGGAAAGACCAATGTTGTCTTTAATTTGATCACTAATCCGCAGGGATTAAGGTTTAATAACCTATATATTTTTTCAAAGTCTCTACATCAACCAAAGTATCAATTGCTGGATAAAATCCTATCTGATGTGTCTGATGTTAATTTTTACAAATTTAACGCTAGTGATAGCATTATGCAACCAAACGAAGCGAAACCGTATTCTGTATTTATATTTGACGATGTATCTTGTGAAAATCAGGATACTATTAGAAACTACTTTGCCATGGGAAGACATAATAACATCGACAGCATATATATAGGACAAACTTATAGCAAAATCCCAAAACAACTTATCAGAGATAATGCAAATATTCTAATTGTATTCAAACAAGATGATAATAACCTAAAACATATATATAACGACCATGTGAATGCGGATATGCCATTTGAAAAGTTTAAAGAGCTTTGCGGAAAAGCATGGGCGGAAAATTATGGATTTTTGGTTATTATGAAAGATCAAGCTATAAAAGATGGTCGTTATAGAATAGGTTTTGATAAATTCGTTTTAATACACTGATTAGCGGTATTACTGTACAAGTCGTCAAGGTGTGAAGATGGTTAACCAGGAAAAGCTATTAAAGGAAATAAAATCACTTAGTGATTCTATTAGACAAAAAAACCGAGCTTTAAAATCAGGTATAAATGAAAGAGAGCAATTTTTAGAAACAACATTCAAACCTGTTACTGAACCTTTAAAGCGATTAGCACAAAATATGGAAAAACCTTCAATTCGCTTCGAAGGAGACAAAATGCTACCAATTTCCAAATATGAAGAAGAATTTCAGAATGATGAAAGTTCTGACCAGTTACAAACATCTGAAGAAAGCGACGAGTATGAAGAAAGCGGAGATATAGGAGATTTAAGGGAAAAGAACATTGCAGGAGATACAAGTACAGAAGATACAAGTGCGGAAGATACAAGAGCAGAAGAAGAGGATATCAACCCATCCAACTTAAGCAAATTAGGCACAGATATTATGTTTAAAGGAACACTTGGAAGAAAATATACATTAAAAATGTTACATGGCACACATGCTAATCGAAATTATCATACATATGGAGCTAGAATAGAGGATAAAGGATTAATGATTGGAGATAGAAAGTTAGATATAAACGAAAATGATGATATAGTTATTGGTGATAAGAAATATAAAGGTACAACAGGTTTGTTTGAACTCATCTTTAAAAATAATCCTGGTAAATATACTAAAAAGGATTTACAATTGTTTAAAAATATACTAGAGTATACAAATGCACATAGAAAAAAATATTCCAAAGACCTATCTATTCATAGAAACAGGTCAATAAAATACACAAACATTATATCTAGTCTTTTCCCCTCGAAATCAAATAAAGCTCCAATTAAAAGAAGAGCTTTATCTTCTGCTGAATTAAATGTTTTGCATAAAAAAAGAAAAACAACTGATCCTACTACATCTGGAAGGGGATTATTAAAAAATTTGTATAAAACCAATATAATATATTACAACGATATAAATAAGTTAGTTGATCGAATGAGGTTATTACATGAAGCTATGGAAGCCGGGCACACTGGTTTAGAAAACGAATGGGTAGCTTTGGTTGATGAACTGCGAAAACGAGAAATAATTGTTCAGTAGACGTATATATATATATATATATATATATATATATATATATATATAGTAAGAACCTAAACGATAGCGATTCAGTTACATCATGAGTGTGGACAAGTTTGGACGGTATTCCGAGTTTGGAGTAAAATCTGGATATAGTGAAAAAAGAGCTGGGTTTCCGTTAACACCTGATGGTAATTATAATTTTGAAGGAAAAGTAATTCAAAATGTTGGTGATCCGCTTTTGTCTTCTGATGCGGTTACGGTACAATATATGGATAAAAGAACCCCGATTGTACACGAAGACCATTGGGTATTTTCCGGTAAAAGGTTAAGCAATATAAAACATCCCATTTATGATGGTGAAGCAGTAAATTTAGCGACTTTAAAATTGTTAACGATTTACAAAAAGAATGAAACTGATACAAGCTATGATGTAAAAAAATTAAAATTGTCAAATGTAGGTGATTGTGAGCAGGATGGAGACGCTGTAAATAAGAAAATATTTGATATAGTACACAAGAAATGGACTACAGAATATGAAAAACATATGGAAAGGTTTGGTGCAGCTTTATTTAATTATATCCATCGGGCTTCAGGAAGAGCTGTAGCTTCAGATTTTGACAGCCACAATTATTTAGACTGGAAAAAGATACACAATCCAGAAAAACCTAATCAATTAGATAAACCGTCTGAGCCTTCTAAAGTCAAGACATTAGGAAAGGGGGATAAAGTGAATGTGATTAATGAACCAACAGAAAACGATGAAGATTATATAAGAGAAAAAAGAATTTAAATACCCATGATAAGGGATAAAGCATCAGTCATATTCGAGAGATAATACAGAGAGGATGATGGAATCCAATATTACTGCGTGGAGTTTAATATCTCAAGAGCCGAGATTTCCCCAAGGAGTGCTGACAGATGGTTTTGTTCAACGGTTTGATAGATATATGGATTGGGAACAACTTTCCATACACTACCTCTTCACAATGACTATGTTAAGAATTTATTTTCACAGAGTTAACTGGATTCATATTTTACAAAGACAACAGTTTTCAGAAGACTTCCTTGTAGAGATGACATCAAATTTTAATAACTGTTGGGAAGTAATAAGTAAATATCAAAATCTCTCTGAAAATTACATTGACAATTTTAAAGATAAACTAGACTGGAATGTGTTATTTAATTACCAACGATTAAGTGGCAAGTTTCTAAGGGAACATGACAACTATTTAGATTTTATTCATTTTACCGAAAACAACGATACCATCACCAGCGGAGAAACATTTAAAACATCTTCAATTACACCTTATTTCTATTTTTACTACTTTTATTTATTATGTCTACATTTAATTAATTAATCCATTTCTATATAATAAATGGATTTTAAACAGTATATATAATACAAGAAGCCAAGACTAATATTACATTCATTGTAAAACATTTATAGAGTGCACCTACTGATTGTAAGTTTGGCTATAAATAGTCATGCCGAGGGCTAAACGCATCAGTCATAATCGAGAGAGATTACAGAGAGGAAGGGGAATAGCATCAACAGCATTTTCTCTATTAAGTAAACCGGTTGGAGCTATAGTTAACAAGGCGATTGATTTATTACCTGTGGAATTACATTTACCTGGAGGATATCAATATTGTGGTCCTGGAACCAAATTAGAGAAACGGCTTGCTAGAGGAGATCCTGGAATAAATAAGCTTGATCAGGCCTGTAAACAGCACGATATAGCGTATTCCAAATTTGGTGATACAAAAAATAGATCAATAGCGGATAGAGCACTTTCTGAGAAAGCTTGGCAAAGAGTAAAATCTAGTGACGCGAGTATTGGTGAAAAAGCAGCGTCTTTAGCAGTAACAGCAGCAATGAAAGCAAAAACTACGTTTGGAGGAGGAAAGAGAAGAAGGCGTGGGAAAAGACCCGCTAAGAAACAAGGAGGTAATATCAGAAGAAAACGTCGATCTACTAGTGGTAAAGGTAAAAAGAAACCAACAATATGGTCAATGATAAAAAAGGGAGGAGGACTATACCTAAGACCGTATCGTGTGTATTAAATAAGAAAGAGCAATTAATAATTAAAAACAAAGAATTAACCAATGAAGAACTGATTACATATGCTTCTTGTTTGAAAATCCCATTTTTTAGAGGAGTATTTATGAAAGATGAATTACCGGTTAAAATGTGGAAAAATGAGACTGGTATAGTAAATTTGGATAATAGTGAAGGATTAGGCACTCATTGGGTGTGTTACAAGAAACTTGGTGAAACGATTTATTATTTCGACAGTTTTGGAAACCTTCCACCACCGAAAGAACTTCAACAATACTTTCGTGCGGCAGAAAATGTTTTTTACAATTATACAAGAAAACAACCTGATGATACATCCATTTGCGGTCATTTATGTTTAGACTTTTTAGCTAAAAGTGTTAGTCAACTTTAAGATGTCTTCGTATACAGTGTCATTAACCGGTAACTCATGTACTTTGCGCAGTATTCTGTTTCCAGCGCTACGTTTGCAAAAAGGAAGACTATGGGAAGCCGCATTATTGGATTTAACAACATATAACTCTATTCCAAACGTTAGTGAAGGAATTAATAACAAAATACATTATTACAAGACAAAAGATAATAAAGGAAAATATTCAGCTTTGGAAGAATTCAGTTTACCAACAGGAGCTTATGAAATTGATAATATAAATGAAGTTATACAAAAACATATGGGAAAAGAAAATATAACGATAAAAGGCAATAACAATACAATGAAAGCCGAAATTACTTCTAAGTATTATATTGATTTTGGCCAAGAACGTTCAATTGGTAGTTTATTGGGGTTTTCTAAGGAAACAAAGGTATTAGAACCTAATACAACTCATTCTGGGAATAGAACTGTGACGATCATCAAAGTAAACAGCATAGACATTACATGTAACATTATACAAGGATCCTACAGAGATGGAGAAAATCGGCATATATTACACACATTCTACCCATCAGTCGCACCGGGTTTCAAGATAGTAGAAAAGCCTCAAAACCTTGTGTACCTACCGTTAAACACCAGTTTCATTTCAGACATCGTGCTGAACATAGTGGATCAAGACGGAAACCTTATTGACTTTCGAGGAGAAGCTATTACTGTAAGAATACATATAAAATCATCCGCTTAGATAATGGGGTTATCATTTAAAAAGAGAGAGCCAACCAGCAAAGAGGTCAGTAGCTCATCAGCTGTAGAAGGATTAACAAGTGACAACATTCGTTTTCTAGAAGAAATTGGATTAAAGGTCATTAACAATGGATATACTGGATATAGCGCAGGGCCCAACATTCGACGAGACCTTATGGGAAAAGGAATATCACACGCACAACCCTTACGCTTCGTCCAAATTAAACAATAACGATGAAATTAGGATTCCTATACAACAACAAGACATTTATACTCTTCCATGCGAAAGTTATTTATATATTGAAGGAAAAGTAACAAAAGCTGACGGTACTGTTGGAACCACTGTTCCGTTCATAAATAATCCTATGGCATTTTTGTTTGACGAGATTAGATATGAAATTTCAGGAGTTACAGTCGATTCAACAAAAAAGGTTGGAATTTCCAGTACATTAAAAGGATTAGCGTCTTTAACACCAAATGAGAAGAATCTGTTAGCTGTTGCAGGATGGGTTGCACCAGACAAAAGTATAATTACTCCTGACGCTTCGGGAAACTTTGATTTTTACGTACCTTTAAGATTACTTTTAGGATTTGCTGAAGATTACAGAAGAATAATAATAAATGTAAAACAAGAACTAGTTTTATTAAGGTCATCAAACGATAATGATATTATTAAAGCATCTGCTGGAACAACTGAAGCCAATTTAGACTGGAAACTAACATTAGACAAGATTGTTTGGAGAGTACCACATGTGCGACTAAATGATGAACACAGGATTACATTATTAAGAAAGTTAAAATCAGATCGAGACATTGTAATGCCATTCAGAAGCTGGGAGTTTCATGAATACCCCGTTTTACCTTCAACACAACGGCATACATGGACTGTAAAAACTTCTACTCATTTGGAAAAAGCGAGATATGTAATCTTTGGATTACAAACAAAGAAAAAAAGTATATTAACTGAAAATGCTGGTGAATTTGACCATTGTAAATTAACAAACTGTAAAGTGTTCCTGAATTCACATTCTTTCCCTACGACAACTTTAATATCTCTTTTGATAAAAAAAGGTACAGTGTTTTATACGATATGTACGCTAGGTTCCAAAATTCATATTACGGCAAAACAAACACACCTCTACTATCTCCCGTACAGTTTGAATCGAAAGCTCCGATTGTTGTAATTGATTGCTCCAAACAAAACGAATCTGTAAAATCGTCTAGTGTTGATATAAAGATAGAAATGGAATTTCAAGAAAACGTACCTGCAAATACATCTGCGTATTGTTTAATTTTGCACGATAAAATTGTTACATACACACCGTTGACTGGTATCGTAAAGACGGTATTGTAAAACGTTGTACCACCACCGGCACCGCCACTGTCGCTAACCTATAAATAGCGGAGCAACAATGCAGGTCTTCAGTTGATCGTCTATCGTCGCATGGGCAACATCTTCTACAAAATGAGTTCTCCATCTGTTGTACAAGGTGATGCAGAAATAGCACCGTTATTGGAACGTGATAATACCAGCGAAGCAGAAATTATCAAGGAAATAACTGCATTTTTAAAGTTTGGTAAAAGAGATAGAGAGGAGGAAAGTAATGCAGACCCATCAAAGGTAGTACCAAAAAGGAAGAAGAAAGTTGAAGAAAATATTCCTCCTCACATTTTAACTGAAGTGTTTTTGCGAATCTTTTACCCCATCTCAGCATGCATCAGTAAAAGTGTATCAGTTGGATTGATAAAGTCATTGGATTATTCCCCTACAGTAATTCTACACCATGGAACAAAAAAGGTTTTATTTTCGCAAAATGCTTGGGAGTCATTTTTGAAACATGTACATTTAATAGAATGTTATTTAACTAACAGTTTGTGTGGAAGAAAAACACATATTCGACTTTTGGATTGTGACAATGAAATCGATATTGTTAAACATCGCGGACAACTACAAGTGCGAATTAGAGACTTGACTCAACATGAAAATAAGATTCTACTGTCACGTGAAGAATTATACGTTTTAAACTACGCAACAGAACCTATTACAAGGTACATGAGACAGTTGGTATTTGCAAGCGCTATTATTAAAGAATATTTGGTCGATACTTTGGAAAAACAACCTGATAGCACCATCGTGTACGGACCTGTGGATACATCTATTTTTAATAGAATACCTCATGAAGTTTGCATGTGGAGAAAGTTAAAGGATTTTGAACCACTTGTAGAAATCGCTACAGAAGCTACAGAAGAAACAACAGAGGAAGAAGAAACGGAGGAAAAGAAGATGAAGAAAACGAAACACGAGAAGAGGAAGTTAAAAAAGACTAAAGTTTAACTTAGTAAAGAAGAACACACGTGGGGTAGGCCTATTGGGGACGGTGCCCACGTTAAATATACACCAACGCGCCTGCAACTGTACGGCCTGGTATTTAACCTACCGTGGTGTGGAAAACAGTTTAGTTGATCGTTAGGTGTCATGATGAGCGGAGGGGATGAAGAAGTGAGTGTAAAGCCTTGTGTAATAGAATTTCAAGCATTTCGAAATAATGATGATAGGTTTATTATCAAGGAATTAGTAATTTTAGACTTGCTTACATTTGTAGTTTACCCATTCACGTTTGAAGCTCCTTTTTCTTTTAACAACCTTAACGCCAAAGCAAAAAGTACAAACAAATGGATAACAAACTACTTTCATCACATACATTGGTATGAAGGATTTATAAGCTACAGTAATCTGCACAGTATTATGTTTAACTTTTGCAAACAATATTCACATATATACACAAGAGGATTAGAAAAAAGGAACTGGATACAAAAGTACACGCACGGTGATGTTTTCGATATAACTATCGGTAAGGACTTTAACATTAATCTCGGTAATATTTTTGTTGCTGCAAAAGATCCTAAACACGGACAATCAAACTGCGCATTGCACAACGCATATCGTTTGGCTGCTTACTTGGAACAAACGCAGAAATGTGGTGGGGGTAGCAAAGAACCGGAATGTGGTGGGGGTAGCGGGGCCTATAAATACGAGGATCCAACACCGCTCCGGCACGAGTATTATTCGAGACTCCGAAGAGGCAACATCACAGAAGACATCGCAACCACCACTGACGAAGATGGCATCACAACAGTTTCTACAAACACTGGTTGATCAATTCAACACTCATTCAAAATCCGACCTTCTGCTAACTAAAAAGTGTTCAGAATTAAAAGAACAAAAACACTACATTATTCATAACATCAAGAAAGTGGAAACCACACATGGAGAAGCAATTCTAGTTTCATTGAGCGAAGCACCTTTAACTTCAGGAGATGAGCCGAAGTTTCAAGTATTTCTTCCAAAACGATTTGTTCAACTGCTACAGAATGAAGATTTGCGAGATATTCAACCGGGGACGTTGTATTTGGTATCACACGGTGTAAGCGGCAACAACTCAACGGAACTCACTCTGCACATCATGCATCCTTGTACATAATGTCTCTGTTTGTATTTCTCTGTTTGTATTTTATTGTTTGTATTTCTAGTCATCAATGTTAAACTTAAGTTTATTGTATTGTAAAATGTTTGTTTAATAAAGAAAAGAAAAATAAAAAAAATAAAAAAATATGAAAAAAAATAAAGAAAACAGCAACACAGCAGTATATTATTTTATATACTGCTGTGTTGCTTTTTTTTAAAAATTCGAATGGGTGACCTTGAACTTTCATTCAGGGTTAACTTATGAAGAGGTATAAAAGAGAGGGAGCAGTGAAGTTAGTCTCAGTCTTGTCTAACACACGCTGCAGCTAACATGTCGGTGCCACCTATGAACAATTTATTTTTCGATAACAATTTGAAGACATATTGTTGCGAGTTACAATGTTTTAAAATACCAGGCGATCAAGTTGACGGGAAAGCTTGTCGTAAGTGCAAGTGTTTTAGCTATTGCATATGTAGATGTAAAACGTATCAAATGAACCGACAAGATAAAATACAAGAATTACGCCGAAGGATTGCATTACTGTGGCGGCGAATGTAGTAGCAACCATCCGCCTCGCACCAGCTGCCACCTGCCGCCTGCCATCTGCCGCCCGCCATCTGCTCCGCCCCACCACACTTTTACCCCCACCATTTTGTTTGATACCAAAACGCTAGCTAGCGAATAGTCAGTACACCTCCGGCTCTCGACTGGTGAACATCGAGTGCTCTTCACAAACGTAAAACATTATATTAAAATGTCCATTAAAATTAGGTGTATTCATTATGACTCTATTCATCTTGCGACTTACCAAGACCTCGAGGTGTTTAGTGAAGAGTTAAGACTTCTTATTGCGTCCGGTTACGATTTATCTTTGGAACTTTACGCATCAAAAAACAACATGGACTCTGCGCAGGGATCGAAGTATCTACCGTCTTTCTTCAGAAAGCGAAGTGATGGCCGCAACTCGTCCGGATCAACAACATCGATGACAACGAACAACGGGGAACTATTGTAAACATGAATTATTGTAAATAAAGTAATATTTGTAATAGTACTACCTCGCACTCGTATCATTCGATTGTTTCATTCGATAATTTTCATTCAATATTTCTTATCGATTAACTATCGAATCACAATCGTTTTACGAGTGCGAGGTAGATTTTTTTTAAAAAACTTCACCGTGACCTTGAACTTTGAACTTTTACTCATTTCGTCACAAAACCGCCTACGTCACTGGCTCAGCCTCAGATGACGTCTTTCATGACTCAGCGCTTCCGGTCACGTGACCGGAAGCTGTCAATCACTTGGCCCAGTAGTCCCCTTTCCCTACTACTGATAAAGGACTCTCTTTAAACATAAATTGTTCAGGAGGCATAAGTGCACCTTTTAAAGTATTCTGTTTTATCATTTATTATAGTTGGGTTATATTTATCATGTATATTAAAGTGTTTTCATTTCCTTAATCTGTGTTCATTCCAATTCCACGATCCTATGAGTTACCTCTAACTAGCTAAGCGAGTATAATTTCAAATTTATTCAATCTCAAAAATTTAACCCCATTAAAAAGGTTTACAAGTGCTAAAGTTTTTAATAACAATAGATAAAAGGAAATAAAATGATTTTTTTAAATAAGTTTGGAGAGTATTTGATTAAATTTATGTTAATTAATTTTCTTGTCCACTTAATTGTAATACCAAAACAAAAAATAAGGAAGCCACAATGATCCAGATTTTACAAAACGAATGCTTAGTACATTATTTTGCATTCCTTCAACAGTTTTCAAGATAATATTGTGTTATTAATTTACAACACAACTAGTTCACGAGGAGGAGATCCTGTTGTCTTCTGCCATGCATGGAAGGGCCTACGGTAACCAGTTAAAGTAGGTCCCGGTTAAATGCTAGAAATAGTTTAATCATATAGCAGTTTGACTGAGCTCAAATTTAGAATTCAAATATGTTAAATAAGATTATGGATTTGAATGTAACAATTTTTATTTTAAGAATTGCTGTGTGTTTACAAGTTACATTATAGGAACATTTTATAGTAAATATGAGGACAAATAAGTATTTTACTAGGTTCTTATTACCGTGCCACTATTAAAGAAACAGAAATTCTGTATGACAGGGATTTAGTAGTTTTCATGAAAAATAAATTCACTAGCCTGGTATGCAGGTTTACTGCTTCAAGGACCAAAAAAAATCAGGTTTTTATGCAAATACCAATGGATCACCACCAGATAAAGCGACATACCAAGTTTTACCAATTTATGTTCATAAACAAGCGGGATGTCACATGTTTCTTATTCTCCATTAGAATAGCATTATAGCTGCTCGTTTCATGGTTTGCTGCCATGGGGACTACAAAAAATTGTGTTTTCTATGCAAAAATCAGTAAACCCCAACCATATGAAGCCAAATACCAAGTTTCATTATGTTCATTAATAAGCGAGATATAAAATGTTACTTTTTCTCCATAAAATTAACATTGGACAAGGTACTGTACTGTGTTTAGCACTTTCAATCTCAGTAACCGATTGACATAGAGCAATAATTCAAAAGCAATTTGTTTATTTTTTTAAGCTGAATGCAAAAAAAAGTTCAAAAAACTCATTTTTGGGTACAAAACACCCCAAAACCCCATTTAAAATGGTGCGAACTGTCTGGCTCTCAAAATCATGAAAATAGATGTTGCCTTACACAGGTATACAAAATTTCATCAAGATCGGATTTTTTTACAAAAGTTATTGTGCCTACGGACACATATATATATAGATTTATTTACCAATTGGACTGGCAGTCTTGCATTTGGAAATGGTATGACTTTTTTGGTCATTGGCTCTTAGACTATAAGCAACACAGTTGTTGAGGCAAACTTCCTATGTCCGAAATGTCAATATAAAAATGCCAGTTGATACCTAATTAATAAATTGATACTGGCTCTAAACTGTCTGAGCTCAGTATTGGAACACCAGCTAAATCAGTATATTACACTAATACATTATAAATGTTCCAGAACGATCTGGGAAGCCCACTAGTGTGTGGGGGAATACTCATTGGGATTGTACCTAATTTTCCTCTTCAACTTGGGTTCGTCTTCACAAATATATCAACAAACTATAACTAGATTGTAAATCCAGCTACAATGACCACTACATGGCCAAGTGGAGCTGTTAGCACGCCAACAACGACCACTACAGGAACTACTACAATTACTACCACACCAATAACGTCTAGTACAGAGACGACCACAACAGCTAGCACACCAACAACATCCGATACAGAGACGAACACACCTTCAAGCACACCAACAACGTCCAGTACAGAGACAACCACAACAGCTAGCATACCAACAACGTCCGATGCAGAGAGGACCACAACTACTAGCACATCAACTACGTCCACTACAGAGACAACCTCGGCTAGCACATCTACTACGTCCGGTACAGAGACGACCACAACAACTAGCACACCAACAACATCCGATACAGAGAGGACCACAACTACAAGCACATCAACTACGTCTACTAAAGAGACAACCACAACGGCTAGCACATTAACAACGTCCACTACAGAGACGACCACAACAACTAGCACACCAACAACATCCGATACAGAGAGGACCACAACTACAAGCACATCAACTACGTCTACTAAAGAGACAACCACAACGGCTAGCACATTAACAACGTCCACTACAGAGACGACCACAACAGCTAGCACACCAACAATATCCGATACAAAGACGACCACACCTTCAAGCACACCAACAACGTCCAGTACAGAGACGACCACAACAGCTAGCATACCAACAACGTCCGGTACAGAGACGACCACAACTCATAACTACTAGCACATCAATAGCGTCCGCTAAAGACCAACTTAAACTACCAACACACCAACAATGACCACAAGCTCTACTACCGCGACTTCTGTTACACACACACTTACCCCCTTATTTACTTTAAAGTAATAAACAACCTCTTTTTTATTATCTACAAACCCAATCCCCTTTACCTCATAAGAATCTACCATCCAAACAATTTCCTCTTCTCCAGAAATATTAGACACTTCACCATTTACCACATTAGGATCTCCTAGTCCAATAGCAACCTCCTCGTTTGTAATAACAAGCACTACTTCTTGGATTGGTTTGTATACCCAATCAGAAACTTAAAGTCCAACCATAACCTATTCTTTGTTAACAGCAAGCACTTCACTATATAATTCCTGGAAATCTGGAAACCAGGAACTCAGCAACAACCTTATTTATAGTAACAACAAATCTTCACTATTTATCCTAGCAGATATTGTGAATTCAGTAACATTGTTTTATCCAGTAACATCATAATCTTCACCTTAGACCCTGGAAAAATATTAGTTCAAGTTTGGTTTATTAAGCAATTAAGCTGAACTGCAATGATATCAACACCCCCGCTGTGTCAGCTGCCCTCTAAACTATGATCTTGTCTTCACCTTCAAATATCCAAATCTCCACAAATCTAAGTCCTTACTCCAATTAAAACATTATATATGCTGTTTGCTTTCTAGGAAAATGCTTTATGACTAAATGAGGCCTCTTAGATCAAGTCCCATCAAAGGTATGCCTAAACAACCCAAACCTGTATGACATTACATAGTCTGAGGAGGCAGATGGACATATTTAATTAGTTCTCGGTCAATACTCATTATAAGTTTGGGAAATACTTTCTCTGGCCTACTTATCCATACCTAAAGCCCTGTTCCATTATGACAAATTTGCGTCACAACATGAGTCTTCTCAAAAGACGGGAACATGTTAACGCGAGTTGTTAGAATGGAAACATTTCGGGGCAGGTTTTGTTGCAAGTGATGACTCAAAACTGTCCGGAGCAGTTTTGCTGCAGGCATGTTAGCGTCACATCAATCCCAGGTTAATGGAAATGGCCAGCAACATATCCACAGTTCAATATTTGTCCAGAATCAGTCCTAAAAACCTTGCCCGGGCAGAATTTCCATCGCCAACAATGAAATATCAACTGCTTTTCTTTATTTTAGAGGTGCAATAACTCTTTGACAAGGAATTGACACATGACCATAATAATTACATTAGTAATATTAGAGGTCTAGTCATATAATAGTAAACTTGTTTGGATTGTTAAATTTGAAATAAAGTGTTTTATTGTTAAATACAGACATTTTCAACTGACTATGAATGTAATGGTTTGCCTCAACGACACAGTGTATAAAATATTGCTTAATTTTTTTTAAATATTATTCAAATATATTTAGTTATAATTTGTTTGCATACATGGTACTTATACATGCTTTAGTTTTTTCTTACGTGTACACGCATGGTATTAAATGTATATATTAATTACATACATACTTGTATGGTAAGTACAGTAATAACCTCTGTATTAACTATAAATATGCTACAAGTTATCTTTTTAAAACTATATAGTTTCATGTATTTATATGATTTACCTCTAAATGAGTTACACTCACGTACAAAATCAAAAACTATGTTAGAGAGAATAGCTAAATTGTAACTATTTATACTATATAAATAACTTAGCAGCCACAAAATTATCAGGACACATTTAGCAGCGAGTTATCGGAAACAGTCTCCACATATCCGGTTACAAATGACACGTCATGTTTGTCCTAATGGAAACGGGGCTGAAAAAACCCATAGCAACATGCATCATCACATGAGCCTGGGACTTGACGGAATGGAAATGTACCTTAACACGGTGGATGCGGAGGACGATAATTCCCGCCCTCTAATTAACATTGAAACTTATGTGATTTTCATGTTTAAACATGTTTGTCAGCATTGAACGTGTTAAGAAGCAAAAACCTGTAGCTAGAGGCGATTAGTCCAATCACGCCAAGACTGAGCATTCCAGCTCCCACCATTTTAACATTTGCCCATCTTGAAAACAGGTTTGCCATATATCGTTGAATAAAAACCACAACAGATACCACAACAAATCAACTTTATTGAATCATTCGTATTGTCCAATGTTAAGAGGCTTTTGTTTGGCCAGGAGCTTGCCAGGGACTGCTACATTAGTCCAGGATCTAGGGGGGGGGGGGGGGTTGAGCATGCATAAAAGGGTAATGCAATTTTTTGCTGATTATTGTTATATGGATCATGGTGATAGCGAAAATGCATGTCGTCAGTTACCCAGGTGGTCGACAACATGGTGGGAGGGGGGTAAAGATGGCGGCAGCATTGAAAATGTAATCAATATGTGTGTTATTATTTCCCATTTTAATGAAAATACTTAGAACGCGAGTTACTTGGTACATTTTAGTGTGTTAATATATGAATAGTTTATAAAAAAATGTAAACCAAGTCTTTCAATATATCCGTCGGCAGCGTCAGGGTCGGGCGGCGCCATGTAGTCATGGTCAAATATCTTTATTCATTTACATGAATACAAAGAGTAGCATTAATATTTGTATTAATACTTATTGTAATAAATGCATTGCCTGCACACTTAATAATCAAAATAGAACAGTATTAACTTCTAAGAGAGTTGAAAAACTCTTCAATTGAATAAAAAGCTTGGTGTTAGTTAAATATTTTTTTAAATATTTTTAGTTTAAGCACTAAGTAAAGTTTAATAATTTTTAATGTATTCAGGGATGTATTTTAAGAATTTTGTCCCCATATACATAGGCTTTTTCTCAAAAAACTTAAGCCTATGGGCCTGGATTATTTTATTTCTGTTTCTGGTATTATAAGGGTATGCAGGTAATTTTGAATCAGTTTTTAACATTTTACTCTTTGCTATTAATATTGTTTCAAAAAAATGTTGTCCATAAACAAATGGTATTTTCAAGTTTTTAAAATGTTCTTTAACCGAATCATCATGTAGTGTGTTAGGAAAACACTCACCATCTTGGTAACTGTATGAGATATACCACCATTGTAATTGTAATAATATGGGCAACAATAATGGTTATGACGTTTAAAACTGATTCTGCATGCAATATATATCGTTAAACTTGTTAAAACATACCAGTAAAATAGGATTCAAGAGCAAACAATCATTGGCAAATCTGTTAATTGGTTTAAATTTAAGGATTGAACTTAAAAATTAATTGATCTTGATTAATATTTGATGTATAATATTTTATAAAATGTATATGAAGAATAAATAATAGGTATGAGAAATTTAACCTTTGACCTCATACATCCTCATGTGTGTCAACTGTCACTTTACTACTACTCAAAATCCATCAACAAAGTTTGATGTTTGATATGAAGATTAATTTAAAATAAATAAAAAAAATCATTTTGCAAATATATTATAGTTAAATTACAAGGAATATCATGAGTACCAAAATGTATGTTTGTCCTAGGAACCAAAAACAATGATTATCCTGCATTTTCGCGAATTTCCCTAATAGGGAAGAAGCTATTACCGTATTACCGTAGGTGACATGGTAAGACTTAAGCCTGAGACCATGACACCTTTTAGTTTTGAGGTCCCCAGATGCCAAAAACACTATTCTTACAGTTTTATATATGTGTATAATGTGTGAGTGTGTGTCCGTGAATGCGATAACTTTTGATAAAAACGTCTGATTTCTATGAAATTGGCACAAATGTGTAAAGTGTCATTTATGACATTAAGTTTGAAAACCAGAAAGATCAGACCATGGAAAGGGTGTTTTTATGGGAGTTTAAAATTTTCTTGACTATTTTATAGAGCTAAAAAAAACAAATAATTTAGTATTTTGAATCATTAAGGTTAAGTGGTTGGGGAGAACATCCAAAAAACGTGTTCATAAAATTTCCCATGTTAATATAATGAGAAAAATGTTTTTAGCTTTTCCTAAGTTAATTTTACTGAAATCATCTTCTTTGTTTTCACTAATGGGTTTAGCTCTGAAAAATAATTATTTTGCTGTTTAAATTATTGTTCTACGTCCAACCGTTGCGAGGGTAATCAAAGTGCTAAACGCAGTACGTTTTCCAATGTTATTTTTATGGATAATAAATAAAAACTTATACCTCAATTATTTATTATTGAATATTGATGAAACTTGCTATTGATATTTGCACAAAAAACTATTTTTTGTTGATTCTCCTAGTAGCAGCAAACATGCATACTCAGCAATAATGTTATTCTTATGGACAGGAGTGCCCATCCCCCCCAAGCCTCATGACACTATTCCCCCCCAAATGTGGCTAAACCCCCCCCCCCATTATAAGCAATAAACCTTAGTAGCGTTTGTGTTGCAACCTACAATAAAGTCGATGGTGGGAGGGGACACACTTAGTTTCTACCAAAACCGAAAGAATTATACATACACAGATAATGATAATGGCGACAATGAATAAAAAAATACCTTAGAAGAAAGGTAGATTATCTATTGTACTGTTCATGCAGAAAAATTTTTCCTCTAGAACAGCTGACAAAAACCGTTCAGACGATTGTCGAGGGGAAGGTGGGGGGCAACGAGGTATATATCTATTCTACCTCGTTGGTGGCGGGGTCAGTAAATTAGCATTACAGAAAACATAACCCTATAAAACAGTAACATGTGTTTCTTGCTATTATTGTTTGTTGTTTGTAAAAAAAATTGAATACTGTAGTAAGATTGTGTTGATTAATCAAAACTGATTTCTCAATTAATTCATAATACATTATTTTTACCGTTTGTTTGGATTTAGATATATGCATTTTTAGAAGATATACACATCTTTTGGATTAAATGTTTAAATGTTCCATCATAACCATGAAATTAATTCCTGGACGAAACTGAAAGGTCGGCTACTGCTTTGTGGACTTGGGTGTGACTTGACTTTCGCTTGTGAACTTTTGCTGCAGAAAAACTGTGGGTAATTTTAGTGCCTATAAAAAAAACTTTGGATGCTCATTTCAGAAGAAGCGTATAGCTATTTTCAACTTTGGAAAAGGGAGACCAAGGTCGAGAATTACCAGCATTCAATGACAATCAATGAGTGAATTTGTGAGAAGATGTTATTCTATTTTACAAAATGATTTAAAAAACAATATATTTATAAAATAAAGACTGTTTGGTAAAAAAGTGTATAGGAGCAAGTGTGAGGTGGCAAAATAAAATTGACTCCACAAAAAGAACATATTTCGTGGTGGAAGTCGACAGTTTAAGTGAAAGGATTATAGTTAGGCCGGAGCTACCACACTGACCAATGATTTTACTGACAGTGATAACGAACTCACTGGAGACTGATGAAGAAAATCCTAGGCTTTTAAACTAAGCGTTTCCATGAATCTACTTTATGGAAAATGTCTACGATTAAATTTTCATATATATTTATTTTATATTTATATTTATATGTTGTAGGCCAATAATTTTATAACTTATTTAGTTTATACTACACAATTTGCTACGTCTTTTCACCACGCTCAGATACCTTGATAAACATTTAACTATCATGAATATTGTAAGTAATTAAGATAGATTGTTTGTATACATATATATACACATATATATAAATTTGAACGAATAGTGTTTTTGGCATCTGGGGACCTCAAAACAAAAAATTATCATCGTCTCGGGCTTAAGTCTTCCCATGAGACCTACGGTAATAGCTTCTTCCCTATAGGGGAAATTCGCTAATATATATCTATATATATATATATATATATATATATATATATATATATATATATATATATATAGATATAGATATATATATAGATATATATATATACATATATATAAATTTAAAAGAATAGTGTTTTTGACATCTGGGACCTCAAAACAAAAAGTTATCATAGTTTCGGGCTTAAGTCCTACCATGAGACCTACGGTAATAGCTTCTTCCCTATAGGGGAAATTCGCTAAAATTCATTTTTGTGCCAAATTAAAGGTTTTGACGTCATTTAGTGAAATAGAATGTCGAATCCTTTAATTTGGGTGTTATGGTTTCGTAATAAATTGTTTCATTTTCAACTGCAACACTGTTCATATTCTCAAATCTGTAAACAAAATATAAATTCAATATTGCATTGGAAGGGGCTAGCGGGGAGAAAAATCACATTTTGACTGTAGTTTAAAAATGTTGATTTTGGGCAATCTCGTCCGGTTAGTCCCGGATCCGGATGATTCGGTCCAGATGATCCGAGGTGTACTTATTTCTTTACTATGTTAAAGTTTGTATAAAAATCATATGTTGACTCTACAGCATGAGTGTTTCTTTGATTGTTAAATGACATTATACAACTCTTTCATTAGTTAATTGATAGTAAAAGCTCCGCTAATAAGTCCTTGATGTACTTTATTCTGATTTTAAAATAAGTTTTTCTCTAACTGAATGACATTGTTGCTTGTAAATTCAATATTTGTTAAAAAAAATAGTTTTAACTTTTTTTGGGATTAAAAAAAAATTGTATTTATTTGACAGTCTTATTTTACTCTTTGCCTCAGTTTAAAAATACAAGAACGTTTCATCAATCGATAAATTAAGCAAGCAATCAAACTACAGTAACATCGCTCAAAACAGATGTGATAAATTTTTAACTTTCTATAAATTTCTAACCCTGAACAACATGTGATCTCTCCTTCTCCTTTGCTAAGATATAACAGAGTTAATAAAGTTCATATTTCCAATACCTCAACACACCAGATAGTACTGTACATTACAATGTGCATTGCCCCTTGACATTTCCTGTTTAATCGACCTAACTGCAAACTTCCGTTTGTGACATTATTAGTTTGTGACGGAACAAAAACAAATTATGATGGAACAAAAATATTTTTGATGACTACACCCTTAAAAACGATAATCTTATTTTATTGTACCATTTTCCATTCACCAAAAGGAATACGTAACCAAAGAATCGTGTCAATTTTTACACAGAAGAGAGTATCAGGAGAGAGTTTAAATCCCTAAATTTATTTTATTTCAACTTGACTTATACTGTTGGTTTGAGTATACATTTTGGTTGCTTATATGCTTACAGTTGCTTATAGTCGGCTCAAGCTTGGGTTTTACACGTGTTGCCAATTTGTTTACTTACGTTTGAGAAGCATATCCCATAAACAAATATGTTAATAAGGACAACAGGGACTCACCTAACGGTAACATTGCAAGGCAAGGGGGGTAGAGGGGATTGGAAAGGTACTTGGCATCGAAGCTTGCAATGATATGACGCTGACTTTAGTAGTGAGCACGCCTATATGCATATGAACCCTCAACTATTCTTGGGAGCAGGAAAGAAGGCGCAGTTGGGTTCTAGCCAATAGTAGGGTTACACGCTGTCTCTCTTGCCATATCTCCTGGCAGGGCCAGATTTAGGAGTATGCCACCTGTAGGCTAAATCCATTTGCCGCCCCCCCTTTTAGAGACTCACAGTTAATGGACTCATATATTATTATACAACAAATCATAGATTCAGTTATTCAAATTAAATTGTGTTGAAGAGTAAAACTAAAACCACACAAAAAATAGTTCATTACTGGTTTATTTGTTGGCATTAAATAGATAGATGTTATACAGGCTACCATAATACAAACATGAATAATTGTACAAACACAATACTTTTATTGCAAAAAATACAATATTTACTATGCATACTTTTATGAACACAACACAATCATAACTACACAGGAGCAACAGAACACGAAAACATTACCGTTCTTAACACTTTAACTCCCGGACTCCTTTTCTTAGACTTCCCATATGGCCTGCCCGGGCCATTTAGACAAAACTGACCTCCTAGCCCCAAATGAGTGAACACTTAATTTATACTCCTTGTAATTGTAAAAACATACTCTGTGGTAATTTTGATTGATTTCGACATACAAGGCATTTTTTTAGCTGTGTACCATATATGATACACCGGGCCCTGGCACCGTTTATAGTTATTTATTTCGCATTCCTTCCTGGAGAGACCATGAGTACCATATGTGGTACACAACCAATTTTGTCATTCCATAAGTTGTAAATGTTCAATCCCGGTCAAAATATAACTCAAATGATTTTTGTAACAATTATTATTATTTGTTATATTTTTATTAGATTGTTACATTGGGTTTTTTATATAAAAGTATAAAATATGTAAGATGTAAAGATATAGAAAAGTAAATATAAGAGTAACAAATTAATATATAAAAAGAGCAGTAATTCAAACATTGCTACTTCAATATTTTTGTCACTTAAAAATCTGTTGCTCATTTTCATTAAATAAAAATAACATAACCTGTCACTTTCACTAACTAACGGCTAAATAAGCACTGACTTTTCCTGTAACAAACTTTCATGTTTGGACATGAAAGCCCACCAGAGTGGGTAGAGTAATACTAAATCAGCTGACATTTTACAGTACAAGTGAAACATAACCTCAACCCAAGTCCATTTATCCATTCTCTGGACCCAGATGAACACATTTATGTATTTAACACAATGCTAACTGTGACCCCCGACCGTACACACATAATTTATTTATTGAACCCCAGCATATGGCCAGATTTGGTACGCGCGGTCCACAGTGGAAGTTCAGCGTGTACCACTATTGGTATACACGGTCTACTTTGGAAGTTTACTGTGTACCAATTTTAGTACACACGGGAGTTAACGTGTTAATCACCAATTGACACACTGTTTTACCGAAACATAAACAAGAGAGGTTAGGAAGGTTTGTTTTAACAGTGTAGCAAGGAGTTCTATTGGTAATACTGGAAACAACATTGTGAGCCGTTCTTTGCCAAGCTTTGGTGAGGCGAACAACTTTTCACTGAAATCGAACGAATCGACAAATTGAATCAAACAAGTACCTATCCATGATTTTAAACTCAATAAACTTGTATTTGTTTATTTGCTCATAATGAATTATATTTCATGGCAAAATTAGACACATAAATCAAACAAAAAAATGAATTTACTTTAACTTGCATTACTTTTATTCCAGTGATTTGCATGAGTAGATTCACTTATAGGAGTACAACAACCAATTAGGATAGTTCAAAGAATGAGAAATTTTCCTCACCAGTGTACCAAACTGACAAAATCCTTGGCTCGCTTTTTCGCCAAACAAAGTGAAGCAGTGTTACCTCCAGTTATACTATAAACCTCCTTGCAGTGTAGTGGCACTGACTGGGCTTACAGTGTTGTCGGATCAAATCACTGGTGCTTGCGCCTTGCAGTGTTGTCAAACCAATTTACACTACATGAAAAATGTGCTACAACATTACGTGGAGTAAATTCGTATTATGCTATGAACAGAATAAACATATATCCATTTCCATAAATGAATACGATACAATCAAAGATACGTCTAAAGAAGTTTCTGTTACTAAAATAGTCAAAATGCATATTTTCAATTTTTAGTAAATTGCAAAAGTGCCCCCCCTTTAATTTTGCCGCTCTAGGCTCTAGGTTTTCTAGGCTCTAGGCTAGCCTTATCAGCCTATTTAGAAATCTGGCCCTGTCTCATGGCCTCAAAGATATTTAATTTCATTAACCATATTACTAGTATTTTCAAGCTTTTAATTATTTATCATTAGTTTTTGGGCAGCTGTTTTGTTTTTCTCCAAGCGCCAAGGTTAAAGTGTAAGAACAACGTTAAGACAAACTTAATGCCTGTCCAGCGGGTGTGTAGTTTGGCAACAGAACACGTCTAGGATTGGCTGCGGCTTGGTCGCTAGCTCTGCAAGCCACACCCCCAACTCACTTTCTTCTTGCTCATTGGAATATAGTGGCTCCTTTCTGAACCCTCAAGACTACAAGTTTTGGTGGACCAGCTTTTTCTTGTGTTGACGCCATTACAAATCTTGAAGTTTTGTAAATAAAGAGTTTTGAATTATAGATTTTGATTTTTAAAACAACCATGAGTTTTAACTGTAGAAGGGATGTACCTGATTTCATTTTCAAACCTTGCAGGAAAGGCCTCACAATCCGCTTTATTCAAATATCACATGGATCTAGGAAATTATCGAATTATGGGTATAGTAACGTTCATCGGTATTGGAACAGGCTTGTGCTGGGAATGCACCAAAAACTTTCCTTCTTACTGGCAACTGGATTTATTAACTGGTTACAAGAAGCGACACAAAATTCAAGAATATAGGTGCAATGCCACCTAGTAGAATAGAATGTGCGAATGCTAGTCTTTCGTATTATATACCAAGAAAATATTGTCAATTCAGTACAGTTTGCAAGAATTATGGCTTTATTGTTATTATTGGACGAGTATCCCATTGATTATGGTGGCTGCTGAAGTCCTCGACATAGAGGGCTGGTTTTAGAAATACTGGAAACACTGTGTTGGGCCATTGGATATTGGGAAGGCTTACTTTTACTGCTGTAGGTTCTGACATTTTGATTGTCTGATCAAAGATATCACTAGCCCAGCTCTTGTAGGACACTGATTAGTCGTCTATGTCCTGCTTCGTGTGACCGATAGTTTGCTGATGCATTCAAAATTAATCTCGCTAAGAACTTTGGTGTTAAAGTGACTAGTATTTTTAAGTGAACCTGTATTTATAAATTCATAGATAAGGTAGCCCTGAAAAGGACTGTTTTAACCTGAGCTTATGATATTAAAACATTACCAAAATCATTATATTACACTAATACATTATAAATGTTCCAGAATGATCTGGGAAGCCCACTAGTGTGCGGGGGAATACTCATGGGGATTGTACCTAATGTTCCTTTTCAACATGGGCTCTTCACGAATATATCTACAAACTATAACTGGATCAAAAATGACACAGCTACAACAACCACTACAGGAACCACTAAAACTACTACCACACCAAAAACGAAAACTACAACTGCTAGCACACCATCAACTACTACTACAGAGACGACTAAAACAGCTAGCATACCAACAACGAACACTACAGAGACGACCACGACAGCTAGCATACCAACAACGAACACTACAGAGACGACCACAACAGCTAGCATACCAACAACGAAAACTACAGAGACGACCACAACAGCTAGCATACCAACAACGAAAACTACAGAGACGACCACAACAGCTAGCATACCAACAACGTACAATACAGAGACGACCACGACAGCTAGCATACCAACAACGAACACTACGGAGACGACCACGACAGCTAGCATACCAACAACGTACACTACAGAGACGACCACGACAGCTAGCATACCAACAACGTACACTACAGAGACGACCACAACAGCTAGCATACCAACAACGTACACTACAGAGACGACCACAACAGCTAGCATACCAACAACGTACACTACAGAGACGACCACAACAGCTAGCATACCAACAACGAACACTACAGAGACGACCACAACAGCTAGCATACCAACAACGAACACTACAGAGACGACCACAACAACTAGCATACCAACAACGAACACTACAGAGACGACCACAACAGCTAGCATACCAACAACGAACACTACAGAGACGACCACAGCAGCTAGCATACCAACAACGAAAACTACAGAGACGACCACAACAGCTAGCATACCAACAATGTACACTACAGAGACGACCACGACAGCTAGCATACCAACAACGAACACTACAGAGACGACCACAGCAGCTAGCATACCAACAACGAACACTACAGAGACGACCACAACAGCTAGCATACCAACAACGAACACTACAGAGACGACCACAGCAGCTAGCATACCAACAACGAAAACTACAGAGACGACCACGACAGCTAGCATACCAACAACGACCACTATAGAGAAGACTACAACCGCTAGAACACCATCAACAACCACTACAGAGACGACCACAACAGCTAGAACACCAACAACGTCCACTAGAGAGACGACCACAACAGCTAGAACACCAACAATGTCCACTACAGAAACGACCACAACAGCTAGCATACCAACAACGTCCAGTTCAAAGACAACCACAACAGCTAGAACACCAACAACGGTCACTACAGAGACGACCACAACAGCTAGAACACCATCAATGACAACTACAGAGATGACCACAACAGCTAGAACACCAACAACGGCCACTAGAGAGACGACCACAACAGCTAGAACACCAACAATGTCCACTACAGAAACGACCACAACAGCTAGCATACCAACAACGTCCAGTTCAAAGACAACCACAACAGCTAGAACACCAACAACGATCACTACAGAGACGACCACAACAGCTAGAACACCATCAATGACAACTACAGAGACGACCACAACAGCTAGAACACCACCAATGACAACTACAGAGACGACCACAACAGCTAGAACACCATCAATGACAACTACAGAGATGACCGCAACAGCAAGATCACCAACAATGTCCACAACAGAAACGACCACAACAGCCAGCATACCAACCACGACCAGTATAGAGACGACCACAACAGATAGCTCACCATCAACGACCACTACAGAAACGACCACAAAAGCTAGCATACCAACAACGACTAGTACAAAGACGACCACAACGGCTAGAACTCCATCAACGGTAACCACGGAGACGATCACAACAGATAGAACACCATCAACGACCACTACAGAGACGACCACAACAGCTAGAACTCCATCAACAGTAACTACAGAGGCGACCACAACTGATAGAATACCATCAACGACCACAACAGCAAGAACACCAACAATGCCTACTAAAGAAACAACCACAACAGCTAGAACACCAACAATATTCACTACAGGAACGACCACAACGGCTAGCATACCAACAACGACCAGTACAAAGACAACCACTACAGCTAAACCACCATCACCGACCAGTACAGAGACAACCACAACAGCTATAACACCAACAACGGCCTCTACAGAGTCGACCACAACAGCTAGAACACCATCACCGACCAGTACAGAGACGACCACAAAGGCTATAACACCAACAACGACCACCACAGAGATGAGCACAACAGCAAGAACACCACCAATGTCTTCCACAGAAATTACCACAACAGCTAGAACACCATCAATGTTCACTACAGAAACGACTACATATAGCATAACAACGACCACTATAGAGACGTCCACAACAACGAGAACACCAACAACAACCACTACGGAGACGACCACAACAGCTAAAACACCATCAACGACTACTTTAGAGACGACCACAACAGCTAGCATACCAACAGTGACCACTACAGAGACGACCACAACAGTTATAACACCATCAACGACCACTACAGAGACAACCACAACAGCTAGACCACCATCAACGACCAATACAGCTAGCATACCAACAACGACCAGTAGAGAGACGACCATAACAGCTAGCACACTAACAATGTCCACTACGGAGACGACCACACCTAATAGCATACCAACAACGAGCGTTCCAGGACCAACATCATCAAGTGCTGGCTCACCAACAACCACTACAGAGACATCCACAACAACTCACAAATCAAAACCAACCACTTTATATACAACGACAAGTGTTAGCATACCAACTATCACCGCTACCGGGATGACTACAACTTCTAGTGTAACAACAGTAACCCCTACAGGGCCAACCACAATCGCTAGCTCATCAATAATAACCTCTACAGGTACAACTAAAACTTCAAGCACACCAACGATCACCACTACCGCAGGGCAAACCACAGTTTCCAGCACACCAACGACATCCACTAAAGAGACAACCACTACAGCTAGCACACCAACAATGTCCACCACAGTTACAACCATTACTGATGATACATCTACACTTTCCTCAATGCATACTTCAAGATCAACAACAGTGTCTTCTGCATTATCAACATTCACATTCCCATTTACCCCATCAGCATCTTCGAGCCCAACCGCAACCTCCTCATTTATAACAACAAGCACTTTACCATTTACCCCATCAGAATCTTCGAGCCCAACCGCAACCTCCTCATTTATAACAACAAGCACTTTACCATTTACCCCATCAGAATCTTCGAGCCCAACCGCAACCACCTCATTTATAACAACAAGCACGTTACCATTTACCCCATCAGGATCTTCGAGCTCAACCGCTACCTCCTCATTCATAGCATCAAGCACTTTACCATTTACCCCATCAGAATCTTCGAGCCCAACTGCAACCACCTCATTTATAACAACAAGCACGTTACCATTTACCCCTTCAGGATCTTCGAGCCCAACCGCTACGTCCGCTACCTCCTCATTTATAACAACAAGCACGTTACCATTTACCCCATCAGGATCTTCGACCTCAACCGCTACCTACTCATTTATAACAACAAGCACGTTACCATTTACCCCATCAGGATCTTCGACCTCAACCGCTACCTTCTCATTCATAACATCAAGCACTTCACCATTTACCCAATCGGATACTTCAATCCAAACTACAACCTCAACAACCACAACTGCTATTACGCCTACACTTACACCAATATATACTTCAAGCTTAAAATCCTCTTCTGCATTATCAACAAACACATTACCAGTTACTCCATCAGAATCTTCAAGCCAAACAGTTTCCTTTTATTCAGAAACAACATACACTTCACCTTTTTCCACCTCAGAATCTCCAAGCCCAATAACAGCCTCCTCATTTATAACAGCAAGGACTTCTCCATTTACCCAATCAGATACCTCACACCCAACTCTATCCTCTTCTTCGGTAACAACAAACACTTCACCATATTCTCCATCAGTAACTTCAAGCTCAGCAACATCCTCTTCATTGGTAACAACAAACACTTCCCCATATTCCCTATCAGAAATTTCAACCTCAGCAACATACTCTTCTTCAGTCACAACAAACACTTCACCATATTCCCCATCAGAAACTTCAAGCTCAGCAACATCCTCTTCATTGGTAACAACAAACACTTCACCATATTCCCTATCAGAAACTTCAAGCTCAGCAACATCCTCTTCTTCAGTAACAACAAACACTTCACCATATTACCCAACAGAAACTTCAAGCTCAGCAACTTCAACCTCTTCTTCAGTAACACTAAACACTTCACCATATTCCCTATTAGAAACTTCAAGCTCAGCAAAATCCTCTTCTTTAGTAACAACAAACACTTCACCATATTCCCCATCAGAAACTTCAAGCTCAGCAACATCCTCTTCATTGGTAACAACAAACACT
Organism: Allygus modestus; assembly: GCA_963675035.1. NCBI lineage: Eukaryota > Metazoa > Arthropoda > Insecta > Hemiptera > Cicadellidae > Allygus > Allygus modestus. The sequence goes on from OY776113.1 coordinate 168,191,003, forward strand.
TCCCCATATTCCCTATCAGAAATTTCAACCTCAGCAACATACTCTTCTTCAGTCACAACAAACACTTCACCATATTCCCTATCAGAAACTTCAAGCTCAGCAACATCCTCTTCTTCCGTAACAACAAACACTTCACCATATTCCCTATCAGAAACTTCAAGCTCAGCAACATCCTCTTCATTGGTAACAACAAACACTTCACCATATTCACTATCAGAAACTTCAAGCTCAGCCACATCCTCTTCTTCAGTAACAACAAACACTTCACCATATTACCCAACAGAAACTTCAATCTCAGCATCTTCAACCTCTTCTTCAGTAACACTAAATACTTCACCATATTCCCTATCAGAAACTTCAAGCTCAGCAAAATCCTCTTCTTTAGTAACAACAAACACTTCACCATATTCCCCATCAGAAACTGCAAGCTCAGCAACATCCTCTTCATTGGTAACAACAAATACTTCACCATATTTCCCATCAGAAACTTCAAGCTCAGCAAAATCCTCTTCTTTAGTAACAACAAACACTCCACCATATTCCCCATCAGAAACTGCAAGCTCAGCAACATCCTCTTCATTGGTAACAACAAACACTTTACCATCACAGAAATTGAGCGCAGCAAAGCCGTATTTTTCGATAACACTAAACTATATTTAATACACCACCTCAGAATCTCTAACTCAGCAACATTCTTATCTTCAGTAAAAAGAAAACCTTCACCTTGCATCCTATCAGAAATATCAAATTAATTAGCATTGTGTTCTTCAGTATCAACAAACCCTTCACTATACACCCCAACACAATCTGTCAGCTGAGCACATTTATTTTTCAGTAACAATATACTCTTTACTATTCTTCCCATCTATAAATTCCATCCCAACCACATCCTCTTCTTCAGTAACATCAACTCTTCAATATATACCCTATCAGAAACTAAAAGGTCTCCAAGTCCCACTAAAGGTATGACAAAACAAGCCCAAACTGTGTGATTTTACATAGTCTGAAGAGGCAGATGGACATATTTAAATAGTTCCTGGTCAAGTCTCATTGTCTCATTGAGTGTGGAAAATATGTTATGCAAAATTATTATATGCACCACTAAGAAGCAAAAATCATTATCTATAGAGCCAATTACTCCAATCATGTCAAGGCTGAGCATTCCAAATCCTACCATTTCACTACCTGTCTATCCTGAAAGCAGGTTTGCGATATGGAGCTGTGCTGTAGTTTATTTTAACATGTAAATTGTGTTTTCTGATATAATTTGGTTTTTAAATTGTTTTGCATTGAGAATTATTTTACTGTGGTTTGATTAAAATGGATGTCCAGTTACACAATAAATGAAGGAATCATACAAAAATCACATAACACCCCTAAAGGTGGCAGGGATGACATTTTGATCAGTGTTATGCAATGAAAATAGTTTAAATTTCTCACTTGAACATTTTTTAAACTCAAAAGGTCTATACTGACGTATATATTTTGTTGATCAACTATAACTATTTTTCAAAAAATATTTGAAACTTGTCTGTCTTTTCTATTTGATAATTTGGGTAGTGCACTTATATTATACAAAATGTTGATGACAATATTATTTACAAATTCAAGTTTCAGTCTGTGAAATGTAGTATTTTCTGTAGTCTGTATGTTTTGTGTAACTCATGTATTTAGTAGTACATTAAAAACACATTTTATTTTCAAATAAAATTACTGATTTTAAAATTATTTATTTATTTATTTACAATCATCACATTACATCAAATGTACTTGATAGGTGATTAGTCCAAGATTCTTAATCTACAATCCTTAGAGTATGAGAAATATATATCATCCCAAATCCCAACCAACAATTCAGTCTCCTTCCAAGTATCTATCCAGTCAACAAAACGCTTTCTCAAATAGAAATGTTTTCAAAGATATTTTAAATTTAGAAAAAGAGTCTATATCTTTTATTGAAGCGGGTAACCTATTATACACCTTAGGTCCCATGTATTGGGAAAATAAATGAAAGAGTTTAAGCCTATGTGTACTGGTTTAATTAAATTTTTAAATCTGGTGTTATGGCTTAGACAATAAATGTTGATCTTCCATGGATGTGTCTAAGTCACTCTTAACCATTAATGAAAGTTGGTATATATAAGAGCTGTACTAAGTGAGAATTTTAAACTTGATTAAATCTAAAATCTCAAAAATATTTGTTCTTTTGTGAAATGTATTAGTTTTCACTAGGCTAAGCCATGTTTAGACAATGTTCAAAAATTTAAATACCCCAATCGCAGCAAACCTGCATACTCAGCGAATTTCCAATTAATATATAGGATGATTAGGACTTGGTGTGAAAAACTTGTTTGGTAAAAATATACGTTAATTGTTATATTATTATGCATACTATACATCTCTAACCAAATCACTGTGGCCACGAATACTAAATATATTAACATTTAATATTGTATCCAACTTTATTTTCTGAGAGTGCTTTAAATTTCCTGTAAGATAAAACTTGTTTATTGGCGATTAATTCTTCATGAACTTAAAACACGCTGTAAATGAAAAAAGTGATTTTAGCATATAAAACGAGCAAAACATAATATTTCTATTTTAGTGAATTTACCCTATAGGGGAGAAGCTATTACTGTAGTCGGCATGGTAAGACCTAGGCCCGGGACCATGATAACTTTTCATTTTGAGGTCCCCAGAGATGCCAAAAACAACATTCGTTCAAAACTGTATATATATATATATATATATATATATATATATATTATTTTAAACACAGTACCCTGGTTTAAATTATTTTATATATATATGTGTGTGTGTGTGTGTGTGTGTGTGTGTGTGTGTGTGTGTGTGTGTCTCCGTGAGCACAATAACTCTCGTAAAAATGATCCGATTTTTATGAAATTTGGTATAAACGTGTAAAGCAGCATTTATGACTTAAGTTCGAAAACTAGACAGATCGACCTATCTGAAGGGGTATTTTGTCCCCTAAAAATGGGTTTTTTGAGTTTTTTACAGATAACTTTTGAAAAAGTCAAATTTTAGGTTTTTTAACATTGGAATCAGCTTAAAAAGACGCACAATTTGGTGTTTTGATCATTGCTCTACGTCAAATGGTTACAGAGATATTGAAAGTGCTAAACACAGTATGTTGTCCAATGTTATTCTTATGGAGAATAAGAAAAATTGTATATCTCGCTTATTCATCAACTTATCCTGATTAAACTTGGTATATTGCTTCATATCCTTGTGGTCTATTGATATTTGCACTAAAAAACATTTTTTGGCCGATAGAACCCCTAGCAGCAAACCTGCGTACTCAGCCCCCATGTTATTCTTATGGAGAATAAGTAACGTGTTATCTCCCTTAATTATGAACATAAATTAATCAAATTTGGTATGTGGCTTTACCTAGTTGAGTTATATTGATATTTGTATAAACCCCCATTTTTGATGTTCCTTACTTCAGCAAACCTGCATACTCAGCCGCCATGTTATTCTTATAGAGACTAATTAAAATGCCATAAATAGTTTATTTATGATTGTATATTGATGAAACTTGGTATTTAGCTTTATGTGGTATTAAGATACATATATATGCATTGGAAATTCACTGAGTGTGCAGATTTGCTGCTACGGGGGTATTTACATATTATTTTTAAATACTGTCAAGCAACGCAAAAAACTTCATAAACAAATAAGCTTTTAAATGATATACTACAACATGGCATCTACTGCTTATTAATATGAGATAATAAACTTGAATGTGGAAAAAACATTGATATCTGAATTAATGAAAAATACCAAATGCAATTACTTGATACTTCAAAGTATAAGCCTATGAACAAAAGATTTATAAACAACTTTTGTGAAGTGGAATTAATATAAATCGTTTTTATGTGTAGTACTTATAACACTTTCCATCGTGAGACATCAACTTATGAAGCAATGTGCCACTGCAAATTTGCGGAGTTTCTTCAGCCATATACTAACGATTTGTTCTTCAACCTTAAACTCTTTAGCCGCTCCACCTACCTCTTTGGGCTGTTAACGAACAGATCCTCTCGCTAACAGACATTAATGCACCTGGTAAACACTGATACTATGAACTTGGAATGCGGTGATTGGGACACCAAGTGCGGTATCCACTCTCAGCGGCAAATGCATTCCCGTTACAAAAAACATACACAAAATGCATTTCAGCGTTCCTGGTTTGAGAACTCTATGACGACTGCATTGCAACTGATACATTAACTGGCACAGGTTTTTTTCTCATTATTAAAAGAATAGTAGAGATGTTACCCTTTTAAATCAGAAATATAAAAGTTCTTTTGTTTTCAAAAACAAGAAGGTTAAATTAAATTATTATCATTAACATTTTCAAAAGCTTAATAAAAATACTGAAATAATAGCAGAATCCTATTTTAGACAAATAACAAAATATTACAGATTAATGACCATTGTTAAAAATTCAAAAGACAGTTTCTCCTTTCTGCAAAAAAAAAGAGATCTTCAGTTCTGGGTACAGGATGTCTATCTATCTCTAGAAAAGGATTCAAAGTTACCTTGAAATCTCCGCATCATATGGCGTATTTTTCTATTTTTTTAGCGAATTTCCCCTATAGGGAAGAAGCTATTACCGTAGTCGGTATGGTAAGACCTAGGCCCGGACCATGATAACTTTTCGTTTTGAGGTCCCCAAACCCCAGATACACCATTCGTTCAAAACTGTATATATATATATATATATATATATGAAACACTGTAACAACAAAGTTACAAAAAAAAAACAAAGTTACAAAGTTAATGCTGTTTGAAAGTGGCATTGGGTGTGCCATGTTGTTTTTTGAGTTGGACTTTATTAAAGGTATGTTGGGCATATATATATATATATATATATATATATATATATATATATATATATATATATATATATATATATATATATATATATATTTAAGCTGAATCCAATGGTTAAAAGATAAAATTTGACTATTTCAAAAATAATACGTCAAAATGGAAAAAACCCATTTTTGGGGTACAAATCCCCCCCAAAATATCCCTTTGGATAAAGCGATCTGGCTGGTTTTTGAACTTAAAAGTCATAAATGTTGCTTTACACGTTTATACCAATTTTATCAAAATCGGATCATTTTTACGAGAGTTATCGTGCTCACGGACATATATATATATATATATATATATATAACATATATATTATATATGTATATATATTATATATACATATATATATATATTACATATATATATATATATATATATATATATATATATATATATGTCCGTGAGCACGATAACTCTCGTAAAAATGATCCGATTTTGATAAAATTGGTATAAACGTGTAAAGCAACATTTATGACTTTTAAGTTCAAAAACCAGCCAGATCGCTTTATCCAAAGGGATATTTTGGGGGGGATTTGTACCCCAAAAATGGGTTTTATCCATTTTGACGTATTATTTTTGAAATAGTCAAATTTTATCTTTTAACCATTGGATTCAGCTTAAAAAAATACACAATTTGGTATTTTGATCATTCTTCTACGTCAATTGGTTACCGAGATATTGAAAGTGCTAAACATAGTTCGTTGTCTAATGTTATTCTTATGGAGGAAAAGACAATTTTTATATCTCACTTATTTACGAACGTATAATGACGAAACTTGGTATACAGCTTCATCTCATTGTGGTCTATTGATATTAGCTCAAAAAAAAAAATATTTTTTGCCAAAGGCTCCCATAGCAGCAAACCTGCGTACTCAGCCCCAATGTTAATTCTTATACAAAATAATTAAAATTGTATATATGGCTTATTTGTGAATATATTTTTATGAGACTTTCGTAAGTGGCTTTTTGTAGCATTAAGACATATATCTCCATTGGAAATTCGCTGAGTATGCAGGTTTGCTGCGACGGGGGTATTTTGTAATACCGGAACTATGGTCGCTCCCCACTCACTAGTAGAAACAGGCAAAATAATTTCCTCCTCAACTAAACATTTCAACTCTTGTTCTACTTTTTCCTTCAAGGAATATGGTATTGGTCTGGGCTTATGATATTTAGGTACAGCATTTCCCTTAAGTAACAATTTTACTGATTCTCCAGTGTAACACCCTAAATTTCTGGTAAATACTTCAGGAAATTCATTGAACAAATCTTGCACTACTTTAGATTCCTGATTAGCTTCTACTTTCCCTGTACCTGAAGTTAAACTTACGTTATTTACATTATTAGGAATACAAACAACCTGGAGTTGTTTTATCCAGTCACGACCCTAAGAGGATTAGCACCATTGCTAATAACATACAGTTCCAGGCAATTTGTTATGGATTGATACTTTACATTAACTTTAATCTTGCCTACTGGCTTGATTTTTTCATGTGTATAGGAACTGAAAACTAAGTCCGTAGGAATTATTTTGACATGACCAAAATTATTTTCATAATATTGTTCAGAAATAACTGAAACACACGCCCCTGAATCTACTTCAAAACCCATTTCTTTTCCTTCTACTAGAAGCATTACTTGAATTAGTGAATTTCCTTTGGAAAGTGAACTATTAGCATGACCCGCACGGTGAAACATAAGCCCGGGACTACCATAGAAGTTCCTAACGTGACCCCCTGAACACGTTTTGGGGGGTCGTTCAAAATTTGTTCAATACATATATATATATGTGTTTGCACTCTAGCGGTTACATTTTTTGTCCGATTTACTTCAAATTTGGTAGGGACGTTCCTTTCTATAATCAGTTGGACAAGTTCGTTGGGCAAAACAATCGGAAAACTCTAAATCCCTTTTTTGGGGATTAATCTTTCAGATTTCGAGTTTTTGGGCCCAAAAATGGTCAGAAAAGCCCCATATGTAAAATTAATGCATGTAAAAAAATGGGAATTAGTAAGGCAAAAGTTTTAAGTCCTCTCCCGTCATTCTAGCATACATATTTACCGAGTTATTACAGAAAGTATGTTTAGACTAAACACAGTACGTTGTCTTAAGGAGGTTTTACGCTAGAAAAGCCTGTTATTCCTTTGTTAGAGTACTTTTATCATCCCCAGCAACCTCACGCCTACTTTCAAGCCTGTCTGGACCTTCTCCTAATATTAACGCGCAACTTTGAGAGTTGCTGATGGGCTGCTCCTGAAAGCTCCAGTGACTAGAAGCGTGCCCAACCTTTGTAAACATGTGAGTTTGGCTATGGCTGTAGTCTGGTCCACCTTTGTCCACCAGACTAGTGATCCATATGTGACTTGAGGCCTTATTACTGCCTTGTACAGCCACAGCGCTATGTGAGGCTTGATCCCCCACGTGGAGCAAGGAATACAATGCGCAAAATTGTATTCCCAGCTTTGCAGGTAAATGAAACAAGGAGAATCAGAACAGCCAAAAAATGAATGTTTTCAGATTTTAATAAAAATTGGAATAAATGTAAGTTTTTACACTGATTTTGAGTTTTAAAAGTTTTTGTATGGAAATTCACTTCCCTCACGTCAGCATGCTGTGTGCGAACTCGTTGGTTCGATTTTATTAATTACACCCAATTTAACATCAACAGGAGACTTATCTAATTCACATTGAAAAATATTCTAAATGTCAAAGACTTCATCAGTTACGATTTGCCTCTCATTAGTTTAAGAGGGCGTTGAAGAGCGGCCATGATGGATTTTACCTCCATAAGAACAATGTTAAACTTAAAACCATATATCTCGCTTATTTATCAACATACGATTATGAAAGATGTCTCAAATTAAAGGTATTTTGAAGACGCAGATGGTTTGCTCGCTATTCTCTAAATAAAATAATAGGTACATTTCCAAAAATATAGTAATTTAAAGTCTACATTTTTATACATATTTTGTAGTTTTTTCTAGTGATTAAAAAATAAAACCCCCAGCAAACACTACTCAAAACTTTATAAAGATACAAACAAAATTTATTCCAAATCAGTAGGTAGGTCAAACAGGAACAAAAAATATGCTTTTCAGTAAAGACATGTTTTGTGCGTTTTAACATTTAAATAGCCCGTAGCGCAAGGGTCAGCAACGATATTTCTTCTGACTCCAACGTCCTCTTAATCTACGCCCACATAATGTTGTTTAGATTGATATCTCTTTCCCTGTTTACATATATACATAGTGTGGTCTCGCCTGGAGTCAAAAACTGCAGTCTACATGCTGACCACCACTTTGACCCTCTGAAAACTATGCTTCCGTGGCAACAATCAATCAAATCCTCTCTTCACAAATTATGACTTGATTTGTCTTTGGTCGGAGGTTTTGTTAAAAACAAGGAGTTCTATTGGTATTACTGGAAGTAACACTGATGAACAAAACTGCGAGCCGTTCTTTCCAAATTTTGGTGAGGCAATGAACTACTTGCTGAAATTGAACGAGTTGGCAAAGTGACTCAAACAAATACAAACTGATGATATAAATGATTTTAACATTAATAAACTTGTATTTGTTTGTTTGCTCATAATTTATCATATTTCACGACAAGAGTAGATATGCATGAATCAAACGAAAAAATGAACTTGTTCCAACTTTTTCTACTTTTATTCCAGTGATTTGCGTGAGTAGATTCACTTATAAAACAACCAATCAGGATGGTTCAAAGAACGATAAATTCGCCTCATCAGTGTACCAACCTGACAAAATCACCGACTCGCTTTTTCGACAAAAATAGTGAAGCAGTATTCTCCAGTTATACAATAAACCTCCCTGGTTAAAAACCATATACTCCAGAATGAACGATTATGTGTGGTAGCCTTTGATGGTAAGTATACGCCGGCTGAAATAACTTTCTTTGTTACCTTGAGTTTGAAAATATCATTGCAGTCATAATTTTTATTGTCATCTCAAATTCGATTGTTGCAACATTTCTCAGCCTTAGTCATTATGATGTTGTGTAACAAATAATTTTAATGCTATGCGAATAACTTGGAAGTCCGTGAGTTGGACGTAGTCACAGTGGCGCAGTGCCTGATGAGCGGAGGGCTGAAGTTGAATTAACTGTAATTCGTGGCTTGCCGCCCTTTCTCTGTAGCGTAATCGTCTTGTCGCTAGTTCGGATGAATGACAAATGCATTATAACTGTTTTGAGGAACTGCAAGCGTAATACATTAGTCTCTGATTACTACCTTTATCTTTAAAAAGGCGGCACACCGTCATTGTCATCCGCTTTCGTCAAAATGTTCCCCGTTTCAACATTTCATTTTGTAAACAACTTATTAATTTTCTGTAAATTTGCCGCTCCTAAAAATTTGCCGCCCTGGACTACAGACCCTAAAATCCGCCACTGTGGATGTGGCGTGATGGGAAGTATCCAATGAAGTTGCTTTTTTTGTATCAGGCCATATGACGTCACATCTTTTGATACTCATATGATAATCCAGCAGGATTACCGTCTACTGGTTGTTAAAACATAATTATATTGTAAATTAAACATTATCAATACATAACATTTTTAGTTAGGAAATTGGTAATATATTACTGATACAAAGGATGCATTTATAATTAACCCTAGTTAACATCATTCTATGGGCAACTACTCCATTCGAGGCCTAACCCTGTAGCTCTGGGGGGAGGGGGTAGTAAAAGGGCCAACTATATTTTTTGGGGGGAATCACGCCATTGCCCTAGGAGGATGGGCACCCCTGGATGACATTGCCTTGTTTGGTGGTCATGGGTTGCGCCTCTGGGGGTCAGGTCATCAATGTGCACCTTAATGTGCATTAGGCATGTCAGGATATATTGGTTGTAGATGGTCAAGATGCCTAGCATGGCGAAAATTTGCCTACAGTGGGCCCAACGTTCATTAAACGTTATCAGCCTGACAGCACGTTTCTGGAGTCTCCAAATTTCGTCTCCCCCAGTCGCATGACCCCACAGCAATAGACCATAGCTCAGATGGCAGTGAAACATGGTATGGTAGACACTGACCAAGTACACCTCAGTAACCATGTGCCGCAGCTTCAATAACAGATAGCAGATGTATTTCTATCAGGTATAAAGCCATGTTGTTTATCTCTATTAATATAATTTTGTTTCAAAATGAACAGTTAGTCGCTCATGGAGCTAAGACTCAAAAAGCTTAGATAGTATGCGGACAAAAAATATATTTTTGTCAATCTAGGTCCTTTTTTGTGTACAGGCAATACTTTGACATTTTTGGCTGCCTAGGGAAAGTACTACTAATAAGAAACTAACTAATGTTTCATTAAATGCAAATAAGTAGGGGGCCTATGTCAAAATTTAAGTTATATTACTAGCAGATAATTTTACTATCCAAGAATTAACCCTACATATATTAATACAATTACTATTACTTAATCTAAGAATGTTCTTATTCATCATGACATGTATATATTTTGCAGTGATGTGAGACGTAGTTTTATTACCCTGTTAATTGTAACAAGCCTTTTGTACCATCTTTTAGCGAATTTCCCATATAGGGAAGGCTATTACCGTAGGTGGCATGGTAAGACTTAAGCCCGAGACCATGATAAGTTTTTGTTTTGAGGTCCCTAGATGCCAATAACAATATTCGTTCAAATTTATATATATATATGTATATATATATATATTTATATATATATATTTATATATATATATATATATGTGTGTGTGTGTGTGTGTGTGTGTGTGTGTGTGTGTGTGTGTGTGTGTGTGTGTGTGTGTGTGTGTGTGTGTGTGCGTTACCGTGATAACTTTTGAAAGAAGCACCCGGTTTTGATGAAATTTGGCACAAATGTGGAGAGTAACATTTATGACTAAGTTTGAAAACCAGATCGATCGGTCTATGGGAAGGGAATTTATGGGGGGGGTTAAAATTTTCCAAAAATCTGTTTTTTTAACTTTTTACCCTAAAATTTAAAAAACACTAGATTTTGGTTATAGCCATTTTATAAAACAAACAATTTATTATCTTGAATCATTAAGCTAGGTTTAGTGGTTGTGGAGAAAAATAAAAAAATGTGTCCATAAAATTTCCCATGTTAATCTTATGGGAATACGGTTTTTAGATTTTCCTCAGATAATTTCACTAAAAACTCCACATTTCTTTCTACCAATCAGTTTAGCTCTACAAAACAATAATTTTGAAATTTTAATTGTTGTTTTATGTCCAACCGTTGCAGTGATATTCAAAGTGCTAAACACAGTACGCTGTCCAATGTTATCCTTATGGAGAATAAATAAAATGTTATATTTCTATTATTTTTGTATGTATATAGATGAAACTTGGTATGTGACTTCATCTAGTTGTGGTACATTGATATTAGCACAAAAACGGTTTTTTCCCCCGGTGGCAGCAAACCTGCATACTCGGCCCCCATGTTATTCATATGGAGAATAAGTAAAGTTTTATTTCTTCCTTAGTTGTGAACCTAAATTAATAAAACTTGGTATGTAGCTTCACCTGGTTGAGTTATATTGATAATTGCAAAAAACAAACACATTTCTTATCTTCCTTGTTGCAGCAAACCTGCGTACTCAATTATAATGTTATTCTTATAGATAATAAATAAAATGCTATATATCACTTATTAATTAATGTATTTTTATGAAACTTGGTAAGTGGCTCTAGCAGGTAGTAGTGATACCCTTATATATGTATTGGAAATTCGCTGAGTACGCAGGTTTGCTGCGACGAGGGTGTTTTGTATATTTACCGTCTTGTATGTAAATATTAATATGGTACTATGGTATTAGTCATTAGTGTGTGCCTACACTGCCTACTAACACACTAACACACTAACACAGGTACGTCAGTGAACAGCTACTGACACTTTGACATCCAACGACCACGCATACTAAAGTCAAGCCTTTGCTTTTAGTTTTATTTCAAAAATTAATACTGACATTGCTAAATTATTTTCACAAAAGTAGTTTAAGCAATTGTATAATTAGCATTGTTCAACATAGTTTTAACACGTTGGATGCGGAGGACGATAATTCTCGTCCTCTAATTAACATTGAAACTTAAGTGATTTTCATGTTTAAACATGTTTGTCAGTATTGAACGTGTTAAAATGTACTATTTTTAACTGTCTGTGCTGTTGGTTTTTATCAACTTTTTTGTTGTTAAAATTGTTTTATTATGATACATGTTTTTTTAGTTAAGATTTTATAGAACATTTCTTTTGTCGAATCATATTTTTTTCCTTATTTTTTGCTACATTTAATATTTTGTATGGTTTATACATACAGTATATAGACTATTTTTTTATGTGAAGTGGGTACGCTCTACGCAATATAACAAGACTCAGTTCTACGCTCAGGCCTTTGGCCTATGCAGGACTTTTTATTTCACTAATGTTTTTTGTATGTACTTTAAAATTGCATTGAAGGAAATAAAACATTTTGATTTGATATTTTGATATGTAAATAATTATTATTGTCTGCATGGTTTGTGCTCGAACTTTGATTTTGCCTTTTTTCCTGCATGAAGATTGGACCTCATGAGATCCAAAGTCTAATGTTGTTTTCAAAGGAATACTGTGTCTCAGCCACTGCAGATGGATGAATGAAACTTCGTCTCGAGTTTGTCTATTCCCTTACAATACTCGCACTAAGGTCAGTTTCCGGTTCCCGCCCCTCGATGGTGCGGAGGGGGGGTGCGCTTCCACGGCGCTCACTGTCAAATTGTTTACCAACACTCTGACTCTTATCCACGCTCTGTTTTTGTTTGTTTACGTTTCTAGAAGGAAATAATAGTGCATTCCGGAGAATAGTGTGCTTAGTCGCGTGAGATTGTGGTGCATATGTTGCGTCGCGGCAGGCGCCTGCTACTATTGCGCCGAGCCAAAACTGCGGGTGGACCTCATGAGATCCAAAAATATATCGGCACTAATTACAGGTAATGACTACCTGATTTTTTTTTAACACTCAAACATTGTTTCTACATGTATTACCGGTACCTATGTTTTTAGTGAATAAAAATTGTCAGCTCCTGGGTGAACCTTGGATCATCTAAACCGCACTGAATGTGTTAACTGACATAGCCTATTGTACGTACTGTATTGAATGGCCGAATAAATACTTATTGACTTATGGCTGCAAACCTTTCTTATTTAGTCTGCTAAAATGTCAGTTTTGTGTTCTATCAAATGATCCAAAAGCTAAAGACATCATTGTTTGTGTACTATTATTCTTCAGAATTACTATATACAACTATGTAAACAAACCCAGTTTTGCCAATTTTGAATCTTACAAAACATCAGATGTACAAACTTTGTAAATTAAAACACCAGTTTTACTCAAGGAGTTCTTTTGGTAATATCATAGATTCTTAATTCATGGTAATACTGACTGGAGGCAACACTGATGAACAAAATAATTGCTAGCAATGCTAGCCATTCTTTGCCAAATGTTGGTGAGGCTAAGAACTACTCCCTGAAATCGAACGAGTCTACAAAGTGACTTAACCAATACCTACTCGTGATTTAAACATTAATAAACTCATATTTGTTTACTTTATCATATTTCACAACAAGAGTAGATGCATAAATCAAACGAAAAAATTAATTTGTTCCAACTTGTATTACTTTTATTCCAGTGATTTGCATGAGTAGATTCACTTATAGGAATAAAACAACCAATTAGGATAAAGAACGATAATCAAACCAATTAGGATAAAGAATGATTCAAAGAACGATAAATTTGCCTCACCAGTGTACCAACCTGACAAAACCACCTGCTCGCTTTTTCGACAAAATTAATGAAGCAGTGTTACCTCCAGTTGACCCTCGACGGCTCTCTGACTGGTCTATACTAGTACAGAGGTCGACATTGGGTACAGCAAAATGAAGCTGTCACAGTATTGGTAAGTCTTTTGGCTATCCAGTGTGACAACTTCCCTTCCTTGGTTCCTCCTTGTCTCTTCTGGGGGCTTGACTCCCAGTTGAGCCTGGATACCCAGTCTAGTCCAAGTCCTTGGAGGAAGTAGTGGATCTTCCTTGCAGCCTGGGACGGGTGCCTGGGAGGAAGGGCCCTTACCCGACGGTCTTCGGTCTGCCGGGCTGGGGGACGAACCGTCCTGGGGCCACCCGACCCCTGAGAGGTTGGAGGCTCTGTGCGATGGCGGTCCCTGTTTGGTGGACTTAGGGGGACGTCGGGTTGGAGGGCGAATCGTCCTGGGGTGTTGTCACCCACAGAGCCCGGGAGCTAGGTAAGGATCTCTCTCCCTTTCTGGAGCGAGGCAGATTGACCCCATCCTATACCACCTTTCACATCCATCTTTTCCCTCTCTCCGGTGGCTGTAAAATATCCCAAGGGAGACGTGCCTAGCCGGCTATGCCGGGGCCTCCTAATCCCCCAATAAACAAACAAACCTCCAGTTATACAATAAAACTCCTTGGATTAAACATACTCCTTTAATCTATGATTTTACTCACTCAACGAACACGTATTGCTCAAGCCATAGAGGAAACATATTCAGTATAATAGGCGAAACATAAAGACGTTCTGGAGCACTGAGCTCTATGTTATATCTGTAGTCACCACTCCGTGGTGAAAAAGCGTGCCGCTGTGTTTATGGTCGTTATGTTGGCCAGATGTGTTTTTTGACGTTTTGGTGGTATAGTTATTTCATTTCCTATTAGTTGAAAGTTTGACATCGTCCACCCAATGCATTTTGATTGACCCGGTTATCGGTAAGGTGACAACACAATAGAGCAAAAAGTCAGTGTTGACGGTACGTTTTTGGAAAATATTTAGGTAGAGAGTGACTCCAGATATAACATAGAGCTCAGTGTCCCGGAGCAGATAGTACAATAGTTATCTCTTAGAGTTGGCAACACTGCAGTCTCTCTTCGTGAACGCGGGCGGTGCTTGTCAGAGTCGAGAGTCGAGACACAAACGTTTACTCCTAGTCCTGGCGAGTAGAGATGTGCGATCCAGTGACTTTGCTGGATCAGTGACTTCAGTGACAGCGCCAAAGAAATATCAGTTACTTTTACCGGTGACTTGGCACCAGTTACTCCCGCAGTTCATCGTAACAACTCCAGCGATAAATTACCCCTTTTTGACACTGTTATTTATCAAAGTTAATCATGACCTTATAAGGAATCAACAGCTCACTTATTGGCATTAGAATTAAATATATTTCATAAAATATGAACAACAAGTAATAATTAAAATTCTTAGTACAACTACAAATTCTCATTTATCTACGAAAACATTTAGGAGTATCACTAAAAAAATATTAATTACCTAGAAGTAAAATAATAAAGTTGTTACTAAATCATAAATAAAGAAAGCTTGTAAAAAGACTAGTTAATTATACAAATAACAGTCATCGGAAAATTGTATTAACAGCGCTTTAGTTAGTAAACGCAAAACAGCGACTTGCATGAACAATGCGGGCTCGTGTTGTCACTGAAGTCACTGGCGCTGGTTCGTAGTTCGTCCATCTCGTCTATGCCCAGCTCCAAGCTCCAGCGACAGCGCCAAGCACCAAACAGCGCCAAGCTCCAAACAGCGCCAGCGCCACAAACCTAGAGGCGATACCTCGAAACCACCAAACAGCGACAAGTGACAGTGACCAGTGCCAGCTCCAGCTCCCAGCTCCAGCGACAGCGCCACGACCTCGAAACAACCAAACAGCGACCGGTGACAGTGACCAGTGCCAGCGCCAGCGCCCAGCTCCAGCTCCAGCGACAGCGCCACGAACCTAGCGGGGATACATTGAAACAACCAAACAGTGACAGCGACTTTTGAGTGAGTGAATTCGTACTGTCACCGAAGTCACTGGAGCTGGTTAGAACAATTTCCTGGCACCAGCTTCTTTAGTGCCGAACAAATATTAGCGCCAAAGTCACCGGTACAGAAATATTTAACAACCCTACTGGCGAGGCGACCCGGCGACCTATGTCCGATAGTCAACGCGCTAACATTGAACAGGAATGTAGTGGAGTTTTAACGGTGCTGAAATTTTTACTATATTTACCCGTAAGTATTTTACTAAGTATATTCTTCAGATATGAATTAGGGTTATATATACTGTATCTCCCACGACGATCTATTACGATTTATGGACATATACTACGCGCTATTTCCTTTTGATAAAGTGTAACCTCATTTTCTTGTTCACTGTTCACTTAGTTCACTAGAAGCTCAGCAAGTCCTACAGTATAACTGATTTTTTAATGTAAGGGGGTTAAATAAAGGATTAGTAAATGGTTAAATAAAGTCTAAATGTTTTTGGTATGAGTAATTCACTTTGTGTCACACACACTCACTGTGAATATGTCATTAAAATATATTAAGATTTAGGGTTTGTTTTCACCAATAAACGATGTTGACGAGTACAAAAACATTAAATGTTGACTTGGTATTTAGAATAGTTGAACCATCTCAAAAATTTGTGTAAATACCAACTTAACATACCTTGGGTTACTTTTTGTCACACATACCCTGTTAAAATTTCAATAAAATAGGCTATACTAACACTTAGGTTGTTTACACCAATAAACCTTGTTGACCAGTTCTAAAACATGTTGAGCGGGCCGGGTATTTACAAAATTTGAACTATCACTAAATTTACCATGAGTAGTCCTAATTCACTTTGGGTTACAAATACCCAGTGACCCAGAGAACATTTAAATTAAATATAATAAAATTTAGGGGATGTTTAAACTGATGAACTTTGTTGACCGGTACTAAAACATATTGACTGAGTAGTTAAAATGTTCAAATTAACACGAAATTTTGTATGAGTAATTCACTTTGGATCACACCCACCTAGTGAAAATTTAAATAAAATATACTAACAATTTTGTATTGGTTTTTTTGGGGGTGTTTATATTACCAAACGAGTTAACCAATGATTATGGTTTTATATTTAGTGATTCGCTGGCCTAAGTCAAGGCGTCGGACTCCGGATCCATGGCAGCGGTCCTGTCGTGGGTTCGAGTCCCAGCCCTGGCATGTCAATTGTATCGGTACTGTTCAACTCGTACTGTAACGGCTCACTCCTTGCTTTGCTGGGTACGTTCCACACATAAACGTCATTTATTTTGATTGGAGGGGCAAAAATGGCCGTGATTGTGATTATTGTGACTTCATATATTACAATAAAATTTACTCCAAATTATTGTGGGGGCAACTGTCCCCCTTGCCACCCCCAGATTACACCTAGGCCTATGGCCACGCACAAATGCATAGTCTATGTGGATGGACAAAGTAAGGCAAACAAAGGCTGCCAACCTCTTTAAACAAAAATAATATACATGGGTATTAAAATCTGTAAAAAGTATTTTTCCAATTGTTTCAACACACTATTTGTGCTCTATCCATTGTGCAGGGCTTAAATAATTTAGTATTTTGAATCAATCAATGTTGTTTAGTTAGTGATATATGTATATAGTTGATCTGTATGGATTATTTTTTTAAATTTTATTTCACATCATATTTTTATATAGGCGAAAGGAGACATAATATTTCCATTATTTAAACATGTAACACAAATTCTTAAATACTGTAAAATATGTTTCTAAGATAATGTCAGATAGAATACATTTATTAGTTTACAAAACAATTTTACAGTACGGTACTTAAAAAAATCCTTGATATAAAGTTTATGATTTTACTGGATATAATAGTTTCTGTTTCATGCAGTCAGAACGTTTGACTACTTGACCTGCCTTGTATTTAATAAAACAAAACAAATTCAGGTAAGCCGTAAACTAGTTTGCACTGTTTTTGACAATTCCGGAGCTAAACATGACAAAATGATAATATTTTCAATGATGTATGGGATTTGCATAAAAATATAACTTAGCCTATTCATTTATATACAAGCAAATGTAAATATATATATGGTCAATGTGATCAGTTGTGAACAGTGCTTATACATTTTTATTCTCAACTATTCTGGGTAAAAGTCAATGGTTTAAATTAAAAATAGGGATTTTTTTCTATCTATGGAGAAGGAACCATTTTCATTAGTGAATTTCCTATGGAAAGTGAACTATTAGCATGACCCGCACGGTGAAACTTAAGCCCGGGACCACCATAGAAGTTCCTAACTTGAAGCCCCGACCACGTTTTGGGGGGTCGTTCAAAATTATATATATGTGTGTGTGTGTGTGTGTGTGTGTGTGTGTGTGTATGCACTCTAGCGGTCACATTTTTTGTCCGATTTACTTGAAATTTGGTAGGGACGTTCCTTTCTATAGTCAGTTGGACAAGTTTGTGGGGCAAAACAATCGGAAAACTCTAAACCCCTTTTTTGGGGATTATTCTTTCAAATTTTGAGTTTTTGGCCCCAAAAGGGTCAGAAAAGCCCTGGACGTAAAATTAATGCATGTTGGGATGCAAGATGGGAATTAGTGGAGCGAAAGTTTTAAGCCCTCTCTCGTCATTCTAGCATATATATTTACCGAGTTATTAAAGAAAATGTATATTGGCTAAACACAGGGGTTATGGGGTTTTTACATTAGAAAAGCATGTTATTCATGTGTTGGTTATTTGTGTCATCCCCAGCAACCTCGCACCTACTTTCAAGCTTGACTGGACCTTCTCCTAACCTTATAATGCGCAAAGTTGTGTTCCTAGCATTGCAGGTAAATGAAACCAGGAGCATCAGAACAGCCAAAAAATCAATGTTTTCAGATTTAAACAAAATTGGAATAAATGTATTTTGTTACACTGGTTTTGAGTTTTAAAAGTTTTGTATGTGGAAATTCACTTCCCTCACGTCAGCGTGCTGCGTGCGAACTCGTTTATTTTTTCATATAAAGGCAATGGGTTGAAAAATACCTCGCATTTGCTCCATCAAACAAGTTCTGTAAACATTTACAAAGTTATGTTTTACTGTCTTACAAAGGTGCATTGAAAAATAAAAACCAGGTCGTGATGTAGAATACACTACTGTTACTGTAGTTACATAAATTTTGCTTTTAAGTAGGTAGGTACTGTTGCATTTTTTAAATTTTCAAGTCCACAATTACCCACATCTTTTTAATGTTGTGGTTAGTTGTGAACATAACATAACATTCCAGAGGAATTATTTTAGTTTTTCAGTAGGTATTTTTCATTTGGTTTTTATTAAGTTTAGACGATAATTTAGCCTGAATGACTCTGCAAATGAATCAAGAATTAAAAAAATATGATTGTACTATTTTGTACCCTTTTAATAACTTATAAAAAAAGTACTGTACTTTAAAGGCCGATGGAGCCTAAAAGATTACCATAACTGGAATAGGTCTATTTGTTCTTTGGGTTATAAGCTATATTCAAAACATATTCAGCTCATGTGGTCAGGTATAGCTTGTGCGTGACCTAAGCAACAAATAAACGGATATTACATTTTATTATTTTGGTAGGATTTTGGTGGTGGACCAAGTACGAATCACAACGCCCCCCCCCCCTTCCCATATCAAATCAAATATCTTTATTGTCATTCGACTATAGCTATAGCATTGACAAGCGTCAGGTTTTGTTACACAGTGAGTACTAACTAATAAACATCTTTTACTAATAATTAAAAAAAAAAGAACATCAGTTGTAAGCATATAACACAACTAAACGATACTTCTATCTGATCTGGCTCACGGACGGTATAATATTCTTTTTCAACCAGAAAAGCCCTTATCTTTTTGGAAATTTCCCCGCATCTGGTTCTGATTTAAGAAGAAGTGGCAGTGCATTGTACAGCTTTATAAAAGAGTAAACCGTTTGTTTTAAACAAAAATACGTCTTGTGTTTCGGAAAAATGAGTGCTCCAGAGTTGCAAAAGTTGTATCTATTGGTGTTAAGGGATTGATATAAATGTTTGTTTTTTGAAAGAAGAGAAAGACATTCAAGAATGTATATGCTGTAAAAAGTTAGAAGATTGTTTTTAGAGAAAACACCTCGACACGATTCAGACTTCTTCATACAAAATATCAGTCTTAGTGCTTTCTTTTGTAAGCGGTAAATTCTGTCATTCCGTGTAGATTCTGCACCCCAAATTGCAATCCCATATGATAAATCAGGAAACAAACAGCCGTAACATGCTGTAAGAAGAACATTTGAGTCTGAAAATTGAGCCAGGCTTCGAAGAACAAATATACCACTGTTTAATTTACTGATTACTTTCTCAACATGCTTCGAAAAATCAAGACGAGAATTTATAACAAGGCCCAAGGAATTGGTATGCTGGCGTGAATCAATGATACTTTCACCTAAGTAGTGTGCATTTGGGGCTGCTGGGGCGGAAGTGACGTCACATCCGGTGAGTGACCGGATGCGCTGAGTCATGAAAGACGTCATCTGAGGCTGAGCCAGTGACGTAGGCGGTTTTGTGACGAAATGAGTAAAAGTTCAAAGTTCAAGGTCACGGTGAGGTTTTTTTAAAAAAATCTACCTCGCACTCGTAAAACGATTGTGATTCGATAGTTAATCGATAATAAATATCGAATGAAAATTATCGAATGAAACAATCGAATGATACGAGTGCGAGGTAGTACAATTACAAATATTACTTTATTTTATTTACAATAAGTTATGTTTACAATAATTCATGTTTACAATAGTTCCCCGTTGTTGGTTGTCATCGATGTTGTTGATCCGGACGAGTTGCGGCCATCACTTTGCTTTCTGATGAAAGACGGTAGATACTTCGATCCCTGCGCAGAGTCCATGTTGTGTTTTTGACACCTATCTGTTCTGTTAGGTGTTTGCATTTCATTGCTGTCAGGAGGAAAGAATACGTGACGGCAATGAAATAGAAACATCTATCAGACCTTGAGTGAAATGATATTGTTATTTTGTGAAGAGCGTCTCGGAGAGCTCGATGTTCACCGGTCGAGAGCCGGAGGTGTACTGACTATTCGCTAGCTAGCGTTTTTGGTATCAAACAAAATGGTGGGGGTAAAAGTGTAGTAGAACGAAGCAGATGGTGGACAGCAGATGGGCGGCGGCAGGTGGCAGGTGGCAGGTGGCAAGTGTGCGGCAGATGGTAGTCCCCCCACTACACCAGTCCCCCACTACACCAGTCTCCCCACCAAGTTTTACATCGCACAATAACTAGTTTACATGTGTTAGTTAGGGTTTAGCTCTTAGACTGTCAAGACCTTACCTCCGTAACTAAAAACCTCAATAATGTTTGCGCTTCAACGCTGTATAAGTATAACAGCTACTATGATCTAAACCGGTGCATGTATTCATATGGTTCTTTTTGCGTAGCAAACAACTGGTTAAAAGTGTTTCAACCTCAATTATTCTTCGACGAAACCGCTCATTGTCCACTAAAAGTGTAGACCTTCTGTCTTCATCGTCAGGGAAGTAGAAAGTAGTGTCAAGGGGACTACTGAAGGTCACCTTCCTCATGTTCCTGTAAAACTGCGACATTTTTCAGACCGTCTAGGTAGATGTTCATACGACAAGAGCTGGAAGAATAATGATGTAGCGTTATCGTGTATAATAGGCATCTACCCCCACCACAACGTTACCTTGTCCTTCAAACCATCGTTTTTACGCCACGGATGCTATACTGTTGGTTAGATTTAAATTTAAATTGCACCTACTTGTTCGCCTTGTCAAGCTGCGTAATTGAAGTACCCACATGTTAGACCTTGAACCAAAAACAAAGAAGTTATTTAGGTTTGTCCTTGAAAATAGTTGTTTTTTCGCTGTTGCTGCTATACCCTTTGTTGGATCTGAATTCTGTTTGCACCAACTTGTTCGTCTGATCAATCCGCGTAATTTGAGTACCCACTTAATATATTTTAAACCGTAAATAAAGAAGTTATTTAGGCTTGCCCTTGAAAATAGTTGTTTTTCGCTGTTGCTGCTATACCCTTTGTCGGATCTGAATTCTGTTTGCGCCAACTTGTTCGTCTGATCAATCCGCGTAATTTGAGTACCCACTTAATATATTTTAAACCGTAAATAAAGAAGTTATTTAGGCTTGCCCTTGAAAATAGTTGTTTTTCGCTGTTGCTGCTATACCCTTTGTCGGATCTGAATTCTGTTTGCGCCAACTTGTTCGTCTGATCAATCCGCGTAATTTGAGTACCCATATGACATACTTTGCACAAACTGTGTACCCCCCCCCCTCCCCCCCCCTTTTTTGGGTCATGTTCAAGGTCAAGGTCAAGGTCAAGGACCTTGGGACTTAGAAATTTTCACAAAGTGGGCTGCACACAAACATAAGACTAATAGTCTCCTGCCTATGTACAGGCCAAGTCCCTAACTTGAAATGCTTAGGGTGGTCCTGAAAAGGACCGTTTGTGTTTGAAGGAGATGGTGGATAAGGAGCGGTGAGCGGTAGTCAGTGTTTATTTTTCCTTTGTAACCCACTTTACTTGTCCCTTCTGCCGTACTAAAATCAAGTCGCACTTGGTCTCAGGAGGTGGCAGAGTGGACCTTGGAAGGTGGACCTTGACGTAACGGCCGACGCCAAAGAGGTGTTGGAGTAGGTACTCATCATCGCTGATCTTCCCCACAAGTAGATACTCCACGTTTAATTTCAACTGCGCAAACTTGACGGCGACAGACTCCAGCGGCGTTACCAACTCGGTAAGTTTCACCGTAGCCGTCCTCTTCATTATCTCCTCAACAGTTGGTGGCGGCGATGAAGGTCGAAGCGATGAAGGGCGAGGTGATAGCGATGGTGAAGATGCAGTGGACGTCGAAGGCCGTTGGTCGAAGTAAAGTGGGTGGTTTCGAAAATTCTTCCGTATGCAAGATTTAAAAGAACTAGGTCTTTTGAATCCGCTCCTTTTTTCCGAAGACTTCTTCAAAGTCTCCTTCAAACGTTGCAGTTTCTCGGGTGTAATGGGAGAAGACATAGCGCAGAGGTGTATTCAGTTCGCAAGGCAAAGCTGGAATGAGGTACCAGACGGAGCAAAGCGGGTCGCCAAGTGTAACCGTGACATTTCCATATACGGGTAGAAAGCTAAAAACCGGTCTACATCCGGTTCCCCTTCCCCCGTGACGACACAACCTCCCCCCCCCCCCTTTTTGGGTCATGTTCAAGGTCACCCCCCCCCCCTTTTTTGGGTCATGTTCAAGGTCACCCCCCCCCCCCGTGACGTAACATTCCCCCCGTGACGTAACATCCCCCCTTCCGCTTCGGTGACGTCACTTTGCCTTTATAAGCGGGAGCAGTCCGCAGTCTCGTCGCAGTAGCTTGCCGCCCGCTGTTTGGGTATACGTCCCAGTGGGTTGCACTCTGCTGCAGCGTAGGTCTGTTAAGTGTGCGTTGGGCCCGACGCGCAATTAAGAGATCCGCGCCCTTGCATGTTTAGTTAGTTTGTTAAGCATGTTAGATAACGCTTGTAGTTTGCTGCTAGGTAATGTAGTTAGTCTAATATATGTTAGTGTTTGGTATCGGTTTGAAGTGTCTTATTTACTAATGAAATATGTACTCCCGGCCCTACAGGTCCCTCAACAACCTTGGTCAAAACTTGGGTTCGCAGCAGCCTGACGCCGGGTGTTTGGGTCTACGTCCCACCGGGTTTCAGTGATACTGTTGACCTTTGCAAAACCGACCTTGGTTGTTCTTGTAAAAGTAACGTTAACTGATTAATTTTGTTTACATAGTTGATGGTAAAGTCTTTATTTTCAAAGTAATGTATCTTGCTTCTCATCCTTTTCCTAACCCCTCTAAGGTATGGCGCGCAAACCGACCTTGTGTCAATACGGCGCGTAAACCGGTTGACATTTCCCATCTTAGCCTGAGAAAACTGTGTAAAATATAAAGTCAGTCTCTTGTTTAAAATCAGTCTCTTGTTTGTTGTCTTTTGTCCCCTTCCCAAATACAGAGCGGGGAATAGAGCAGTATGTTATGCTCTATTCCCCGCTTTGGCTTCATGTTCAGATGACCTTTGGACTTAGAAAATTCACGTACAAAGCGGGGAATAGATCGGTTTGTGTTCCAAGTGAGAATCAATTACTGCTCTATTCCCCGTTTCAATAATATGACCAAACGACCTTGACCCACTTCGGGACTTAGAAAATCCTCGTATTGTAATATATCCCCCCCCCCCTTTGACGTAACATCCCCCCTTCCGCTTTGGTGACGTCACTTTGCCTTTATAAGCGGGAGCAGTCCGCAGTCTCGTCGCAGTAGCTTGCCGCCCGCTGTTTGGGTATACGTCCCAGTGGGTTGCACTCTGCTGCAGCGTAGGTCTGTTAAGTGTGCGTTGGGCCCGACGCGCAATTAAGAGATCCGCGCCCTTGCATGTTTAGTTAGTTTGTTAAGCATGTTAGATAACGCTTGTAGTTTGCTGCTAGGTAATGTAGTTAGTCTAATATATGTTAATGTTTGGTATCGGTTTGAAGTGTCTTATTTACTAATGAAATATGTACTCCCGGCCCTACAGGTCCCTCAACAACCTTGGTCAAAACTTGGGTTCGCAGCAGCCTGACGCCGGGTGTTTGGGTCTACGTCCCACCGGGTTTCAGTGATACTGTTGACCTTTGCAAAACCGACCTTGGCTGTTCTTGTAAAAGTAACGTTAACTGATTAATTTTTGTTTACATAGTTGCTGGCAAAGTCTTTATTTTCAAAGTAATGTATCTTGCTTCTCATCCTTTTCCTAACCCCTCTAAGGTATGGCGCGCAAACCGACCTTGTGTCAATACGGCGCGTAAACCGGTTGACATTACCCATCTTAGCCTGAGAAAACCTTGTAAAATATAAAGTCAGTCTCTTGTTTAAAATCAGTCTCTTGTTTGTTGTCTTTTGTCCCCTTCCCAAATACAGAGCGGGGAATAGAGCAGTATGTTATGCTCTATTCCCCGCTTTGGCTTCATGTTCAGATGACCTTGGGACTTAGAAAATTCACGTACAAAGCGGGGAATAGATCGGTTTGTGGTCCAAGTGAGAATCACTTACTGCTCTATTTCCCGTTTTAATAATATGATCAAACGACCTTGACCCACTTCGGGACTTAGAAAATCCCCGTATTGTAATATATATTTACTCGTTACAACATTATTACCCCCACCATATAACACTTGCACTCCCCACCACTATCAGTATGTATAAAAGAGGGTCCCCCAGCACTAGTAAAATCATTCTTCCTCTTGTGCTGTTATACCTCACACCATGGCACACATTAGGAAGCAGACACAACCTCTCAAATTGAAACCTTCTGCTTCGTCTTCGCCCGCCTCTACCACTCCGTCTTCTGCGGTTCCATCCATCCTTCGGACAGCCCTGATGTTAGCTAACATCGTCCCGGAGAACTGTCCACCACTACCTGCTGCGTCAACGACTTACACAAGTCCTTCACCTCTTCCGTCAACTTCTCGTGCTGTTTCTCCAAGTCCTTCACCTCTTCCTTCAACTTCTCGTGCTGTTTCTCCAAGTCCTTTGTCAACGTCTCGTGCTGTTTCTCCAAGTCCTTCTACATCTTCAAGTTGTTCTACATGTTCATCAAAGTCTTCCAAATCGTCTGCTTCTTCATCCTCATCAACATCAAGTTCGAGACCAAGCCAACCAGCCACCCAATCATCTTCTCCAACCAGACCTTCAGTAATCTGCACATATACTTCATCTCCTTCAGAGAAATTTAAACAACTTAAATCTGTACAAAGGATGTGCATGCTTCCTGCACAACAATGTAATTATATATTCAAAAAAGGTGCTAAGAAAGGTGAACGCTGTGTTAAACGTTGTATTTTAAATGAAGAAACGTGCAGTCTTCATTTAAAATTAAACCATGGCGCATCTCCTTCTTCACCACGTGCAACAGTGGTGCCAATTAAAATTCGAATTAACAGGCTTTGTAAAAACAAACGCTACTTCTTTGTTAAAATAAAGGACTTTGCAAAGGTGTTGGTTCAATGTGAAGGTAAACTGTACTATGTAGAGTTACCTAGAGCCATGGACCTCCACGTCAAAAAACCTACCCACAAGGACTATTTAATTCGAAATGATACAGGTATCACTGTGTGGAAATCATTAAAATAATAATATAAATAAAAAGACCAAAAGTTTATTCCAAATTAAATAAAGCATTTTTTCCAAATTAAAAAAAAAGTGTGGACAACCTATTTACAATTTGTAGCATATGCTGCAGAGTGTAAATAAGTTGTCCACACTTTTTTTGCAATGTTACAACGACCTTGACCTAGATAACGGACTTGGATAATTTACACTAAGTCAAAGATAAACTTAAAAGGAAAAAGGAGAAATATTATACTAAAGTCATTATTCAACAGTAAAGAGGGGAGGGGGTAAGCGGGTATTTAAGCGAGCGATTCGGAATATAATTATTAGTTGTATCATCATGAGCGTCAACAGCAACACATGGGGAAAGGAAATTAACGAAGAGGAGTTGTACGCAATTGCTGAGGCTGCAGAAATGACTGAAGTTTTTAAGATTAATAAGGTTGCGGATAATGATGCTCAGTCACATCCGCAACAAACTACATCATCGATGCAGTCTACAACGCAGCAACCAAGACCCTATCATGTTATCCTGGAGGAGTATAATGAGGCAATGAGGTACGCCTTTACAAAGTGGTGTGCACAACCGCGTTCTCCTGAACAATGGGAGGAGCACGATGCAGACTTTCGCCTGGTTGGAGACTTAGAACTTGAGCTTCAAAGAGCAAAGGTTGCTCAATAGTGAGAAGATTTATTGTTTACTTTAGAATACAGAGCGGGGAATAGATCAGTTTGCGGTCCAAGTGAGAACCACTTACTGCTCTATTCCCCGTTTTGGCAATTTGTTCAGATGACCTTGGGACTTAGACAATTTTCGTTTGGTAAAAACAACATTGAAATATATATATATTTCTTACAAAAATATCTCCTCCCTAAAACTTGCACCCCCCCCCCCCCTTATATATGTGGGGGTAAACATATATAAGGCGTACAGCTTTAGAGTATAGTTATTCAGCTATGAATAGCCCAGCAGAGTTGATGCAGCCTACAACATCGACGCAGCCTACAACATCGATGCAGCCTACAACAAATAACAAGGAAAAGAATGATGAGGCAAGAAGAAGAAATGCTAGAGAAAGAGGAAGGATTAAAAAAATAAATCAAACATATAAGTTATTACAATCAAAATTACCGTTTATGGATAAAAAAAGTTCAAGGCATGCCATTTTGATACAGGCTATAAAATACATTAATGCGTTAGAAACGTTGTTAGAAGGTGCATCACTTCAACAAGATCTTCCTGAAGACCTTCTAGCATTCGTAATTGACTAAAGATGTTTTGGAAATACTGAACGGGGGGAAAACAGAACGGGGAATAGATCAGTTTGCGGTCAAAGTGAGAATCGCTTACTGCTCTATTCCCCGTTCTGGTAATAAGTTAAAACGACCTTGACCTACTTACAGGACTTAAACATCCTTGTTTCATAAACATTGTTACATATATTTGATACAATAATACCCATTTCTTATCACTAGTTACCCCCACCACTTAAATCGGGGAATATAAAAAGAGATTTCTCATCAGTGCTTATCTCATTCTGCTACTTGTGTTAGCACTAGAATATATAGCAGCTATGTCACCAAAGGATAATATATTTCCTTCTGCAAAATCAATCGTAGGAATTATAAAACATATTGTGATTGAAAGTGAGGATGAAAATGAAGACGAATTGGAAGATTTTGAATTATTAAGTGATATGGATGCAATGGAAGATTTTGAATTATTAAGTGATATAAACAGTGATGATCTTGAAGCAGGATATATGGAACAAATTGAACCGTTAAGTGACGGGGAATCTGAAACCTATAGAATCTATCAGCATCTTCTCTGTTCTGAAGAAATACATGATGAAACTCCAACCACTAGTAGTAGTAGTTTGGATGGGTTATTTTTAGATAGTGCACGAGGGGTATATCATATTCGTCGACGACTATTTCTTTCCGATGCTTCTGATACAACTGATTCCGATTCATCAAATGAGTCTGATTAAGTGTTGTCTTTTTCTTGTCAACTGACAAACTTTAAATACAGAGCGGGGAATAGATCAGTTTGTAGTCAAAGTGAGAACTACTTACTGCTCTATTCCCCGTTTTGGTAATATCGTTGTATAACCTTGACCCAGTTACAAGACAGAAAATATTTACCAGCTTTCAATTTTTTTTTTTTTTTTTTTTTTTTGCTTTTTTTTTGTTTAGAAAAAGTGGGGGTAACTTATAAATTTAATGGTGGGGGAACGTCTATTTAATGTCGATGCAACAGTGTATATTTATCATATCGGCATGATGAACCCACCAGGAAACTCCGTTTGCTACAGCTTTCCCCTCATCGATATCGATGATGTGATAAAACTTACATCAATAACAAAACGGTTTGAACTCGAAAGGCGACTCATAAAAGTCGACGTAATTCCACAAGATCTTCGTTCGGCAATGTTGACCATCGAATATGTTAAAGATGAATCTACAACTGAAGATCCCTATTGTTTTATGAAATTTTTAGTTGATCGAGATGCAATGTGTACAATCCGACTTCACATCCGAGTTTAAAATCTATCAAATGTTCCTGTTGGAGAAAATTGTCTTAGTTAAATACAGAGCGGGGAATAGATCAGTTTATGGTTTGATATGAAATCATTTACTGCTCTATTCCCCGTTTTGGCAAATATGTTCAATGACCTTGACCTAAATACAGAACTTTGTACCCTTCAGCTACAATAGTAAATATAAAATGCAAAAAATAGTAAACTTAACGTAATACGTACCCCCACCACTTTTGCTAGGGTATAAATAGAGGGGTATTTGCAGTGTTTTTCATTATTGCTTTGACCCTTGCGGAGATCGCACCTACATTATGCATCGCTGCGATATTTGCAAGTCTTCATTTAAGGATGAATTTCTTTTAATGATTCATAAAGAATTAAAACATAACAACAACCAAGATGAAAAGTATGAAGAAGAAGAATTGAAAGAAATAGATCGAATGTTAGCTCAACACCAACATTCCAGACCAAGTGTTATTCAATATGCATCATCAACATCGACTTCTACGCCTGCTATGTCTACACTTCACCGTCCTTCAACATCAACACCATCAACATCGACTTCAACGCCTGCTATGTCTACACTTCACCGACCTTCAACATCAACAGCTGTAGATGTGGAACTACACGCTCAAGCACTACCCGGTAAGGTAGTAACACATTTTAAAATTGACAACGTAAAATTACAACTTGAAAACTTTCTACATAACGCCAAAGAATTAGTAACCAAAACATTAAAGAATGAACAAAAAAGATTAAATTTTATCAAATTTGGACTGCTGCTAGATGCTATATTCACTAACATACAAAACGAAACATCACCAAGAGGTTTTATGACAAAAAACCGAACCATCATGGCTGCGTCAGATATTGAAAAGATTGTAACAGAATGTTTTGAGGAACTTTTGACAAAAATACAAGAGCATGAAGGAAGAGGATCTGGATGGACTTTATTAAGTATAACAAGTCTGGATGTTAGAGTTCATAAACACGGTTATGGAATGAGAGGAAGTAGTTACATTCCTCTTCCGAAAAAAGTAAGTGATACCAAATCCTGTATTAATGTGCAAAATGAAGATAACGAATGTTTTAAATATGCTATGTTGGTAAAATATGTAAACAAAGACCACCAAAAAAGACCAAGTCAAAAATATGAAGAAGTTCAACATAAGTATAATTTCCAGGGAATGACTTACCCTGTTGCAATTACTGATATATCAAAATTTGAAAAGCAAAATCCGTCGGCTTCAGTCAACATATTTGGTTTGGATTCGTCAAATAATGTGTATCCCTTGCGCATAACATCGAATGAGCGCAACAATCATACTGACCTGTTATTAATCAATAAAGGAGAGATATCCCATTACGTGTATATAAAAGATTTTGAAGGGCTTGTATGTAAACAGTTAACAAAACATAAAAGTAAAATCACAACATGTAAGAGATGCTTTTGCCACGTGAGCAAACCATTAAGAAGAGGAGGTTCAGAATGGTTATTAGAACATCAAAGGTTATGTAGTGGGAATTATGAGGTTAGAATTAAATTACCTCATCCTAGCAGAGCATACGTACAATTTGACAAAGTAAATCAACAATACCCTATTCCATTTGTTGTGTACGCGGATTTCGAAGCATCTTTACTTCCAATTGAACAACAAGAAGAGGATATTACAAAAAGAAGCAAATATCAAAAACACGCACCAAACAGTTACTGTATACTAACAAAATCCACGCTGTCTGAAGAACATCTTCAAGAATTTGGACTATCATCTGCTCCGAAGATTTATCGCGGTGAACAAGCAGCGAAACACTTTGTAGACGATTTGTATTATATTGCCTCTAAGGTGGAAGAACTCTACAAAATGAAAATACCGATGCTGCCTATGGAAGAACATCAACTTCAACATCACAATCTGGCAACAACATGTTATCTGTGTAATAACATATTTACACCAGATAACGTTAAAGTTCGTGATCACGACCATCTTACAGGAGTCTACAGAGGTGCAGCCTGTAACGCTTGCAATTTGAATTACAAACTTCCATCTTTTATACCCGTTGTTCTACATAACCTTATTGGATATGACTCTCACTTTATAATTCCCGAATTGGGAAGAGATGATGGGGCGATAGATGTTTTGGCAACAACAATGGAAAAATTTATAAGCTTCTCTAAAAAGGTTGGCAAAATAAAACTTAGGTTTATTGATTCGTTTAAATTTATGCCTTCTAGCCTAATGAAATTAACTGAGAATTTAAAAAAAGAAGATCTGATAGAAACAAGCAAAATTGTAGCCAGTAATAAAATGGATCTGGTTCTTCGAAAAGGGGTCTTCCCCTACGATTACATCGATGGACTGCATAGATTTAATGAAACATCACTTCCTCCACCAGAACAATTTAACAACAAACTTAATGATTCGGAAATTTCACTTGAAGATTATCAACATGCATGTCGAGTATGGAACGAGTTGGATATGAAGACCTTAGGAGAATACTCAGACTTTTATGTAAAACTTGACGTGACTCTTCTCTGCGATGTTATGGAAGAATTCCGAAGAACCTGTTTTGCAGCATACGGTTTGGACCCTCTACATTCGTATACATCTCCAGGACTAGCTTGGCAAGCAATGTTGAAAGAAACAAAATGCAAACTCCAGCTGTTAACAGATATAGATATGGTTTTAATGGTTGAGTCGGGTGTTAGAGGTGGATTAACTCAAAGCGTGACAAGACATGTTAAAGCCAACAACAAATATCTACCAGACCATGATCAAGAGAAACCTTCAACGTACTTGGGATATTTCGACGCAAATAATCTGTATGGATGGGCCATGTCGAACCCACTTCCATTTGACAACTTTAAATGGGTTGATCCCGATTGTATTGGGGATATATCACAAATTCCAAAACATGGAGATACCGGATATATTTTGGATTGCGACTTTGAATATCCAGAACATTTACACGATCTTCATTATGACCTTCCACTCCTTGCAAGAACAGAAATTTCACCAACTGGAAAACACCCCAAATTAATGATGACCCTTAACAATAAACAACGATACGTAGCTCACTATTGCGTTGTTCAACAAGCTATCGAATTAGGTTTACGTCTTACTAAAATTAATAGAGCCGTGGAATTTTCCCAATCGTGCTGGTTGAAACCGTACATAGACTCGAACACTACCAGAAGAGCAGCCGCTACATCAGCCTTTCAAAAAGACTTTTTTAAATTAATGAACAATGCGATATTCGGTAAAACATTAGAAAACAAAAGAAGACATAAAAACGTTAAACTTGTTACAGATCCGAACAAACTACAGAAACTCGTACAACAGCCTAACTTTAATACATCTATAATTATTAATGAAAATCTTGTAGCTGTATCTATGAAGAAAACAAGTGTGAAGATGGATCGTCCTTTGTATATAGGAATGTCAATCCTGGATATCTCCAAGACTCATATGTACGATTTTCATTACAAAAAGATGGTCACCTTTTATGGACGGGAAAACATCGGCATCTCCTACATGGATACAGACGCTTTTATATATTGGATAATTACTAACGATATGTATGAAGATCTTCGGACATTTGATTACAAAAACGACTTTGACTTTTCCGACTATCCAAAAGATCATCCAAACTACGACAATGACAGAAACAAAAAAGTGCTTGGCAAATTTAAAGATGAAGCCAATGGTGTTATACTTCAAGAAATTGTTGCACTAATGTCAAAATTATATTCTTTACAACTAAATGAAAACCAAGTCATTAAGAAAGCTAAAGGAGTAAAAAGTTTGTATTTAAAGAAGAATGTGCATTTTAATCACTATAAGAAATGTTTATTTGAAGATCAAGATATAATAGCAAAATTTAACACAATCAGAAGTTTCAACCATCAGCTGTACAGCGTGACTGAAGTAAAAAAAGCTCTTTCTTCAAATGATGATAAACGACACATCCTTGCAGACAATATCCACACTCTACCATTCGGCCACTATTCCCTCAACCCTATTGACGAGTAACCCTTTCATCGTCCTACATCCCTTTTCCTTTTCCTTTCCGTATAAAAGGGGGAACACAGCAGTATTTTGCTGTGTTCCCCCTTTTATACATTAGTTTGGAATGACCTTGGCCTATATAAGCAGATTTATACAAAAGAATATTTAATACCATATCAGCTGTCTTCGTGAAACCATCATGTCAGACCTGAAGGAGAAGATTATTAATGAACTACACAAACCTGCAAGAATAAAGTTTCCAAGAAGAAATACTGTTATAAAAGGGATAAATGATCTATATCAAGCGGATTTAATTGAAATGCGACCGCATAGCAGAATAAACAAAGGATTTAAATATATACTCACAATTATTAATTGTTTTACAAAAGTTGCAGACGCTTTGCCTCTAAAGGACAAGACTGGTAAAAGCGTAACAGAAGCCATGGAAATAGCCATAAAAAGAGATAAAAACAAAATTAAACATTTACAAACTGATGATGGAACAGAATACTTTAATACAAACTTTGCACAGTTAATGAATAAATATAAAATAAATCATTATTCTACAAATTCAGAGAAAAAAGCAGCTATTGTAGAAAGATTCAATAGAACCTTAAAAGGAGCACTCTATAAACAATTTTCAAAAAGAGGTTCTTACGTATGGTATGATGTTTTACCACAATTAATAAATGATTATAACAACAGGTTTCATAGAACTATTGGTATGAAACCTAACAAAGTAAATAGAAGAAATGCAAAAGATGTATTAAAACGCATAAAGAAAAATACAAAGCCTAAAGTAGAAAAAATGCAGCCAAGAAAATTTAATGTAAGTGATAAAGTACGGATTAGTAAATATAAGGGAGTGTTTACCAAGAAATACCTTCCCAATTGGACGAATGAAGTTTTTACAGTGTATAAAGTGCAACCGACTGTACCTGAAACGTATATCTTAAAAGATAACAAAGGAGATTTGTTGCAAGGTGCATTTTATGGACATGAAATGTTAAAGTCAACAGTAGGTGATGTATATCTTGTTGAAAAAGTGTTACAAAGAAAAAAGGACGCAGTTAAAGTGCGGTGGTTAGGGTTTAACAAAACTGAGGATTCATGGATACCTATAAAGGACTTGGTGTAATGCAAGCAACTCATTTCATCGTTAACCTTTGAGCAGGATGGAGATTATTCACCATAAAGATCGATTCAATATTAATAACATAGATGATTTAACTGTGGATAACGTTAATATCAACAATGGTAAACACGGTAGTTTATTTCCAAACACTGTTCGATGTATAGTAAGTGGCCCCTCAAACTGTGGAAAGACCAATGTTGTCTTTAATTTGATCACTAATCCGCAGGGATTAAGGTTTAATAACCTATATATTTGTTCAAAGTCCCTACAACAACCAAAGTATCAATTGCTGGATAAAATCCTATCTGATGTGTCCGATGTTAATTTTTACAAATTTAACGCTAGTGATAGCATTATGCAACCAAACGAAGCGAAACCGTATTCTGTATTTATATTTGACGATGTATCTTGTGAAAATCAGGATACTATTAGAAACTACTTTGCCATGGGAAGACATAATAACATCGATAGCATATATATAGGACAAACTTATAGCAAAATCCCAAAACAACTTATCAGAGATAATGCAAATGTTTTAATTGTATTTAAACAAGATGATACTAACCTAAAACATATATATAACGATCATGTAAATGCTGATATGGCATTTGAAAAGTTTAAAGAGCTTTGCGGAAAAGCATGGGCGGAAAAGTGTGGATTTCTGGTTATTATGAAAGATCAAGCTATAAAAGACGGCCGTTATAGAATAGGTTTTGATAAATTTGTTTTACTACACTGATTAGCGGTATTACTGTACAAGTCGTCAAGGTGTGAAGATGGTTAACCAGGAAAAGCTACTAAAAGAAATAAAATCACTTAGTGATTCTATTAGACAAAAAAACCGAGCTTTAAAATCAGGTATAAATGAAAGAGAGCAATTTTTAGAAACAACATTTAAACCTGTTACTGAACCTTTAAAGCGATTAGCACAAAATATGGAAAAACCTTCAATTCGCTTCGAAGGAGACAAAATGCTACCAATTTCCAAATATGAAGAAGAATTTCAGAATGATGAAAGTTTTGACCAGTTACAAACATCTGAAGAAAGCGACGAGTATGAAGAAAGCGGAGATATAGGAGATTTAAGGGAAAAGAACATTGCAGGAGATACAAGTACAGAAGATACAAGTGCGGAAGATACAAGAGCAGAAGAAGAGGATATCAACCCATCCAACTTAAGCAAATTAGGCACAGATATTATGTTTAAAGGAACACTTGGAAGAAAATATACATTAAAAATGTTACATGGCACACATGCTAATCGAAATTATCATACATATGGAGCTAGAATAGAGGATAAAGGATTAATGATTGGAGATAGAAAGTTAGATATAAACGAAAATGATGATATAGTTATTGGTGATAAGAAATATAAAGGTACAACAGGTTTGTTTGAACTCATCTTTAAAAATAATCCTGGTAAATATACTAAAAAGGATTTACAATTGTTTAAAAATATACTAGAGTATACAAATGCACATAGAAAAAAATATTCCAAAGACCTACCTATTTATAGAAACAGGTCAATAAAATACACAAACATTATATCTAGTCTTTTCCCCTCGAAATCAAATAAAGCTCCAATTAAAAGAAGAGCTTTATCTTCTGCTGAATTAAATGTTTTGCATAAAAAAAGAAAAACAACTGATCCTACTACATCTGGAAGGGGATTATTAAAAAATTTGTATAAAACCAATATAATATATTACAACGATATAAATAAGTTAGTTGATCGAATGAGGTTATTACATGAAGCTATGGAAGCCGGGCACACTGGTTTAGAAAACGAATGGGTAGCTTTGGTTGATGAACTGCGAAAACGAGAAATAATTGTTCAGTAGACGTATATATAGTAAGAACCTAAACGATAGCGATTCAGTTACATCATGAGTGTGGACAAGTTTGGACGGTATTCCGAGTTTGGAGTAAAATCTGGATATAGTGAAAAAAGAGCTGGGTTTCCGTTAACACCTGATGGTAATTATAATTTTGAAGGAAAAGTAATTCAAAATGTTGGTGATCCGCTTTTGTCTTCTGATGCGGTTACGGTACAATACATGGATAAAAGAACCCCGATTGTACACGAAGACCATTGGGGGTTTTCCGGTAAAAGGTTAAGCAATATAAAACATCCCATTTATGATGGTGAAGCAGTAAATTTAGCGACTTTAAAATTGTTAACGATTTACAAAAAGAATGAAACTGATACAAGCTATGATGTAAAAAAATTAAAATTGTCAAATGTAGGTGATTGTGAGCAGGATGGAGACGCTGTTAATAAGA
This sequence comes from Allygus modestus, assembly GCA_963675035.1. NCBI lineage: Eukaryota > Metazoa > Arthropoda > Insecta > Hemiptera > Cicadellidae > Allygus > Allygus modestus. The sequence continues at coordinate 168,226,873 of OY776113.1, forward strand.
AAATATTTGATATAGTACACAAGAAATGGACTACAGAATATGAAAAACATATGGAAAGGTTTGGTGCAGCTTTATTTAATTATATCCATCGGGCTTCAGGAAGAGCTGTAGCTTCAGATGTTGACAGCCACAATTATTTAGACTGGAAAAAGATACACAATCCAGAAAAACCTAATCAATTAGATAAACCGTCTGAGCCTTCTAAAGTCAAGACATTAGGAAAGGGGGATAAAGTGAATGTGATTAATGAACCAACAGAAAACGATGAAGATTACATAAGAGAAAAAAGAATTTAAATACCCATGATAAGGGATAAAGCATCAGTCATATTCGAGAGATGATACAGAGAGGATGATGGAATCCAATATTACTGCGTGGAGTTTAATATCTCAAGAGCCGAGATTTCCCCAAGGAGTGCTGACAGATGGTTTTGTTCAACGGTTTGATAGATATATGGATTGGGAACAACTTTCCATACACTACCTCTTCACAATGACTATGTTAAGAATTTATTTTCACAGAGTTAACTGGATTCATATTTTACAAAGACAACAGTTTTCAGAAGACTTCCTTGTAGAGATGACATCAAATTTTAATAACTGTTGGGAAGTAATAAGTAAATATCAAAATCTCTCTGAAAATTACATTGACAATTTTAAAGATAAACTAGACTGGAATGTGTTATTTAATTATCAACGATTAAGTGGCAAGTTTCTAAGGGAACATGACAACTATTTAGATTTTATTCATTTTACCGAAAACAACGATACCATCACCAGCGGAGAAACATTTGAAACATCTTCAATTGAATTACACCTTATTTCTATTTTTACTACTTTTATTTATTATGTCTACATTTAATTAATTAATCCATTTCTATATAATAAATGGATTTTAAACAGTATATATAATACAAGAAGCCAAGACTAATATTACATTCATTGTAAAACATTTATAGAGTGCACCTACTGATTGTAAGTTTGGCTATAAATAGTCATGCCGAGGGCTAAACGCATCAGTCATAATCGAGAGAGATTACAGAGAGGAAGGGGAATAGCATCAACAGCATTTTCTCTATTAAGTAAACCGGTTGGAGCTATAGTTAACAAGGCGATTGATTTATTACCTGTGGAATTACATTTACCTGGAGGATATCAATATTGTGGTCCTGGAACCAAATTAGAGAAACGGCTTGCTAGAGGAGATCCTGGAATAAATAAGCTTGATCAGGCCTGTAAACAGCACGATATAGCGTATTCCAAATTTGGTGATACAAAAAATAGATCAATAGCGGATAGAGCACTTTCTGAGAAAGCTTGGCAAAGAGTAAAATCTAGTGACGCGAGTATTGGTGAAAAAGCAGCGTCTTTAGCAGTAACAGCAGCAATGAAAGCAAAAACTACGTTTGGAGGAGGAAAGAGAAGAAGGCGTGGGAAAAGACCCGCTAAGAAACAAGGAGGTAATATCAGAAGAAAACGTCGATCTACTAGTGGTAAAGGTAAAAAGAAACCAACAATATGGTCAATGATAAAAAAGGGAGGAGGACTATACCTAAGACCGTATCGTGTGTATTAAATAAGAAAGAGCAATTAATAATTAAAAACAAAGAATTAACCAATGAAGAACTGATTACATATGCTTCTTGTTTGAAAATCCCATTTTTTAGAGGAGTATTTATGAAAGATGAATTACCGGTTAAAATGTGGAAAAATGAGACTGGTATAGTAAATTTGGATAATAGTGAAGGATTAGGCACTCATTGGGTGTGTTACAAGAAACTTGGTGAAACGATTTATTATTTCGACAGTTTTGGAAACCTTCCACCACCGAAAGAACTTCAACAATACTTTCGTGCGGCAGAAAATGTTTTTTACAATTATACAAGAAAACAACCTGATGATACATCCATTTGCGGTCATTTATGTTTAGACTTTTTAGCTAAAAGTGTTAGTCAACTTTAAGATGTCTTCGTATACAGTGTCATTAACCGGTAACTCATGTACTTTGCGCAGTATTCTGTTTCCAGCGCTACGTTTGCAAAAAGGAAGACTATGGGAAGCCGCATTATTGGATTTAACAACATATAACTCTATTCCAAACGTTAGTGAAGGAATTAATAACAAAATACATTATTACAAGACAAAAGATAATAAAGGAAAATATTCAGCTTTGGAAGAATTCAGTTTACCAACAGGAGCTTATGAAATTGATAATATAAATGAAGTTATACAAAAACATATGGGAAAAGAAAATATAACGATAAAAGGCAATAACAATACAATGAAAGCCGAAATTACTTCTAATTATTATATTGATTTTGGCCAAGAACGTTCAATTGGTAGTTTATTGGGGTTTTCTAAGGAAACAAAGGTATTAGAACCTAATACAACTCATTCTGGGAATAGAACTGTGACGATCATCAAAGTAAACAGCATAGACATTACATGTAACATTATACAAGGATCCTACAGAGATTGAGAAAATCGGCATATATTACACACATTCTATCCATCAGTCGCACCGGGTTTCAAGATAGTAGAAAAGCCTCAAAACCTTGTGTACCTACCGTTAAACACCAGTTTCATTTCAGACATCGTGCTGAACATAGTGGATCAAGACGGAAACCTTATTGACTTTCGAGGAGAAGCTATTACTGTAAGAATACATATAAAATCATCCGCTTAGATAATGGGGTTATCATTTAAAAAGAGAGAGCCAACCAGCAAAGAGGTCAGTAGCTCATCAGCTGTAGAAGGATTAACAAGTGACAACATTCGTTTTCTAGAAGAAATTGGATTAAAGGTCATTAACAATGGATATACTGGATATAGCGCAGGGCCCAACATTCGACGAGACCTTATGGGAAAAGGAATATCACACGCACAACCCTTACGCTTCGTCCAAATTAAACAATAACGATGAAATTAGGATTCCTATACAACAACAAGACATTTATACTCTTCCATGCGAAAGTTATTTATATATTGAAGGAAAAGTAACAAAAGCTGACGGTACTGTTGGAACCACTGTTCCGTTCATAAATAATCCTATGGCATTTTTGTTTGACGAGATTAGATATGAAATTTCAGGAGTTACAGTCGATTCAACAAAAAAGGTTGGAATTTCCAGTACATTAAAAGGATTAGCGTCTTTAACACCAAATGAGAAGAATCTGTTAGCTGTTGCAGGATGGGTTGCACCAGACAAAAGTATAATTACTCCTGACGCTTCGGGAAACTTTGATTTTTACGTACCTTTAAGATTACTTTTAGGATTTGCTGAAGATTACAGAAGAATAATAATAAATGTAAAACAAGAACTAGTTTTATTAAGGTCATCAAACGATAATGATATTATTAAAGCATCTGCTGGAACAACTGAAGCCAATTTAGACTGGAAACTAACATTAGACAAGATTGTTTGGAGAGTACCACATGTGCGACTAAATGATGAACACAGGATTACATTATTAAGAAAGTTAAAATCAGATCGAGACATTGTAATGCCATTCAGAAGCTGGGAGTTTCATGAATACCCCGTTTTACCTTCAACACAACGGCATACATGGACTGTAAAAACTTCTACTCATTTGGAAAAAGCGAGATATGTAATCTTTGGATTACAAACAAAGAAAAAAAGTATATTAACTGAAAATCCTGGTGAATTTGACCATTGTAAATTAACAAACTGTAAAGTGTTCCTGAATTCACAATTCTTTCCCTACGACAACTTTAATATCTCTTTTGATAAAAAAAGGTACAGTGTTTTATACGATATGTACGCTAGGTTCCAAAATTCATATTACGGCAAAACAAACACACCTCTACTATCTCCCGTACAGTTTGAATCGAAAGCTCCGATTGTTGTAATTGATTGCTCCAAACAAAACGAATCTGTAAAATCGTCTAGTGTTGATATAAAGATAGAAATGGAATTTCAAGAAAACGTACCTGCAAATACATCTGCGTATTGTTTAATTTTGCACGATAAAATTGTTACATACACACCGTTGACTGGTATCGTAAAGACGGTATTGTAAAACGTTGTACCACCACCGGCACCGCCACTGTCGCTAACCTATAAATAGCGGAGCAACAATGCAGGTCTTCAGTTGATCGTCTATCGTCGCATGGGCAACATCTTCTACAAAATGAGTTCTCCATCTGTTGTACAAGGTGATGCAGAAATAGCACCGTTATTGGAACGTGATAATACCAGCGAAGCAGAAATTATCAAGGAAATAACTGCATTTTTAAAGTTTGGTAAAAGAGATAGAGAGGAGGAAAGTAATGCAGACCCATCAAAGGTAGTACCAAAAAGGAAGAAGAAAGTTGAAGAAAATATTCCTCCTCACATTTTAACTGAAGTGTTTTTGCGAATCTTTTACCCCATCTCAGCATGCATCAGTAAAAGTGTATCAGTTGGATTGATAAAGTCATTGGATTATTCCCCTACAGTAATTCTACACCATGGAACAAAAAAGGTTTTATTTTCGCAAAATGCTTGGGAGTCATTTTTGAAACATGTACATTTAATAGAATGTTATTTAACTAACAGTTTGTGTGGAAGAAAAACACATATTCGACTTTTGGATTGTGACAATGAAATCGATATTGTTAAACATCGCGGACAACTACAAGTGCGAATTAGAGACTTGACTCAACATGAAAATAAGATTCTACTGTCACGTGAAGAATTCTACGTTTTAAACTACGCAACAGAACCTATTACAAGGTACATGAGACAGTTGGTATTTGCAAGCGCTATTATTAAAGAATATTTGGTCGATACTTTGGAAAAACAACCTGATAGCACCATCGTGTACGGACCTGTGGATACATCTATTTTTAATAGAATACCTCATGAAGTTTGCATGTGGAGAAAGTTAAAGGATTTTGAACCACTTGTAGAAATCGCTACAGAAGCTACAGAAGAAACAACAGAGGAAGAAGAAACGGAGAAAAAAGAAGATGAAGAAAACGAAACACGAGAAGAGGAAGTTAAAAAAGACTAAAGTTTAACTTAGTAAAGAAGAACACACGTGGGGTAGGCCTATTGGGGACGGTGCCCACGTTAAATATACACCAACGCGCCTGCAACTGTACGGCCTGGTATTTAACCTACCGTGGTGTGGAAAACAGTTTAGTTGATCGTTAGGTGTCATGATGAGCGGAGGGGATGAAGAAGTGAGTGTAAAGCCTTGTGTAATAGAATTTCAAGCATTTCGAAATAATGATGATAGGTTTATTATCAAGGAATTAGTAATTTTAGACTTGCTTACATTTGTAGTTTACCCATTCACGTTTGAAGCTCCTTTTTCTTTTAACAACCTTAACGCCAAAGCAAAAAGTACAAACAAATGGATAACAAACTACTTTCATCACATACATTGGTATGAAGGATTTATAAGCTACAGTAATCTGCACAGTATTATGTTTAACTTTTGCAAACAATATTCACATATATACACAAGAGGATTAGAAAAAAGGAACTGGATACAAAAGTACACGCACGGTGATGTTTTCGATATAACTATCGGTAAGGACTTTAACATTAATCTCGGTAATATTTGTGTTGCTGCAAAAGATCCTAAACACGGACAATCAAACTGCGCATTGCACAACGCATATCGTTTGGCTGCTTACTTGGAACAAACGCAGAAATGTGGTGGGGGTAGCAAAGAACCGGAATGTGGTGGGGGTAGCGGGGCCTATAAATACGAGGATCCAACACCGCTCCGGCACGAGTATTATTCGAGACTCCGAAGAGGCAACATCACAGAAGACATCGCAACCACCACTGACGAAGATGGCATCACAACAGTTTCTACAAACACTGGTTGATCAATTCAACACTCATTCAAAATCCGACCTTCTGCTAACTAAAAAGTGTTCAGAATTAAAAGAACAAAAACACTACATTATTCATAACATCAAGAAAGTGGAAACCACACATGGAGAAGCAATTCTAGTTTCATTGAGCGAAGCACCTTTAACTTCAGGAGATGAGCCGAAGTTTCAAGTATTTCTTCCAAAACGATTTGTTCAACTGCTACAGAATGAAGATTTGCGAGATATTCAACCGGGGACGTTGTATTTGGTATCACACGGTGTAAGCGGCAACAACTCAACGGAACTCACTCTGCACATCATGCATCCTTGTACATAATGTCTCTGTTTGTATTTCTCTGTTTGTATTTTATTGTTTGTATTTCTAGTCATCAATGTTAAACTTAAGTTTATTGTATTGTAAAATGTTTGTTTAATAAAGAAAAGAAAAATAAAAAAAATAAAAAAAAAATATGAAAAAAAAATAAAGAAAACAGCAACACAGCAGTATATTATTTTATATACTGCTGTGTTGCTTTTTTTTTAAAATTCGAATGGGTGACCTTGAACTTTCATTCAGGGTTAACTTATGAAGAGGTATAAAAGAGAGGGAGCAGTGAAGTTAGTCTCAGTCTTGTCTAACACACGCTGCAGCTAACATGTCGGTGCCACCTATGAACAATTTATTTTTCGATAACAATTTGAAGACATATTGTTGCGAGTTACAATGTTTTAAAATACCAGGCGATCAAGTTGACGGGAAAGCTTGTCGTAAGTGCAAGTGTTTTAGCTATTGCATATGTAGATGTAAAACGTATCAAATGAACCGACAAGATAAAATACAAGAATTACGCCGAAGGATTGCATTACTGTGGCGGCGAATGTAGTAGCAACCATCTGCCTCGCACCAGCTGCCACCTGCCGCCTGCCATCTGCCGCCCGCCATCTGCTCCGCCCCACCACACTTTTACCCCCACCATTTTGTTTGATACCAAAACGCTAGCTAGCGAATAGTCAGTACACCTCCGGCTCTCGACTGGTGAACATCGAGTGCTCTTCACAAACGTAAAACATTATATTAAAATGTCCATTAAAATTAGGTGTATTCATTATGACTCTATTCATCTTGCGACTTACCAAGACCTCGAGGTGTTTAGTGAAGAGCTAAGACTTCTTATTGCGTCCGGTTACGATTTATCTTTGGAACTTTACGCATCAAAAAACAACATGGACTCTGCGCAGGGATCGAAGTATCTACCGTCTTTCTTCAGAAAGCGAAGTGATGGCCGCAACTCGTCCGGATCAACAACATCGATGACAACGAACAACGGGGAACTATTGTAAACATGAATTATTGTAAATAAAGTAATATTTGTAATAGTACTACCTCGCACTCGTATCATTCGATTGTTTCATTCGATAATTTTCATTCGATATTTATTATCGATTAACTATCGAATCACAATCGTTTTACGAGTGCGAGGTAGATTTTTTTAAAAAAACCTCACCGTGACCTTGAACTTTGAACTTTTACTCATTTCGTCACAAAACCGCCTACGTCACTGGCTCAGCCTCAGATGACGTCTTTCATGACTCAGCGCATCCGGTCACTCACCGGATGTGACGTCACTTCCGCCCCAGCAGCCCCAAATGCACACTACTCACCTACAATCATAGAAGAACAATGGTGGAAACACCCCACTCTCTCAACTTAAATCAATGAACATTGTTTTATTTTGTGTTAACCACCAAATTATTTTCAGCTAACCACTTGACTCTTCTTAAAACTGTACAATGCACTGCCTCTTCTTCTTAAATCAGAATCAGATGCGGGGAAATTTCCAAAAGATAAGAGCTTTTCTGGTTGAAAAAGAATATTATACCGTCCGTGAGTATTTATCGTAGAAGTATCGTTTAGTTGTACTATATGCTTACAACTGATGTTCTTTTTTTGTTAATTATTAGTAAAAGATGTTTATTAGTTAGTACTCACTGTGTAACAAAACCTGACGCTTGTCAATGCTATAGCAGCAAACTACTTTGTAAGAACGTATCCATCTCAAGAATATCACAGGAATGGTTTCTAACACTTGGTGCCGTCCGCCAACAAGCATAAGTCAGCGCGGGGCACGCTACTACAAATATCATTGATGAAAAGCAAAAACAGGATTGGCCCCAGCACCGATCCCTGAGGGATATCCGAACATACGATCGTTTCATCAGATTGCTGACAGGGAACACAACCATTACTGTCCATTTTGCTTTGGATGCTGAATGGACAGTAATGCCTTGCATTATCAGCAAATAATCTGTATTTTACAATAAATAAACCCAACTACTGAGCAATATACAATGGGACGACGTCAAAGTCGGACAGCGACAAATCCTGACACTTTTAAAACTGTCCTGATTTGTCGGGTGCATAAGGCGTAAAACCCGACCACATTAGAAACAGTCCGATTTTGTCAGGTGTGTAAGACGTCAAATCCGGACACTTTTATTTCTCTACAGATGCATCAAAGTCGGACTGCTTCAATCCTGGACACTCTTACTTTTGAACCAGACTGTACAGGCTCATAAATGAGATGTCTATCGACGGTCCGGTCTTCTCCCGTTTGTTTTTATTGGCTGGCCGTCTGCCCAATCAGTCATCAGCGTTACTCAGCTCCGATAACCCGAAAAACATTAGAATGCCATGCCATTGGGAGGGTCAAGGGAATTTTGGAATAGGGGAAGGTCAATGTTTGATTCTGGTGTATTACATATCTTCCTACCCTGCAGTTGGTTAACATCACTATATTAATAGGCAAGCACAACACTTGTCCTACTTTTTTCTCAGGGCGTGTGCATCGTAGCAAAAATTCACACATACCGTTAGAAAGGTACTGTCGTGTAGATTTGCAGAAACCCCTTATAATTTACATCAGTAAAAATACTATGCAAGATTTCAGAGAGCGTCTTAAGAAGTGGGAGCATAACGAACACTAATGCGGTTTGGGGAGGGCCATTGTTTGGCCTAGCATGGCGGGCTGGTAGACAATACGGTCATTAAACAACATTTCGGGTGAGGAAAAACTGTCTGGTTTTGTCGGGTGCGTACGGCGTCAAATGAGGACACTTTTATTTCTGAACTGAAACGGCAGTCGGACAGTGTCAAACCCGGATACTTTAGAATCTGTCCGGGTTTGTCGGGTGCGTAATACGTCAAATCAGGACACTTTTATTTCTTAACAGATGCGACAAAGTCGGACAGCGACAAATCAGGGCTAAAATAGTGTCCGGAATTGACACTGTCCGACTTTATCACTGTTCGACTTTGGCGCGGATCGCTGTTTGACTTTGGCGCGGCCCCTATACAATCAGTCAAATAAATTGATGTCTGGACTTAGTCTTAATATTTCCACTATACAGTTTTGATTACTAGAAGAGTAGGCCTAATAAATTAAAATAAACTCACATTATACACCTTAATACTAGTTTTGAATGACATTTTTTCCTTTAGGCGAGGTAACAATATCCAGTTCCTACTTTTGAGCAACACTCACCTTGTTATTCTGCACGTGCTGAGGCTGATAAGTCCAATTTTAGTTGTATTCAATTTCGTCAAATTTTTTTCTCTAAACAAACCCAAACACAGTCTCTCGCACTCTTGATATTTCGCGGAACCACAAAAACGTTCCGCGTCTTCAAGGAGGTTTTCACTAGCTTGCCACGTGCATATTCCCTCCGAATGCCTGACCACATAGGCAACCTTAATACTAGTTGCAAAGACCACTCTTTTACAAAATATAGGGGACATAAAACTACTAAAAATGAATGTCATCTAAAGAACATTCAGGTACTGTAGCCAAGGGCCAAGTTAGGGTAGGGGCAGGGGGCAGATCAACGTCAGGTTTAGGAGGGCATGTCCTCAATTTTAGGATTTGACCTCCCGGCTTTTATCCGGAGGTTGTGTATTTACAAAATTACTGTTATTAAGGTACTAAATATTTGTTAGTTTATACTTGTATTGCCCAGTTCTAACTCCATTGTGGAGAAAGTATCTTGCTAAATATCTACTCAGGGCAATATCTACTCTAGGGGCAGGCAACCTGTGTGAATTCTGTTATGTAACATTTCAAACCGTAAAAACAAACCTGAACAGTTAGTTAACTTGCAATATTTTAAGCTGAATATTAACTTACAATGTGATTTATGATGGTTAGCTCAAATACATCTCACAAACTGAAAGGGGAGGGAATTAGGCAATGCCGCTCTCTCTTGAACTGAAAGGGGAGGGAATTAGGTAATGCCCCTCTCTCTTGAACTGAAAGGGGAGGGAATTAGGCAATGCCGCTCTCTCTTGAACTGAAAGGGGAGGGAATTAGGCAATGCCACTCTCTCTTGAACTGAAAGGGGAGGGAATTAGGCAATGCCGCTCTCTCTTGAACTGAAAGGGGAGGGAATTAGGCAACGCCGCTCTCTCTTGAACTGAAAGGGGAGGGAATTAGGCAATGCCACTCTCTCTTGAACTGAAAGGGGAGGGAATTAGGCAATACCGCTCTCTCTTACACGACTCTTCTGACTGGGACGCGGCGACCCTCATAGGAATAGAGTAAGAACTTAACACTTTGCACACAACTAGTCAGATATATACTACTTCCTGTCAATGTGATGCTGCTGCTAGCCAGATCTCTAGGCATGCGGGGCGGTTACAGTTCTTATATCTAGCATACTCGTTTTGCTCACAGCGGTCACTTGGGATCCCTCGCGGTCTTAGTCGAAAAACAATTGTTTTGAATATTACTAAATGGTGAAAAATTGAAATATTTTATAAAACAACTACACTGGATGTAGTAATCGGTAACTGGAAAAACTAGATTGAAAATATTAAGAAATACCAACCATAGTTTTTTCTGGTTAAGGGTTATTTTGCATTTTGTTGATATGGGAGTGATAAGAGTTGCACACTTGTAAAACACTTTGACAGATTGTTTTCATATTCGGTTTGAAAAACTGTATAAATTTAGATACAAATTAAGATATACATGCCCAATCCACATTCTTTTGCAATTTGGGAACTCACCTATCATTGAAACCAGAAAAATCCCCAAAATAACCCCGTGATGGTGATGGCAAAGGAATTTGTCGCTTTACTAAGAATGCAGCTGTATGGACCAACGGCCGCAAGTTTTCATTACGAGTATTATTCTTTGAGAATATCTAAAATACATTATACTTGAATCTAGATCATCCTACATTTGTTACTATATTCTCAATTCTAAAAAAGCAACAAAATAATCATAATTTTATATAAAGACACCGTTGTCATTTGACAAAGCTTTCTCTTTTGCATTAATATTGTATACTCAACACATTAAATTATTGAAAGTAAGTAAAAGATTGGTAGGGGATGAAGGGATTAGTTATAGCCTTGATGAAAAGTGATCGTGTGCTCAAACCGACTCACTAGTCAGGGGGCCATAGAACTGACCCTTGTCAAAAACCTGACCGCTGTGTGCAAATTGGCAATCCTCCTTATATCATATTGGTTTGAGACGTTCAAAGTTAAGTTGCATTTAGTTGTGCGGAGTGTTGCTTAGATTCTCATGTTATGACATTATTTAGAAATGTTGACCTTGATGATCCGGATTATAAACTGAGTAGTTAGTTGTTGAATCGTTTTATTATTTTATTAGAATTTATGGTTGTAGTTAGAGTATTTCTAGTGATATCCTATATTCTAATATTAGTAAGGTTTGCTTGTATGCTTGCTTGCTTGCGACACTGATCTCAAAAACGGCTCCAACGATTTCCTTCAATTGTTGGAAATAACTAATTTCTGGAATAAAAATAAGTTCTAGACAGGTCTCATCCCTAGGAAAAATCAAATAATGTAAAAAACTAAAAGGAAAAGTTAAAAAATTAACATTGGGCTTATGGAGTTTCAAATCAAAACAAAATAATTGTAACAGCTGTTCATAATCAACCTGGGAACTGTCAGAGTAATACTCGTGTTGTATATGATTATTAACATGTGGTTTACTGAGAGCAGCGATTAAAATATTTGAGTGAAGATTACATAAATAGAGTAGTAAAATAAATCAAAGGGACATTGAGCTATAAATAACAACTGGAATGACCGTAAAAATGTAGTAAAGAGGCAAATGAGTTATACAAATCTGATTATCAGTAGGGGAAAGTGGTGAAATATTACTCCAAGTCATCTAAACAAACTGACTGGCCTTCCCCCAGGTACTTGTACGTAAAACACGCTATGGGGTTTTATTTTAACTGTTATCTAAGCACTTCCATTGCCGCGGATGGCAGCAAATGTATCTATAAGAGCCTTTTTTGAGTAAGTTTGTTTTCCGCCCATGATACTGTATGGAAAATGGACTAATGGGTAACTGAAGTATTATTTACAAGATGAAAACGTTTGTAATTTGAACTATCGTGTACGCGGCACAATCCCAGTGTGGGTGGCAGCAATGCAACTGCGGACGTTTATGCCATTCTTCACACCTTAAAATGTGGAGGAAGCCAAAGGACACCAGAGGCATTACATACTAATATCAATTTATTTTACATTTTATCAATTCAGGATGGAGGTTGTGGTTTTCTAATATACGCGTATTAAAATGGAGGCCGTTTTCACAACACACCCTTATTTCAACCCACCTCTCCTCAACGTTGTATTTTCTGTTTCTTGAGATGTTACTATGATCATTTTAAAGATAGCCACTTGATGATTACCATAAATCAAGTTTTTATTTATATATTTGTTTTTAACTTATCCTCTGTTGTTGACCAAAACATTGCTAGATGCCGTAAGGGTATAAAAGTAAGAATTTTGGTTTGAGTAAATGATAAAGCCAATGCAATGGAAAGTTTAAATTATAAAATTTGATATGTACCCAAAGAGAACGAACTTACAGTTACAGTTCGTAGAGGGGATGGTGTGTGTACTTACAGATTTACCTTCATGATGGTGTCCATAGAAGTGGTTTTAAAAGAAGTCACTCGAAGATAACAATTACCCTGCCTGTTGAGATGGGTCTAAGTCTCCATGCATTAGAACTGTGACATTCAGATCTCACTATCGGTGAACATCTTTCTAGAGTAACAAAATAAAATTCATATATTTACCTGTTATTCACCATGTCACTCGATAAGTAGCACTTCTGTATTTCTTTCCAACCTACAGTTCAACAATGACTGTCCCTGCATGTAGGTGAGAGTCTTCTCATATACAGTTTAATCTTGATAGTCCGACATTTGCTAAACCGACACGTTTGGTAAATCCGACAAGGCTTGCCTGTCATTTCTCCCGTGAGTGTGAAAGAGTGCGATCTACGGTTAAGAAAGAGGTGGGGGATTCGCGGGGAAATGTGTGAAAGATCGGTGCATAGTAATGGTTTTCTAAATATTTTTTATTTTTTAACTGTGTTTCTGTAAAGCTTTGTTTGTTGAAATTAAGTTTTTTATCAACTCATTACCGAACAGTATTTTGATTTTAGTTGGATTTAAAGTTGTTTTAATGGTACCCTTGGTAATCCATAATATGTGATAATCCGACAAGGGCCTGGTCCCATATCTGTCGGATTATCAAGAGTAAGCTGTTCTTTTACCAGTTTTACTTAATTTGTGTTCACTGTATTTGTTTGTTTATCATATTCAATATTTCTCTTTTGCACTACCTACATTTATTATTGAACTAAAAGTACCTATTTCAAATATAGCTATAATAAGAAGCACCTGGAAACATACATATGGGCCCCTTAAAATCCTGGGAATTTATCATACCGATTGAAACCTGTATTGTTATATTGCAGGGTGAAAAGATGCAAGCTCTGAAGTGTTTCTCGATACTGGCAGTCTGCTTTGCTTTTGGATCATCCCGGCCGCTGCTACAACCTCTTCAAGACCACCTGGGTAACAGCCTTGTGGCAGACTCTAATCCGACCGAATCATTCATGAGGAAGATTTCCCTTTCTCGGGAGCAAGAAATGAGGACGAAAGCGGCCACGATCACGTCAACACAGGTGACTACAATGTCGACTACAACTGATGTCATCATTTCCTGGCCAGGGGATGAGTTTTTATTCATGATGGCCCAACCCTCCTCTCCCACAAGTACAGACCACGGAAACCAGACGGAAAACCAGACGGAGAGCCAGGTAGAAGATGAAGTCAATTGTACCTCTTTCACCCGTTCAAAACTTTGTTCTAGTCTTGTCATAGGGGCTGTGACACTCCATATCTACTCTAACTGGCTCATTTGGAATATGGACCACTACTTTCTGATGGATCCACAAAATTGAGTTACACCGTGTTGTTACAAATTAAAAATTGCAATAATAAGTGTGAGGCAGCAGACCCATCGAGTAAAATCTTATACCTCATTATAACTGATGGATCCACAAAATTGAGTTACACCGTGTTGTTACAAAATTAAAGATTGCAATAATAAGTGTGAGGCAGCAGACCCATCGAGTAAAATCTTATACCTCATTATAACTGATGGATCCACAAAATTGAGTTACACCGTGTTGTTACAAAATTAAAAATTGCAATAATAAGTGTGAGGCAGCAGACCCATCGAGTAAAATCTTATACCTCATTATAACTGATGGATCCACAAAATTGAGTTACACCGTGTTGTTACAAAATTAAAGATTGCAATAATAAGTGTGAGACAGCAGACCCATCGAGTAAAATCTTGTACCTCATTATAATCATAAGCATAAGAGTACAAAGAGACCTTTTAAAGTGCCTTTTCTATTTTGTTATGTAATACGTATCACTATTTTTACTATCTGTAAGTTCAAGTTTGGTGATAAATATTATTTTTACTTTTGTTGTTAAAACTAAAGAATCAACCAAAGTTCCTGAAACTTAGTAGGTATTTTAAGAGGTGATTTATCATTTAGATAATTTGTTCTACTCGATACATTCTAGTTTTGTACCTGATAATCATTTTACTTATGAGACTCTTGTGATTATTGTATTCGTCTCTTTTCATTGAACTCAATGTCTGTTATTTCCTACATTTAAGGTAATGAGTATTATTAGCTGAGTACCACTGAAAATTCTTAAAACTTATCTGTGTTAGGTATATTTTTTAATTTCTTTTAATTTTGATCTCATATAGCCTATTGTATATTACACATTCTACCTGACACATAATATCTGGTTTGCCGCCAGCTGTTACTTCCTCCTTCTGTTAACCCCCCTTTTAAGAAATTCTATAGTATATTTCCTACTAAACTACTATTCTACAGTAATATTGTTTCCTAAAACTATGCCTAAAGTTCTTCTTTACGATCTAAAAACACATTGGAAAACAGCCTCTTTCTGTTTAGCCAACGATTTTCACTCACTATTTTCGTCTCTGCTACCAATTTTGTAACGCCCGGGCCCAAGTGGATCTTTTCGGCGTTTCCCCGATCGAATAAGTATTATAATCTAACCTTCTGTGGGATGGCCTAATAGTGAGCCGCGCTTCTATCATATATCACAGCCATTTTGATGATTTTAATTTAATGAAATAAGTAACCTAATATATTTAAATAAGGCAGGAGCAATTGACAAGTCGGCACCGGCGCGTCAGAAGGACGCGCGGCGGCATTAGTTATTTTCAGCCTACATAATTTAGAATAGTTTTCCTTTGCAAATATATTGAGCTAAGTGATTTATACCCCCCCGCAATCCCCCCCTTAACTAATAATAGTTTACTGAGGCATTATTTCATGGAACAAGCCTTAATCTAAACTTATCGTGATTTTTGAATCTGCAGCCCGGCGACGCAGATCCGCTCTCTCCCCTGGTTCGGCACAGACAGACTGTCTTGACCTTTTCGCGTCACTTCCCCTCCTTGCCGCCGGTAGGGGTAGCCAAGTTCGCGTCACGGTTTGGTTGATCAAGGTCCGGTCCGACCGACTCTGTGACGTCGATCGTCACAACTATGCATTTCAAATTTATAGTACAGTAATTGTTCTTTTCATATCAAGGAAGACCTAAACAGTATTAAAAATTAAGAAGAATTTTTTGTTTTATAACAAGTTTTTATCAGTTTTCAGTGAGACCTTCCCTTAAATTACTTATAAATTATATATAGGTATCAGTTTTTTATAATTTAAAACATGGCAAGTTAAAGGATTAAGTTTTCAGAAGAATGTGCTTTCAGTTATTTTAACTAATTTAGTGACTTGTGAATATCTATAATATTGCCAAATTTTGTACTTGTTAGTTTTTGCTTTTATATTTGTTTGTTTGTAATTTTTGTCATAGCTAAATACATTTACCAGGCAGCGAAGTAAAATTTCAAAATCCGTTGCTTGTTTTAAAATTAAGAGATAGTGGGATTTATTTTACAATTTAAATCATTAAAATCCAGTTTGTCGAAAATGTGTTTTTTTTTTAATTATCAAAAATACTAGTCTATATGAGCAGATGTTTGTATTATTACACAATTTACTAATTTAACCAAATAAATAAGCCAAATATGTAAGGAGTAGTGTGATTAGAAATAGTTTGTTTATTAAGTTTTTACAATTTTGTAATAAAATGTTTTTAGTAAATTGTATTTTGATTTATCACCAAATACAATTTCCAACAATTTTGAATATAAACTCATTTTATATTTATTCATAATCTTACTATGAAAAGTGTTTGAAATGTTGTAATTAGTGGAATTTGACACAATGATTTCTATGAATACTGTGATGGCAAAATATGGAGTTACTGAGTTGTAGAATGATGTCAGTCAGTTCTTAGGACAGTATACACGTTTCATGAACATTTATGACAGTTCTGAAGACAACAGTTGAAATTTGAGGGGTTTAGACCGCTTTTCCTAAAAGCATTTGTGTACTCTATTAACAAAAATGCCGTTGGCGTAGGAATAATAATAAAAAATAAAAAACAGTGCAGGAGGGCTTGTAAAGTTGAATGTACTAAACATGTTTTTTTGTTGTTATTTACATTTACACTTTTCCACATTACATAATACGAAGGCAGACCTAATTAAAATGCATAAACACTATTAAAATAAGGTTAGATCTAAGACCCTATTAGGCCCTGTTATTTTTAGGTTTGGATAGAACATCAGGTAAACCTTTAAACATCAAGTATGGAAGACCTGTTGAAAGTTATACACTTATGAGTCACTTGAGCCAGCACTGGGACAATAACTGAGAGGATGTGTTCACTACAAACTAAACAATTATTGTTCATAGAAATCCCACTAAAGCATTATTTCTGTTTTAGTATCAAACTATAGAGTGGATTTTTCTAAAGACAGTATTTTCGGGTGTGAAGTGAAACGGTTTTAAAAAGTGACTATAAGTGGATTGCTATTATGCGTCCAAGAAGCTGGGTACTCCCATCATATCAGATTTTAAGCTTGGGACCAGGATACTGGACTAGCTGGCTTCTTTGCTTTAACTGTTTTTGGTGCTTTCAAGTACTTTGACTCAAAAGCCTACTCCTACTGTCCCTTGCTAGCCTTTATTTAATTTACTTTCAAACAAAACCCCAGGTAAGGTTCCCCTCTCCCCTTCAGCTCAATTCACCTACACTTCATCCGTTTGTCCGACCAGAATTGTCCCGCTGTCTTCCCTCTACTATGTGTGTCAATCCTCTCCATAATCTCCAAGCATGGTTAACAATAACCAACATCCTGCATACCCCCTCCAACACCAACAACCATGCATGACTGGATCAGTCAAACAAAACAAAGCACTTCTAAAATCACCACTTCATCTCTTTTTCTTGCAACGGGTGGATGGTGTGTCTGAACCATCGATACCTACCCATTGGAAGGTTAGGTGGTCTCCCATACCCACTGGGAGGTAAGGTGGTCTCCCATATCCTCTGGGAGGTTAGGTGGTCTCCCATGCCACAGGGAGGTAAGGTGGTCTCCCATTCTCACTGGGAGGTAAGGTGGTCTCCCAGAGCCACTGGGAGGTAAGGTGGTCTCCCATATCCTCTGGGAGGTTAGGTGGTCTCCCATACCCTCTGGGAGGTTAGGTGGTCTCCCATACCCACTGGGAGGTTAGGTGGTCTCCCATACCCACTGGGAGGTAAGGTGGTCTCCCATATCCTCTGGGAGGTTAGGTGGTCTCCCATGCCACAGGGAGGTAAGGTGGTCTCCCATACTCACTGGGAGGTAAGGTGGTCTCCCATAGCCACTGGGAGGTAAGGTGGTCTCCCGTACCCTCTGGGAGGTTAGGTGGTCTCCCATACCCTCTGGGAGGTTAGGTGGCCTCCCATGCCCACAGGGAGGTAAGGTGGTCTCCCATATCCTCTGGGAGGTTAGGTGGTCTCCCATGCCACAGGGAGGTAAGGTGGTCTCCCATACTCACTGGGAGGTAAGGTGGTCTCCCATAGCCACTGGGAGGTAAGGTGGTCTCCCGTACCCTCTGGGAGGTTAGGTGGTCTCCCATACCCTCTGGGAGGTTAGGTGGCCTCCCATGCCCACAGGGAGGTAAGATGGTCTCCCATACCCTCTGGGAGGTAAGGTGGTCTCCCATACCCTCTGGGAGGTAAGGTGGTCTCCCATACCCTCTGGGAGGTTAGGTGGTCTCCCATGACCACAGGGAGGTAAGGTGGTCTCCCAATTTTTTTTGTGGGTACAAAACCCCCTTTAAAATAGAGCGACCTGTCTGTCTGGTTCTTGAACTCATGAAAATAGATCCTGCCTTACACATTTGTACCAAATTTCATCAAGATCGGACCATTTTTACGAAAGTTATCGTGCCTACGGACACATATTATAGCAACATGAATGTGCTATGACATATTATATATACATATATATGAATTTGAACGAATGGTGGTGTTTTTGGCATCTGGGGGCCTCAAAACGAAAAGTTATGGTCTCGGGCATAAGTCTTCCCATGAGACCCACGGTAATAGCTTCTTCATAGGGGAAATTCGCTAAAACCTAAATTCAAACAAACTATACAATTTATCATTACTATTTATGCTGCATTTTTTATATGTGCATGTAAGCACAAAAATGTTAACAAAAGAAAAACTATAAGAAGGTCAAGCCACAGACGAGGCCTTCTACAAGGACCATGACATGAGGCTATCGTCCTTTCTGAACCTGTCCTACTTTTTCGACTGTTAACAGTATTTAAGAAAATCCCCATATTTGATCAACATTTGTTTTTAAGTTAATTATAATTCATGGAATGTTTAAAAGTACAGTTCAGACGGTATTTTATATTATTATCAGCATGTTAAAGACATCAAAATGAGGTTACTAATAAATTGAAGAAATTCATATTTTGCTGAGGAAACTAACTGATGTTGGAATAGGATTCAAGGCTTTTGACTGGCTTGCTTCTTTTCTGACTTACGAACACAAATCGTAGAGATCCCATTTATGGACTCTAATGGTTGTCTTAAAAAACATTACTCCAACACAGCTACTGTTAAGACTGGAGTTCCCCAGGGATCAGTTACTGGCCCTATGTTATTTTTGATATTCATTAATGACATTCATAAAAGCTTAACAAAAGGTCACCTATGCTTGTTTGAAGATGACACATCGCTTGTTGTCTCCTCTTCTGACCGGTCTCAGCTTGAGGTTGATACTTTAGTTCAAGGTAAGCTCTCTGATACAGTGGGTATCAAATAATTCACTTTGTGTAAATGCACTCAAAACAAAACTACTCGATTTTCACCGGCGTGGTTTCTCTGACTTACAGAAGACCTCCACATTTTTTATTGGCGAGGAGGAAATAAGTTCCGATGAAAGTGTTGACTATCTGGGTTTAATTGTTGACTCCAAACTTACTTTTTCTAATCACATCGACAAGGTTATAAGTAGAGTATGTTTTGGAATATTTCTGTTAATAAGGATGTCTAGTTTTGTTGATCATCACGTCCTCTTAACAGTTTATTATGGATGTATTTATCCTCATTTGATATACTGTGTTGCTGCTTAGGGATTTGAGAGTTCGAAATCACAACACCTTTTTCGTATTCAAAAGAAGGCAGTCAGAACAATTTTCGGAATAAAATTCAAGGAATCCTGTAGATCTGTTTTCAAATAAAATAATATATTAACTTTTTCATGTTTATACATAAGAATGCTAACTATTTTCAATTACTTCAACCAACTCATAACTACAGTTTACGCCATAGATTCAGCTATCCACTTCCTCGCCACAATACTGCTTTTTAGCGAATTTCCCCTATAGGGAAGAATTAGCGAATTTCCCGTATAGGGAAGAAGCTATTACCGTAGGTGGCATGGTAAGACTTAAGCCCGAGACCATGATAACTTTTTGTTTTGAGGTCCCTAGATGCCAAAAACAATATTCGTTCAAATTGATATATATGTATATATATATATATATATATATATATATATATATATATATATATATATGTGTGTGTGTCCGTTACCGCGATAACTTTTGAAAGAAGCACCCGATTTTTATGAAATTTGGTACAAATGTGGAGAGTAACATTTATGACCTGAAGTTCAAAAACCAGATCGATCGATCTATGGGAAGGGAGTTTTATGGGGGTTTAAAATTTTACAAAAATCTGTTTTTTGAACTTTTTACCCTAAAATTTTAAAAACACTAGAATTTGGTTATAGCCATTTTATAGAGCTTAAAAAACAAACAGTTTAGTATTTTGAATCATTAAGCTAGGTTTAGTGGTTGTGGAGAAAAGTTCAAAAACCAGATCGATCGATCTATGGGAAGGGAGTTTTATGGGGGTTTAAAATTTTCCAAAAATCTGTTTTTTGAACTTTTTACCCTAAAATTTTAAAAACACTAGATTTTGGTTATAGCCATTTTATAGAGCTTAAAAAACAAACAGTTTAGTATTTTGAATCATTAAGCTAGGTTTAGTGGTTGTGGAGAAAAGTAAAAAAATGTGTCTATAAAATTTCCCATGTTAATATTATGGGAATACGGTTTTTAGATTTTCCTCAGATAATTCACTAAAAACTCCACATTTCTTTCTACCAATCAGTTTAGCTCTACAAAACAATCATTTTGGCATTTTAATTGTTGTTTTACGTCCAACCGTTTCAGTGATATTCAAAGTGCTAAACACAGTACGTTGTCCAATGTTATCCTTATGGAGAATAAATAAAATGTTATATTTCGATTATTTATGTATGTATATTGATGAAACTTGGTATTCTAGATGAAACTTCATCTAGTTGTGGTATATTGATATTAGCACAAAAAAGTTTTTTTTATTTTTCCCGGTAGCAGCAAACCTGCGTACTCAATTATAATGTTATTCTTATGGATAATAAATAAAATGCTATATATCACTTATTAATTAATGTATTTTTATGAAACTTGGTAAGTGGCTCTAGGTAGTAGTAATACCCATATATGCATTGGAAATTCGCTGATTTTGCAGGTTTGCTGTGACGGGGGTATTTCAATAAACAACTGCGTTCAGCTTGAATCACACTTTTCAACGCCCTGCCGCTTAGTTTGAGGGTTCAACCAAAGTTACATCTTTTTAAGCGAGATTTGAAGGCCTTTCTGATCACCAAAAATTAGATCTACGGTGTCAAAGAATATTTAGCTGATAAAGACATAATTATCTCCTGTTTTACTGTCTTGTAAATTTTATGTAAGAAGTGTATTTGATTATGTTATGTTAAACCCATTTGTATTGACTATTGCTATTGAGTGCACACTTTTTATTGCAATAAAGAATTTGTTTTGATTTGATTTTAATATGGCCTGAAGGTCGAAACTAGTTATTGTAATGAAATATATTAGAACAACACAAGCAGTAGTATACCCTAAGCCTATTGTAGTCTATTATTTATCAGATAGAAACAAATGATATGTCTTCTATGTCTCGCATCGACCTCCCATTACTGATATTGCGATATATTCGTTATAGATAGCAAACGATACCAAGTTTTGTTTACATCCGGGTTCCCAGAAGGAGCCAGCCGCCACCGGAAACACTCGCGGCGGCGGAATGGCCTACACTCGCGGTGCCTCGTTCCAAGCATCCGGTCACTCAGTGGAACTTCAGAAACGGACCGACTCATTATTCCCGTTCTTGCTGCAGTCGCGGACTGCTCTCTCAATCCGATAATTATTACGTAACTACATCAGACTAATCCGTTTTGAAATATTATTCCAAGAATCGTCATTCGTTGATACGGCTTTGGAGCAGTGCTTAGCTTATTAAATCAGGGGGTTGAACCGCAGTAGTTGTAAATACTGTAATAAAAAAATTACACACTAAAGTTTGAAGTACAACTTTTCTTATCATCATGTTGTTTGTATACAAACTCTAACTACGAATATCTGTATCTCCCCTTTTGCCATATGTAGACCTATAGGAATATGGAATATGTTAAAGGAAAATTATATAATGAAATTTCCTATTTAAAAAATCTACCTGCAGGTGGTTATCGATAGTGAGGGATTATTTTACCACGGAAAGTGTCGAAGGAATATCTTATTTATTTATTTGCATAATCATAATTGAAAGACGTGACTCAAACACAGACTACAGTATAAACAAAAATGCCAAACCAAAACTGCTGACGAAACAATAATTAACGCAGAAGTGTTTGTAAAACAGGGTAACTTGTTTAAGGTGGATTTACACATAGCCTGCCACGTCCATGCCGTGTCCCTGCCGTGCAGTTTTCGTTTTAGTCAAAATCATTATTTCGGATTTGCCATTTACTATACATAGTACAGCATGTTCGCGGTTTTCACATAGCCTGCCGTGTCCATGCCATACCGCTGCCGTGCCTCTTCCGTTTTCATCTGATCGCTCTTGAGGACGATTCGTGGCAGGTGACCGGTTCGCGACAGTCTTCATTTCTCTAGCTTATAATAATTATAGTTTCTAGTATAATTATAGTAATTAAAGCACATAATTATATTGTTGGAAGGAACTTTGATTATTCTTTCTTGTTTAAAAACAAATCAGTAGTATTTGACTATGTTTTTAGCGAATTTCCCCTATAGGGAAGAAGCTATTACCGTAGGTCTCATGGTAAGACTTAAGCCCGAGACCATGATAACTTTTCATTTTGAGGTCCCCAGATGCCAAAAACACCATTCGTTCAAATTTTTATATATGTATATATATATATATATATATATTTATATATATATTTATATATATATATTTATATATATATGTGTCCGTAAGCACGATAAATCTCGTAAAAAAGGTCCGATCTTAATGAAATTCGGTACAAATGTGTAAAGTATCATTTATTTGAACTAGTTCGAAAACCAGATGAATCGCACCATCTGAAGGGGGGTTTTTGGGGGGTTTTGTACCCCAAAAATGTGTTTTTTGGGGTTTTCACATGTAATTTTAATTTAAATCAAATTTTAATTTATACCATTGAATTTAGCTTAAAAAACAAACAATTTGGTATTTTGATCATTGCTCTATGTCAATTGGTTACCGAGATATTGAAAGTGCTTAACACAGTACGTTGTCTAATGTTATTCTTATGGAGAAAAAGAAAAATTGTATATCTCGCTTATTTATGAACATAAACTGGCAAAATTTGGTATATGGCTTGATCTGGTTATGGTTTATTGTTGTTTGCACAACAAAAAATTTTTCGCCTATGGTTCCTGTAGCAGCAAACCTAGGTACTTGGTCCCCATGTTATTCTTATGAAAAATAATAAAAATGTTATATATCGCTTATTTATGAATGTATATGGATGAAACTTGGTATGTGACTTCACTAAGATGAGTTCTATTGATATTTGCATAAAAACCCATTATTTTGCGTGCCTTGTTGCAGCAAACCTGCGTACTCATCCCCAATGTTATTCTTATGGAGAATAATTAATATTTTAAATATCGCTTGTTTGTGAATACATTTCTTATGAATCCTGTTAAGTGTTATTTTATATATTCATTGGAAATTCGCTGAGTATGCAGGTTTGCTGCGACGGGTGTATTTTAGGAATGGAAGCTCTTTGTAACACTGGTTAACAGTGAAATCCTCATTAGACCCTGCGTGTTAGCAATTCGTTAAGGAGGTGTGAGTTCATTTGGCTAGCATTTTTATACAAGGTGTACATAAAGTCCCGCACGGGTTTAATATTTTCTGAACGATAACAGATAAATCAATAAGATTTAGTGCATCAACACTACACTTAAAAATCTACTTTTTGAAGGAACTACAGTTTTCTGTCATATCATGGGGACGTCCCTCAAGAAGTCAGAAGGAAATCTTAAATAGGAGCATAGGTCAATATGCACATCACTTTAAAGGGCTTATCTAGCAGAGTTGAATGCCGCAAACCGCACTAAAAAAGGTTGATCCAGTAAAAAATGGCGGCTGTTCAAAGGTTTTATTAAAAAAAATAAGATCTTTCTAATTGTTACTGTTACCAGTTTTTCCCCTTTTTTAATAGATTTGGACCAAACATAAACTGGCAAAATTTGGTATATGGCTTGATCTGGTTATGGTTTATTGTTGTTTGCACAACAAAAAATTTTTCGCCTATGGTTCCTGTAGCAGCAAACCTAGGTACTTGGTCCCCATGTTATTCTTATGAAAAATAATAAAAATGTTATATATCGCTTATTTATGAATGTATATGGATGAAACTTGGTATGTGACTTCACTAAGATGAGTTCTATTGATATTTGCATAAAAACCCATTATTTTGCGTGCCTTGTTGCAGCAAACCTGCGTACTCATCCCCAATGTTATTCTTATGGAGAATAATTAATATTTTTAATATCGCTTGTTTGTGAATACATTTCTTATGAATCCTGTTAAGTGTTATTTTATATATTCATTGGAAATTCGCTGAGTATGCAGGTTTGCTGCGACGGGTGTATTTTAGGAATGGAAGCTCTTTGTAACACTGGTTAACAGTGAAATCCTCATTAGACCCTGCGTGTTAGCAATTCGTTAAGGAGGTGTGAGTTCATTTGGCTAGCATTTTTATACAAGGTGTACATAAAGTCCCGCACGGGTTTAATATTTTCTGAACGATAACAGATAAATCAATAAGATTTAGTGCATCAACACTACACTTAAAAATCTACTTTTTGAAGGAACTACAGTTTTCTGTCATATCATGGGGACGTCCCTCAAGAAGTCAGAAGGAAATCTTAAATAGGAGCATAGGTCAATATGCACATCACTTTAAAGGGCTTATCTAGCAGAGTTGAATGCCGCAAACCGCACTAAAAAAGGTTGATCCAGTAAAAAATGGCGGCTGTTCAAAGGTTTTATTAAAAAAAATAAGATCTTTCTAATTGTTACTGTTACCAGTTTTTCCCCTTTTTTAATAGATTTGGACCAAATTTGTAACCCTTGAGGATAACTAACGTCATAATTTACTTCTGTATTGACAGGCATAATGTAGTATTTAGCTGCAGTATTCATTTTAGTTGCAGTTTTGCTTTAATGGGGTTGTGGCTACTAATAAAATGTAACCAAGTAAAACCTTTGAACAGCCGCCAATTTTTACTGGATCAACCTTTTTTAGTGCGGTTTGCAGTATTAAACTCTGCTAGATAAGCCCTTTAAAGTGATGTGCATATTGACCTATGCTCCTATTTAAAATTTCCTTCTGACTCCTTGCGGGACGTCCCCATGATATGACAGAAAACTGACAGTTCCTTCAAAAAGGAGATTTTTTGGTGTAGTGTTGATGTACCAAATCTTATTGATTTATCTCTTATCATTAAAAAAATATTAAACCCGTGCGGGACTTTATGTACACCTTGTATAATTCAATTAATAATCGTCTAAATTTTGCTAAATGGAATAAGAACCCATTTATGAATGATTTTACGCAATCATTTTAATTGTTGGCAAAATTAATTTAAAGATATATCGGGTGTCAGGCGAAGGAACACGAAATACGTATGTGTTTCAGGAGCTGACAGGGAATTTTAGATATCGTTCAATTATCAGTTTGCTTTGATTTCAAAGAGACACAAGGTTTATTTCGACACGCTGTGGAGATCACCTTTTAGAACGGAGAATATTGTGTATGTGTGATGCTTCTTTAATTTATTAAAATTTACTGAGTGATAATGTGATAATATTGAACAAATAATTTGTTATCTAAAAATGTGAGCCTAATCTATGTCAGTGTACAAATTAATGTAACCAAGTATTTGTAATGTTTGAGTGCATATGCTTGATTGTCTACTTGCAAAATCATCTCAGCAGCAGCTCAAATGATCTCCTTCAAGTAGCCATACTGTAATCAATTATTTTTGAGTCAATCAAGTGATTTGAACAATTAACGTTCCTTGTAAAAAGGCTAGTGTTTGTTAATTCAAAAGTTGTTGCATTTGAAGCAATTTATCAAAATCTGTTTAGATGTTTAAAATAAATTGTATATTTGTTAATTCAATGTGATTTAGGTAAAAGAAAGAATTTGGATTACTTTTTTTTGTTTAGCTGCCGATACAATTGCAATGTACGGGGGTGTAAGGTCATGGAACAACCTCTATTAGCTAGAGGCACTCGTACACGACTTTATTTTATTTGGTATATTTAAGTCATTTTATACTTTAGGAAATTTGTTTATGAATTTTTAATTAACAAACAAATTGGGTTTTAATTTTATCCAAAATCAACGTCTCAAAGTTTGAGGTTTTGAAAATATAGACAAGTTAGTACACTTAATTTAGTATACTGTCAGCTACCGGTACACCTTAAGAAGTGCTAAATAAGTAATATGAAAACTATGAACAATGAGGGAAAAAAGAGGGAAATTTGTATGAGCAGTGAGGGAAAAAAGGGAAAATTTCGATTGGATAAAGGGAAAAGCTCAGGGCGAAAGTGGAAACGCTGATTAGAGCCCATTTTGCCTTGCAGTTCGTTCATTTGTGTATACATTTTTAATATATAATAGCATATAATTTAATACATAATAATTATACTGATTAATATATTCCGTATTATATAATAATAATATTCCGAAGTAATATTCAGAACATACTATTTATATACAATAACTTATAACAATATGACACATAACAATACTTATTCTGTATAATATTCCGAATATAACAATATGGAATTATATATTTAATAATTCTAAAAATTATGTTTATATTTGTGTATACATGTATTATCATCCGTATCTATTTTAGCAACTGCGTACACTGAAAACAGATTATTGTTATGTGAACCAGAATATGGTATGTGGAGCAATAAATTATTGTAAATATGGTCCCAGCAATGTGTTTGGTAGAATCACAGACAAGGGAATCTATAGATTCGTTTCTCTGTGGTAGAATCCTGTTATTGTCAATATTTTATTGTAGCGTGCACCAGACATTATTGCAAATATTACAATAATGAAATTGGAGCCGAAGCAATACATCTTGCTGCCAGAGCAATAAGTTATTGTTAATAATACTAAACATTATGAGAATCGTTACTAGAGTTTATAGTATTTATAACAATAACTCTTATTTTTACTTTTACAATAAGTTATTGCTGCAGCTATAAGTTCGGTTGACTCTCCTCACAATGTATAATAGCTATGGCAATACCTTTTCTTATTCCTACAATAAGTTGTTTTTGTGGTTACTACAGTTGAGTGGTTACGTAAAACCATAGAAAAATAAATCAGGTACAGAAGTGTCACGAAGTAGGGAAAAAGCGTACGCGGGTATCATGGAAATGCAGGCGCTGTCGCGTCGTTCAAGTCTGAGTTAGCGGTGCCTTGTTGCCAAGTCGGGCAGTGCGGGATTCCCAAATTCCCGCCAAAGACTTAAAACTACTGGACCGCTCGCGCCCGTGGTGAAGCGAACCAAATTTCGGTCCGGCCGCGTTCGAGGTCGCGCCGCAAATGGTGGGCTACCGCGGCAGCGCTTAGCATGGGGGATATAGGGAAAAACATGACGCGCGCTCACTTGAATTGAATTTGCAGCCAGGGAAAATTTGTCATGGTTGAATGGCCTTCTGATCCGTATTCCTGAATAGTTTCTCGAATTTTTAATACCGAAAGTAAATATATTCGACCAGGGTTAGTTGCGTAAAAATAACAGAAAGTTGGGAGTTTTTTAAAATAATCTCCTTGATGGCTGATTCTTTCATATTTCCAGTCATATAAATTGATGTACGATCCACTAGGATTTAGGTGTTGTTCAATAATGATGTTTTGAAGTTTTTGGTACTGGAATGAATTTTTTATGAGCAGTAATATCGTTCTTTGGACTAGTGAAACTTTGAATTTTAGCATATAAACTTCGACGTTTGCCAAAAGTTGTAGATTGTATGAAAGTTAATTGGCCTATATCATAAAATTTTGTTGATGAATGAATACCAAGACAAATACTTTTTAATAGCAAATGTATTCTTAATAAACATTAATTACCAACATGGTTCGTTCACCCGTCCACGTATAGTATTAGGAACGATTACATAATGTTGCATTAATACAACATTTCGCTATTGAATAACAAAAAATTATCTTCAGTGTATGATAACAATTGATTATGATTTATTTAAGAGACGATACAAGTACAGTATAATAATAATGGGGTTAAGAGTATTTTGGAAGGCATAGGATTAAATGAAATGATTTTTCTCAAAATTAATTTGTATTTACTGATTAACTGTTACATTACACATTACAGTTGAATTGTAGAATGTTGTAAGATTACTTAGCAAAATACGACTAAAACAAAAGTCGTATAACTATGTATTTTATCAAAAAACTAGGTCATGTTGTAACACAGCATCACTGAGTTGAATTTAACAGCGCGGCACGGCGCCGGCACGTCTTGGATAGAGCGCGGCGAAAGGTTTCAGCATCTGTCCAAACGAATTGTAGGTAAACCAACAACTTTACCGAAAAATGTTTGAAATAAAAGTTCTAGAGAAACTAATTATCTACAACTTTCCCGCTGGAAGTTTGTTTCTAACCTAAAAATAAAAAACTTCCTCGCTGAGTAACTTTTTCATGTCCCTCTTTAATAACACGTAAGAGTTTTTAATTATTAAAAATATTAAAAAACGGTAAAATAAAACAATATTTATACTTTCGGATTCCGTAGTTCACGTACACAAAGGATATATAAATTTCATTACAATTCAAACATGGCAGTGAAGTCCAGGAGCGTGTAAACGACAGCGCGTTCAACGCCAGAAACAGCTCTGAGCACACAGTGGCCCACCATTTCTGTTCCGCACAGACCTACGCGGACCGTTTTTAGCTCACTTAGCGATCTCTCCAGTAGTTTTACCTCGATGATTCCCGCAGGGAGCAATCTCGGTCGCTTCCGCCACGGCCACGGCAGCGGTAGGCGGTAAGGCTGATCTGATAAACGTGTGGCTGTGTGGCAGTGGAGATCACTCTCCCGTTGTATGCACAGGAAGTGGAGGATGTGCACAAATCTCGTTTCGAACTGATCTGGTATTTATTAAATTTCTGGAATGTTATTATTACAGAAGGATAAAACATGAACTGCATTAGACAAATTCAACCTTTTAAATTCCATAAATTGCAATGATGATTAACAATAAAATACCCCCGTTGCATCAAACCTGCATACTCAGAGAATTTCAAATGGTACTTCACTACGTCATGAACCACTTACCAACTTTCATCAAAGCATATTCATAAATAAGTGCAATATTAAATTTTATTTATTATTCATAAGAACAACATTAGGACTGAGTATGCAGGTTTTCTGCATCAAGAACAACTAAAATCTGTTTTTTTTACAAATAAAATAGATCACCATAACATAAAGCAACATTTCAAGTTTTACTAATTTATATTCATAAACAAGCAAGATATCACTTGTTTCTTATCCTCCATGAGAATAATATTATAGCTACTGAGTACGCAAGTTTGCAGACTTGGGGACCACAAAAAATTGGTTTTAAATGCAAATATCAGTACGAAAAAAAAGTTGTTTAAATATCAGTAAAACCTAAACAAATGAAGCCACATTACAAGTTTCGTCAATATATGTTCATTAATAAGCGAGATATAACATTTTACCCTCTCCATAAGATTAACATTGGGCAACGTATTATGTTTAGCACTTTCAATATCTTGGTAACCAATTGACGTAGAGTGATGATAAAAATACCAAATTGTTTGTTTTTGTAAGCTGAATTCAATGGTACAAACTAAAATTTGGGTTTATAAAAAATTAAATGTAAAAAGTTAAAACAAATTTTGGGGTGCAAAACCTGCTTTAAAATAGAGCGACCTGTCTGGTTTTCCAACTCATGAAAATAGACGCTGCCTTACACGTTTATACAAAAGGCATTTTTACGAAAGTTATCATGCCTACGGACACACACACACACACACACACACACACACACACACACACACACACACACACACACACACACACACACACACACACACACACACACACACGCACACGCACACGCACACGCACACACGCATACATGGTGTTTTTGGCACCTGGGAGCCTCAAAACAAATGTTATCATGGTCCCGGGCTAGGTCTTACCATGCCGACTACGACAATAGCTTCTTCCCTATTGGGGAAATTCGCTAAAACTATTAAAAATATTAAAAATATATGCATCTTTCATCTAAATAATGTGTACCGTAAGAATAATTCTAAATTAATATCTCGATTATTTATGAATGTATATTGATGAAACTTGGCCTGTGGCTTCACCTAGTACTGGTATATTGATATTTGCATAAACAATTTTTGTTATTGTCCCCGTAGCAGCAAACCTGCATACTCAGCCCTTATATTATTCTTATGGAGAATAAATGAAGTTTTATCTCTCCCTTAGTTATGAACATAAATAAAAAATAAAACTTGGTATGTAGCTTCACCTGGTTAAGTTATATTGATAATTGCACAAAAACATATTGTTTATATTTCTTGATGCAGCAAATCTGCGTACTCAGCCTTTAATGTTGTTCTTTAGGAGAATACTGTACATAAAATGCAGAGTGTATATAACATGTTGAAATGTTAGCAGCCGATGCCATACAAATTTACTATAAATTCACTGAAGAAATTAGCTCTTCACGTAGGAACAAGTTACTGTAAAATATTAAATTCAGTAATAAAATGCATTACAATTTAATCGTGAAACATAGTTTACTTTTAAAATTATGATTTTACCTATTTTCTGTAACCCTTTATTTATAAATCAGGGCATGTTTATAAAACACACAGAGAGAGCTTAAGCTTATTATTGACGCGATGAACCCATACACGAAAACTATCCTCGAACTAAAAAATGTTTAAAGAAATCGTCAGTCAACATTAAACGTACCAGTATCTCAGAAGATTTTAAATGTATTTTTAAAGTTGGTAAATCGATAAATTAACATTGAGGCAAAATCTTTACCATCATTGAATAGAAAACTAACCAGAGAAGTAGATAATGCGAAGAGCGCGTAAACACTGCACTCAATACGACAAGCGCCAAGCAGGGCGAGGGAATTTTTCCCTACCGGCTGGGCCGGCCGGCCAGCCGGCTGGAGTGCACGGACAGGCAACGTCGCTTGGCCGGTTTTGCTCGTATGATCTGGCCGGTTGAATTAACAATTTTGTGTTAGCAAATTTTAGCATTACGTGACACTTCTATACCTGCTTTATTTTTCTATGGTAAAACCCTAAAGTTTAACGAACATAACCTGAAAACTAACCAAAATCAGTTTTATAAAATTGCTTACATGAAAGCTGCAGAAGTATGGGGTCAATACACCAGCGTTCATTTGGCTTTACATAATATTTATTTTTATTATTTAAGGCTTAGTAACTTAATCTCAGTCTCTTTGTTTCTTTTACCTTGTTAATATCCAACCTAGGCAATAAAAAGCCTAAATAAGATTCTGAATTCATGTTGAAACTGCTTGATTTTTATTTTCAAATAAATACAAAGGTTTACCTGTTTAACATCCTTTTTGAGGTTATGCCATTGCATGTTTTGTGGCTACAGCCACATTTTCAGTTAATCCTTAGGTTGATTCTTCATATTATTAAAACATTACTGAGACAGTGAGACACTTAACACATACATATTGCAGTATAAAACATTCCGTTACCGATCACACGATAAACTATAACATTGCTTGTCTCGGTGCATTCACGCTTCAGGTCAGGCCGGTGACGACTCACTTCCACTTTGAGACATTGTCGTGTAATCAAAAACAGAATCTGGTATAATATATCAGAAGATTATCGCTAAGCATTTCTACTTACTATACTACTATCGTTATGATGTATTAGCAACAATAATATGTTGATGCAATTACCAGCATCATTGCAAATAATTTAGCAAGAATATTATTGTAGTTTTGACAGACGTGATGGTAGGACATTACCATAACTATTGTGTTAATTAAGATAAATCTTGTAAAAACTACCAGAATTGCATTTACTATGCAATATTGTTTGGATTACTATAATATTTCTTTCAGTGTAGGGTGCGCTCTTAGAGAAGCACAAGCAACTAGGCAGTGGCATGGCAGCGACCGGTTCCCGGTTGTCAACATCGCACGGCATGGTCATGGTCTAAACAAACTAATTTAATGTTATGTTTTAAGACAATTGTTAGACTATAAAGGTGGATTTACACATAGCCTATATAGGCTATGTGTAAATCCACCTTTATAGTCTAACAATTGTCTTAAAACATAACATTAAATTAGTTTGTTTTTGGACTAACAATTTTATAATTTTTATGTAATAATATTTAAATTTGTATATTCATATTTCAACTTTCTTTTATTATTAATTGATTATACTTTTACTTATTTAACAAATAAACATGCATTATAGCATTTTATCATAGATAATCTTATAGTCACCGTGGTTTGGACGCGTTCTCCCAACCGGGTTGGATCGTGTATGGTGAAGCACATTTCCCAACATTTGTCCGTCCCAACTTGGTTGGGAAGCGTTTTCCCAACCGGGTTGGATCGTGTATGGTGATGCACATTTCCCAACATTTGTCCGTCCCAACTTGGTTGGGAAGCGTTTTCCCAACCGGGTTTGGATCGTGTATGGTGAAGCACATTTCCCAACATTTGTCCGTCCCAACTTGGTTGGGAAGCGTTTTCCCAACCGGGTTGGATCGTGTATGGTGATGCACATTTCCCAACATTTGTCCGTCCCAACTTGGTTGGGAAGCGTTTTCCCAACCGGGTTGGATCGTGTATGGTGAAGCACATTTCCCAACATTTGTCCGTCCCAACTTGGTTGGGAAGCGTTTTCCCAACCGGGTTGGATAGTGTATGGTGAAGCACATTTCCCAACATTTGTCCGTCCCAACTTGGTTGGGAAGCGTTTTTCCAACCGGGTTTGGATCGTGTATGGTGAAGCACATTTCCCAACATTTTTCCGTCCCAACTTGGTTGGGAAGCGTTTTCCCAACCGGGTTGGATCGTGTATGGTGAAGCACATTTCCCAACATTTGTCCGTCCCAACTTGGTTGGGAAGCGTTTTCCCAACCGGGTTGGATCGTGTATGGCGAAGCACATTTCCCAACATTTGTCCGTCCCAACTTGGTTGGGAAGCGTTTTCCCAACCGGGTTGGATCGTGTATGGGCCCCTTTAGTCATCAGAGTCCAGATGACTGTGACCCATAGAACTCTAAGAGTTCTATGCTTTGGCCACAGAGAAATGCGAAAAGAAAGAAATCTTTCTTCTCTGTGCTGTGGTTTGATATTATTTACAGCCAAATAGAATTTAGTCGTGTTATGATACTGTATAACCACGCATAACAGATATTTCTAGTAGTTCTAAGGAACACGCACATATTACGTAACTTACTTCAGAGGGAGAGGGGATATGATGTAATGTTATGCTCCGTTATTTGGGGTAGAGGGGTGGTCTGGGTCAGGGTTACGTAACGCGCAAATTTGATAATATAAGCATTGTAAGGCTAGAATGTTTTTAAACTAAAACGATCATTCATTTACTGATGTCTATCCCGAGATTCTAATAAATTATGGTCCAACTTATAGAAAATTTCTCTAAATCAAGGGTAAATTCTTAAAACCAAAATCAAAAAGCAAATTATAAATTTGTACGGTAAACTTATAATTTGTATAATGATAAACTCGAATAATGTATACAAAACATTAGTTTATTGATAATATTAGTTTTTCTCCATATACAGTCTTTTGTACTTGGAGAATAATTTGTACATGGAGAAAGTATTATTTCCGTCAAAATTTTAGAATTTGAGCTATCGGTGACATATTAATATTGGTGCTCGGTGAACCTAAAAAAGGTTCAATTTATGGTTGTTTTACTCCTGTAGCTGTTGAAAGATGACGAAGTGATGGGATGGGGCCGCACCATCCAGCAGCTAGCAAGATGCTCATCAGCAAGGCGTGCAAGCTGAGGCGCTCAGACCGGGGCCGGGGCCGCAACACTCAGCACATTCCACGCTGCCACGGCGCCGGCGCAGCAGCTGCTACGAGCATCGATTTAAGTACCACTGGATCCAAGGTTTCTTCTCAGCGGTGAAAAATATCCCACGAGCTGTTACAAAAAATCCCACTTTATCCCACACTTCACCATTTAGTGTTATTTCATATTTTATTGTTTTTGATTTTTTCATGAAGTATTACAAACTGAGCATGTCGTTAAGAATGATTATTCACAGTAAAATTGCCTTCAAACGTATTTGTAAAGCCTAAAACGTCTGGGAGAGGCGCTGAGACAATGCGCGGCGAGACGCTTTTTGCCCATTCCGCCTTCAAAAGTCCTGAACGCAACCACCGGCAGTCAGTTCGTTTTGCGGAGCGGACCTGCCGATCCAGTAGTATTTATATCGATGGCTCCGAGTAGAGATCAGGGATGTGATCCAAGTACTCGAGTATTTGTTTTGCGGAGCGGACCTGCCGATCCAGTAGTATTTATATCGATGGCTCCGAGTAGAGATCAGGGATGTGATCCAAGTACTAGAGTATTTGTTTTGCGGAGCGGACCTGCCGATCCAGTAGTATTTATATCGATGGCTCCGAGTAGAGATCATGGATGTGATCCAAGTACTCGAGTATTTGTTTTGCGGAGCGGACCTGCCGATCCAGTAGTATTTATATCGATGGCTCCGAGTAGAGATCATGGATGTGATCCAAGTACTCGAGTATTTGTTTTGCGGAGCGGACCTGCCGATCCAGTAGTATTTATATCGATGGCTCCGAGTAGAGATCAGGGATGTGATCCAAGTACTCGAGTATTTGTTTTGCGGAGCGGACCTGCCGATCCAGTAGTATTTATATCGATGGCTCCGAGTAGAGATCAGGGATGTGATCCAAGTACTCGAGTATTTTTCTTAAGAGTCTTCATCACCGGAAGTTTCTAGACGCCAACTTTAGATTTTGTTCCATAAGGTCAATGTTAACTTTGTGCCTACATTACTCCTCACCTGATCGTCGCATACAATTCATTTTGGGTCAAATTAAAGGTTTAGTCGTCCTCTAGGGAAATACAATGTCAAATTCCTTAATTTGGGTATCATAATTTCATAATAAATAGTTTAATTTTGAACTGAAACATTGTACATGTTCTCATTAATTTGTAAGAATATCCAAATTCGACTATTGTATTTCCCTAGAGAACGACGAAACCTTTAATTTGACACCAAAATTAACTGTTTGTGACGATCAGGTGAGAAGTAACGGAGGCACAAAGTTAACATTGGCCTTATGGAACAAAACATCAAGATGGCGTCCGGCAACTTCCGGTGATGAAGACTCTTAAAAACCCGCGTACATCGAGTGTTTGTACACATATGAAATTATTAATTTTCAGTAATACCCTAGCGTGCTAACGTCAGGATAACGTACTTGCTTTACTGGCCTTGAACTCCCGGGTAGTCTCGTCAAGACTGGCATCAGGTGCAATAACGCGTTCAAATCCTTATCCCCTAGTATTTTATCTGCTTTCCATCTATCCTCTGCTCTCTTGTGTTTACTATACCATGTATCGTGTTCTTTTCCTGCTTCACCGAGAGGATTTACACCTTTATCACCTCTACCTAGGCGTTCTTGGAGTTTCGTCCTAGAAAATTCATACCCGGCACATAAAGTTCAGAGGGTTAGTAATATAGTTTAAAATTCCAGACCCTTCTATTATTTTCTCGGGTAAAGAATCCAAACATCGCGCCAAATACATCGGACCATCTGGAAGGTCAATATGTTGTTTGAGAATTTCCCAGAGATAAAATTAATAATATCATTTACCTATTCAGTTGGGTTATGAACTGTATTTTGTATTACATCAATCACAAATTTCGCTGAAGGTTTCGGTAGAACAAGCACACATCGCATAATGTAGGCCTACTTGTGTCCGTTTGGTTTTCTGTTAATTCTATTAGTCGATCTAAATAAATTGAGCTACGCCCATCTTTTCATTATGGAAGTTGTTATTGCCAGCCCTCTCTTCTGCCTGTAGGAAATAGAGCCTTTCGATAAGGTCCGCAAATTTTCTTATATATTTTTTGTTGCTGTCGCAGCAAACCTGCATACTCAGCGAATTTCCAATGAATATTAGGACAATGAATATTAATAACTCATTAAAACACTTACCAGGATTCATAAGAAATATATTCCCAAATAAGCGAAACATAAAATATTAATTATTCTACATAAGGATAACATTGGGGATGAGTACGCAGGTTTGCTGCAAAAAGGAACACAAAATAATGGGGTTTTATGCAAATATCAATAGAACTCGTCTAGGTGAAGCCACATCCCAAGTTTCATCCTTATACATTAATAAATATGTGATATATAACATTTTAATTATTCTCCATAAGAATAACATGGGGACCGAGTACCCAGGTTTCCTGCCATGGGAACTATCAGCGAAAAATTGGATTTTTGTGCTAACATCAATAAACCACAACCAGATAAAGCCATACCAAGTTTCGTCAGTATATTTTCATAAATAAGCAAGATATAAATGTTGTCTTTATCTCCATCAGAATAATATTAGACAACGTACTGTGTTTGGCACTTTCAATATTTCAGTAACCAATTGACGTAGAACAAATGACTAAAATAACAAATGGTTTGTTCTTTTGACTTGAATCTAATGGTGAAAACTAAAATTTGATTTGAATAAAAATTACATCTGAAAACCCCCAAAAAATTTTAGGGGTACAAAACCCCCTTTGGGATAGTGGGATCTGTCAGGTTTTCGAACTTCTTCAAATAAATCGTACTTTACACATTTATACCAAATTTCATGAAGTTCTGACCTTTTTTACGAGAGTTATCGTGCTTACGGACGTATTCCTACTTATACAAGGTGTACATAAAGTCCCGCACGGGTTTAATATTTTCTGAACGACAACAGATAAATCAATAAGATTTGGTACATCAACACTACACCTAAAAATCTACTTTTTGAAGGAACTATCAGTTTTCTGTAATATCATGGGGACGTCCCGCAAGGAGTCAGAAAGAAATCTTAAATAGGAGCATAGGTCAATATGCACATCACATTAAAGGGCTTATCTAGCAGAGTTGAATGCCGCAAACCGCACTAAAAAAGGTTGATCCAGTAAAAAATGGGGGCTGTTCAAAGGTTTTATTAAAAAAATATACTGGACCAGTCTTCTAATAGTTACTGTTACTAGTTTTTCCCCGTTATCAATAGATTTTGACCAAATTTGTAACCCTTGAGGATAACTAACGCCATAATTCACTTCTGTATTGACAGACATAATGTAGTATTTAGATGCAGTATTCATTTAGTTGCAGTTTTGCTTTAATGGGGTTGTGGCGGGAGCGTCTCAAAACTCCGAGATTTCATAATTCCGAGGTCTGTAAAAATCAATTAAATGTTTAAAACATCATAATTCCGAGGTTTCATATTTCCGAGGTCTCTAAAAGTCAACTAAGAATTAAAATTATCATAGTTCCGAGGTTTCAAAACTCCGAGGTTTTTATAAAATCAGTTAAGTATTAAAAACATCACAACTCCGAGGTTTCATAATTCCGAGGTCTGTAAAAATCTGCTAAATATTAAATTTATCATAACTCCGAGGTTTCATAATTCCGAGGTCTGTTTAGTTTAATATAATATTGCACTTTATCACAATTCCGAGGTTTCAAAACTCCGAGGTCTCTAAAAATCAACTATATGTCTAGAATATCATAACTCCGAGATTTCACAATTCCGAGGTACAGTCTGCGCCACAAATGAGCATGCCACGCCGGCTGCCGCGCTGTGGTCGTACGGCGCTGGAGCCTGCAGCTTCGTTGTTGTGCTAACATTTACTTATCAATTGTAGTATAAATTTAAAGCCATGAAAATAAACCATTTTATCCTATACTTATATCCAATGAATGCCTTATTATTTGTCTGCAAAATGTATTTGTTCAACCATAGATGATGTTTATACCTTTAGATTCGGCGTTTTTGTACTAGGCGAAATCCTAAAACCTATAAAAACTTAAATTTAGCTAAAAAGTCTACACGAAAATTTATCAGTTAGCTTAACACATAAATTTATTGGTTGATAAAAAACTGCGTATGTGGTTAAATAGTCAGTGTATTGTTTAAGGAGCAACACTCAAAAACGTTATGAATATCAGCTAGTGATTTAACCCAAAACAAGACCTAGAAAGTTTGATGGAAGTTCATACATTTAGTGGACATATACGAATTGGATAAAAATAACTTATAAATGATAGCTTATATATAATGTTAGTGAACGAGTCAGTATTGGGGGAGAATGAATATGTCACCGTATGGGTTATTTACCTATTAGAAATTATTAGGATTGGGGTAGGAATTGCTACCTTTTTGTAATTTTTTTGTTCTTCATATTCGAAAACTTTGTTAAAATATATCTTTTAAAGTACTTTAAGTATTAATTGTAATGTACTGTTTAGTTAGGTGTGGTTGTGTTTTGTTTTTGGTTCATAATAAATAAGAAACTAGTGGCTTAGGGGGATATTGCCCCTAACATATGGTTTTTGTGTAAGTGGATAATCACAGCTGATCATTAGTTTATTTTGCTTATTAATAAAAACACTGTAGTGACATTTCCATAAGAAAATCATTGGATCTTTAAAGTCCAGTGAGGCGTAGCCCACGTTATTTTTAACATTTCTGATATCCTTCCCACCGTCCAAGGCCCTCAAGCTATAAAATTAATTGTCATAACCAAACTTAACATCTTCCTAGCTCGAGATATTTCGTGGGGACCGATTCGCTTACGGAATTAAATATATAGATAACGTGAAGAATGAGAGAATGCAACTGTTGTGACTACCATCTTCTTCCGCTTTCGTCAAAATGTTGCCGTTTTATTAATTTGTTTTTAAAAAAAACTTTTTAACTTTCCTGATAATTTAGGGAGAAAAGGTAGTCATTATTGAAAAGGAAAGGCCTCGCGTTGGATAATGACGGCGGCGCTTTTTGGCAGTTAAATCTAAATGCAAAACAATTGTTAAGTTTTCGAATCAAATCTAATTGTTGTTAAAGTAAAGTTGACTTTATTTTAATCACTTTATACTAATGAAGTACTAATGGATTATTAAATCTGGATTAGGTCAATAACTAAAAATTACGATTAACTATAGCGTAATAATAAATACAAAAATTGATTAAGTTAACGACCGTTTTGGGGGTTATTAACTGATGATACTATGTGGTAATGATCGAGGAAAATGGTGATTTATTTAAGTTACTAAATAGCTTTTAATTTAAGAGTAATTACTATAGTACTAACTATCCTGGTAGTTCATTAATACAGTACTATTTTTTACATAGACTAACTTAGAAATAAATAGCCAAATAGGTTTGCTAAATGCGATTACAATTTATCACTTACCGTTAGCTAAATTATCCGTATTATACGTATCATAACTACTGCCATGCGGTCACTGCACAGTAACTGTTGTACTGGCACTTTACTTGACTTGACTCCAATGAACTCCAGACGCAAGTCGAACGGAAAGTTGCTGCCGCGCCGAGTTTTGTTTTCATGCAATGGAAGTGTCTGCGTTGTTGAAGGATTATCCCTATCTGAGGGCTGTAGATCACTTCGATATTCTGGTTGTAGGCTAAGGGATTTTGTAGAGTTTATACCTAATAGGAGTTGAGATTTTTCCCTAGCTTGGATTATATTTTTAACTATACTGCATAAATGTTTGGCATCAAGTGTGTTGTCAACATTTTGTTCCTCAACCTTAATTACAACATCGAGAGGTAGCTTCCTCATAATAAGTGAAAAAAAGAAATTTGAGTTGGTATCCTCACCTAAGTTTTGTAAACACCTGGTGTGTTTCTCAATATTATCAAACAAGTTCCTGAGTTTGCTAGTTTCACTATTTTTTAAGGGGTTCAAGTCCATCAAAACTTTATAGTGAGAGTTAATGATAAGTTGGTTGTTGGCAAACCTGTCTTTAAGCATTGAAATCGCAATATCAT
This sequence comes from Allygus modestus, assembly GCA_963675035.1. Lineage (NCBI taxonomy): Eukaryota > Metazoa > Arthropoda > Insecta > Hemiptera > Cicadellidae > Allygus > Allygus modestus. The sequence continues at coordinate 168,267,085 of OY776113.1, forward strand.
AATTTTCAGAGGTCAGTGACAGCCCAGCAATGCAAAGTTTTGCGTCACCTGTTAATTGAGCGTTGAGGTGGTTAAATTTATCAACTTTATTCAAATACTGATTACTGTGAACTGCTGAGTCAAATGAGTCCCAAAACTCCTGCCATTTCAGAATATTGCCATCAAAAGAAGGAAGAGTTAGTTTAGGCAACCTCATTGAAGTTAAGTTAATTGAAGTTGTTGGGAAATGAGGGGGAAGTTGACTAACCTGGAATGAATCAGTTTGATCATTCGAACCATTCGTTGTTGGATGAGTTTCCTTTTCCAAAAACGCGATACTGACCTTCAGTTTCTCGCTAATTTCATCGAAGTCCAGCATCAAGGTTATGTGATCCTCAGTTACCTTCTCATTTTCCTCTTCTTCTTCTGTAGAGACATCTTCTAGTTCGGCAATGCTTTTTTCTAGTTCTTCCACCCTTCTTGCATAAGTTGTAAGGACGTTCAGTGCTGTGGCGAGTTTCTTCGGAGTAGCAGTAGTTTCATCTTCGGATAATATCTCGGATTCAGTAATTGTACTTCTTAGCCTTTTGCTCGACTCCAGATAGTTCTTCCTCAATCGTTGGGAAGACATCTATGTTCTGCTTTTTCTTTCAGTATTTTGTGGAACGTTAACCGCGCTCTGCTACCATGTGCAGAAAGATGGAGAAGTTAAACGGAATTTAGATTGTGGAAGCGTGTGATTATTTTAAGTTAATATAAGTTTTAGAGGATTGTTTGGCAGGAATTAAGTTTAATAAATAGTCAAATAAAACATTTTATAGTTGTATTTTTACATTTCCAACAAATAATAAAGTAAACAATTGTAAAGTTAAAGTAAGTTTTAAATAAGCCAAAAATTGTGATTCATTCTTAAGTAATGATTACCAAAGAATAATATTCTTGATGATAATAACAAACATCTGTTTTTTATATCATATGTAAACTTAAACCATGTCCAAATGTTAAATTTCAGTTTACAAGTTTCACACTTAAGGCTTAGCCACAGGCTCAGTGGCTGTCAAGTTCACAGGTACGTAAAATAGGTTACTTTCAACTATAGCAGTAACTGTTACTCGGCATTGGCGGCATCCACGGAAGGAACGGTTACTTTAAAATATAGCAGTAACTGTTCCACGGCATGGACTGCGCGTAGACGGTCGTGGTTATTGTTATTTGTTATTATTTCTTCTTCGCAGTTCGCACTCTCAGTCCCCTCTTCTCGTTCTCTCCTCTCCTCTCAAGCTCTCATCTTTAAGTTTCTAACCTACACTTGTGAATACTGATAATATATGTGCTGTAATTAAGTTTTGTAGGCCGACAGTGAGTTCTAATCTGGTGTTTAAGAGGCAAATTTATAGATAAAGTTTGTATTTATTATTCAGTCATGATTGGAAGACTTGTATCAAGAGGTTGCAGTCAATTGGTATGTGTAGTGAAGATGTTGACAGAAATAGGCCTAGGCATAAGTCTGATTAAATTACTTTGGCCCATAATTTTTGTGATTAAGGACAAATGTGTTTTTATTCATGCCTTTATGTAGGCAATGCAATGTTTACCTTAATGTAGGTCCATTAGTGGTACAGTTTAGGTGTACACAGGCTACATTAATTGTTATGTAACTGACAATTTGGTAATGTAACAAATTTGGTAGGCAGTACAAATTTGTAACTTTACACAATCATAATTCAGGGGAGTCCCGAACCACCTTAATATTTATCTTCCTATTTTATGATTTTTGTGAAACTGGGCAAGTAGAGCAACATAACTTTGCTCATTTATGAAGTGAAACCAAACCTACTTAAAACTCATAGGGAAGCAGGGTTCCCGCCTTTCAACCTCGAAAAATCGGGACATCCGTATGTTTTGTTATGTATAGATATAAAAATTGCATTGTGCCTGCTCGTTAAAATCGGGACTGTCCCGACGAAATCGAGACGGGTGGCAACCCTTCAGGGAAGGCCTGCTAGGAATCATGAGAAATAACTAAAACATATAAATCAGGCAATAGCTACACTTTTAATCCAACCACGCAACACGTAAATGCCTATACTAGGACTGTAAATACATTTAAACCGGTTGATTTTATAACTCTTAAAAAACTAAAGTGTACAAAGTCCAAGATATGTATCAAGTCTTTGAAACAGTTTCTTTGATAAATACTAGATCTTACAACCAATAAAAAATTACTGGTAGAAAAAAAACTATTAAGTTATGAAATAAATTTCAATTAGCTTAAAATTTGCTATTTAGAAATGTACATTTCAAAAGCTAATTTTGAATCGCTTGCATACAATGGGAATCAACCGTAAAACATTTAAAACTAGTTACATTTCATTAGGCCTAAATGTTTAAAAGTTTGTTCATCGGGCTCAAACTACTTTCGGTACATTTAAAACCAAAAGATAAATATAACTGTAGACTACATATTTAAAGAGAAACCAAGAAAAATACATTATTATCGAATATATGTATGAAAATATTTGTATTCAATGCTAGTAGGATAGGGCCTTAGTTTTCTCATCTCTTTTGTAACAATTTTTCTCCAAGCTCGATTTTCTCCAATATTTTTTCTGGCTCGGTCTTTTTCTCCAAGCCCGTCGGTGGCTTTTCAAATCAACAGGCTGCCACACGACTTTAGAACAGTAAGGCTTAAATATACTCAGACGACTCGACAACCGTTGACAGATCAAGGCCATCTGTGACTGGACAAGCCACGCGTCGTGAGAACGAGGCTTAAGCCTATGATACACGGCCCTTGATCTGTCAGGCCAGGCCATAAAACCTGCCGGACAACAGGCCGTGTATCAGTTCGGCCCGACGAGGCCCGCGGTCCATCAGGCGCGTCCGGGCTGGCGCGGGCTTTCCCGTGGAAAGTCGGTAAACATCAAAGGCCTGTCTCGGCGCGGCCGTATTCCTCCACCCCCTGAGCTCATTTGGCCATCGGCTACCAGTGAATAAGATCATATTTATGTTCTTTGTTTACCAGTGCCTTTTTAAATCACATGTTTTTAATGGTTCACACTTTCTGGAAAGTCAGGGAGAGTCAGAGAGTACTAAAAAAGGTCAGGGGAAAGTTGTGGAAAAATGAAAAAAGTTAGGGAAAATTACAAATATTTTATTGGGAAAACTTTAGCATACTTTTTTGATAAAGTAATATAATTATCATATAATTATTGTCATTAATTAATTCAGTCATTGTTGTTAGATTAGGAAACCCCAGCTTAGTGCCGGCTGGTAGAGTATAATTATTGTATGTCAATCATTTTTAAGTTTGATACAATAAAACTTATAAGATTGCATGTAGACTTTTTAAATAAGATAGTATTTTTTAAGATACTAGCAAAAGTCAATGTTTTACTTTAAAATACGATTATTATTTCACTTTCATGAATTTAATTTGGTTTATCACTTCTTTTTACTGTGTTCACCACGAATCTAGATTGGTGTTATTATTAGGTATTTCCACTAAGTTTTACCTTTTTATTTATTGAAGGCGGTTCTCCTAGGTATGTGAAAAGATTCTACAGAGTGGCAGACAGTATTTACTTTTAAGTAAATTTGTGCAACGCACATACATATGAAACTAATTATTAATACAGTCAAGTCATTGGAAAAAAACACAAATATCAAAAAGACAAATGAGCTACAACACTACTGCAATTGTAAATTGTTTATAAATAGATTCACACAGTCACGCCTTAGGGTACTCCGGTTGTGCAAGATTCACACAGTCACACCTTAGGGTACTCCGGTTGCGCAGAAGCTAGGCCACGCCTCCATCTTTAACTGAGGAAGAAGGAGTACCATCGCTAAACAAGAGCCACTTACCAAGTTTCACCAAAATACATTCATTAATAAGTGATATATAGCTTTTGATTTATTCTCCATAAGAATAACATTATAATTGAGTACGCAGGTTTGCTGCAACAAGGAAGATAAGAAATGTGTTTTGTTTTCAATTATCAATATAACTCAACCAGGTGAAGCTACATACCCAGTTTTATTAATTTAGGTTCATTACTAACGGAGACAAAATTTTTCTTACTGTCCATATGAGTGTATTATGGGGGACGAGTATGCAGGTTTACTGCTACCGGGAAAAATCAACAAAAAACTTTTTCTGTGCTAATATCAATATACACAACTATTTGAAACCACATACCAAGTTTCATCAATATACATACATAAATAATCAAAATATAACATGTTATTTACTCTCCGTAAGGATAACATTGGACAACGTACTGTGTTTAGCACTTTGAATATCACTCACTGCAACGGTTGGACGTAAAACAACAATTGAAACGCCAACGTTTTGTAGAGCTAAACTGATTGGTAGAGAGTAATGTGGAGTTTTTAGTGAAATTATCTGAGGAAAATCTAAAAACCGTATTCCCATAAGTCTTACCATATCACCTACGGTAATAGCTTCTTCCCTATAGGGGAAATTCGCTAAAAATAAATAATGTTTTTATATTTTTTGTCAATCGTTGCAAGAGGATGAAGTTCCAAACGTAAATACATTTTCCTTCACAAATAGGTTTCAAAATAAAATTTCCGTTACTTAACGCATTTTAGGAAACAAATAAAAAATACCTCCGTCGCAGCAAACCTGCATACTCAGCGAATTTCCAATGAATATATAACATAACACATTAAAAGACTTAACAGGATTCATAATAAATATATTCACAAACAAGCGATATTTAAAATATTAATTAATCTCCATAAGAATAACATTGGGGATGAGTATGCAGGTTTGCTGCAACAAGGCACACAAAATAATTGGTTTTCATGCATATATCAATAGAACTCATCTAAGTGAAGTCACATACCAAGTTTCATCCATATACATTCATAAATAAGTGATATATAACATTTTAAGTATTTTCCATAAGAATAACATGGGGACCACCTAGGGATATCCTGTTTATCCTGGGATTGCAATGGGATGAGTGGGACACAAATGGGATATCCTGGGGACGTTGTGTGCTGTGTGGGCACATAAGTCCTCAAGAATTACTGGGCCACGATAAAGGCAATAGTTTAAACTATTTGCAGACTTTTTGGATTTAGCAGATTCATCATATACAATTCTTACTTTGGTAGTAGTTTTTGATTCGTTGATGGGGAATATAATGAGTGACCACTGAGTCGTCGTTAAGAGGGACTTTTTCAATAACACCAATAAAAGCCTGATCTTTAATGATGTTGTTGTACTCTCGAAGTACATGTAGTTGGTTTTCAAAACGATGTAAAAGTGATTTAAGCCGCCCAACGGACAAACCATAGTTATTGGGTAAGTTGGGAGGGTACTCTTTCCAAGGCCAACTGACAGAATACCTACCATTTTCTAGTTTGATCGTCTCATTAAATTGATTTAAAGCGATGTCGTCATCATTTTGAAAAGGACAGTCACGAATCCCTAAGCTCTCCAGACTCCACAAGTCCTTAACATTTACTTCTTCTATTAGTTGTGAATCAGGTGTTTCAAAGTGATTTTTCAATCCAAAGAGGTTTGTAGGTTGAATTGTAGTGAGAAAAGAAGTAGAATATACATTTTCTGTATAATGTTTAGACCTTTCTCTGCCACTTACAATCCAACCTATTTTAGACCCTACAAGATATAAACCAGTGTGTACTTCAATCTTTTCGTTTGTGACTATATTGAAGTAGTAGTCGTTACCTATTAAGAGTTCAATTTCAGAATCTTCGTTTTGACTCTCTGCAAAGATTAAAGATGGATAAAGCGACTTTATAGATGTTATGTCAACTGCGGAGCTAGCGCTTAGTTTTCCGGTAATTTGCGGTACAACATTACAATTAATACTGAGTACAGTTCCGTCAATAAGTTTAAGCCCGGTAGTAACAGTCTGAGTTTCAATTGTCTTGGCTTCTTGATTACCAAAGGTAAAAACTAATAAAATTTGTGTATTTGTATACTGAAGTTTAAGTTTGGAAGCAAGACTTGTTGAGATATAAGATCTCTGACTCCCGGTGTCAAATAATATTCGAGCAGGCTCTGTAAAGCCGTCTTTTGTAATATGAACCTTTGCAGTTTGTAAAATTACAGTTTCATTTGCAGAAACAAGAGAAGTTTCATTAGAAAAGTTGGAATTTACGGCAGACGTTTCACTATACCTAGTACTCTGAGAGAATTGCTTAGAACAGAGACTTCTATGATGATTGTTTCTCTGTTTACAGTACGTACACACATGGTTTGTTTATTTTAGAATCCTTTAGATTGTGTCCACCTTTCAAACAAATGTAACACAAACCCTTTACCTTACATTTTCTTTCATCAACAGTTTTGTACTTCTGGCACTGGTCGCTCCAATGGTTCCCCTTGCAGAATATGCAGGCTAGAGTTTTGTTTTCATGCAATGGAAGTGTCTGCGTTGTTGAAGGATTATCCCTATCTGAGGGCTGTAGATCACTTCGATATTCTGGTTGTAGGCTAAGGGATTTTGTAGAGTTTATACCTAATAGGAGTTGAGATTTTTCCCTAGCTTGGATTATATTTTTAACTATACTGCATAAATGTTTGACATCAAGTGTGTTGTCAACATTTTGTTCCTCAACCTTAATTACAACATCGAGAGGTAGCTTCCTCATAATAAGTGAAAAAAAGAAATTTGAGTTGGTATCCTCACCTAAGTTTTGTAAACACCTGGTGTGTTTCTCAATATTATCAAACAAGTTCCTGAGTTTGCTAGTTTCACTATTTTTTAAGGGGTTCAAGTCCATCAAAACTTTATAGTGAGAGTTAATGATAAGTTGGTTGTTGGCAAACCTGTCTTTAAGCATTGAAATCGCAATATCATAATTTTCAGAGGTCAGTGACAGCCCAGCAATGCAAAGTTTTGCGTCACCTGTTAATTGAGCGTTGAGGTGGTTAAATTTATCAACTTTATTCAAATACTGATTACTGTGAACTGCTGAGTCAAATGAGTCCCAAAACTCCTGCCATTTCAGAATATTGCCATCAAAAGAAGGAAGAGTTAGTTTAGGCAACCTCATTGAAGTTAAGTTAATTGAAGTTGTTGGGAAATGAGGGGGAAGTTGACTAACCTGGAATGAATCAGTTTGATCATTCGAACCATTCGTTGTTGGATGAGTTTCCTTTTCCAAAAACGCGATACTGACCTTCAGTTTCTCGCTAATTTCATCGAAGTCCAGCATCAAGGTTATGTGATCCTCAGTTACCTTCTCATTTTCCTCTTCTTCTTCTGTAGAGACATCTTCTAGTTCGGCAATGCTTTTTTCTAGTTCTTCCACCCTTCTTGCATAAGTTGTAAGGACGTTCAGTGCTGTGGCGAGTTTCTTCGGAGTAGCAGTAGTTTCATCTTCGGATAATATCTCGGATTCAGTAATTGTACTTCTTAGCCTTTTGCTCGACTCCAGATAGTTCTTCCTCAATCGTTGGGAAGACATCTATGTTCTGCTTTTTCTTTCAGTATTTTGTGGAACGTTAACCGCGCTCTGCTACCATGTGCAGAAAGATGGAGAAGTTAAACGGAATTTAGATTGTGGAAGCGTGTGATTATTTTAAGTTAATATAAGTTTTAGAGGATTGTTTGGCAGGAATTAAGTTTAATAAATAGTCAAATAAAACATTTTATAGTTGTATTTTTACATTTCCAACAAATAATAAAGTAAACAATTGTAAAGTTAAAGTAAGTTTTAAATAAGCCAAAAATTGTGATTCATTCTTAAGTAATGATTACCAAAGAATAATATTCTTGATGATAATAACAAACATCTGTTTTTTATATCATATGTAAACTTAAACCATGTCCAAATGTTAAATTTCAGTTTACAAGTTTCACACTTAAGGCTTAGCCACAGGCTCAGTGGCTGTCAAGTTCACAGGTACGTAAAATAGGTTACTTTCAACTATAGCAGTAACTGTTACTCGGCATTGGCGGCATCCACGGAAGGAACGGTTACTTTAAAATATAGCAGTAACTGTTCCACGGCATGGACTGCGCGTAGACGGTCGTGGTTATTGTTATTTGTTATTATTTCTTCTTCGCAGTTCGCACTCTCAGTCCCCTCTTCTCGTTCTCTCCTCTCCTCTCAAGCTCTCATCTTTAAGTTTCTAACCTACACTTGTGAATACTGATAATATATGTGCTGTAATTAAGTTTTGTAGGCCGACAGTGAGTTCTAATCTGGTGTTTAAGAGGCAAATTTATAGATAAAGTTTGTATTTATTATTCAGTCATGATTGGAAGACTTGTATCAAGAGGTTGCAGTCAATTGGTATGTGTAGTGAAGATGTTGACAGAAATAGGCCTAGGCATAAGTCTGATTAAATTACTTTGGCCCATAATTTTTGTGATTAAGGACAAATGTGTTTTTATTCATGCCTTTATGTAGGCAATGCAATGTTTACCTTAATGTAGGTCCATTAGTGGTACAGTTTAGGTGTACACAGGCTACATTAATTGTTATGTAACTGACAATTTGGTAATGTAACAAATGTATCAACTTTATTCAAATACTGATTACTGTGAACTGCTGAGTCAAATGAGTCCCAAAACTCCTGCCATTTCAGAATATTGCCATCAAAAGAAGGAAGAGTTAGTTTAGGCAACCTCATTGAAGTTAAGTTAATTGAAGTTGTTGGGAAATGAGGGGGAAGTTGACTAACCTGGAATGAATCAGTTTGATCATTCGAACCATTCGTTGTTGGATGAGTTTCCTTTTCCAAAAACGCGATACTGACCTTCAGTTTCTCGCTAATTTCATCGAAGTCCAGCATCAAGGTTATGTGATCCTCAGTTACCTTCTCATTTTCCTCTTCTTCTTCTGTAGAGACATCTTCTAGTTCGGCAATGCTTTTTTCTAGTTCTTCCACCCTTCTTGCATAAGTTGTAAGGACGTTCAGTGCTGTGGCGAGTTTCTTCGGAGTAGCAGTAGTTTCATCTTCGGATAATATCTCGGATTCAGTAATTGTACTTCTTAGCCTTTTGCTCGACTCCAGATAGTTCTTCCTCAATCGTTGGGAAGACATCTATGTTCTGCTTTTTCTTTCAGTATTTTGTGGAACGTTAACCGCGCTCTGCTACCATGTGCAGAAAGATGGAGAAGTTAAACGGAATTTAGATTGTGGAAGCGTGTGATTATTTTAAGTTAATATAAGTTTTAGAGGATTGTTTGGCAGGAATTAAGTTTAATAAATAGTCAAATAAAACATTTTATAGTTGTATTTTTACATTTCCAACAAATAATAAAGTAAACAATTGTAAAGTTAAAGTAAGTTTTAAATAAGCCAAAAATTGTGATTCATTCTTAAGTAATGATTACCAAAGAATAATATTCTTGATGATAATAACAAACATCTGTTTTTTATATCATATGTAAACTTAAACCATGTCCAAATGTTAAATTTCAGTTTACAAGTTTCACACTTAAGGCTTAGCCACAGGCTCAGTGGCTGTCAAGTTCACAGGTACGTAAAATAGGTTACTTTCAACTATAGCAGTAACTGTTACTCGGCATTGGCGGCATCCACGGAAGGAACGGTTACTTTAAAATATAGCAGTAACTGTTCCACGGCATGGACTGCGCGTAGACGGTCGTGGTTATTGTTATTTGTTATTATTTCTTCTTCGCAGTTCGCACTCTCAGTCCCCTCTTCTCGTTCTCTCCTCTCCTCTCAAGCTCTCATCTTTAAGTTTCTAACCTACACTTGTGAATACTGATAATATATGTGCTGTAATTAAGTTTTGTAGGCCGACAGTGAGTTCTAATCTGGTGTTTAAGAGGCAAATTTATAGATAAAGTTTGTATTTATTATTCAGTCATGATTGGAAGACTTGTATCAAGAGGTTGCAGTCAATTGGTATGTGTAGTGAAGATGTTGACAGAAATAGGCCTAGGCATAAGTCTGATTAAATTACTTTGGCCCATAATTTTTGTGATTAAGGACAAATGTGTTTTTATTCATGCCTTTATGTAGGCAATGCAATGTTTACCTTAATGTAGGTCCATTAGTGGTACAGTTTAGGTGTACACAGGCTACATTAATTGTTATGTAACTGACAATTTGGTAATGTAACAAATGTATCAACTTTATTCAAATACTGATTACTGTGAACTGCTGAGTCAAATGAGTCCCAAAACTCCTGCCATTTCAGAATATTGCCATCAAAAGAAGGAAGAGTTAGTTTAGGCAACCTCATTGAAGTTAAGTTAATTGAAGTTGTTGGGAAATGAGGGGGAAGTTGACTAACCTGGAATGAATCAGTTTGATCATTCGAACCATTCGTTGTTGGATGAGTTTCCTTTTCCAAAAACGCGATACTGACCTTCAGTTTCTCGCTAATTTCATCGAAGTCCAGCATCAAGGTTATGTGATCCTCAGTTACCTTCTCATTTTCCTCTTCTTCTTCTGTAGAGACATCTTCTAGTTCGGCAATGCTTTTTTCTAGTTCTTCCACCCTTCTTGCATAAGTTGTAAGGACGTTCAGTGCTGTGGCGAGTTTCTTCGGAGTAGCAGTAGTTTCATCTTCGGATAATATCTCGGATTCAGTAATTGTACTTCTTAGCCTTTTGCTCGACTCCAGATAGTTCTTCCTCAATCGTTGGGAAGACATCTATGTTCTGCTTTTTCTTTCAGTATTTTGTGGAACGTTAACCGCGCTCTGCTACCATGTGCAGAAAGATGGAGAAGTTAAACGGAATTTAGATTGTGGAAGCGTGTGATTATTTTAAGTTAATATAAGTTTTAGAGGATTGTTTGGCAGGAATTAAGTTTAATAAATAGTCAAATAAAACATTTTATAGTTGTATTTTTACATTTCCAACAAATAATAAAGTAAACAATTGTAAAGTTAAAGTAAGTTTTAAATAAGCCAAAAATTGTGATTCATTCTTAAGTAATGATTACCAAAGAATAATATTCTTGATGATAATAACAAACATCTGTTTTTTATATCATATGTAAACTTAAACCATGTCCAAATGTTAAATTTCAGTTTACAAGTTTCACACTTAAGGCTTAGCCACAGGCTCAGTGGCTGTCAAGTTCACAGGTACGTAAAATAGGTTACTTTCAACTATAGCAGTAACTGTTACTCGGCATTGGCGGCATCCACGGAAGGAACGGTTACTTTAAAATATAGCAGTAACTGTTCCACGGCATGGACTGCGCGTAGACGGTCGTGGTTATTGTTATTTGTTATTATTTCTTCTTCGCAGTTCGCACTCTCAGTCCCCTCTTCTCGTTCTCTCCTCTCCTCTCAAGCTCTCATCTTTAAGTTTCTAACCTACACTTGTGAATACTGATAATATATGTGCTGTAATTAAGTTTTGTAGGCCGACAGTGAGTTCTAATCTGGTGTTTAAGAGGCAAATTTATAGATAAAGTTTGTATTTATTATTCAGTCATGATTGGAAGACTTGTATCAAGAGGTTGCAGTCAATTGGTATGTGTAGTGAAGATGTTGACAGAAATAGGCCTAGGCATAAGTCTGATTAAATTACTTTGGCCCATAATTTTTGTGATTAAGGACAAATGTGTTTTTATTCATGCCTTTATGTAGGCAATGCAATGTTTACCTTAATGTAGGTCCATTAGTGGTACAGTTTAGGTGTACACAGGCTACATTAATTGTTATGTAACTGACAATTTGGTAATGTAACAAATGTATCAACTTTATTCAAATACTGATTACTGTGAACTGCTGAGTCAAATGAGTCCCAAAACTCCTGCCATTTCAGAATATTGCCATCAAAAGAAGGAAGAGTTAGTTTAGGCAACCTCATTGAAGTTAAGTTAATTGAAGTTGTTGGGAAATGAGGGGGAAGTTGACTAACCTGGAATGAATCAGTTTGATCATTCGAACCATTCGTTGTTGGATGAGTTTCCTTTTCCAAAAACGCGATACTGACCTTCAGTTTCTCGCTAATTTCATCGAAGTCCAGCATCAAGGTTATGTGATCCTCAGTTACCTTCTCATTTTCCTCTTCTTCTTCTGTAGAGACATCTTCTAGTTCGGCAATGCTTTTTTCTAGTTCTTCCACCCTTCTTGCATAAGTTGTAAGGACGTTCAGTGCTGTGGCGAGTTTCTTCGGAGTAGCAGTAGTTTCATCTTCGGATAATATCTCGGATTCAGTAATTGTACTTCTTAGCCTTTTGCTCGACTCCAGATAGTTCTTCCTCAATCGTTGGGAAGACATCTATGTTCTGCTTTTTCTTTCAGTATTTTGTGGAACGTTAACCGCGCTCTGCTACCATGTGCAGAAAGATGGAGAAGTTAAACGGAATTTAGATTGTGGAAGCGTGTGATTATTTTAAGTTAATATAAGTTTTAGAGGATTGTTTGGCAGGAATTAAGTTTAATAAATAGTCAAATAAAACATTTTATAGTTGTATTTTTACATTTCCAACAAATAATAAAGTAAACAATTGTAAAGTTAAAGTAAGTTTTAAATAAGCCAAAAATTGTGATTCATTCTTAAGTAATGATTACCAAAGAATAATATTCTTGATGATAATAACAAACATCTGTTTTTTATATCATATGTAAACTTAAACCATGTCCAAATGTTAAATTTCAGTTTACAAGTTTCACACTTAAGGCTTAGCCACAGGCTCAGTGGCTGTCAAGTTCACAGGTACGTAAAATAGGTTACTTTCAACTATAGCAGTAACTGTTACTCGGCATTGGCGGCATCCACGGAAGGAACGGTTACTTTAAAATATAGCAGTAACTGTTCCACGGCATGGACTGCGCGTAGACGGTCGTGGTTATTGTTATTTGTTATTATTTCTTCTTCGCAGTTCGCACTCTCAGTCCCCTCTTCTCGTTCTCTCCTCTCCTCTCAAGCTCTCATCTTTAAGTTTCTAACCTACACTTGTGAATACTGATAATATATGTGCTGTAATTAAGTTTTGTAGGCCGACAGTGAGTTCTAATCTGGTGTTTAAGAGGCAAATTTATAGATAAAGTTTGTATTTATTATTCAGTCATGATTGGAAGACTTGTATCAAGAGGTTGCAGTCAATTGGTATGTGTAGTGAAGATGTTGACAGAAATAGGCCTAGGCATAAGTCTGATTAAATTACTTTGGCCCATAATTTTTGTGATTAAGGACAAATGTGTTTTTATTCATGCCTTTATGTAGGCAATGCAATGTTTACCTTAATGTAGGTCCATTAGTGGTACAGTTTAGGTGTACACAGGCTACATTAATTGTTATGTAACTGACAATTTGGTAATGTAACAAATGTATCAACTTTATTCAAATACTGATTACTGTGAACTGCTGAGTCAAATGAGTCCCAAAACTCCTGCCATTTCAGAATATTGCCATCAAAAGAAGGAAGAGTTAGTTTAGGCAACCTCATTGAAGTTAAGTTAATTGAAGTTGTTGGGAAATGAGGGGGAAGTTGACTAACCTGGAATGAATCAGTTTGATCATTCGAACCATTCGTTGTTGGATGAGTTTCCTTTTCCAAAAACGCGATACTGACCTTCAGTTTCTCGCTAATTTCATCGAAGTCCAGCATCAAGGTTATGTGATCCTCAGTTACCTTCTCATTTTCCTCTTCTTCTTCTGTAGAGACATCTTCTAGTTCGGCAATGCTTTTTTCTAGTTCTTCCACCCTTCTTGCATAAGTTGTAAGGACGTTCAGTGCTGTGGCGAGTTTCTTCGGAGTAGCAGTAGTTTCATCTTCGGATAATATCTCGGATTCAGTAATTGTACTTCTTAGCCTTTTGCTCGACTCCAGATAGTTCTTCCTCAATCGTTGGGAAGACATCTATGTTCTGCTTTTTCTTTCAGTATTTTGTGGAACGTTAACCGCGCTCTGCTACCATGTGCAGAAAGATGGAGAAGTTAAACGGAATTTAGATTGTGGAAGCGTGTGATTATTTTAAGTTAATATAAGTTTTAGAGGATTGTTTGGCAGGAATTAAGTTTAATAAATAGTCAAATAAAACATTTTATAGTTGTATTTTTACATTTCCAACAAATAATAAAGTAAACAATTGTAAAGTTAAAGTAAGTTTTAAATAAGCCAAAAATTGTGATTCATTCTTAAGTAATGATTACCAAAGAATAATATTCTTGATGATAATAACAAACATCTGTTTTTTATATCATATGTAAACTTAAACCATGTCCAAATGTTAAATTTCAGTTTACAAGTTTCACACTTAAGGCTTAGCCACAGGCTCAGTGGCTGTCAAGTTCACAGGTACGTAAAATAGGTTACTTTCAACTATAGCAGTAACTGTTACTCGGCATTGGCGGCATCCACGGAAGGAACGGTTACTTTAAAATATAGCAGTAACTGTTCCACGGCATGGACTGCGCGTAGACGGTCGTGGTTATTGTTATTTGTTATTATTTCTTCTTCGCAGTTCGCACTCTCAGTCCCCTCTTCTCGTTCTCTCCTCTCCTCTCAAGCTCTCATCTTTAAGTTTCTAACCTACACTTGTGAATACTGATAATATATGTGCTGTAATTAAGTTTTGTAGGCCGACAGTGAGTTCTAATCTGGTGTTTAAGAGGCAAATTTATAGATAAAGTTTGTATTTATTATTCAGTCATGATTGGAAGACTTGTATCAAGAGGTTGCAGTCAATTGGTATGTGTAGTGAAGATGTTGACAGAAATAGGCCTAGGCATAAGTCTGATTAAATTACTTTGGCCCATAATTTTTGTGATTAAGGACAAATGTGTTTTTATTCATGCCTTTATGTAGGCAATGCAATGTTTACCTTAATGTAGGTCCATTAGTGGTACAGTTTAGGTGTACACAGGCTACATTAATTGTTATGTAACTGACAATTTGGTAATGTAACAAATGTATCAACTTTATTCAAATACTGATTACTGTGAACTGCTGAGTCAAATGAGTCCCAAAACTCCTGCCATTTCAGAATATTGCCATCAAAAGAAGGAAGAGTTAGTTTAGGCAACCTCATTGAAGTTAAGTTAATTGAAGTTGTTGGGAAATGAGGGGGAAGTTGACTAACCTGGAATGAATCAGTTTGATCATTCGAACCATTCGTTGTTGGATGAGTTTCCTTTTCCAAAAACGCGATACTGACCTTCAGTTTCTCGCTAATTTCATCGAAGTCCAGCATCAAGGTTATGTGATCCTCAGTTACCTTCTCATTTTCCTCTTCTTCTTCTGTAGAGACATCTTCTAGTTCGGCAATGCTTTTTTCTAGTTCTTCCACCCTTCTTGCATAAGTTGTAAGGACGTTCAGTGCTGTGGCGAGTTTCTTCGGAGTAGCAGTAGTTTCATCTTCGGATAATATCTCGGATTCAGTAATTGTACTTCTTAGCCTTTTGCTCGACTCCAGATAGTTCTTCCTCAATCGTTGGGAAGACATCTATGTTCTGCTTTTTCTTTCAGTATTTTGTGGAACGTTAACCGCGCTCTGCTACCATGTGCAGAAAGATGGAGAAGTTAAACGGAATTTAGATTGTGGAAGCGTGTGATTATTTTAAGTTAATATAAGTTTTAGAGGATTGTTTGGCAGGAATTAAGTTTAATAAATAGTCAAATAAAACATTTTATAGTTGTATTTTTACATTTCCAACAAATAATAAAGTAAACAATTGTAAAGTTAAAGTAAGTTTTAAATAAGCCAAAAATTGTGATTCATTCTTAAGTAATGATTACCAAAGAATAATATTCTTGATGATAATAACAAACATCTGTTTTTTATATCATATGTAAACTTAAACCATGTCCAAATGTTAAATTTCAGTTTACAAGTTTCACACTTAAGGCTTAGCCACAGGCTCAGTGGCTGTCAAGTTCACAGGTACGTAAAATAGGTTACTTTCAACTATAGCAGTAACTGTTACTCGGCATTGGCGGCATCCACGGAAGGAACGGTTACTTTAAAATATAGCAGTAACTGTTCCACGGCATGGACTGCGCGTAGACGGTCGTGGTTATTGTTATTTGTTATTATTTCTTCTTCGCAGTTCGCACTCTCAGTCCCCTCTTCTCGTTCTCTCCTCTCCTCTCAAGCTCTCATCTTTAAGTTTCTAACCTACACTTGTGAATACTGATAATATATGTGCTGTAATTAAGTTTTGTAGGCCGACAGTGAGTTCTAATCTGGTGTTTAAGAGGCAAATTTATAGATAAAGTTTGTATTTATTATTCAGTCATGATTGGAAGACTTGTATCAAGAGGTTGCAGTCAATTGGTATGTGTAGTGAAGATGTTGACAGAAATAGGCCTAGGCATAAGTCTGATTAAATTACTTTGGCCCATAATTTTTGTGATTAAGGACAAATGTGTTTTTATTCATGCCTTTATGTAGGCAATGCAATGTTTACCTTAATGTAGGTCCATTAGTGGTACAGTTTAGGTGTACACAGGCTACATTAATTGTTATGTAACTGACAATTTGGTAATGTAACAAATGTATCAACTTTATTCAAATACTGATTACTGTGAACTGCTGAGTCAAATGAGTCCCAAAACTCCTGCCATTTCAGAATATTGCCATCAAAAGAAGGAAGAGTTAGTTTAGGCAACCTCATTGAAGTTAAGTTAATTGAAGTTGTTGGGAAATGAGGGGGAAGTTGACTAACCTGGAATGAATCAGTTTGATCATTCGAACCATTCGTTGTTGGATGAGTTTCCTTTTCCAAAAACGCGATACTGACCTTCAGTTTCTCGCTAATTTCATCGAAGTCCAGCATCAAGGTTATGTGATCCTCAGTTACCTTCTCATTTTCCTCTTCTTCTTCTGTAGAGACATCTTCTAGTTCGGCAATGCTTTTTTCTAGTTCTTCCACCCTTCTTGCATAAGTTGTAAGGACGTTCAGTGCTGTGGCGAGTTTCTTCGGAGTAGCAGTAGTTTCATCTTCGGATAATATCTCGGATTCAGTAATTGTAC
The DNA here is from genome assembly GCA_963675035.1 of Allygus modestus. Classification (NCBI taxonomy): domain Eukaryota; kingdom Metazoa; phylum Arthropoda; class Insecta; order Hemiptera; family Cicadellidae; genus Allygus; species Allygus modestus. The sequence goes on from OY776113.1 coordinate 168,283,992, forward strand.
TTCTTAGCCTTTTGCTCGACTCCAGATAGTTCTTCCTCAATCGTTGGGAAGACATCTATGTTCTGCTTTTTCTTTCAGTATTTTGTGGAACGTTAACCGCGCTCTGCTACCATGTGCAGAAAGATGGAGAAGTTAAACGGAATTTAGATTGTGGAAGCGTGTGATTATTTTAAGTTAATATAAGTTTTAGAGGATTGTTTGGCAGGAATTAAGTTTAATAAATAGTCAAATAAAACATTTTATAGTTGTATTTTTACATTTCCAACAAATAATAAAGTAAACAATTGTAAAGTTAAAGTAAGTTTTAAATAAGCCAAAAATTGTGATTCATTCTTAAGTAATGATTACCAAAGAATAATATTCTTGATGATAATAACAAACATCTGTTTTTTATATCATATGTAAACTTAAACCATGTCCAAATGTTAAATTTCAGTTTACAAGTTTCACACTTAAGGCTTAGCCACAGGCTCAGTGGCTGTCAAGTTCACAGGTACGTAAAATAGGTTACTTTCAACTATAGCAGTAACTGTTACTCGGCATTGGCGGCATCCACGGAAGGAACGGTTACTTTAAAATATAGCAGTAACTGTTCCACGGCATGGACTGCGCGTAGACGGTCGTGGTTATTGTTATTTGTTATTATTTCTTCTTCGCAGTTCGCACTCTCAGTCCCCTCTTCTCGTTCTCTCCTCTCCTCTCAAGCTCTCATCTTTAAGTTTCTAACCTACACTTGTGAATACTGATAATATATGTGCTGTAATTAAGTTTTGTAGGCCGACAGTGAGTTCTAATCTGGTGTTTAAGAGGCAAATTTATAGATAAAGTTTGTATTTATTATTCAGTCATGATTGGAAGACTTGTATCAAGAGGTTGCAGTCAATTGGTATGTGTAGTGAAGATGTTGACAGAAATAGGCCTAGGCATAAGTCTGATTAAATTACTTTGGCCCATAATTTTTGTGATTAAGGACAAATGTGTTTTTATTCATGCCTTTATGTAGGCAATGCAATGTTTACCTTAATGTAGGTCCATTAGTGGTACAGTTTAGGTGTACACAGGCTACATTAATTGTTATGTAACTGACAATTTGGTAATGTAACAAATTTGGTAGGCAGTACAAATTTGTAACTTTACACAATCATAATTCAGGGGAGTCCCGAACCACCTTAATATTTATCTTCCTATTTTATGATTTTTGTGAAACTGGGCAAGTAGAGCAACATAACTTTGCTCATTTATGAAGTGAAACCAAACCTACTTAAAACTCATAGGGAAGCAGGGTTCCCGCCTTTCAACCTCGAAAAATCGGGACATCCGTATGTTTTGTTATGTATAGATATAAAAATTGCATTGTGCCTGCTCGTTAAAATCGGGACTGTCTCGACGAAATCGGGACGGGTGGCAACCCTTCAGGGAAGGCCTGCTAGGAATCATGAGAAATAACTAAAACATATAAATCAGGCAATAGCTACACTTTTAATCCAACCACGCAACACGTAAATGCCTATACTAGGACTGTAAATACATTTAAACCGGTTGATTTTATAACTCTTAAAAAACTAAAGTGTACAAAGTCCAAGATATGTATCAAGTCTTTGAAACAGTTTCTTTGATAAATACTAGATCTTACAACCAATAAAAAATTACTGGTAGAAAAAAAACTATTAAGTTATGAAATAAATTTCAATTAGCTTAAAATTTGCTATTTAGAAATGTACATTTCAAAAGCTAATTTTGAATCGCTTGCATACAATGGGAATCAACCGTAAAACATTTAAAACTAGTTACATTTCATTAGGCCTAAATGTTTAAAAGTTTGTTCATCGGGCTCAAACTACTTTCGGTACATTTAAAACCAAAAGATAAATATAACTGTAGACTACATATTTAAAGAGAAACCAAGAAAAATACATTATTATCGAATATATGTATGAAAATATTTGTATTCAATGCTAGTAGGATAGGGCCTTAGTTTTCTCATCTCTTTTGTAACAATTTTTCTCCAAGCTCGATTTTCTCCAATATTTTTTCTGGCTCGGTCTTTTTCTCCAAGCCCGTCGGTGGCTTTTCAAATCAACAGGCTGCCACACGACTTTAGAACAGTAAGGCTTAAATATACTCAGACGACTCGACAACCGTTGACAGATCAAGGCCATCTGTGACTGGACAAGCCACGCGTCGTGAGAACGAGGCTTAAGCCTATGATACACGGCCCTTGATCTGTCAGGCCAGGCCATAAAACCTGCCGGACAACAGGCCGTGTATCAGTTCGGCCCGACGAGGCCCGCGGTCCATCAGGCGCGTCCGGGCTGGCGCGGGCTTTCCCGTGGAAAGTCGGTAAACATCAAAGGCCTGTCTCGGCGCGGCCGTATTCCTCCACCCCCTGAGCTCATTTGGCCATCGGCTACCAGTGAATAAGATCATATTTATGTTCTTTGTTTACCAGTGCCTTTTTAAATCACATGTTTTTAATGGTTCACACTTTCTGGAAAGTCAGGGAGAGTCAGAGAGTACTAAAAAAGGTCAGGGGAAAGTTGTGGAAAAATGAAAAAAGTTAGGGAAAATTACAAATATTTTATTGGGAAAACTTTAGCATACTTTTTTGATAAAGTAATATAATTATCATATAATTATTGTCATTAATTAATTCAGTCATTGTTGTTAGATTAGGAAACCCCAGCTTAGTGCCGGCTGGTAGAGTATAATTATTGTATGTCAATCATTTTTAAGTTTGATACAATAAAACTTATAAGATTGCATGTAGACTTTTTAAATAAGATAGTATTTTTTAAGATACTAGCAAAAGTCAATGTTTTACTTTAAAATACGATTATTATTTCACTTTCATGAATTTAATTTGGTTTATCACTTCTTTTTACTGTGTTCACCACGAATCTAGATTGGTGTTATTATTAGGTATTTCCACTAAGTTTTACCTTTTTATTTATTGAAGGCGGTTCTCCTAGGTATGTGAAAAGATTCTACAGAGTGGCAGACAGTATTTACTTTTAAGTAAATTTGTGCAACGCACATACATATGAAACTAATTATTAATACAGTCAAGTCATTGGAAAAAAACACAAATATCAAAAAGACAAATGAGCTACAACACTACTGCAATTGTAAATTGTTTATAAATAGATTCACACAGTCACGCCTTAGGGTACTCCGGTTGTGCAAGATTCACACAGTCACACCTTAGGGTACTCCGGTTGCGCAGAAGCTAGGCCACGCCTCCATCTTTAACTGAGGAAGAAGGAGTACCATCGCTAAACAAGAGCCACTTACCAAGTTTCACCAAAATACATTCATTAATAAGTGATATATAGCTTTTGATTTATTCTCCATAAGAATAACATTATAATTGAGTACGCAGGTTTGCTGCAACAAGGAAGATAAGAAATGTGTTTTGTTTTCAATTATCAATATAACTCAACCAGGTGAAGCTACATACCCAGTTTTATTAATTTAGGTTCATTACTAACGGAGACAAAATTTTTCTTACTGTCCATATGAGTGTATTATGGGGGACGAGTATGCAGGTTTACTGCTACCGGGAAAAATCAACAAAAAACTTTTTCTGTGCTAATATCAATATACACAACTATTTGAAACCACATACCAAGTTTCATCAATATACATACATAAATAATCAAAATATAACATGTTATTTACTCTCCGTAAGGATAACATTGGACAACGTACTGTGTTTAGCACTTTGAATATCACTCACTGCAACGGTTGGACGTAAAACAACAATTGAAACGCCAACGTTTTGTAGAGCTAAACTGATTGGTAGAGAGTAATGTGGAGTTTTTAGTGAAATTATCTGAGGAAAATCTAAAAACCGTATTCCCATAAGTCTTACCATATCACCTACGGTAATAGCTTCTTCCCTATAGGGGAAATTCGCTAAAAATAAATAATGTTTTTATATTTTTTGTCAATCGTTGCAAGAGGATGAAGTTCCAAACGTAAATACATTTTCCTTCACAAATAGGTTTCAAAATAAAATTTCCGTTACTTAACGCATTTTAGGAAACAAATAAAAAATACCTCCGTCGCAGCAAACCTGCATACTCAGCGAATTTCCAATGAATATATAACATAACACATTAAAAGACTTAACAGGATTCATAATAAATATATTCACAAACAAGCGATATTTAAAATATTAATTAATCTCCATAAGAATAACATTGGGGATGAGTATGCAGGTTTGCTGCAACAAGGCACACAAAATAATTGGTTTTCATGCATATATCAATAGAACTCATCTAAGTGAAGTCACATACCAAGTTTCATCCATATACATTCATAAATAAGTGATATATAACATTTTAAGTATTTTCCATAAGAATAACATGGGGACCACCTAGGGATATCCTGTTTATCCTGGGATTGCAATGGGATGAGTGGGACACAAATGGGATATCCTGGGGACGTTGTGTGCTGTGTGGGCACATAAGTCCTCAAGAATTACTGGGCCACGATAAAGGCAATAGTTTAAACTATTTGCAGACTTTTTGGATTTAGCAGATTCATCATATACAATTCTTACTTTGGTAGTAGTTTTTGATTCGTTGATGGGGAATATAATGAGTGACCACTGAGTCGTCGTTAAGAGGGACTTTTTCAATAACACCAATAAAAGCCTGATCTTTAATGATGTTGTTGTACTCTCGAAGTACATGTAGTTGGTTTTCAAAACGATGTAAAAGTGATTTAAGCCGCCCAACGGACAAACCATAGTTATTGGGTAAGTTGGGAGGGTACTCTTTCCAAGGCCAACTGACAGAATACCTACCATTTTCTAGTTTGATCGTCTCATTAAATTGATTTAAAGCGATGTCGTCATCATTTTGAAAAGGACAGTCACGAATCCCTAAGCTCTCCAGACTCCACAAGTCCTTAACATTTACTTCTTCTATTAGTTGTGAATCAGGTGTTTCAAAGTGATTTTTCAATCCAAAGAGGTTTGTAGGTTGAATTGTAGTGAGAAAAGAAGTAGAATATACATTTTCTGTATAATGTTTAGACCTTTCTCTGCCACTTACAATCCAACCTATTTTAGACCCTACAAGATATAAACCAGTGTGTACTTCAATCTTTTCGTTTGTGACTATATCGAAGTAGTAGTCGTTACCTATTAAGAGTTCAATTTCAGAATCTTCGTTTTGACTCTCTGCAAAGATTAAAGATGGATAAAGCGACTTTATAGATGTTATGTCAACTGCGGAGCTAGCGCTTAGTTTTCCGGTAATTTGCGGTACAACATTACAATTAATACTGAGTACAGTTCCGTCAATAAGTTTAAGCCCGGTAGTAACAGTCTGAGTTTCAATTGTCTTGGCTTCTTGATTACCAAAGGTAAAAACTAATAAAATTTGTGTATTTGTATACTGAAGTTTAAGTTTGGAAGCAAGACTTGTTGAGATATAAGATCTCTGACTCCCGGTGTCAAATAATATTCGAGCAGGCTCTGTAAAGCCGTCTTTTGTAATATGAACCTTTGCAGTTTGTAAAATTACAGTTTCATTTGCAGAAACAAGAGAAGTTTCATTAGAAAAGTTGGAATTTACGGCAGACGTTTCACTATACCTAGTACTCTGAGAGAATTGCTTAGAACAGAGACTTCTATGATGATTGTTTCTCTGTTTACAGTACGTACACACATGGTTTGTTTATTTTAGAATCCTTTAGATTGTGTCCACCTTTCAAACAAATGTAACACAAACCCTTTACCTTACATTTTCTTTCATCAACAGTTTTGTACTTCTGGCACTGGTCGCTCCAATGGTTCCCCTTGCAGAATATGCAGGCTAGAGTTTTGTTTTCATGCAATGGAAGTGTCTGCGTTGTTGAAGGATTATCCCTATCTGAGGGCTGTAGATCACTTCGATATTCTGGTTGTAGGCTAAGGGATTTTGTAGAGTTTATACCTAATAGGAGTTGAGATTTTTCCCTAGCTTGGATTATATTTTTAACTATACTGCATAAATGTTTGACATCAAGTGTGTTGTCAACATTTTGTTCCTCAACCTTAATTACAACATCGAGAGGTAGCTTCCTCATAATAAGTGAAAAAAAGAAATTTGAGTTGGTATCCTCACCTAAGTTTTGTAAACACCTGGTGTGTTTCTCAATATTATCAAACAAGTTCCTGAGTTTGCTAGTTTCACTATTTTTTAAGGGGTTCAAGTCCATCAAAACTTTATAGTGAGAGTTAATGATAAGTTGGTTGTTGGCAAACCTGTCTTTAAGCATTGAAATCGCAATATCATAATTTTCAGAGGTCAGTGACAGCCCAGCAATGCAAAGTTTTGCGTCACCTGTTAATTGAGCGTTGAGGTGGTTAAATTTATCAACTTTATTCAAATACTGATTACTGTGAACTGCTGAGTCAAATGAGTCCCAAAACTCCTGCCATTTCAGAATATTGCCATCAAAAGAAGGAAGAGTTAGTTTAGGCAACCTCATTGAAGTTAAGTTAATTGAAGTTGTTGGGAAATGAGGGGGAAGTTGACTAACCTGGAATGAATCAGTTTGATCATTCGAACCATTCGTTGTTGGATGAGTTTCCTTTTCCAAAAACGCGATACTGACCTTCAGTTTCTCGCTAATTTCATCGAAGTCCAGCATCAAGGTTATGTGATCCTCAGTTACCTTCTCATTTTCCTCTTCTTCTTCTGTAGAGACATCTTCTAGTTCGGCAATGCTTTTTTCTAGTTCTTCCACCCTTCTTGCATAAGTTGTAAGGACGTTCAGTGCTGTGGCGAGTTTCTTCGGAGTAGCAGTAGTTTCATCTTCGGATAATATCTCGGATTCAGTAATTGTACTTCTTAGCCTTTTGCTCGACTCCAGATAGTTCTTCCTCAATCGTTGGGAAGACATCTATGTTCTGCTTTTTCTTTCAGTATTTTGTGGAACGTTAACCGCGCTCTGCTACCATGTGCAGAAAGATGGAGAAGTTAAACGGAATTTAGATTGTGGAAGCGTGTGATTATTTTAAGTTAATATAAGTTTTAGAGGATTGTTTGGCAGGAATTAAGTTTAATAAATAGTCAAATAAAACATTTTATAGTTGTATTTTTACATTTCCAACAAATAATAAAGTAAACAATTGTAAAGTTAAAGTAAGTTTTAAATAAGCCAAAAATTGTGATTCATTCTTAAGTAATGATTACCAAAGAATAATATTCTTGATGATAATAACAAACATCTGTTTTTTATATCATATGTAAACTTAAACCATGTCCAAATGTTAAATTTCAGTTTACAAGTTTCACACTTAAGGCTTAGCCACAGGCTCAGTGGCTGTCAAGTTCACAGGTACGTAAAATAGGTTACTTTCAACTATAGCAGTAACTGTTACTCGGCATTGGCGGCATCCACGGAAGGAACGGTTACTTTAAAATATAGCAGTAACTGTTCCACGGCATGGACTGCGCGTAGACGGTCGTGGTTATTGTTATTTGTTATTATTTCTTCTTCGCAGTTCGCACTCTCAGTCCCCTCTTCTCGTTCTCTCCTCTCCTCTCAAGCTCTCATCTTTAAGTTTCTAACCTACACTTGTGAATACTGATAATATATGTGCTGTAATTAAGTTTTGTAGGCCGACAGTGAGTTCTAATCTGGTGTTTAAGAGGCAAATTTATAGATAAAGTTTGTATTTATTATTCAGTCATGATTGGAAGACTTGTATCAAGAGGTTGCAGTCAATTGGTATGTGTAGTGAAGATGTTGACAGAAATAGGCCTAGGCATAAGTCTGATTAAATTACTTTGACCCATAATTTTTGTGATTAAGGACAAATGTGTTTTTATTCATGCCTTTATGTAGGCAATGCAATGTTTACCTTAATGTAGGTCCATTAGTGGTACAGTTTAGGTGTACACAGGCTACATTAATTGTTATGTAACTGACAATTTGGTAATGTAACAAATTTGGTAGGCAGTACAAATTTGTAACTTTACACAATCATAATTCAGGGGAGTCCCGAACCACCTTAATATTTATCTTCCTATTTTATGATTTTTGTGAAACTGGGCAAGTAGAGCAACATAACTTTGCTCATTTATGAAGTGAAACCAAACCTACTTAAAACTCATAGGGAAGCAGGGTTCCCGCCTTTCAACCTCGAAAAATCGGGACATCCGTATGTTTTGTTATGTATAGATATAAAAATTGCATTGTGCCTGCTCGTTAAAATCGGGACTGTCCCGACGAAATCGGGACGGGTGGCAACCCTTCAGGGAAGGCCTGCTAGGAATCATGAGAAATAACTAAAACATATAAATCAGGCAATAGCTACACTTTTAATCCAACCACGCAACACGTAAATGCCTATACTAGGACTGTAAATACATTTAAACCGGTTGATTTTATAACTCTTAAAAAACTAAAGTGTACAAAGTCCAAGATATGTATCAAGTCTTTGAAACAGTTTCTTTGATAAATACTAGATCTTACAACCAATAAAAAATTACTGGTAGAAAAAAAACTATTAAGTTATGAAATAAATTTCAATTAGCTTAAAATTTGCTATTTAGAAATGTACATTTCAAAAGCTAATTTTGAATCGCTTGCATACAATGGGAATCAACCGTAAAACATTTAAAACTAGTTACATTTCATTAGGCCTAAATGTTTAAAAGTTTGTTCATCGGGCTCAAACTACTTTCGGTACATTTAAAACCAAAAGATAAATATAACTGTAGACTACATATTTAAAGAGAAACCAAGAAAAATACATTATTATCGAATATATGTATGAAAATATTTGTATTCAATGCTAGTAGGATAGGGCCTTAGTTTTCTCATCTCTTTTGTAACAATTTTTCTCCAAGCTCGATTTTCTCCAATATTTTTTCTGGCTCGGTCTTTTTCTCCAAGCCCGTCGGTGGCTTTTCAAATCAACAGGCTGCCACACGACTTTAGAACAGTAAGGCTTAAATATACTCAGACGACTCGACAACCGTTGACAGATCAAGGCCATCTGTGACTGGACAAGCCACGCGTCGTGAGAACGAGGCTTAAGCCTATGATACACGGCCCTTGATCTGTCAGGCCAGGCCATAAAACCTGCCGGACAACAGGCCGTGTATCAGTTCGGCCCGACGAGGCCCGCGGTCCATCAGGCGCGTCCGGGCTGGCGCGGGCTTTCCCGTGGAAAGTCGGTAAACATCAAAGGCCTGTCTCGGCGCGGCCGTATTCCTCCACCCCCTGAGCTCATTTGGCCATCGGCTACCAGTGAATAAGATCATATTTATGTTCTTTGTTTACCAGTGCCTTTTTAAATCACATGTTTTTAATGGTTCACACTTTCTGGAAAGTCAGGGAGAGTCAGAGAGTACTAAAAAAGGTCAGGGGAAAGTTGTGGAAAAATGAAAAAAGTTAGGGAAAATTACAAATATTTTATTGGGAAAACTTTAGCATACTTTTTTGATAAAGTAATATAATTATCATATAATTATTGTCATTAATTAATTCAGTCATTGTTGTTAGATTAGGAAACCCCAGCTTAGTGCCGGCTGGTAGAGTATAATTATTGTATGTCAATCATTTTTAAGTTTGATACAATAAAACTTATAAGATTGCATGTAGACTTTTTAAATAAGATAGTATTTTTTAAGATACTAGCAAAAGTCAATGTTTTACTTTAAAATACGATTATTATTTCACTTTCATGAATTTAATTTGGTTTATCACTTCTTTTTACTGTGTTCACCACGAATCTAGATTGGTGTTATTATTAGGTATTTCCACTAAGTTTTACCTTTTTATTTATTGAAGGCGGTTCTCCTAGGTATGTGAAAAGATTCTACAGAGTGGCAGACAGTATTTACTTTTAAGTAAATTTGTGCAACGCACATACATATGAAACTAATTATTAATACAGTCAAGTCATTGGAAAAAAACACAACTATCAAAAAGACAAATGAGCTACAACACTACTGCAATTGTAAATTGTTTATAAATAGATTCACACAGTCACGCCTTAGGGTACTCCGGTTGTGCAAGATTCACACAGTCACACCTTAGGGTACTCCGGTTGCGCAGAAGCTAGGCCACGCCTCCATCTTTAACTGAGGAAGAAGGAGTACCATCGCTAAACAAGAGCCACTTACCAAGTTTCACCAAAATACATTCATTAATAAGTGATATATAGCTTTTGATTTATTCTCCATAAGAATAACATTATAATTGAGTACGCAGGTTTGCTGCAACAAGGAAGATAAGAAATGTGTTTTGTTTTCAATTATCAATATAACTCAACCAGGTGAAGCTACATACCCAGTTTTATTAATTTAGGTTCATTACTAACGGAGACAAAATTTTTCTTACTGTCCATATGAGTGTATTATGGGGGACGAGTATGCAGGTTTACTGCTACCGGGAAAAATCAACAAAAAACTTTTTCTGTGCTAATATCAATATACACAACTATTTGAAACCACATACCAAGTTTCATCAATATACATACATAAATAATCAAAATATAACATGTTATTTACTCTCCGTAAGGATAACATTGGACAACGTACTGTGTTTAGCACTTTGAATATCACTCACTGCAACGGTTGGACGTAAAACAACGATTGAAACGCCAACGTTTTGTAGAGCTAAACTGATTGGTAGAGAGTAATGTGGAGTTTTTAGTGAAATTATCTGAGGAAAATCTAAAAACCGTATTCCCATAAGTCTTACCATATCACCTACGGTAATAGCTTCTTCCCTATAGGGGAAATTCGCTAAAAATAAATAATGTTTTTATATTTTTTGTCAATCGTTGCAAGAGGATGAAGTTCCAAACGTAAATACATTTTCCTTCACAAATAGGTTTCAAAATAAAATTTCCGTTACTTAACGCATTTTAGGAAACAAATAAAAAATACCTCCGTCGCAGCAAACCTGCATACTCAGCGAATTTCCAATGAATATATAACATAACACATTAAAAGACTTAACAGGATTCATAATAAATATATTCACAAACAAGCGATATTTAAAATATTAATTAATCTCCATAAGAATAACATTGGGGATGAGTATGCAGGTTTGCTGCAACAAGGCACACAAAATAATTGGTTTTCATGCATATATCAATAGAACTCATCTAAGTGAAGTCACATACCAAGTTTCATCCATATACATTCATAAATAAGTGATATATAACATTTTAAGTATTTTCCATAAGAATAACATGGGGACCACCTAGGGATATCCTGTTTATCCTGGGATTGCAATGGGATGAGTGGGACACAAATGGGATATCCTGGGGACGTTGTGTGCTGTGTGGGCACATAAGTCCTCAAGAATTACTGGGCCACGATAAAGGCAATAGTTTAAACTATTTGCAGACTTTTTGGATTTAGCAGATTCATCATATACAATTCTTACTTTGGTAGTAGTTTTTGATTCGTTGATGGGGAATATAATGAGTGACCACTGAGTCGTCGTTAAGAGGGACTTTTTCAATAACACCAATAAAAGCCTGATCTTTAATGATGTTGTTGTACTCTCGAAGTACATGTAGTTGGTTTTCAAAACGATGTAAAAGTGATTTAAGCCGCCCAACGGACAAACCATAGTTATTGGGTAAGTTGGGAGGGTACTCTTTCCAAGGCCAACTGACAGAATACCTACCATTTTCTAGTTTGATCGTCTCATTAAATTGATTTAAAGCGATGTCGTCATCATTTTGAAAAGGACAGTCACGAATCCCTAAGCTCTCCAGACTCCACAAGTCCTTAACATTTACTTCTTCTATTAGTTGTGAATCAGGTGTTTCAAAGTGATTTTTCAATCCAAAGAGGTTTGTAGGTTGAATTGTAGTGAGAAAAGAAGTAGAATATACATTTTCTGTATAATGTTTAGACCTTTCTCTGCCACTTACAATCCAACCTATTTTAGACCCTACAAGATATAAACCAGTGTGTACTTCAATCTTTTCGTTTGTGACTATATCGAAGTAGTAGTCGTTACCTATTAAGAGTTCAATTTCAGAATCTTCGTTTTGACTCTCTGCAAAGATTAAAGATGGATAAAGCGACTTTATAGATGTTATGTCAACTGCGGAGCTAGCGCTTAGTTTTCCGGTAATTTGCGGTACAACATTACAATTAATACTGAGTACAGTTCCGTCAATAAGTTTAAGCCCGGTAGTAACAGTCTGAGTTTCAATTGTCTTGGCTTCTTGATTACCAAAGGTAAAAACTAATAAAATTTGTGTATTTGTATACTGAAGTTTAAGTTTGGAAGCAAGACTTGTTGAGATATAAGATCTCTGACTCCCGGTGTCAAATAATATTCGAGCAGGCTCTGTAAAGCCGTCTTTTGTAATATGAACCTTTGCAGTTTGTAAAATTACAGTTTCATTTGCAGAAACAAGAGAAGTTTCATTAGAAAAGTTGGAATTTACGGCAGACGTTTCACTATACCTAGTACTCTGAGAGAATTGCTTAGAACAGAGACTTCTATGATTGTTTCTCTGTTTACAGTACGTACACACATGGTTTGTTTATTTTAGAATCCTTTAGATTGTGTCCACCTTTCAAACAAATGTAACACAAACCCTTTACCTTACATTTTCTTTCATCAACAGTTTTGTACTTCTGGCACTGGTCGCTCCAATGGTTCCCCTTGCAGAATATGCAGGCTAGAGTTTTGTTTTCATGCAATGGAAGTGTCTGCGTTGTTGAAGGATTATCCCTATCTGAGGGCTGTACATCACTTCGATATTCTGGTTGTAGGCTAAGGGATTTTGTAGAGTTTATACCTAATAGGAGTTGAGATTTTTCCCTAGCTTGGATTATATTTTTAACTATACTGCATAAATGTTTGGCATCAAGTGTGTTGTCAACATTTTGTTCCTCAACCTTAATTACAACATCGAGAGGTAGCTTCCTCATAATAAGTGAAAAAAAGAAATTTGAGTTGGTATCCTCACCTAAGTTTTGTAAACACCTGGTGTGTTTCTCAATATTATCAAACAAGTTCCTGAGTTTGCTAGTTTCACTATTTTTTAAGGGGTTCAAGTCCATCAAAACTTTATAGTGAGAGTTAATGATAAGTTGGTTGTTGGCAAACCTGTCTTTAAGCATTGAAATCGCAATATCATAATTTTCAGAGGTCAGTGACAGCCCAGCAATGCAAAGTTTTGCGTCACCTGTTAATTGAGCGTTGAGGTGGTTAAATTTATCAACTTTATTCAAATACTGATTACTGTGAACTGCTGAGTCAAATGAGTCCCAAAACTCCTGCCATTTCAGAATATTGCCATCAAAAGAAGGAAGAGTTAGTTTAGGCAACCTCATTGAAGTTAAGTTAATTGAAGTTGTTGGGAAATGAGGGGGAAGTTGACTAACCTGGAATGAATCAGTTTGATCATTCGAACCATTCGTTGTTGGATGAGTTTCCTTTTCCAAAAACGCGATACTGACCTTCAGTTTCTCGCTAATTTCATCGAAGTCCAGCATCAAGGTTATGTGATCCTCAGTTACCTTCTCATTTTCCTCTTCTTCTTCTGTAGAGACATCTTCTAGTTCGGCAATGCTTTTTTCTAGTTCTTCCACCCTTCTTGCATAAGTTGTAAGGACGTTCAGTGCTGTGGCGAGTTTCTTCGGAGTAGCAGTAGTTTCATCTTCGGATAATATCTCGGATTCAGTAATTGTACTTCTTAGCCTTTTGCTCGACTCCAGATAGTTCTTCCTCAATCGTTGGGAAGACATCTATGTTCTGCTTTTTCTTTCAGTATTTTGTGGAACGTTAACCGCGCTCTGCTACCATGTGCAGAAAGATGGAGAAGTTAAACGGAATTTAGATTGTGGAAGCGTGTGATTATTTTAAGTTAATATAAGTTTTAGAGGATTGTTTGGCAGGAATTAAGTTTAATAAATAGTCAAATAAAACATTTTATAGTTGTATTTTTACATTTCCAACAAATAATAAAGTAAACAATTGTAAAGTTAAAGTAAGTTTTAAATAAGCCAAAAATTGTGATTCATTCTTAAGTAATGATTACCAAAGAATAATATTCTTGATGATAATAACAAACATCTGTTTTTTATATCATATGTAAACTTAAACCATGTCCAAATGTTAAATTTCAGTTTACAAGTTTCACACTTAAGGCTTAGCCACAGGCTCAGTGGCTGTCAAGTTCACAGGTACGTAAAATAGGTTACTTTCAACTATAGCAGTAACTGTTACTCGGCATTGGCGGCATCCACGGAAGGAACGGTTACTTTAAAATATAGCAGTAACTGTTCCACGGCATGGACTGCGCGTAGACGGTCGTGGTTATTGTTATTTGTTATTATTTCTTCTTCGCAGTTCGCACTCTCAGTCCCCTCTTCTCGTTCTCTCCTCTCCTCTCAAGCTCTCATCTTTAAGTTTCTAACCTACACTTGTGAATACTGATAATATATGTGCTGTAATTAAGTTTTGTAGGCCGACAGTGAGTTCTAATCTGGTGTTTAAGAGGCAAATTTATAGATAAAGTTTGTATTTATTATTCAGTCATGATTGGAAGACTTGTATCAAGAGGTTGCAGTCAATTGGTATGTGTAGTGAAGATGTTGACAGAAATAGGCCTAGGCATAAGTCTGATTAAATTACTTTGGCCCATAATTTTTGTGATTAAGGACAAATGTGTTTTTATTCATGCCTTTATGTAGGCAATGCAATGTTTACCTTAATGTAGGTCCATTAGTGGTACAGTTTAGGTGTACACAGGCTACATTAATTGTTATGTAACTGACAATTTGGTAATGTAACAAATGTATCAACTTTATTCAAATACTGATTACTGTGAACTGCTGAGTCAAATGAGTCCCAAAACTCCTGCCATTTCAGAATATTGCCATCAAAAGAAGGAAGAGTTAGTTTAGGCAATCTCATTGAAGTTAAGTTAATTGAAGTTGTTGGGAAATGAGGGGGAAGTTGACTAACCTGGAATGAATCAGTTTGATCATTCGAACCATTCGTTGTTGGATGAGTTTCCTTTTCCAAAAACGCGATACTGACCTTCAGTTTCTCGCTAATTTCATCGAAGTCCAGCATCAAGGTTATGTGATCCTCAGTTACCTTCTCATTTTCCTCTTCTTCTTCTGTAGAGACATCTTCTAGTTCGGCAATGCTTTTTTCTAGTTCTTCCACCCTTCTTGCATAAGTTGTAAGGACGTTCAGTGCTGTGGCGAGTTTCTTCGGAGTAGCAGTAGTTTCATCTTCGGATAATATCTCGGATTCAGTAATTGTACTTCTTAGCCTTTTGCTCGACTCCAGATAGTTCTTCCTCAATCGTTGGGAAGACATCTATGTTCTGCTTTTTCTTTCAGTATTTTGTGGAACGTTAACCGCGCTCTGCTACCATGTGCAGAAAGATGGAGAAGTTAAACGGAATTTAGATTGTGGAAGCGTGTGATTATTTTAAGTTAATATAAGTTTTAGAGGATTGTTTGGCAGGAATTAAGTTTAATAAATAGTCAAATAAAACATTTTATAGTTGTATTTTTACATTTCCAACAAATAATAAAGTAAACAATTGTAAAGTTAAAGTAAGTTTTAAATAAGCCAAAAATTGTGATTCATTCTTAAGTAATGATTACCAAAGAATAATATTCTTGTTGATAATAACAAACATCTGTTTTTTATATCATATGTAAACTTAAACCATGTCCAAATGTTAAATTTCAGTTTACAAGTTTCACACTTAAGGCTTAGCCACAGGCTCAGTGGCTGTCAAGTTCACAGGTACGTAAAATAGGTTACTTTCAACTATAGCAGTAACTGTTACTCGGCATTGGCGGCATCCACGGAAGGAACGGTTACTTTAAAATATAGCAGTAACTGTTCCACGGCATGGACTGCGCGTAGACGGTCGTGGTTATTGTTATTTGTTATTATTTCTTCTTCGCAGTTCGCACTCTCAGTCCCCTCTTCTCGTTCTCTCCTCTCCTCTCAAGCTCTCATCTTTAAGTTTCTAACCTACACTTGTGAATACTGATAATATATGTGCTGTAATTAAGTTTTGTAGGCCGACAGTGAGTTCTAATCTGGTGTTTAAGAGGCAAATTTATAGATAAAGTTTGTATTTATTATTCAGTCATGATTGGAAGACTTGTATCAAGAGGTTGCAGTCAATTGGTATGTGTAGTGAAGATGTTGACAGAAATAGGCCTAGGCATAAGTCTGATTAAATTACTTTGGCCCATAATTTTTGTGATTAAGGACAAATGTGTTTTTATTCATGCCTTTATGTAGGCAATGCAATGTTTACCTTAATGTAGGTCCATTAGTGGTACAGTTTAGGTGTACACAGGCTACATTAATTGTTATGTAACTGACAATTTGGTAATGTAACAAATTTGGTAGGCAGTACAAATTTGTAACTTTACACAATCATAATTCAGGGGAGTCCCGAACCACCTTAATATTTATCTTCCTATTTTATGATTTTTGTGAAACTGGGCAAGTAGAGCAACATAACTTTGCTCATTTATGAAGTGAAACCAAACCTACTTAAAACTCATAGGGAAGCAGGGTTCCCGCCTTTCAACCTCGAAAAATCGGGACATCCGTATGTTTTGTTATGTATAGATATAAAAATTGCATTGTGCCTGCTCGTTAAAATCGGGACTGTCCCGACGAAATCGGGACGGGTGGCAACCCTTCAGGGAAGGCCTGCTAGGAATCATGAGAAATAACTAAAACATATAAATCAGGCAATAGCTACACTTTTAATCCAACCACGCAACACGTAAATGCCTATACTAGGACTGTAAATACATTTAAACCGGTTGATTTTATAACTCTTAAAAAACTAAAGTGTACAAAGTCCAAGATATGTATCAAGTCTTTGAAACAGTTTCTTTGATAAATACTAGATCTTACAACCAATAAAAAATTACTGGTAGAAAAAAAACTATTAAGTTATGAAATAAATTTCAATTAGCTTAAAATTTGCTATTTAGAAATGTACATTTCAAAAGCTAATTTTGAATCGCTTGCATACAATGGGAATCAACCGTAAAACATTTAAAACTAGTTACATTTCATTAGGCCTAAATGTTTAAAAGTTTGTTCATCGGGCTCAAACTACTTTCGGTACATTTAAAACCAAAAGATAAATATAACTGTAGACTACATATTTAAAGAGAAACCAAGAAAAATACATTATTATCGAATATATGTATGAAAATATTTGTATTCAATGCTAGTAGGATAGGGCCTTAGTTTTCTCATCTCTTTTGTAACAATTTTTCTCCAAGCTCGATTTTCTCCAATATTTTTTCTGGCTCGGTCTTTTTCTCCAAGCCCGTCGGTGGCTTTTCAAATCAACAGGCTGCCACACGACTTTAGAACAGTAAGGCTTAAATATACTCAGACGACTCGACAACCGTTGACAGATCAAGGCCATCTGTGACTGGACAAGCCACGCGTCGTGAGAACGAGGCTTAAGCCTATGATACACGGCCCTTGATCTGTCAGGCCAGGCCATAAAACCTGCCGGACAACAGGCCGTGTATCAGTTCGGCCCGACGAGGCCCGCGGTCCATCAGGCGCGTCCGGGCTGGCGCGGGCTTTCCCGTGGAAAGTCGGTAAACATCAAAGGCCTGTCTCGG
The DNA here is from genome assembly GCA_963675035.1 of Allygus modestus. Classification (NCBI taxonomy): domain Eukaryota; kingdom Metazoa; phylum Arthropoda; class Insecta; order Hemiptera; family Cicadellidae; genus Allygus; species Allygus modestus. The sequence continues at coordinate 168,301,622 of OY776113.1, forward strand.
CGCGGCCGTATTCCTCCACCCCCTGAGCTCATTTGGCCATCGGCTACCAGTGAATAAGATCATATTTATGTTCTTTGTTTACCAGTGCCTTTTTAAATCACATGTTTTTAATGGTTCACACTTTCTGGAAAGTCAGGGAGAGTCAGAGAGTACTAAAAAAGGTCAGGGGAAAGTTGTGGAAAAATGAAAAAAGTTAGGGAAAATTACAAATATTTTATTGGGAAAACTTTAGCATACTTTTTTGATAAAGTAATATAATTATCATATAATTATTGTCATTAATTAATTCAGTCATTGTTGTTAGATTAGGAAACCCCAGCTTAGTGCCGGCTGGTAGAGTATAATTATTGTATGTCAATCATTTTTAAGTTTGATACAATAAAACTTATAAGATTGCATGTAGACTTTTTAAATAAGATAGTATTTTTTAAGATACTAGCAAAAGTCAATGTTTTACTTTAAAATACGATTATTATTTCACTTTCATGAATTTAATTTGGTTTATCACTTCTTTTTACTGTGTTCACCACGAATCTAGATTGGTGTTATTATTAGGTATTTCCACTAAGTTTTACCTTTTTATTTATTGAAGGCGGTTCTCCTAGGTATGTGAAAAGATTCTACAGAGTGGCAGACAGTATTTACTTTTAAGTAAATTTGTGCAACGCACATACATATGAAACTAATTATTAATACAGTCAAGTCATTGGAAAAAAACACAAATATCAAAAAGACAAATGAGCTACAACACTACTGCAATTGTAAATTGTTTATAAATAGATTCACACAGTCACGCCTTAGGGTACTCCGGTTGTACAAGATTCACACAGTCACACCTTAGGGTACTCCGGTTGCGCAGAAGCTAGGCCACGCCTCCATCTTTAACTGAGGAAGAAGGAGTACCATCGCTAAACAAGAGCCACTTACCAAGTTTCACCAAAATACATTCATTAATAAGTGATATATAGCTTTTGATTTATTCTCCATAAGAATAACATTATAATTGAGTACGCAGGTTTGCTGCAACAAGGAAGATAAGAAATGTGTTTTGTTTTCAATTAACAATATAACTCAACCAGGTGAAGCTACATACCCAGTTTTATTAATTTAGGTTCATTACTAACGGAGACAAAATTTTTCTTACTGTCCATATGAGTGTATTATGGGGGACGAGTATGCAGGTTTACTGCTACCGGGAAAAATCAACAAAAAACTTTTTCTGTGCTAATATCAATATACACAACTATTTGAAACCACATACCAAGTTTCATCAATATACATACATAAATAATCAAAATATAACATGTTATTTACTCTCCGTAAGGATAACATTGGACAACGTACTGTGTTTAGCACTTTGAATATCACTCACTGCAACGGTTGGACGTAAAACAACAATTGAAACGCCAACGTTTTGTAGAGCTAAACTGATTGGTAGAGAGTAATGTGGAGTTTTTAGTGAAATTATCTGAGGAAAATCTAAAAACCGTATTCCCATAAGTCTTACCATATCACCTACGGTAATAGCTTCTTCCCTATAGGGGAAATTCGCTAAAAATAAATAATGTTTTTATATTTTTTGTCAATCGTTGCAAGAGGATGAAGTTCCAAACGTAAATACATTTTCCTTCACAAATAGGTTTCAAAATAAAATTTCCGTTACTTAACGCATTTTAGGAAACAAATAAAAAATACCTCCGTCGCAGCAAACCTGCATACTCAGCGAATTTCCAATGAATATATAACATAACACATTAAAAGACTTAACAGGATTCATAATAAATATATTCACAAACAAGCGATATTTAAAATATTAATTAATCTCCATAAGAATAACATTGGGGATGAGTATGCAGGTTTGCTGCAACAAGGCACACAAAATAATTGGTTTTCATGCATATATCAATAGAACTCATCTAAGTGAAGTCACATACCAAGTTTCATCCATATACATTCATAAATAAGTGATATATAACATTTTAAGTATTTTCCATAAGAATAACATGGGGACCACCTAGGGATATCCTGTTTATCCTGGGATTGCAATGGGATGAGTGGGACACAAATGGGATATCCTGGGGACGTTGTGTGCTGTGTGGGCACATAAGTCCTCAAGAATTACTGGGCCACGATAAAGGCAATAGTTTAAACTATTTGTAGACTTTTTGGATTTAGCAGATTCATCATATACAATTCTTACTTTGGTAGTAGTTTTTGATTCGTTGATGGGGAATATAATGAGTGACCACTGAGTCGTCGTTAAGAGGGACTTTTTCAATAACACCAATAAAAGCCTGATCTTTAATGATGTTGTTGTACTCTCGAAGTACATGTAGTTGGTTTTCAAAACGATGTAAAAGTGATTTAAGCCGCCCAACGGACAAACCATAGTTATTGGGTAAGTTGGGAGGGTACTCTTTCCAAGGCCAACTGACAGAATACCTACCATTTTCTAGTTTGATCGTCTCATTAAATTGATTTAAAGCGATGTCGTCATCATTTTGAAAAGGACAGTCACGAATCCCTAAGCTCTCCAGACTCCACAAGTCCTTAACATTTACTTCTTCTATTAGTTGTGAATCAGGTGTTTCAAAGTGATTTTTCAATCCAAAGAGGTTTGTAGGTTGAATTGTAGTGAGAAAAGAAGTAGAATATACATTTTCTGTATAATGTTTAGACCTTTCTCTGCCACTTACAATCCAACCTATTTTAGACCCTACAAGATATAAACCAGTGTGTACTTCAATCTTTTCGTTTGTGACTATATCGAAGTAGTAGTCGTTACCTATTAAGAGTTCAATTTCAGAATCTTCGTTTTGACTCTCTGCAAAGATTAAAGATGGATAAAGCGACTTTATAGATGTTATGTCAACTGCGGAGCTAGCGCTTAGTTTTCCGGTAATTTGCGGTACAACATTACAATTAATACTGAGTACAGTTCCGTCAATAAGTTTAAGCCCGGTAGTAACAGTCTGAGTTTCAATTGTCTTGGCTTCTTGATTACCAAAGGTAAAAACTAATAAAATTTGTGTATTTGTATACTGAAGTTTAAGTTTGGAAGCAAGACTTGTTGAGATATAAGATCTCTGACTCCCGGTGTCAAATAATATTCGAGCAGGCTCTGTAAAGCCGTCTTTTGTAATATGAACCTTTGCAGTTTGTAAAATTACAGTTTCATTTGCAGAAACAAGAGAAGTTTCATTAGAAAAGTTGGAATTTACGGCAGACGTTTCACTATACCTAGTACTCTGAGAGAATTGCTTAGAACAGAGACTTCTATGATGATTGTTTCTCTGTTTACAGTACGTACACACATGGTTTGTTTATTTTAGAATCCTTTAGATTGTGTCCACCTTTCAAACAAATGTAACACAAACCCTTTACCTTACATTTTCTTTCATCAACAGTTTTGTACTTCTGGCACTGGTCGCTCCAATGGTTCCCCTTGCAGAATATGCAGGCTAGAGTTTTGTTTTCATGCAATGGAAGTGTCTGCGTTGTTGAAGGATTATCCCTATCTGAGGGCTGTAGATCACTTCGATATTCTGGTTGTAGGCTAAGGGATTTTGTAGAGTTTATACCTAATAGGAGTTGAGATTTTTCCCTAGCTTGGATTATATTTTTAACTATACTGCATAAATGTTTGACATCAAGTGTGTTGTCAACATTTTGTTCCTCAACCTTAATTACAACATCGAGAGGTAGCTTCCTCATAATAAGTGAAAAAAAGAAATTTGAGTTGGTATCCTCACCTAAGTTTTGTAAACACCTGGTGTGTTTCTCAATATTATCAAACAAGTTCCTGAGTTTGCTAGTTTCACTATTTTTTAAGGGGTTCAAGTCCATCAAAACTTTATAGTGAGAGTTAATGATAAGTTGGTTGTTGGCAAACCTGTCTTTAAGCATTGAAATCGCAATATCATAATTTTCAGAGGTCAGTGACAGCCCAGCAATGCAAAGTTTTGCGTCACCTGTTAATTGAGCGTTGAGGTGGTTAAATTTATCAACTTTATTCAAATACTGATTACTGTGAACTGCTGAGTCAAATGAGTCCCAAAACTCCTGCCATTTCAGAATATTGCCATCAAAAGAAGGAAGAGTTAGTTTAGGCAACCTCATTGAAGTTAAGTTAATTGAAGTTGTTGGGAAATGAGGGGGAAGTTGACTAACCTGGAATGAATCAGTTTGATCATTCGAACCATTCGTTGTTGGATGAGTTTCCTTTTCCAAAAACGCGATACTGACCTTCAGTTTCTCGCTAATTTCATCGAAGTCCAGCATCAAGGTTATGTGATCCTCAGTTACCTTCTCATTTTCCTCTTCTTCTTCTGTAGAGACATCTTCTAGTTCGGCAATGCTTTTTTCTAGTTCTTCCACCCTTTTTGCATAAGTTGTAAGGACGTTCAGTGCTGTGGCGAGTTTCTTCGGAGTAGCAGTAGTTTCATCTTCGGATAATATCTCGGATTCAGTAATTGTACTTCTTAGCCTTTTGCTCGACTCCAGATAGTTCTTCCTCAATCGTTGGGAAGACATCTATGTTCTGCTTTTTCTTTCAGTATTTTGTGGAACGTTAACCGCGCTCTGCTACCATGTGCAGAAAGATGGAGAAGTTAAACGGAATTTAGATTGTGGAAGCGTGTGATTATTTTAAGTTAATATAAGTTTTAGAGGATTGTTTGGCAGGAATTAAGTTTAATAAATAGTCAAATAAAACATTTTATAGTTGTATTTTTACATTTCCAACAAATAATAAAGTAAACAATTGTAAAGTTAAAGTAAGTTTTAAATAAGCCAAAAATTGTGATTCATTCTTAAGTAATGATTACCAAAGAATAATATTCTTGATGATAATAACAAACATCTGTTTTTTATATCATATGTAAACTTAAACCATGTCCAAATGTTAAATTTCAGTTTACAAGTTTCACACTTAAGGCTTAGCCACAGGCTCAGTGGCTGTCAAGTTCACAGGTACGTAAAATAGGTTACTTTCAACTATAGCAGTAACTGTTACTCGGCATTGGCGGCATCCACGGAAGGAACGGTTACTTTAAAATATAGCAGTAACTGTTCCACGGCATGGACTGCGCGTAGACGGTCGTGGTTATTGTTATTTGTTATTATTTCTTCTTCGCAGTTCGCACTCTCAGTCCCCTCTTCTCGTTCTCTCCTCTCCTCTCAAGCTCTCATCTTTAAGTTTCTAACCTACACTTGTGAATACTGATAATATATGTGCTGTAATTAAGTTTTGTAGGCCGACAGTGAGTTCTAATCTGGTGTTTAAGAGGCAAATTTATAGATAAAGTTTGTATTTATTATTCAGTCATGATTGGAAGACTTGTATCAAGAGGTTGCAGTCAATTGGTATGTGTAGTGAAGATGTTGACAGAAATAGGCCTAGGCATAAGTCTGATTAAATTACTTTGGCCCATAATTTTTGTGATTAAGGACAAATGTGTTTTTATTCATGCCTTTATGTAGGCAATGCAATGTTTACCTTAATGTAGGTCCATTAGTGGTACAGTTTAGGTGTACACAGGCTACATTAATTGTTATGTAACTGACAATTTGGTAATGTAACAAATTTGGTAGGCAGTACAAATTTGTAACTTTACACAATCATAATTCAGGGGAGTCCCGAACCACCTTAATATTTATCTTCCTATTTTATGATTTTTGTGAAACTGGGCAAGTAGAGCAACATAACTTTGCTCATTTATGAAGTGAAACCAAACCTACTTAAAACTCATAGGGAAGCAGGGTTCCCGCCTTTCAACCTCGAAAAATCGGGACATCCGTATGTTTTGTTATGTATAGATATAAAAATTGCATTGTGCCTGCTCGTTAAAATCGGGACTGTCCCGACGAAATCGGGACGGGTGGCAACCCTTCAGGGAAGGCCTGCTAGGAATCATGAGAAATTGTTAGTACAAATTTACTTTAGGCCTATATATTTGTGTATGATATGGTCTACCATAAGACTTCTGTTGATGGTGATGGGGTAGACTTTCATAAGCGGAACGATATAAAAAACCAAATTAAATTTTTCGATACGGTATAACGATTATTTTGGTTAGGTATTCGGTTATGGTTTCGGTTAGGTTATGTTTCAGTTTAGCTATCTTGAAATTTGTCCAAATAATAAGTTAAACGTTGATTTCACTAAATTACCTAAACAAACATGTAGCCTATTGCCAGAAACAACATAAGTTAATCATGTCGTGTCATTGTCATGTTTATTCATTTTTTATTATAAATTAAAAACAAAACAAACATGACGTAATAACTAATACTGAAACGAGAAAATATGTTGCTATAGATAAAAATATCAACCTAAGTTAATCGAACAATTTCATTTGGTTTTTTTATATTGTTCCACTTATGAAAGTCTACTCAGGGATTGGAAAAAATGTGTAACCTTTTAGACTGAAGTTATTAGTATGGTAGGCCTAGCCAACTTTTACAAAGCCCATGCAAAATGGTATGTTCAACAATACAAAGCTAAGATGGGCCTAGATATAATGAATGCCTAGTAAAATAAGTTAACTGAGTTAAAACATGCATACATTTGCATCATAGTAGACAGTTTTGATGTTTATCAGTGACTTGTACAAAACTAAAGTACCTAGGGTTACCAGACTGCTTACTTATTTTTCTGCAGACAGTCCACTTTTTTAACCCTAGGACTGCCCTTGGCAGGATATCTGGGCATTGCATGTGTGCGTTGGATGGCCTATGGCAGGAATCCTGCCAATTGGGTAATTTTTTTCAACTGCTTAACTTATACCTAATGCATTGAAAATGATTCAGAAAATCAGTCCAGGGGCGGATCCAGGGGGTTCACATTGGGGGTGGGGAAATGCCGGGGGTTTGGAATACCCCTCAGGGGTGGGGGTCGGGGATGCCTTCCCCGGAAATTTATTAAAAATTCCATATAAATTATTTTATTGGGCGTAAAAAATAGCCAATCGCGTTTTATTGACCAAGATGTGTGTTATCGGCCTAAAAAGACGACTTAAGTTTAATTGAATTCATGGACCAAAATCAGCAATTTGAACTGTTTTTTTTTTCAGATAAAAAATGGCAATACTGTATGACCGCATTTCATGGTTGCCGTAACATTTAGACCGAAAACGACAAGTGAACATAGTTTACTGGCCAAAATCCCGCAATAGTTTACACACCAACTGCAATTTAAAGGGATAAAAAATGGCAATATGACCACATTTCATGGTTGCCGTAACTTTTAGACCAAAAACGAGAAGTGGACATAGTTTACTGGCCAAAAACCCGCAATAGTTTATACACAAACCACAATTTAAAGGCCAACACGCCAGTGAAAGTATCAAAGTATGTTATCGTCGAAAATGAAGATTTTACCGAAACTAAGATCGAAACAAATTTTATCGGCCGAGATATGACGATTTTAAAAGACACCCGAGTTACATATTATCGGCCTAAAATAGCAATATATTCTCATTTTGCCATCTAAAACGTCAATCGGGCCGCATTTTTAGGTTGAAAACGGTCAAACTGTGTTTTTAGAAAAATTTAGCGACCGGGCGTGTGTCATCAGCCAAAATCGATAATTTTCCCGCAGTTGACAGCATATTATTAGCCAAAAATTACGACCTCAAAGTTTGTTATCGGCCGAAAATTGAGTACAAACCGTATTTTATACCGGAAATGTACTTAATCGCTCAAAAACGGCAATCGGACCACATTTGCTCGGCAATATATATAACCGGGTCGTGTTTTATATACCAAAAACAACATCTGGAACGCAGTTTATTGGGCAAAATCAGAGATTTGGCTGTGTTTTATCAGCAAAAACCTAAATTTTGCCGCAACTTGGTGGCCAAAAACACCAAAATTACTGAATTTTGTTTAGGTATAATGAGCTGGACCGCGTTTTATTGGCCTGAAGCGGCAAGCGAGCTGCATATTATCCCCGTACATAGCAATATAACCTCGTTTTGGTGTCCGAAAAAGGCAATTGACCGACAACCCATACTGCGATTTGTAGGGCAAAAACCACAACATCAACCACAACAAATGTAAGGGCCGTATTTTACCCGCCAAAGAAGACTTTCAGACTGCGTTTTACAGAAACAAATGACTGACTAAAACATATTTTATAAAACAAAATAGGCAATTTCACAGCATTCTATTAGCCAAAAAAAAAACCGTTCCTCGCTTTTTAAAATCCGAAATCGATGGCCGCAACGTGTTTGTTGACAGAAAATGAGTACCGTGCCTCAGTATATGCCAGAAATCACAATCTAACTGTGATTAATGATATAAATTGGCAATCGGGCCAATTTTCTAAGTGGAAAATAACGCCGGATCCCGTTTAATAGCCCCGAACGACAACCGGAACGTATTTTTACGAATACAGTCGGCGATTCGACCCCGTTCTATCGCCAATGAACGCCAATTTTTTCACGTCGGATGGGTCAAATACCCCCGTAGCAGCAAACCTGCATACTCAGCGAATTTCCAATGCATATTAATTTATCTTAATACCACATAAAGCGACATACCAAGTTTCATCAATATACATTTATAAATAAGCGATTTATGACATTTTAATTATTCTCTATAAGAATAACATGGCGGCTGAGTATGCAGGTGTGCTGAAATAAGGAACACTAAAAATGGGCTTTTATACAAATATCAATATAACTCAACTAGGTAAAGCCACATACCAAGTTCTATTAATATATGTTCATAATTAAAGGAGATAACACGTTAATTATTCTCCATAAGAATAACATGGTGCTTAGTATGCAGGTTTGCTGCTACGGGAACTATCGGCCAAAAAATGGGTTTTTGTGCAAATATCAATAGACCACAATGAAATGAAGCAATATACCAAGTTTCGTCAGGATAAGTTGATAAATAAGTGAGATATACAATTTTTCTTATCCTCCATAAGAATAACATTGGACAACGTACTGTGTTTAGCACTTTCAATATCTTAGTAACCAATTGACGTAGAGCAATGATTAAAACATCAAATTGTGCGTATTTTTAAGCTAATTCAAATGGGAGAAAATAAAATTTTACTTTTTCAAAAATTGTATGTAAAAAACTCAAAAAACCCATTTTTGGGGTACAAAACCCCCCCAAAATACCCCTTCGGATAGGTCGATCCGTCTGGTTTTCGAACTTATAGTCATAAATGCTGCTTTACACGTTTGTACCAAATTTCATCAAAATCGGACCTTTTTTACGAGAGTTATCGCACCCACGGACACATATATATATATATATATATACAATTTCGAACGAATGGTGTTTTTGGGGTCTGGGGACCTCAAAACGAAAAGTTATCATGGTCCCGGGCCTAGGTCTTACCATGCCGACTACGGTAATAGCTTCTTCCCTATAGGGGAAATTCGCTAAAACAGAAATTTAGTTGCATTTAATGGCCCAAAAATGACGATTGGCAACATTTCTTATTGGCTGAAAATGACAACCAAAACGTGTTTTATTGACTGAAAACGACAACCGAGCCGCATGAACGAGAACGGCCGAAAAAGGCGTCTTAAGCTAAATTATCGAATTTTCGCCGAAATTCCCGTATAATTTTCCGATTTTCCTGGAATTTCCGGTCTGTGGACACCCTGTAGTAGTATTACAGGCATATAAGTCTGACTGACGACGCATAAATCAAACGACAAGTCGTGATAACGCTGCTGGGCAGACGTAGCGCTGATGTGGGGGTGCGCGGGCAACTCCAACCTTTTGCTTTGGGGGGGGGGAATTTCTCCCATTTCCCCTCCCCCCCATGGATCCGCGCCTGAATCAGTCATTAGAGTTTATTAGTCTTTAATAAGGCAAAAGGAGACTTTTATTATCATGACCCATAGGGAAATATAAACTCAGCTGATGCTGAAGAATCTCTCATAAACTCTCAGCGTACTTTAAAATAAATAACTGCACAAGTCTAAAACCAATCTCAGGTCCGACTCAAGACAATTCTTTTTGATTGTGGGATATACACAATCCATTCTGTGGAGTGTGTATTACTGAATGCTTCCAAAAAAGATTTGTTTGATAATCTAAACATTCCTCATACCGATTGTTTAGAGTGTGCTAAGAAACATTCTTATGTTACCTATGAACTAAATAGAGGTTTAGCTATTGCCAAAGACACTATGTTGGTGTTTATAAATGACAAAAAAACTCAAGATAAAACTAAAATATCTAATGGTGGTATCAAAGGGAGAAAGCGTATGCACCAAAGAATCATATAACAATTTGCTAGAACATAACCAAAAACTTCAACATGAGATAACTTCAACTTGAGGAATTTCTATCAGAGTGATGACATTAAACTGAATTTCAGACAGTGTGACGTTCAAACCAACAATTATTTCTCCAAACTGGAAGAGAGTACTGTTGAAGCACATTCATCAAAAGTAGTAAGCGATGTTAATGTGAGAAAACTAAACAAATCTCTGACTCGAATAGGCCTACTCCAAGTAATAAAAACAAGTATTTAGTAACAGAAAAACCAACAGTTTCAACAATTTTAAAAGATAAAGACCTTAACCACCACAACTTAGTTTTAGTTTCAGATAGTCAAGGAAGAGGAATTGCAAACTATCAGTATATCCAAATGGGTAACGAGTTTGATGTGTTTGTCCACGTACTACCAGGCGCACTGATAGAGAATATCAAGGAAACAGCAACAAAAAATCCAGATTTACGTAGTTTTAAGGACTGGATTGTCTTTATGGGAGGAACAAATAACATCGACAATTCAAGCAAAAACACTGAAATATCCTCAACAGGAACTATGGAAACTTTGGAGGGTTTTATAAAAGATGTTCATCACACTAACGTTATTCTTTCTACCATTCCTTACCGTTATGATTTGCATAACAGTGACATGAGGCACAAAACTATTTCGAAGATTAATGGAGAAATCGGGAAACTAACCTACAGATACCCCAATGTCCACCTTCTAGAACTGTTTCTTTTGGAGAGGTTTCATCATGATAAAATACCCCCGTCGCAGCAAACCTGCGTCCTCAGCGAATTTCCAATGCAAAATATTTGTCTTAATACCACATCAAGCCGCATACCAAGTTTCATAAAAATATATTCACATATAAGCGATTTTAATTATTATCCATAAGAATAAAATTGGTAATGAGTACGTAGGTTTGCTGAAACAAGGAACATAAACAATTGGTTTTTATGCAAATATAAATATAATTTAACTAGGCGAAGCCACATACCAAGTTTCATCAATATTCAATCATAAATAAGCGCCACATAACATTTTAGTTATTTTCCATAAGAATAACATGGGCCTGGGTAAGCAGGTTTGCTGCAACAAGGAAAAAATGGGTTTTTATGCAATCAATATAACTCAACCAAGTGAAGCTACATACCAAGTTTTATTAATTTATGTTCATAATTAAGGGAGTCATTACATTTTACTTATTCTCCATAAGAATAAAATGGGGGCTGTGTACGCAGGTTTGCTGCTACGAGAATAATCAACAAAAAATCAATTTTTTGTGCAAATATCAATATACCAGTATACTACGTGAAACCACATACCAAGTTTCATCTACATACATTCATAAATAATCGAGATATCAAATTTTATTTATTCTCCATAAGGATAACATTGGATGACGTACTGTGTTTAGCACTTTGATTATCTCAGCAACGGTTGGGCGTATAATCACAATTTAAACACAAAAATGATTGTTTTGTGGAACTGAACAGATTGGTAAAAGCAAATGTTAAGTTTCATTAAAATAAACTGAGGAAAAGCCAAAAACCTTTTTCCCATAAGATTAACATGGGAGATTTTATGAGTAGGTTTTTTGGATTTTCTCCGCAACCACTTAACCTAGGTTAATAATTCAAAATACTATATTATTTGTTTTTTAAGCTCCACAACACACCAAAAAACATACCAAAACCAAAACCAAAATGGCAAAACTAAAATTAAGTTGTTTAAAAATTTTAGGGTGAAAAATGCAAAAAACTGATTTTTGAAAAATTTAAAACCCCCCATAAACCCCCCTTCCCATGGTGTGATTTTTTTGGTTTTCGAACTTAGTCATGAATGTCATTTTACACATTTGAGCCAAATTTCATCGAAATCGGACGTTTTTTACTCAAGTTATCGCATTCACGGACACACACACACACACACATATATATATATATATAGTTATATACATATATATAAATTTGAACGAATAGGGTTTTTGTCATCTGGGGACCTCAAAACAAAAAAATATCATGGTCTCCGGCTTAAGTCTTACTATGAGACCTACGGTAATAGCTTCTTCCCTATAGGGGAAATTCGCTAAAAGGATTTCATATCAATCGAAGAGGCAACAAATCTGTAGCCAAGTCTACTCAAAATATCTTATCTAGAAAAAATAGTGATGAATCTATTACACCTAGCGAACCTGCTGTATATAAATCCTGCGCATTGAAGTAGTTGACGAGGTCATCTTAAAAGTAATTTAAAAGCATCGCAGTGACGAGACGACAGCTTTTGCCCCCTGCTTCTCGGGAGATTTTGGTCATGAGAGGCAAATGACAGCAGTTGTAGCCGTAAAGTTTCGACAAGAGTTTGGTAAGCCACCAGTCTGGGATTGTGTAAACAACCACTTGTCACTTCAAAAAAATTAAAGATGGGCTGGAATCTACGACCTGATAACAAAATTAATTATAATGGAAAACCTGCAATAGAAAATTATGATAAAGCTTTAAACCAATTAGCTACTGATTTTGAAGAAAGAAAATTTAAAAACCTAATTTGCTCTCCACTAGGTTGTGTTAGAGACAGTATTTCTCTGGAGCACTTCTCTAAAAAAATTGCTGAGTTCCAGTACAAGACGAAAGCGCATATTAAAATTGTTGCCTACAATCAAAGAGCATCCAGGGTATTGTGCAATTGATTAAAATACCAAGATTTTATCCACAAGTTAAAGTCACTGACATCTCCTGAGTTAACGGAGATAACAACAAACAGTACAGTTCTCAACAAGCTGTCTCCAGTACTGGTGGAAAACGATTTGTCTACTATTTTAATTTATTCGCCATGGCGAGGATGGTCAACTCCAGACCAGGAATCCGAAAGTTATGATGAATCACTAATACAAGAAGTTGGCCCGATAACCATCAGCCCAGCAACCTAACAGCCCAGCAGACCAAAATACTAGTCCCTGGTCATCTGAACTACAGCGAAGTGGTCAGGGAAGGTGACCGTTCCAGTTATGTGTTAAAAGAAATGGAAGTGCAGAAGCAGAGTAATAGTGGTAGTGAAATTAGTGGTATAAGCATAATGTCTCTAATAAGACTAATAGCAGTTTTTAGGGAACTAATTTACATCTGGAAAAAATATAAATAAAAAATATAAAATGTTACACTGTTTTTCAACGAAACACAGGAGGCATTAGATCTTCTGTTAAAGGTGAACCAACGATATCTGGGGATGTCTGGGCCAGAACCTGCTTTCCTGTCACCACACCTGCTTCATTCTCAGTTTGACAGAAATTTAGTTTAGTTGTTCCTTCGCTCATGATTACGGATTGACAAGTTCCGAAATTTTTCAGGAAAAATTATCCTGGTTTTCGGGCAAGATTTATTTATTCTGCGTTCTTTCCTCTACAAAATAATATAAGAACATAATATAATATGAATAAAAACTACTTATAACAAGTATTTTGTTATTCGTTCTAATAGAACGAATTGCCGTTTTTCAATGACGTGAAATATGACGATTTTCTTATTTTGCCAGATGTCTGTCTGATAATATCTCTGCGTTATTCCGGATACCAGCAAAACGGGAATTTTTCTATAAGGTTCATTCATGTAATTAAATGAAAGTTTGGAATGTTATCTTTAGAATAGTTTAAAGATCATCCGATTTCAAGCACGTTTTCAATGCTATTCATGTAAATAAAAAAAAAAATACAGAATTCGTGCTAATAGAACGAATTACCATCTTTTGAAGACGTAAATTATGACGATTTTCTTATTTTGCCAGATGCCTGTCTGATTATATCTCTGCGTTATTCCGGATACCAGCAAAACGGGAATTTTCCCTGATTGCAGTGGTACCACTCATTTCTGGTTAGGAAAAAAATTTACCTTGCTATGATTTTTTGAAACGTACTGTGTTTAGCCATTTCCTGACCCAAACAAGGTGTAGTCGACCTCGCACCAAATTTTCATTCAAATGTAACTTTGGATTACATTGTTCTACTGCTGCTATAAGGTTCATTCATGTAATAAAATGAATGTTTGGAATGTTATCTTTAGAATGGTATAAAGATTATCCGATTTCAAGCACATTTTCAATGCTATTTATGCAAATGAAAAAAAATTACGGCATCCGTTCTAATAGAACTAATGCCGCTTTACAGAACACCTGACATTCATTCTATTAGAACGAATGCCGCTCGGAGGGTTAAACAATCTATTATTTTCCTAGAAATTCAAAATCGGAGTTGGACATCCGAGTAAAGTTGGAGAACAGGCAACCATCTGTTGTCAAGTCCGCTCTGAAGTCTTGATCACTGTATGTATATCACCTTCTTAATTAATAACTGTCTCTGCGACACCAAAATCGTCGTTGATAGCTGATAACGAAATATGCTGCAGAAACAACAATACAAGCTAGTAAATGCCATCGTGCGTCCATATCCATCTTCCCTGACAATCAAACTCTGAATTCTCAGCGAACATCATATTTTGTTCGACGAACATCCCAATAAATGTTTGGCGAACATTTGTTTGTTGTTCAGCAAACAATATTGTGTTCGGCAAACAGGTTCGTCACGAACATTTGCCCAGTGTGGACGCACCTTTATGTTTGTAATGTAGGTGCAGGGTATTTCAAATGAAACAACACAATATGTGATATAATGATATTTATTTGCTGACAACTTCATATGAGACATATTCTATTACCTGACTTTGAACCATGAGACATTTTAAGTCATAATGTGAAGTTTTACTTTCAAGCTAATGTAGTATAATATATAAAGTAATGATTCACATAATTATTTGTAGAATCAAGCGATTTTCATTAAAATTCTTGGTTGTTTTAGTATTATTACTTACAAAACAATTTTTTTTTTAATTTCCAAGAATCTATTCTATATGCATAGTCTTTTTCAGGAATTTGTTGGTTTTTTACAAATTTTTAGTATAAATGGTGTAAACTAAATGGTTTTAAGCCTACATTCATTTCTACAATGATTTCTAGGTCGGCAAAAGCTCAGTAATCATTACAGTTTAATTCTGGCCACGCTTGCTTCAGTCTGGTCACGACCATTTCAGTCCGGTGACGCCGACAAGATCTATTATTTGTCAAACTTATGAAAATTAAAAGTAATTTATTTTATATGAAATTCACTGCATACATTTGTTTGGAATGTCTGGCCATTTCGATCTAAATTATTGTAATTTTTACAACTTTTCTACAACTTTTTATTGAAATTATGTTCACATACTCTACAAATAAGAAGTTTTAATACAAATACTGTTACTTAAAGTCAAATTTAAAACAAGAAATTACTTGTATATTGCCATATGATGTTTATAAAACTTCCCTCTATCTTAGTTTATCCTCTTTTCATCTTAAAGTATTTTTTTAATGTTAATTTAGGTGTGATCTGAAAGTAAAATTTTAGTGACTTCATTCCCAAAAAGGATTTAAAATAAAAAATAGCTCCGCTGAAAATATTGGTGATTATGTAACATAATTATCTATCATATGTTGCAAGATCTATATTTTTAAAAATTGTAATATATTTTTGAAAACCTATCCAGAAATTTCACTAATTGCTGACTTTAACCCTTATTGTCCTTCAAAATTAAAAAAAATATATATTAGACATAGTCAAACGGTAAATGGCAAAAAGTCCAAGCCAGGTGACTTACATGTACTAGCTTACAGATAAAAGTTACTGTGACTGATTAATAAAAGTCTTAATAACTAAACGTTTAAAAAATATATAGAATCAAAACAGCATAACATTAGGAGAAATACTACAGTTGTAAGTACAATACAAGTTTTTGCCATATAACATGTAACAAGTTGAGAATCATAATGTTCATTTAAATCATAAAATGGATTTTCTATCAACCAGTTGTGTGCTCCTCTCCATAAGTTATTTATGCATTGGAAATTTGCTGAGTACGCAGATTTGCTGTGACGGCGGTACAGTATTCACTTTTTATATTCAACTAAGAGAAAGAAAACTTTGTCATTATAGTGAGGAAAACAAATTAATGAAGTAGGTTTATGCCTAGCTAACAACTAAAACACAGTTGTTAAGCTGAACCAATACTGAATTAGTCTTAACCTAAACATTCCATTCATAATATTTTGTGGGAAACCTCTGGCTACAGTTAACTATATATGTTATTGTGAAGGTACTGTTATTATTATTATTTTGAACATGCTGAACACCCAGCCTAAGGGTCTGTGTTTGGTTTCAGTTACGAAGCACTTTTAGTGTTTTTACTCATGAGGCAACAAACGTTTGTGCTCTTAGGAGACCAGTCGTAAAAGCAACAGTCCCATTGGCCAGCTGTGTTCGAGGTTAGTGAAATTAACCCTTCCTGGACTGAATTTATTTATTTCTACAAGCCTATAATAGGGGACAAATAAATTGACGGTTGAGCTGTAGCTAATAGCATGATTATACACTGACACTGTTGCCATTTTTCCATAGAAAAATATCACTCGAATGGTATTCCGATCAGCTGGTGTGGAGTTTTGGCAATGCAGCATGTCTACTGTTGGCTGATTTTGGTTGATATCCCGGAAAACCACACCCTCAACTGGCATTTTATTTGTCCGCTATTATATTCCTTATTTATCATTAAAACCTTTTATGGGGCTATAGTGTGTGTTGTCTTTTACAGGTTGGTTTAACTGTGTATGAGAGAGTGTTGTGAAAGGTTAGATATATTTTTCTGTCACTGATTTTTTAAACGTCAGTTTGAGAATGTCTTCCCTACTTAAAAATTAGGTACTCAATGAACAAGTAAATCCATTGAATGAAATAATTTGGCTTTTGTCTTTTCTTTGTTTCATATACGAAGGTCATCCAGAGAGTAAAGAACGTTGCTTACTGTACCTAGCACAGCTCTCCCATCACCGTGATTGCGTGTGTAGCAGTCCACTCACCTCCCCACCAAAGTATGAGCCGAGTCTCGATGCTGTGCGGTCACGTATCTTATTTCTACAGCGATTCAAAATTGCGACATCAATCGAAAATCCCGCCAAATATGAGATACGCAGTGTTATTCGGTTTGTGAGTAAAAAAATGTCCGGACCATAAAAATGTTTTGAAAAACACTAAGGAAAGTTTATAGTGAAAGAACAAAAAACAAGATCTTAAAATTGATGTAATGTGCTTAAGATTTTGGCAGCCGTTACCCTCAAATTTCCCCTAAAGTCTTTGTTTCAAATCATCTTTAGCGAGCAATGACCTGCCACCCTGATCCTCGTCGTGCACAATGGATTTTCTTTCATTACACCTATTGCAAAGTTTTTCCCCTGAAAACTCAACTTGAAGACTTGTATGCACTTCCTCCATAAATTTTCTTTGGTGATTTTCAAAAAAATGTCTAAGGGTTGGACATTTTTATACTCACAAACTGAATAACACTGTGTACGTAAAATTTGGCGGGATTTTCGATTGCCGCCACCATTTTGAATCACTAGAAATAAGATGTGTGACTGCACAACGAGACTCGGCTCATACTTTGGTGGGGAGATGAGTGGACCGCCGCACACGCAATCGCAGTGATGGGGGAGCTGTGCTAGGTGAAGTAATCAAATGTTCTTTACTTTCTGGATGACTGGTTGACCCTCGTATTATACTATTTTGCACGTCCCAAAATTGTACATTACATTTGCTTCAGTGGTTCCCCATGTGGTGAGCATTACTTCTTTAATTATTGCTTTTTTATTTTTTTATTTATTGTTATTAAACATAATTAAACAAGTTGCTGGGTATTGAGCTATGTATGCAAGGAAATCACATTTCGATATTTAAAATTTAAATGATTAGGTACTTTATTTAGGCCTATCACAAATAATTACATACATTGAAGGTAGAGTAAGAGGCACGTAAGTTGGCACACGAGTGTACTATTCATTTCAACCACTTTTTGTATACTAGTCATATTACAAACATTATTGGACCACATGTGCCACTGGTTTACAATTTTCTCACACTGTCAGAAGGTGTTTGTTTACAAATAAACTTGTGTTGTTGTTTTGTTTATGAAATTTTGCTTGTTCTTATGAGGTAAAAACTGAATTATTTTTAAAGAAAATAACTTACGATTCAAGTAAAATTATCATTCCACAAACAAATTGATGACAAAAACAGTTAACACGAATAATTAATTTATAAGGATGCACTTATTGCAATACAAATTTATTTTTATTTTATTTTTTACTACAGTTTTATCTTTAAAACTGTCACAATTAACTTTGCAGGTGCAACTGCATCAACAGCTGGTGCTTGAAATCGCAATCAAGTAACAAAACACATGTCAAGTATGTTTCAAGACTGAATTTTATGCTTAAGTTCGCAAAATGGTAATAGTTTGTTTATATCTGTTTGTGCCAACTTAGTGCCTCTACAGATAACCTTCTGTAACATGTGACATGCCAATAGTTAACTATAATTACAACTAACAATAAACGTTAACAAATATTATATCCTTACAATAGTAGTACATACTAGTGGCCTGAAGGGGCCATAGCCCCTAACCATGCTCCAATTCTCTGCCTTATCTGAATTTTTTCCTCTTTACATGCTGAGGAAAATAAAACAATATAAGTAGGAACCCATGTCAGTTCGTAAACAAAGTCGACACTTAATCACATGTTTTAATGTAAACAAAGCAGACATTTTAAAATACCCATGCTTTTCTTATAGGGGATATTTTATGTTATTTATTTCTTGTTTGCTGGTAACTTTTTGGAAATACTGCTATTTTCCCCCCGAGTCATTGAGATCAAGATCTTTAATTTGAGCTCTCTCCTATCATCCTGTGATTTGCCAAACTCCCACAGTTTTGACTTGCAAATTTTGCTTACAGAATAAAAGGCAAAGTGCTCACTCACTGACTGACTCACTCACTCATCACAAATTCTCCTACTTCTCATTTACCTAGAGTTGAAATTTTGTACACTGATTCTTTTGGCATACAATAGGAAAACTAAATGGTTTTCATCCTGATCTGACCTTAGGGCTCCGCCAGAGACCCCGACAACGTTCGAGTATTTTTAAAACTTCGAGCCAAGTTGAGGATTGAAGTACTCGGCCGAAATATTTGAATTTTCGAGAACTCGCAAACATCTAATTTCCGCCTTCCGGTTATATAATCGCATTCCGATCGTCTTTTTCTGCCTATAATCAAAATAAGATCACTGTTGTCGATCGTCAAACGGGGTTAACTCACCATTTTTGGCAGATATAATTTCGTTAAAAGTAATCTATTGTCTTTGGAACAACTGTAGCTGATAGCGGGGTGCAATATTTACCAGCGGGAAATATTCGGGAATTTTGAAAAACAATTTCTGTGGGCACCCTGTTATTACATCAGGCAAAAACTAAAAATAAATTAAATAATGCATATGTACAAAAACAGTAGGCCTAAATCAAACTTAACTGTTTCTAACTGAAATTAGTGTCCTTTAACCGGCACTCTTTAAAGATTCGTCAACCTTGTTTGGATCTAGGCATAACTCCCCAAAAGTTAAAGTTTTGATGAATGTAAAATAAATCTCTTTTTGTTAAGAAACAAATACTTTTGCAATTTAGTTAAAAAGATGTGTTATTTACTTTTGTACAAATAATTGTAAAACATTTTTAAATGTTACTAAAATTAATTTATCAATAAATTGTTGGGTATAACCACCTACCGCCAGCTAATTGAAATACAATTACCTGATATATCTTAAATAATATCTTCATTTATTAATTTATTGTAATTTTTTTCGAAGTTGTAGTAAAGTAGTTATAGTTGTATTGTTATTAAGTTTTCACTTACCGAGAACATTTGTATCTAATTTATACATAATACATAAATAAATAATAAAATCTTACTTCCATTTAAAAATTTAATTCACTTCAACGTGTGCCAGCTGGTTTACAAATTTGATTTATAATAGAAAATGGTGTTAATAATAATCTTGTATTTTATTGTGAGGATAGGGCTCCATAGCCATGGATCAACTCTTCAAGTTCAACATCCTGCTCCTCCATTCAAGGGGACTGCTGTTGTGGCTGGTGACTTCAAGGAAATAGACCTCTGCGACTTCAGGGGTCAATATCTGGTCTTGTTCTTCTACCCTCTTGACTTGTGAGTTCTAATAAATTATAGCTAAGTCCTAATTAAAAGTAAGCTAGTTGAAAAATGCCCGCCCCCTGATGCCCTGATCATTGACAAGTCTACAATTTTTATATTTACAAAGTGTTTTTATGGGTTACTATTAAAATTCAGTACTGTTTATGATAAAATTCTGTAAGTTATAGAAAACCTGCTATTACCTTAGGTGGCGTGCTTAGAGATGGCAAACATTGTTAAATACAAAAGTTGTAGACAATTTAATTCCAAACTAACGATTATTCCTCAAATTTAAGCTCCGATCATCCGTTTAGCCGCCATTCATCCGAGACGGAGTAATTTTGAGTGTTTTGGCCCACTTAAATGTGAACAGTCTTGGATATTTTATGAAAGAACACTTCCTTTGGCTAACACCACATGTTTGTAACCGCTGATTCATATAAACCACCCATGAAGTGTTAATGTGCTCACTATGAGGTTTATATAAATCAGCTGTTAAACATGGTGAGCACATTATAGCCTACACGGAAGGTTCAATATTGCTAATATTGTTTGTTACAATGTTGGAAAATCAACGAACAGCCACCATACAGCGCTCTGCGGAGTTAGGTTAGGTTAGGTTACTATAATTTGGTCGTGAACTTCAGCCTAATGTTTTGTTATTTTTTGCACTAGGCCTAAATCAGTTTGTAGAACTCCAAATTGACATTGTATCCACAACGTTTTACAGCCAACTCCTGATTATCCGGGGTAATGACCGGTTGGAGGGTCACGGATAACCCAAAACCACAGTTAAAACAAAGGGATCCAATAAATTGAATATTACGAATATAATAAAGGTTTATAAAGATTTGTATACTACAATATTGTGTTTTAATGTTATTTAAGATATATTTATGTAGATTAAATACTTTTGAAAATAATTAAATTGTGATAACATCTACGAACAATCAAGATAATAATAGTTAATACTAGCAATTGTTGATAGCAGTAAATACTATGCAAAACACCGTATGATATTTAATAGGTTAAGAATCTCTAAACACCGAACTCTCTAAACTATACCGAACAGTATGCTAATTAATTCCGCAATGGGGGAAAACCCAATGAGGGTAAACAACGGCGGGAAGGGTGATTGTTTTGAGATGTTTCTATTTTTAGACGTCCGCGCCCTACCGTCCGTCACTGTGGGTGAACAGCAGTGGAAAGGGTGATTGTTTTGAGATGTTTCTATTTTTAGACGTCCGCGCCCTACCGTCCGTCACTGTAGGTGAACAGCAGTGGAAAGGGTGATTGTTTTGAGATGTTTCTATTTTTAGACGTCCGCGTCCGACCGTCAAGGTCATCGCTCCCCATCGCCCATGGCTCATTAGTGAAAGACAAGACTCTCAGATTATGTTGTGGTTACTAAATTGTTTGTTTGGTATTTATTCTAATAAACAAAGTAAATTAAATTTGATTCTGGGGATAATTTAGCAAAATAAATTGTTACTATTGCTCTATTTATGTTTAGAAGGGGATAAATAAAAATAAACCTTTCGTGACCCCGGTTAAACCGCAACCCTTTTAACCCACTCCCAGATAATCGGAAGTTGACTGTATTTAACTTATATCTGCTTGACATTGAATTGAGGTGAGTATTTTTTTTTTTTGCTTTTACACCACAAAATAACTATCGTAGTTGGGAGATCATTGGATAAAACGAACAAGCAGCCACTTAGTAAATAAAATGTTTCGATATTGAACCACCTTTGTAGGCTAAAATATGCTCACCAAAGCTTGGTGAGCAGTTGTGTGGTTTTTCTTTGGTTGTCGGACTACAATAGTTGAGTTTAATTCCGAGGAGTGCAAGTGAGCGAAGCAAACTCCAAAAGGGGGTTTGAGGGCGAAGCCTCCAACGGCAATAAGCCTAGTTATAAATTAAAGATTTTGCATCAGTGAAGCTGTTGGCGTTTTGGGAACATAAAAACATTTTCCTTCATCTGAGGTTCCTTAGGAAATCTACCTTTTATTTTATTTTTTAATCAAGCTGAGTGCCTAACGTTTTTATGATTTTCCAAAACATCGGGTGATTTATATGTGGCGTTTTGTTGTTTTTATATACATTTCTTGTTAGTGTTTTGTGTGTTTTTAAATATAATGACAAGAGGATTATCCGTTCTTCAAAATCGTCCCCATTACAAGGACTAACATCACATAACCTAAAGATTAGTAGTGCCCAATAAAACTTAAGTTTTTTTAAAAATTAAATGTTATAAACATAAAGAGAATGAATTGATGGTTTCAGCACATTCGTTTGCCCTACGGAAATAATTGCATTCAGTGACAGGATGGATGAGTTCAAGGCTATCGACACAGCTGTAGTAGGAGTCTCCTGTGACTCCCACTTCAGTCATCTCGCCTGGATCAACACTCCTAGGAAGGTAGGATAAGCAGACATTGCCCAACCAGAAAAATGTTGTTAAATGGACAGTATCAAAACTCCACTGGTTCTTGTTTGCACAAAGGTGTGTCTATAAGTTGGTTACTGCCATTTGGAGTCTTTATGTTAGCTAAGTTCAGGTTACAAAATTTTGTATGTCCGTATTATAAGAGCATAACGATAGAACAGAGAGAAGAGAGATAGATTAGCCTGAAGTTACCTAAGTTTGTTAAGGAAGTACAAAAAAACCTATCTGAGTAGAACAACAACCATAAACCACTCGTAAGCTATGTAGTGTCCATAAAGCATATTATCTCGTGTTCCTGCCACTGAGTTTTGGACCACTTCTAGATAAGCTGAAACGTGAAATTTCACATGTAAATTTCGTGGACCTTTTAACACTCAGAAAAATACCCAAAAGTTACCAATTTGTATTTTAACCTCCTTATAAAGAATCAAAATTGAGAACGTATCTTTTTTCAATTAAAATTTAATTTTTTATGATTATTTTTGTCACGTAGAAAAATTAGGATTATGACCATACCAGCACAGCTAAGCACTTATTATTTTTTTCAGTTATTAAGAAGCCGATTAAAATACTTCTGCAATTTTTTCTTGACAAAATTTAGAATATTAACTTTGTAAAACTGCACTAAAATTGCATCTGAAAGTCCAGAGAACGGGATATTCAGCGCTAATTCAGAACTCTGGATTTTCGTCGAGAACAGGTTTAAACTCTCAAACTATTTTAAATAATAAAATAAACACTACATGGTATCATCATAACATTGTTAATGATATTCCAAGCTTGTTTAAGTAGATATCCGTCCACTTTAATTCTTTACAGCATATAATCAACAAGAAGCATCAATGAAAAAAATATAGCTCTCATATCATACAACTTTAAGGTCGCTAACCCGTATGAATCAACTTTAACATTTCATTTGAGTATTTTCAAACCCCCTCCCCAAAAAAAATGAAACATCCGTCTTTAAATAAATTAAACAATTATATACACATCCTACCTGCAGTGGTGGTTGGCCAAATTAATTAAAAAAATTATCTAATGTGTACCAGTGAGGTCGTTCACTGGTGTGAACTCAAATAATCAAATTCTCCAATTTTCTCCAGAGTTAGCGCTTACACTGCGATCGTATATTGCGTTAGTACAATCGCAGTTGGGTCTCGAAATCCTCCGCGGTCATATCCTGTTTTTTGGAGGGAGTAGCTTCCGGCCCTGGAGTCGTGGGAATATCCGCTCGTGGTTGAATTCAGTTGAGATTGAGATAGCTAACACGTTGGGCGAGTTTACCGCAGATGACCTCAGAAGTTTATTATATAAGTTTAATAGAGTGATTGAAGTGCGTGGCGAGGGTGGTTATGGAAGAGTGAAAGTGTATGGGATTATTACGTGTGAAGTATTTAGACGTGTGGCTGTAAAAGCAACACATGCGGAGACCAAGCATAGCCTGAAGGCATTTTACCGTGAACTGAACTAAGTGAAGCCGTTATTACATATATTTGATTCCTATATATTTCACGTATGGCATCTGTCATGACAATTTTTCGTGACAAAATTTAGAATATTAACTTTGTAAAACTGTACTAAAATTGCATCTGAAAGTCCCTAAAACGGGATATTTAGGACAAATTCAGAACTATGGATTTTCGTCGTTCACAGGTTTAACATCCCAAACTATTTTAAATATTAAAATAAACCCTACATGGTTGTATCATAGAATTGTTAATAATATTCTAAGCTTGTATAAATAGATATCCGTCCACTTTAATTCTGTACAGCTTATAATTGACTAGAAGCATCATTGAAAAAACGATTGCTCTCAAATCATACAACTTTAAGGTCGTTAACCCGTAAGAATCAACATCAACATTTCCATTTGATCAATTTATCAAACCTCCAACCAAAAAATCACACATAGGTCCTTAAATAAATTAAACAATTAATTGTATTCACATCCTACCTGCCAGCCTAAATAAAAAAATTATCCAAGGTGCACCATTGAGGTCGTTCACTGGTGTGTACTAAAATAATGAAATTCTCCAAGTTTCAGCAATTTATTTTATTTTATTATTTTATTTATTGGCAATGATTTCATTTATAGTTAAGCATAATAGTAGAAAGGTAAATGGAATCTGACGCTACATCAAAATTATAGAATCTGGCCAAAATTAACAAGGTAAGGTTACTAACCAGTGTGAGTTTACTTTTTAAATGCATTCATGACATACTAAGTGACTGGAAAAAACAATAAATAATTAATACAAATATTATTGTGTGTATTAATACAAAATATAGGTAAATATAATCTCAACTAGGGCGTTATGAAAGGTGTTTTCATCCTAAGACTACGCTATGATTTGATGATACCTTTCAGCAATAACTCATTAATCAAAAACTGTTTGATATATTTTTTTTATATTTATTATTTATAAACTTTAAGAGGTTATCTAACACCCTATTACAGTGTCATACCGTTTCGGTCTTCTGAACTTGGTTAAAATGTCATGAGAAAACTGCCATTTCGAACTATTTTAGTCACGAGCAATAAGTTATAAATCGAAAAAGGTTTATTATATATTTTTTTATATTTATTATTTATAAAGTCTATGCGTTTATCTAACGCCCTATTACTATGTCCGGCATTAATATATTTGTTTAATATTACCGAAGTATCACATTTTAACTGCGGGTACAAACCAGTGATAGCTAGGCATAAGCTTATTATAATGTTAAGGAAATGAGACAGGATTTAATAACCGTAGCTGGTGATGATCTGTGTTCTGGTACCGAAAATACACAGATTTAGATTTGAAAAACTGGAGCTACGGATTTTTACCCGTGGTATTATAAACCATTGTGACACTAGCCCGTTTCACCAGACTTGTAATTATCCTCGATAGTTCATCTAATTAATTATTATTATGTAATTCATATTTAAAGGAAATATTGCACTTAAAATATTCTAGAAACCGTTATTAAAATGTTTCTTTGCAAATAAAAACCAAAAAATCTCGTTCGTCCAATCGCAGACAGCCCTCTGAACCGCGGCCGAATCTTGCGCAAGTAAGAACGCAGTTAGTTCTGTAAATTTTCCGCGATCGTATCCTTTTATTAGGAGGAAGCACTTCCGGCCCAGTATCCATGGGAACATCCACTTGCGATAAATCCGACTCTTGCATCTTGAATCTTGCAAAAAATTAACAATTCAGACACCAGGAAGGTTGCTCACCAGTGTGAGTTGACTTTTTTAATGCATTTTTGACATTCTAAGTGATTAGAAATTATAATATATAATCAATATAAATAAACAGCAATTATATAACAACAATATACAAATGAATCTGAGTTAACGAATTTGCCTTAGGTTGTCTTTGAAATTTTCTTTGGCGATGAAATATAATTACAATAGTTATTTACTTTATTATATGGATAAATACAATATTTATGACCTAAATCAACGTATGCACAATAATTTTTATATAAAACGTATAGTAATTTTAATGTATGTATTAGAATTGTTGTGTATTCTAATTATCATTGCTATATATTATTCATTTTGTTATCAATTAACTGCAAGCAATAAAATTACAACTTTTATTAAAAGATTATTAATTAATTTTATCAGCCCAGGTGTAGACACTCTTTTTACATGTATCGAAGACAAACATTTGTAATTAAGGATATTAAAAATCCAGCATTAAGGATTTGTATCAACGGTTCATGTTCTCTGGTCATGTAAATACATAGCTTTGGACTGTAAAATCCACAGTGAGGGATTTTCACCCAAAGTGAAATTAGGAATACGTATTTATTCATACGTAATGAATGAATTTTATTAATATTACTGAGATCGTAACATTAAGCTGTATGTACAAACAACTGATAGCATGGCATTAACATATTATAAAGTAAAGTAAGATATACATGATTCATTAACCGTAGATAAGGGTTTTTAAATACACGTTGAATAATCTGGCCCGGAAAATTCACAGATTTAGATTTGAAAGTCCGGAGCTACGGATCTTCACCCACGGTAGTATAACACCATTTTTACAGAAGCCAATTTCAGCAGTCGCACCATTAATCTCGATAGTACAGCTCGATATTAATTATTAAATGAATATTTTAAAAGAAAATCCAACTACAAATCATTTACACATCTATTTATTAAAATTATATACAGTTTGTTATGTTTTTAAATAATTATATATTAATTATGACCGAAGATAGACCTGCAACCGCGTTCGTACGATCGCAATGACAGCCCTCGCACCGCGGTCGTACATTGCATTAGTACGATCGCAGTGAAAGCCCTCGCACCGCGGTCGTATATTGCATTAGAACGATCGCAGTGTATCTCGACCTCCACCGCGGTCGTATCTTGTTATATGGAGGGGATAGCGTCCGGTACAGGAGTCGTGGGAACATCCGCTCGCAGTTGAGCTCAAGACAGCGAAGATGACGGAAGTATCATTCAGTAGTGGTGATTTATCAAAGTTATGTGGGAAATTTACTAGTGTTCAGGAGGTGCGTGGAGAGGGGGGGTATGGAACAGTTAAGGTATATGGTGTAGAAGGGCCAGAGATATTTAGACGTGTGGCGGTGAAAGGCACCTGTGCCGAGACCAGGCATAGCCTGGAGGCTTTTTACAGAGAAGTCAACGTAAGTTAAGCCATTTTTAGATATTTTTGTCATATTTAACGAATGAATCTGTCCATTAATCATATTACATGTTCCTGCGACTATGTTAACGAATCCTAGGTTTGTCCTAAGTTGTAAAAGCTTTTATTATTATATTTAGAGCCATGTAAGGGAAATTATATGAACTGTGGGTGTTATAGTGTGGTCATCCCAAATGTTAGCTAAGTTCAGGTTACAACATTTTGTATGTCCGTATTATAAGAGCATAACGATAGAACAGAGAGAAGAGAGATAGATTAGCCTGAAGTTACCTAAGTTTGTTAAGGAAGTACAAAAAAACCTATCTGAGTAGAACAACAACCATAAACCACTCGTAAGCTATGTAGTGTCCATAAAGCATATTATCTCGTGTTCCTGCCACTGAGTTTTGGACCACTTCTAGATAAGCTGAAACGTGAAATTTCACATGTAAATTTCGTGTACCTTTTAACACTCAGAAAAATACCCAAAAGTTACCAATTTGTATTTTAACCTCCTTATAAAGAATCAAAATTGAGAACGGGATATTCAGCGCTAATTCAGAACTCTGGATTTTCGTCGAGAACAGGTTTAAACTCTCAAACTATTTTAAATAATAAAATAAACACTACATGTTATCATCATAACATTGTTAATGATATTCCAAGCTTGTTTAAGGTAACCGGAAACTCAAAAATAAAAAAAATGGATTTTTTGTTTTTTATCTTATATTATTAAGCGTTTTTCTCCAGATACGTGAATGTATAACACTTATACTTTTAGAAAAAAACATTGTTGTAGAAAAAAATATTATATAAACCCTTACACTACTTTATCTCCCACTCAGGGACGATGAAAATGGTTTGGTTTATAGTGCGGGGAGCTTTTAAGTGTTAAATCAGTTTTTTGGCCGTAGCGGAAAATCACTATTTTGTAAAGGTAGGTACCATTTTCTCGAAAACTAACTGCAGTATCAATGTGATTTTTTTTCTGTTGCTCACAGCAGTATATACTCCAGCATTAACCTATTTTTTTACAATATTTGGTTGTGAAATTAATTAAAAAAAAAAAATACTTAATTTTTTGAATTTTTTTAGACATAATTATAAATTTATGGGAAATAAAATCTTTATCAGTTAAAAAAATAAAAATAGGTCTACGTGATAGATAAAGGACCCATATACAAGGGGAAAAAATGTCATAGCTCTAGCTGTAGTGGTTTATTTTTTATGTGTACCTAAAACTGCTAGTTTTAACATGGGAAGCATAGGGAGTTCCTGGTTACCTTAAGTAGATATCCGTCCACTTTAATTCTTTGCAGCATATAATCAACAAGAAGCATCAATGAAAAAATATAGCTCTCATATCATACAACTTTAAGGTCGCTAACCCGTATGAATCAACTTTAACATTTCATTTGAGCATTTTCAAACCCCCCCAAAAAAATGAAACATCTGTCTTTAAATAAATTAAACAATTATATACACATCCTACCTCCAGTGGTGGTTGGTAAAATTAAATAAAAAAATTATCTAATGTGTACCAGTGAGGTCGTTCACTGGTGTGAACTCAAATAATCAAATTCTCCAATTTTCCAATAATATTCTTAGCTTGAATAAATAGATATCCGTCCACTTTAATTCTGTACAGCTTATAATTGACTAGAAGCATCATTGAAAAAAAGATTGCTCTCAAATCATACAACTTTAAGGTCGTTAACCCGTAAGAATCAACATCAACATTTCCATTTGATCAATTTATCAAACCTCCAACCAAAAAATCACACATAGGTCCTTAAATAAATTAAACAATTAATTGAAGTCACATCCTACCTGCCAGCCTAAATAAAAAAAATTATCCAATGTGCACCATTGAGGTCGTTCACTGGTGGAATGGAATTAAATGGTACGTCAAGTTGAAAACCCTTTTAGCGGGATTTACATAGCTGTAGCTTTGGGTTTTCGAATACTGTTACAGCAGTTTTGGTTTCAATAAATCCGGAATCCGAGATTTTCGTATAATTATATATCACCGGAAGTAAGTTATGATTTACGAAAATATTAAGTTTAGTATACAAGTATACGGTTTAGTATTCTGTAGAATTTAATATTTTCAATGTATCATCACCTATATAAATACCATTTCATTTGTAATTAGAATAAAGTTGTAAATCCTAAAGGGCGGATTTACATAGCTGTAGCTTGGTGTCTATAAATACAATTGAACTGGTTTAGGTTACGAAAATCCAAAATTTGGTATTTTAATGGAATTGGTTCAATCTGAAATATGAAGTTAATACTGTCTGTGTTTGAAAATTACTGCAACAAATCGGAGGTTTTGTAAGATCTTGAACAACAATTAGTATATAAGATGACAATTTTCATGAGCTATGGATGAAACGTCTTTAAAGTGGTAATAGTCTAGTATGGATTTTGTATTTCGTAGGTTTTGTCAAAATATCATATGTGTTAAACAATTTACTTTCCTTTTCAGTCCCTGCTGTTGATAAAGTCTGAATATGTAATTCAGTTGATCGCATCAAAGCAAACCACCCTGTTGAACTTTTTGGTCTTCAGGGTGGCTTGCTTTGATATGCACTATTGGATTGGACAAGGAGATAAAACTGAAGAACAAGCTGCAAAAGCAATATCGGACCTCTGCCAGGGGGTGTCGGCCGTCCACTCCGTCGGTCTTCTTCACAATGATGTGAAACCGGAGAATGTTTTGTACTTCTCCGGGGAAGACCGATGGAAGGTCTCAGACTTCGGTCTCACGACTCATGTAAGTTTACACCTCAGAGTATTACTAACGTTACTGTAGCATTCATTATAAATAGTATTGTTAAGTGCATAAAACAAACGTTTTTTGTTCATATACATTCATCAGCTTTTTCACCAATCAACACAAAGATATTTGTTGAAAACCATATTAATTTTTTCGGAAATTATTTTCTCTAATGGGGAATTTACATACAAGCAAATTTGTTGATACAATTGGGTTTATGTTAGACCGAGATAATTATGTCGAAGGGTTATTCGTAACAAGTTATATATTATTTTTACCATTCAAATAATGAATTTTGTTATTGTTAACTTTACGTACGAGCACATGTTTGTGACAAATTCAGATCAAAATATTTCTGTAAAAGGTTTGAACACAACAATTTATTGAACGCTTGTAAATTTCACGATACTACAGTTTATTCAACCCGTCAGTTTTAATATCGGCAGTGAGGCAAAATATTAAACAAGAGAATAACAAAATTTAGTCAGCTGAACATTGTATACATGATTTTCTTACTTATTCTTCACTAATAAATTACAAATTGACGGGCTGTTTAAATATTTTCTAAATTATATTTTTAAAATTGTTATAGGTGGCCAACCAAATGGTTTACCCATTTAAGGTTGGTTTCACACCCGGATATCGCGCCCCAGAATGTTATGGGGCCGATTTCTGGGGAGTCGCTGCAGACTGGTGGGCGGTCGGCGTCACCACAGTGCAGGTGGCCACCGGCGTCCTCCCAGCCTACTACAAACGCTCATTTATTCAGCCATACAAAGAAGAAAAAATACATGCCATCCAAATGGATGGCATCAAATCCTTCATAAGGTTCACAAAAATCCACATATAGCATCCAATCAATGTCATCCGTGTAAATTCAGTGTTGGTGATGAGGAATTTATGTTATTGAACAACTTATTGCAGACGTGAGATCCCAGATGTTAACACGTCAGCAATGTATCAGTGATGGGGAAAGTCCGCAATGAATTGTTACTTGTGTATTACTAACAATCGGGGCTTATTAAATAATCCTGTTACTTTAGTTTCTTATAATAATTATGGATACTTGAATTATATAGCCGTTAAGATCCATAAATAGTATAGTAAAAATAACTTTGTATATCGAACGTGCAGATGGTAAACTATGCAGTTATTTTTTAAGCCCCACAAAACGAGTGTGTAACTAACAAATTGAGTGTAATCTTCCAATTGTATTGTCTAATTGATCTTTCAAGGGACGATATTTCGAATTTATCCAAAGCCGGATCTTTGTGCAGCTCTATCTTCCATGAAAATTAATGGATACGTAATTATTTACAAACAACAAAATCGCCACTTATTTTGAAAAAGTGTTATTTTTTACAGCTCAGGTATATATAATTTGTTTACAGGTAGCGAAGGAGACAAGTGGAGTTCAGGATTTAAAAATCCTGCCTTTAGGTTTTTTATGAACAGTTCATGTACACTGGTCCTGTAAATACATAGATTTAGTCTTTAAAGTTCACAGTAATGGTTCTTCACACACGGTCGTAAACGAGTGTTAATTACACAGTGGCTGTAATTTTTATATTTGTTTTAATATTACTAATGCCGCAGGTTTTTACTATGTCATATGTTTAACAAGTGATAGCAGGGCATTAGCATATTAAAAAGGTAAGTACAGATTACAGGATTTATTAACCGCAGCTTAGGATTTTCAGGTGCACTATCAGTGTTCTGGCCCGGAAAATATAGAACTCTAAAACGTAAAGGCCGCAGCTACGGATTTTCACCCTCGTTTGCATTAAACCATTTTTACACTAGACAGGTACAGCTGACGCAGTAACCTCGATAGTACAGCTCAGGAGAATACTCAATAGAGACATTTTGTTGTGTAAATGATTACATACTTATAGTGCATTTCCTGTTTCAGGACCAAAGTATCGTTAAAGTGACATGTATTGTAGAATATTTATTTTCACCTTCATGTTTTTCATTCTTGTTTTATTTATTACATTGTTAATCTTTCGTAACGCATGGTTTGTTGTTTGCTACCTATAAGTATTAATTAATGTTAAATAAGTTTTTATTATGAACTAATATTATATTTTCAACGTATTAAATATAATTAATTGTTTATGTTTACAAATCTTAAAATAAAACCATTATTATCAACTACTTACAATGCCTTGAAAATTAAAATCCATTGATCTGTATTTTAAAACCAGTAGTAGGAAAGTTGTATTTAAAAATCCGTCTGGTCGTTCTTTTAAATCCTTAAATCTGGATTTCCAACTTGTATATCTAAAATTTACATCAATCACAATAGATACTGGTTTAATTTGAAACACTTCATTCGTTTAAAGATTTTTTTATGGTTTAATTTTTTCAAAGTCCTGATGTGTGTTGCTTTATTTTTGATTTTATTTCATCTAACAATATCAAATGATTTCACTACAGGGAACTCTTGGTCATTGACCCCGCTGGGCGGCTGGGCGGGAACGTCGCAGCGAGGGACGTCGAGATTTTAAAACATAAGTTGTTTTGACCCCCCAGAGAGGTAACATAAATACTTATATACTTTAGTTTTAATAGTTGCAATGTTACTAAAAATTATCGATACCATAGCACGTTAACGAACCACAAATTTGACAGGGAGCATTTTCCGACTAGATAGATACATGGCATCGGTCTCGCTCATTAAGTGGTTGGCAAAATCACTATGACAAAGGCAGAACCTGAGAAGATAATAATAATAATAATACTATATTTTAGTTATTTCCTAGGGGTTACAAGACAATACAATATATGTCTGTCATTAGAAAAAATACCACGAGGTATATTTTTGGCACTACAATCGAATTATATTACATATTCCAAGGATGTGAAAACTCAAATAACTATGTTACAACTAAACTACTACAGTACATTATGCCAATTTAGCTTTCGAAAGATTACGAAGTAATTTGATTTATTACAAGCTTATTTTTACTCTGACAATTTATTACTTAACCCAGTAAAGGGACTTCTAATGGTTTCAGGTAAGTTCTCAGCACCATATTTTCCAAATACCTTACCATGTTTTTTTCTAATCTAGCAACAGGGACATCGCACTTGCTTTTATATGTGGTTTGCATGATGATCAAACATGCCGATATGTTTGTTTCAGATTATTTGCAATATTTGCTTGAAGCAATTTGCAAATAAGTTCTCTCTGGGGAGGCATATGCCACGATGCGGCATCTTGAGAACACAAACCTCGACAAGAACGTGGCCTTGCCCCCAATGTAAACAAACATTTAAGGAGAGGAGGTATGTGGGGGACCACGTAAGGACACAGCACAAGAATGAAGGGCATCGATTTTTGTGCGACCGCTGTGGTGCTGTACGTATATTTCTTATAATAATGTATTTATCATCTTATTAACAAATCAGGTGTTTTTCTCTGAGCAGGCTACCAGCGAAACTCACAGAATGTGTTAAATAACGGTGTATGTGTTATTATAATCCCTTTAAAATTAGATGTTACTTGGTGGTTGGAAAACATCCACCATCAGAGCTCTGCCACCTGGGATTTTAAAGTAACAATTTTATCCTGTAAATTTTCAATTTGGGAGGAATAGAAATCCTTCTATCCATTTATTTAGATTTAGATTTAAGTTAAGTTTGGTTTAGCTTTTTAAATTTATTTTTAGGGGGTGTAATAAAATACGCCTGTCATTACGTCACAAACACTTGAAACTATATTTCATCTTATGCAGTATAAACACTTATCAAATATGGTACAGGGCTACCGATTTCAACAAGAGGCTTCATTCTTACTCAACTAATTATTTACAATCATCAATCAACAATTCGATGCAAAACATGATAAAATTATGAAAATAAATAGCCGTATTTCTCTGTAACGATGCCTAGCAATACGCAATTGTAAGTTGAATTTAATTTATTTTAAAGGACACACCGTTTCAGTTATCTACAATTGTACTATAGAAATATATGTGTAGATATTTCCAAAACTGTGTATTATGTTTCAGCCCTTCAAACAGAAGTGCCACATGCTGGTACACTACAAAAATCGATGCCCTCTACTCAAGGTTAAATCTCCTTAAAAAAGGTGTGTGGTGCCATATTATTTTATAGTTAATTTTTTTAGTTAATTTTTTAGTGTTATTTTACACCTTATTTATTTATTAACTAAGTGATTAGCAAAATCAATATGACAAAGGCAGATTCTTCGAAGATAATTATAATACTATTTTTTAGTTATTGACAAAGTAATCCAAGTCAATCGTCATTGGAATAAAATACTCAAGGTGTTGGCACTAAAATAGAATATACACATATGCCAATGATGTGACAACTCAAATAAAATGTTATTGCGTTATTATTTCTGAACGCAGTAATAATTATTGTACTTCTAATGGTCACAGGTAAAATAGTCATGAATCTTAGGACCATGATATCAAAGAGCATTACCTTCTTTTGTTTTTATCTAGCAACAGGACATCGACTTGCATTTATATCTGTTAGCATGATAATTCAACATTTCGAATCAAACTTTATGTCTGTTGCAGATATTGCCGTTGCAGTTTGCAAATTATTTATTATTATTATTACTATTATTATTATTATTATTATTATTATTATTATTATTATTATTATTATTATTATTTATAAAAAAATAAAAATAAATACCCCCCGTCGCAGCAAACCTGCGTACTCAGCGAATTTCCAATGCATTGATATGTTTCTCACTAGTACATAAAGCCACTCACCAAGTTTGACAAAAATACATTCATAAATAAGTGATTTATTAAAATTTATTTATTCCCCATAAGAATAACATTAGGACTGAGTACGCAGGTTTGCTGCAACGAGGAAGATAAGAAATGAGTTTTTATGCAATTATCAATATAACTGAACCAGGTGAAGCTACTTACCATGTTTTATTAATTTATGTTCATAATTAAGGGAGATATAAAACTTTACTTATTCTCCATAAGAATAACATTAGGGATGAGTATGCAGGTTAGCTGCTACGGGGACAACCAACAAAACATTTATTTTTGGTGCAATTATCAATATACTAGTACAACATAAAGCCAGATATCAAATTTCATCAATATACATTCATAAATAATCAAGATATCAAATTTTATTTATTCTCCATAAGGATAACATTGGACAACGTACTGTGTTTAGCACTTTGAATATCTTTGCAACGGTTTGACGTAGAATCACAATTTAAACACCAAAATGATTGTTTTGTGGAGCTGAAGTGATTGGTAAAAGAAAATGTGAAGTTTAAAGTAAAATTAACTGAGGAAAAGCCAAAAACCTTTTTCCCATAAGATTAACATGGGAGATTTTATGAGCATGTTTTTTGGATTTTTTCCGCAACCACTTAACCTAGGTTAATAATTCAAAATACCATATTATTTGTTTTTTTAAGCTCTATAACATGGTCAAAACCAAAATTAAGTGTTTTAAAAATTTTAGGGTAAAAAATGCAAAAAACTGATTTTTGGAAAATTTAAAACCCCCATAAACCCCCCTTCCCATGGTCCGATTTTTCTGGTTTTCGAACTTAAAGTCATGAATGTCATTTTACACATTTGAGCCAAATTTCATCGAAATCGGACTTTTTTACTCAAGTTATCGCATTCACGGACACATATATAGATATATATATATATATAGATATATATATATATAGATATATATATATATATATAGATATATATATACATATATATAAATTTGAACGAATAGTGTTTTGGACATCTGGGGAACTCAAAACAAAAAGTTATCATGGTCTCGGGCTTAAGTCTTACCATGAGACCTACGGTAATAGCTTCTTCCCTATAGGGAAATTCGCTAAAAATTAAAAAATAAAAATAAAATTAAATAAAAACAAAAAATAAAAAAATAAAAAATTTAGAAAAAATCATATGGTATTAAATCATCACGGAACCAGTCCGTGTTATGGATTTTGGGCCCAAACGGCCACCACGGAACCGTTCCGTGAAAAGTATTCAAAAATGTTAAGTCTTAGTGAGTCTTCATCCAGATAATAAGAACAGGTGGACTTTTTATAGTAAATTTGTTCTACATATGTTTTATACTCTAAATATTTACATTTGAGTTCACTTTTTGTTTTATAGAATTTCATACTAAATGTTACTAAAATCGAATAATTTATTTAATTTTAAACATAATTTACATCAACATCAAACAACTATTTTTATTATTATTATTATTATTAGTTTGATTCATAATACTATATTATAGTTGTTGTATAATAATTAATATTTGTTTAGATATAGTTAGGGTTATATATGAGGGGTGGTGTTGTTCGCGTCCGCAACAATATTTCCTAAAGTTGCACGTGCTTCCCGGGTGGTGCAAACAGAACAAAATATGATCTGGCTGGACTAACGAAAATAAAGCTGTTATTACATATTTTTGTTAATAGAGGACAATAAAATCTTGTGTTATACTGTTTTATATTGGTTGTGACTCAAATTCCGTAGTTATTGTAACTGCAACTTTACTTGCATTCACGTTATTGTCCAAAGAATTTTAAACAATACATCAATTTGAAATTAAATTAAACGGTATGTCAACTCGAAAAACCTTCTAGTGGGATTTAAATAACCGGAGCTTGCGTCTTTAATAAACAATATAGCAACTTTGGTTCTGTATATTCGGAATCCTAGATTTCATATTACTATTAATATTAACGGAAGTGTGATTTAGGTACGAAATGGTATTAAAAGACTGTTTGGTATAACAATAAGTATACTGTAGAATTTAGTATTTTATACATAGTATAACGTCTATAAATGTAATTTAATTTTTAATTAGACTGAAGTTGTAAACCCTATGATACTTTCTAATTAGTACATTATCAGTAAATAAATCAAATTTAACCGTTCCGTAAAAAGTATTCAAAAGTGTTAAGTCTTAGTAAGTCTTCGTCCAGACAATAAGAACAGTGGACTATTCATAGTAAATTTGTTCTACATATGTTTTATACTCTAAATATTAACATTTGAGTTCACTTTTTGTTTTAAAGAATTTCATACTAAATTTTACTAAAATGGAATAATTTATTTAATTTTAAACATAATTTACATCAACATCAAACAACTATTGTTATTGTTATTATTATTATTAGTTTGATTCATTATACTATATTATAGTTGTTGTTTAATAATTAATATTTGTTTAGATATAGTTAGGGTTATATATGAGGGGTGGTGTTGTTCGCGTCCGCAACAATATTTCCTAAAGTTTCACGTGCTCCCCGGGTGGTGCAAACAGAACAAAATATGATCGTGGCTGGACTAACGAAAATAAACCAGTTATTACATATTTTTGTTAATAGAGGACAATAAAATCTTGTGTTATACTGTTTTATATTGGTTGTGACTCAAATTCCGTAGTTATTGTAACTGCAACTTTACTTGCATTCACGTTATTGTCCAAAGAGTTTTAAACAATACATCAATTTGAAATTAAATTAAACGGTATGTCAACTCGAAAAACCTTCTAGTGGGATTTAAATAACCGGAGCTTGCGTCTTTAATAAATAATATAGCAACTTTGGTTCTGTATATTCGGAATCCTAGATTTCATATTACTATTAATATTAACGGAAGTGTGATTTAGGTACGAAATGGTATTAAAAGACTGTTTGGTATAACAATAAGTATACTGTGGAATTTAGTATTTTATACATAGTATAACGTCTATAAATGTAATTTTATTTGTAATTAGACTGAAGTTGTAAGCCCTATGATACTTTCTATTTAGTACATTATCAGTAAATAAATCAAATTTAAAACAATTTGTTAGTTTTAGAATTAAGTTACTATTTGAAATAAGGTACAACAAAAAACATCAAAGTGGTAAAACTTTTAGCCGCATGTATGTAAATATAGTATTTTTTGGTATTAAATTGCATTACGTTTTTGTAGAATAGTGTAATCGAATTGGTAATAAAATAATTTTAAACGTAGTGTTCTGTGTCATATTTTTCCCACTTCTTTATTTTACAAGATTATACAGCAATATTGTTTTAACAAACCATTAATTTACTCAAGTTAATATTTAATTTACATATATATATAATGTTTTCAAACATAAAAATTATATTTGTTCAAATATAATAATTAATATCTAAACATACCGGAATGTCTGTCAGAATTTTATCAGGGATTAAGAAACATATTTTTTGCTGCTGTAAATTATTAGTTATAAAATTTAAATTAATAACTTTGTAAAACTGCACTAAAATCCCATCTGAAAGTTCAGAGAATGGGATTTTCAAGACAAGTTCAGGACTCTGGATTTTCATCGTTCGGAGGTTAAAATCGGAACCGTTGCTAAAATGTTTCTTTGCAAAATAAAAACCGAAAAATCACGATCGTCCGATCGCAAACAATGTGTGTGAAACTGGCAAGGAAATATCCAAAACTTCAGACACAGGGTATATAAACTGTGACATCACATCTCCTCTATTGTTCAGGGTATTTAAACATAGACGTCACATTACCAGCTGACAGAAAAACAAGATGGCTGCCGCATGACTATACAACATAAACTCAAAACCGACCGTTCCCGCCTTTTAGCAGACAACAGATTCCCGACAATATGTAGGCCTAAATCTAATACTATTAAAACTGCACGAAAATATCATTTGAAAGTCCAGAGAACGGGATATTCATATATTTATATATTATAATTTGTACATTTATTAATGTTAATCAAATAATAACATGTTTGAAATGTGATGTGAAAACTGACAAACAGCACTCTGAACCGCTGTCGTATCTTGCGCAAGTACGAATGCTGATAGGTCTCTAAATTGAGTGGTCAGCCCAAACGTTAGCTAAGTTCAGTTACACAATTTGTTATGTCCGTATTACACAAGCATAGCGTTAGAACAGAGGAAAGAGAGATAGATTAGTCTTAAGACAGCTAAGTTTATTAAAAAAGTACAAAAAACTAGCTAGGTAGAACAACTACCGTTAACCACTCGTAAGCTATGTAGTGTCAATAAAGCATACTTGTGTTCCTGCCACTGATGAGCTAGAAACGTGGAATTTGGCATGTATCTAGCTTGTATCTTGTAACCCACAGGAATATCCGCAAAAGTACAAATTTGTTCTTAACCTCCTTATGAAAATAGTGTACATCACATGGAATCACATTCAACACATTTTACTGATGTACATAACACATTATTCAATATATTTAAATCTACAATTACATTTTCACTGTCTTTATCTGTGCCTAATGACTTATACTTACTATTAATATCCCCATTTCTTTTTACTAGCACTGGTAATCACAGGAATAGGGATAGGTTCAAGAGCTTGGTTTGTTGATTGATCTAGGCCTAGTCCTACTGACAAATTTTCCTCTTCATCAAGAGTACCTGAACTAGTCAATGGACTAATAAACTGCACTTTAGGTACACCAACATTCCTTCTTTTCTTGAAAACAGTCTTACGCCTCTCACCTTTACGCATTTTTACAACTCAAACCACCAAAACAAAAAGCTATACAAAATAGTAAATAAAGCGGTTTTGTGAGGTTATAAACAACAGACAATGATTCAAGACGATTGTCAATCGTAAAGACAGTATAGCCAACGCATAAAAACGAAATATCTTTGCAAAACGAAAACTATACTGTATCAAAGTAATGACTGCAGTGAGCCCTTAGTTTTTCTCGATTGAAGTTGGTCTTTTGATGTCACCCATGTATATAGTCACCCTCTCTCCTTCAGTGTGCCATTTTACGTAGTTTTCATTTACCACTCTCTTTACAAAAATGGGTAAAGGTGTTTACAGTGACGCGCTGCAGACTGTTATTTTGATTAGATCGGCAGATTTTAACATTTAAAAATTAAAAAACGTTAACGAATGTTAGGACATGTAACATTTAAACATTTGGACAAGTACATATGTTTAAGTTTTAAGTAAGGAGTACAGTATTTAATAACCACAGCTAATGATTTTTAAATACACTTCCAGTACTCTGGCTCGGAAAATACACACATCTAGATTTTAAAGACTGCAGCTATGGGTTTTCAACTCCAGTAGAATGAAACCGTGATTATACCAGACAACTGATCCAGAAATGACGTTAAAATCCAAAGCAAACCTCTTAGTTTGTTTAATAATATATTTTTTTAACTTACAACAAGCGTATTTATTGCCCAATATCGTAAAATTTATTAAACTGTACATCCGCACAAATATCCCATTTGAAAGTCCAGAGAACGGTATTTTCAGTATAAATTCATAACTCTGGATTTTCATCGTTAACAGGTTTGATATTCAAACATTGTCTTAATACTGTTAACACCCATATATAACAGTATCAACGCATTTAAAATAACATGTGTATTTTTGTGACACTATAATAACCTTTATTCAATTTAAAATAGAATTTGTTATGATTATTTTTTGTCAGATAGAAAAATTAGGATTATGACCATATCAGCACAGCTAAGCCCCTGCGATTTTTATCAGTTATTAAGTAGCTGATTAAGATACTTCTGTAATTTTTTCGTGACAAAATTTAGAATATTAACTTTGTAAAACTGCACGAAAATATCATTTGAAAGTCCAGAGAACGGGATATTCAGGGAAAATTCAGAACTCTGGATTTTCGTCGTTCACAGGTTTAACTTCCCAAATTTTTTTAGAATAAAATAAAAAAATACATGTTAGTATCATAGCATTTTTAATGATATTACTAGCTTGTATAAATAGATATCCGTCCACTTTATTTATTTACAGCATATTATCAACAAGAAGCATCAATGAAAAAGAGATTGCTCTCACATCATACAACTATAAGGTCGTTAACCCGTATGAATCAACATCAACATTTCCATTTGAGCAATTTATCAAACCCACAACCAAAAAATCACACATCGGTCCTTAAATAAATTAAACTATTAATCGTATTCACATCCTACCTGCGAGCCTAAATAAACAATTATCTAATGTGCACCAGTGAGGTCGTTCACTGGTGTGTCCTGATATAATAACATTCTCCAAGTTTCAGCAATTTATTTTATTTAATATTATTATTGTTGTACAATGATTTCATATTTAGTTATGCATTATAGTAGCAATTAAAATAGAATTTAACGGTAAATCATTATAATATAATCTGGAAAAAAATATTAATTCAGTCACCAGTAAGGTTGTTGGCCAGTGTGAGTTGATTTTTTAAATTCCTTCATGACATATTAAGTAACTGGAAATGTCAATAAATAATTAATACAAATAAACATAAAAAGAGTATAAAGTTTAATGGATGGAAATGTTGTATGAATTATATGAATGACTGTAATACTGTTGTGTTTTGCATGACTGTAATATATATGTTATAATATATGCATGTTGAAATAGGCACTTTATACGAATCTAGTGTTTCTGATACTAAGTGAGGTATGAAGGTTATAATAAGCATAGCTGAGGAAACAAATGCTCGCGGTGAAACAAATTTATTATCTTATTACAACTAAGTTAAAAAACCTTAATGTCGGATTTACATATCCGAATCTTGGAAGCACTTCCGGCCCAGGATCCATGGGAACATACGCTCGCGATAAATCCCACTCTTGCATCTTGAATCTTGCAAAAAATTAACAATTCAGACACCAGGAAGGTTGTTCACCAGTGTGAGTTGACTTTTTTAATGCATTTTTGACATTCTAAGTGATTAGAAATTATAATATATA
This sequence comes from Allygus modestus, assembly GCA_963675035.1. Classification (NCBI taxonomy): domain Eukaryota; kingdom Metazoa; phylum Arthropoda; class Insecta; order Hemiptera; family Cicadellidae; genus Allygus; species Allygus modestus. The sequence goes on from OY776113.1 coordinate 168,343,634, forward strand.
ATCAATATAAATAAACAGCAATTATATAACAACAATATACAAGTAACACAGGATACAATAACCGCAGCTGAGGATTTTCAAATACACATACAGTACTCTGGAACGGAAAATACATAGATCTAGGTATCAAAGTCCTAAGCTTTGGATTTTACCCTTAGTCATATATAAGTGTTAAACTCACCGCAGCAGCGATGGTTATATCTGTGCAGTATTATTGAGGTTGTAAGTTTAAATTGCGAGGACCATAAAGTGTTAGCATAACATTTTTTAAAGTTTTAATTAAGGAGTACAGGATTTAATAACCGCAGCTGAGGATTTTTAAATACACTTCCAGTACTCTGGCGCGGAAAATACACAGAACTAGATTTAAAAAACTGCAGCTATAGGTTTTCACCCACCATAGTATGAAACCGTTATAATACCAGACAGCTGAACCGGACGTAAGTTAACATCGAGAGTCTAACTCAAGAATGTTAAAAAATCATATTTTTGTATGTGTTTCAAACTAAAATTAATTTATACATTTATTAATGTTAATCAAATAATAACATGTTTAAAATGTGATGTGAAAACTGACAAACAGCCCTCTGAACCGCTGCCGTATCTTGCGCAAGTATGAATGCTGATAGGTCTCTAAATTGAGTGGTCAGCCCAAACGTTAGCTAAGTTCAGTTACACAATTTGTTATGTCCGTATTACACAAGCATAGCGTTAGAACAGAGGAAAGAGAGATAGATTAGTCTTAAGACAGCTAAGTTTATTAAAAAAGTACAAAAGGCGATGATCAGTCCGTTGAGCGGTATCGACGTCAAGTCGATAACACCCCGGACTGACATCGTCTCAAGTGTCTGGACTTGAGGAGGCTCGCGTGAGAACGCACTCCTGATGGTCAGACCTTGTTTTAGCGAGTCCAAGTAGCCCTGAGGTGGTTAGCGTGGGAACGCACACTCTCAGACAGCACCTAGGCGAAACTTCGGTGGCTTGCGTGAGAACGCACACCTTGTTTCGTCCTTGGGACGATTTTACTGTACAATTGAATAAGTCGAACAAAACATTAGCCTTGAGGGTGGTTAGCGTGGGAACACACACCCTTTAAGGTACTTGGGCGAAACTTAGGTGGCTAGCGTGTGAACGCACACCGTGTTTCGTCCCTGATCGGACTTAGAAAAATTTCAATTTAAAAAACTAACTTTAAAATCCGGTGCCTGATGGCTCGGAGGGAAGACTGCCACGACCACTATGAGTCTGCGACCTAGGCTCGTATGAGCAGACCGAATGGTCCCTAGGCTTGGAAGTGAGCGGCCCCTGTGAGTTCTGAAGGGAAACGCCGGGAAAGTCGTGCCTAACAGGTGTGGTGTGGATGTTCAATTGCATTCGGTGCCCTAATACCCGCGTGGAGGCCGCCATTCCTTTGAACTAGCTGATACCACTCTGTTCGGCCACCACACAGGGACCGACCCAGACTCACACGCGGGAGCTCCCGCGCCCACTTCACGGCTTTAGTGGGGGGGCGCGTCCGCAAACACGAACCCTCGTAGGACTCGGCCGTGGCAGCGTTGGAAATGTTAGAAAAAATCTTATGTACCGATACTGACTTTGCCAGTAAACTTGTAAATTTTTCACGTAACAAAACATTTTATGTCGGTATCGGTACATATTTTAAGTCGTTCTCGGTACATATTTCAAGTTGGTATTGGTACATATTTTTTTATGAACCGATAGCGACTTCAAACCTGTACCGACTTGGTTGTTTTGCACCGAGACCTTCTTGACTCAATAATGCCAGGAAAATCAAATTTACTACCGTCATTTACTCTCGCTTAAGAAATTTAAGCTAGCGCGGGTGAACGGCGGGAGTAACTATGACTCTCTCTATTGGTGCGTATTTTATGTACCAATAGCGACTTCCTTGATGAGTCTTGATCATAGCTGTGGGAGTGGCTGTGAGTCTAAGGTCCGTCTTCGCGTAGGGCGTACCTACATGGTCTACTAACGGGTGAAGCTATGGTTGAGAGGAGAGGGCGCAGTTTTTGCGTGTCTAGTTACTCGATGAGTGGTGTCAGTTCTGTCTGGCATCTCTCATTCCGGAAACAACTTCGGTTGTACGGAGTCCAGGGACCTCCCCGTGGTGGCCGCTGGGCACTTCCTTTTGCCCGATTGTCATGTGGACTTGAGGGACTATCTGTGGGGATGAATGACTAGGACTTGTCCTGCGTTTTGATCCATAGGTAGAAGGATGCTAACATCTGGCACGTTTTTGCTAGCAGTGTGCGGGACTGGATATCATGTCCTGGCTGACTCATCCCTGCTTGCAGGTTGCGCACTGTTAGACCCCAAAATCCCAGTCCGAGCAACCCAGGTGGAGATCGGGTTCCAACCCCGGTGGAAGCTTGGGTCGGACCGCTGTGGGAGTTTGGGTGACTTATTGGTGAGTTGGCGGGAGTCACAATTTCAGCAGTGATTCCTCCACCTTGAGGGGTGAGAACTTTTTCCGTTTCGGCGAGGGCGTGTCACTTCGTCTATAGGGGGCAGCCCCCCCAAAGTGACTAGGTAGTGTGGATCAACAATCCTAGCTGCTGAACAGAACCTTGCGTTTTCGATGATTATAGTCTGCCTCGGACTTCCGGCGGGATGGACTCCCCCGTCGGTCGATTATTCCAGGAGTCCACGGATGTGGCTGACAACACCCCGCAAGGGGCTGATGGCGACACAATGGTTTATATGTACCCATGGGAGCCTTCTGCATGCAAGTTATGTACTTCCCACTTCACTAAAGCCGCAGACTTAGTAAATCACGGTGTGGAACGACATCCGAGCGTGGCGGTGAGTTTTAAGTGTGCCAAGTGTCTCGAATCGGAGTATCCAAAATATCACGCTGCGGCTTGTCACTATGCAAAGTGTCAAGGGGTTAAGCGTGTTCCTGATCCACCTAGTGGTGGTAAGCTTTTTAAATGTCTTTACTGCCCTAAATTTTATCTCTCTGATCGAGGCCTTGGAGTTCACGTTAGAGCTAAGCATGTTGGGAAGCTTAATGAGCGTTTGCTGAAGGAAGCGGAACCTAAGAAGGGACCAAGAGCATCTAAAGTATGGAATGGAGAAGAAGATGGTATACTTATTAAGAGATACACGGATTACTTTGCGCGGGGAGAGAGCTTGCAAGGATATTCTCGGTATATTGCGGGCTTCCTGCCAGGTAAAACGGAGGTGCAGGTCCGGGAAAGAGTCAGAAGGTTGAGGGAGTATGGTCTCTTGGGTGAGACGGAGGGTTCCCCTGTGGTGGACAATGAGCCGCTGCAGCGTCCCTCTACCAGGAGTCGAACTAGGGGGCCTCCTGTGCCGATACCTCCGGATGGGGGTGATTCTGACCCTGATGGAGATGACCCTGATCCTGAAAGCTCAACGTCGAGTTCAACGGCAAGTTCCCAGGGTGACATGGAAAGAAATGCGGACCGAGACGAGTCTGCGAATCACGATAATGACGACACACTCCCTGATCATGACAATTTGCAACCCGATGAAGACAGTTTATTACCTGATTTTTCCCTTTTGACTCATTCTGGTGATGATTCTCCTGTGCGGGAGGTGGAGCCAAGAACAGTCGTCATTTCTCCAAGGGGGGAGTTTGACGGGCAAGAACAAGATCTGCGACCACCTACGGGAGATCCACCAGGTGATCCATCAGGAGACCCATCAGAGCCGGATGAAGAGAATGAGGTAGTTGCCGATGACTTTAATAAAGAAAAATGTTGTTAAATGGACAGTATCAAAACTCCACTGGTTCTTGTTTGCACAAAGGTGTGTCTATAAGTTGGTTACTGCCATTTGGAGTCTTTATGTTAGCTAAGTTCAGGTTACAAAATTTTGTATGTCCGTATTATAAGAGCATAACGATAGAACAGAGAGAAGAGAGATAGATTAGCCTGAAGTTACCTAAGTTTGTTAAGGAAGTACAAAAAAACCTATCTGAGTAGAACAACAACCATAAACCACTCGTAAGCTATGTAGTGTCCATAAAGCATATTATCTCGTGTTCCTGCCACTGAGTTTTGGACCACTTCTAGATAAGCTGAAACGTGAAATTTCACATGTAAATTTCGTGGACCTTTTAACACTCAGAAAAATACCCAAAAGTTACCAATTTGTATTTTAACCTCCTTATAAAGAATCAAAATTGAGAACGTATCTTTTTTCAATTAAAATTTAATTTTTTATGATTATTTTTGTCACGTAGAAAAATTAGGATTATGACCATACCAGCACAGCTAAGCACTTATTATTTTTTTCAGTTATTAAGAAGCCGATTAAAATACTTCTGCAATTTTTTCTTGACAAAATTTAGAATATTAACTTTGTAAAACTGCACTAAAATTGCATCTGAAAGTCCAGAGAACGGGATATTCAGCGCTAATTCAGAACTCTGGATTTTCGTCGAGAACAGGTTTAAACTCTCAAACTATTTTAAATAATAAAATAAACACTACATGGTATCATCATAACATTGTTAATGATATTCCAAGCTTGTTTAAGTAGATATCCGTCCACTTTAATTCTTTACAGCATATAATCAACAAGAAGCATCAATGAAAAAAATATAGCTCTCATATCATACAACTTTAAGGTCGCTAACCCGTATGAATCAACTTTAACATTTCATTTGAGTATTTTCAAACCCCCTCCCCAAAAAAAATGAAACATCCGTCTTTAAATAAATTAAACAATTATATACACATCCTACCTGCAGTGGTGGTTGGCCAAATTAATTAAAAAAATTATCTAATGTGTACCAGTGAGGTCGTTCACTGGTGTGAACTCAAATAATCAAATTCTCCAATTTTCTCCAGAGTTAGCGCTTACACTGCGATCGTATATTGCGTTAGTACAATCGCAGTTGGGTCTCGAAATCCTCCGCGGTCATATCCTGTTTTTTGGAGGGAGTAGCTTCCGGCCCTGGAGTCGTGGGAATATCCGCTCGTGGTTGAATTCAGTTGAGATTGAGATAGCTAACACGTTGGGCGAGTTTACCGCAGATGACCTCAGAAGTTTATTATATAAGTTTAATAGAGTGATTGAAGTGCGTGGCGAGGGTGGTTATGGAAGAGTGAAAGTGTATGGGATTATTACGTGTGAAGTATTTAGACGTGTGGCTGTAAAAGCAACACATGCGGAGACCAAGCATAGCCTGAAGGCATTTTACCGTGAACTGAACTAAGTGAAGCCGTTATTACATATATTTGATTCCTATATATTTCACGTATGGCATCTGTCATGACAATTTTTCGTGACAAAATTTAGAATATTAACTTTGTAAAACTGTACTAAAATTGCATCTGAAAGTCCCTAAAACGGGATATTTAGGACAAATTCAGAACTATGGATTTTCGTCGTTCACAGGTTTAACATCCCAAACTATTTTAAATATTAAAATAAACCCTACATGGTTGTATCATAGAATTGTTAATAATATTCTAAGCTTGTATAAATAGATATCCGTCCACTTTAATTCTGTACAGCTTATAATTGACTAGAAGCATCATTGAAAAAACGATTGCTCTCAAATCATACAACTTTAAGGTCGTTAACCCGTAAGAATCAACATCAACATTTCCATTTGATCAATTTATCAAACCTCCAACCAAAAAATCACACATAGGTCCTTAAATAAATTAAACAATTAATTGTATTCACATCCTACCTGCCAGCCTAAATAAAAAAATTATCCAAGGTGCACCATTGAGGTCGTTCACTGGTGTGTACTAAAATAATGAAATTCTCCAAGTTTCAGCAATTTATTTTATTTTATTATTTTATTTATTGGCAATGATTTCATTTATAGTTAAGCATAATAGTAGAAAGGTAAATGGAATCTGACGCTACATCAAAATTATAGAATCTGGCCAAAATTAACAAGGTAAGGTTACTAACCAGTGTGAGTTTACTTTTTAAATGCATTCATGACATACTAAGTGACTGGAAAAAACAATAAATAATTAATACAAATATTATTGTGTGTATTAATACAAAATATAGGTAAATATAATCTCAACTAGGGCGTTATGAAAGGTGTTTTCATCCTAAGACTACGCTATGATTTGATGATACCTTTCAGCAATAACTCATTAATCAAAAACTGTTTGATATATTTTTTTTATATTTATTATTTATAAACTTTAAGAGGTTATCTAACACCCTATTACAGTGTCATACCGTTTCGGTCTTCTGAACTTGGTTAAAATGTCATGAGAAAACTGCCATTTCGAACTATTTTAGTCACGAGCAATAAGTTATAAATCGAAAAAGGTTTATTATATATTTTTTTATATTTATTATTTATAAAGTCTATGCGTTTATCTAACGCCCTATTACTATGTCCGGCATTAATATATTTGTTTAATATTACCGAAGTATCACATTTTAACTGCGGGTACAAACCAGTGATAGCTAGGCATAAGCTTATTATAATGTTAAGGAAATGAGACAGGATTTAATAACCGTAGCTGGTGATGATCTGTGTTCTGGTACCGAAAATACACAGATTTAGATTTGAAAAACTGGAGCTACGGATTTTTACCCGTGGTATTATAAACCATTGTGACACTAGCCCGTTTCACCAGACTTGTAATTATCCTCGATAGTTCATCTAATTAATTATTATTATGTAATTCATATTTAAAGGAAATATTGCACTTAAAATATTCTAGAAACCGTTATTAAAATGTTTCTTTGCAAATAAAAACCAAAAAATCTCGTTCGTCCAATCGCAGACAGCCCTCTGAACCGCGGCCGAATCTTGCGCAAGTAAGAACGCAGTTAGTTCTGTAAATTTTCCGCGATCGTATCCTTTTATTAGGAGGAAGCACTTCCGGCCCAGTATCCATGGGAACATCCACTTGCGATAAATCCGACTCTTGCATCTTGAATCTTGCAAAAAATTAACAATTCAGACACCAGGAAGGTTGCTCACCAGTGTGAGTTGACTTTTTTAATGCATTTTTGACATTCTAAGTGATTAGAAATTATAATATATAATCAATATAAATAAACAGCAATTATATAACAACAATATACAAATGAATCTGAGTTAACGAATTTTCCTTAGGTTGTCTTTGAAATTTTCTTTGGCGATGAAATATAATTACAATAGTTATTTACTTTATTATATGGATAAATACAATATTTATGACCTAAATCAACGTATGCACAATAATTTTTATATAAAACGTATAGTAATTTTAATGTATGTATTAGAATTGTTGTGTATTCTAATTATCATTGCTATATATTATTCATTTTGTTATCAATTAACTGCAAGCAATAAAATTACAACTTTTATTAAAAGATTATTAATTAATTTTATCAGCCCAGGTGTAGACACTCTTTTTACATGTATCGAAGACAAACATTTGTAATTAAGGATATTAAAAATCCAGCATTAAGGATTTGTATCAACGGTTCATGTTCTCTGGTCATGTAAATACATAGCTTTGGACTGTAAAATCCACAGTGAGGGATTTTCACCCAAAGTGAAATTAGGAATACGTATTTATTCATACGTAATGAATGAATTTTATTAATATTACTGAGATCGTAACATTAAGCTGTATGTACAAACAACTGATAGCATGGCATTAACATATTATAAAGTAAAGTAAGATATACATGATTCATTAACCGTAGATAAGGGTTTTTAAATACACGTTGAATAATCTGGCCCGGAAAATTCACAGATTTAGATTTGAAAGTCCGGAGCTACGGATCTTCACCCACGGTAGTATAACACCATTTTTACAGAAGCCAATTTCAGCAGTCGCACCATTAATCTCGATAGTACAGCTCGATATTAATTATTAAATGAATATTTTAAAAGAAAATCCAACTACAAATCATTTACACATCTATTTATTAAAATTATATACAGTTTGTTATGTTTTTAAATAATTATATATTAATTATGACCGAAGATAGACCTGCAACCGCGTTCGTACGATCGCAATGACAGCCCTCGCACCGCGGTCGTACATTGCATTAGTACGATCGCAGTGAAAGCCCTCGCACCGCGGTCGTATATTGCATTAGAACGATCGCAGTGTATCTCGACCTCCACCGCGGTCGTATCTTGTTATATGGAGGGGATAGCGTCCGGTACAGGAGTCGTGGGAACATCCGCTCGCAGTTGAGCTCAAGACAGCGAAGATGACGGAAGTATCATTCAGTAGTGGTGATTTATCAAAGTTATGTGGGAAATTTACTAGTGTTCAGGAGGTGCGTGGAGAGGGGGGGTATGGAACAGTTAAGGTATATGGTGTAGAAGGGCCAGAGATATTTAGACGTGTGGCGGTGAAAGGCACCTGTGCCGAGACCAGGCATAGCCTGGAGGCTTTTTACAGAGAAGTCAACGTAAGTTAAGCCATTTTTAGATATTTTTGTCATATTTAACGAATGAATCTGTCCATTAATCATATTACATGTTCCTGCGACTATGTTAACGAATCCTAGGTTTGTCCTAAGTTGTAAAAGCTTTTATTATTATATTTAGAGCCATGTAAGGGAAATTATATGAACTGTGGGTGTTATAGTGTGGTCATCCCAAATGTTAGCTAAGTTCAGGTTACAACATTTTGTATGTCCGTATTATAAGAGCATAACGATAGAACAGAGAGAAGAGAGATAGATTAGCCTGAAGTTACCTAAGTTTGTTAAGGAAGTACAAAAAAACCTATCTGAGTAGAACAACAACCATAAACCACTCGTAAGCTATGTAGTGTCCATAAAGCATATTATCTCGTGTTCCTGCCACTGAGTTTTGGACCACTTCTAGATAAGCTGAAACGTGAAATTTCACATGTAAATTTCGTGTACCTTTTAACACTCAGAAAAATACCCAAAAGTTACCAATTTGTATTTTAACCTCCTTATAAAGAATCAAAATTGAGAACGGGATATTCAGCGCTAATTCAGAACTCTGGATTTTCGTCGAGAACAGGTTTAAACTCTCAAACTATTTTAAATAATAAAATAAACACTACATGTTATCATCATAACATTGTTAATGATATTCCAAGCTTGTTTAAGGTAACCGGAAACTCAAAAATAAAAAAAATGGATTTTTTGTTTTTTATCTTATATTATTAAGCGTTTTTCTCCAGATACGTGAATGTATAACACTTATACTTTTAGAAAAAAACATTGTTGTAGAAAAAAATATTATATAAACCCTTACACTACTTTATCTCCCACTCAGGGACGATGAAAATGGTTTGGTTTATAGTGCGGGGAGCTTTTAAGTGTTAAATCAGTTTTTTGGCCGTAGCGGAAAATCACTATTTTGTAAAGGTAGGTACCATTTTCTCGAAAACTAACTGCAGTATCAATGTGATTTTTTTTCTGTTGCTCACAGCAGTATATACTCCAGCATTAACCTATTTTTTTACAATATTTGGTTGTGAAATTAATTAAAAAAAAAAAATACTTAATTTTTTGAATTTTTTTAGACATAATTATAAATTTATGGGAAATAAAATCTTTATCAGTTAAAAAAATAAAAATAGGTCTACGTGATAGATAAAGGACCCATATACAAGGGGAAAAAATGTCATAGCTCTAGCTGTAGTGGTTTATTTTTTATGTGTACCTAAAACTGCTAGTTTTAACATGGGAAGCATAGGGAGTTCCTGGTTACCTTAAGTAGATATCCGTCCACTTTAATTCTTTGCAGCATATAATCAACAAGAAGCATCAATGAAAAAATATAGCTCTCATATCATACAACTTTAAGGTCGCTAACCCGTATGAATCAACTTTAACATTTCATTTGAGCATTTTCAAACCCCCCCAAAAAAATGAAACATCTGTCTTTAAATAAATTAAACAATTATATACACATCCTACCTCCAGTGGTGGTTGGTAAAATTAAATAAAAAAATTATCTAATGTGTACCAGTGAGGTCGTTCACTGGTGTGAACTCAAATAATCAAATTCTCCAATTTTCCAATAATATTCTTAGCTTGAATAAATAGATATCCGTCCACTTTAATTCTGTACAGCTTATAATTGACTAGAAGCATCATTGAAAAAAAGATTGCTCTCAAATCATACAACTTTAAGGTCGTTAACCCGTAAGAATCAACATCAACATTTCCATTTGATCAATTTATCAAACCTCCAACCAAAAAATCACACATAGGTCCTTAAATAAATTAAACAATTAATTGAAGTCACATCCTACCTGCCAGCCTAAATAAAAAAAATTATCCAATGTGCACCATTGAGGTCGTTCACTGGTGGAATGGAATTAAATGGTACGTCAAGTTGAAAACCCTTTTAGCGGGATTTACATAGCTGTAGCTTTGGGTTTTCGAATACTGTTACAGCAGTTTTGGTTTCAATAAATCCGGAATCCGAGATTTTCGTATAATTATATATCACCGGAAGTAAGTTATGATTTACGAAAATATTAAGTTTAGTATACAAGTATACGGTTTAGTATTCTGTAGAATTTAATATTTTCAATGTATCATCACCTATATAAATACCATTTCATTTGTAATTAGAATAAAGTTGTAAATCCTAAAGGGCGGATTTACATAGCTGTAGCTTGGTGTCTATAAATACAATTGAACTGGTTTAGGTTACGAAAATCCAAAATTTGGTATTTTAATGGAATTGGTTCAATCTGAAATATGAAGTTAATACTGTCTGTGTTTGAAAATTACTGCAACAAATCGGAGGTTTTGTAAGATCTTGAACAACAATTAGTATATAAGATGACAATTTTCATGAGCTATGGATGAAACGTCTTTAAAGTGGTAATAGTCTAGTATGGATTTTGTATTTCGTAGGTTTTGTCAAAATATCATATGTGTTAAACAATTTACTTTCCTTTTCAGTCCCTGCTGTTGATAAAGTCTGAATATGTAATTCAGTTGATCGCATCAAAGCAAACCACCCTGTTGAACTTTTTGGTCTTCAGGGTGGCTTGCTTTGATATGCACTATTGGATTGGACAAGGAGATAAAACTGAAGAACAAGCTGCAAAAGCAATATCGGACCTCTGCCAGGGGGTGTCGGCCGTCCACTCCGTCGGTCTTCTTCACAATGATGTGAAACCGGAGAATGTTTTGTACTTCTCCGGGGAAGACCGATGGAAGGTCTCAGACTTCGGTCTCACGACTCATGTAAGTTTACACCTCAGAGTATTACTAACGTTACTGTAGCATTCATTATAAATAGTATTGTTAAGTGCATAAAACAAACGTTTTTTGTTCATATACATTCATCAGCTTTTTCACCAATCAACACAAAGATATTTGTTGAAAACCATATTAATTTTTTCGGAAATTATTTTCTCTAATGGGGAATTTACATACAAGCAAATTTGTTGATACAATTGGGTTTATGTTAGACCGAGATAATTATGTCGAAGGGTTATTCGTAACAAGTTATATATTATTTTTACCATTCAAATAATGAATTTTGTTATTGTTAACTTTACGTACGAGCACATGTTTGTGACAAATTCAGATCAAAATATTTCTGTAAAAGGTTTGAACACAACAATTTATTGAACGCTTGTAAATTTCACGATACTACAGTTTATTCAACCCGTCAGTTTTAATATCGGCAGTGAGGCAAAATATTAAACAAGAGAATAACAAAATTTAGTCAGCTGAACATTGTATACATGATTTTCTTACTTATTCTTCACTAATAAATTACAAATTGACGGGCTGTTTAAATATTTTCTAAATTATATTTTTAAAATTGTTATAGGTGGCCAACCAAATGGTTTACCCATTTAAGGTTGGTTTCACACCCGGATATCGCGCCCCAGAATGTTATGGGGCCGATTTCTGGGGAGTCGCTGCAGACTGGTGGGCGGTCGGCGTCACCACAGTGCAGGTGGCCACCGGCGTCCTCCCAGCCTACTACAAACGCTCATTTATTCAGCCATACAAAGAAGAAAAAATACATGCCATCCAAATGGATGGCATCAAATCCTTCATAAGGTTCACAAAAATCCACATATAGCATCCAATCAATGTCATCCGTGTAAATTCAGTGTTGGTGATGAGGAATTTATGTTATTGAACAACTTATTGCAGACGTGAGATCCCAGATGTTAACACGTCAGCAATGTATCAGTGATGGGGAAAGTCCGCAATGAATTGTTACTTGTGTATTACTAACAATCGGGGCTTATTAAATAATCCTGTTACTTTAGTTTCTTATAATAATTATGGATACTTGAATTATATAGCCGTTAAGATCCATAAATAGTATAGTAAAAATAACTTTGTATATCGAACGTGCAGATGGTAAACTATGCAGTTATTTTTTAAGCCCCACAAAACGAGTGTGTAACTAACAAATTGAGTGTAATCTTCCAATTGTATTGTCTAATTGATCTTTCAAGGGACGATATTTCGAATTTATCCAAAGCCGGATCTTTGTGCAGCTCTATCTTCCATGAAAATTAATGGATACGTAATTATTTACAAACAACAAAATCGCCACTTATTTTGAAAAAGTGTTATTTTTTACAGCTCAGGTATATATAATTTGTTTACAGGTAGCGAAGGAGACAAGTGGAGTTCAGGATTTAAAAATCCTGCCTTTAGGTTTTTTATGAACAGTTCATGTACACTGGTCCTGTAAATACATAGATTTAGTCTTTAAAGTTCACAGTAATGGTTCTTCACACACGGTCGTAAACGAGTGTTAATTACACAGTGGCTGTAATTTTTATATTTGTTTTAATATTACTAATGCCGCAGGTTTTTACTATGTCATATGTTTAACAAGTGATAGCAGGGCATTAGCATATTAAAAAGGTAAGTACAGATTACAGGATTTATTAACCGCAGCTTAGGATTTTCAGGTGCACTATCAGTGTTCTGGTCCGGAAAATACAGAACTCTAAAACGTAAAGGCCGCAGCTACGGATTTTCACCCTCGTTTGCATTACACCATTTTTACACTAGACAGGTACAGCTGACGCAGTAACCTCGATAGTACAGCTCAGGAGAATACTCACTAGAGACATTTTGTTGTGTAAATGATTACATACTTATAGTGCATTTCCTGTTTCAGGACCAAAGTATCGTTAAAGTGACATGTATTGTAGAATATTTATTTTCACCTTCATGTTTTTCATTCTTGTTTTATTTATTACATTGTTAATCTTTCGTAACGCATGGTTTGTTGTTTGCTACCTATAAGTATTAATTAATGTTAAATAAGTTTTTATTATGAACTAATATTATATTTTCAACGTATTAAATATAATTAATTGTTTATGTTTACAAATCTTAAAAGAAAACCATTATTATCAACTACTTACAATGCCTTGAAAATTAAAATCCATTGATCTGTATTTTAAAACCAGTAGTAGGAAAGTTGTATTTAAAAATCCGTCTGGTCGTTCTTTTAAATCCTTAAATCTGGATTTCCAACTTGTATATCTAAAATTTACATCAATCACAATAGATACTGGTTTAATTTGAAACACTTCATTCGTTTAAAGATTTTTTTATGGTTTAATTTTTTCAAAGTCCTGATGTGTGTTGCTTTATTTTTGATTTTATTTCAAATTTATTTCAAACAATATCAAATGATTTCACTACAGGGAACTCTTGGTCATTGACCCCGCTGGGCGGCTGGGCGGGAACGTCGCAGCGAGGGACGTCGATATTTTGAAACATAAGTTGTTTTGCCCCCCCAGAGAGGTAACATAAATACTTATATACTTTAGTTTTAATAGTTGCAATGTTACTAAAAATTATCGATACTATAGCACGTTAACGAACCACAAATTTGACAGGGAGCATTTTCCGACTAGATAGATACATGGCATCGGTCTCGCTCATTAAGTGATTGGCAAAATCACTATGACAAAGGCAGAACCTGAGAAGATAATAATAATAATAATACTATATTTTAGTTATTTCCTAGGGGTTACAAGACAATACAATATATGTCTGTCATTAGAAAAAATACCACGAGGTATATTTTTGGCACTACAATCGAATTATATTACATATTCCAAGGATGTGAAAACTCAAATAACTATGTTACAACTAAACTACTACAGTACATTATGCCAATTTAGCTTTCGAAAGATTACGAAGTAATTTGATTTATTACAAGCTTATTTTTACTCTGACAATTTATTACTTAACCCAGTAAAGGGACTTCTAATGGTTTCAGGTAAGTTCTCAGCACCATATTTTCCAAATACCTTACCATGTTTTTTCCTAATCTAGCAACAGGGACATCGCACTTGCTTTTATATGTGGTTTGCATGATGATCAAACATGCCGATATGTTTGTTTCAGATTATTTGCAATATTTGCTTGAAGCAATTTGCAAATAAGTTCTCTCTGGGGAGGCATATGCCACGATGCGGCATCTTGAGAACACAAACCTCGACAAGAACGTGGCCTTGCCCCCAATGTAAACAAACATTTAAGGAGAGGAGGTATGTGGGGGACCACGTAAGGACACAGCACAAGAACGAAGGGCATCGATTTTTGTGCGACCGCTGTGGTGCTGTACGTATATTTCTTATAATAATGTATTTATCATCTTATTAACAAATCAGGTGTTTTTCTCTGAGCAGGCTACCAGCGAAACTCACAGAATGTGTTAAATAACGGTGTATGTGTTATTATAATCCCTTTAAAATTAGATGTTACTTGGTGGTTGGAAAACATCCACCATCAGAGCTCTGCCACCTGGGATTTTAAAGTAACAATTTTATCCTGTAAATTTTCAATTTGGGAGGAATAGAAATCCTTCTATCCATTTATTTAGATTTAGATTTAAGTTAAGTTTGGTTTAGCTTTTTAAATTTATTTTTAGGGGGTGTAATAAAATACGCCTGTCATTACGTCACAAACACTTGAAACTATATTTCATCTTATGCAGTATAAACACTTATCAAATATGGTACAGGGCTACCGATTTCAACAAGAGGCTTCATTCTTACTCAACTAATTATTTACAATCATCAATCAACAATTCGATGCAAAACATGATAAAATTATGAAAATAAATAGCCGTATTTCTCTGTAACGATGCCTAGCAATACGCAATTGTAAGTTGAATTTAATTTATTTTAAAGGACACACCGTTTCAGTTATCTACAATTGTACTATAGAAATATATGTGTAGATATTTCCAAAACTGTGTATTATGTTTCAGCCCTTCAAACAGAAGTGCCACATGCTGGTACACTACAAAAATCGATGCCCTCTACTCAAGGTTAAATCTCCTTAAAAAAGGTGTGTGGTGCCATATTATTTTATAGTTAATTTTTTTAGTTAATTTTTTAGTGTTATTTTACACCTTATTTATTTATTAACTAAGTGATTAGCAAAATCAATATGACAAAGGCAGATTCTTCGAAGATAATTATAATACTATTTTTTAGTTATTGACAAAGTAATCCAAGTCAATCGTCATTGGAATAAAATCCTCAAGGTGTTGGCACTAAAATAGAATATACACATATGCCAATGATGTGACAACTCAAATAAAATGTTATTGCGTTATTATTTCTGAACGCAGTAATAATTATTGTACTTCTAATGGTCACAGGTAAAATAGTCATGAATCTTAGGACCATGATATCAAAGAGCATTACCTTCTTTTGTTTTTATCTAGCAACAGGACATCGACTTGCATTTATATACAAGCAGCCACTTAGTAAATAAAATGTTTCGATATTGAACCACCTTTGTAGGCTAAAATATGCTCACCAAAGCTTGGTGAGCAGTTGTGTGGTTTTTCTTTGGTTGTCGGACTACAATAGTTGAGTTTAATTCCGAGGAGTGCAAGTGAGCGAAGCAAACTCCAAAAGGGGGTTTGGGGGCGAAGCCTCCAACGGCAATAAGCCTAGTTATAAATTAAAGATTTTGCATCAGTGAAGCTGTTGGCGTTTTGGGAACATAAAAACATTTTCCTTCATCTGAGGTTCCTTAGGAAATCTACCTTTTATTTTATTTTTTAATCAAGCTGAGTGCCTAACGTTTTTATGGTTTTCCAAAACATCGGGTGATTTATGTGGCGTTTTGTTGTTTTTATATACATTTCTTGTTAGTGTTTTGTGTGTTTTTAAATATAATGACAAGAGGATTATCCGTTCTTCAAAATCGTCCCCATTACAAGGACTAACATCACATAACCTAAAGAATAGTAGTGCCCAATAAAACTTAAGTTTTTTTTAAAATTAAATGTTATAAACATAAAGAGAATGAATTGATGGTTTCAGCACATTCGTTTGCCCTACGGAAATAATTGCATTCAGTGACAGAATGGATGAGTTCAAGGCTATCGACACAGCTGTAGTAGGAGTCTCCTGTGACTCCCACTTCAGTCATCTCGCCTGGATCAACACTCCTAGGAAGGTAGGATAAGCAGACATTGCCCAACCAGAAAAATGTTGTTAAATGGACAGTATCAAAACTCCACTGGTTCTTGTTTGCACAAAGGTGTGTCTATAAGTTGGTTACTGCCATTTGGAGTCTTTATGTTAGCTAAGTTCAGGTTACAAAATTTTGTATGTCCGTATTATAAGAGCATAACGATAGAACAGAGAGAAGAGAGATAGATTAGCCTGAAGTTACCTAAGTTTGTTAAGGAAGTACAAAAAAACCTATCTGAGTAGAACAACAACCATAAACCACTCGTAAGCTATGTAGTGTCCATAAAGCATATTATCTCGTGTTCCTGCCACTGAGTTTTGGACCACTTCTAGATAAGCTGAAACGTGAAATTTCACATGTAAATTTCGTGGACCTTTTAACACTCAGAAAAATACCCAAAAGTTACCAATTTGTATTTTAACCTCCTTATAAAGAATCAAAATTGAGAACGTATCTTTTTTCAATTAAAATATAATTTTTTATGATTATTTTTGTCACGTAGAAAAATTAGGATTATGACCATACCAGCACAGCTAAGCACTTATTATTTTTTTCAGTTATTAAGAAGCCGATTAAAATACTTCTGTAATTTTTTCTTGACAAAATTTAGAATATTAACTTTGTAAAACTGCACTAAAATTGCATCTGAAAGTCCAGAGAACGGGATATTCAGCGCTAATTCAGAACTCTGGATTTTCGTCGAGAACAGGTTTAAACTCTCAAACTATTTTAAATAATAAAATAAACACTACATGTTATCATCATAACATTGTTAATGATATTCCAAGCTTGTTTAAGTAGATATCCGTCCACTTTAATTCTTTACAGCATATAATCAACAAGAAGCATCAATGAAAAAAATATAGCTCTCATATCATACAACTTTAAGGTCGCTAACCCGTATGAATCAACTTTAACATTTCATTTGAGTATTTTCAAACCCCCTCCCCAAAAAAAATGAAACATCCGTCTTTAAATAAATTAAACAATTATATACACATCCTACCTGCAGTGGTGGTTGGCCAAATTAATTAAAAAAATTATCTAATGTGTACCAGTGAGGTCGTTCACTGGTGTGAACTCAAATAATCAAATTCTCCAATTTTCTCCAGAGTTAGCGCTTACACTGCGATCGTATATTGCGTTAGTACAATCGCAGTTGGGTCTCGAAATCCTCCGCGGTCATATCCTGTTTTTTGGAGGGAGTAGCTTCCGGCCCTGGAGTCGTGGGAATATCCGCTCGTGGTTGAATTCAGTTGAGATTGAGATAGCTAACACGTTGGGCGAGTTTACTGCAGATGACCTCAGAAGTTTATTATATAAGTTTAATAGAGTGATTGAAGTGCGTGGCGAGGGTGGTTATGGAAGAGTGAAAGTGTATGGGATTATTACGTGTGAAGTATTTAGACGTGTGGCTGTAAAAGCAACACATGCGGAGACCAAGCATAGCCTGAAGGCATTTTACCGTGAACTGAACTAAGTGAAGCCGTTATTACATATATTTGATTCCTATATATTTCACGTATGGCATCTGTCATGACAATTTTTCGTGACAAAATTTAGAATATTAACTTTGTAAAACTGTACTAAAATTGCATCTGAAAGTCCCTAAAACGGGATATTTAGGACAAATTCAGAACTATGGATTTTCGTCGTTCACAGGTTTAACATCCCAAACTATTTTAAATATTAAAATAAACCCTACATGGTTGTATCATAGAATTGTTAATAATATTCTAAGCTTGTATAAATAGATATCCGTCCACTTTAATTCTGTACAGCTTATAATTGACTAGAAGCATCATTGAAAAAACGATTGCTCTCAAATCATACAACTTTAAGGTCGTTAACCCGTAAGAATCAACATCAACATTTCCATTTGATCAATTTATCAAACCTCCAACCAAAAAATCACACATAGGTCCTTAAATAAATTAAACAATTAATTGTATTCACATCCTACCTGCCAGCCTAAATAAAAAAATTATCCAAGGTGCACCATTGAGGTCGTTCACTGGTGTGTACTAAAATAATGAAATTCTCCAAGTTTCAGCAATTTATTTTATTTTATTATTTTATTTATTGGCAATGATTTCATTTATAGTTAAGCATAATAGTAGAAAGGTAAATGGAATCTGACGCTACATCAAAATTATAGAATCTGGCCAAAATTAACAAGGTAAGGTTACTAACCAGTGTGAGTTTACTTTTTAAATGCATTCATGACATACTAAGTGACTGGAAAAAACAATAAATAATTAATACAAATATTATTATTTTGTATTAATACAAAATATAGGTAAATATAATCTCAACTAGGGCGTTATGAAAGGTGTTTTCATCCTAAGGCTACGCTATGATTTGATGATACCTTTCAGCAATAACTCATTAATCAAAAACTGTTTGATATATTTTTTTTATATTTATTATTTATAAACTTTAAGAGGTTATCTAACACCCTATTACAGTGTCATACCGTTTCGGTCTTCTGAACTTGGTTAAAATGTCATGAGAAAACTGCCATTTCGAACTATTTTAGTCACGAGCAATAAGTTATAAATCGAAAAAGGTTTATTATATATTTTTTATATTTATTATTTATAAAGTCTATGCGTTTATCTAACGCCCTATTACTATGTCCGGCATTAATATATTTGTTTAATATTACCGAAGTATCACATTTTAACTGCGGGTACAAACCAGTGATAGCTAGGCATAAGCTTATTATAATGTTAAGGAAATGAGAAAGGATTTAATAACCGTAGCTGGTGATGATCTGTGTTCTGGTACCGAAAATACACAGATTTAGATTTGAAAAACTGGAGCTACGGATTTTTACCCGTGGTATTATAAACCATTGTGACACTAGCCCGTTTCACCAGACTTGTAATTATCCTCGATAGTTCATCTAATTAATTATTATTATGTAATTCATATTTAAAGGAAATATTGCACTTAAAATATTCTATAAACCGTTATTAAAATGTTTCTTTGCAAATAAAAACCAAAAAATCTCGTTCGTCCAATCGCAGACAGCCCTCTGAACCGCGGCCGAATCTTGCGCAAGTAAGAACGCAGTTAGTTCTGTAAATTTTCCGCGATCGTATCCTTTTATTAGGAGGAAGCACTTCCGGCCCAGTATCCATGGGAACATCCACTTGCGATAAATCCGACTCTTGCATCTTGAATCTTGCAAAAAATTAACAATTCAGACACCAGGAAGGTTGCTCACCAGTGTGAGTTGACTTTTTTAATGCATTTTTGACATTCTAAGTGATTAGAAATTATAATATATAATCAATATAAATAAACAGCAATTATATAACAACAATATACAAATGAATCTGAGTTAACGAATTTGCCTTAGGTTGTCTTTGAAATTTTCTTTGGCGATGAAATATAATTACAATAGTTATTTACTTTATTATATGGATAAATACAATATTTATGACCTAAATCAACGTATGCACAATAATTTTTATATAAAACGTATAGTAATTTTAATGTATGTATTAGAATTGTTGTGTATTCTAATTATCATTGCTATATATTATTCATTTTGTTATCAATTAACTGCAAGCAATAAAATTACAACTTTTATTAAAAGATTATTAATTAATTTTATCAGCCCAGGTGTAGACACTCTTTTTACATGTATCGAAGACAAACATTTGTAATTAAGGATATTAAAAATCCAGCATTAAGGATTTGTATCAACGGTTCATGTTCTCTGGTCATGTAAATACATAGCTTTGGACTGTAAAATCCACAGTGAGGGATTTTCACCCAAAGTGAAATTAGGAATACGTATTTATTCATACGTAATGAATGAATTTTATTAATATTACTGAGATCGTAACATTAAGCTGTATGTACAAACAACTGATAGCATGGCATTAACATATTATAAAGTAAAGTAAGATATACATGATTCATTAACCGTAGATAAGGGTTTTTAAATACACGTTGAATAATCTGGCCCGGAAAATTCACAGATTTAGATTTGAAAGTCCGGAGCTACGGATCTTCACCCACGGTAGTATAACACCATTTTTACAGAAGCCAATTTCAGCAGTCGCACCATTAATCTCGATAGTACAGCTCGATATTAATTATTAAATGAATATTTTAAAAGAAAATCCAACTACAAATCATTTACACATCTATTTATTAAAATTATATACAAGTTTGTTATGTTTTTAAATAATTATATATTAATTATGACCGAAGATAGACCTGCAACCGCGTTCGTACGATCGCAATGACAGCCCTCGCACCGCGGTCGTACATTGCATTAGTACGATCGCAGTGAAAGCCCTCGCACCGCGGTCGTATATTGCATTAGAACGATCGCAGTGTATCTCGACCTCCACCGCGGTCGTATCTTGTTATCTGGAGGGGATAGCGTCCGGTCCAGGAGTCGTGGGAACATCCGCTCGCAGTTGAGCTCAAGACAGCGAAGATGACGCAAGTATCATTCACGAGTGGTGATTTATCAAAGTTATGTGGGAAATTTACTAGTGTTCAGGAGGTGCGTGGAGAGGGGGGTATGGAACAGTTAAGGTATATGGTGTAGAAGGGCCAGAGATATTTAGACGTGTGGCGGTGAAAGGCACCTGTGCCGAGACCAGGCATAGCCTGGAGGCTTTTTACAGAGAAGTCAACGTAAGTTAAGCCATTTTTAGATATTTTTGTCATATTTAACGAATGAATCTGTCCATTAATCATATTACATGTTCCTGCGACTATGTTAACGAATCCTAGGTTTGTCCTAAGTTGTAAAAGCTTTTATTATTATATTTAGAGCCATGTAAGGGAAATTATATGAACTGTGGGTGTTATAGTGTGGTCATCCCAAATGTTAGCTAAGTTCAGGTTACAAAATTTTGTATGTCCGTATTATAAGAGCATAACGATAGAACAGAGAGAAGAGAGATAGATTAGCCTGAAGTTACCTAAGTTTGTTAAGGAAGTACAAAAAAACCTATCTGAGTAGAACAACAACCATAAACCACTCGTAAGCTATGTAGTGTCCATAAAGCATATTATCTCGTGTTCCTGCCACTGAGTTTTGGACCACTTCTAGATAAGCTGAAACGTGAAATTTCACATGTAAATTTCGTGTACCTTTTAACACTCAGAAAAATACCCAAAAGTTACCAATTTGTATTTTAACCTCCTTATAAAGAATCAAAATTGAGAACGGGATATTCAGCGCTAATTCAGAACTCTGGATTTTCGTCGAGAACAGGTTTAAACTCTCAAACTATTTTAAATAATAAAATAAACACTACATGTTATCATCATAACATTGTTAATGATATTCCAAGCTTGTTTAAGGTAACCGGGAACTCAAAAATAAAAAAAAATGGATTTTTTGTTTTTTATCTTATATTATTAAGAGTTTTTCTCCAGATACGTGAATGTATAACACTTATAATTTTAGAAAAAAACATTGTTGTAGAAAAAAATATTATATAAACCCTTATACTACTTTATCTCCCACTCAGGGACGATGAAAATGGTTTGGTTTATAGTGCGGGGAGCTTTTAAGTGTTAAATCAGTTTTTTGGCCGTAGCGGAAAATCACTATTTTGTAAAGGTAGGTACCATTTTCTCGAAAACTAACTGCAGTATCAATGTGATTTTTTTTCTGTTGCTCACAGCAGTATATACTCCAGCATTAACCTATTTTTTTACAATATTTGGTTGTGAAATTAATTAAAAAAAAAAATACTTAATTTTTTTGAATTTTTTTAGACATAATTATAAATTTATGGGAAATAAAATCTTTATCAGTTAAAAAAATAAAAATAGGTCTACGTGATAGATAAAGGACCCATATACAAGGGGAACAAATTTCATAGCTCTAGCTGTAGTGGTTTATTTTTTATGTGTACCTAAAACTGCTAGTTTTAACATGGGAAGCATAGGGAGTTCCTGGTTACCTTAAGTAGATATCCGTCCACTTTAATTCTTTGCAGCATATAATCAACAAGAAGCATCAATGAAAAAATATAGCTCTCATATCATACAACTTTAAGGTCGCTAACCCGTATGAATCAACTTTAACATTTCATTTGAGTATTTTCAAACCCCCTCCCCAAAAAAAATGAAACATCCGTCTTTAAATAAATTAAACAATTATATACACATCCTACGTGCAGTGGTGGTTGGTAAAATTAAATAAAAAAATTATCTAATGTGTACCAGTGAGGTCGTTCACTGGTGTGAACTCAAATAATCAAATTCTCCAATTTTCCAATAATATTCTTAGCTTGAATAAATAGATATCCGTCCACTTTAATTCTGTACAGCTTATAATTGACTAGAAGCATCATTGAAAAAAAGATTGCTCTCAAATCATACAACTTTAAGGTCGTTAACCCGTAAGAATCAACATCAACATTTCCATTTGATCAATTTATCAAACCTCCAACCAAAAAATCACACATAGGTCCTTAAATAAATTAAACAATTAATTGAAGTCACATCCTACCTGCCAGCCTAAATAAAAAAAATTATCCAATGTGCACCATTGAAGTCGTTCACTGGTGGAATGGAATTAAATGGTACGTCAAGTTGAAAACCCTTTTAGCGGGATTTACATAGCTGTAGCTTTGGGTTTTCGAATACTGTTACAGCAGTTTTGGTTTCAATAAATCCGGAATCCGAGATTTTCGTATAATTATATATCACCGGAAGTAAGTTATGATTTACGAAAATATTAAGTTTAGTATACAAGTATACGGTTTAGTATTCTGTAGAATTTAGTATTTTCAATGTATCATCACCTATATAAATACCATTTCATTTGTAATTAGAATAAAGTTGTAAATCCTAAAGGGCGGATTTACATAGCTGTAGCTTGGTGTCTATAAATACAATTGAACTGGTTTAGGTTACGAAAATCCAAAATTTGGTATTTTTATGGAATTGGTTCAATCTGAAATATGAAGTTAATACTGTCTGTGTTTGAAAATTACTGCAACAAATCGGAGGTTTTGTAAGATCTTGAACAACAATTAGTATATAAGATGACAATTTTCATGAGCTATGGATGAAACGTCTTTAAAGTGGTAATAGTCTAGTATGGATTTTGTATTTGGTAGGTTTTGTCAAAATATCATATGTGTTAAACAATTTACTTTCCTTTTCAGTCCCTGCTGTTGATAAAGTCTGAATATGTAATTCAGTTGATCGCATCAAAGCAAACCACCCTGTTGAACTTTTTGGTCTTCAGGGTGGCTTGCTTTGATATGCACTATTGGATTGGACAAGGAGATAAAACTGAAGAACAAGCTGCAAAAGCAATATCGGACCTCTGCCAGGGGGTGTCGGCCGTCCACTCCGTCGGTCTTCTTCACAATGATGTGAAACCGGAGAATGTTTTGTACTTCTCCGGGGAAGACCGATGGAAGGTCTCAGACTTCGGTCTCACGACTCATGTAAGTTTACACCTCAGAGTATTACTAACGTTACTGTAGCATTCATTATAAATAGTATTGTTAAGTGCATAAAACAAAAGTTTTTTGTTCATATACATTCATCAGCTTTTTCACCAATCAACACAAAGATATTTGTTGAAAACCATATTAATTTTTTCGGAAATTATTTTCTCTAATGGGGAATTTACATACAAGCAAATTTGTTGATACAATTGGGTTTATGTTAGACCGAGATAATTATGTCGAAGGGTTATTCGTAACAAGTTATATATTATTTTTACCATTCAAATAATGAATTTTGTTATTTTAACTTTACGTACGAGCACATGTTTGTGACAAATTCAGATCAAAATATTTCTGTAAAAGGTTTGAACACAACAATTTATTGAACGCTTGTAAATTTCACGATACTACAGTTTATTCAACCCGTCAGTTTTAATATCGGCAGTGAGGCAAAATATTAAACAAGAGAATAACAAAATTTAGTCAGCTGAACATTGTATACATGATTTTCTTACTTATTCTTCACTAATAAATTACAAATTGACGGGCTGTTTAAATATTTTCTAAATTATATTTTTAAAATTGTTATAGGTGGCCAACCAAATGGTTTACCCATTTAAGGTTGGTTTCACACCCGGATATCGCGCCCCAGAATGTTATGGGGCCGATTTCTGGGGAGTCGCTGCAGACTGGTGGGCGGTCGGCGTCAACACAGTGCAGGTGGCCACCGGCGTCCTCCCAGCCTACTACAAACGATCATTTGTACAGCCATACAAAGAAGAAAAAATAGATGCCATTCAAATGGATGGCATCAAATCCTTCATAAGGTTCACAAAAATCCACATATAGCATCCCATCAATGTCATCCGTGTAAATTCAGTGTTGGTGATGAGGAATTTATGTTATTGAACAACTTATTGCAGACGTTAACACGTCAGCAATGTATCAGTGATGGGGAAAGTCCGCAATGAATTGTTACTTGTGTATTACTAACAATCGGGGCTTATTAAATAATCCTGTTACTTTAGTTTCTTATAATAATTATGGATACTTGAATTATATAGCCGTTAAGATCCATAAATAGTATAGTAAAAATAACTTTGTATATCGAACGTGCAGATGGTAAACTATGCAGTTATTTTTTAAGCCCCACAAAACGAGTGTGTAACTAACAAATTGAGTGTAATCTTTCAATTGTATTGTCTAATTGATCTTTCAAGGGACGATATTTCGAATTTATCCAAAGCCGGATCTTTGTGCAGCTCTATCTTCCATGAAAATTAATGGATACGTAATTATTTACAAACAACAAAATCGCCACTTATTTTGAAAAAGTGTTATTTTTTACAGCTCAGGTATATATAATTTGTTTACAGGTAGCGAAGGAGACAAGTGGAGTTCAGGATTTAAAAATCCTGCCTTTAGGTTTTTTATGAACAGTTCATGTACACTGGTCCTGTAAATACATAGATTTAGTCTTTAAAGTTCACAGTAATGGTTCTTCACACACGGTCGTAAACGAGTGTTAATTACACAGTGGCTGTAATTTTTATATTTGTTTTAATATTACTAATGCCGCAGGTTTTTACTATGTCATATGTTTAACAAGTGATAGCAGGGCATTAGCATATTAAAAAGGTAAGTACAGATTACAGGATTTATTAACCGCAGCTTAGGATTTTCAGGTGCACTATCAGTGTTCTGGTCCGGAAAATACAGAACTCTAAAACGTAAAGGCCGCAGCTACGGATTTTCACCCTCGTTTGCATTACACCATTTTTACACTAGACAGGTACAGCTGACGCAGTAACCTCGATAGTACAGCTCAGGAGAATACTCACTAGAGACATTTTGTTGTGTAAATGATTACATACTTATAGTGCATTTCCTGTTTCAGGACCAAAGTATCGTTAAAGTGACATGTATTGTAGAATATTTATTTTCACCTTCATGTTTTTCATTTTTGTTTTATTTATTACATTGTTAATCTTTCGTAACGCATGGTTTGTTGTTTGCTACCTATAAGTATTAATTAATGTTAAATAAGTTTTTATTATGAACTAATATTATATTTTCAACGTATTAAATATAATTAATTGTTTATGTTTACAAATCTTAAAATAAAACCATTATTATCAACTACTTACAATGCCTTGAAAATTAAAATCCATTGATCTGTATTTTAAAACCAGTAGTAGGAAAGTTGTATTTAAAAATCCGTCTGGTCGTTCTTTTAAATCCTTAAATCTGGATTTCCAACTTGTATATCTAAAATTTACATCAATCACAATAGATACTGGTTTAATTTGAAACACTTCATTCGTTTAAAGATTTTTTTATGGTTTAATTTTTTCAAAGTCCTGATGTGTGTTGCTTTATTTTTGATTTTATTTCATCTAACAATATCAAATGATTTCACTACAGGGAACTCTTGGTCATTGACCCCGCTGGGCGGCTGGGCGGGAACGTCGCAGCGAGGGACGTCGAGATTTTAAAACATAAGTTGTTTTGACCCCCCAGAGAGGTAACATAAATACTTATATACTTTAGTTTTAATAGTTGCAATGTTACTAAAAATTATCGATACCATAGCACGTTAACGAACCACAAATTTGACAGGGAGCATTTTCCGACTAGATAGATACATGGCATCGGTCTCGCTCATTAAGTGATTGGCAAAATCACTATGACAAAGGCAGAACCTGAGAAGATAATAATAATAATAATACTATATTTTAGTTATTTCCTAGGGGTTACAAGACAATACAATATATGTCTGTCATTAGAAAAAATACCACGAGGTATATTTTTGGCACTACAATCGAATTATATTACATATTCCAAGGATGTGAAAACTCAAATAACTATGTTACAACTAAACTACTACAGTACATTATGCCAATTTAGCTTTCGAAAGATTACGAAGTAATTTGATTTATTACAAGCTTATTTTTACTCTGACAATTTATTACTTAACCCAGTAAAGGGACTTCTAATGGTTTCAGGTAAGTTCTCAGCACCATATTTTCCAAATACCTTACCATGTTTTTTCCTAATCTAGCAACAGGGACATCGCACTTGCTTTTATATGTGGTTTGCATGATGATCAAACATGCCGATATGTTTGTTTCAGATTATTTGCAATATTTGCTTGAAGCAATTTGCAAATAAGTTCTCTCTGGGGAGGCATATGCCACGATGCGGCATCTTGAGAACACAAACCTCGACAAGAACGTGGCCTTGCCCCCAATGTAAACAAACATTTAAGGAGAGGAGGTATGTGGGGGACCACGTAAGGACACAGCACAAGAACGAAGGGCATCGATTTTTGTGCGACCGCTGTGGTGCTGTACGTATATTTCTTATAATAATGTATTTATCATCTTATTAACAAATCAGGTGTTTTTCTCTGAGCAGGCTACCAGCGAAACTCACAGA
This sequence comes from Allygus modestus, assembly GCA_963675035.1. Classification (NCBI taxonomy): domain Eukaryota; kingdom Metazoa; phylum Arthropoda; class Insecta; order Hemiptera; family Cicadellidae; genus Allygus; species Allygus modestus. The sequence goes on from OY776113.1 coordinate 168,370,945, forward strand.
ATGTGTTAAATAACGGTGTATGTGTTATTATAATCCCTTTAAAATTAGATGTTACTTGGTGGTTGGAAAACATCCACCATCAGAGCTCTGCCACCTGGGATTTTAAAGTAACAATTTTATCCTGTAAATTTTCAATTTGGGAGGAATAGAAATCCTTCTATCCATTTATTTAGATTTAGATTTAAGTTAAGTTTGGTTTAGCTTTTTAAATTTATTTTTAGGGGGTGTAATAAAATACGCCTGTCATTACGTCACAAACACTTGAAACTATATTTCATCTTATGCAGTATAAACACTTATCAAATATGGTACAGGGCTACCGATTTCAACAAGAGGCTTCATTCTTACTCAACTAATTATTTACAATCATCAATCAACAATTCGATGCAAAACATGATAAAATTATGAAAATAAATAGCCGTATTTCTCTGTAACGATGCCTAGCAATACGCAATTGTAAGTTGAATTTAATTTATTTTAAAGGACACACCGTTTCAGTTATCTACAATTGTACTATAGAAATATATGTGTAGATATTTCCAAAACTGTGTATTATGTTTCAGCCCTTCAAACAGAAGTGCCACATGCTGGTACACTACAAAAATCGATGCCCTCTACTCAAGGTTAAATCTCCTTAAAAAAGGTGTGTGGTGCCATATTATTTTATAGTTAATTTTTTTAGTTAATTTTTTAGTGTTATTTTACACCTTATTTATTTATTAACTAAGTGATTAGCAAAATCAATATGACAAAGGCAGATTCTTCGAAGATAATTATAATACTATTTTTTAGTTATTGACAAAGTAATCCAAGTCAATCGTCATTGGAATAAAATCCTCAAGGTGTTGGCACTAAAATAGAATATACACATATGCCAATGATGTGACAACTCAAATAAAATGTTATTGCGTTATTATTTCTGAACGCAGTAATAATTATTGTACTTCTAATGGTCACAGGTAAAATAGTCATGAATCTTAGGACCATGATATCAAAGAGCATTACCTTCTTTTGTTTTTATCTAGCAACAGGACATCGACTTGCATTTATATACAAGCAGCCACTTAGTAAATAAAATGTTTCGATATTGAACCACCTTTGTAGGCTAAAATATGCTCACCAAAGCTTGGTGAGCAGTTGTGTGGTTTTTCTTTGGTTGTCGGACTACAATAGTTGAGTTTAATTCCGAGGAGTGCAAGTGAGCGAAGCAAACTCCAAAAGGGGGTTTGGGGGCGAAGCCTCCAACGGCAATAAGCCTAGTTATAAATTAAAGATTTTGCATCAGTGAAGCTGTTGGCGTTTTGGGAACATAAAAACATTTTCCTTCATCTGAGGTTCCTTAGGAAATCTACCTTTTATTTTATTTTTTAATCAAGCTGAGTGCCTAACGTTTTTATGGTTTTCCAAAACATCGGGTGATTTATGTGGCGTTTTGTTGTTTTTATATACATTTCTTGTTAGTGTTTTGTGTGTTTTTAAATATAATGACAAGAGGATTATCCGTTCTTCAAAATCGTCCCCATTACAAGGACTAACATCACATAACCTAAAGAATAGTAGTGCCCAATAAAACTTAAGTTTTTTTTAAAATTAAATGTTATAAACATAAAGAGAATGAATTGATGGTTTCAGCACATTCGTTTGCCCTACGGAAATAATTGCATTCAGTGACAGAATGGATGAGTTCAAGGCTATCGACACAGCTGTAGTAGGAGTCTCCTGTGACTCCCACTTCAGTCATCTCGCCTGGATCAACACTCCTAGGAAGGTAGGATAAGCAGACATTGCCCAACCAGAAAAATGTTGTTAAATGGACAGTATCAAAACTCCACTGGTTCTTGTTTGCACAAAGGTGTGTCTATAAGTTGGTTACTGCCATTTGGAGTCTTTATGTTAGCTAAGTTCAGGTTACAAAATTTTGTATGTCCGTATTATAAGAGCATAACGATAGAACAGAGAGAAGAGAGATAGATTAGCCTGAAGTTACCTAAGTTTGTTAAGGAAGTACAAAAAAACCTATCTGAGTAGAACAACAACCATAAACCACTCGTAAGCTATGTAGTGTCCATAAAGCATATTATCTCGTGTTCCTGCCACTGAGTTTTGGACCACTTCTAGATAAGCTGAAACGTGAAATTTCACATGTAAATTTCGTGGACCTTTTAACACTCAGAAAAATACCCAAAAGTTACCAATTTGTATTTTAACCTCCTTATAAAGAATCAAAATTGAGAACGTATCTTTTTTCAATTAAAATATAATTTTTTATGATTATTTTTGTCACGTAGAAAAATTAGGATTATGACCATACCAGCACAGCTAAGCACTTATTATTTTTTTCAGTTATTAAGAAGCCGATTAAAATACTTCTGTAATTTTTTCTTGACAAAATTTAGAATATTAACTTTGTAAAACTGCACTAAAATTGCATCTGAAAGTCCAGAGAACGGGATATTCAGCGCTAATTCAGAACTCTGGATTTTCGTCGAGAACAGGTTTAAACTCTCAAACTATTTTAAATAATAAAATAAACACTACATGTTATCATCATAACATTGTTAATGATATTCCAAGCTTGTTTAAGTAGATATCCGTCCACTTTAATTCTTTACAGCATATAATCAACAAGAAGCATCAATGAAAAAAATATAGCTCTCATATCATACAACTTTAAGGTCGCTAACCCGTATGAATCAACTTTAACATTTCATTTGAGTATTTTCAAACCCCCTCCCCAAAAAAAATGAAACATCCGTCTTTAAATAAATTAAACAATTATATACACATCCTACCTGCAGTGGTGGTTGGCCAAATTAATTAAAAAAATTATCTAATGTGTACCAGTGAGGTCGTTCACTGGTGTGAACTCAAATAATCAAATTCTCCAATTTTCTCCAGAGTTAGCGCTTACACTGCGATCGTATATTGCGTTAGTACAATCGCAGTTGGGTCTCGAAATCCTCCGCGGTCATATCCTGTTTTTTGGAGGGAGTAGCTTCCGGCCCTGGAGTCGTGGGAATATCCGCTCGTGGTTGAATTCAGTTGAGATTGAGATAGCTAACACGTTGGGCGAGTTTACTGCAGATGACCTCAGAAGTTTATTATATAAGTTTAATAGAGTGATTGAAGTGCGTGGCGAGGGTGGTTATGGAAGAGTGAAAGTGTATGGGATTATTACGTGTGAAGTATTTAGACGTGTGGCTGTAAAAGCAACACATGCGGAGACCAAGCATAGCCTGAAGGCATTTTACCGTGAACTGAACTAAGTGAAGCCGTTATTACATATATTTGATTCCTATATATTTCACGTATGGCATCTGTCATGACAATTTTTCGTGACAAAATTTAGAATATTAACTTTGTAAAACTGTACTAAAATTGCATCTGAAAGTCCCTAAAACGGGATATTTAGGACAAATTCAGAACTATGGATTTTCGTCGTTCACAGGTTTAACATCCCAAACTATTTTAAATATTAAAATAAACCCTACATGGTTGTATCATAGAATTGTTAATAATATTCTAAGCTTGTATAAATAGATATCCGTCCACTTTAATTCTGTACAGCTTATAATTGACTAGAAGCATCATTGAAAAAACGATTGCTCTCAAATCATACAACTTTAAGGTCGTTAACCCGTAAGAATCAACATCAACATTTCCATTTGATCAATTTATCAAACCTCCAACCAAAAAATCACACATAGGTCCTTAAATAAATTAAACAATTAATTGTATTCACATCCTACCTGCCAGCCTAAATAAAAAAATTATCCAAGGTGCACCATTGAGGTCGTTCACTGGTGTGTACTAAAATAATGAAATTCTCCAAGTTTCAGCAATTTATTTTATTTTATTATTTTATTTATTGGCAATGATTTCATTTATAGTTAAGCATAATAGTAGAAAGGTAAATGGAATCTGACGCTACATCAAAATTATAGAATCTGGCCAAAATTAACAAGGTAAGGTTACTAACCAGTGTGAGTTTACTTTTTAAATGCATTCATGACATACTAAGTGACTGGAAAAAACAATAAATAATTAATACAAATATTATTATTTTGTATTAATACAAAATATAGGTAAATATAATCTCAACTAGGGCGTTATGAAAGGTGTTTTCATCCTAAGGCTACGCTATGATTTGATGATACCTTTCAGCAATAACTCATTAATCAAAAACTGTTTGATATATTTTTTTTATATTTATTATTTATAAACTTTAAGAGGTTATCTAACACCCTATTACAGTGTCATACCGTTTCGGTCTTCTGAACTTGGTTAAAATGTCATGAGAAAACTGCCATTTCGAACTATTTTAGTCACGAGCAATAAGTTATAAATCGAAAAAGGTTTATTATATATTTTTTATATTTATTATTTATAAAGTCTATGCGTTTATCTAACGCCCTATTACTATGTCCGGCATTAATATATTTGTTTAATATTACCGAAGTATCACATTTTAACTGCGGGTACAAACCAGTGATAGCTAGGCATAAGCTTATTATAATGTTAAGGAAATGAGAAAGGATTTAATAACCGTAGCTGGTGATGATCTGTGTTCTGGTACCGAAAATACACAGATTTAGATTTGAAAAACTGGAGCTACGGATTTTTACCCGTGGTATTATAAACCATTGTGACACTAGCCCGTTTCACCAGACTTGTAATTATCCTCGATAGTTCATCTAATTAATTATTATTATGTAATTCATATTTAAAGGAAATATTGCACTTAAAATATTCTATAAACCGTTATTAAAATGTTTCTTTGCAAATAAAAACCAAAAAATCTCGTTCGTCCAATCGCAGACAGCCCTCTGAACCGCGGCCGAATCTTGCGCAAGTAAGAACGCAGTTAGTTCTGTAAATTTTCCGCGATCGTATCCTTTTATTAGGAGGAAGCACTTCCGGCCCAGTATCCATGGGAACATCCACTTGCGATAAATCCGACTCTTGCATCTTGAATCTTGCAAAAAATTAACAATTCAGACACCAGGAAGGTTGCTCACCAGTGTGAGTTGACTTTTTTAATGCATTTTTGACATTCTAAGTGATTAGAAATTATAATATATAATCAATATAAATAAACAGCAATTATATAACAACAATATACAAATGAATCTGAGTTAACGAATTTGCCTTAGGTTGTCTTTGAAATTTTCTTTGGCGATGAAATATAATTACAATAGTTATTTACTTTATTATATGGATAAATACAATATTTATGACCTAAATCAACGTATGCACAATAATTTTTATATAAAACGTATAGTAATTTTAATGTATGTATTAGAATTGTTGTGTATTCTAATTATCATTGCTATATATTATTCATTTTGTTATCAATTAACTGCAAGCAATAAAATTACAACTTTTATTAAAAGATTATTAATTAATTTTATCAGCCCAGGTGTAGACACTCTTTTTACATGTATCGAAGACAAACATTTGTAATTAAGGATATTAAAAATCCAGCATTAAGGATTTGTATCAACGGTTCATGTTCTCTGGTCATGTAAATACATAGCTTTGGACTGTAAAATCCACAGTGAGGGATTTTCACCCAAAGTGAAATTAGGAATACGTATTTATTCATACGTAATGAATGAATTTTATTAATATTACTGAGATCATAACATTAAGCTGTATGTACAAACAACTGATAGCATGGCATTAACATATTATAAAGTAAAGTAAGATATACATGATTCATTAATCGTAGATAAGGGTTTTTAAATACACGTTGAATAATCTGGCCCGGAAAATTCACAGATTTAGATTTGAAAGTCCGGAGCTACGGATCTTCACCCACGGTAGTATAACACCATTTTTACAGAAGCAAATTTCAGCAGTCGCACCATTAATCTCGATAGTACAGCTCGATATTAATTATTAAATGAATATTTTAAAAGAAAATCCAACTACAAATCATTTACACATCTATTTATTAAAATTATATACAAGTTTGTTATGTTTTTAAATAATTATATATTAATTATGACCGAAGATAGACCTGCAACCGCGTTCGTACGATCGCAATGACAGCCCTCGCACCGCGGTCGTACATTGCATTAGTACGATCGCAGTGAAAGCCCTCGCACCGCGGTCGTATATTGCATTAGAACGATCGCAGTGTATCTCGACCTCCACCGCGGTCGTATCTTGTTATCTGGAGGGGATAGCGTCCGGTCCAGGAGTCGTGGGAACATCCGCTCGCAGTTGAGCTCAAGACAGCGAAGATGACGCAAGTATCATTCAGTAGTGGTGATTTATCAAAGTTGTGTGGGAAATTTACTAGTGTTCAGGAGGTGCGTGGAGAGGGGGGCTATGGAACAGTTAAGGTCTATGGTATAGAAGGGCCAGAGGTATTCAGACGTGTGGCGGTGAAAGGAACCTGTGCCGAGACCAGGCATAGCCTGGAGGCTTATTACAGAGAAGTGAACGTAAGTTAAGCCATTTTTAGATATTTTTGTCATATTTAACGAATGAATCTGTCCATTAATCATATTACATGTTCCTGCGACTATGTTAACGAATCCTAGGTTTGTCCTAAGTTGTAAAAGCTTTAATTATTATATTTAGAGCCATGTAAGGGAAATTATATGAACTGTGGGTGTTATAGTGTGGTCATTCCAAATGTTAGCTAAGTTATAAAATGACGTTAAAATCCAAAGCAAACCTCTTAGTTTGTTTAGTAATATTTTTTTTAAGTTACAACAAGCGTATTTATTGCCCAATATCGTAAAATTTATTAAACTGTACATCCGCACAAATATCCCATTTGAAAGTCCAGAGAACGGTATTTTCAGTATAAATTCATAACTCTAGATTTTCATCGTTAACAGGTTTGATATTCAAACATTGTCTTAATACTGTTAACACCCATATATAACAGTATCAACGCATTTAAAATAAAATGTGTATTATTGTGACACTATAATAACCTTTATTCAATTTAAAATAGAATTTGTTATGATTATTTTTTGTCAGATAGAAAAATTAGGATTATGACCATATCAGCACAGCTAAGCCCCTGCGATTTTTATCAGTTATTAAGTAGCTGATTAAGATACTTCTGTAATTTTTTCGTGACAAAATTTAGAATATTAACTTTGTAAAACTGCACGAAAATATCATTTGAAAGTCTAGAGAACGGGATATTCAGGGAAAATTCAGAACTCTGGATTTTCGTCGTTCACAGGTTTAACTTCCCAAATTTTTTTTAGAATAAAATAAAAAAATACATGTTAGTATCATAGCATTTTTAATGATATTACTAGCTTGTATAAATAGATATCCGTCCACTTTATTTATTTACAGCATATTATCAACAAGAAGCATCAATGAAAAAGATATTGCTCTCACATCATACGACTATAAGGTCGTTAACCCGTATGAATCAACATCAACATTTCCATTTGAGCAATTTATCAAACCCACAACCAAAAAATCACACATCGGTCCTTAAATAAATTAAACTATTAATCGTATTCACATCCTACCTGCGAGCCTAAATAAACAATTATCTAATGTGCACCAGTGAGGTCGTTCACTGGTGTGTCCTGAAATAATAACATTCTCCAAGTTTCAGCAATTTATTTTATTTAATATTATTATTGTTGTACAATGATTTCATATTTAGTCAAGCATTATAGTAGCAATTAAAATAGAATTTAACGGTAAATCATTATAATATAATCTGGAAAAAAATATTAATTCAGTCACCAGTAAGGTTGTTGGCCAGTGTGAGTTGATTTTTAAAATTCCTTCATGACATATTAAGTAACTGGAAATGTCAATAAATAATTAATACAAATAAACATAAAAAGAGTATAAAGTTTAATGGATGGAAATGTTGTATGAATTATATGAATGACTGTAATACTGTTGTGTTTTGCATGACTGTAATATATATGTTATAATATGTGCATGTTGAAATAGGCACTTTATACGAATCTAGTGTTTCTGATACTAAGTGAGGTATGAAGGATATAATAAGCATAGCTGAGGAAACAAATGCTCGTGGTGAAACAAATTTATTATCTTATTACAACTAAGTTAAAAAACCTTAATGTCGGATTTACATATCCGAATCTTGGGATCTTAGAATACAATTTAGCTATTTTGGTACTAAAAGTCCAGAGTTCTAGATTTAGGTGGACACCTGGTCAACAACATTGTTGAATATTCTATAGCAAAGCGTTAACAAACGCATTACTCTATACTTAGTTTCTCTGTTCGTGGGAAGAATAATTTAGTTTACTATTATAACGAAGTTGAAAGCCCTTATTGCCGGATTTACGTAAATGAAGCTTGGGGTTTAAAACCTAATTTGATTACTTTCGTATTAAACATCCGGAATTATAGACTTATAACTACTCAATGCAGCAAGGCACTGCAGATGTACTGTAGATGCTGACGTACTATAGCAGTCCGTACATTTGTCAAAAGTTGATCTTCATGCAGGTAATAAATCAAAACATTGTACATTATACAAACAAATTATTTTATTACCACAAGATTACATAAATGATTATTTAAGAAAAAACTATATTTACAGTAGAACATTTGTCAGGCAAAAACTTATAATAACACACAGAGTAAAAATATAAAAACATCGTACCTTATACTGTAATTAAATTATCTTTAAGAGTGGTTGTTTGGAATATACAATGTAATGTCGACCAGGTAACCATTTTCAAGAAATGTTGCTATTCTTACAATCATTTTGTGTAACCTTATCATTTCGAACGTTGTATTGTACGGTTCTCGTTCGCTATTGTACACGTGTCCCCCAGGCTTCCACATAGACAAGTCACAATAAACTTCCATATCCAGAAATCTTTGCAATGTTTTTCTTACTAAAGTAAGCTGATCAAAGTTATTAACAGCTCTTCTTACTATTAGTGTTGATGTCTTGGTAAGTTTGCTCATTTTGATTATTCTAGCTAACAGCTAACCTAACCAGCTGCAGGAGGACAAACGCGGTAGTTGGTTCAACTGCGGTAGGACGACCGCAGTGGTGGTTCAGCTGCTGGCGGACCACCACAGTGGTTGGTTCAGCTGCGGTAGGACGAACGCAGTGGTTTGTTCAGCTGCTGGAGGAGGACCGCAGTGGTTGGTTCAGCTGCGGTAGGACAACCGCAGTGGTATGTTCAGCTGCTGGAGGGCGACCGCAGTGGTGGTTCAGCTGTGGGAAGACGAACGCAGTGGTTTGTTCAGCTTCTGGAGGACGACCGCAGTGGTTTGTTCAGCTGTGACGGGATGACTGCAGTGTTTTTTTCATCAGCAGTAGGACGACCGCAGTGGTTTGTTCAGCAGCAGTAAGACGACCGAAGTGGTCATAGCTTCCAGCTGTATTGTCTAGGACTCTTCCATTTACGATGTGATCCTAACGAAAGCCCGTATGAGAGTGAGGCTACAGCTCGGACGCTCCGCTTATAAGCGTTACCCCCTCTAATGGGACTCTATGCGATCGCGACACATTGGACAAGGTTGGTTCCACTGCGGGAGTACGACAGCAGTGGTTAGTTCAACTGCGGGAGGACGATCGCAGTTAAACTACTTTCAGCTTTCCTAAAAGCGGAACAGCGATAATATTTACTAATTATTTTTTACTATGTAATTCATATTTTAAGAGAATATTGCATATAAAACATTCTCGGAACCATTGTTAAAATGTTTCTTTGCAAATAAAAAAAAATCCTGATACGAGGAAATTTCTAACATGTCCAAAATAGTACCTGATTTGGGCTGTAGCGGCCGAACGGTTATCGAAAAACGGAGATCTCCATAATACACGGACAAATTCAGAACTCTGGATTTTTTCGGAGACAGGTTTGACCTCCTAATCTATTTTATTTAATAAAGAACAGTATATGCTACTATTATAGCACTGTCCAAGCATATTCAATTTTTTTATAAGTACATATGTGTTCAATTTTATATGATACAAGTTATTTAACAGCTGAGACATGGCGGACAAACTGTCTGATCACGGTAATGAATGAATTTTATTAATATTACTGAGATCGTTACATTAAGCTGTATGTACAAACAACTGATAGCATGGCATTAACATATTATAAAGTAAAGTAAGATATACATGATTCATTAACCGTAGATAAGGGTTTTTAAATACACGTTGAATAATCTGGCCCGGAAAATTCACAGATTTAGATTTGAAAGTCCAGAGCTACGGATCTTCACCCACGGTAGTATAACACCATTTTTACAGAAGCCAATTTCAGCAGTCGCACCATTAATCTCGATAGTACAGCTCGATATTAATTATTAAATGAATATTTTAAAAGAAAATCCAACTGCAAATCATTTACACATCTACTTATTAAAATTATATTCAGTTTGTTATTGTTTTTAAATAATGATATATTAATTATGACCGAAGATAGACCTGCAACCGCGTTCGTACGATCGCAGACACAGGTCTGTAACCGCGGTAGTGCAATTGCAGAGACAGATCTCTTAACCGCGGTCGTATATTGTGCTAGTACGGTCGTAAATAAGTCCCTCCTCCGCGATCGTATCAGGATACGACAGGTATTTAAGACGAGGGCGCTTTCTTTCCTAAGTCGTTCAGCAACCACCAAGCGAAATGGACAGTTTCACTGTGAACGATCTCCGCGATCTGTGCGGCATGTTTAATATTGTGAGGGTCGTAAGGGGGAAAGGTGGTTACGGCACTGTAAAGGTTTATGGTTTACCAGGCCACCCTATATTTTCCAACGTGGCTGTTAAGGCAACGACTGCATACAGGGATAGCGTCACATATGCCCACTATCGTGAGCTGAACGTAAGTGAAATAAGGAATATGTTACAAATAAGTAAATAATGAATACAGTAATTTAACCGTAGCTGAATATATTTAATCAGTTTTACTGAGTACTCAGGTTGTAACTGTGTGTACTAACAAGTTATTATAATGATAACTCTTAAGACTACCGGATTTAATAACCGTAGCTGAGGATTTGTAAATACACTTTCAATATTCTGGACCGGAAAATACACAGATTTATATTTGAAAGTCCAGAGCTACGGATTTTTACCCGCGGTAGCTACTCTAGCCAGTTTCACCAGACTCGTAATTAATCTCGATTGTACAGCTCGAGATTCCTTATTTAATACATATTTTAAAATAAAAATCAAACTGAAATTCATGTACACATCTAGTTATTAGAATTATATGCCGTTTATTATTGTTTTTAAATTCTTATATTTTGATTAAGACCGCAGATAGGCCAACTACCGCGTTTGTACTATCGCAGACACAGGTCTGTAACCACGGTAGTGCAATCGCAGAGACAGCTCTCCTAACCGCGGTCGTATATTGTGATAGTACTATCGCAAATTGGCCACTCCTCCGCGATCGTATCAGGATACGACAGGTATTTAAGACGAGGGCGCTTCCTTTCCTCATTCGTTCAGCAACCACCAAGCGAAATGGACGGTTTCACTGTGAACGATCTCCGCGAATTGTGCGGCATGTTTTATTCTGGAAAACTCGTAAGGTGGAGACGTGGCTGTGAAGGTGTGGAATACACTGTGAAGGTGTATGGTTTACCAGGCCACCCTTTATTTTCCAACGTGGCTGTTAAGGGAACGACTGCATACAAGAAAAGCGTAAAATATGCCCACTATCGTGAGCTGAACGTAAGTTTAATAAGGAATATATACGGTAATAAAAACCATTTAAAAACCACTAGACAGTTGCACCAGACTCATATTAGCTTCGATAGTACAGCTAAGAATTCATTATTATTTCATACATATTTTAAAATTAATGAAGATCAAACTCAAATTCATTAACTGGTCCAGTTATTTGATTTTTTTCTTAAACCATTGTCTATTGTAACATAGACATCAATGTTCAAATTGTTCTTTGCAAATCAAAACAACGCCCTTGTTTGGTTTTTTGGTCGTATCTAGTAACGTAACGCAAATTCAGGCTATTGGACTTTGTATTTAGTAGGTTTTGTCTAAATATAAAATGGGTTAAACAATTTTGTTTGCTTTTCAGACTCTGGTAATGATAAAGTCAGAATATGTAGTTCCCCTCCTCGCCGCCAGGGAGACCACCGAGCTCAACTTCCTTGTCTTCCCCGTAGCTGCATATGATTTGCACGGATGGTTAGAGCAGGGGGCGAAGGGCGAGGATGAGCTTCGTAAGGCTGCTGCGGAGCTTTGCTGCGGGGTGTCGGCCGTCCACTCCGCCGGCTTCCTGCACAATGACGTTAAACCGGATAACGTGTTATACTTTCAGCAGGAAGACCGGTGGAAATTAACGGATTTTGGCCTCGCTACTCACGTAAGTTTATACCTCATAGTATTACTAACGTTACTGTAGCATTCATTATATGTATTACTCTAGTATTGCTATGTGCATGAAACAACATTATTTGTTCATAATATACATTCATCAGCTTTTTCAACAATCAACACAAACGATATTAAAGAAAAACAATATTATTTTTTCAGAAATTTGTTTTTCTAACGGAAATTTTAATACAAGCAAATTGTTTGATAAAATTGGGGTTAAATTAGACGGAGATAGTTAAGTCTAAGAGATATTTATAACACGTTATTTATTTTGTTCCCATTCAAATAATATATTTGTTTATTGACAATGTTACGTACAAGCATAAACTATAAACATGTTTGGGACATATTCAGATCAAGATATTTATGTAAATGGTTTGTACACATCAAATTATTGTATTGTAAATTATCCGATACTACAGTCAGTTTTAATTTCGGCTGTGAGGCAAAAAATTAAACAAGAGTGTAACAAACTTCAGTTAGCTGAATATTGTATTTGTTTATTTTTCCTCAGTAAAAAAATTAAAATTGACGGGCTGTTTAAATGTTTTCTAAATTATCTTTGTAAAATTGTTATAGGTGTCCGACCGAATGGTATATCCATTCAAGGTCGGGTTCACGCCCGGTTATAGGGCCCCAGAATGTTATGGGGCCTGTTTCTGGGGAGTCGGGGCCGATTGGTGGGCGGTCGGCGTGACACTAGTGGAAATGGCCACAAGAGTGTCCCCGGAAGGCGAGGAGGATTGGGACTTCGAGGCCCCTTACGAAGATGAACTTATTGATGCCGTAAAAATTGATAGCATGAAGAAAATGATAAGGTTACATTCATTTAAATTTAGCATACAAGCTCTATGTTCTACGTTTGAAATTCTGTGTCGGTTATGACGAATTTATGTTACCGTACAAATTATTGCAGACATGAGATACCAGATGTTAACACTTCAGTAATTAATCAGTGATTGGAAAAGTCCTCAATGAATTGCGACTTCTGTGTTACTAACCAGTGGGGATTATTAAATAATGGTACTGTAGTATAATCTAATTCTGGCTTTTTGAATTATAACACCGTTTGCACCCAGTTATAGCTTAATCACAATGTTTCTTTTAAAATAATTGAATATTAATATTTTGTTCCATAATGAAAATTACCTTTTCTATGGAACGTGCAGATGGTAAACTCTACAGTTATTTTGTAAGCCTCACAAAACGAATGTGTAACTAACAAATTGAGTGTAATCTTCCAATGTTAACGTGTTACTGATCTTTCAAGGAACGACATTTAGGATTTATCAAGAACTGGATCTTCATACAGCTTTATCTTCCATGAATATTCATGGATACATAATCATTTACGAACAACAAAATTGCCACTTAGTTTTAAAATGTATTATTTTATTTTAACAGCTCAGGTGTATGGACTTTGTTTACAAGTATCGAAGGCAAACAAATTCAGGATTTTAAAAATCCAGCCTTTAGGTTTTTTATGAACAGTTCATGTACACCGGTTCTGTAAATACATAGCTTTAGTTTTCAAAGTCAACAGCAATGGGTTTTCACCCACGGTCGTCATATAAAAGTCTTAAATACACAAGGCTCTAATTTATTTATTTGTTTAAATATTACCAATGCCGCAGGTTTTTACTTTGTCATATCGTTAACAAGTGATAGTATTGCATTAGCATAGTTAAAAGGCAAGTACGGACTACAGGATTTATTAACCGCAGCTGAGGATTTTCAAATGCACTATCAGTGTTTTCGGCTGGAAAATACAGAGCTCTACAATTTAAAGGCCGCAGCTATGGATTTTACCCTCGGTTGTATAAAACCATTTTTACACTAGACAGGTACAGCTGACGCAGTAACCTCGATAGTACAGCTCAGGAGAATACTCACTAGAGATGTTTCGTTCTGTAAATAATTACATACTTATTATACATTTCCTGTTTTAGAACTAAAGTGTAGGTGACATGTATTGATGAATATTTATTTTCACCTTCATGTTTTTAATTATTGTTTAATGTGTTCTACTTATTATATTTCATCATGAATGGTTTGTTGTGTGCTACCTATAAACAATAAATATGAATTAAGTATTCATTATGTATTAACCCATTAACCACGTATTGAATATAAATATTATTTTACGTCTAAAAACCTTACAAAAAAACTATTATTATCAAATATTTTCAGTTTGAAAATTAAAATCCAAAGTTGTGTATTTTAAAACCCATGTTAGTGAAGTTGTATTTAAAAGACCGTATTTTTGTTCTTTTAAATACGTAAAACCGGATTTTCAAATTTTATATCTAAATTTTACATTATTTACAATCGATACTGGTTTAATTTGAACACTAGATTCGTTTAAAGATATTTATTTCCATGGTTGTATTTTTTCAGAGTCCTGATGTGTGTTATTTTACACATTTTTCCGGTTTTATTTCATCTAACAATATCAAATTATGTCATTACAGGGAACTCTTGGTCATCGATCCGGCCGGCCGCTTGGGCGGTAACCTACTCGATAGGGACAATGAGATCACGAACCACGAGTTCATTTCCCCCCCGAAAGAGGTAACATAAATACTTATATACTGTAGTTTTAATAATTGCAATGTTACCACATATCTTCGATTTTATAGCACGTTAACGGATCACATAATTGACAGAGAGCATTCCCCCACTAGAAAGAGATCCGTGGCAGTTGACCATTGGTCTAACTCATTAAGTGATTGGCAAAATAACTATGACAAAGGCAGAACCTGAGAAGATAGTAATACTATTTTTTATTTATTTCCCTTATGGGTTACAAGAAAAGGCAATACAAGTCTATCATCATTAGGCAATATGCCACGAGGTATATTGTTGGCACTAGAATCGAATGTACACATATGCCAAGGTTGTGAACACTCAAAAATATTCAAATATATAATGAGACTCATGAATCTCAGGACAGTGTTATAAAAAACCATTACCTTATTCTGTTTCTTATACAGCAACAGGAACATCGACTTACATTTATATATTTTAGCATGATAATTCAACTTTATGTTTGTTGCAGAGATAGCTGTTGCCGTTTGCTACAACATCTTCGTTCTTCAACATCATCATCATCATCATTATTATTATTATTATTAGATATTCTGGTAATTTTGTAATTATAGTACTTTTTTTGTATTTTAATTAATGTTATTACATATATAGTTAGGGTTTTATACGAGGGGTGGTGTTGTTCGCATCCCCAGCAAAATGTCTTTAAGCTGCACGTGCTCCCCGGGTGGTGCAAAACGAACGACTCATATATATAGTATCTTTTACATAGTATAACGTTTATAAATTTAATTTGTAATTAGCCTGGAGTTGTAAACCCTATGATACTTTCTATTTAGTACATTATCAGTAAATAAATAAAATTTAAAACAATTTGTTCGTTTTAGAATTAAGTTACTATTTGAAATTAGGTACAACAAAAAACATCAAAGTGGTAAAACTTTTAGCCGCATTTAACTAAAATTGTAAATATAGTATTTTTTTTAGTAAATTTCATTACGTTTTTGTAGAATAGTGTTTAAGTTATCTTATTGTTATTAAAATAATTTTAAACGTAGTGTTCTGTGTCATATTTTTCCCACTTCTTTATTTTACAAGGTTATACAGCAATATTGTTTTAACAAACCATTAATTTACTCAAGTGGATATTACATATACATATATATATATATTACATTATATACATATATATACTTTATATACATATATATATATATATATAAATAAAACTTTTCAAACGTAAAAAATATATTTGTCCAAATATAATGATTAATACCTAAACATACCGGAAAGTCTGTCCGAATTTTATCAGGGATTAAGAAACATATTTTTTGCTGTTTTAAATTATTAGTAATAAAATCAAAATTAATAACTTTGTAAAACTGCACTAAAATCCCATCTGAAAGTTCGGAGAATGGGATTTTCAAGACAAGTTCAGGACTCTGGATTTTCATCGTTCGGAGGTTTGGTACCAAAACATATATTAAAACTGGGAAATATATGTATTACACTATCATAGCATTAAGAAAAAAATGGGCATTTGTTTGACACTATAATGATCTCTTTTCAATAGTATTTGAATTTGTTATGATTATTTTATTTTAAATAGAAAACATGTTTTTCTAAACATTCCGGCATAGCTAAGGCCTTCTGATTTTATAATAGTTTGAGAAGCAAATGTAAATTTTGCTGTAAATATTTCGTAGGAAAATATTCATTAATAACGTTGTAAAACTGCACTAAAATCCCATGTGAAAGTCCACAAAACGGGATTTTCAGTAAAAATTCAGAACTTTGTATTTTCATCGTTTACAGGTTTTTTACCAAAATATATTTTAAATACTGTAATATATCAGTATCTTAGCATTTAGAATAAAATGCGTATTTTTAGGACACTATAATGAGCTCTTTAATTGATATTAAAATTTTGTATAGTTCTTTTAATTCTAATATAAATTTACTAATAATGATTTTGTTTTTTCACAAAGTAATAAGTATAGTAGTTTGTTACTGTACATTTTTCGTAACAAAATTTTAATTAATAAAGTTTAATAACCGTACAAAAATCCCATTTGTCAGTCCAGAGATCGGGATATTCAGAAAAAATGTATAAACTTTGATCTTTGTCCTTCAAAAGTTTGACATCCAAATATATTTAAATAATACTGCCAAACTTTTATAGTAGTGTCATAACATTTCATATTATGAAGTAAAAAAAATATTCCAAGTTTTTAAAATACATATCCATTCACATTAATATGATATTAGTTAATTAATAGTTTAGACTAGCTGTGATCTTTGATAAGGTGGAATTACTTCTGTCGTAGTTTTGCTGATTATAGACGACAAGTATCAAACTGCTGTCGGACAATAGCAGTGCTTACCTTTAGCAAATGTTGATCTACATACACGTATTAAATAAAAAACACCGTACCTAGTAAAAATAAATTTATTTATTTAACACAAGTTTACATAAATGAATACTTAAGTAAAAACAATATTTACAGTATAACATATGACAGGCTAAATACTTGTAATAAATTATAATAATTATGTCAGTTTCTTATAGTATAATGTCACATTGAAATACTTGAAATTAATGTAATCTACCATACAATCTAATCCAGCCCTTTAGTAGGACTGTATTTTGCAAGGTTTATGGCATTGTTCAGGGCACATACTTGCCTCTTGTCTTTGTGGTAATGACAGTAGATGTTGTAATTGTTCAGAGCTTTCAATTCCGGGTAGTTAGGTAGATCATAGATGTTTGATACGTCCATAAATCTTTTTAAAAAGTCCATCTTTTCAGTTTCTTTAACATAAATATTGCAGTGAAGA
This sequence comes from Allygus modestus, assembly GCA_963675035.1. NCBI lineage: Eukaryota > Metazoa > Arthropoda > Insecta > Hemiptera > Cicadellidae > Allygus > Allygus modestus. Next base: position 168,388,675 of record OY776113.1, read on the forward strand.
AATATTTTCTTAATGCACTTAAGAAAATCATCAAAGTCAATTTCGCCACACTCGCGAAGAATACCGTGGTGGCTTCCAATGACCCACGCATCCTGCATCTGCATGGACAGCTTCGATATATCCAATCCATATGGCGTTTTCACTAACCAATGTTGACAATTCGTCTCATCAGGCGTTGCGACTGCAAACTCCATAATGACGTATTCATTGTCGTCATTGCGATGGCACTGAAAGTCTACGTACAAATCGCTTTCTATTTGTAAAGTATCTCTTCTGTAGAATGCTGCCATTTTTAAAATAAAATAAATTTTCTTTCACTTATTTTTTATTAAGACAACCACAGTGTTTTTATTTACGAGAGGACAACCGCAGAGTTGGTTCAGGTGCTGGAGACGACCGCAGTGTGTTTTGTCAACTGTGGGAGGACGACCACATTGGTTTGTTCAGTTGCGGTAGGACGACCGCGGTGATTGGTTTAGCTGCTGGAGAACGAACGCAGTGAATGGTCCAGTTGCAGGAGGACGGCCGCAGTGGTTTTTTCAGCAGTAGTAGGACGGCCGCAGTGGTTATAACTTCCAGCTTTATTGTCTAGGACTCTTCAGTTACGATGTGATCCTAACGAGAGCCCGTATGAGAATGAGGCTACAGCTCGGATGCTCCGCTTATAAGCGTTACCCCCACTAAGGTTACTCTATACGATCGCGACACATTGGACAATGCTGGCTCAACTGCGGGAGTACGACAGCAGTGGTTATTTCAACTGCGGGAGGACGATCGCAGTAAGACTACTTCAACTTTCGGAACAGCGTTATAGCGATAATATTGTCATCCCGCGAACGTAACAAAGATCGTATTTTTGGCATAAAGTCATAAATGTGGTTTGCTCGTAATGTAATATAGTACAAACCGCAGCAGTTGCACTTTATTTATGATTACATAATAAAACACCTTTGTTTAACTTATTATACTAATAGTAAGTATAATAAGTGACACTAGGCAATAAACAACTTCCTAGTTATTTGACAAATATATGATAATACTTTTGTACACTTTTGATATTGAATATACTATTATTTGCTATAATTTTCTCACAAACAAGAGATAAGATGGCATGAAATTATTAAAACTTTAAGTAAGTAATACAGGTATAAATAACCGCAGCTAAGAATTTTAAAATACACATCCAGTACTCTGGCATGGAAAATACATAGATCTAGATACTAAAGACCAAGCTTTGGGTTTTACCCTCGGTCGTATATAAGTGTTAACCTCACCGCAGCCGCAAAGATTATTATCTGTAGAGTATTATTGAGGTTGTAAGTTTAAATTGCGTGTATCATAAAGTGTTAGTATGACATGTACATATGTTTAAGTTTAAAGTAAAGAGTACAGGATTTAATAACCGCAGCTAAGGATTTTTAAATACACTTACTGTACTCTGGCTCGGAAAATACACAGATCGAGATTTTAAAGACAGCAGCTATGGATTTTAAACTACCGTAGAATGAAACCGTGATTATACCAGAGAACTGATCCTGAAAAAACTTTAAATCGAAAGTACAACTCTTAGTTTGTTCAATAATATATTTTTTATGTTACAACGAGCGTATTTCTTGCCTAATATCGTAAAATTTATAAAACTGTACATCCGCACTAATATCCCATTTGAAAGTCCAGAGAACGGTATATTCAGTATAAATTCAGAACTCTGGATTTTCATCGTTAACAGGTTTGATATTCAAACATTTTGTTAATACTTTTAACACCCATATATTACAGTATCAACGCATTTAGAATAAAATGCGTATTTTTTTGACATTATAATTTTATTTTTTTAATAAAAATAGAATGTGTTATGATTTTTTTTTGTCAGATAGAAAAATTAGGATTATGACCATACCAGCACAGCTAAGCCCCTCCGATTTATTCAGTTATTAAGTAGCTGATTAAGATACTTCTGTAATTTTTTCGTGACAAGATATAGAATATTAACTTTGTAAAACTGCACTAAAATTGCATCTGAAAATCCAGAGAACGGTATTTTCAGTTTAAATTCAGAACTCTGGATTTTCATCGTTAACAGGTTTGATATTCAAACATTTTATTAATACTGTTTACTCCCATACATAACAGTATCAACGTATTTAGAATAAAATGCGTATTTTTTGACACTATAATTACCTTTTTTCAATCAAAATAGAATTTGTTATGTTTATTTTTTGTCAGATAGAAAAATTAGGATTAAGACCATACCAGCACATCTAAGCCTATCCGATTTTTATAAGTTATTAAGTAGCTGATTAAGATACTTCTGTAATTTTTTCGTGATAATTTATAGAATATTAACTTTGTAAAACTGCACTAAAATTGCATCTGAAAGTACAGGGAACGGTATTTTCAGTTTAAATTCAGAACTCTGGATTTTCATCGCTAAAATGTTTGATATTCAAACATATTATTAATACTGTTAACACCCATGTATTACAGTATCATAGCATTTAGAATAAAATGCGTATTTTTTTGACACTATAATTACCTATTTTCAATCAAAATAGTAATTGTTATGATTATTTTTTGTCAGATAGAAAAAATAGGATTATGACCATACCAGCACTTCTAAGCCCCTCCAATTTTTATCAGTTAATGAGAAGCTGATTAAGATACTTTTGTAATTTTTTCGTGGCAAAATTTAGAATATTAACATTGTAAAACTGCACTAAATTATCATCTAAAAGTCCAGAGAACTGGATATTCAGGACAAATTCAGAACCTTGGATTTTTATCGGACATAGGTTTCACCTCCAAATATATTTTAAATAGTAAATGACAGTATAAACTAGTATCATAGCATTGCCAATGATATTCCAAGCTTTTATAAGTTTATATTTGTTCTCTTTTATATGATACCTGTTTTAATAGCTGAGACATGGTGGACTAACTGTCCGATCACGGATAAGGTGGAATTACTGTTGTCGTAAATTTGCTGATTTCATACGACAAGTGACTCACCACTGACGTACTAAAGCAGCGCGTACATGCTTCATTAGGGTAAAAAATAATAAAATAATTGTTCCTTATACGAATAAAATTATTTAGTTTAATTCAGGATGACATCAATTATTAAATAAGACAAAACAATATTTACAGTACAACATATGACGGTAAAAATACTTTGAATGAATTATAATAATTACGACAGTTTCTTACTGCATAACGTCATTTGGAAAAAAATGTTATCTACCTTATAATCTCACCCGGCACTTTAGTAGGACTGTATTTTGCAAGGTTTATGGCATTGTTCAGGGCACATACTTGGCTCTTGTCTTTGTGATAGTGACAGTAAATATTGCATTTGTTAAGAACCTTCAATACTGGGAAGTTAGGAAGGTCATAAATGTTTGATACGTCCATAAATTGTTTTAAAAAGTCCCTCTTCTCAGATCCTTTAACATAAATATTGTTGGAAACAAATAACCTTTTAACGCACTCATGAAAATCGTCCAAGTCGATTTCGCCATATTCCCAAGGAATACCGTGGTGGTTTTTAACGACCCACGCCACCTGCCTCTGCATGGTCGGCTTCAATACGTCCAGTCCGTGTGGTGATTTCACTATCCAATGTTGAAAACTCGAGCCGCCTGGTGTTGCGACTGCAAACTCCTTAATGACGTATTTATTATCGTCATTGCGGTGGCACTGTAAGTCTACGTACAAATCGGTTTCTATTTGTAAAGTATCTCTTCTGTAGAATGCTGCCATATTTAAAATAAAATAATTTTCTTTCACTTATTTTTTAAGACAACCGTAGTGGTTTTTTCATTTGCGGGAGGACGACTGCAGAGTTGGTTCAGGTTCTGGGGACGACCGCAGAGTTTTATTGTCAACTGCGGGTGGACGACCACAGTGGTTTGTTCAGTTGCGGTAGGACGACCGTGGTGATTGGTTTAGCTGCTGGAGAACGAACGAGGACGGCCGCAGTGGTTTTTTCAGCAGTATTAGGACGGCCGCAGTGGTTATAACTTCCAGCTTTATTGTCTAGGACTCTTCAGTTACGATGTGATCCTAACGAGAGCCCGTATGAGAATGAGGCTACAGCTCGGATGCTCCGCTTATAAGCGTTACCCCCACTAAGGGTACTCTATACGATCGCGACACATTAAACAATGCTGGCTCAACTGCGGGAGTACGACAGCAGTGGTTAGTTCAACTGCGGGAGGACGATCGCAGTAAGACTACTTTCAACTTTCGGAACAGCGTTATAGCGATAATATTGTCATCCCGCGAACGTAACAAAGATCGTATTTTTTGCATAAAGTCATAAATGTGGTTTGCTCGTAATGTAATATAGTACAAACCGCAGCAGTTGCACTTTATTTATGATTACATAATAAAACCCCTTTGTTTAACTTATTATACTAATAGTAAGTATAATAAGTGACACTAGGCAATAAACAACTTCCTAGTTATTTGACAAATATATGATAATACTTTTGTACACTTTTGATATTAAATATACTATTATTTGCTATAATTTTCTCACAAACAAGAGATAAGATGGCATGAAATTATTAAAACTTTAAGTAAGTAATACAGGTATAAATAACCGCAGCTAAGAATTTTATAATACACATCCAGTACTCTGGCATGGAAAATACATAGATCTAGATACTAAAGACCAAGCTTTGGGTTTTACCCTCGGTCGTATATAAGTGTTAACCTCACCGCAGCCGCAAAGATTATTATCTGTAGATTATTATTGAGGTTGTAAGTTTAAATTGCGTGTATCATAAAGTGTTAGTATGACATGTACATATGTTTAAGTTTTAAGTAAAGATTACAGGATTTAATAACCGCAGCTAAGGATTTTTAAATACAATTCCTGTACTCTAGCTCGGAAAATACACAGATCGAGATTTTAAAGACAGCAGCTATGGATTTTAAACTACCGTAGAATGAAACCGTGATTATACAAGAGAACTGATCCTGAAAAAACTTTAAATCGAAAGTACAACTCTTAGTTTGTTCAATAATATATTTTTTATGTTACAACGAGCGTATTTCTTGCCCAATATCGTAAAATTGATAAAACTGTACATCCGCACTAATATCCCATTTGAAAGTCCAGAGAACGGTATATTCAGTATAAATTCAGAACTCTGGATTTTCATCGTTAACAGGTTTGATATTCAAACATTTTATTAATACTTTTAACACCCATATATTACAGTATCAACGCATTTAGAATAAAATGCGTATTTTTTGACATTATAATTTTATTTTTTCAATAAAAATAGAATGTGTTATGATTTTTTTTTGTCAGATAGAAAAATTAGGATTATGACCATACCAGCACAGCTAAGCCCCTCCGATTTATTCAGTTATTAAGTAGCTGATTAAGATACTTCTGTAATTTTTTCGTGACAAGATATAGAATATTAACTTTGTAAAACTGCACTAAAATTGCATCTGAACATCCAGAGAACGGTATTTTCAGTTTAAATTCAGAACTCTGGATTTTCATCGTTAACAGGTTTGATATTCAAACATTTTATTAATACTGTTTACACCCATACATAACAGTATCAACGTATTTAGAATAAAATGCGTATTTTTTGATACTATAATTACCTTTTTTCAATCAAAACAGAATTTTTTTATGTTTATTTTTTGTCAGATAGAAAAATTAGGATAAAGACCATACCAGCACATCTAAGCCTATCCGATTTTTATAAGTTATTAAGTAGCTGATTAAGATACTTCTGTAATTTTTTCGTGATAATTTATAGAATATTAACTTTGTAAAACTGCACTAAAATTGCATCTGAAAGTACAGGTAACGGTATTTTCAGTTTAAATTCAGAACTCTGGATTTTCATCGCTAAAATGTTTGATATTCAAACATATTATTAATACTGTTAACACCCATGTATTACAGTATCATAGCATTTAGAATAAAATGCGTATTTTTTGACACTATAATTACCTCTTTTCAATCAAAATAGTAATTGTTATGATTATTTTTTGTCAGATAGAAAAAATAGGATTATGACCATACCAGCACTTCTAAGCCCCTCCAATTTTTATCAGTTAATGAAAAGCTGATTAAGATACTTTTGTAATTTTTTCGTGGCAAAATTTAGAATATTAACATTGTAAAACTGCACTAAATTATCATCTAAAAGCCCAGAGAACTGGATATTCAGGACAAATTCAGAACCTTGGATTTTCATCGGACATAGGTTTCACCTCCAAATATATTTTAAATAGTAAATGACAGTATAAACTAGTATCATAGCATTGCCAATGATATTCCAAGCTTTTATAAGTTTATATTTGTTCTCTTTTATATGATACCTGTTTTAATAGCTGAGACATGGTGGACTAACTGTCCGATCACGGATAAGGTGGAATTACTGTTGTCGTAAATTTGCTGATTTCATACGACAAGTGACTCACCACTGACGTACTAAACCAGCGCGTACATGCTTCATTAGGGTAAAAAATAATAAAATAATTGTTCCTTATACGAATAAAATTATTAATTTAATTCAGGATGACATAAATTATTAAATAAGACAAAACAATATTTACAGTACAACATATGACGGTAAAAATACTTTGAATTAATTATAATAATTACGACAGTTTCTTACTGCATAACGTCATTTGGAAAAAAATTTTATCTACCTTACAATCTCACCCAGCACTTTAGTAGGACTGTATTTTGCAAGGTTTATGGCATTGTTCAGGGCACATACTTGGCTCTTGTCTTTGTGATAGTGACAGTAAATATTGCATTTGTTAAGAACCTTCAATACTGGGAAGTTAGGAAGGTCATAAATGTTTGATACGTCCATAAATTGTTTTAAAAAGTCCCTCTTCTCAGTTCCTTTAACATAAATATTGTTGGAAACAAATAACCTTTTAACGCACTCATGAAAATCGTCCAAGTCGATTTCGCCATATTCCCAAGGAATACCGTGGTGGTTTTTAACGACCCACGCTACCTGCCTCTGCATGGTCGGCTTCAATACGTCCAGTCCGTGTGGTGATTTCACTATCCAATGTTGACAACTCGAGCCGTCTGGTGTTGCGACTGCAAACTCCTTAATGACGTATTTATTATCGTCATTGCGGTGGCACTGTAAGTCTACGTACAAATCGGTTTCTATTTGTAAAGTATCTCTTCTGTAGAATGCTGCCATATTTAGAATAAAATAAATTTTCTTTCACTTATTTTTTAAGACAACCGTAGTGGTTTTTTCATTTGCGGGAGGACGACTGCAGAGTTGGTTCAGGTTCTGGGGACGACCGCAGAGTTTTATTGTCAACTGCGGGTGGACGACCACAGTGGTTTGTTCAGTTGTGGTAGGACGACCGTGGTGATTGGTTTAGCTGCTGGAGAACGAACGCAGTGAATGGTCCAGTTGCAGGAGGACGGCCGCAGTGGTTTTTTCAGCAGTATTAGGACGGCCGCAGTGGTTATAACTTCCAGCTTTATTGTCTAGGACTCTTCAGTTACGATGTGATCCTAACGAGAGCCCGTATGAGAATGAGGCTACAGCTCGGATGCTCCGCTTATAAGCGTTACCCCCACTAAGGGTACTCTATACGATCGCGACACATTAAACAATGCTGGCTCAACTGCGGGAGTACGACAGCAGTGGTTAGTTCAACTGCGGGAGGACGATCGCAGTAAGACTTCTTCAACTTTCGGAACAGCGTTATAGCGATAATATTGTCATCCCGCGAACGTAACAAAGATCGTATTTTTTGCATAAAGTCATAAATGTGGTTTGCTCGTAATGTAATATAGTACAAACCGCAGCAGTTGCACTTTATTTATGATTACATAATAAAACACCTTTGTTTAACTTATTATACTAATAGTAAGTATAATAAGTGACACTAGGCAATAAACAACTTCCTAGTTATTTGACAAATATATGATAATACTTTTGTACACTTTTGATATTAAATATACTATTATTTGCTATAATTTTCTCACAAACAAGAATTAAGATGGCATGAAATTATTAAAACTTTAAGTAAGTAATACAGGTATAAATAACCGCAGCTAAGAATTTTAAAATACACATCCAGTACTCTGGCATGGAAAATACATAGATCTAGATACTAAAGACCAAGCTTTGGGTTTTACCCTCGGTCGTATATAAGTGTTAACCTCACCGCAGCCGCAAAGATTATTATCTGTAGAGTATTATTGAGGTTGTAAGTTTAAATTGCGTGTATCATAAAGTCTAAGTATGGCATGTACATATGTTTAAGTTTTAAGTAAAGAGTACAGGATTTAATAACCGCAGCTAAGGGTTTTAAATACACTTCCTGTACTCTGGCTCGGAAAATACACAGATCTAGATTTTAAAGACTGCAGCTATGGATTTTAAACTACCGTAGAATGAAACCGTGATTATACCAGAGACCTGATCCTGAAATAACTTTAAATCGAAAGTACACCTCTTAGTTTGTTCAATAATATATTTGTTATGTTACAACGAGCGTATTTCTTGCCTAATATCGTAAAATTGATAAAACTGTACATCCGCACTAATATCCCATTTGAAAGTCCAGAGAACGGTATATTCAGTATAAATTCAGAACTCTGGATTTTCATCGTTAACAGGTTTGATATTCAAACATTTTATTAACACTGTTAACACCCATATATTACTGTATCAACGCATTTAAAATGAAATGCGTATTTTTTTGACGTTAAAATTTTTTTTTCAATAAACATAGAATTTGTTATGATTATTTTTTGTCAGATAGAAAAATTAGGATTATGACCATACCAGCACAGCCAAGCCCTCCGATTTATTCAGTTATTAAGTAGCTGATTAAGATACTTCTGTAATTTTTCGTGACAAGATATAGAATATTAACTTTGTAAAACTTCACTAAAATTGCATCTGAAAGTCTAGAGAACGGTATTTTCAGTTTAAATTCAGAACTCTGGATTTTCATCGTTAACAGGTTTGATATTCAAACATTTTATTAATACTGTTTACACCCAT